>OU015534.1:24553685-26953685 GCA_907165065.1 Caprimulgus europaeus | reverse complement strand
GCAGAGCTTGTTGATTGGGAGTTGCAGGCTACCAGAATTCCTGCTGGGGAGGGCTGTCATTCACCAGGTTTTATTGCAACTTCTGTTAAGGGAGAAGCAGATTGTAGGAGGGAGGATTGAGGTCTGAAAATATGATTCAGAAGTATGCAGAACCTCATGTGGCTGTGGTCCAGGAAGAAGAGGGTCTGTCACTGAAGGGCAGAGGTGCATTGTTTCTGAGGCACAGAGGAGAATAATGACACTACAACTCAGGCACATCCCAGTAATTTCTCAGAGCAGGACAAACACTTGCCTCATGATTTTTTCTGGACTAGCAATCTCCTGTGAAGCATGGATGATGTTAATCATTAATTACTACCCTTCCCATATTATATGTGATCTTTTGTTGTTGGTCTGTTACATCCCTCATTGATACCTCCTTTGCATAAGAACTGGGAGGGATTAAAGGTGAGGTAGAGTAGGGTTTTTTCCCTTCTTATTTGTAAATGCTCATTGTGCATTGCTTTTCTATTCCTGTGTCTGCTCTACATTACTTTGCAGAAATGGTTTAGTAAAATTTAATCTATTCTTCCTGCTCTCCTAGGGAAAATATTTCCAGACTGACTAGTCCATTAAAGAGTGCACTCTCTTCATATAATTGTGAACTTCTGTAATGTTAATCTGATAAAGGTGATGTTTGGAGAGCCACAGAATACTGGAAGCTCTTGGCTTCAATTGTTTATTTTATTTTTGGTGTGAAGACGTAACATTAGTTACAAATACAGAGATCAGACCTAGTGCAGTGTGAACTCTGGATGGCTGCCTTTCTCTGCACCCTTCAGTTGCTGGGTTCTGCACTGATCTCCACTGCTTTCCCCCTTCTGTTACAGGTTCATTTTTGTCATTAACACATTTTGTCATTAACATTTGAGTTTCCAATGTGCCCAATAAAGTCAGTTTGTTGAAAAACATCTGAAATGTACTTCAGTAATACATGCACTTAACCCTACCAGCAGTGCACATGACCTCTTTACCAAGCTGATCTGATCTGATCCATTTTGGGTTTTAGACCCTTTGGACTTGGTGGTGCCATGCATGAAGCTGTTGAGAGGTTTAAATCAGGCTCAAACTGTACAGGAGATGACTTGGAAAAGAGATCACTGAGACTTTTAGTCAGATTCATGGCATAGCCTGTAGTCTTTTAGTGTCTTTGTTGTGTCCACTTCAAAATAACTTCTACTTTCAGTTAAGTACTCCTGGAGCAAACTGGAGAGTGGGTTAGAGGAACAGGCTCTCCCATGGAGTGATGGGCAGTTATCTCCCCGTGTGGCTTTCTTTAGAAGTGCAGCTCTCTGTCACTGGCAGAAACTTAGGGAGGGTGTCCTGAAAGACAACACAGAAATTGTGTTTCTGCTAGCACTATCTAAATGAATGCATCACTTTGTTGTAAGTATAATAACATATTTATCTTTTTCTTTGGATGCTTTCTGAAAAGGAAAAAGAGCTTTCATTTTGATTTTACCATAAGGTATCAGTTCCTTTTAGGTTCCTTTGCCGTCTCCTATATTTTTTTTCCCACATAAACTGGTCTTTTGTGCCTTGTTTAACAGTTCCTGCAGATTTGGGATATGCAGTTTGTGCTTTAGGGTTAAATTCTGCTCACTGCTTTGAAACTGTGGCATCTGTTGGCAGAATGCATTGTTAAAAATGACGGCTCTGCCTTTGGACCGCACATACAGGTTCCCAGGATGGAGGCTGAATGGGAATGAAGGGGTTATTGAGAGAGTCCCTTTGAGCAGTCAAACACTGAGAAGGTAGAGTTTTTTCTTCTCTTCTTCATAGCCATCAGAGAATATAGTGTAGCTCCAAAAGCATCAGGACTGAGCAAAGGCTTTTCAGTTCCCATCTGTTGGAGCTGCAGTGCTGTAGGCAGCACTCAGTGGCTCAGGGTGGGGTTCAGCCATGCAGTGTCTGAGTGTAGACCAGTGGATCATCTCCGTGCAATCAGAAGAACTGAGGACTAGTCTCTTACTGACAGCCTATCCCAAACATATGGGACTTCTCTGAGCCTAAGAAAGAGAAGACAGATGCATGCTAGCAAGTGAGTTGTGCTCTCAGAGCTCCCTCCCAGACCCCCTTGCTCTGCAGGGTCCCCTGCTTCAAGCCATATGATTGTTGGACATTATTTTGTCCCCAGTTCACAAAGTTACTGCAACTCCCTCTCCCTTGAAGCCAGAGGCAGGTGGCTTCTCCAAGGCCAGATTTCAAAGCAGTGTCTGTGTAGAAACAGCAGCACTATTGACGAATTCGTTGCAAGACAAATGTCCCAGTATCCTGGCATGTGCTCTGTTAAACAAGCCAAGTGGTCCAAGGAAAGCCAAGCCAGTCCTTAAGATGTAGCTGTATGTGATGAGCTGCTTTGTAACTTTATTGCCAGCTATCCCTATTTTGACTTACCTCTGCTCACCTTCTGTCCCATTATTCTGTTTGTCATGGCTAAAGGTTGGCGCATGTTCTGCCTGTGACGGACTGCAATGGTGCCAAAGCTTTGTCCCATTCTTTTGGAGCATCTGCTGACCTTACCTGAAATCAAGGGGGCTGGCCATGAGGAAGGGGTTCAGGAAGGGAATGAATTGCCATTTCAACTCCTCTTTGTTATGCTGGGTGAATGTCTTTGTCTCTGGTGAATTACTCGTTATTGAATTGTTAAGAAACACTGCAGTCCAGGCAACATCTGGGGAGCTGAGACTGTGCCAGCAGAGGTGGGCCCAGGGTGGAGGGGTGTATCACTAGGAGGGGTGTATCATCAATGTTGATATCTCTTTGCATTACTTTCCTGAATGAAACCCTGTGGTGTTTGAGATCTGAGGCTCAGCAGACCCTCATTCCAGTGTAGCTGAATTACGGATCAGCTTTGTGAACCTGAAATTCAGCTCATGCCTTGTGGCTTCTGCACAGCCCTTGCATGAATCTGGGGAGCAGCTTGGCTGTTAGAAATAAAAGCATTGCTCGCTTGTGAGGGCGAGGGCTGGGTCATTTCCTACCTGGTTACACATTTACCAAGGGGTCTTCACTCAGGTGTTGTAGAGCACTTCTCCAGCTCTTGCTCCCTGGTGCACAAGTTCCTTGAGTTGGAGAGTGAGCCAGAGTGGGTTCCTGGGCAATAGGGAGCAGGGTAACACTGTTTTCTCCCTGCTGCTTGTCTGTGACTCTCTGCAGGGCAGTGGCTAGGCAGAGTCCAGAGAGTTACCAAGGTCAAAGGATTCTGGATTAGTAATTTGGGATCCTGAAGGACAAAAATCAAGAAAGAGCATGAAAGAGGAAGCAGAGAACAAGCAGTCACCTCATCTTTTCTTTCATCCACATGGAGAGCAGCTGCTTTGATAAGCTGCATTTTCAGAGGCACATGTGCAAGATCAGAGTTCCAAAGAGGATATGTGACAGGACTAGCCTAGCAGAGCTGAAATCCATCTGGATTGCTTCAGGAACAGTCTGTGCATCATTGTGACCTATGATAAGTGGTGACTGAAGCAAACTATTCCAGAATTGCCCCTGAGCTTTCCTCAGTGGTAGTCTGAGCTCCCAGGGGGAACAAGGATGAGTTTTCTGCTGGAATTGGGCACGGTTTATTTTCTTGATAGCTCGGAGCAAAGCCATCCAGTAGCTGAGAGATGACTGGGCAACTATTGTGCTTCCCTCACTTGGTCAGCAGGATTTGCTTCTGCCTGTTTCTCGGCCCACAGAGCTGAAGAAGTGAGAAGATAGTTGAGCCACTGTCCTGTGCCTCTCCCAACAACTCTGTGGGTTTCTTCTTTCTCTTTGCAAAACCGGAGCTGGAAATGTCACATTCATAGGAGACTTAATTGCTGTGGAGCCTGCAGCCATGGTTGAAAATATGTGACCTTTCTGGCTTCCAAGACAAAATCGTGGACTCAGTTTGGGTTGTTTTTTTTTTTCTTTTTTGGTTTTTATATGCTTTGGGGGAAGAACAAAGGTACAGTGCCTGGGGCTGTGAGGTAGGAAGGGAACAAAACACTTGGCTTTGCCTTAGAACTGAGTAAGCAGAGCTGAGCCAAGGTAAGAGGCTGTTTGTAAAAGCCCACTGTGGACCAAGAGGGAGCTCTGGCTGAGTCATGTTCACTGCAGTTCTAAGCCATTCTGTCTGTGAGGCTTAGAGGAAACTGTCCAGCCTGTTCTGATCACACAGTGGTTGGCAACCTTTGTGTGTTTGGTGTGTTTCTGATCTGTGCAGGAAGCAGCACAGAAATACCTGCTTTCCCGAAGTATTTGTGCTGTACTTAGCAATATTCTGGGTGGAGACAATGATGGATTTTTTTTTTTCTGAACATTGCAGTGCTCTGAGCACTGAGTGAGGCACAAAAAGCGAAACATAAGAAATCTTGGTGTTTGTTTGCTTCCTACCTGTTTCCTGTGCATGGCCACTGAGAAACGTTGTGTGTCTTACCCGTGCAGTCACTTCCACTGCTGAGCTTTTTCCTCTGAACATGCGGACATGCTCCTGCAGTCCTCTCCTCACCCTGTGGGTCCATCTTCATCTCTGTCACCCTTGAAGAGAGCAGTGGCTCTGCAGGCCCTCCCAGCCTGCCTTCCTCCTCACTCAGGTCTTCCCTCTCTGGTCTTTGTTGAGTCTCTCCCTAACTCCTGCTAGGTTTGACTATGGCCTTCGTCACTGGCCCTTCTCCACCCTTTGACTTCTGAATCCTGGGCAGGACCGGAGCAGGAGGGCCTGATGCCTTCCTGCTTTGAAAAACGTGTGTAGTGTTGTCTTCAGCTGTTTCTGGGACACGGTCTACGTTTGGTTTGGTTTAGCTGTTTGCCAGTCTCGAGTTGGTGTCCTGATCTCCCCGGTACGCTCTGGTGCCCATCCTCTCTGGTGTGCCTGTGTGAGGGACTGCAGGCTCCCCTGGCAGGGAGTGTGTGTCTGTGTGCAGGAGTGTGTGTGCGTGTGTGTGTGTACTTGCTAGTGCTGCACCAATAACCACGTGTCACGGCTTGTAACCCCGTGGCAGGCCAACTGCTTTAGCGATGCTGGGATATACAAGGTATGGCACATGGCTCCAAAGGTGGGACGCGTGAAGGCCGTGCGTGCAGCGCGCTTCGGGGACTAGTAAGTAACACGCAGTTCTCCGTGGTGTTGTGGCACAGATCCATTTCCTCGCAGTAGGAGGGCGTGTGTCTGTAATGACTGCCATGCCATTCAAGCATGTTTCTCTGTCAAGCGTGAGGGAGGGAGGAAGAGAGCCTTCCCCTGAGAGATGTGCCGCAAGCTGCGTGCTCTTCCCCGCACATGCAGATCCTTGGCGTGCTGGCAGCGGGCCGTGAGAGGAGACATTGGACTGGCGCTTGCATACTGTCCGTCCCTGCTGCATGCTTGAATGCAACTTATAAAGTGAGTATTGTGCCCGGCGTGGAGCAAGCTCTTAACAACTTTTTTCTCTTTGCCTTTAGCCCTGATGAAGAATCTTCGCAGAAGTTCATTCCCTTTGTCGGGGTGAGTGTTATCTTAGTTGTGCTGTCTCAGGCCAGCTAGAATATGTCCACAGGTGTTAACCCAGACTTACCTGGTTGCTGGGGTAGAGCAGGAGTACTGGATGCTCTAAGGTGGAGTGTCAGCATGGGCATCTGATGGTTGGATATACAACTGCCTGGTATGTAAGCAAACCTCAAGGGTCCCTCAAGAAACTACTAGGTGTATTTTACTTTCCAAGCAGCTGGCTCTGGGCAGCTCTGTGCTGCTTGCCTGTCAGCACTGATGCAGACACTGCAGCGTTCCTGTTGCCTTGTTCCTGTGATACAGAGAGGAGAGTGTGATGCTGAAGCACTCTGATCCACAGGCTGTCTTTGCTGCAGAACAAAGTACCTAGCTGATAGAGAATTGCTGTTGGACCACATGCAGAGGAAGGTGGTGTGTTCTGGAAACCTGATCTCAGGGATCCTGTGCTCAGCATTAATTACCCTGGGTGATTGTTTTGGCCAAATTTGCTATTCCAGTGTCAGTCCTCTGTGTGCTTGTCATAAGCGGTTTCCAGTCCTCATAACATCCCATCCACTCCTGGGAAGTGGAGAGTACATCCACCAGGGAGATGGTTTATACCACTGTTAGGTTTGAGTCTGAGGCAGTAACTATTTAATACACTTTATTATGTGTATATGTATTTTGGAATAGTACTTCCTGGCTTTTCCTCCTGTCTTTATCTTTAAATGTTCCCAGCTCACACGGCCAAGTGCAGAGTATCTAGACAGGAGTGTGTTTGTGTCAGTGTCTTTTGTGCACTGTGTACTTTGCCTTTTCTATTCTCCCTTCCCTTATTTGATCATGCTCTTCAATTCATTAAGTTTTCAGTGTAAAGTCATTGACCTGTGGCAAAAAGAATACCCCCTAACTCCTGTTCAGCTACTGGATGTCCTCTTCATAGTTGTTTTCTGCTCTGTTCTTCTCTTCCTTGCCTGCTGGCTGTCTTGTTCTGCCAGCTCTGTGTTAAGCTGCCTTGTGTGCATTCCCGTTTGTATCCCTGTCAGTGCATCAGAGCTAATCTGGAATCCCAAGGTGTTTAAAGAGTTTAGTCTCTCTTGCCCTCAGGCTGACCCTGCTTTCACTCTGGTGTCTCTTCAGAGCAAGAGTGTCTCTGCAGTGCTCCTGTGACAATCTACTTTTGTTTGTTGAAGGAAGATGTCTTGCTAAAGCAGAGAGACACCTTCCTGATTTGTTCCCTGCTGATGAGCTTTGCTGTGATCTTGTCAACTGCAATTGCTGGTGAAGAACCATTGTTACGAAACAGCTGTTTCACCTTTCCCGATAACAGGAAAAGCCCAGAAGGGCTGGGAAGCGCCTGGACTGTGGCTGCTAGGTTCTGCAGAGCTTTTCTGTGGGGCTGATTTAGTTCAGTGCTGTGTGCAAGCAAATGGGGCTCAGAGCATTTGTCCAGTTGGTCTAAAACAATCGTTGTCCTGACTTTATCAGTGCTTTTCCAGTCTGGATTTGATTGTCTGAAAGTGGGAAGAGTGAACAGCTCTGTTGTGTGCATAACACCACCAACCTCCAAAAAAACTTGCCTTGAAATTACAGACTGGCTTCCTGTGTTGGCTAGTGGTGTGGATCAAATCAGTGCTGTTTATTCTTGCTTCTGAAGTGTTCCTGACACAGTAATTCCCCATGAGACGCATCTGAAGAGACTCTGAAAGGCCAGTTGCAGGTATCTCACAAAGTCTGAGGCTGAACATGAACACTAAAGCTCTTTCCCTCAGCTGCAGCCTCCCTGGAGCTGTTGGCCAAGGAAGAGAGGGAGCCAGCGACATTTGGGTTTGCGAATCATGACATTGGCTGGACTCTGGCTTTTGGGGTGCAAACATTGATGTCCTGCAGTGGAGTTGTGCCAGAAGTGAGCAGGGCAGTGCTGTGCTGCTCAGCCAGGCTCTGAAGTGATAAGAGCAGAGCCTCATCAGTGGCCAGTCAGACATGGAAGCCAGGGTCAGGTGGTGAGGCTGCATGGTCACACTGTTGTGCCAACAGCCAGTTGTCAGGACAGTCAACAGGGTGCATCCCCTTCCTGAAGGGAAAGCAGGCTGGCTGCTGCGGAGGAGGATTCCTGGATGTTCCTGGATGGAGGCATTGTTGGGACTGCAGCAGTCTCAAGTGCCTCCCTGAGTAGAGGGAAGTGTTTAACCTTGTCTTCCTTCCATCCACCTGAACTCAAACAGCTTCAGTCAGCCAGCAAGGGGGAAAAGGCCAGGAGAAATTTCTTGTCTGGCTTGCAGATCAAGGTGACTGTAGGCAGTTTTCTGTGTTGCTTGTTCTTCCCCTAACTCTTCTGCCTCTTCCTGCTCACAGCTAGTTACAGTCTGTGAAACATCCTCGTGGTGTTTAATACGTACAGCACAAATGGCTGCCAGGCTTCAGGGCCTGATATGTTGCCCTTTGGGTGGAGACTGACCAAGGCTGCAGCCTTGTCCGAAGCTAGTGCCGCCTTAGGCAGCCTCTGCACACACTGCTGAGTTCATGGTGGCTTTTCCAAGATGGGAGCTAACAGAGGAGCCACCAGAGAGCCTGACAGGTTTCCAAAATCTAGTGTTAACAAACCACCACCACGCCCTCCCCAAACAGTGCAAAGTTTTTTGCTTTTAATTATTAGGTCCTTTTTCTTGATCCCCCAGCACAGAAATATGCTCCCTAGAGATGTGGTCTAGATATGGTAATGTCTGAACTTCACCATCTTCTGTTTTCAAGTCAAGTAGACTGTGTGGCATCGTTTCTCAGTCTAAAGCAGGTTTTATTTACTTGAGATCACTTTGCAGCTATTTCCCATTTATCAGCATTTATGTAGGGTAGACATTAGCCCTAGGTACATATTTTTTTAAGGACCTTAAGAAGGGTCTTTGCAGTGTCAAGTGTGATGAACCCTGTGCACCGTAGCAGATTATCACTACAGAAGGTGTCTGCTTTCATATTGTTAAGGGTCATTTTATCTTCCTAGGCACAGTGTGTTCTTGGGAGCTTGTGCTTGTAGCATGCTCTGTTTGACAGATTATTGCCAGTGGCATTTAACATTAACCTAAACATACTAGCTGGTGGTTGCCTATATCAGAACACATTGGTATCCCTATTACATCATGACTGGGATCATTCTGACCTGTCCATGTGATGGTTTATCCATGGCTGTGCCCACAGGCTTTGCCAGGAGCTTTATCTTCTTTGCTGGACACACCTCTTGTTTGGAGACTAGAAAACTCTGATCAGAAACTGTACTTTGCTTTTGTGGTGTCCTAACAAACCCCAACTATGCTGCACCCTAGAAGTGGCTGCACTTGTGTGGTGGAATATAATATGTCTGTAATTGGCAGGTGCATCAAAGCAATGCTGAAGGGATAGTCATGTTCCTGTCTTCTCCCTGCCCTATTCCCACAGGTGTCACAAGCACTGTAGTTGTCATAGCCTGGGGCTATTCAGAGCTGTGCAGGTCTGTAACAGCTCCATAGGATCCCTGCTGTCTTTTGTATGGGTCAGGGAAGGGTTGTGGGCTGGTATGGCTTGTCTGGACACTGCTGGGACCTGCCCAGCTCCTGGAAGACTCTACTTTTTAACATACTTCCACACTACTCTTACTGCAGAGACAGTGCCAAGGAGGTGTAGGGATGAGCTTAGTTTGGAGGCTGGGGATTCCTGAAATCAGGGGACTCCTCTTTCATAGAGCTCTTCTGTTTTACCCCCTCTAGGTGGTGAAGGTTGGAATAGTGGAACAATCTTCTGCAACGTCAGGTAACAACCATCTTGTGTGTGCTTTCTCTGTCATACAGGTGGTGGGAGCCTGACTTCACAGGCTGAACAAACTTGTGCTATGCTGATACCTCAGAGTTTTGTAAGGTGGAATTGGATTTTATTAGCTTCCAGTTCTGCTGCCTTGACTCCCAGCAGCTATCCTCAGAAAGAGAGGCCTCTCTTTTTCAAGAGGCCCTTTTTCTTGTTACTTTCCAAGGAGCTTCAGGCCAGCTGAAATTCCCACACCCTCATCAAGGGAAGCTACACATATATGTGGGCAAACACCCATTTGTCTTATGTCTGTTCTCAGTGAGATAGATTGACTGCTGGGATTGTCTGAGGTTCCTGTTCCAAACTGAGAAGGAAGTTCACTGGAAGTTCCTGCCTGTCGCCCTACACTGGGCTCAATTGCCTGCTAAAATCAATCTCAAACCTGTGCCTAACACTGGGAACTCCAGGAGAGGCAACTAGTTTGCCAATCTGACACCAAATTCAGACCCACTTTTTTTAATGGAGGAATACAAAGCTGATTCACATGACACTGCCTGATTACACACGTGGACATGGGGTGGTGCCATTTGATCAATGTGAACTTGTTTTTTCTTCCTTCACACACACTACCAGACAGGAATGTTTTTTTCCTCGTCTGTTGGGATTGTTTCTATTAAACCCAGATTCCTCTGGCCTGAGTTACACACAGGTTTGTGTGTGGAGCCAGCCCTTCTGTGGGTCACTCCTTGCTGCCACACTGCTCCCACCATCCTGAAGGGCCAGCATGAAGGGAATGATGCCTTGGTTGTGGAGGGTTGGAAGCAGGGGGAATGGGAAGATCCCTGTGACCAGCCCAGAGATACAGGATTCTCCAAGAGTCAGAGAGCGGTGCTGCCCTGCAGTGATTGCAGGGGAAGATTCCCCAGTGGGGATCAGTGGGCTGGACTCTGACCGTGCAGGAGGCTCAAAGTCAGCTGGGGGCAAACCCTAGGAGCGCAGATGCCAGGTGGGGACCCCAGAGGAGTGTGAGTGTCTGTGCTTGGCTCTTACCCAAACATAGAAAGTCCTATGGTTTCAGTGTGGAGGCAGTCAGAACTTCTGGGCAGGCTGATTTCTGGATTGAGTCTGAACAAAACCTGTGCAGCAGGAGCATGGGCAAAGAGGCTGAGCTATCCCAGCAGGCATGTGCTGGGCTGTGAGACAAACCTAAACAAACAGTTGGACTTCTTTTCTGCAAGGTGACTCCGATGACGCAGCTCCCTCAAGCTCCAGTGTCCTTTCTTCAACCCCACCTTCTGTGTCTCCTGCTGTGAAAGAAGCCTCCCCCACACCACCTTCCTCACCGTCTGTTACAGGCAGCTTCTCATCCTCCAGGTAAAGCATGTTTTGTCTCCCTACACCTCCCTTGGCTGTCTTATCTAACATAAACGTGTGAGAGGCAAACTCTCCTAATGGAAAACCCGTAGCTCTGCTTTCTCCCTCTCCAGCAAACACCTGAAGTCATCACCTTTCCCCTTCACTGCTTTTGCCTCCGGAGGGACTGTGTCCTTGCTGCCCACGGGAACAGGAGGGCAGAGGGATCTGGCACCCGATGGGAAGGCTGTACTTCTCAAGGACAGACACATTTGCTCTAGAAGGGGCTGCCTTGTTTCTGATAGTTTGGCAGAAACCCTTATTCTGATGAGCCATCGTGGCAGCCTGTTTGGGAAGGTTTGTGTTCTCCATCTGCTGGTATTTTCCCTTTGAGGCTGGATTCTCCTGGGGAGATGTGTAGCCAAATACCAACCCACACATGGGTGCTAGCCTAATCCTTCATGATTCATATAATATGTTTTTAAGGACCAAGTGACTGTAAAGTCAGAGTAACTCTGTAGAAGGAGCAGGCTTTTTCTCTGTGAGGGGAGAGCTGACTGTTGTAAGGTGGCTTGGTGGAATTACACTTTCCATTCATGCATGTGCCTGAAAGCATATCAGAACAGCAAGGAGATGGCACCTGTAAGCAATGGGAAGCTCTGACTTAGCTGAAATTTTTAGGGGTGAAGGGAGGAAACCACTAGAAAACTGCCAGTAAAAAATTGCCCTGGGCATTTTGTTGCTGCACAAAATGTTGGTGTAGCTGCATAACGCTTTGTGTGCAGTTCTGGCACCCAGAAGCACATGGTGAAGTTAAAGGTTCAGGGGAGCACAGGCAACATGATCCAGGGGACAGAGCAGCAGCCTTGGGAAGGGAGACTAGAAGCACTTGGACTCTGAAGTCTGGAGGAGGAAGGGGCAGAGGTAGGCCACTCAAGTTGTGAAAAATTGCAGTGGTGGTGTGTTTGTTGAACTGTGGTTCACCAAGCCTGCAGTACCAGACCTGGGGACATGCAGTGACACTGGCAAAAAGTTAATTAAAAGGGAGAAAGGAAAGGACATCTGCATACAGCAGGAAAGGTGTAATGGGACCACATCTGCCTCTGCTACTTCTATGGCAGCAGGACCAGCGGGTCAAAGAGGGGTTAGGCAAATTAGTGGACAGCAGATCTGTTAATGGTAGTAAAGGATGAGTCAGGGATGTCCCCTCTAACACCTCTAATCTTGTGATCATCAGGCTGGAGAAATCCAAGGAGTGCTCTGCAATCAGAGACTCTGCTCATGTGCTGTTCCTAAACGACATCTCCTACTGCCCCTGTTGGAGACAGAAGGGGGGCTTTTCCTGCCCACCCCAGAGAGCCCTGTGGGGACCTTTATTCTCAGACTTCTTAAACTGGCTTGAGAGTTCCCTTTTAACCAGAGGAAATTGAAATGTGGAAGTCCCAGTTTAGCAGGTGCCCAGCAACTGGAAGGTGTTAGTGGCCATTTGCCTGTGCCAGGAGGCCCAGTGCCCCAAGTCCCTCCTGTTGGCCCCCTGTGGCTTGGTGGCAGGAGATTCCTGCCTGCCCCAGGCTGGTCCCAGCAGCAGCTGGCTGGCAGTGCAGGGAGCTGGGGGCTGCACAGGCTCTGCTGAACAGAGCTGACTTCTCATGTGTGAGCTCTGCCTGGGCTTCCCAAAGGTGGAGGTGGTTTGGGAAACCCATACCCACAAGAGAGCAGACTGTTAAAAGTTGTGAGCTGTGGAGGTGGTACATCTGAAGTGGACACCCCAACTCTAGGAATCCAGTACTTTCTGTTTGCATGCTGTTGTGATAAAATCATTAAGAAATGAGGAAATTGAGGTTCAACGTTGTTTCTTCTCCACTGATCTGTCACTGATGTGACAGCGCAGGCAGGGGATGGAGGGTGACCCAGACATTATTGAAACATGTTTAACTGAGGATGAAACAGAAAATCCTGCCTAGGCATAGCAAACATTAAGATGCTTTGTCTTAAAACTGAGATGAGAAATGTGATGCAAAGGAGCTTTGAAATCCAAAGCTGCATCTCCAAAACATGGTTCTTAAAGAATCTCACTTCTGAAATTGCCCTGAGAAACCAAAATCTGGTTTTGACAATCCAAGATAAACTCTGCTTTGCATCTTGCTTCAACTGAATAAATAGCAAAGGGAATTAATTATTTATTGAGAGGACCTTGATGATGAGCTGTCCTTGTTTTACCATGAGGGTTTGTTACTACACAGGCAGTGTAGAGGGGTGCATATTTCCTTCAAAACCACACATTCATCTTCCTTAACAATTGGCATTTCTCAAACAGAGGATACACTGATAAATAACTTTAGTTTTTTGTCTAGTACTTGCATACTATTCAACACTCTGTCATTGTGTAGGAAGAAGTGTAGGCTGTTAACCATAGGACTGCTGAATCACAGAATGTCAGGGATTGGAAGGGACCTCAAAAGATCATCCAGTCCAATCCCCCTGCAGGAGCAGGAACACCTAGATGAGATCACACAGGGAGGCGTCCAGGTGGGTCTTGAATGTCTCCAGAGAAGGAGACTCCACACCCTCCCTGGGCAGCCTGTTCCAGTGCTCTGTCACAGTAAAGTTCCTTCTCAAATTTAAGCAGAACCTCCTGTGTTCCAGCTCACACCCATTGCCCCTTGTCCTATCATTGGACATCACTGTGAAGAGCCTGGCTCCATCCACCTGACACTCACCCTTCATATATTTACAAACATTAATAAGGTCCCCCCTCAGCCTCCTCTTCTCCAAGCTAAAGAGGCCCAGATCCCTCAGCCTTTCCTCATAAGGGAGATGCTCCCTTCATCATCTTGGTGGCTCTGTGCTGGACTCTCTCAAGCAGCTCCCTGTCCTTCTTGAACTGTGGGGCCCAGAACTGGACACAATATTCCAGATGTGGCCTCACCAGGGCAGAGTAGAGGGGAAGGAGAACCTCTCTTGACCTACTAACCACACCCCTTCTAATGCACCCCAGGATGCCATTGGCCTTCCTGGCCACAAGGGCACAGTGCTGGCTCATGGTCATCCTGCTGTCCACCAGGACTCCCAGATCCCTCTCCCCTACACTGCTCTCTAGGAGATCATTTCCTAACCTATACTGGAACCCGGGGTTGTTCCTGCCCAGGTGCAACACCCTACACTTGCCCTTATTATATTTCATCAAGTTTTTCCCTGCCCAGCTCTCCAGCCTGTCCAGGTCTCTCTGGATGGCAGCACAGCCTTCTGGCGTGTCAGCCACTCCTCCCAGCTTGGTATCATCAGCAAACTTGCTGACAGTGCATTCAATTCCCTCATCCAGGTCATTTATGAATATATTGAATAATACTGGTCCTAGTACTGACCCCTGAGGGACTCCACTAGACACAGGTCTCCAACTAGACTCTGCCCCATTGACCACCACTCTCTGGCTTCTTCCCACCAGCCAGTTCACAGTCCATCTCCCTATCTGACCATCTAACCAGACCTCCTGAATTTGTCAGCGAGGATGCTGTGGGAGACCGTGTCAAATGCTTTGCTGAAATCAAGATAGACCACATCCACTGCTCTACCATCGTCCAGCCACCTCGTCGTGTTTTCATAAAAGTCTAGAAGGTTGGTCAAGCACGACTTCCCCTTGGTGAAGCTGTGCTGACTGCCCCTAATGACCCTCTTATCCTTGATATGCCTAGAGATGGCACCAAGGATAAGTCGTTCCATCACCTTTCCAGGGATGGAGGTGAGGCTGACCGGCCTGTAGTTACCCGGGTCCTCCTTCTTGCCCTTTTTGAAGCCTGCAGTGACATTTGCCTTCCTCCAGTCCTCAGGCACCTCTCCCGTTCCCCACGACTTAGCAAAGATGATGGAGAGTGGTCTAGCAATGACTTCAGCCAGCTCCCTCAACACTCGTGGGTGCATCCCATCTGGACCCATAGATTTATGGATGTCCAGATTGCTTAATTGGTCCCTGACCCAATCCTCATCAACTGAGGCAATCTTCTCCATTGTCCTGTCTCCATCTGGGGTCTCCAGGGTACAGAGCTCCTCAAGACAGCTTCCAGCAGAGTAGACAGAGGCAAAGAAGGCATTCATTGGCTCTGCCTTATCTGCATCCTCTGTCACCAGGGCACCCACCTCATTCATCAGTGGGCCTACATTGCCTCTAGTGTTGGCTTTATCTGCCATGTATTTGAAGAAGCTCTTCCTGTTGTCCTTGACCCCTCTGGCAAGGTCTAATTCTAAGGAGGCCTTGGCTTTCCTAGTTGCCTCCCTACATCCTCTGGCAACATCCTTATATTCCTCCCAAGTGGCCAGCCCCTCCTTCCATGATCTGTAGACTCTCCTCTTCCACTTGAGTTTGCCCAGCAGTTCCCTGTTTAACCAAGCAGGTCCTGGCTCCCTTCCTTGACTTCCTACATATTGGGATGCTTTGTTCTTGAGCTTGGAAGAAGCAGTCCCTGAATGCTAACCAGCTATCTTGGGCCCCTTTGCCTTCAAGTGCCCTTTCCCATGGGATTTCCCCTAGCAAATCCTTGAAAAGGCCAAAGTTGGCCCTCCTGAAGTCCAGGGTTGCAATTTTACTTGCAATTCTGCTTATGCCACATGAGATTCTGAACTTCACCATCTCATGGTCGCTGCAGCCCAGGCAGTCCTCAACCTTTACAGCCTCAACCAGACCCTCCTTGTTAGTGAGGATGAGATCCAGCAGTGCTCCCCTCCTGGTTGGTTCATCCACCATTTGCATCAGGAAGTTACCATCGATGCACTGGAGGAACCTCCTGGATTGGGGGTGGCTGGCTGAGTGGTCCCTCCAGTGAACATCAGGGTAGTTAAAATCCCCCACAACAACCAGGGCCTGTGATTGCGAGGCTGCTCTCAGCTGCCTGTAGAAGGCCTCATCACTTCCTCACCCTGACCTGGTGGCCTGTAATAGACACCCACAACGGTATCAACCCTACCAGCCTGCCCTTGATTTTTACCCACAGGCTCTCAACTCGCTCCTCATCCGCCCCTGGACAGATCTCAATACATTGCAGTTGCTCTCTCACGTAAAGAGCAACTCCACCACCTCGCCTTGCTGGCCTGTCTTTCCTGAGAAGGACAGAGCCATCCATGGCCACATTCCAGTCACGTGAGCTGTCCCACCATGTCTCTGTAATTGCCACCAGATCATAATCCCCTGACCGAACACGGGTTTCTAACTCCTCCTGCTTGTTCCCCACGCTGCGTGCATTGGTGTACAGGCATTGCAGGAGCGGGCTGAGTACACCAATTTCAGCCTAGGGAGGTGGGAGGCCCCCGGCCTTCATCAGTTCTAGAGTGCTGCCCCACTGGCACAAGCCCAGCTGTGACCCCTTCCCCCTTCCAACCTAGTTTAAAGCTCTCCAAATGAGCCCTGCCAATTCCTGCCCCAGCCTCCTTTTGCCCCTGCAGGATAGGCCTTCCCCACAAATCACTGTCTGGACTGGTGTCCTATGAAACCAGCCATGATCTAAGAATCCAAAGCCCTGCCTGTAGCACCAGTCCTGGAGCCAGTCATTTATGGCCTGAATTCTGCCATTCCATCCCACATCAGCACCCGAAAATGGAAGGAGGGAAGAGAAAATCACTTGTGCCCCAGACCCTTTTAGCAGTTGTTACAAGGCCTTGAAATCTTTCTTCATCCCCCTCAGACTACGGGATGCAAATGAATGATAAAACCCCTGCTCCAGCCGGGGTTAGTTAGTGAGAGGCAGGGGCAGGTGAGGGGTGGAATTTCCCATTTCTGGGGGAAATCCCCTTTTCTGGCTCAGGAAGGGCTGGCAGCGTGTTTTGGTGACGCATGTCTGTTACCACACAATGCGCAGGAGTTTTCAACAGCAGATCACGTCCTGGAATCTGCCACTGCTTAGCAATTATCACAGGACTGGCAGAGCATTTTCCCAGGAATTCCCCAGGCCACAGCAGGAACATGGGGCAGGTTGCCCCCTGCCAACTCCCTTACAGGGATCTGGGGAGAGCAGTGATCTTGTGTGACCTGCTGGGGCATCTGGACAGGAAGGGAAGCAGCTGGTGACAGGAATTGCTCATGTATATAGGGAATGGAAGCAAGTCAGGCTGGAAGCTGAGTGCCTGATGTTCAAGGACCCCACCAGCTCTTTTTGTGCCCCAGTTTGGAGATGATTTTGGCAGTGCTGCACCTGGCCAGAGTCATTCACTCATCAGTGTTCAGGAGGCAGCAGCAAGGTGCTTACAGCCACTCTTCCCCACTCAACAACTGGAAGTGATCTGGGCCACCTCAGGAGCTGCCTTTGCTGGCTGAGTCACTTGGTGTCACATTAGAAAACTGTTTGTCTGCTCCCCTTCCTGCTGCTCATACCTGTGGCTGTGCAGCAGGTTAGCTTGTCTCAGCTCGCTGCAGTTTTGTGTTGCCAAGCCAATGCCACCACGTAACATGACGCAGGCTGCATCGCTGAGTGGTGACTTGTGCTTTTGTCATTATCAGGTCTCGCTATGAAACATTGCTGCCTGATTTCCCAGAGAGCCAGGTGCTTGTCCTCTGGCCATCTGGTCAGGAACTCTGAAAAAACACAGATGGGAACTCTGCTGAGTGCTTCGCAGAGATTACCTTCTTCTCTTGCTTTCCAGCCAGAGCCTTGGTGCTGAGTTGATGGGCCTGCAAGTGGATTACTGGATTGCAGCACCACTCATGGACAGAAAGAGAGACCCGGAGAAGAAGGACCCCTCCACTACCAAAAACACACTGAAATGCACTTTCCGGTCCCTCCAGGTCAGCAGGTTACCTGCCAGCGGTGAGATTGCCACCACTCCAACCATGTCCATGACTGTTGTGACAAAAGAGAAGAACAAGAAAGGTAAGGTGGACACATTTACTGTTGCCAAAGGCCCAGAATGCAGTGCTGCTATCCCTGTTCAGCTCTTCCAGAGCTGCCTGACTTGTCAGTCCTACATTACAGCACCTTAGTCACATTTTTATCCCCCAAATCCTAGGCTGTCTGTAGATGAGAA
Organism: Caprimulgus europaeus; assembly: GCA_907165065.1. The sequence goes on along the minus strand of OU015534.1, from coordinate 26,936,080 downwards.
TTGACTGTATAAGGTAATAGAGTTTCAAAGGGTGGTTCCTCTCTGTGCTGTAAAAAGGGGACGTGTTCACCTTCACAGCTGAACAGCTGAGATGTGTAGCCCAGAAGAACAAAGGTGAGGACAGAGTGAGGACATTTGTGGGTGGCTGTGCAGAAAGCCAGGAGGTACGCTGCTCTGGACAGCTTCCCTGTGTTCCTTGTGAGCCTGCTGGTGCTGGTTTGGGGTGTTGGCTCAGGTAAAAGGCAGCTTTGTGCCCTGATCGCCAGAGTCGGGGCAGACCCTGCAGCCTGTACAGCTCCCTGCTCCGGTCTCTCCTCTGCCACATGACAGAGGTGCAGACAGGGGCAGGACATCTGTGCATCCCATCATATTTACAGCACTATGGAAGCAGCCCCAGCAGAGATGTTTTGCTGGATTTGATGTGGTGTCTTCATGGTAAAATACCACTGTCACAGCTGGACAAATGCACCAGCCAGAGCTGCCAAGCCGTTGCTAGATGTGCATGTACATATAAGAGGTGTTGTTACTCAGAGGAGGGTTGCAGCAGTGTAAGCTCTTCTACAGGAGTTCTTTTGTTCTTGCACAGAGTGCTTTTTGGGGCAAAAGGAGGTTGAATAGAAATGTTCTCATTGAAAAGCCTCATGTAAACTTTTTTTCTTGTTTAATCTTCTGCTTTGAAAGCCATGGCTTTGAGTTTCTTTTTCTTTAAAAAAGGCATTTTAAATGTCAGTAATTCTGTATTTGTTCCTGGCCTCAGTAATGTGAAACATACTGGAAATTGAGAACAGCTCTGCAGAGAAACTTTCAAAGAGCTAGCAAGGCAGTTCTGTACTTATATTTGACTGCCAGTAGCTGTCCTTCACAAATCTTCCTGCCCATGGGCCTCGGAGTCATTCCTGGTGGAAGCAGGGGTTCTGGAGGCTCCGAGAGGCCAGTGGCTGCAGGACATGGGTGCATAACCCTGCCACCAGGTCACTGCTGGGCCAGCATAGCTGTGGTACTGCTGATACCAGCACTCCCACCCCAGACCACACACTTTTTAAGAGGTGTGCCTATGGGTGAAGCAATCCTGAGACACTCAAAATGATCTTTCTTCCCTGGGACCGGCCCACAGCCGGTGTTCAACACCACCAGATTTCATGGAGCCGGTTTGTAAATCTTTGCTTGTGCATTTGGACAGTTCTCAGGGAACTGGAACCTTTTCAGCTCTGGTGACACCATCCCTCTCCACCATCTGCCCGTAGCTTGCAGTCCCTCCTGCTCTCCAGGTGCGTGTGCAGCCCGGCTGGCGTTGGCCGCTGTGACTGCAGCAGACAGTGCTGGCTGGAGGCCCTGTGCAGTGTGTGGGACTCCCCCTAGGTGGTGCGGCCGCACGGCAGATCCCACCAGCCCAGCACAGGGCACAAACTGGGAACCACTACAGATCCCACTCTTTTCTCTGCTGTCCCAGCAGAGCAGCAGGAGTTACCCGGAAGGTGCCCTCTGGGGCCTGGTTTTGAGCTGGGAACGCTGAAAATGCCCATGTGCATAGGTGAGAGTGCCAAGCACTGACACAGTGAAACTCCTGCTAAACAAGGATCACTCCAGGAGTTAAAATTAGGGCTGGAATTTTAAGACCTGAATGAAAAACCCAAACAAGTCTTGGTGCAGCTCCTGTGAGTGGCAGAGATTCATTGTATGCCCGTTTGATTTTCTTCCAGTGATGTTTTTGCCCAAGAAAACAAAAGACAAGGAGGTGGAGTCAAAGAGCCAGTGTATCGAAGGAATCAGCAGGTTGATTTGCACAGCGAAACATCAGCAGAACATGCTGCGGGGTAAGTGCAGTGCTTGCACCCCCTCATGCTCTGGGCTGAGGCTCAGCTGGTGACATTGTTCTCCAGGCAAAGGGCTGACCTGGTGTCCTGCACCATGCTCTGGAGCCAGTGTAATGGGGATGTTCCTGGGGAATGGGCCTGGATCTGTCCAGCACGGGGGAATCCTTTAATAGGTCTGGGATGTGGGAAAATCCTCCCTTACCTAGGAACTCCTCTGAACTAGTGCCCTGGGTAAGGACAGGGGCTGGACTGGGCTCCATTCCCCTCCCTGTCATTTTCTGTTCCCCTTGCATGTTTGGGAAGTGACAGCAGAGAGCAGTAAGTGTGTGGGTGCTCCTCTAGGCAGGACTCTGACACAAAGACACACCACAGCAGGAGCTGTGCATGCATCTTTCAGGCAGACTGACCTAAAGTGGCCGTCAGTGGAGCTGTGCATTCAGGATCAAAAATATCCCTGCATCCTCTGCAGTTGATAATCCCCACCACTGCTAACAGCAGTAGGTCACCTCCTTAATCCTGGCCCAGTCTCTATGAGACTAATGAGCATGAGGAGTGGTCACAGAACATGTGCCAGCTCTTTAGGAGATGTAGATCTCCTGGTTAAGAGTGCCAGTGAGGAGAAACTGATGTCCATCTCTGCAAGAGTACATTTGCATTCCAAGAAAATGGAATGTGTTTAGGAAATTTGAGAAACCAGATCAGGTGACACTGAAATCAGCAGTCTGCAGAGCTCCAGTGTCAGTGAGCGAGGCTGGAACAACAATCTGAGCTGCTTTCCCAAACCTGGTCTGCTCTGGAGCCTTTCTCCCCCATGTGTGCACCATTTCCAGTGACAGGGGTGGGGTGGCCAGGCAGGGCAGCACGTACCAGGCCTCCCTCTGCCCACTGCAGGGAGGTTTCGAGCAAGGCTGGTTTGAGCTGGCCACTTCCATTCAGTATTTTCTAACTCTCCTCTCTTTTTCCCCTCCCCTGCAGTCCTGATCGACGGGGTGGAGTGGAACGACGTCAAGTTCTTTCAGCTGGCAGCACAGTGGTCCTCTCATGTCAAGCACTTTCCCATCTGCATATTTGGACACTCCAAATCTAACTTCTAGCCACGCTGGGCCGAGGGACCCTCTGTCCGTCCCGGGGACTGCACACCAGGAGCCAGGAACTGCGTGCCAACTCTGACTCGCGTCGCTCTGCCCTCTCCTGCAGAATTAACTACAGATGTGCTTGGATTACTTTTGAATTACTTTTTTCTATTAACTCTTTAAGTTTACTACAAGGGAAAGAAACCCCTTTAAACAAAGGCAAAAAAACCCCAGTCTTAAATATAGATGTGCTGACAACGTGAAGCTGTGGGGGAGTTGGCAGGAGCAGGCAACCTGCCCAAGAACACCTACCACTTACGAGCAGATAGCTGAATAACTGCACTGCTTATTAACCTGAGACCTCATTGGTGTGAGTGGACTGGGGGAGCCGTGGATCAGCTCAAATGGATTTGCTGGAAGATCGTGTGCGTTACAGTGCGTTTGACCCCCTCCCTCTGTATTTCTAGGGAAAAAAGATGGCCAGTCTTTCTTCCTGCTGCCAAAGGACGAGAGATCAGCAAGTCTGGAGGGAGTGCAACTGTCCAGTTTGAAAAACAAACCACTTACCTAGCTAGGGAGGTCTGGAGAGGAGATCCTCTTCCGAGTGTGGAGTCTGCCACAGGGACGGGCAGGTGTTGGTGCTGAAGCGATGCCTCAGGAGGGTTGGGCAGGAACAGGAATTAGGGAAGCATGGGGTGTAAGGAAACTCCAGTGTCCCAGGTCTGTGACAATGACCAAACCGAGCCAGTCACAATGTCCCTGCAGCTGGCTGTGCTGCTGAGGGACACCGCGTCAGTGGGGTCTCTGCTATTTACATACTCACACCGATTATTTACCTGTCAATAAAACCTCGTCCAGCCTCTAAAGGGAAAGGATTTTTTTAACAGCTGCAGATTTTTTTTAATGCTTTCTAAAAAAAAAAAAAAAAAAGAAAAGAAAAATAAAAAATAAGAGGAAAAAAAAAAATTAAGTTGCCAAAAAACAAACCCAGGAAGATGAGCCGTTGTCTGTGACGTGATACATCACCGTAGTGGCTGGACTGGGACCCAGCCAGGCGCTCTGCATGTCCAGCTGCCTCCCCGTCCATCTGTCAAACCGCACACGTGAGGTGGCCTGGGCTGCTTTCTCTGCTGCCTTTGTCCTGCCCTGGCCACACTGTGCTCCCCAGAGCCTGCTGCCGCCCCCCCGTGCACCTCCCCAGGCTGGGTGCAGACCACCTGGCTTCAGGGCTGCTGCAGGGGTGCACTTTCACCGTGCTGCCCTTGAACCACCCACCACCTCTCTTCATAGGGACTGGGAAACTATAACAAAAATGAGGGGTGCTGGTGGTCAGCAGCCTCCCACGGGCTGCTCTGTGTAGGTGGATATGTTGTCCTTTACCTTCTGCTTTCTGAGTATTCCTCCTCACGGGCATTTCTCTGTGGATTGCATCCCTTGCCCAGCAGGATATGTATTGCCTATGGGTTGAGGCTTTGCTGGGGGTTTCAGCCCCAGGGTGTGGTGGAAGCTGTTGCTGGGATGTGAGAGGATGAAGCCAGCCAGGTTCTATGTCCACCTCGGGCAGCAAGATGTCCTGTGAGATGGAGGAATCGGAGGAGTGAAATTTTTGGGTGTCTTGCTGCGGCTGCACTTGTGTTCACTTTGTACACCTCACTGCTGCTGCCAGGGATGCTCGGGGTGATGGGACAAGGGGATGTGCTTACAAGGAGACATGGTGATAAGCCACAGGTCCGGGCAGCTCTGGCTGCTGTGGCATTTTGCTCCAGGCTTCCTGAGGCGTGCCTGGAAGGGACTTGGGAGCGGGTGGCGGCTGGGGTTAGGAGCTGAGCGTGCTTGCTGTGTGGGAGAACAGCCACCTCTGGCATTCCAGGGTAAGGGGCGGAAGGTTTTGGTGGGGTCTTTTTGGGTCCCACCCTTGTGGGGCAGGCCAGGCTCTGTGGGCATTTCCAGAAGGCACTTTCCAAGGGCAGTGATGCTTTTGAACCTTTTTTTGTTTTGCTTTTGTTTTTGTCTGAATCCTTACCCTTGGGTTTTTAAAGGCTTAGGGAACCTGCTTTACCCTGCTTGGCAGGTCCTGCTCTGCACAGGGGCTGCCTGGTTTGTTTTGGGCAGGACAGTGGTGGTGTGCGCTGTGCAGCCTTCTCCTGCTGACGGGGAGCGAGGGGTTATTAGGCGAGAGCGTGGTCCCTGCTGGATCTAGTGCCTGTTGCAGCTCACAGCATGGGCTGCTTCACCAACTCTGATTTCATGAAACCCTTTCCCAGCACAAACGCAACCTACTTGGCCAGGGACTGGGTATTCCTTGCAGACCACGCTGGGGAGGAGGAGGAGGACATGGTCCCACGCCTGGTGGCATGCTGCTGGGCTGGCCATACTCGGTTTCTTCCCGCAGGCAGGTCTGCCTGCCGTCTGCTAGCTCTTGGCTGTGGCAGAGGCTTGGCTCTAGTCTGAGTGTCGTCGTGTCCATCGGTTCGTGTGTTTCGGTTGACCTGAGCTGATGCTCTGAGCCTGTGTCGTGTTGCCTAGCAGCGGTAGCGTGGGAGATGGTGTATAAGCACATCACTTCTTTTTCTTTATTGAGGCTGTTGCATCTAAAAAAAAAGCTTTTTAAAGGAAATTAGTCAGTGTGTGATTTCTTCCTCGAGTCTCACGCTGGTGTGACAAGAGTGATTGGGCTGGGTTCCAGTGTCAGGAGCTGCACACAGCCTGGGCAGCGCTCGGTGCCGGAGCGTGTTAGTGCTGCAGAGGTGGGGTGGACTGACCGACTGCAATAACTTTGTTTACTGGGGGGGTGAGGGGGAAACCATCACTGTGCTCCTCTTTGTATTTCAACCTACTGTAAAGAAACAAATGGTAGCTAGGACAGGATTTCCAGGGTCCTGCCTATCAACTGTGTGTTGCCCTGCTCTGCTCTGTGTGTGTGTGTGTACGTGTGAGAGAGAAACGCTTCTGCTCGTTGCATTTCATGTTGGTTTGTGTTTTGTTCTAACTTTATACAAGCGAATTCACTGGGAAACTCTCTTCACCTGAGACCTGAGGGCTTGTGACTCTGCAGGGTTTCTCCCCTGTGGAAACCTGCTGTTGCTCTGAAATGCCTTTTCCTTGCAAGAAAGCATCCTGGCTTCTCAGCCTTGTCCTCCTGCAGTGCGGCAGCGGCAGGCTGGGCCTGCTCACGGGCAGCTGTGTGCCCAGGGGGTGGCTGTGGTGTTTCCCAGCCTTGGAGGCAAGGGCTGACATGCAAATTTGGTGGTGCTGCTCTGGTCAGGGTGTTGTGCCTCTGTTGTTTCTCTTGTATTGTGTGGAACCACTTTGTGCAGCTGTTTCTGTCCCTGACTGGAGGAGAAACAGGTTTCTGTCTCTAAGGTAAATGAGTGTCAAAGCATGCTCTTGGCTCTGGGCATTTTGGGAAGAGTTTTGCACCTGGTGATGGGTATGATGGGTGACTGATCTCGGGTGTCCCAGCTTCCCCAGCAGTGTCCTGGGGGATCCTGCTGTGAGCAAGCCTCACCGGCTGGAGGGATCCCTGCTGCGGGGCCAGGGAAAGCTGGGGGGGCAGCGATGGGCCCGTGCCTGCAGAGCTGCACCAGCCTGGTGGGTTGAGGTGCTGGCATGCACGTTGGTGAATACAAAGGGATGGCTTAGAGCAGAGGCAGCACAGCTCTGCGTTTGGCTCTCAAGGGTTTTGGTGATTAAGGTGCAACTTGAACAGAGAAACATAGCGGTGTTACCTTGCCTGCCTGTGTCAGATGGGGCTTGCTATGGAGCCACGTTGTCTGACTGAAGGCACAGCTGGAGTGGGCAGCATCTGAGCTGGACTCTGGCAGGGAGATGCTTTGAAGGTGGCATCCCCTCAGCCCCCTGTCCCTTTGTGTCCCACAGGTTGCCACTGCTCCCTGCAGAGCCTGTGTCTCCTGCTCCCCTGGCTGTGGCTTCTCAAGACAACTGGTTTCTTTTCCATCTGCTTTTGGGCGAAGGGCCCGCCTCGCTCAGAGGTGAGGCCTCAGGGAAAGGCTCGTTGCTGTACTGAGCTCTGCGACACTGACCCAGTTTAACAGCGCTGGTGAGCAGATGAGAGATGGAAGGGTTTTGTGGCATCACGTTGCACCTTGAGTTGCTTCCTGGTCCTCCGGGTTGAGTTTCCTGGAGACAAAGGCTGGACCTCAGCCCTGCCAGCGTTCAGTCAGAGCTGGCTCTGCTGTGGTGCTGGTGACTTTGTGGGCATCTTGGGCAGCTGCTTTAGCTCAGTGCCGCAGTTTCCATCCAGTTCAATCGTTACCATTTTCCATCTCAGTGAAACTGCATAGTCCTTAATTACACAGGAGTTTGGGGAGAGCCACTGTCTCCTTGGCTGTGTTTTGCTCATGTAATTAGCAGGCGCTTGTTGCTTTATCCTGCAGAGAGGGTAGGGGTAGGCAGCTGGGAGGCTTCTGGGGCTGGAGGAGATGTGCCTGTTTGCTTTCCATCATCAGACTCAGCTGAGAACAACACTGTCCCGTGCTTAACCTGCCATGGCAGCAGAGGCCCTGTCCTGTTTCTCACCAGCAGCGTGTGCTGGAGGGAGCGCTGGAGTGGAGCGCACTGCACCTGGTGCCTCTGTGTTTAAGAAGAAAATCCTGGTGAGAGGCAGCAGAGCTGGTGGCCTTGTGCTGCTCTGTGTGCTGAGGGATTGGGAGGGCAATCCCATGCAGAGGTAAAGAGCTGGGGGCCCTGGAGCTTTCTTGAAGCTAGGTTGGATGTAGTGCCTCTGTCCCCTTCACTCAGGGGGTCTCAGTCTCGGTGGATAGCTGCATGGTGATGCTTTAGTGTGACAGTCCCTCTGGGCTTATCTGGCAGGGAGAAGGCCAGAAATAAGCAGCAGCATCTCCCAGAGGTTTCCTGGAGCCTCTTCAGCAGGGTTCTCATGGGAGATGCTCCTGGCAGGGCTGGCTCCTGCAGGGTCACTTGGCTGCTTTGGAACAAACAGGGAGAAAGGGACATGCCAACTCGGCAAGCTGCGGGTCACTGGTTTCCTTAAGGAAGAGCACTGGTATGGGGCCACATCAGTCAGCTGCTGCTTTGTGCCTTGGCCAGAGGGTTGCCAGAGCATTACCTGCCCGGCTGCCTACGTGCCGTGGCCGCGGGGAAGCACCTTGCTGGTGTGGGTACCGTGTGTGCCGGGGCTGTGTGCCGCCAGCCCTGTCCGCACCACGGCACGTGAGGGGACGTTACCACGTTGTAGATTCCCGAGTTGTCCATCTGTTTCATTGTTGTATTGTTTGGGTTCTAGGGTGGTGGTTTTTTCTTTTTTTTTTTTTTTATGAAGACAGATGAAATGTAAATAGCCTTTTTTTTGGAACAAACTGCAACATGCTCGACCTCGTCAACTATTTTATGGTACTAATGCAACACTAATAAAACTGGACATGAAAGCACACACCCGTCCCTTGAGTTGTCTCTCAGCAGGGGCTGTTTTGGCATGTCTGGGGCAGTTTTCTCCAGTAGGAGAAGGCAGCATGGCTTTCTGGCATGGAGGGATCTCTTATATTATTTATCCATCTGCTTGGCAGAACTTCCAAGGTGGATCCAGCACCAAGCCCTCCTGCAGTTTTTGCAGCCCTGCTGCTTCTCTCCCAGAGGGTCCTGCTCACCTCCTGCAGCTCTCCTGGATCTGATGGCCCTCTCTAGCACCTGGTCTTCACCCCTCACATCAAGCAGGGACCAGGCTGGTGCCCATTTCTGATCCGGGAGCTGTGTTGCATCAACACAGTGGTATTAGGGTACCCAGTGGGAAGGTCTTGGTGGGGGAAGACCGAGGCTGTGGTAGCCTGAAGCTGGATGTGCTCCTGAGAGAGCAGTGGGAGAGGGACTGGGATGTGTGGGGTGGCAAGCACCTGGGCTTGGTGCTGGGAAGCAGGAAGGTGGCGAGAAGAAGGAAAGAGAAGAGCTACGGAGCTGTTTTGAGGCAGAAAGGTGAAGACAGTTTGGGCAATGGGCCCATGGCTGTGGTCCCCAGGATACAGCACGTTGGAGGCAGCAGTGGGAATGCAGAGCTGGAGCTGCCTGTGTCCCTGTGCTCCCCCTGGCCGAGGGTGAGGGCAGCAGGGGTGGCTGCTCAGGGAGCAAGGAGCTTTGGGTGGAGGGAGTTCCTTGCAGCCGACCAGGCTGCTCTCAAAGCACACAGGTCTCGATGGATGTCCCAGCTCCTCTGCATGGCCTGGCCAGGCTTGCAGGTGTGTTTATGGCCAGAGCCCTTTGCTGGAGGAGGCGACACGAGTCCCACCCAAGTGGCACTGAGTGGGGCTTGGATAACGCCAGGCAGGAGGAAGGTACGTAGCTTGGGAGTAAATCTGGGACTCGCAAAAAGCCATGGAAGAGCCTGGCTGCTGGTGAGATGGGGAGGGCATGGTGAGGCAGCCAGGGGAGACACGTGAGTGAAGGCTGCGTTTTGGCTCTGTATTTTTTTGCACAGGTGGAACTGTAAACCTGCATTGAAGGCCCAGCTCCATGGAAGAGGCACAGCCTGAGCTTCACCTTCCTGAGCCCATGGAGGAGCTTGTCTTAGCATGGGAAGGAGGGCGTAAGCAGAGGGGATTGGGGTGGTGGGAATGCTCGAGAGCTGGCAGGGAGAGCAGAGCGCTCCTCACATCACCGGGGAGCGCGAGTGAGAGCTCCACAACAAGCCAAGAGCCCTGGTAGGGCCGTGGGCACGCTCTGTCTACTGGACGGGAGGAGTAGGAAAACAGATCTGGGTGGAGCAAGGATGGTTCAGGGCCAGGGTGTGCCAGGTCACACGCAATGGGCCTCGCTCACGCGTGCTGGGACAAGCCGACCTCTGACAGGCAACCTCAGACTGAGCTCTCACACAGAGCCAGCATCTTCCCTTTCCAGGTGTTGGCCTTTCTCGGTGGAGGTGCACCCTCACTGCCACGTGAGAGGTGTCAAATGCAAGCGATGCCCTGTCAGGATGCACCAAAAGCCTTCTGGAAGGACTGGGTTTGCCACGGTGGGAGTTGGGGATTGGTGGTGGGAGATGGGGCATTGCAAGAGCCCGTTCCTTCCCAGGTTGCGGACGCCACCAGCTCCCCTCCCATTGCTCAACACCCCGGCAGTGACCACAGCCATTGCTTAACCTGGAAGAGGAACAGCAGGGAAGCCCTGACACGTTTTTGTTACTATCATTTAAAAAACAACTTCGCATCTGGAAAGAGCAGTCAGTGCCACATGAGCAGCCGCTTCTTCATGTGCAGCTACCAAGTGCCTCATGGTGCGATTTGTAAATATTTATTCTGGATATTTTTTCTGTGTCCCACTGAATTATTTTCCGCTCTGCAGAACAGTTGCAGAAGCAGCCTGGGGACAGCCAGGTCTCGCACCCCGTGGTGTCCCCGACGGCTGTGCCGGCACGCGCTCCCCTGGCCGGCTCAGAAAAGGAGGAAATATCGCAGTGCTGTCACCCGGCACATTGATCTTTTTTGGCTGACCGATTTTCACCCCCAGAAGTGCTTTCCTTGCTCAGCTGTGCTCCTTGCACGTGTTGGAAACTGAAAGCAGAGAGCCCTGTGCCCTACTGGGATCTGAGGACTCTTATTGGAGGTTTTTTTCAAAGAGACAAAGCAAATTTTATCGAAAGCCCTGTTCTTTTTCAAATAGATGCATTTTGGCAAATGTCAAGGTTTTAGGTGGCCTTGTGTAGCTGTTTCAGGACTTTCTGACAACTGGGGTTGAGGGCGCAGGCAGCGGCCATGCCCAGCTCTGGTAAAGCCTGTGGCTGCTTGCGCCATCAACAATTTACTCCAGCGAAGAGTTTCAGGACAGGTACTTTCTGACTGTCATGACCTGTCTGGCTGTGAGGAGGGATCCTGTGCTGACACCTGGCTCGGACAACACCAGGTGACTCTCCAGCTCTGTGCTGGAGCCAAGTGAGTGTGATGTCCTGCTGCACCTGAGAGGCAATGGCACCTTGTCTCCAGCTGCACTGACTGCTGGAGGTGCAGCTCTTTGTTGGGGTTCACCATCCGGCCTTGGCCATGCACATGGAGAAGTAGTCCTGGGGGGTGGCTGGTTACCTGCTGTGCTGTACTTTGTCAGCCCTCACTGCGGGACCTGCTGTAAAGCTGTTATGGACCAAAGCCTGGGGTATTTTTTGGTGTCAGCATGTCAGTTCCTATAGGAGAGGAAACGGCAGCAGCAACGTGCAAGTTTTGCAGAGTGATCTCAAGCCGACGACGGTTCAACAACCCTGTAACCACTGCAGGGCTGCTGAGGAAATGCCTGGAGAGGAGCCATGCAGGGGTGAAGAAGGGACAGTGACACCCCCAGGTCAGTGAGCAAGGGTATGCTAAGGCAGTCACCTTCTGGGCTGACACCCAAGGAGCGGGGAAAGCCCCAGCATGGCAGTGTCTTGGGGGCAGCGGAGGGGAGAGGCCAGGCAGCCCCTCGCCATCACAGGGACCTGAGGGAGATGGTGTAGGAGGGGTAAGGCGCAGCACTGCCAAGTGCATGTGAAGGGATGGAGAGGTGTATGTGTGCACCAGGAAACACAGGGATGGAGGTACAGGTGTGATGTGGGGTGTTGTATGGTGTCAGGAGGGCTGTGTGCGAGGACAGGCAGCATGGGGGCTGTCTACAAGAGCAGGCGGTGTCTGTACGTGGAGGCTGTGTGTGAGTACAAGCAGTGTGTGTGTGTGTGAGGAGGGCTGTGAGTGTCCCCTGTGTGTGTGTGTGTGAGAGGAGGGCTGTGAGTGTCCCCTGTGTGTGTGTGTGAGAGGAGGGCTGTGAGTGTCCCCTGTGTGTGTGTGTGTGAGGAGGGCTGTGAGTGTCCCCTGTGTGTGTGTGTGTGAGGAGGGCTGTGAGTGTCCCCTGTATGTGTGTTGTGTGTGTGAGGAGGGCTGTGAGTGTCCCGTGTGTGACAGGAGGGCTGTGAGTGTCCCCTGTGTGTGTGTGTGTGTGAGGAGGGCTGTGAGTGTCCCCTCTGTGTGTGTGTGTGAGGAGGGCTGTGAGTGTCCCCTGTGTGTGTGTGTGTGAGGAGGGCTGTGAGTGTCCCCTATGTGTGTGTGAGGAGGGCTGTGAGTGTCCCCTGTGTGTGTGTGTGTGAGGAGGGCTGTGAGTGTCCCCTGTGTGTGTGTGAGGAAGGCTGTGAGTGTCCCGTGTGTGTGTGTGTGAGGAGGGCTGTGAGTGTCCCATGTGTGAGAGGAGGGCTGTGAGTGTCCCCTCTGTGTGTGTGTGTGTGTGTGAGGAGGGCTGTGAGTGTCCCCTCTGTGTGTGTGAGGAGGGCTGTGAGTGTCCCCGGTGTGTGTGAGGAAGGCTGTGAGTGTCCCCTGTGCGTGTGTGAGGACGGCTGTGAGTGTCCCCCGTGTGTGTGTGTGTGAGGAGGGCTCTGAGTGTCCCCTGTGTGTGTGTGTGTGAGGAGGGCTGTGAGTGTCCCCTGTGTGTGTGTGTGTGTGAGGAGGGCTGTGAGTGTCCCCTGTGTGTGTGTGTGTGAGGAGGGCTGTGAGTGTCCCCTGTGTGTGTGTGTGTGTGAGGAGGGCTGTGAGTGTCCCCGGTGTGTGTGAGGAGGGCTGTGAGTGTCCCCTGTGTGTGTGTGAGGAGGGCTGTGAGTGTCCCCTGTGTGTGTGTGTGTGTGAGGAGGGCTGTGAGTGTCCCCGGTGTGTGTGAGGAGGGCTGTGAGTGTCCCCTGTGTGTGTGTGAGGAGGGCTGTGAGTGTCCCCTGTGTGTGTGTGTGTGTGAGGAGGGCTGTGAGTGTCCCCTGTGTGTGTGAGGAGGGCTGTGAGTGTCCCCTGTGTGTGTGTGAGGAGGGCTGTGAGTGTCCCCTGTGTGTGTGTGTGTGTGTGAGGAGGGCTGTGAGTGTCCCCTCTGTGTGTGTGTGTGAGAGGAGGGCTGTGAGTGTCCCGTGTGTGTGTGAGGAGGGCTGTGAGTGTCCCCTGTGTGTGTGTGTGTGTGTGTGTGTGTGTGAGGAGGGCTGTGAGTGTCCCCTGTGCGTGTGTGAGGAGGGCTGTGAGTGTCCCCTGTGTGTGTGTGTGAGAGGAGGGCCGTGAGTGTCCCCTGTGTGTGTGTGTGTGTGTGAGGAGGGCCGTGAGTGTCCCCTGTGTGTGTGTGTGTGAGGAGGGCTGTGAGTGTCCCCTGTGTGTGTGAGGAGGGCTGTACGTGAGGACAGGCCGTGTCTGTCCCTCTGTCTGTGAGGCGAGGCCCAGCCCGCCAGCAGCCCGCTCTGCTCCGTTCCCCTCCCGCAGGCCGCGGAGCACCGCCCTCACACGCTGCGGGCCGGGCGGCGGGGCCAGCTCCATCTCCCGCCCTCCCTCCCTCCCTCCCGCCGCCGCCGCCGGGCCCCGCCGCCGCCGCCCCCGGCCCGCCGCCGCCCCGCCCTCCGCCTCTCTCTCTCCCTCCCTCCCTGTCGGCCGGGCGGCAGCCGGCGCGGCCCCTTTAATTCCCCCGCTCCCCTCCCCCGCCCGGCCGCTCCAGCCTCCATTTTCCAGCGGATCCGGCACCTGGAGGCGGCGGCGGCGGGAGCGGCCCGCACCCGGCCCCGTCCCGGGCATGGCCGCCAATATGTACCGGGTCGGAGGTGAGTGCCCCCGGGGCCCCGGCCCCGCCGCGCCTCTCTCCCCTCGCTCCCTCTCGCGTGTGAGCGGCGCCTCGGGGGCCCGGCGGGCCGCGGCGGCGGGGCAGGCCCGGGGCGGGGCGGCGGCCCAGCGGGGCGGCGAGGGGCCGGGGTTCAGGCAGCGCCCGCGGCGGTCTGGGGCCGGGGGGCAGCCCGGGAGGAGGGGGGGAGGCTGGCGGGGCGTGAGGCCTGGGGGGCTCCGGAGGGGCGGGCGAGGCGGGAGCGGGGCAGGGGCCTGGTGAGCTGCGGGGAGGGAGCGGCGGCGGGCGAGGGGAGGCCTGGTGTGGGGTTAAATGGGGTGAAGGGCTGCCGTGGGGAGCCCTTGTGCGGGCTGCGGGGCCAGTGGGGCAGAGATATGGGGCGGTGAGGGGGGAAGAACAGCCCGGTGAGGCCATGCGGGGAGGTGGGACGGGTGAGATGCGGGGCTGTGGGTGCTCGGAGGCTGGGTGAGATGGGTTAGCGGGGCTGGGGCATGGCAGGAGAGCCCGGTGAGGCCATGGGGAGGCAGCGGCGGGATGGGGCCTGGGGTGGAGTGAGCTGCTTAGATGGGGGTCATGCGAGGTTGTAGGGGTGGGGGCCGTGGAGGAGTTGCTGAGATGAGAAGGAGCACAAAGATGGGCAGAGACTGCTGGTGGATGGATGGGGGCAACTTGGATGAGGCACGTCCTGCTGGTCTTGGCTTCCCCTTCCACTCTTGCTGTTTTGTTATAGGCTTTCCCATTAGTCTTCTGTTCAGGGTTGCGCTCCTGTCTGATTGTCCTTTGTTTTGACTCACGTGAAGGGAAAGGAGAGGCAACAGGGTTTGGGACTGTATTTTATGGAATATAAACTGAGGGTGGTCTGGCATGAATTTGCGCTCGGCCATTTTCCTTCCTAAAAGCTGTTCTGTGGTGCTTCCTTCTCCCCGGGACTATAGGATGTGCAGGAAGATGTTGTTGTGGAGCTCCCTCCTTTTCAAAATGCCCTGTTTCTTGTGGAGTTCTATAAAACTGGAGTAAAGTAAACAAGGGAAAAAATAGAGCGAAGGTGGCCAAGCCATCCTGTCTGGCTGCTCTCCATCAACAACTACTTTCTGTTCTTTCCGCTTTTCTGGCCTACCCTTACTTTGTGCTCTGAAAAATGTCACTTCTTTTGTCACGTTCGTACTTTTTTCTGGTTGCACTTGGTTTCACAGGGGGATAAGGTGTGCCTCTTGGCTGTCCTGGCTTTGTTTCTTGGGTTGCTACAAGCTGATGGTGTGTGTGTAATGTTACGTTGGTTTGCTGAGAGTAGAAAGATGAAGGGCAAGAGGAGTTGTGGAAATTTCAGCTCCGTCCTTGGTGTGACTTGCGAAGGGAATTGTTTCCTGGAAATTATTGTTTGGCATTTCATGTTATAGGTGCCACTCTTGTGTGGAATGTCTTCTCTAGTATTTTGTATGGCAAAATCTGTACTGTGTGCCCCAGAGATTTTGGGAAGGGACCTCTGGAGATCTGCAGGCTGACCTCCTGCTAGAAGCTGTCCCGTTAGAGCAGGGTGCTCGGGGATGTGTCCAGCACAGTTCTGAGCATCTCTAAGGATGATGGTGCCACCCTTACTTTGCGCCCTGCCCAGAGTCTGACCATGCTTATGGCAAATATTTGTTTCTGTGTGCCTGGTTGCATTTTCTCATGTCCCAGCTGGTGTCCCTTGTCCTGTCCCTGGGCATCTCTGAGAAGAGCCTGGCCCTGCCTGCTCTACACCTCCTACTCAGTAGTTGTAGACAGCAGTAACATCTCCCCTGAGCCTTCTCCTTCCCCAGCTGGCCTGACCCGCCTTTCTTTGCATGTCTCGTGCTTCAGCACTGACCACCTTGGTGGCTTCTGCTGGACTCTCCTGTACCTCACTTGTTCTGGGGAGTCCAAGTTGGACCCAGTTCTCCAAATGCCCTTAGAAGTGCTTAGTGGGAGGCAGGATCCATCCCCTCTCCCTGCTGGCTGCACTCCTGCTGACACGGCAGGGCTGGCCACCCTTGCTTGCAAAGGTGTGCTACTGGCTCCTGGGCTATTTGTTGTTTTACCTGGTGCCTTCCTACAGAGATGCTTTCCCAATAGCCTGTACCACTGCTGGCAGACATCCCACCCCAGATGTGGGGCTTTGCTCTAGCTGCAGTTGAACTTCCTGAGGTTTCTGTCAACCCATTTTCCAGCTTGTTGCAGTCTCTCTGGGTAGCAGCCCTGCCCTCCAGCATGTGGTATGCTTTTCCCAATTCCCCGTATTTTGAGAGTATATTCTAGTCCCTATCCAGGTCACTACAAAACTCCTAAGCAGAGCTGGCCCCAGTGTTGATCCTCGAGAGATGCCATTAGTAACCAGCAGCAAGGGGAGGGTTGTAACTGCTGGTCACAATCCTTTGAGCTTGGTGTTCCAGAGAGTTTTCCTCCCACCTTTATTGTCGGGTTCTCCAGGCCATGCCTCAGCACTGTGGTTGGGAGGAGGCTGTAGCAGACTTAGCATGGCCTCTGACATGAAGTCAAGGTGTCCCAACGCCCCCTGCTCTCCCCTCATCCGCAGAGCCAGTCTTTTCATCCCAGAAGGAGAGTCAGGTTAGTCAGGTGTGATTTGCCTTTGGCATATCCACTTTGGTTGGACTCAATCACCTTCTTGTACTCAGAAGTGGTGTCCGGGATTTACTCCGTAACCTTTCTGGGCAGAGGGCAAGGCAGCTGACTGATGGCCAAGGTTACGGAGCTCCGTTGTTGTACATATGGATGAAGTCTTCATTTGACATGTTACCAAGATCAACATATGGATGGATGCAGCTGCTTCTGTGTGAGGGCTCTGTTCAGCCTGAGCCAGAGGAGTTTGTATTATGGAATTGTTTCTGACCCCTGGTGCTGATATCTCCCACTGATGGTTTTGTGCGCTGAAGTTGTGTGTGAACTCCAGGGCAGGATTAAATCCTGAATGGGATTTGTGCATAGTCATTTCATACACTTCCCACTGGAAGACAAACATGCAGCAGATAATCTGTTATTATTCTTGTGACTACCAAATTGTGTTGTATGAACTCCAGACCTAACAGCTGCCAAAACCAGCTTGCTCCCTGTAGATCAATAACGCTCCTAAAAGTATACGTTGACTCTGAAAGGATGGTCATCACTTTTGGCCTAATCATGAAACACTCTGAGTTCTTGATTGCACCTTTTTGGTGAAGACTGATTTTAAACACAGAGTTGACAGCTCTTCCAGAGGACATGGAGTGTCTGGTTCTCTTTTAATGTTGACGTGTTCCTGGATCGAGGAGCTGAGGAGCCTGCACTATGGGAGCTGAAGGTGGCATGCAAGTCTTCTCTGTGTTGTGTAGCAGAGAGTGTGCAAGAGGGGCTTAGGGGCTGGCACTTTAATGGTTGTAAGACTCCACAGGTAAGTAGAGAAAGCGACTGGTTCTCCTGGCTGCTGCCAAGTTTCTGCTGGTACATTTCTGATGAGGGGTTTGGTTTCCAATACAAATGGGACTCTCGTAAGTTAGCATGTTCATGGAGGATGTGAAACTTTTTAAACATCTAGGGATGATGCTAGGGTATCAGATTCCAAAATGAAGTATGGGATCTTTCTTGTCATCCAGGAGGAGATCCTGGAATTGCCTGCCTCTAGTGTAGAACAAGTGAAGATTTTCTTAACAGCTGTCACGCGGCCATTAAATAAACGGCAGCATGGTGAAAGTGGGCTGCTTTTGCCTGGAAGGACTCGTGGTGGGCTGGCCTGCCACTTCATGGTGCAGAGTGGCAGTCTACACCATCACAGGCCCTGTGAGAGCGTTGGACAAACACCAGATTTGAGAAGCTTGGGACCTCTGAGCTGGAATTTGGGGCCTCTGGTGAAAAAAATGCACGTGGGAGAGAGATGTTCATTGTTCTAGCTAGTGCCAGGCTCCGCTTTCAGGAGAGTGCTGTGTCAGCTGCCTGGAAGAGAACAGGTCATCTCAGTATCAAGAGACTTTCCAACAGCTATTCTGTCTCCACCTTCTCCAGGAGAGTTTAACTGTAGTATGAGAAGTGTTTCTTTAGTGGCAGGAATTGATTGAGCCCCACTGCAGGTTTATGCCCCTATAACATCCCTTTGGTGCTGTGAAACAATGAGTTTTTGCATTTCCATCTTGCACTGATTTGAGGAACTTAAATTTTTCCACTTTCCCTCCTCCTCAGCCTTTGTTTTTTCCTGGATTATTTTTAATCTGCATCAGCTACCCGATCTGGTTCACTGTGGGACTGTGTGAACAGCTGAATGGGCTCAGTGGGAGGGCTGGGAACAAGGGGATGGGGAAAGAAAGGAGAGGAAGGATGGAGGAAGAACTACTGAAGCCAACACTTTTGCTGAGACAAATGTCAGTTTATGCTTTGAGATGAAGAGCTTTTCTGTTTGTTCTTGACTTTTAGGACTTCCCCTCTTGTTTGGGAGCACATTAGGCTGCAGAGTTACCACCGCTTTTGAGTCTGTGGTACATTTAAAGTGTATTTAAAGGGTATGGTCACAGGTCAGTCAGGCACATACGTGCTAGCTGTATCTAACACAATTAAAGTAAATGAAATTATGACCCCACAGCGCCTGGCATGGGCACCTAAGGTTCCCAGCAGCTTTCTTCCAGTGTGCTGGAGACTGGAGCTGCACAATTTACTCAGTGGTGTTATTCTTGCTGGCTAGATTAGACCTGGTATTGGTGTTCCTGTCTGTGCTGCAGTCATACTTCTCATTGCTGTGTAGCCATCCCCAAAGTTTTCAAGAATGGCAGCATGACATCATCTCTTTGTTACTGTAGGGTGTTAATAATGCTAGGCTGGGGACTGTGGTTTGATCTGCCCCCCATCGTGTTACATTACCCCCCTTTGGCATCCAGACTCTCCTGGTGCTGTGCAACTCTTGACATCCATACTGCTGCCAGAGCTCTGAGGAGATGGGTGCATTGGTCCTCTTGACATCACAGTGATGTCAATAATAATTTTCTGTGCTTTTCCTGGTAAAGAACTGAAGTACAGAGCTATTAAGGAAGCCTGCACAGAAGCATGTTGTTGAGTCCAGGTCTGGAGCATGTAATTCAGATAATTTAACTGCAGGGGCAGGTGTAAACGCTCTCCTGTCCCCTTGCTTTACTGTCAGTGTGTATGTGTTTTGGGTTGCAGGAGGAGTTAGTGTGGGATGTTTTTATTTTGCTTGTGTTTGTTGGGGTTTGTTTTTTTTTTTTTTTTTTTTCTTTATTAACTTCCAGCTGAAGTGGAGTATTTGAAGGTAACCTGAGCTGTGACTGGGTTTAGTGGAGAGGGGTATTAAATAGCTAGTATACATAACAAAAGTGAGAGTTTATTCTTGCAACTCACTAATAACTTTCTGCATTCATTGTTTGGCACTAATAAATATAGGATGACTTGGAGCTTATCACCTTTCAGCACCAGCCAGGCAGTGGGTTTCTTCATCTCTTCCTTTATTGTTTCTAGTTACACAAGTTTATCTTCTTGTGTTTTACAGTCTTCCTTTCCTTCCCTCTCGCCCATATCGGGCTGCTTCGGCGTTGATTAGCCCCTAGGGAAACGTTGCGTGGTGGGGAGCGTGTTGTCAGCCAGCTTCGGTGTGTTTGGGGCTGGACCTCTAACACTTGGGTTGATACCCACTCTGTGGACTTGGAATAGCTGTAAAGCCATTTGCAGCTGGCAAAATGGAGTGAAAGCACTGACCTTGCTTCTGCCAAAGGGGGGAAATCTGGCTTCCCCCCTCCTTGTCCCCAGCAGGCTGGTGCTCACCTCCTCCTCCTCCTCTTCCTCATGTTCCTTGGCTGCCTCTTTGGCCAGGTTGGTGTCCTGGCCCGTTAGAATGTCAGCACAGCGATGCAGACAGTTATCTGCTGGGTTGGTGAGTTCAGGCAGTTGTGGGGCTGTGCCAGGGGGGCCTGCCCGGAGGGCTGGGGTGTGGGGGGACACAGCCTGCCTGTGGCAGGGGCTGGCAGTGGTTTGGTGGGCCACCAAGATGCTCCTTGGCAATGCCCCCGTACTGTTATACTCTTTGGCAGCTGTGTTAATCCAAGACACTGGATAAGAAATTGTGGAAAAGAGACTTTCAAGCTCTTTAAGCATCTCCTTTTGTTGAACTAGTGAGATTTTGGGTGCATGTACGAGATTTTCCTGTCACTTTCATCTAGTTGTTGTTTTTCAGGCAGCTTCTGATGTTTAAACACCCTAACTTCAAATAAATAAAGGTCACCTAATCTCTCCCCAGTAGGATGAGAAGAGAATAAGGTGTTTGCTGTTACAGTTTTTACTCTGATTTATAAACTACTCCTGAGCAGTTTGGGGTTGCTCAGAAGTGTGGGTATGAACTGTTGGAGGTCACCTCCTGGTAGTTCTGCACATCTTCTGGCAACAAGTAATCTGTCAAGTCAGTGTTACTTCTGCACCACGTAAGGAGTTTTTACGCTGTATATTATTGCTTTGCAAGATCATTGGGGTTTTTTAAAGCCCCAAACAGGTGACTGACCAAGTCCTTCAGCTGCTTTGGCCGAGTTTCCTGTGAGGTTTAGATAACTGGAACTGTTGGGAAAAGTGCTCCTGTGAGATATTACAGTTCTAGGTCTTTAGCATCTTGGAGCTCACTGCCATAGATCTAATATACAAAGAGGCTCTGCTTCAAAGTGTTTTTTTAAAGCCTGGTACGATTCCTTCTCTCCTCTTTGCTTATAAAACCAAATTTGGTCTGTTGGACTCTCTGTTGTTAACAAGAACGAAAGAGTTTCTGCTGTAATTATTTAATGTGCAAGAAAGCATTTAAGCAGGGAAAGGCATCGAGGAATTTTTTGCATTAAAAAAACCACAGCCTTCTTTTAAAACAAACTTTGTTATGCCACAGTTCAAAGGGGTTTGAACCCTGCTGCCTAGGTGAATCATTTAATTTATTCTCCATTGCAGATGGCAAGTTTCTCATGTCCAGTAGTTTCAGGGATACAGCTGTTTCTGGAAGTTAATACATTGTGAGGTCCTCAGAATTGGTGCTGGATATTCAAACATAACAAAATTTAAGCTTTAAATATATCTGGCAACATTTTTATGTTCATACATTTCACAGATTTTCTCTAAATATACACTAAAGCCTAAAATGAATTTAAGGAAGAAAGTGTCCTTTTTGGAAGCCTCGGGAAATGGCTTACTTCTCCCCCATGCTGCTCCTGCACTTCTTGCACAGCAGTCTTTTTTGGAAGATTCTTAGTGGATTAAGCACTATTTGATGCCTCAAGAGCATGGAAACCATTCTTATCTCAGCTGAGAATTCAGCCTGTGAAGACAATAGCCTGCGTGCTTCTGATTTACTTGTTTGCTTCACAGAAAACCCTTGGCATTTCAGCCTGACCTCTGTGAAAAATGTTTGCATTTGCTTATAAGCTCTGATGGTTGTATGAGACCTAGACCTGACTGAACAGAGGATTCTCCTGACTGACCCAAGTTCCTGATCAGATCTGGAGTGATCAGTTTACTGGCAGTGTGGGGACTTGACGTGAGCATGAGTAGTGTGTCTTGTGCGAAAGGTGAAGACAATTCAGTTTGTTATCCCCTTAAGCTACAAGGGAAGGTTTAACTCTTGAGGAATGAGGTTTTCTTCATGCAGAGGTAGACATCTGTTTGTTTTTGTTATGTCAGTCCTATCTAAGCCTCAGTTTCTGCTTGCTGAAGTGAGTGAGGAGGCAGATGAATCACCTTCAGGGGAAGAACCTGTGAAGTACCTGTGAAGCTTCTGGGCTCCCACCCAGAAGGAACCATGTGCACATTCTCCTTTTCCAGCTCTTTGGCTGGGTCATCTTTAGGAAGGGTGTTCCTGAGATAATTTTTACTTGACAATGGTCAATGAAGTAAAGCAAAGAAGTTAGTTGGCAGCTTTGAAGTGAGTTTGCAAGCGAAAGAAAAAAAATGTAGGCTTCTCCAGTCTTTTACACGGGTGTTACTCCCAAGTTGTGGTGCCTGGGATTTCACAGCTCTGGTTCTGTGAACCAGATTCACCAATTGTGATCTGTGTCAGATGTGGCCCATGGTCATGTTTCTCTTAAGTTCTCTTAAGTTGGGGACCTTATTAATGTTTATGGGGACCTTATTAATGTTTATAAATATTTGAAGGGTGAGTGTCAGGAGGATGGGGCCAGGCTCTTCACAGTGATGACCAATGATAGGACAAGGGGCAATGGGTGTAAGCTGGAACACAGGAGGTTCTGCTTAAACTTGAGAAGAAACTTCTTTACTGTGAGGGTAACAGAGCACTGGAACAGGCTGCCCAGGGAGGGTGTGGAGTCTCCTTCTCTGGAGACATTCAAGACCCGCCTGGATGCCTTCCTGTGTGAACTCATCTAGGTGTTCCTGCTCCAGCAGGGGGATTGGACTGGATGATCTTTCGAGGTCCCTTCCAATCCCTAATATTCTGTGATTCTGTGATGATGTGCTGTGATTAATTCAGGGACCTGATGCTTCCGTGCAAGATGGAGTAGGACAGACGATACTTGACCAAGCATAAAGTTAGTGTGATGTGAGCAGATGATTCCTGGTTTAGCACAGGGCTTGTCCTTACAGAGTTAAGTTGTCAACATCTGAGCAAATTTGAACCAGCCAAGTGAGAGGGTTTCTGTGTGTGTTTCTTTTGGTAGTGGGGTAGGTTTAAACAGCGCATGCTCACGGGCCCTTGTGACTGTCCTCACGTTGCTTCCTTAGCTGGAAGCTTGGCATGGCTGCACAGCAAAGCAGATCAGGGAATTGGTTTCGTTGGGAGATAGTTTTTTGACTCTGGTGAGTTCCTAATCAGGTTTACCATGTGTGTGCCTGCTTCCTCCCATCCAAGGAGAAGCTGTCACAGCTTGAGGGGGTGGTATGAGAGGGCGGGAGATGAATCAGCTTCACTGGCACTCTTGTGTGAAGAAACATCTGCAAAACTACGGCAGGAGTTTGTACTCCATCCATGTTTTACATTGTGAGGCCATGGTGTTTCTGATCTGGCACTGAAACCCCTACAAGTGTTTCTCTGGCTTTTCTGTGCACTAGACCATTGTGATCTTCCCTTGCAGCTCACCTTTGGGGAAAGTTTTTTCTTTTTTTTTTAAGCCTGGACTATTTCCGTGAGCTGGTTCATACTATTGCCACACCAAGAGTTGTGAGGCAGCTGAAATTATGCAGGCTCACAGCTTTGTTACTGCAGAAAATGTTTGTATAGCTACATCCTTGGGAACTGAGGTGGCAGAAGAGGTAATACAGAACAGGCTTTGTGTCCAGAGGACTTCAAATCATGCTTAGATATCTCATGTAAAGCAGAGAATATAAAAGTGTTTCTCCAGGAATATTTACTGTGTGCTTGTCCTGCAGGAAGCTGGAGGGAGCTCACTTAGTGAACCTGAAGGGTCAATACCATGTGCAAATGTGCCTCAGTTATAGCTGGGATATTGGGAGTGGATTAATTGAAATGGGTTTCCTTGTACTGCCATATAATTGATTTCTAGCAGCAGAATTGCTTCTTTATCCTCAGGGTAGTACTTTGGAAGCTTAATTTTATTTCCAGGATTCTCACAAATTCTCTTTTCAAGTCTTGTTTGTACACAGTCTCCCTACCATACCTTTAAGCTGGCACCTCTAGGGGCAGGGATAGTTCTTACTGAAGAAGAGTGACCCATGAAGTTCACTGACACCCATAACCTCTTTCACAGGTACCATCAGATTGCTGTCCTGTTTTCTTTCTGTAGATCCTCCACAGCCAACAGTGCTGTGAGGGACAGAAATAAGGATGTTGCCTTTATCTAAAATGTGTGTTCTTTCTTCTATGAGGTGGTTCTTCCCCTTCTCCTGATCCCACTCCTTTGTAATTTTGCACTTTTATTGGGAAAAGTGCCATACATATGAAGTCTGTGCTGTGACCAGAGCCGAGATCTTCAGTCTCCAGGTTGTTGCTGCTCGGCAGAATACCCGCCCTCTTCACTGGCGGAGGGGGGAAACATTGGGGAACACGCTTGGTCATAATGAATCTGATCAGAAGTTAATCGAGCCCAGGACCTGCCTTGAACAACACTGGTGTTGGGAGGTGTGTGAGAAAACAAGCACTTTTGATAATTCCCCCAAACACTGTGGGATCTCTGGTGATTTGCTTGGAAACCTAGCCTATTAATTGTTTCTGAAATGGGAACCATTTTATACCTCTAATTCTCTCTTACCTCTCTCGCTTTCTCTTGTAGTTTCAGTATCTGTGTTTTTAAGATAGGGAACAGTGATCAGAACTTAATTATCTTTGAGACTTCTGTCCCTCTGTGAAATGTTTTCAATCAAACAAAGGCTTCAGGAGTTAATAGGGAAGAACTAACACATGGGTAATGGAGCTGCATAAACCTTGTTTCACTAAGAATCGGGCAAAAAAAATGACGTGAGGTAGCTGGACAGGAATTTTTCTTCCACCGTTTTACTTGATAGAAAACAAAGAACAGAAGACCTGTGGGAAGTTCCCAATCCCTTAACATTTCAGAGTTTAAACTGGATCAAGCAACTGTCAGTTTGTCCAAGCAAGTTGCATGTTATTCACTTAAATGTTTTTTTGGCTCCAAAAAGGTAGAGAATGTCTCTTAGCTGGAGCAGAGTTCTGCATGGTACGTATTTGAGTGTTTGTAACCGTTACAGGTCCTTCAGAGGTTTGCTTTTGGGTTTATTTGTTGTTTTCTGTTAGGGGTTGTTTGGGGGTTTTTTTAGTATCTCTTACTACAGGAGAAGAGCTTGCACTGATGGAAGTTTGTATCAGATTTTTGTAGGTCTGTGCATAATGCATAGCCCTGTTACATGGACCTTGCCATGAGCTGCTTCTACTTTAGGGTTACGGTTTGGGGATTATTGAACCTGGATTTTTGGAGGCAAGTCAGAAAAACTGATATGTAGGTTTCATCTCAAAACAGCCAAGTTATTTTGGCTGTCCCGTTCTAGATACAAGTTCTGCACATTTGGAAGAAAATGTAATGTGAACATTTTGTTTACCACATGAATGTGTAGATAATCTTTGTTTCTGAAGTGTTTTACAGTTTGGGAATTTTTAAGGTGAGGAGATGAAATCCTGTTGCTGCTTTTTTATGTTCCTGGCTTTGATCACACTCTCCAGGGCAACCCACCTTTAGAAATAAGAGTTTAGCCATTAGAAAAAAAGATGAATTAACAAACTTCAAGAAAATCAACTACCTGCTTCTTACAAGCATGCTGACTCTGAGTTAAAGTATGATAAAATAAGATACTGATATGTGCACTGATTATCAGCTTCTACCCATTTTCATAAGGAGTGTTTCATGGGGACTTGGCAAACAGTACATGGGTTTCTCGCTTGTATATTTATGAATTTGCCTCTTTTGTTTCCTTTTCTCTGCTGGGGGCTGGAATGGCATCTTGTTCTATGCTTTATTATGGAAAATAAGAGTAGAAGCTGGTATGAAACTGAGAACATGGACTTCTGCCACGCGTTTTGAATACGTGAGGCTGAACTTCCGTTAGTACAAAGCAATCTTGAGCGGTGCTTCTGCATGCTTATGTGTGCAGATGCATGCTTGGAATTTGATTGTCATTATAGAGGCTTTACTTTATTAAATGAAACAGAGGTGTCCTTTCTTTGCACATATCTGGACTCTTCACATTACATCTCCGGGTTTCTTTCAAATCACGTTGTTTTTCTTGGAGAAGAGGTGGAAAGGGGAAGTTGAGCTGAACATGCTGCATATCCTCCTATACATACATCCTTTTTTGGTTTTTTTTTAACAGTATATTATATGCCCTGATAGAATCTGGAGAGGCTGTATGCTTGCTCACCACTAAAGTGCTTGGCACATGAGTGTTATGATGATGTATTTGTTTTTTAACATCTAGGGTTGTCTTCCCAGTACATCCCTGTAGGCTGAGGATTGTACAGGCACCCTTGTTACGCTGTCTGCACGCCCTGCAGGGAGGGTAAAAGCAACTTTCCATTGTAAGGGTTGGTCTTGTAGGAGAAACAAACATTTTACATAATTACAAAACAGCCTTGTAAATTAAGATTTTCTATACATACAATTTCAGTGTGTAATTAACTAGACATAACTGCTCTTTTGGAGGGAGCGTGCTCATGTAACTCCCTGCGTAGGCCAACTCTCGACATCTGCTGAACCTGGGAAGCGATAGGAGCTAGCAGAGGAGTCATGCTGGAGGAACTCCCCAGTGAAGACTATTAACTGCCAGCCTGAAGTAGGAAGTTGTAAAAGGAAGGGTAGGGCTGCAGGAGTTCCTTTAAGAAAGTTTTCTGGCTCCAGTCTGCGAAGCTGCAAATACATGAGGAGAATTTAGCTGTGGATCACTTTGCTTGTGCGTGGAGTTGTCCCACCCTTGCTGAACGGAGTTTGCGACATCTATAGACCTGATGCTGACCTAAAACCTTTGACTCACTGCCAGAGCCTGCTGAGTCCTGTGACTGGTAGCTCTCGAGGGTGGCAGCCTTCCTTGCCAAAGGAAGCCTTGTCTGCTTTTACCTGACTTGGGACTGTTTTCACTGTGTGGTTAGAGACAAGGTAGTCGCTGTTCTGGATGGATGTGCACACACTGAGTTGAGCTGTCATTGATAATTTATATCTGGGAAGTTTATGGCAGGCTTTGGGCTTAAGGAAGTGGTGCAGTGGTGTGTTAATCTTGATCTGTTGGTGAAAACCAGGCTTTCTGCTTTAGCAGTGAGAACTTGACACTTAGGTCATTTTCCCTGTTCTATTGTGGCTAAGCCTTCTTACTGAGACCAGGCAGGTAGTCTCAGGAGCATGTACTGTGAGCAGAGGATTCTTCTCACAAGCATGATCCCTTTTGAGATGTGTATCTTGGTTAAAGATTTCAGTCAAGGGTTATTTATTTTCATCTCTATCCTCATGAGCCTTTTGACTTGGTCACTTTGCTCAGAAGAACAAAGCTAGCTTGATTTAGGTGGGATACCTCAACCTATCCTTACTAAACTCAGTGACAGTTTACTGTTAACTGTATGGGGTGGAGATTTCTGCAGGAGATGGTGCTCCCTCACTAAGTGACTGTAGGTATTTCAGATGTTTGTGTACTTGGATTTTCTTCCATTTCCACTCCTTTTTGAAGGAATTGAGCAGTAGTAGTGGTGTTGCCCATGGTGCAGCAAGCTGAAGACAAGGCATCAAGGACCCTGTGCATGCACTAGCCACAAATACTGCTGTCCAGTAAATATGAATTGAGCTTGTGCTGACAGTATATCTTTAATACCTTTGTCAGTCCCTGAAAGACAATAATTGTAAATGCCTGGTTCACGTGTGCTGCTGGGTGTATTGGACCTCATAATTCTTCTAGCAACAGAAATGGGTTTTGCATTTCTGGCAATGAAAAAATTGTGCTGGTAAGACTTTCTGTATTTAAACTCTTCTCTGTGCTGTAACTAACCATTGCGTTGGGTGGCAGCTGCTGCAAGTGATGCTGCTTTTGGAACAGGTGGAAGACAATGGGCCCTGGGCTCTGCCAGGTGAGATTGTTGACTTGTAGGCTGCAGGCAGCATTAGCCTCTCCAGCCTCCTCTTTGATGAGAACACAAACCAGGAGGGATTGTATTATCCAAAATGTAAAGTGATTGACAGTTTCAGGACCAAGCTGCTGAATAATTTGAAAACTGGAGCTTACCAGCTGGCCCAAAGCTGAGTTGGAAACCCAGAGTATGAGGAGGCATATATTTCCTGTAAGGCAAGTCGTAAAGTAAGCCGGTCATCCTAAGTTTATGTGCTCTCTTGACGCTCGTTTTTAATTCAGGGCAGCAGCTTTGTGGATTGGGCAGGAGAAATATTTGCAGCTGTGAAGTTACTTCTTTATTATATGTCTGGAAATGCACATTGTCCCCAGCAGCAGTAGTGGGTGTGGGCAGAGGAGGGCTTCAGCCTCCCTCGTGTCCCGAGAAGGCTAATGCAGGAGGCAGTGTGTGGGACCTTCTGGAGGTAAGGCAGGGAGCCTTCAGTGGTGAGGTCAGTCCTCAAAGTGCTTGTAGCTTGGAAGGCAAATGGGAGTTGGGAAGGATAAAAATACTTTTGGGCATTTTTGCAACCTGATCACCTAAAAGCCTGTAAGGTTATTAGGTAGCTCAGACATGTCTAATCTTATAAACACACGACCTCCAGACAGTGTGCATTTGTTCTTTTGTGGTACCCCCTCCTGGTTTTCTTCTCCATGGACCGATGTAGCCTTAATCAGCAGCTGCCATGAAGAGGGCAGAGGGGGAAGCTATTTTGTAACAGTGTCTTAAAAGCATATGAGAGCAAAAAGAAAGCCTGTTACGTTTATTGCAATTGAGAACAATTATTTTACTGCCTTTGTGGAAAGTTTCCATCTTCTGGGGTCTGTAGACTGTCATTCTAGTTTTAGCTGTTGTACTGTTGCAAGCATGCTTGTTTCTGTGTGTTCTAGCAATTCAGTACCTGTGTAATACAGCATTGCTTTCTAGTAACTTCTGCGTATTCTCAGCTTCAGAAAAAAAATCATATGGTATATAAAGAGGTTTTGTGTAGATTTATGTATGTGGTACTTCAGCTCTATAACAGCATAGACAAGAGGAAGAAATACATCTTGAGTTTGTCTGGCTAACACTCAAAGATCTCCTCCAAGCCCAGGAGTGATGCATCTCAACAAAGAGGAAGGCAGGCAAAAACAGCAGGAGGCCTGAATGGATGGGCAGAAAGCTTCTGAACTAACTTAGGATCAAGAAAGAAGCCTACAGAGGGTGGAAGGAAGGATGGGTTACCTGGGAGGAATACAGAGAATTGCCCGAGTGGCCAGGGATCAGGTTAGGAAAGCCAAGGCCCTGACAGGATTAAATTTGGCCAGAGATGTCAAGGGCAACAAAAAAATAAATGTCCACAGGTATGTCGAGGAGAAAAGGAAAACTGGGGAAAATGTGGGCCCTCTCCGGGAGGCAACGGGAGACCTTGTCACCTGGGACACTGAGGAGGCTGAGGTGCTCAATGACTTTTTTGCCTCAGTCTTCACCAGCAAGGGCTTGTGCCACATTGCCCAGAGAAGGTGTGGCTGCTCCTCCCTGGAAGTGTTCAAGGCCAGGTTGAATGAGGCTTTGAGCAACCTGGTCTAGTGGAAGGTGTCCCTGCTCATGGCAGAGGGGCTGGAACTGGATGGGCTTTAAGGTCCCTTCCAACCCAGACCATTCTATGAGTTTGAGTCAGAAGGTGGTGATGTGTGTGAAGGTCCTTGCCATCTTGTGGTATTGTCACACTCCTCAGTCATTGTTTTGGCCTAATCACAGGTAATTCTGTAATGTGCATGAGTGATGCTGTTAATTACGATCCTGGTGTGGATAAACGGCTGATTAGTTTGGGGATTGAGTTTAAGCTGCAAGCTGTTGTGAAGGTATGGGATTGAATCTCCAACCTTTGTTCAGGTGGTGGGGTGAAGGAGTGAGCTTCATGTGTTTTATGGTGGCTGCTGTTTGTAAGGAGCCATACTGTGCTTGTGGGGTGCAGAGCAGGTAGGCTCGGCCTTTTCTTCAACCGTGTAAGCAGGGAAGTCAGTAAGTTAGGAAGGACAGACAGTCTGTTGTGTTTGGAGGGTCTGACTTGTTTTGCTTGCTGTCAGGCTCTCCTTTGCTGTCCCTAGACCTCGTTTTTTGTTTCAGTGTGCTCTTCCCTCCCTGTTCTGCGGCAGGAGCTGACATGTGCATCTCCCTGTTGTTTAGGAGTTTATTAATTTTGTCCCTTTCCCCATCCTCCCTTTCAGCCCGATGGGCAGAGGCAGGCGGTTGTGCACATACAGGATGTCTCCACTGACACCCAGGTTGTTGGGAGCCTGTAAAGAGTTTCTGTTATCTGATGTGTGTGCAGTTGTAGCTACTGTCCCGAGAGCAACCTGGGACTAGTGCTGATTGCGTAGGCAGTACGAGCAGGATGCACTTCCATGGCATAGGAGGAAGCTGGAGATGAGGGAGAAGCGATGCTGAAGGGGAAAGGAGGTGGTTTACAGTGTAGGGGTCAGTGGAGCACAGTGCTGCACCTCCTTTAAACCCGGTTAACTAACTGGTGTTGTTGCTCATGGAACAGTTTTAGAGGAGCGCTCTGACCTGCTAAAGCATCAGCTTGGAGAGTAGTTTGTTGAGCTTAAAATTTCCGTTGTACATGAGGAACAGTAACTCGAGTGTTTCTTTGTGCTGGATCGCATTTTAATCTTAGTTAAAGTATTTAAAATCTCTATGAAAAACGCTAATTACTCCCCTCTTATCTGCTCACATTCAGTTTTACGTGATTGGCAGTGTTGTCTGCACGGCTTGCAGAGAGGAAGAATCCCTTTTCCCTTTCCCAGTAATGGGAAATAGGTCTCCATTAGTTGCATAGCTACTGGTGAAATGCTTAACATAGTTGTGGGATTAGTCTAAAACGTGGATGAGATGTAATGAGCTGTGCATTTGTGACCTAAAGTCATCAAGCACTGGCCTAGGTAAGTACCTCTACACTGTGTCACCTCAGCTCTTGAAGAATCCCACAGGACAGCCGTGGTGTGCAGTAGGCTGTTTTGTGGAAGGTTCCTTTGCAGTTGCTGGTCATGGAGTGTGGGTTTGGGGATGTCCCTGCTGCCAAGTACAACAGTGTTTTAGGGTCTTATTATTCCAAACTGTTGAATACCACCATGAGCTATTCTCTGGCAAACAGTTAATCTGTGATAAACTTTCTTTGAATCCATGCCAGATTTTACAATCAATAAACTGTAGTTACATGAAAAATTGAGTTAATGTTCACTTGAGGTAGAAAAACGTGTCTGTAAGAATATATGCACATATGGGCACACAAAAAAAACCTGTTAGAAAAATGGTGTGAACTATGAACATTTGTAACAGTCACCTGAAACCCGTGGAATTAAAGACAAGGTTATATTTTCAAGACAGAGAATTGACATTTCCTTTAGTTTTCATTTTTTATTTTCAGTGATAGTGTTCACCAGTGTAAGTTTTTTGCATCTGCCTCAGCTGAAGTAATGAGAGTCATGAGAGGGGTGAAGGGAAAGAACTTGTCCTTTCTGCAGGTGATGGAGCCTTGAGGTGAGAGGTGGCCAGTGGACTCGGGACGCACCTTGAGGCTTCCATGTCCTCCACTGCAGCACCTTTGGTTCTGCTGTGGGAGAAAAGATTTCTCTTTGCTGATCTGTAAATTGCTGAATGCCTGTCACTGTTATTTCAGTCAGCAGTTGTTATTGCTGAAGCTGACAAGTATCTGTTTGGTTTTATGACTTCTGGTGGAGTTGGTCATGTGGAGCCTGTTGTTTCCCGTTTAGGGTGCCATACACAGCCAGTGCTTGGGAGTGGACATTTAGGGTCTGGTTACTTCGGTGTTTTAACCATTTCTGGGAACTTTGTTTTTCTACAAACCAGATGTCCCATCTGAATTCCTTAGATGAGATCATTCTTCAGTCTAAAGCCTGCAGGGAAGTGACATTTAAGAGGAACCAACTCTTGCAGTCGGGATGAAAGTTTTGGAGTCACTCAGACGCGTGTTAGTGTGTGTGAAGACAGCTGATGATCAGTTTGAGAGGTCTGGAGTGCAGAATGCACACAAAGATAAAAAATGGGGTGCAGTATTTCTGTGCTGTATTAGCCCTGGTTACCCCATGGATGGTTAGGTAACCCAAGATGTGCATTGTTTCAGTGTTGGCATTGCAGCCTCATCACTTCAGCCAAGACCATGTTGAGACTTCATTGTCAAGATGCCTTTGCAGCTGATGGCATATGACACTTTTTTTTTTGAAAGACAAAAGCTTGGAAACATTTTTTAAATTATTATTATTTTTTTTACAATTTCAGCTTTTAAGATTATAATTCTTGGGATTCTTGATCTGTGACCGCTCTCCTAAGGCAGCTCAGCCCCGTTGAAGGGACACGAGGGCACTGGAGTTGCTTGCGGTTAGTGAGGGCTGCAGGTCCTGCTGGGTCATTTTCCCAGTGGTCGCTGCTGTGCTCTTGTGTCTCAGACAGTGAGGAGCTTGTTCTGTTCATGACTCCAGGGAGACCTCCGAGCTGTGAGCAGTAGCCTGAAAATATCCCTGTCTGCAGCTTGAGCAACGTTACCCGGGGAGTTAGGAGGGCTGCTGGAGGATGAGGTGGGAGAATGCTCTCATGTCTCCCTGGCCACCGTGGAGATTAGAGGGGAATCGTTAACGCTGATGGTGCTGCTTTTCAGGAGCAGAGGCCCTTGGAGATGCCTTCCTTCCTCTGGGCTGGGGAGGAGATGACTGTATCTCTGATATCTCTGATATCACTACCCTTTTAACAGGCTAATAGCTTCAGCAGTTGTCCCTTTCACAAGAGGGGAGCACCACTAAACACCCATTCAGTGGTGGAGCCTCCTGCTGATGTCTTCATTGCAGATTACCCGAGTCGTGCCCAGGGGCCATGGGTGTTTGTTCCAAACACAGGCCAGCTGGAAGTTTGGAGGGAAACCGTTTTAACTTTAGTAGATGGTCTTGGAAGGA
Source organism: Caprimulgus europaeus (assembly GCA_907165065.1). The sequence goes on along the minus strand of OU015534.1, from coordinate 26,904,144 downwards.
ATCTTTGTTAGATCTTCATGCAAGGTCAGCACCAGAGGAAGGGTGGCTGTGAATTCAGCCCTCATTTTTGCCTTGCTTAAAGCGTAAGATTTGGCTTCTGGAGTATTGGGAGACAAAGGCCAAGTCCATTCAAGACTCTGGAGCTTCTGTTTCCTTACCTGTAAAAAGCAGTGTTTAAGCTTGGAGCTCAGTAGTACCAAATTATTCATATCACACTCCTGTATGCTTCTCTGACTTTATATTTTAAGGCACTGCCTTGTGTAAAGAACTCATTTGCTTCCTGTAGTTTAAAATGTTTTATCCTGCTTGGAAATACGAGCATTACTGACCTGTTTGGCTTACTATATGGAGTTTTGTTGAGCCTATTCTGGGATAATATAGGTGTAAAAGATCAGGAAGTAGAGGAAAAGATAAGAGAGAAAGCAAGAATGGAAGTCTTTGTGTTCTAAGTAAATGGGCAGTGAGTGAAGCTGAGCTGGAATGGAAGAGGAAGGATCGCATATTGCTGATGAGAAGTGGCTGGATTTTGATATAAAAGAAGAGGAAACAAGTGGAGAAAAGTGTGACCTAAGTGGAAATAATGTGATCAGAGGGAGAAGGAAGGTCATTTGCTTTTCAGGCTGACAGGAGAGCTCCCCACCCCAGAAGTGAGTTTATGGCCGTCAGATTGGACTGATTATGTGTTCCTTATACGGGCATGGATTTTGTACTTCCTCACTTAACATCCTGGATTTAGCAGGAACATTTGAAATACTCTTTGTGCCAAGAAATGCATTTGGTGTGGTGTCTTTAACAGGTATACATGTGAGGTTTCTATTCGATTTTTAGCAGTTCATATTTTAAAGAGTCTTTTTTTTTTTTCTTTTTGTCAGATTATGTCTACTTCGAAAATTCTTCAAGTAACCCATATTTGATACGAAGAATAGAAGAGCTCAATAAGGTAAACAAATTTTCCCATCAAGTCTTTGAAGATAATTGAATTTATGATCTGTTTGATTTGATTAAAATCAAAACAGTTCTTTAGCAGTTCTCTGGTAATTAGAAGCTTGAAAATACTTTTGTTCTGATAATTTTCTGGAATGCTTTGAGACCTGCTAGGCTGTTCTCCTTTGATGTGAAAGGACTGAGCAGTCAACCATAGGTCATTCTCCAGGTGATTATGCCCACCTGTAGGGCAGGAGGTTTCTGCAGTTCTTCACTTCTGTGCCAGGATCATGCCACAGGAAGATAAAATAATAGTTTGCCTAGAGGATGGAGAACTTTGTAATTTGATCTTTCTTGGGGGAGACTCTTGCTCAACAGGAAGGTTTGGAGCTGTTATCTGCTTCCTCAGACTTTGTCTTTGCTGGTTGTCTTCTGGGCCGGTGTGTTATTTCAGTGCCAGATTGCCCGTTCATTGGCTCTAAGGGGAAGCCTGGTAGGTTGCATGGGGGAGACCAACTGAAGTCCTCGATGCTGAAATTTTACCTAGCTGAGGAAGGAAGACTGTTCTGAAGCTGTTAAACGTGCCCTAACCATGCCACTTTCTCAGCATGTCCATTGCAGCCCCTACAGAAGGAATGTAACATCACTGGTTTGGTTTTGAATTTAAATTAACTGACTAAAATTAGGCCTTTTTCTTCAGCCAACAATGATGAAAAAATATGTCTTTCTAAAACAGTTACTTGGCAGAGAAAATGTATCATATAATGACAAAGATTCTTGTAAAATCCTTGTAACCCCTTCTTTTTAGTGGAGATCTTTTGCAGAAATACTTTGTCTCTCTTCCATTAAGGAAACAATAGAGTGTTCTGCAGTGTTCCTGATGGATCCATAACCATGAGGTATCAATAGCTGAATTCCATCAGTTACAGGCTGCAGATTTGTTGTTAGCTTTCTAGAAAAATGACATTTATCCCCTCTTCTTTTCCCTCTTCAATCTTCCCCCCTCTTTGAAAAAAGAACTTTCAGCCTGGCTCTCTCATCTTAGCACAACTCTTGCTTGAGCTGTGATTTCTTTGACCTGCTCTTTGAAATGGGTCTTTCAGGTTAAAATGAATGGTGTATCTTGTGTTACATTACTCTCAGTGTAAATGAAGCCTGGGCAATTAAATGAAACAGATAATTCTACCTCGTAGCTGTTTGTGTTTTAACAAGATCACTTCTGTGTTTGTATTTTAGTTCCTCAAAATTTAGAAGTTCTTCATTATTTAACTGAAAATGGTAGAAATTCTGCAGGCTCTGTACTAAAAACTGGTAGGCTGCAAGGAGAAATGTTTGCATGTATGTATTGCCTGATTTATTTTTGTTTTTGTGTTCAGAAAACTGGTATTATAAAAGATGAAACATTTCCTCCATTAGTATCTTAGCAACAAGCATGTACATCAGTTTTTGTTTCCTTGTGGATGGATTGCTGGTCCACTACCTTTTTTGGAGACTTGCCAGGGGGAAATTTGTATCTTAGTCTTACAGTTTCTTAAACTGTGTGCCATCATTCTGGTTTTCAAGGACTCTTCAGTAGTAGGATACAACTCTTAAGTTCTATTTTCATGATTTGTCATTTTATTTTAGAGACAGGAGATTGACTGAGGTTGTTACAAACCAGTAGGTGTATTTCACCTAAAGCTTGCATAAAGCCAGTTTCACAATTTGGCAGATACCATCTTACAAGAGATTCATCACCTACCTCATTTTAAGAGTTTTAAGAAAAAAAAAATACCAAACAACCTTCCAAATATTCAGACTTTTTTTGTATATTGTCACTGGTGTAGAGTTTATTGCCTGGTACAGCTTCTTTGGTTCTCCTTTTGGAATGATTTTTTTGTGTTAGTCATTGTTCAGCTCACCAGTGCTGTCAGAGAAAGAAAACCATTTGTGATTTCTTTTGTGAAAGTAACAATGGCTGGGTTCTTTCTTGCTTTCCTCCTGTCCTACAGAGTTTGGAGAACAGCCTAAACCCCGAACTCTGTTGTTGTATTTCACAGTTATTTTTATTAGAATTTTAAAGATGTTTGAATTTCACTGAAATTAGACATTACTTGAAAAGTAGCAAAGTGGCTTGTTAATGTTGCAATCGTAGGTAAGTGGTTTTTCTCACCCCTTGAAACATCTGTAACTGCAAAACAAGGTGATCCCCCAGAAACAATTAGGAGGGAAGGGCAAACTCTGTTTCTCTACTGTGGAACAGGGATCACTCCTGAGTTTGTGTGTTAGATAAGGTGTGTGCAGCTGGAGGGTGCTAAAAGGTGATGCTATGGAGCTCTTGTGCAAAATTCCAGATTATTTATGAAGTTTTCTTATTGGGTGTGTATAGTTTGGGTTTTGATTTGTGCTCATTTTTTTCCCCTTTTTTTCCTGTTTCAGACTGCCAATGGAAACGTGGAAGCAAAGGTGGTGTGTTTCTACAGAAGAAGAGACATATCAAGTACACTTATTGTATTGGCAGACAAACATGCAAGTAAGCTTGTTTGTGTTCAAATTGCTTCTACACAAAACTGCCAAACTTGGATACAACTCTGGTACTGCAGTTAGGAGTGTCAGTATTATTTGTAAATACCCTTTCCCGTACTCATCTTCAGCAAAATATGTTACTTATTTGGCCAAATATTTTCTCTCTGTTTCTCTCTCTTGCTCACCCCTTAAAACTTCTAAAACTTAATTTGGTGTGTAATTTGGTTATCATGGTAGGGACAGGACAGAAGTTTTCAGTTAGAGCTGAATAAAGGCATCTTATTTGCTTCACAGAAGTGAATTTCTTAATTTTTGGAACGAGAGAAAGTATTCTCTGTCTCATATATTACTTCTCATGACTTAATCTTTTGGTTAGCAGATTAAAAAAAACCTCAGAGTTTCTTTATGAGTAAATCAAATATAGTCTGATCGTAGGAAACCAACTTGAAACATGACCAGCTTGAAACTTGACTAACAGGAATTCTCTTTACATCTCAATATTAATAATATTTTTCATTGTAACATAGCTTTTGTCTGAACATGTTCAGTAAATACACTTTAAAAGCACTGAATTTTAGGACATCCTATCACTATTTTGAATACTTCAAGTCCTTTTGTGCCCTTTTGTTAGGGAAAAAAAATGTCTGGGCTGAGAGGAGATGTGAATACTGTAGCTTTTTTGAGTACTGTACTTTCTGATTTTTATAAAATAAACTTGAAACTAAACTGTAATAGAATTTAGGGAGCTGTTCGTGCTACCTTACTTTGTACTGCTTTGCATGTGTGCATTGCACAACTAATTTCTTGATTTTTATTATTTTACAGAATGTTGTGTTAACTTATGTTGGTATGTACTCCTCTGCCAAGGAGGTCGGAGGTGTGTGAGATACTTAGCTGAGTAGACAAGGAAGCTTATTTCTATACAGAAATTCAGTGTTACAATTCTCATTTGATTATAGATACAGTTCTAAAGTTCTAAAAAGTACATGCAAAAATAGTTATGTGTCAGTATAGATTAGATTTTTGCCTATATAAATCTGTAAGGCAAGATATTGCAAAAAAATTCAGACAGTTTAAAAAAAAAGGCAGAGAAAATAGCTGACAAGCTGCTGTAGATCTGTGGGTTTTAAACTCAGAAGGGGGTAAGCATGGTGCACAGCCTGGCTCACAAGGGTAGTATCCATCTCCAGGGGAGAAATACTACATGTCATTGGGTACTTTATCTGGGGTTCCAGCCTGTTGGCTCCATCCTAGTTGCCAGTGAGGATTAGATTTAGGTTCGTTTACACCATCCTCTGCCAGTTCAGCATCCCTCTCATCCCATCCTGGGGAGGTGATGGACACACTACTAACAAAACAGACAGTTACCAAGACAAATGTATTGAAAGGGAGAAAAAAAGAGTATGCAGGTGGAGTTACTAAGCTGCTTTTGCTTGTAAACAATGGACTATGTGAGATATAGCTGTTCAGATTGCTCAGAATGTAGCAAAAAGCCTGGACAGCCAAATCAAGCCTTGTAATTCAGGGCTTTCCTGTAGGCACATACATAAATGGAAAAGAAGCAATCAGATCTGGGCTTGTCAAAATTGTGATTTAGCTGCCAAGCATCATTGTCTTTGAATGTGTTTCTTGGTGTATACATGAATAGGCTGTGATGTATATGTAATACAGATCTACATAGTTGTACTGCATGATAAAATCAGATATTCAGTTTTAACAATGAATATAATGGCTTGCTGTGATCTCAGTGCTGAAGTGCCACTGGGGAAACATGCAGCAGAACTAGCCTTTTCTTGATAAATTTGAATATTTTCTGTTGTAGATTCAAGTCCAAATAAATCCCTCCATTGCAACTATACCTTGTAAAAAAAAAAGTCATGTGGCATTGAGATGAGATTTGACTGTGTTGCAGAACTGTGGTAGCAGGCAAAGCTTTTTTGATATCTCTCCAGTGCAGCTCTTTTTTATCCAAAAATACTGAAGCTCAATAGGAGCATCTCCATAAACAACATGACTATTGATTCCTTCATCTGTGTCTGCCTTCACTAGATTTAGCAAAGGAAACAGGTAGGGATGATTGAAAGAAACACGTGTCTTGGGCTGAAAAGGAAAAACATTTGAACCCTTATAAATGCTCTTTGAACCTACAAAGGCTGATTTATTTTTGTGATAAGAAATTTAAGGTTGTTTGTTTTTTTTAATGCAAACAAATAATTCATTGTTTACCAGTGTTTGAAAGACACATGAGTATTTTGAAAGGAAAATTCTTCTTTAGCATGATCCTGTTAATAGAGCCACCAGAGACAACTGAGGCTGTCTCTTAGTGTAAATTTCATTAGTAACTAATGTTTTTTCCAGTATGTTTCTTTCTAGTGCAGAATAAAATTGCTACTAAATGACTTCCATTTATTTAGATAGATGGGCTGTTGTGTGGCTTCCGTTCTTAGGGAGGGAGGAGAGAGAAAAATTAAGCTTTTGGGCAGCCATTAGTTCTCTGCTCTGAAAAAAAATCATCAACGTCCTGCATGGTATAATTAAATTATATTTTGTGGATGTTAAGATTCTAGTGCAGATACTCAGCACTGTCATTGACTTTTGAGTTCATTTCCATAAAGTCTCCTGTTGCCTCATTTTGATGCATTTGCAGTAGATGTACGTATCTGCATCGCTGATCTTTTAACTGCCTTTGTTCAGCTGATTAATGGAGCTTTCTGACTGCAGACATTTCTGCATTCACAGAGTCTTCTGTTTAAGATGCCTTTATTTTAGACCTACTGTTGAGATCAATGCAGTGAAAGGACCAAATAATGGGAAGATATGTCCAGAACATGAGTGGAAAAAGTGTATATATATATATATATTTTTTTTTTTAAGTATTTTATCTTCCAGTAAAAGAAGGAAAAAATGTGATTGTGAAATGAATGTTGCAAAGTTTAAAAAAAAAAAAATATTAAAAAGTGCTTATTACACTTTAGCCTGTATAATCTATCAGATATCTGAAACAGACAGGTCTAAGATATGTTGTCTTTTCACATCATTCTTTATAAAGAGAAATTAGTCAGCACCTTATTCTGTAGTTGGTGACTGTACCTGATGTGTATGCAAGCTGATTTTTGGATTTGATCTCTGATCTTACTGTTTTTATCATGTGATATAAAGCTTGCCTGGGCTGTCCTAGAAATCCTTCAGGGTTATAATGGCTTCCATACATTGTTAGTGCTTTTTATTCATAAGCCTCTTTAATCACCTCACAAATTATTCTAGGGAATTTCTCTACCTCTTTCTGAGATGAACCTGCTTCACCAGTAGGAGACTCTTTAATGTCCTTGCCCAGAGACTTTGTAGTGGTTTAAGACAGAATATTCTATGCAAAGAAGGTTGCAGGCAGAACTTGTTGGAAGAGAAGTGAGAAAGGTAATTTACTCCTCAAGCTACTGTTAGATGCTGGGACTATGTATTTTCTCCCTATATTGTTTCTATACATTGTCTTATGTAGTTCCTTATATACTTAAGTAAATATCTCCAACAGCAGTGATGTGACCTCCTGTCCTCACTCCTAACCACCCACCTTTAGCCATCTCCAGTGACTTGTGACCTGTCTTTTGACCACAGTTTTTGCTTCGTTAAAAGTGTTTATCCTGATTTGTGAGGCGATGAGTGACTCTGGTACTGGTTGGAGAGGTGAGTAGTTAGTGCCAGCCGGTTTGGCAGGTTTCTGGTTGGCTTTCAGCAGCTGATGTTTGGGTGCCAGGCACACATGGCATCGTGGTTTTGTAGGTGCCAGAGCTGAAAATAAATGTCTTGCAGCGGTGAGGTGTCATTGCTCAATCAGCCCGTGAGTTGTGCAAGACCTGTGTGCCTAAACAAGTAGGGAGTCTGTTAAGTTCAGGTTTTTTAGATTTTACATGACACCAGTCAAAATGCAATTTGAAAATAGCTTCACAAATAAATTCCTTTTCTTTTTGTTTACTTCTTCCTTTCATTTGCTTCCCCTTCTCCATTGTCTTCCAACACCACACAGGCAGATTTGAGAGGAGTCAAGTTTATTAATCCACTAATGACACTTTTGGCTCTGTTGTTACTGAGAGGAGGCAACTGTGACTGTTTTCTTCTGGAGGTGGTGCAGAGAGGAGGGATAAGCTAAGTGTCCAAACAGTGTCTCTTTGCTCTGTCTGCTGCCCGTAGTAGTGGCCATGGCTGCAAAAGGTGATCACAAGAAGTTTTGGAAGGGATTGTAGTGGGATGCCTTGATACCATGTCACACTCCTGAAGTGTCAAGGTATAAGGATTTCTGTTTGTTAAAACTTCCACTGTATTTTCTATATCTGGTTTTTGTTGAGAGAAAATTAATAAGGCTGAGACTTAATATAGACCATTTGAAACTGGAGCTGGGAGAAAGGATGTGGTCTTGTATTGTTTGTTACTTCAAATGCAACACTTCTGTGTGTCCTTCAAAGCTGTGGGGTTGAGCTGTTAAAGCACCAGGAGTTTAAGCTTTCTTCACTACCGAGGGAACCATCGTGCAGGTCAATGCCACTGCCTTTACTGTGTTTCCCAGTGTTTTGACCACATTTTTTTTTCCCTTTTTTCTTTACATTTTGTTGTTAGTGATACCATGCAAACTGATTCTTCTCTTGCTACAGACTGTCTCCCAGGCTGGATGCCCTGGTGTGCTCTCTAAACCTAATTTCTGTATCTCCTTTACCTTTGTGCATTTCTGAATTCTGCCATGTAGCTCCATGTATGACGCCTAGAATGTGGAGAAAGGGCTGGTGCTTTCTATCTCTGATGTTTTAGGGAGCCCAATCTGATTTATATCAAATTGCTATTCTTTCTAGTGTCTAGCAAATATTGATGTTTAATTTTGCATCTTGCACACCCAGTCATTTTAAATTACAATTACTGCCTCTCGGGTTTCTCCTGACAACTCAAAGTTTACTCTTTGTAATTATTTTTCCACATGTATGTTAGCTTTCACATGAGTCCTGCTGTTTGTGTCCAACCTGCCTGTCTCTTGTTTCTAGTATAAGTCATCTCCAGGCTTTGTTAATGTACTATTAATGATTCTGTCATCAAATGTCAAATAATACTTAATCTAATACACTCCTTGCAGCATTCCACTGTCTACTTCTGCGTAGCTGATATATTACTGTTTGTATTAAGGCTAAATGTTTAGTTTTAAATCTGCATGAGCACATCTAGCAAGCTGAGAGATTAATTTTGAAATAAGGCTTTATGAGAGCATTGAAGTCCCAATGTACTGCACCTACTGTGTTCCCATAGCACTTGTTCTGCAGTACTGTCAAAAATGCAGGCAAGTCTTTCTGAAAAGGTTTCTTATATATTTGACATATATTTTCTATTTATAAATATATATTTATGTTTGTTTGGGGTTTTTTTAAGACTATAGTGCTTATTTCTCAGGGGCCACCATTCTTGAGGATGAAGTGTGCTTCACTTGGAGCTTGAGTGCTTATAGGAGGGTGAAACAGATGTGTCAGGCTTGTCCTAGAACCTGAGGCTGAGCCAGCCCCAGCCCCTCTTGCGGTTTATAGTCTGGTGAAGCCTTTGCTGTCTGCACAGAAGCAGTGAGGTGGTATTAGTTGTGGTTTTTGTCAAAGCCACTTCTGCATGACTTCAGTGAGGCAGAGGGGTTCCTGTGCTGATCCAGCCCTCTCCTCCTTCCCCTGGTTCTGAATGCATTTGCCAGTTTCATTCTTTTCAGTACCAAGTCATGGCTGTGCAAAAGGAGGGAAGATGCTTGTGCAGATTTGTTTATTATTTCTTGGAATATTCCTACCTCTGTCTTCAGGAGCTATGACAATTTTATGTCTGGGGTTGGGAGAGTTGTTTGTTACCTGTAGAAATGTCTGTCTTTTTTTAAAAAAAAATTAAAAAAATAAGGCCTTTTCATTTTGAAGGGCTGTGCATAGCAGAGCTGGCATAAGAAGAAAATATGTGCTTTCCACCTTCCCTATTTTATTACAAAATCTAGACACATAAATAAAATACTAGTTGGAAGGCAAGCCTAGCTGAAGGGATGCAGCTCCTGAGATTAGCTTAGTTGTGCTGGGGGGTTTCAAATTTTGTTTGTAGATTTGATTGACACATAGTGGTTAATATATATATTTAAATATAATTTTAAAATAATATATATATTAAAAATATATATATTTAATATATATATTTAAATATAATTTTTAAAAGCTCTAGGCAATTAAATACACTGAGAATATTAAGTATTTTATTTTGCTCCTTATAGTATTTTTCCTGCATTGCACAGTGCTCTGCTCTCATTCTCAAAAAACTATTGTCAGTGCAGACATGAATGCCTTTTCATTTGTGCACCCTTTGGTTTTTAGGCAAGCTAGCTTGGAACTTGCTGACTTGTTTGTGGATTGCTGTTGGTATATTTATAGTGTAGGTCAGCAGCCACAATATTAATTCTCAAGGAAAACAGAGTCTGCTTCAGTAAATACATTGCAGAACCATGAAACTGTGGCACAAATGTAAATTTGGTGCTCTAGTTCCTAGGAAAATATTAGAATTATTAAATATTAAAATACTAAAAGTGCATGCTGCTGTCTGCTTAACAGCTCATGTGGCTCAGGTTGCAATCTGGTTTAATTATGCTACTATTTTTTTTTTCCTTCCTTGCTGGAACAACTTACCTGAGGGGCATAGAAACCACAAATCTTTTTCCAGGACAATAGAACAGTGATAAATTGTGGGGAACCTGAAGGGTGCATAATTTCTTGCCACCCCCTTTGGCATAATGGTGGCCTAGTTAAAACTAAATGCAATTTTAGTGTTTTATAAAATGGAGATCTTTCTGTTTGCTTTCTTTTGAGGTAACTGTGAGGATTATAGTTAACTAATCTTAAGGGTATATCAATCATAACTCTGCCTGTGTGTGTTTCTGACTAGAAATGATGCTTGGCAACAACTGTTGAATTAAGCTGCAGGCGTAAGTCTGCTCTTTAAAAGAGTACTGCTGCTGAAAAATTAGAGTTTTACTATTCACATATGAGACTTTACAGCTCATTCTGCTACAATCTGGGAAACTTTTTCCATGGTTTTGGAAAATACAGTAACTGCCTTCATTCTGTAGAGAAGGAAAAAGTCTGATATTGTATTTTGCAGTCCTACATCGTGGAGCAGCTTTGCAGCTTTCTTGGAGTATTTTGCTTTCTACAAGTTTATCCTGCATAATTGACAGGATACTTGCTAATGGGCATGAAACATACGAATTTATTTCTTACAAGAAAGGTGCCTAGAGATGTTTTGGATCAGTTGTGTATCGGTGTGGGTGTAATTTCATATATTTACTTTGGTATTCATTTAAAAACTGGTTGGATGGTGATTGGATAGCTCAAAGCCAGAGATGGTGGATCCTGACTGCAGAATAAAGCAAGCTCTTGAAACGCAGCAGTACTGGCCAACAGCTGAATGCATGTGGTGTGGTAGGGTAGGGCTGGTTACAAAACTGGCCTTAGGCACTTGATTACATTCCAGTTAATCTTGTGACTGTGATCTGTTGGCTGAGGTTGGGGTGAAGAGGGTAAAATACACTAAATAAACTAACCTTTTCAGTGGGCATTTCCTGCAGAAGCTGTTGAAGTCAGGATGGGACAGTCTGTGATACCCTGAAAGAGAGGAGTAGGGTCTAAGATAGCTGATGCCTGGCAAAGAGGAAGGGCTTCCCTCTGACTGCCTCACTCCTCGTCCATCAGCTTCTTCCCCATGAAGCCAATGGTGCAGTCATGGTCTCCAAGAGCAGCTCTCTTAGATCTGCTACCAACAGACCAGCTCTGTGTGACTTTCAGCTTGGTGAGCCAGTGTGACCTGTGTGTACCTGGAGTGCTTTGATCCCAGTGGTGAATAAATAACAGTTCTTTACAGGCATCATTTAAAGGATCTGTACTAATTACCTACTTGTTCAGTTGTCTGAAACGTGAGGATTCAGATGAAGTTAGATTTCATCTAAATAATATGTATTATTTAGCAAAGGTTTTGGAGCAGATCATTCTGTTTGTCCCAGAATCAGTACTTGCACTGTTCTTGATGATTGGTTTTGTCTCTTTGTAACTAGGAGAGATGGAAGAAGAGATGGAAAATCCAGAAATGGTTGATTTACCAGAGAAACAGAAGCATCAGCTACGACATCGTGAGTTGTTTCTCTCACGACAGCTGGAATCTCTGCCAGCCACACACATTAGGTAATGACTGTTTTCTTCCAGTGCTTTTTATTCAAAAAACAAATGGCATTGTTACACTGAAGAGTACTTGAATGATAAGGTTAGACTCTGTGTACAACTTTGGTAATATCATCTTGTGAATCACATGAGCATTTAAGATGTTTTTTCATAAAATATGTTTCTCTTTTTTTAGAGGCAAATGCAGCGTTACTCTGTTAAATGAGACAGAATCCCTTAAATCATATCTGGAACGGGAGGTATGAACCCATTTTTTGAATTGTCAAGCTTGAATGGTTTATTCTGGCCCAATTTAGGATTGGTGGCTTTTCACAAGGTTTCTAAGAAGTTGGTTCTTTTATTTCTACATTTACTGTACAGCCATTGACAGTGGGAAGCTTGAGGTTCCTTACAGTTTTCATTCTAATATAAAACTTGATGAATCTAGAGGCCAGAGCTTCTGTCCACATCCTCGTGACAGCAAGCTGTCTCTCCTCCAAACAGAGCCCTACTTGCTCATCAACCTGGCAGTGTGAAAGTTCAAAGCTGGGGACTCACCCCTTAGACAAGACAGGGTGGGAGATGCAGTGAATGTGAAGAGGGGGCAAGCCAGCAAGCTGTAGTTCTATATATTTACTTTATCCTGAAATCTTACAGATTTCTGTTAACATGGTTTAAGCTTGATTTCACCTCAGATTTCTGAGGAGCTTAGTTCCCTGTTCTTGAGTTCACTGTTCTAAATATTTACCTGTAGTCATCCTATGCCATCACAGACACTTAGATCCCTGAAAAACTGACTCCTTGTCAGTTAACTTCCAAGTCCTGCAGGAATTTACCCAATCCAACTGTTTAAAGATGCCTCCAACTGAACACTTGAAACTGAATTGTCTTGCACTGTTAATCACTATTCAGAATATAAATCTTGGTGTCTACTTTTTCAGGTATTTAAAAATGCCAATTGTAATTCTTTTAAATATATTTCTATGCCTTTAATTGTGGCTAGACCTCTGGCTCCCAGCTGGGTTAGACAGTCTTAGAATTTGACAACCTGGGAGCCTTACTTCGGGAGATTAGCAAACAATTTCAGTATATTGTTATTTGAATACATCTGCAAGCATTATATTTGCATTTGAAAACATTGAAATGTTAGACAAGAAAGGAAATCTTGTAATTAAAAATAATGGTCATTACTGGCCTTTAAGAAACAAGGAGAGAACAGGTGATTTTTTTTGCAAGGAGCATACTGTAGTCTGTCTCATAGTTGGGCTTTCTTTTTTAAATGCTTTTTTAGCTTTCTTTAGTATTTATTTAAGCATAAGATTAATTTTAATCTGATACTCTAGTTTAAGAGAATTTTAAACAAAGCACAGGGATTTAATAGTCGGTTTTCTCTTTGGAATGTGAAACCAAAAACATGTCGAGTCTGCTCAGGGCTGCCAAATGGCAGTGCATCAAACAGGGGCTGTTGTATTCAGAATGCTTGTTACCAGCTCTCAACCTAGGATATGCCAATTTGAAAGCAAAAGTTAATCAAACTTAAATTAATTTAGATTTACTAGTACCCAACTTTTAAGTAGTATTTGTTTTCAATTGCTCTGAACACAGATTTATTATCACTGATGTTACAAGTAGGTACATTGGGTCAGAAAAGGGAACTGGCTTTCTCTAATCATGCAACAGCTCAGTTGCAGATTTAGGAATAGAAAGAGATTTATTTTTCATCCTTTTGAACTCTGAAAATGCAGGCTGAGTGACGTGGGTTATTTTTAAAAGTGCGCAGGCACTCGGCGATGTCACAGAACGAGAGAGTTCCTTGGATGTGTCCTGTCACTTAGCACAGTGTTTTGCTGTGGTGCAAACTAACTTGGACAGATGGTAAAGAAATTAAAAGCTCAGGAACACAAATGTGCTTGGGTGGAGGGTAAAGAGATTAAGAAAAAGGAGATAGTTGTTGCCTGGTGAATTCATAGCACTGGGTGGTGTTGTTTTGAACCATTTCTTTTTTTTTTCCCCTCCCCCTGCTCTTAATCCATTCTTTGCTTTCAAAATACTTAGTTTGTTGGGTTTTTTTAATATGACTTGTCAATGAAGCCTAAGCAGTTCTAGGGAATCTGTCACTCGATTTCTTGTATGTTATGACCACTAGAAGTAGGTTTTCAGCCCAAGGCTGTCTGCCTCAAAAGGAGGTTAAACATGCAGACAGAATTCTTTAGAGAGATAGTAAGCATAGCAAAATTACATTTATCTCTGTTTTCCTCCTTCCATTTTCTTTCTGTCATCTTCCTCAGGAAGATTGCTCTGTTACATTCAGAGAGCAGGCTGAAGGGGGACAAGTGTTGACTTCTTTACTGTGCCTGGCAAAATTGGGTCTGCAGCAGGAGGGGGGAATAGGAGGAAAAAGAAAAAAAGGCATCTGGAAAACCAGAATTTCCTGTACATACTGGATTTCCAGTGAGATCAAGAGAAGAGCGAAGCCAGTTAGGGCAAAAGCATTGGATTTCCCTGTTCTGCAGGAACCTGTTTTATATATACACCATCTCTTTTACTGCTCTGCTAGGATATATCCAGAGGCTGGTGTGAATTTTGCCTGCTGGGCAGATGTCTGGCATTTTGGTACCCTTTGCTACCCCCCTAAAAATAACATGCTGTATAGTTAAAGCACATTATTCCACCCCCCTTCACCCAAACTGACTTCATGAAAGTAAGTTTGCAAGCTGTAATGAACTAACTCTTATTTCTGTACTTTACTTTCACTTTGAGCCTGTTTTCTTTTTCCAATTCTTCTGCAGTTTGTTAGTGGCTTTGGTTCTTGGCTATAGCTGTGGGTAGCTTAGGGACTTGGGTTGGGAAGCTCTGAGCATTTCTGTCTGTGTAAGAAGAAAGAAGAAAGTAATGGTTTAATTTTAACTCTTGCCAGATCATTGTAATTTCCCCAAACATGTTGAGTGTTTTCTGGGATCTGAAATTAAAAGAACAAGCCCTTCTTTTTCTCCTCTGCTGCAAACTCAACATCCACAACTTTGACAGATAAATGGGCATGGAGGATTTTAAGAACCATGTTAGTTTGCTGTGAATATTGCTGGTCTTGTGAAACCCTTCTGAAAAATTGTTCTTATCACATAGTGGTGATCAAGAGTTCACGTGCACTTTGGAGTATGAAGGATCTACTGCACTGACATTTATTAATGTTTTCAGAACCTCACTTAGTTTGCATGAACTGAATTTCATGCACCTATGGAGAAAGATGGTAGTGTTACCTCTGGGGATTACAGTCTGTTTTGTATTCACACTTGAGCCCTTAAACTTCCATAATTTCTCTGCCAAGGAGGCTCTGGTTGGGGAGAAGAGACCAGAAGTTTTTAAATCTTCTGTTGAACCTGCTTGATCCAAGACAAAACTGGACAAGTTATAAAAAGATGGCCTGAGACTGGTAGAGAAGGATGGGTTTTCTTTTTCAGAGAAAAATCATAGCAATAATCTGTAAAAGAGAAGCAACAGGGCATCTGACAATGAAATACCGTGAAAGAAAACCCACAATGAATGACTTTCCCTGGCTGAGGAAGCTTGTGTTGAGAAATTGCCTGTAGGTCTGGCCTTCCTTGGGGCCCACTGTGTTGTTATACTGCAGTGTTTGGTTTGCTGGGCAATGTGCCTGAAAAGCATTGATGTTGCACTGCATATACTTTGTCCTACAGTTAGGTATTTTAGAGCTGGAACAAGTAAAACACTTACTATATTTATAACAAAGAAGCTTGCAGACAAAAGCTTTTGCTGTGTTTATTTATGCAACAATACATTATCCAAATATTGTAATATCTTGAACTTTGTGTATGTCAGGGAGCAAGAGACCCGGATTGCTTTATACAGCTATGATATAAATTAATTTTATGTACTCTGAAGCTCCCTTCTCTCAGTAGGTTGATGTAATTTGGCCCTGCTGCCTGTGGGAGTAGGAAGCAATTCTATCAAAAATGTAGTTAATTTAGAATGCAACTGAATCCCCTCACCCCAAACCCAACCACAGACAACCCTTCCAATTGACTTGGCTGGGAGTTGGAACACCGTTTTGCCAAGGGTTTGCTGTGACTTTTATCCTGTTATCATGACATAACATGAGATTGTTCCTGCCCTTGGAGTTCATGCTTGGGAAATGTCGTGTTTTCTGCTGGAGAAGATCAGTGAATTGCTGATTGCCTCTTGTGTTGTGCTGTATAGGTGATACCTTTCTGTGCAGTAGCCTTCTTGGATAGCAAAGCAGATTTGACTGGCTTGCTTCACTCTCTTCCTCCCTTCCATAGATGTTCTCTTCCTGGAAAAATGCCTATTTTTATTAAAATCAAAGCAGAAAATAGAGAGTTACCATATTTAACACTCTTACATCCTGCAGTTGGATGCTGGATGCATTATATGTGTAAAGAAAATGTAGGAGACTTCACCTCTGTAGCATCAGTCTTAAAATAATGTGTGTAATGCCCAGGGCCAGGGAACAGCACTAGTATGTACCTTTGAAGCTGTAACCCACAGAATTTTTGCCATATTACTGGAGAAACTCACAGTGATTCTTCCTTTTTTGAGCTTTGTATGACAGATTGGGGGACTCTCTTTTCCCTTGCCACCTCTTCATGAAGATGAACAGGGCTTGAAACTGATGCTAGTTTTGTCCTAATTTTTGTTGCATGCTGTTGACACATACAAATATAGGGAAAAGGAAAATGAGATGAGCATGAAATGAGATTTATTTAAACAGGATGCCTGCTATTGACACAGAAATATAAGGAAAGGGAAAATGAGCCAGAAACCTGAGATGTGAAAATGTCACATCCTGTGTTTCTGTTCAGAAACACTTCTCTTTCCTGGTGACAGTGTTGCTGTGGATGGAGGTTGTAGAAGGTCTGTTCTTGCATGTCCTATCAGAGCTCTCCTCCTGCCCCATATCCCACACTGTACTTTGATAGAGTGTACCTGGCCTCCACTGTGTCACCCAATAGCTGTAGCTGAGTACTTATCCATGCAGAAAAGTTTAATGACTTACACTGTGCAGTTTTAAGTAGTTAAAATTTCTTCTGTTTTCTTTCTCCACCCTGGCAGGACATTCTCATTCTTGTATGACTTCTTGTTTTAATTTTACACACCCAGCCAACAGAAGCCAAGTGGCATTTTTAGCCTTTTTCTCATCTACTTGAACAAAAGCAACAAATTAATGTCTTGCTACCTGCAGCTGCTTACTGCTGCTGCCAGATCTGCTGCCCTCTCCTAATGACAACCCGAAGGAAACATGGTGACTTAGGCTTAGATGGTAGTGGACAAGAAGTTCATCAGCAGTGCATCCCTGTGATGAAGTGAAGCACATCTTGTGCATATTAGCAAGAGTGTAGCGAGCAGGTGGAGGGAAAGGATTTTTTCCCTCTGTTCATCACTTGCCAGACCACTTCTGGAGTGCTGTGTCCAGCTTTGAGGCTCCCACTGTGAGAACAGATATTGACATACTGAAGCAAGTCCAGTAGAGGCCACAGTGGCTGTCTGTGGGGCTTCATGTCTCTGATAGAGCTGTAATACTCTGAAGTCATGCTTTAGCTTGTACCAACATTTCTGTGTGGATAAGTCACTAGCATCTAGTTGTGGCTATTTTGGTATATGGGAGAGTGCAATTTTATGTTCTGAAGCAGATGATGCTACTAAAAATTATCTCCTGGACTTCCTGAGCCCTGTTTGTGCAAGAGGAGCTTTGTTCAACTTCAAAGACTGTATATTATGGGAATGGCTGCTTTTGAGGAGAGCTGTTGGACTGATAGAGGAAAGCAGCAGCATTTAACGTAGGGTTTTAAAACTGGTGGTTCATTTCTTGTTTATTCACCCAGTTTTCAAATCTATATATAGGTAGTAAAACCAAACTTAAAATGTAAAAGCTTGTTAATGTGTATGCAGAGCTGAAAGTAAAAGCTAATAACACTGTTTATTTTTTTCTTTTGTTTTATTTTTAGGATTTCTTCTTTTATTCACTAGTATATGATCCTCAACAAAAGACCCTACTCGCTGATAAAGGAGAGATTCGAGTTGGAAACAGATATCAGGCAGATATAACAGACTTACTAAAAGAGGGTAATTTCCATAATTTATTTAAATTGCCAAGAGGCTGTGTGAATGTGGCCACTTCTATGTGCATGGCCCACATAGGTGTGGGAGATGGAGGTTTCCACTGCCAGGTCAAGCCTACAACGATGGCTTGGTTTGTTGGTGACTGAAGCTGTTGCACACTGAACTCAATTAGTTATGTCTCAAACCAGTCTTTAAGTGGGCATTTGTCCAAATCATAAAAGTTGTTAAAACAAATTGAATTAATTGGCTCTCTCAGAGCTTGCACTCTTTTTATTTAGAGATTTCAGAATTTCCATGGGAAACACAAACTTCCATCGCGTCTGTAAAGCCTTTTGTGTTTTCAATCAAGCCTCACGTCCCTATAAGAGCCCTTCCCAAGTTAGTGCCAATTAAATGCTGTCTGCCCTCATCAATTCACCCATTATTGCTGGGCACCTTTTCCTTGGAGCCCTCTCCCCATCTACAGCATTGGCTGCCAGCCTAGATTTCTCACCTGCAGAACAGGAAAGAGGAAGAATTTGTTGGCCTGAACTTGTGAGACTTCAGCCTGCCCCTACTATGTCATGGAGCGATAGGACCGCGAGGACCCTGGTCCTAGGAAATGGGGGAGGAGCTGTTACTAGTTACCAAATAGTAACTAACTTTAGATTTGTCTTTACACTACCCTACAGATCCAAAGTGGGTGGAAAATTGAGAGGGGTGGGAATACTGGCATCCAACTGCTCCTTTCTGAGACCCATGTAATGCCCAGGGAAAGATCTGTTGGTATGCTTCTCCTGAGAGCAGGGGTTGTGACCCGAGTTGGAAGGACCTTCTCCACACTCTATGGGCAGAGACGTGAAAGCAACAGTGTGCTTCTGTCTTTGCTTAGGAGCTTTGCTGATAGTGTTAGTCTCATGTTAGATCAAACAAATTGATTGGGACTCTTGTTTAATTTATCTATGAAACTGGTATTTATTCAGCAGCTGGGCAAGCCTCCTAAGTGAAGATGAACTAATTTGAAAGGCATTCTCTTACCTCAGCAGGCCAACACTGGGCTTCAGAGAAGGACAATCTCCAGATGTTTTAAAGGGAGCAGAAAAAAAGAAAAAAAAATAAGAAAAAGAAAAAAAAGTAGCTCCTGTATTTTTCCAGGGTGTTTTGGTTTGTGTGTAGTCAGGAAAATGGAAGCAAGAGAGACTGATGCCATGATTTCCACCTTGGAAAGCAGCTGGCGCAAGGTGAACCAGCTATTCTTTGCCTGCCCAGAGCAGCTGGGAGTGTGCCTGTTTTCCTGGAACTGCTGCAAGATAAAGGAGAGAGAAGCTGCAGAGGGGGGATGCAGAGAGACTGTATAGTTGAGAGAAGGATGTACTCTGTTTCCCTTTACCTGTGTCCTTTAAAACCAGTTCTTCAAAGTCTGATTGCCCAATTCAAAGAGCTGTGTTGTGTCTGCCAAACTGAGACTGTCACAGCTGAATGGGTGAATGAAGCTTTCGCAGTGGCCTGTTAATGCAGATGGCTTAGCAGTTAAATTATTGTGAGATAAAATAATCTAGAATGTACTTTTATTTTTAAAAAGCCATACCAAGCATTTCTGATTTGTTTTTTTAACCAGGTGAGGATGATGGAAGAGATCAGTCAAAACTTGAAACAAAAGTTTGGGAAGCCTTTAACCCACTAGTAGACAAGCAGATAGACCAGTTCCTGGTGGTAGCACGGTAAGAGCATTTTACCTCTCCTTTGAGTAAGCAAAAGTTCGTAATTCTTCCAAGCAGATTTCATGTTCTTTTTGCTTTTCCTGGTATGAATACTGGTTTTGGTTGCTTGATTCACTTGCTCAGTTTTGAAATGACAGATATTTTACATGCCTTTTGGGGAACTGCATGACTTCAGGAACAGCTACTCAGATTTACAACTTAGTTAATCACTTTCATAAAAGAAAAGCAAATGGCATGTAAAAACTGTCTGGTAATTGGTGAGGTTTTTCAAATACTTTGACCAGCATGCAGAAGGCTTAGTGAACTAGATTCTTGACAGTTCATTACTCTGTCAATTTTTTCCCTTTTTCAAATCCAGTGACATTTTAACATCCATTAGTAGTTTGCTAAGAAGTCTGGTAAAGTGTTTTTGATGGAGCATGGATGCTTTCTAATGCCTAGAGTCCAATAGGTAGGCACAATAAAGTAAAACACTGCAAATCTGTACAGATGTTGAAATGTGTGCTTTTATTTAAGCCCAAAGCAGTCTTTGTTGATCAGTTTTTCCTTTTGAAAATGTTCTTGAACTTTTTTATTGGTATGCATTTATATGAACAGATGCTTATACTAAATTTTAGGCTCTCGTAGCAACTGGTGATTGAATAATTTGGGGGAAATAAAAAAAGAAAAAAGATAACACTCTCCAAATTCTGTGTCTTTTAGGTAAGTTTATGGGACTGTGTGAGAGGGGAAAATGGTCTGAATAGATGGATAGTTGGACCTTTTAATGTTTTTAGTCAGTATAGCAAATTATCATTGGATATGGTTAGGAAAGGGGTGTGTGGAATTACAAGCTGCTAGTAGTGTCTGGTTTGCTGGTCTTGGGAGTTCTGCTCACTGGCCATAGTGTCTGATAGACACGGACCCTGCCTCACAGGGCTGCCTGCTTCAGCCAAGGGCTTTGGCCCTGAAAAAATAGAGCTAAGCCTGTATTTCAGATACTCAGAATCTGCCTGGAAAGGGCCCTTCAGTTATGATTGAAGCTGCAAGGTAGGTTTTTATCAAACAGCAGTAAATGTGTTCAACGTGCTGAATGATACAAGCTCAGGGGAATACTGGGGAAAAAAATAGAATTTAGGTAAATGAGGGAGATGGTGAAATGCAGTGTTTTCCATACTCAGGATGAGAAGTGTGTATACTCAGAAATACACACCCAAATTATTATTATTACCAACTTTGGCCAAAATTAAAAAAAAAATAGCTAGTGTGGATTGCAGCACTTAAAAACCTTTGCATGGCTGCTTGGGCCTCGTGTTCAAGTGCAGTAACAGGGAGCCGAGAGTGAAACTACGCTTGTTAAGATTAAAAATGTTAACTGCAGTCCAAAGTGAAGAGTAGCTTACAGTTCAGAATCCATTAATGCATTTTTGCCTTTGGTTAAACAGATGCTTTTTGTTGTATAGACTTTAAAAGTTCATAAAATTCATAGTGTTCTGGTTACACTAAAGGATTGCCATAAAATTTAGGCTCTTGGAAGTTTCACTGTGCTGTTTACACAGTGAATTTCTGTGCAAAAGATTAATTCTGATTGATCAGATGGACATAGGGAAATGGGTGAGAGTGGGGAGAGGATAGTCTCCACCAGTGATGTGGAACAGACAGATGGAGGAGTGATGGGGAGAGCTGGGATACCTCCAGCAAAGGGTGTTCCTGCTTCCTATGGAACCATTCTTAACAAGGCTACAGTTTCACAGTTGCTTCTCATCAAGTGAAGTGCAGGACTCCACCAAAAAGCCAAGAACTTTATTTTCTGGGTTAATTTTCAGCAGGATTGATTCAAATTATCACTTGGCCACACAGTGTTCTAGTGTCTGTGTGAGGAAGACCCAGCAGGAAGTGGGTTAGTTTAGAGTGGCCATAGAGCTGCTTTGCATAGGGGTTTCCACCTTGTGTAGGGTTTTGGTGGCAAAGCTGGTATTAGTAATGCTTCCTGGCTGCTTGCTGCAGCCCACTGGGTTTGCTGCTACAGGCACTTAAAGCTGTGTGTTGTAATGAGGATCACTGAAAAAATCAGTATAAAAATTGCTTCTCTCTGGAGTCTGCAAAGTGATCCAGTTTATAATTAGATGCTACACACACACCCCCCCAAAAGTATCAGTTCAGTTAGAGCTGGGGACGGGGGAGTCGTGAAGCAGGGATGGGGAGAGTGACTGAGAGGCTGGGGAGAGGGCGAAGTGTGAATCGCCACAGAAACTCGGGTGGGGGAGGCTGGTTTGGATTTTAGCCAAAATTAGATGTTTGATGGCAACTCCTGCTTAAGCATTTACTTTTTCTACTCCAGCCCTGCTTGACACCAGAGTTTGTTCCTCTGTGCACTCAGCCAGTTTGAGGAAGTGATCTGAGTGGAGGAAAAGAACCTACACTTTTGTTGCTGTTGTAGTTACTCAGAGGAGTTCAGCTTGCTGTGCAGGAGCACAAGCATTTCACCCATGTGGTGTAGCAAGCTGCAAGGAGAGGAGGAATAACTAGAACCGATGTTCCTGTTTAAAGGTTTCTCTGACTAATTTCTGTAGGGATAAAATGAGGAGCATGGTGATTGTGGTCTCGCAAGCAGGCATAGCTGATGTTGGGAAGTATTCAGGAATTGCTTTATTCTTACGTGGGCTGTATTTTATATATATATATATATATATGTTATAGTATATAATGTTAATTTTCATGAAACTTTTAGAAAAAATGCTTGCATTACTGCATTTCTTTTCTGTCTGGTCTTGTCATCTGTCTCTGTACCTTTGGAAAATGCAGTGCTGCTCTTGTTGTGGGAGAGTTTTTTGCCATTCATAAAACTCACTTGTGCTCAGTTTCTGTTAGAGCTTAATTCTGTTGAGAGATAGGGGATAAGAGGAGTTCAGAACTCCCTCTTTGTAATCCTTGAGTCTTTCACTCTTTCCCCTCCTACGCTCAAGCCTCTTTGGTCATATGAACTAAGTAGAGTAAAGCATTCCTAATAACAAACCACATCTGAAGAGAACGGTCTCTGTCTCAGAACTAGCGCCAAACCATGTAATCTTGTTCCTGAGAAATGGAGTCTGCTGATCTCCAGAAGTGTTTGCTGGTGTTTATATCCATGCTTGTTTTGCATGCAGAGTTAATGCTCTGTGTAATTTCTTTCAGGTCTGTCGGTACGTTTGCCCGAGCACTGGATTGCAGTAGTTCTGTCAGACAGCCAAGTTTGCACATGAGTGCTGCAGCAGCCTCTAGGGACATCACGCTGGTAAGATTTTGAAGAGGACCTTACATTTTTGAGTGATGCAAAATATTCACCTCAGCAATAACAGTTGGCAAAGAGAGAGGGGCAGATGGGTTGTAATTGTGGCCTGCTGTGAAGCAGATCCTGTCTTTGTAAAGGAACCCTTTATTTACATATGAAGTAACTTTTTCTGGCCTTGTGCCTCCTGTGATCCATCATGGATAATTCTGAGATAATTTTTTGTTTTGTTTTATTAAAATGTTTTGATGACATGCTTCACAACCCATCTCTTGCATGGGCTTAGTAGCTGTCTCGAAAAGAATGTAAATGATTATCTGCCTGTCTGCAATGTTTTAATGCCAGAATGCCACTCCTCATCACTCCCCCAACACCAGACTGTCACTGGCGTACTTGGGCAAGGTTGTCTGGGGGAAAAGCTTGTGGTCAGATAAGAAATTTCAGATGTTCCAGTTCTTTTCTACAATTATCTTTGTTTTAGAGTACCTGAGGAGTGGTGACGTTGTTAATATTGTATAATCGTAAATGATTTTGAGTAGACAGAGGAAAGGGAAAACTTGAACTTCTATGCTAGAGGAAGTACAATGAAAATCTGAATAAAATTTATGAAGTCTCCAGAGAACTGTTATCAAAGCCTCACCTCATAACTGGAATAGAGTGAAACCATATATACAATAAATTCTGGAATGAAACACTGTAGATTAATTATGCACATGCACAAAACTGGTATGATGAAAGGGAAAAAACATCCTGATTAAAACTACAGAAACCAGGAAATAAAGCCAAGCTTTCCTTTACTAATTCCACCAATTCCTCCCTCGCAGTGTGTTCTCAGCCCTTGTAAATCACAAGTTGCAGACAGTCGTGGCTCAGCTTTCTGAGGAGTAATGGCTCCTGGGAGTAATTCTTTTTTCCTACTCAGCTATCGTATGTGACTTGACTTGAATCTTTGTTGGGATTTGTGGCCTTTGGAGGTGAAGTGTATGTGTGTGTTACTGCTCTGAAATATTTTCCTTGTGCAGTTTTTGTGGATTATTTGACAAAGAAAGTGCATGGCTGAGTTTATTACAAAATGTGCCCTTGGGCCTCTATCTTCACGCCCCACCTGTGGATGGTACCTAACAGGGCTGCTCAGTGTGGGGCTCTATCCTGGGTATTTTCATGACAGCTGTGTTACAGTGGTGGTGCTGGTGAGTAGATAAAGTAGGAATTACTGATGTGCAAGGGCTCACGTTCCAAAAACCCTGCTATTATCAGTGAATGTTAGACTTGTACGCTGATAATTACAGCGAGTCTGAAGTTGCAACAGGTTTTTACTGTCTGTGTCAGATACAGAATACTACACCTTCAAATCATGGTGCCAAATATTTGTTATTGCTGTTTCACATTAAGCATTTTTTCCCCTAGATGCTTATCCTTACCTTTATCTTTCTCCTTTACAACCATGTAGTTCCATGCTATGGACACTTTGCACAAAAATGTCTATGACATTTCCAAGGCAATCTCTGCGCTTGTGCCACAAGGTGGGCCGGTCCTGTGCAGAGATGAGATGGAGGAGTGGTCTGCTTCAGAGGCAAACCTCTTTGAGGAAGCACTAGAAAAATATGGAAAAGATTTCACTGACATTCAGCAAGATTTTGTAAGTATATCAAATGGAGGCCCCCATGGTGACCAGTTCTGATCAGTGACGGAGCTGGTTTACAACTTGTCTAAACTGTGTTGTTTTTCTTCATGTGGAAGAGGAGGGCTTTGAACTGGAGCATGTGTCTTGCTGTAAACTGGGAAAAGGCAGGCCTCATATTGATGACAGCCTGCTGTACAGGCAGAATTTCAAATCACAGATGATCGCTTTTCCTTTAGAGACGTTAATTTAAAATCATCTGCTCCACTGTAGCTGAGAGGATTTAGGAAAGTGTTGTGACAACCTAGCTACTGTAGATTAATTTGTGTTTAAAGGAGAATAAGTACTGGGCCTTCTGAAACATGAAAATTTAGTCACTTTTGTAGTGCTATTTCAGAAAGGGCCCTTTGAAAGTTTTAAAAAGGAACCCTGGGCATCCAAGGGAAGTGTCCTGTAGTTTGGCTAAAGCTCCACCCTAGGTGCTCAGCCTGCAGATTGAATGGAGCACTGTAACGAGAGCCAAGTTTCACTGTATCGCTGCTCGAGTCCTCTGGAATAAAACAAGTAGTTTCAGTGTAGCTTGTCTCGTGCTCTGATCTTTTAAACAGAGGGCCTTGGAAGCAGCACAAGACTCTGGTCCTGCTGAAATCCTCGTGCTTCTTGGGCAGGGAGCAGAGCTGGCATGGCACAATTCTGTTAGTAGTTACTACTTTTTTTTTCCTTTTTTTTTCTTTTTTTTTTCTTTTTTTTTTTTTCTTTTTTTCAAAAGGGCAACTCCATAGAAGCCAAGCAAATCAGAACTGTGATACTGGAGTTGTGGCTCTTGCTCGAGTCTTTGCTGCTCAAGCAGAGTGAGTCTGAGCCAGTGGGCTCCCTTGCACATCGTGCCTCTCTTGAATGGTTTACTGTGGAGCCAATGCAGCATGAAGATTTACCTGTAGCCTGCTCTACTGCTACACTGAAAGCACTGGGTTTTTTTTGAAAGGGCATTTAATTTAACATGGGTCCCACGTGCATCTAATGCCCTTAGGAGATTCAGACACTGTCTTTTTTTGTTAGGAGGGTTAATAGTTGCAAGACTCTGCTCTAAACTGTCTGTCAGAGGAATCCTGTGAATGTCAGTGAGGCTGTGTGCCAGCTCCCTGCAATGACTGCTGTTTTTCCTTTATGTCCCCAGCTCCCCTGGAAGTCCTTAACAAGCATAATAGAATATTACTATATGTGGAAAACTACAGACAGATACGTTCAGCAGGTAAGAGAGTCAGAGTCACCTCTTTCCTTCTAACAGAAGCTGTTTTTCTTGCCTTTGAAACCAAATGTTCTTCCTTTATTCTCCTGTTTGGGGTTATCCTTTCCAATAGGCGAGTTCTGTATTGATGTGAAGCAGTGACCTATCCCTCTTCACTAAACTCATCAGCTGTTCCACAGATACAAACATGTGGCATTGGTATTTGTGCTTTCTTTTAATACTTGTTTCTACTTTACTGTTTCTGAGCTTTCATATGTCTGGTTTGGAATTCAGCAGTTTGAAGAAGGGAATACAGTTACTCTCTGCCTGTAACAGAAACTGAGGTCAGCGTTAACTTCAGTTTTGGCTCTTTATGAGGGAGTGGGCAGTTACTGTACAGCTGGCACCTGTGCTCATTCCCCACCTCTGCCTGCCCATGGCTTTGCAGATGCATGGAGGCTCCCCCATGCAAGTGCTGTGAGTGAAGTGTTTGTCTGGGAAGCGTTGATGGCTCAAATTCCCAGACTGGTTATACTTGAGAATCAACTTTGCCTGGTGTTTGCAATCATTTTTATCTCTTACTTGTTTCAATACGAAGACCGCTTGGTCCCTTAAATAAAGAAAGCACAATGCAAGCAGCATGCAAAATGATGCAGAGTATCAGTTGCTGAAAACTGCTTATAATATTTAATTGGAAAATTAATTAAAAGAAGATATAAATATACAATAGTTTTTTCATTATAGTTATCAGTATTATGTTTAGGCATCTGTTTAAAATATTAGAAAAAGTGGAGTTATGAAAATGCCCTACCTAAACTTGCTTCATTTGAAATTCAGACTGGGATAAAGACTAGATGCCTGAGGTGTTGACCAATATTTGGCATGTCCTATATTTGGACACCTTGGTCTTTAACATGATTTTTATAATTTTCTTTCTAATGCTAACACTGATTAAATTATAGAGGTATCCTCAGGACAAATGAGAACTCTTTTTTTTGCATCAATTTTGTATTACTGCCTCCTCATTCCCATATTTCCCCATGTTCATTCTTTGATTGAAACTTTTCCTTCTGGTTAGGAAATGAGTGGTAGGAAAGTGGGATGGTGATGGAAGCTGACGTGATAGGGAAAAACGGTGCTGGAGAAATGAGGTCATGGTCTTTCTTTCCCCATTGAACTGTGTGTATTGTTGATCTAGTGGGTGCTGCTATTTTGAGTGTGCTCAGCCTGTACTATGCTCAGTGTTTGCACTGAAGAATCCATTTATCTTCTTCCCTTCATCTTTTATCTCACTTCACTTCTTTTCTTGATAAAATAACTTTCCTCACTTTTTCTGATACCTACCACATTGCTAGATGGATTTTTATCAGTCAGTGAAAACTAGAATCTCATGCTGCTGCATCAAAAAGTCACCCCTGTGCAGTCAGAATAGCAAACAACAAAATTTCCCAAATTCTTGGGAAAGGTTAAAACAAAAAGCATCTCTATACTGCTCAGAAAGTCCATGGTACATTTGCAACACTGAGGTTCTGTTTCTGCCCATCTTGAGGTGTGTGGTGGTGGTGGGAATAAGCAGTAGGGAACTGCAGTTTCTTTGGCGTTCACTCTTGGATACTGTGGGCGACAGATCGGTGTAGTGTCCCAGGGGTTTGCTTCCAGATGTGTCTGCTGGGAGGGCAAAACAACTGAAGAAACTGTGCCTTGATTAGAAAGTGATTAAATTATTTTGCCTTTTCCACTTTCTTGAACTTTCTTATTATATAGGCAAAATTGCAGAGGGGATAGTCGCATGAAAGACTGATTATTTGTTCTTGCAGCAATTAAAAAACCCAACAAACCTACAGTTTCTCAGACTGCTTTGCTATATTCCTATGCAGTAGGAGGTTTTCTGCCGTGGTTATGCTGTACCTTACACGTGCTGCCCAGCAGTGTACCAGGGAGTGGGATTTGGGGAAAACTTCCAATTAGAGGCTCTGCGCTTAGGAGACAGTATAAGCTGAACAGGTAGAAATTACAGTACAGAGATATCACATCAATTAAGTCTGAGCTGAACTGAAGACCTCATCTCAAATTCCCAGCTTGTACAAGCAAATAATACTATTAAACATTTATAAAAAGCCTGGGAGAGCTATCTATATATAACCACAAAGAAAGCATAGGAAGTTGCATTTGAAATAATGGAGTTTTACATTTATATTTTACTTGATGTGTGCAAAGTCTTTGACAAAGCACAACCCTCATCACTTTTTCCATCTGTTTCTTCACAGCGTTTTGTCTGGGTGGATTCTTTCCTTAGTGGAATACCACAGAATGGTTCTGGGGCTAACAGCATTTTTGTACATGAGATGCTGAAAATGTGCTAAGAAAGGATACAAAAAGTGTGTAACCCGAGTTGCTTCACTTACCCTCTTAACAGGCTGATTAAATTGTATTCCAAGGCTGTATGTTATTGTCCTTAAAAATGTATTGATAACTTGCTCATTCTTGTGGAATCTTAGGCTGAATTAACTTATAGACTCTGTTTGTTTCTGTGAGTTTCTACTACAACATGGTAATGAAGTTTTTTTTGTCACCAGCCGATTCCAGGTGCTTTGATGAAAACCAGTGAGTTGGGAACTGTTTAACTCCTGTATTTCCTTTGAAATTTTCTTATAGTAAGAAAGCAGAGTCTTAATCCTGAAGCAGAATCCATCTGTTTCTTGCCATTGAGGAAGCTAAACTTTGAGTTGACTTAAAATCAAATTTAAAGACCCTTTCTCAGAAGTGAACAAGGTATACTTAATGCTTCATATACCTAGGATCAGAAGGCTTAATACAGCACTTCCTTGTCTTGTGAGTAGGATACTGTGATTGAGATACATGCAAATTGACTTGTTCCAGAGTGTGCACCTGGATCTCTTATCCAGTAATTTTTATTTGGCTTTAACTATACCATGATTACCAGTGTAATTAGGAGTTCAGTCATTTCAAAAGAAGGATTGACCCTCCAAGAACAGAACTGCTAGAAGCTGTAGTTCTCCTACTGCAGTGTTGACAGAGAATTTGTGCTCTAATGTAGGCTCCTGAACATCTATCCAAAACAATCACAAGAGTTGTCCTATCAAAGACACTCTGTCAGAGTTGTCCTGAAGAACATGAGGGAGATGTATTCCAAATTGAGTATGTCTCCTTTGAGTGCATCCTTTTCTTGGGACAGATTTCCCTTGTCAACAGATTTCCTGTATCAATTCACAAGAGGTGAAGGTTGGGAGCTTAAAGGAGGGAGCTCTGGGTAAATCTTGATGTAGATGGAAAAGATCTTTGTTAAGGGAGACTGACCTTCTTTGTACCTAGCCAGGAGCTGTGAGTGACATCTTAATGTACTAGCCTTCATGAAGTACTGTGTGCTAGCAAAGTAGAAATAACATCAAAGAAATGTTTTTCCACAGACGTAGGATGTTTTATCCCCAAACACCTCCTGTTAAGCCTACAGTAACATGGAACTGTGGCAGTTTTGGCAAGCAAGTGACAGAGACCGTAGGTACCACACATACCACAGCTGAGATGTGTTGCTGGAGCACAAGCAGCTGGAAATACTTCTCCCAAATGCATCATGGACTAATTAGCTTGTCTATCCCATCTCCCCCATCTCCCAGCAGCACTTCTATGTTCAGAGTTTTGAAAAAGAATAAACAGTGTGAAAGTTCTCTAAATCCAGAAAATGCAATTTATCTTCCCCATCATCAGCTAAGAAAGGCTTAATATTTGAGGATGTTTGAGACATCCCTGTGCTGTTTGCCCACCCAACTCTTGCATTGTAGATATTGAAAAATGCCCTGTGTTCCTGGACTACTTCTGTTATTTCCTCTTTGTAACTCTTCACTCTTTAGAAAACGACCACAAACGTTTGCTCTGTCACGTATTATAGAGGTCTTTTGGGCTCAGTGGGTAGAATGAAAGATGTGAAATCTAGGGAGAGGATATGTAGAGGACAGATGTTTGCACCAACTCAAATGCACAGTGCTTAGTGTTTTAATCTCTTGGTCTTGGTAGGATAGACAAGATGGTAATATCTCCCTTTTATAGATGAGGAAAATACATGAGGTAAATAAGAGGATATGCTTCAGATGTGTGTATATAAATACCTTAAAGACAAAAGATTTAGTTTAGGCCAGCTACCAGGAAAAGTTTTGAATGTTCAGGGTTTTTTTGGGGATGAGGACATTCATAACTACATCAGACAACATTAAGAATTTATAGTATAAATATGCTGCAGGCACAAATCAATTAATAACTGGCAAGGGACCTAGCAAAGCACTTTCTGTGAAGGGATTGTTCTGAAATTGTGCATCACTACACTTCAGGCCCCTTTCTTTTGTACCTTTTGGTATCAGTCACTGTCAGAAAATGGGAAACTCATCATATCTGGTCTATTGATTGCTCACAGCCACAAGTACTTAGTGCAAAACCGGCCTCTTCTTCTCCAGTACATTGTGGCACCTTCTGAAAACCTTCAGTGTTCCTGGTATACTAGTTTAATAATGAAGGTGTATGCTGGATGTCATGCTCTGTGCTGATCCCCATGTAGCTGTAGGAGAGGAGGATATTGCTGGGTCCAGGTGACTTACGGCAGTTGTTAGCTTGGAGCTCGCACCGTGGTCATCAGTCGCAAACAAAATCTGTGGTGTGAGGTTAACGTTCATCATCAGGTTTCTAAAATGTTGCTTCATAGCCAGAATTAACCCTGTCTCCAAGGCAAACGGCTTTACATAGTGGATAGTGGAATATTTCAGCTGCTGGTAATGCTCTGTGCTTGCATTAAGCTTTTCCATTCATAGATTTCCAAAACTGTCATAACATAATGAGTCTAGAGAGTCCCCTTGGGAGCTTTTGTTGAGGGAAATGCAACTTTTTTTTCCCCACAATCTAGAAATCTAGTGGATATTAATAAAGAAGCCAGTTCTTTCCCAGTAGTAGTTCCCTGAATTTACTGCTTTGGTTTCAAGGAAATACAATTCCCGTGCAAGATTCATCAAGCAGTATTTTAAGCTGTTTATCAGTATCTGATGTTGGACTTCCTTGTAATTCCTGGGGAGAGTATGAGCTCTGTGGCTGTTGGTCTGCTGATGTAACTGCCTGTTGTACTCCATGCCTGGGGAAAGATGTGTTTTTCAGTCCAGGCTGTGGCTGGAACAGCCTCCAGTTCATGAGCAGAAATGCACCTGAAGGTGTGCATTTTGTTGAAGGATGATTTTCTGTGGTAGCCTCTCTCCAGGAGCTAGAGGAGGGTTTCTGATGCTATTGGAGATCCATTGTCCCAGCACTTTTTGAGGCCCATCATTGGATGCTTTTGTTTCTTACATAAAAAGGCTTGGGCAAGGTTGTTTGAAAATGTTCAGCTTTGTGGTTTGTATTCAGAGGGAAGAACCTCTTCAGTTCCATCTCTGGCTGCCAGTGCAATGGATATTATTGATTCCTCTAAGTCTGTAGGATTATCTCCACGATTGTCTCTTCATTTGAGTTTTCTTGAGGACAGTTTTCAAGTAGTTGTCCTTGTCTTAGACAAGATTTAACAGAAGCAATCTGGGAAACTTGCCTACACCAGCAGAAAGAAGTCAGCTTTTGGATGCAGCTCTCTGAAGGTGTACTCGTAGTCTGGATAACTTCCAGAAGTTCTGTTTTCTCAGTCCTTTTTCTCTTGTCTGACAACTTCATTCTTTGATTTCTAAGATAAGTTGACTTTTATTTGCAGGAAAAGGTAAGAAGGGAATTCTTTAGGAGTCTAGAGAGCTTTGGTGAGGAACTGTCAGGCTGCCAAATGGAAACTGTTGCTGAAGACTGTCCCTCTGATCAAAGCAAGCTCTATGCTTAGGGGAAGCTTTTACTTCATTGTTTCTATGTGTGTCCATCGTGTCCCTGTAAAAAGGATTTTTATGTTTGTCTAGTTCCTCAGTGACACTCTCTTCAATTTTATTACATTTTCTGGTGCTTTCTGTGTCTGTGAAGATACTGACTTTAGCTTTACAATTATTTTCCTAGCCTGTGCCTTGAGACTGCTGCACAGAAAACATTAAGCTAATCTCCTTGTCTAGAATATCACCGTGCTGCCAGTTTGTCTGCAAAACAGTGTCGTGGCTTTATGCAGACCGCTGTTACTGGCATGGATGTCAGCTTGGGCTCGGCTTTGAGCAGCAGGTTGGACTAGAGGCCCCTAGAGGTTCACCTTAAATTAATTTAGCTTTTCTAATAAAGAGAAAACTTGAACCTTAGGATGTCTCTTTTTATATGTGAAGATTTGAATTATAAAAGGAATTCTTGGCCAGCTAGTAAAGCTCATGCTAAGCTTACCTCTGCCGTGTTCTTGGGGACTATCAGCAAGTTTGCAGCTGGAGCTGAATGAAAAAAAGGAGCAGTGCTGTTCTGGGGATGTTACTCCATACATACCATTGAAAGGATCCTGTAATCCATTTACTCCAGAAATGTGGACAGAAGTTATGGGATGGCTTTACTGAAGTAGGGCCACGTAAGGAGACAAATGGCATGTGCTTCTGAACATGCGTCCCCATGCTGTGACAGTCTGCTTCTTGTATACGTTTTCCCTTAAACACATCTCTGTTATGTTCCTTAATATCTCCTGGCAATGATGTCTTTCATTACAGACTGGTTGTTTGGTCTAGTTAGCTTCTCCCCTTTTTATCTCCCTTGATGTTCTTTGCTGCCTGTCCCCTGAGATTCACACGTGTGCCTGGAGTTTGTTTCCTTTTTGCCTCCAAGGAGGACAAATGCGTAGGGCTTGTGTACCTAGAGCTGCTCACCTTGAGCAAGTGCAAATGCTCAGGTTGCCTGTGGCTGATGTTTAGTCAGAAGTGATGACATACCATAATTAAAAAAAATCTATTAGGTAGTTCTGCATTGGTTTTGAGTTGAGCTCTTGACCTTTTTATCTTAAAGAAGATCTCACTCAGCCTTCAAAACAGAGGACTGTCAACAAAAAAGCCTTTCTTGAAACTCTTTGAATTGGTTAAACTTTTGGGGAAATATGATGGAGAGGCTGCTTTACTGAGCCTGTTATTGTCCAGTTGGTGAATGTTATCTTGAAGAATGAACACAGACTAATAGGTCAGATCTTCCTCTGCACAAAAGGAAAAAAAAAAAAAGGGTTGTGGGAGGAACAATGCAGGAATTTGTGTGAAAGTGAATGGGAATGAAAAGTTTGTCCTTATGAAAAGTAGATTGTCATCTCTCTTTGGAAAAGCTGTATACACAGTCATTTGCCCACAGTTGTTTTCAGTGGATGTTTTCCTGTTGCAAGAGGATTTTGGGGTAGCTGCTCAGTGAAAGGAAAACTTTATTGTTTGTTAATAAGTGCTAAAGTTTTACAGGTATGTTACTTGACTCTCAGGCAAAATAGTCCTTATTTTCTTTTTATTCTAACTTTTTTTCTTTTTTCTTTTCCTTTTAAAGAAACGATTGAAAGCAGCAGAAGCAGAAAGTAAGCTAAAACAAGTGTATATACCCAACTAGTAAGTATCTTTTTGTATTGTTCTGTTGTCTGTTTCATTGTAGAGGGTGTGGTATAGCAGTTTCCATGGCCTGCCCTTATTGTGCATTTGCTTTAATTGCTTAACAAGAAACATAATTGAACAAACATGTCCGAGAACTGTTAAATTAGGTTACCAATATAATGAACCTTCTGCTGATACTTGAATAGGCTGGAATTCCTTTGGATTTTAGCTGAGTTAATGCTAACCACCCTGATGCTAATACACAACTAGGAGCCCTGTGGAAGAAAACACAATAGCTCTGGTATTTTGAAGCTGGCTAGAACAAAGCAGCACTCCTTCCAGGATGCTTACACTGCTGGTTAACAGTGTGTAAAAGACAAAAGCTGTTCCCTTAAACCAACCATGCTGACCTTCCACTTCTGGAACCCAGGGTATTTCCTCCACAAGCAGCTGAGGGCTTTCCCTTGGTGGCTTTCCTGGTTAGGATGCTGTGCTGTCATGTTGCTCATTTCCTTCATCTTGTGTAATGTTCCTATCCAGAAGCAACTGTTACTTATCTTCTAATTTTTATTTTTATATTGACTGGGAGTTGGGGACTTGGTAGCAGGTCAGCACGGTCATGAACAAAAGGGTAGCTAATTAGCTGCACAATAAGATATGTATTTTTATTAATTTTTGTCATCAGTGGATCACCAGTGGGTGACTGTTTCCTAATATCATAATTTTATATATATATATAAATGTATATATAGAACTATATTAAAAATAATCTATAGTTATATATATAAAATATATATATATAAAATAAAAAATGTAAACTCTTAGTTAAATGTGTTTCTTTTCTTGCATTTTCTCTACATCACCCAGTCAACAGTTGTTATAGTGTGGAACTTGAAATCTCCCCTGTCTTTTCTCTTTTCAGCTTTCTGTCCCAGATACATCCCCATGTGTGTTATCCCAAATAACTGCTTTACTCTTTTATGCTATCTCCTTTTAAATGTTTATGAACTTCTACCATGTGTTCTCTTACTTAAGGCAAAACTGTGTTTTACATGTTTAGCTTGCAAGACAGTCCCTTATTTCTTGTGAAAATAGAGGATCTCTGATTTCTTTTTCTCTTTGAAATACATCAATATCTCTCAGGTGAATTTACTAAAAATTGGGTGTAATATTCAGAGCAAAACAAAATAAGATTTCTTGTCATGCAATTTTTCAACAGTATTGCTTTTTGTGGATGGTGTTACTCTGCAGGGGGACACTGGGCATCAAATTAAACGTGAATTCACAATGTGATAAGCTTGCAAAGCAAAAGCCAGTGTAATTTAGACTGTGGATGCAAAAGGATATTGCAGATGAGAGAGCCTGGTAGTCTTGCTGTTGCTCTTGAATTATAATGTATGTAGGTAGGGCTTTGTATTTGAAAGGTTATGGTGCTCATTTGATAACGGCTGTCTGGAGTGGTATCTTATCCCTCAACACTGTATCTCAGCAAGATAATTCTTATTGCTATCTAGAAAATATAATAAAATCAGCAACTTACCTCTCTACTTCAGGGAAAGATTCCTGTCTCTACCCATGTGGTTGCTATTTTTGTCTCCGGCTTTGATTTCCAGTCACGGTTGATTTTGTGTTACACCTTAACGTACATATCGTTTAACTGATAAAAATGGGTGTCAGATTTTCTTCCTCCTTCAATATCCTCTTAAATGTATCAGGAAAAGTCAAAATTGCATACATGACTTATTTAATACCACATTAATGCTTCTGCTGCTTTTTTGCTATTAATACCTCCAAATGCCACAGCAAGTAAATATTTCTAAGATTTTAATACTATTTCTACTCAAGTTTCAGTACAAGGTCTGGCACACAGGGGATGTATTGCATCTACATTATCATGTGACCTGGAAGAAGATTATATTCTTGGCTTGTAATAGCAATACATGGTGTAGGGATCTAAATATCAAAGTTATTGATTTGTCCTTATCGTGTTACTGAGTCCATTCCTGTTTCAAGACTTGAACCATAATGATCCACTTGTCGCCTGGAAAATAAATTACTGGATGTAGGCTGTCACAAGACCTGTGCAGAAGCATATC
The DNA here is from genome assembly GCA_907165065.1 of Caprimulgus europaeus. Next base: position 26,869,048 of record OU015534.1, on the reverse strand, counting down.
AGCTGACTGAGAGAAACCTATTCTAACAATAACTGGTAAAAATTGTTTGTGAAGAGAGACCCCAGAGGATATCAGACTCAATTTTATCTTTTTTTTTTTTCCCTCTGTCTTCCACTGATAGGACTCTCATTTGTTCCTGTGAAGTTAATAGGAAAATCTAAGGAGAGGGGAGGAAAATAATAAGGAAAAAGAACAGAAGCAGTCTTCAAAGGTTGTTTCTCATGTCACATACATATTCTACAGTGAAAAATAACAGCTCTACATGAAGCTGTTGATATTTTTTTACCTTGACACTGTGCCCCAAATTTATAACGTGGGTAACTGAAGCATGGAGGGTCGTACAGGTAATTGATGTGAGGTTCTGAAGTCTTAAACCAGCATCCTAGATGTTGGAAAAATATTTCTGTCCTAGATATTGAACAAACATTTCTGTGTTCCTTCCAAGAACAACCCTGCTTTTGGGACAGACATCTGTAGTTGATGTGACTGTGTTTGCTTGCATGGCTTTGTAATGCATCCCTTAGGTCGAAAAGCACTAATGTGCTTTCCTGGTGAAAGGAAAAAGTATAAAATAAGATTAATTCTGCATTCAGGAAGTACTGAGGAAAAAAAAAATGTTCTAGTTGTTTTCTGTAGCAATTTCTCTGTCAGTGGAAATGGTGTTAAATAAAGCAGCAGAGGAAACCTGAATGCACAAAGAGATTCCATGTTCTTACATGCTCCATCCTGCCATCTGCCAGTGTGAGTGTGAGGCTTGGGGACCTTTCTTCTTGCAGATGTAGTCTCAGTCTCTTTCTTATTCTAGTATGCACCTGAACTTCAGGCTGTTGTAGAAGTCATACTCTGGTTTTACTAATCTCATAGGCATCATATGTACGAGTTCCTTGCTTCTTTTTGCTGATGGTCCAGTTGTGTAGGTGGTGCTTTTTGGGATCAGGACATCTGCAAATCATGAAGGCTGGGACGTACAATTCTGAGTGGCATTTCTCTCTTTTGCTTTGACATAAGTGATATTGGGAGGGGTAAGAACAGAAAGGGAAGAATGAAGTGCTCCACTGAATCCCCAGTCTCCAAAATGTGTTGATGTAAAATGTAAATTTTAAATTTACATCTGTAAATGTGAATTAATACATTCTACTCACAGTATCTTATCTGAGAACTTCAAAGCACTTTGGCAAGCTGCAAACACTGCCTTGCAAACCCCTGTAAAGTAGGGAAATATTCTCCCCTCCCTGCCTCTCTTTTTTTAAGCAAACAGGGAAACTGGAGGAATAGGTCAAAACTTTGGATGATTACATGGGGTGACTTCTTACCAAGCTGAAAATAATTCCTTTGTCTGTTTCTTAGTTGTCCTCTGCCTGAGCCGCAAGACTTTTTTTCTTCCTTCCCTTTTTAATTGTGCAGAGGTCATTGCAGTGTGGAAAACTTGAAGGTGCAATACTGTCCTTGCTTTTGTAGCTGTGCTAGTTAAAGTGGTGATCTTCAACATTTTGTTGGAGAAAGCTTCTAATTTTCAGAAAGCATTGTTTAACAGTCATTAGACCTCTTCTTAGAAGTGGGTATTTACAGTAGCCTGGAGAGTTGTGATGAGGGCTCACCTCTCCACTGTCTGGGTAAGGAATCCAGATGCTTGCATTAGATGCCTAGAGGTTGTGTAAATGTTCCTTATAAAGGTTTAAAAATTGTTCTTATTTCTGAGGCTTTATTTCCTAATTATTCTGTTGCATCTAGCAACACTGTGGTTTCCTGAATAACAGGAAATAATCACTGATGGTGTTAAGTTTATAGTTATTTTTAACAATTAAAATTTTATGCATGTGCTGTGGCTGAAATGCTAGCCATATAGTGAAGGGATTTCAGTGTTCTGCATGGCTCAAGATTATCTTCAAGTTGGGTTTTTTGGGCAGGGGCTTCAGTCCATGATGGCTGGCATCCTTTGCCTTTTCTCTGTATGTCCTTTATCACCTTAGTCCCTTTAGTTGAGAGTGATTTCCTGCACAATACAGCTTAGAAATCTCCACGATCCCTGTTCTAGCATAACTGACTACTCCATCACAGTTGAAACCTGTTTAAGACTTCCATTCTTGATGCAAGAACTGGAAATGATAGTTTACCACATCATTAGTATTCTCAGTACCTCATTTGCATCTTTCACTTCAGTTTCATTAATTGCCTAATGATTCATCCAGTTATTCATCTCATTCTCTTGTTAATAGCTGTAGCAGGCTTTGGTGATATCAAACAAGTTTAATTAACATATCTTCAACAATTAAGAGCTATTTTCTTCTGTATGATGATGACATTAGCTGCCTAACTTTTATTGTTACTGCCACTTTGAAACTTGACCTTAGCTTTGGAGCTGGAAGCGTTCTGGTGCTTGTGCAGCTACATTAACTGTATTGTTCCAAATCCCGAAGTGAAGTTACTGTCACCACTACAATGTGACAGTTTAGTGATGAGGTCTCACCTGTGCATCCCTTTCACTTGGGTTTGAAAGACAAGTTTGGTAACGGTTGTAGAGAGAGCAGCAGAGTCAGGCCAGCGCCCTCCTGTCTCTCCACACAAGATGTTGGTGCTTTGGATGCTCCTGCTGATGCGTGCAGTCTTGTTCTCCGCTGACTGTACAACCAGACACATCAGGGTTTCCCAGCATGCTGCTCAGAAAACCCCAAACCTTTTTGTGTGCTTTACTGATGGCTTTAAGGTGCCTTTACTGCATTTCTCAGAGGGTAAATAAATGTATAGGAGGGAAGCAACATGTCTGGTGTTGAGCCATAAGACCTGGACTGGAACCTTGGTTTTCTTTACTTCAGTCCTTGGCTCTGTCTGTTGAGCCACACTGCCTGTAACAGTGCATCTGTGAGGAGCGTTTGTTTTGCAGCATCTCGGTAATGTTTGCACATGGAGTTTGCTAGTGAATCATTGGCAAAAGTTCTTTTGCAGCAGGTTACTATAGTGACATCCCAGAGAAGACTCTGGGTAGCATGAATGTACCCTCTTTCAACTTTCCCTTTGTTAAATGTGTCTGCAGATCTCCTGCCATCTGTGGTGTCAGAGCTTCGTGCCGTTCTGATAAGCACGCTGAAACACTTTAATCCTTGTAAGAGCCAGGCAAATTAATAAGCAAAAGGAGAAGGAAACCTAATCAGGCTTGTTAATCTAAATGCCTTTATTTTTTTCTCTTCTCTGCTTCTTTTGGGCTTTATATGAGCTGCTCAGTGTACTGGAGGAACAAGCTATTTACAGTGTTTCGGTGCCATGTAGCCTCCTGAGCGTTCTCTTCTGCAGAAAGGCACTGAACTTCACAGAGAGGAGCAGCATCAGAGTGTTTGAGACTGGGCAGATACTTTCTTACCTCCTTATGCAGCATGTGTATGGTCCTTGGAGTTCATTCACAGCCAAATGTATTTTGTCTCTATAGAAATGGAGCTTTACCGAGCTCAGTATCTCAATGCCTGATCACACATTTTCAGATGAGGAAAAGGATGACCTCCTGGCTTCCAGGGCAGTGTAAGCTTTCCAGTAGCATTTGGGTTTGTTCTGGAACTGCAAGGGACAGTTGTCTTCAGAAGTCAGTCACTTGGAACTCCTTTGCTTTCAGGAGTCATTGCTGAGAATGTGAAACCTAGTATCGATGCCCCATTAGACAGAAATTAATTTGGCATATTCCCACAATGCTGTTTCTGCAGCGCTAGCCAGGGTGAAAGGGAGTAAATATTGTGGGTCAATGAAATCACTGTGACTCTTGTTGCGCAACTGATGTGTAAGAAAATGTGTTTTCAGAAAACCATTTTAAGATATTTCTGCATTAATAAGTGGGTTCCAAATCATGGGTTTACTAGTTGGAAATAAAAGGAACACCCACTCCCTTCAGTCTTCAGGTAAGAGAAGATGGGGGAAATGTAATCAGCACTACAATTTGGGCCTGTGTTCAGATGTTGGCACCAAAGGCTGCCTGCCTTTTCTTACTGCCTAACAGCACCTGGGAGTCCTTGCATGTTTTATAAGCTCTGTGTATATTCTTCTCTGAAACTTCATATGTGACTTGTCCCACCTTCCTCTGTTCCCCAGAAGTCCTGTCCCTGCGATATCGATTCTCTGTCCTGTCCTTGTTCCCTCCTATGCCAAGGATTTTTTGAATGCCTCCTTTTCCCCCTTTTGACACCTCTTCCTCTGCAGAGATTTTGTACTATTCCATACTGCTCTCTATGCCAAGGTTTTTGTCTGCCCTTCCATTCTCAGCTCCTGCCAGTAGCTTTTTTTTTTCCCCCCCTTAAGTCAATATTTTTAAGAAGGTGTAGGGATGAGCCGAGGTGATTCAGGTTTTTTTTATACTCGAATATATTAGTGACTGCTATCAGTGCATTTCTTGCTCTGCAGATGTTAAACTCTCAGACTTTTTCCATTAAGTAGAAACCTAGATGCTTTTTAATAGAAGTGCAGACTATTGCACAGTGGCAGTTGAAGATTTGCCAGGAAGTTCGTATTCATTAATAACTCTGTATGTGTCATGTCCAAAGATTTTGTTGGATGTGTTGGGTGTGCTTGTGCAAATTGTGGCTACCTGATGCAAACCTTTGCAGGAAGACAATGTGGAAATATTTGTGACTGCAGTCTAGGGTCCTTATCTTTCCCTGAATAAGGCAGGAGTTGATCTTTCTCCATCTACCTCTACTGTTCCTTCCCCCAGGCTTCTTTTTGGAGATTTAAGTAAAATATCACTCCTTTATCTTTAGATAAGATCTTTTTGTCACCTATGACATGAATGTCTGGGATGAGTTAGTGAGTAAGATACCTACCTAGCCTTACTGGTTTATTGTTTTTAAATGGTTTTGGACTCTTGAAAATTGTGTCTAATTAATATTATAGTTATTTTTATTATTGGCATTATTTAAATACCGTTGGAGACAGTGTGTCACAGAAGTCAGATTGCCGGTAAGTACAGCTTGTTCTGGAAGCCACACAATGAACAAAATTTAAATCTTCAAACATTTTGGGCCATATATTTTTAAGTCACATAGGAAATTGGTTGCTTCAATTAATGTTTGTCCTCTTTTTTGCTTTGTGTTTTAAGTAACAAGCCAAACCCCAACCAGATCAATGTAAATAATGTCAAACCAGGAGTGGTGAATGGTACTGGAGTACAGGCGCAGAACACGGGAGCAGGACGGGCCTGTGAAAGCTGTTACAGTAAGTGACGTGCCAGTGTGGCACTTGTGCATAGAGAGCACGTGTGCTGTGTTGTGGGTGGGGGGTGGAGAGAAGGCTTTGGAAGGGTGTGGGGATGGAATTTGACATAGCAGCATTTAAGTAAAGTTGCGTGCTTTTTTTTGGAGTTACTGGGGTTACATTGGTAAATATAATTATGAAATACTTAAAAGGAAGTTAGTAAATGTCTGTAATATCTACCTGTAATTGCAGGTAGTGATTGAGCAAAGGCTTTAATCACTGAGGTGTGAAATTGGCAAGTTTTTCATAGCTTTTTAGTAGATTTCAAAATATGTGGTATCTTTGTATTTGATCTGCTGCCTGGTATTAATATACCGAGTTCTAATACTTGTCTTCCTTTGTGGGGAGCCTTTAGAGATGCTTATACGTAGGACTGTGCAAGAAGTCAAACCACAGATGTATCTCGTGTTCTTTAGTTGTAAAATTAATGTATGGGGAGTTCCTGCAGACAATCTCCCTCCCTCTCCCAAGCTCTGCAGAAATGTTGTGTACCCGTCTTGCAAAATGAGAGCTTTCAATTTCATTGGCAGTAATTTTTCCCATCCTACTAGTTGGGTTTTTTTTTTTCTGTTCCTATTTTAAAAGGGTTTTATATGTTTAATTAATTTTGCTGAAATCACAAGTACATTTAACAGTGGGGATGACAGTGAAGCCATCATCAGGTTTCTATGGTCTGTTTGAGCTTTGCACTGTCTTTGTGTGGGTTTTCTTTTGTGATGGTTCTAAGAGAATAAGCTCTGAAAAGTGATCCTGTTTAAGGAGAGATATAACTTCCACCTTTGTTATCTCTAGCCACACAGTCTTACCAGTGGTATTCTTGGGGTCCCCCTAACATGCAGTGTCGCCTCTGTGCATCCTGTTGGACCTACTGGAAGAAATACGGTGGCTTGAAAATGCCAACACGGTTAGATGGGGAGAGGCCAGGACCAAACCGCAATAATTTGGTAGGTATCTGCAAAGCAGACTGCCTGCTGCTCTTGCCTGGTGCCATGATATCTAATTGTTCACTGTTCTTAAATATTTAACAACAGAAAGAATGCCTTCAGCCTCCGTTGTTTGTCCTTGGGTTTGGTATTTCATGTCTTGCAGAAGTCGGCATGTTAACTTCAGCTATAAGTAATTTGTTGCTGAATACTGCACTGAGAAAAACATAATTTTTCTAGCCATCAAATGCATGGGATAACTTAATGAAGATGGAAAAAACTGAAATGCCAGCCAGTGTTTCTGGTATTCAGTTTCCATGATTTTTGCTTTAGGGGGAAGAGGACTTTTTTTTTTATTTTGCTTTTCTCATAAATGAATTAATTATTTCCTGAAACCTGTTCCATTTCCCAAGGCACATTCAGCATTAGATACCCCAAATAGCTAGTGGCTTTTTAGAGATCCCTTATCTTGTTTTTCTACTTCATCTTTTTTTTTTAAATGAATCCTCCTTCCTTTTGGATAGGTTTGAGTAAGCAGTGTATGAGTTTCTTCTGTTTAGTTTTTCCTCTTTTATTTAAAAACCAAAATTCTCAGAATGTTTCTGAATTTGGTGGAAGTCTGGTCTGAAAGCATCATACATTGAGCTGATTGGAAAAAGTAGCTGCATCACATGGACAGAAGGATAGTGCACACTGACCTTTGGTCTTAGATTGATTTCTGTCCTCTGTCCTAGTCTTTGCTAGAATTCCCATTCTGTTCTGTTTCTTTTGTTTAACCTCTGTCCTTTCCAGGCTTCTGTTTGCCCTCTGAAGCTACCTAATTGCTGAGATAACTGCCAAGTTTTATCAGCCTTACACCTCTTGTTTGTTAATTTAAAAGTCTGTAAATAGTCAGAGAGGGGAAAGCCTTGTTCTGCCCAAACTGAAATTTCCTCCCATTTTCCAACTGTGAGCAGGTTTGAGATAACAAGATACTACTTTCATTATTCATGCTTTTCATTAAGAAATCCTGCTTTGGCTCTCTGTGGTAGATCAATGTCTTTTGGTATTATTCTTTATTACATGCAGTGAGTATTTGACAACTCTGTAAATGCATTCATTGAGTTCAGAGTAAGAATTAAAACAGAAATTCCTGCAGCTTTGAGACAAAGACATTCTTGCATTAAGTTTGCTTTGGGAAGTGAGTTTGTGAGGTATGTTTTAGCCATACAGCTACTTTCTGGTTTTCCTCTCCCTCTGACAAATGCTTTGTTATAAGGTGTTTGTATTTTATATCCAGAGCAACTCTAAGCACCCATAGTTTGAGTCTTTTTGTTGGCTCTGTGAGCACTACATCATGTGATAGCATCAGATAACTTCTTTAGGTCTGGCTTTTGGATTTTTACTTTATAACTTGGGACAGCACAAAAATAAGTACTTCCCTGCGAAAAGAACATGTTTACCTTCATTTTTTCCTTTGAGATATTTTGGAAGAAAATTCCAAATGTTGATGGGTACGATTTGGGAAATGGGGAATAGCTGGGCTGAAAGTATTTTCATCTGTAATATTGTTGCTGTTCTTATGTCTGTGAGTCAGTAGTTGAAAGTGACTTTATATTATATTCTTGCTCTTCTTTAAAACAATACTTTCTAATAATTATTTTTTAGAAACCATATTTGTCTGCCTTTCTCTTTCAGAGTCCTCACGGTGTGCCAGTACGAAACAGTGGGAGTCCCAAGTTTGCAATGAAGACACGACAAGCTTTCTATCTCCATACAACAAAACTGACAAGAATTGCCAGACGCTTGTGTCGAGATATCTTGCGCCCTTGGCACGCTGCAAGACACCCCTATCTGCCTATTAACAGTGCAGCCATCAAAGCAGAATGTGAGTGGTGATGCAGCTGGGACCTACTTGCAAAGGAGCCCTTTGGGATTCCGTTCCTATAAAGTTTGAGTTGCAACTTCTTGAGACGCTCTCTTGCTTGTAGTTACTGGTTTCACAAAATCTGGCTATACTTGCAGAGTGTTCTCACTGATTGCAGGCTAGACAAATAACTTAAATTCCTGGCTTGTTGTTTGTTTTAAAATATTCATGTTTGCTGTTACATTTAGCATTCTCCTGCATGTGTGTCCTGTTGCCAGGATGTGCTTGCAACCTGTTAGATTTGTTTTGATTGAAAAGCTCTTTCAGGACACTTAAGTTATTAATTTAGTTTTATTATAATATCTAAATGTCTTTACCCTCTAATTATTTTTCTTTGTTTTACAGGCACAGCACGTTTACCTGAGGCATCAGAAAACCCGTTGCTATTAAAGCAAGTGGTTCGAAAGCCTTTAGAAGCAGTACTCCGGTATTTAGGTATTAAAAAAAAAAGCCAAACACCACCAAACACAAAAGCCCTCAGCCAAACAAAAAATGCTGCTAGCTATTTCAGATAACCATTTATTTTTCCATTTGGTTCTGGATTAAAAACCAAAACATTAAAATCTTCCCATGAACTTGTCCTTTTTCTTTTTCCTACTTAATTTGACAGACTGGTGGCTCAGCAGTCCACTCTGGGCTCACTGAGCTGTATCAGAAACTTTTTCAAGTGAAAGAAGGGTTGTGTCTGCTGTGGCCTCTGATGTGTGTGGGGACAAGTTACCATCTGCTAATGGAGGCATGAACATAATGTTTTGGGAACAATTGGCTAGTCCACTGTTCCAGTTTTTGGTCTGTCTGGAGGCAGTTCCTACAGTTGGGTCCTCCAAGAAGCCTCTCAGGTTTAGGACAGTGCTTCATCCACAGCTTGTGAATCAGTTGCTGGGTGTTCTGTGCTTGAGCTGGACAAGGGAACTATATTTCTATTTATTTTCTTGTTTTTTGGGGGTTCTATGGGTTTTTTTGTTGGGTTTGCTTGTTGGTTGGTTTGGTTTTTTCTTACTGAGTAGCTCTGTCCAGGACCTTGGTGTAAGTTGTAGATGCTGGAAGAGGCATGCCAGCTTTGACAACAGATGAATGCAAAATAATTTTCACTAGTGTTGCTGGAGATAGCCTGGAGGCATGTCTCAGGTTGTTACAGCAGTCTGATGTGTGTCTAACCACAGAAAGTTAGCCTGGACAGTGGTACTTTGAAGGCTTCCAGATTAACAAGGAGATAGATTATCTTTTTACTCTGATAAGAAACATTGGAGTTGATTTTATGTTTCTTTGAACATTATTGTTGATGAAATATTGTAAGGCTCAGGGTTTATTAAATATTTACTGCTTCTCTGTTGAGTGTTGTACCTCTGCTGTATACTAATGAGATACACAGATAAAGAAACCATTGCTTATGCGTAGTGCAACCAAATAGAGGCAATAAAGGGAGAAGTTGTGCTGTTGGATAAAATCCTGCTTTTAATAGTTGTACACAATGTAGCAGTAGATTTTGAGATTTCATTAGCACTGTGTCAGGCTCTCCATTTGACTGTTGAGCTGGGAGAAGGGAGTGAAAGAAACAGAGGGAGAGTAATGAACTGGCCAGAATGTATTTTGGAAGTGTGGTGCTCAGTGTGCTTTAAGTTTTATGTCGCTCAGCTCTTGGGGCTGTGAGAGAGAAACTCGGTTGAAGCTCCCATTTGCTGTTGCTCGTTGCTTTCTCAAAATCTTTTCAGTTGAACAGCATGTGCTTGATCTCTGCCTTGGGCAAAAGTTTGAACTCAAGAAGTTGAACACACTCTTGTGTGTTCTTTATGGTGATGCTTTGAATCCTTGCTTGTTTGACCAGTTTAGAAATTGTGGTTTTTACAAACTGTAAGACATGAAAAACTGGCAAAGTTGTAATTTCCCCAAAGTTTAGAAGTGTTGTATGACTGCCCAAAGATGGCTTTTAATGTAGAGCACCCCTAAAATGATCCGCAGTTGTCAGAGAATAGTGTTTTGGAAATAGATACAAAATGCTTTTGTTATTTCAGGATAATGTAATGACATTGATTTTAACATCTTCAGTACAGGTAAATTAATGAATATATTTAAAATGCTTTATATAAATAACAATCTCCAGTAAAAATCGTTGCCTGAGATTGTTTGTATATAAGGGGAGGGGGTATACTTGGTCACCTTGGAAGTTTGCAGTGGTTTTTTTTCAGATTTATAATTCCATTACTTTCACTAATTTAAAAAAAAAATCCCACCTTGCTGTTTTGCAACAGAGTCTCACCCGTGTCCTCCGAAACCAGATCCTGCAAAGAGCTTGTCCAGTTCTCTCAACAACCTGACTCCTGCCAAGTTTACGCCTGTCATTAATAATGGGTCCCCAACTATCCTGGGAAAGAGAAGTTATGAACAACACAATGGAATGGATGGTAAATATTGCTCTGAAAAATGTATATTGTCTATATAGGCTTTTCCTTCTGTCCTTTTAGTATACAACAAGTTTATTTAAAGCTGTAGTCCTTTATATAAATTCCAGGTTTCTTATTCTTGAGGGAGCTTAATTTTTTTTCTTTTGTAAAAGTCACTTGTCCCATTTCTCCTCCTGGGTGAGACACGTGATGTGTACTGCCTGGGTAGTGCTACTGTGCTGGTGGAACTCTGCCTAGCTTGACCAACCTTGCAAATAGGATAGTGAAGAGGAAACTCCCTTCAATTTTCAAATAAGTAGTAACTTTTCCCAGTGATGTTTCCTTTTTCTTTTGAGGTTTACAGCTTTTTAAGCTGTAAGTAGTAGCTGTGCAGTTTCCAGGTGGCTTTGTAACATGTGGATCACCTGGCTTCCAGCAAAGCTACCAGAGGCTACATGCCATTGGGAAAGGCAGGCTGGTGCTTAGCTGAGGGAAGCAGATGTGCCAGATCTGGCGTGGCATGAATTTGCTCCTGCCTTGTGCAGAACCAGAACGTTTGCTTTTGTTGGCCCTGTCACTGAGCACCTCTCTGCAGTGGAGTTTGGGCTTCATCTCCTCAAGAATAAAAGGCAAAGATAAGGTGTTTGAAGTGGGGGATAGAAGCAGGATGTTCCTGGCATGGGCTCCAGGGCTCTGTTCTGAAGAGTTGCTCTTGCCTGAGAGTGTTGGGGAAGAGCAAGTGCAGTGTTTTTCTCAGATGAGGATAAAAGGATCTCTTCAAGTGGTCTAGCGGGAGTGAGAGAATGTGGATGATAGCTCTCCTTAACAGAGGAAAGGAACAGTTGGTTTAATGATGACTCTGAGCAGGGAGGGAGATAGAATCTTTCTCATTTGTTACCTTTAGTTTTAACTTTATATGTGGCTTATCTAAAGTATAATTACAAACATTTGATATCTTATTGTTTGTGTTTTAACGTTAAGAACGTTTTGAACTGCTGCTGCTCCGGTTGCTGATGTGATGTTTTTCTCTTTTCTGTTCACTTGTGCTCTATCAGGCAACATGAAGAAGCGCCTGTTGATGCCTAGCAGGGGTAAGACCTTGAAGCTGCGCTCAGCTTATGCTAGGAGAGTGATTTTTAGTTTCATCTGCTGGCTTGTCTGTGCTTTGTGGCTAATGAGTCTGTGTGCACCTTCTTTGTTGATGTCTAATTGTTCCTTGGGTAACCATTTCCACCCATGGTTATGCTGCTCACCTTCCAGGCTTTTCACATGCAGATGACAAGTGGTACAACCATACTGAAGACATGAAGTGCTGTATTCAGAATTCATTACTAATTCCTCAAGTTGACAGAACAGTTTTCTAGCAGTTTGGTGAAGCTGCTGAAAGCTGGGATGGTTGCTTTGAAACTAGGTGTCGTTTCACTGTTTGATTTTTAAGAATTACAGGTTTTATGTGTCTTTAAATTCACATTACCAAAATAAATAGAAGACAGAATTCACATCAAGTCCAAGGTTCAAGCTCCTATATTTTCCACTGCGAGTGGACAGTCTCACTGGTGAGGGACTGTCTGTTCTCTACCTGCAGTAGAAATTATTTTCAGACTTTCCACAGGTTAAAAATTAATCTGTTCTGACTACTGAATAGGACTCAGAAGCTTTCGTTTGTGATAATGCAGGACATGTACATATGATGTCACTTAGAACAGACCAGTTTTGAATACTTAGGATACACAGATGTCATGGTGAGACAGGCAAACACAACAGCTGAAGCTTACATATTTCCATGAAGTGGCCACACTGCATGCCCTGATGTTGAGCTTTGTGTTTGATGGCTGAGACAGTGGATGACTGTTGCCAGTATTTACGTGCATGCATATCTAAGTGCATGTGGAGAGTACAGTAAGAATGAGGACAGTGATTGTTCTACTGTCTTGCTCTCTTTGGGAATTTATACCTTGGTATTGTGTTGCTGTTTTGAATGTCCTTTCTAAGTTTTGTATTTTGAGAAGAATAACAAAGCCCTGCTGCCTTGGTCAGTTTGGCTTCTTTGGAAGCTTTGTCCGGTAATGAGGGATGTAGATGCGGAGTAGCTCACTGAATTTCCACAGCTCCTAGTGACAACTTGCTTATGGGCATGCCTGCTGCTCCCTGCTGAATGTCCTCATCAGCAAGGGGACTGCTGAGTCACTCAGCAAATGATATACTGCTGAAGCTCTGAGACGTTGTGGCCCAAAGGAGGGAAGTGGAAGAAGAACTGAACAGAGCCTTCCCTCAGACTCTCTCTGCGCAGAGCCCTGTATTGATAACCTGAGACCATTTACTTACTGGAAATGGAGGATTCTTGTTTTAGTGTTTTAAAATGTCTGTCTGCTTGTATACATATTTGATTAGATCAATTTCAGTCATAACTGTTGCTGGAGCAGTTTGCAAAAAGAAGATTTTGGTGAAAGGCTGCTCAGAATAAATATTTCTGTCGAGTGTATGTGTGCAGTTGTGCAGGGGCCGGCTCTCACCGAGCTCCCGCTGCTTTATCTGCTGGGTCTCTTCTCAGCCAGCCACTGAAATACTTGGACTAGTATTTGTTTCTATAATGCCTAGGTAGCAGGGTATGAATCAGTCCCAGCATCTATTTACCTGCTGGGGTAGTGAATGTTAACTGGATATTCTTGTGAGCAGTTCAGCTTAAACTTGTTGGTTGAGATTTATTTGTGAATGGAAATCGTTTGTCATGCTGCAGTTTTGATATCTGCAGTATTTTCTGACCCTGAGTTGCTGGAAGCTTTGCTGAGACAGAAAGGGAAGGAATCCACCTGCTCTTGCAGGGTTTAAAGAATTTGGATCAAGATCTGCTGGGCACAGGGAAACAGATGGTGGAAGTTTGGTGAATCTGTTTATGGCCTGGAGCCAGTTTGTGTGCCATTACCACTTAGCACTGGTTCCCAGTTGCCTTGTACGTGAGCTGGTAAGCTTTGCTGACTCTGGGCATAGCTAATGCTGGTTTCCTGTGCTGGGCCAGAACTGGGAACATGGTGCTGAGACTTCTCCTTGGCTCTGGATGGAGTCATACAGGCTTTCTGGTTTGGGAAGGGAGAGGAGGTCAGAGGAGAGGAAGAGCACAAGTTGGAACCATTGTGAAGAAGGGGTGAATGGCAGCAACAGTGATGAAGCCTTGTGACCAGAATTTAGGAACCAATGAGTTAGTATAAAAGGACTGAAATAAACCCATCTGTCCAGAAGGACTGATTTTTTTTTTTATTTATTATAACTGACCTAAAATAGAAGGAAAAGAGTAATGAGGGTAAAACTCAATTGTTAAACCAGTCAGATTCTTCATTTACATAGTTCCTATAGATACAATGGGAAATTGTAGGGCTTTTGTTGTTGTTGTTGTTTTTCCTCTCCCCTTAGTCATACAGGATGCCATACTGGCTGGTTTAGGGCGTTGTAGAAGTGTACTGCAAAGAAAAGCTCATGTTAAGATGACTGAATGAGGAGACTGAAAATATTCTTTTTGCACAAATTAAGTGCAGGAAGACACCTTGTCCACCTATGCTGAAATAGGTTTCAATGCATTGTTCACTTACTGCAGTGTTGTATGAATTATGCAAGGAGTTTTTCTTTTCTCTGCTGCTGTGCTGTGTTGGTGGCGCCTGGAAGGTGCCTTATGGTTTGGACAAGTCACTGTGTCCCAGTCTCTGATACATGACAGTGGACAGCTAGTGGGGTAGGCTTTAGCTGATGTCTCTCTGCTGATGATAAAAACCTTTTGGTGCTGTGCTGTTGCTTCCAAACTTGTGGTGATAGTATGTATGCTGTAAACTATGGCTGGTTGCTGAGCTGATTACCTGTGATGAGTTTGTAAAGCTTTTGCTCATGGCCAGGTTTGTAAGCCATATAAAATCAAGAGAGAGTTTTTCTGGGAACAAGTCAACTAGCAGCTAGTATTTTTGTTTAGTGGAAAGCATTAAGATCCATGTTTATACATATCTATTGGTGGCCAGGCTTCTAAGGCATTGAAATTCCCATGGCACCTGCCTTCATTTAGAATTAGACTGTTTAACATCGCTGAAAATGGGGCTGTTCGTGTTTTGGGTGTTCCTTCAGGAAGCTCTGCTGGAAGACTTTCATCTGAGGCTCTACCACCCCTTGGTATTTAGGGTGATGGATGGTTGTTAGTTAGAATTCATCCCTCAGAAAAGCTAATCAGTGAAGTTCCTGCATAAGTGGAAACACCATTCCTAAATGTGCCCAAATGACTGAGGGTGGAGGGGTTGGAGGTGGAAGACCACTGAGTCTGTGGGCAGAAGTGGGTTGGTCAGGTTGAACTCTATGTGAAGAGAGGTAGTAATGGGGAGCAAGCAAAGGTTGGGAAAAGGGGAATCTTGGCAGTGAGATATCAAGGAGGAAAAAGAAAGGAGAGTGTTGTTAGTGCACTGCAGCCAGAACTGGTTGAAACTAGTCATGGAAACGCTGGCAATTGCTGAGCCTTATGAAAGTACTTCAGATTTTTCCTTTAGAATTTAGTTGTTTACTTTTTTTGTTTTTTCTCTTGCTGCTGTAACTCCAGCTAAGTATCTTTAACTTTTCTGAATCATCCCTGCTTAACCCTGGAGAGCTCAGCTTTTTCAAGCTGTGGATATGATTTGTCTGGCCAGGCATCTAGAGTTTTGAGTGGTGCTTCAATTCCAAGAACAGGAAAATGTTCTTAATCTCATCTCTGTTCTCTCCCTCCGCTCTGTTTCGTAAGAAGGGTGTAGTCCTTTCATCTGTTTTGTTTTCCTCTCCTTTAAATCCCGTTGGAGGCATCATTAGGCATACAGTGCCCTTCCCAGCTCTCCTGCAGTGTTAGGCTAGCATGGACAAACTCTTGCAGATTCCTATTTTTGGAACATAAAAGTACATGGAGTCTCATAAGCTGTCAAATACAGTGAGATGTTAAAAATGTATTAATTTATTGCTTTTTTATTAATATTCTGGAGCTTGGATGACAGTATTTGCCATGAAACTTCCTCTAGAAACACACAGAGGATGTTTTATATTCTGGACCCTGCTTACTTTTTTCCTTACAGCTCTCCAGTGTGAGATCTGTGTGATACTTGTCTCTGCAGGTTCCTACTGGGGGAAGGGAGGGAGCATTGTTAGATTTTTATTTTTTTCCTCTCTCTTTTACACCATGTTAGCTCTCATCTAATCAAATTTGTTTTTCAGGGTCATCACATGCACTCTAAAATTGGCAGAAAGGGAGAGAACATGAATGTGTAGCTGAAATAAAGGGAAGGCTTTTCCCAGCAACAAACTTGCATTGATAAAGTGGTGGCTGGTCATATGCTGAAAATTGGAGAGGGTTTATAGAAGAGCCATGAAAACGGTGAAGGGACTGGAAAACACACTGTATAATGGAAAATGCTTTTATCAAAAAGTGGAAGTTGTAGGTGTTTGTCTCTGCTGACAGGAGCAGCAGAAGTGTAATAATAGAGGGCTTTTTAGTCTAGCTGGGAATGGAATAATGAGCTGCAGTAGCCAGAAGGTACAGTAGAAAAACTTTGGCTAGAAACAAGCTGCAAATTCTTGAGTGAGGTTAATTAACTGTTGGAATACCTTGCTTCTGCTACTGGGGATTTTAAAACCAGAATGGAATGCTGATCTAATTTAACATGTTCTGGTTCATTGTTTCTTGCCTCCTTTTGGGGAAACGTGAATGAACTCCTAGAACTGGAAGCATTCATCAGCCTAGCACGGCATTAGTTTAATTATCCAGAGATGAGCAGGAAAGTAGGAATAATGTTCTTGGTCAAAAGCATTTATTGATGTGGGAATATAAGGAAGTTCTCCAGCATCAGCTGTGGAGGTGACCAGGCTTATCTCAAATGTTTTTTTTTCTGGCTGACTTAGACCTTGCAGAAGATTTGGACTTGGAAGTGTACATAAATTGCATTAAAATTCTGTCTTTATCAGTGACCCTAGCTGTCCTGCCAAAGTCGAGGACAACCAGCCAAAGGAAATGGGCCCATCTAGGAATGGCTGTAACCAAGGGGGAGCATTTGTCCTTTAATGAAGAATGGGATACATGGGGTACTGGGGAAAAGTCCTGGCTGTAGCTGTTCATATCCGGACCACAGCAATGCTGACTGGTGTCAAGAGAGAAAATGTTCAGTGATTTGTAAAGGAATGACTGTTTCTTGCCAGCAGCAGCAGCAGCTGGGAAGAATGACAAGTTGCTTGAAATGCTTTTTGGAGATCTCAAGAACCATGTGCTTGTGCAACTTCCTTGCTTTAGATTATATGCCAAAAGTACAGATTATTTTTGAGAATTTTATTTAGGATTTTGCATTCAGATGTTCAGTGGAACTTTTTTCACTTGCCTTCAGCTTAGCTGTGATACTGTGATTAGTTTCGTTTGGTGTCATGGAGAAAGATCTGGGAATGAAATCAGGAGCTGGGCCTCATGCTCTGTGGATCAGCTAGTGAAGACCATTTAATTTATGAGGGATGGCATGGAGTAAGATTTAAATGTTGATTTGAGTGAGAGAGGAGTGCATTTCCCAAGGCAATGGTAGGGAACAGGTGTAATTAATACAAGAGGAAATAGATGGATAACAATGTAAGGGCAGAATTGCAAATGCCCCTGATAGTACAAAGCCTGAACTTGTAATTAACTGGAATCTACATGTGTGATACATATATATATATACACATACATATATATATACACACATACATATATATATATACAAACATATATACATGCACACATATTTATATATGTGTATGATGTATAATGCTCCCAATTCTAAGAACAGTGAATAATTCAGTGGTTTCTAGTTTGCATAGCTTGGATCAGCAAATCCTAAAGCAGTGGGATGCATGGTTTTGTTGCCTCTTTTTTTAACCCTTTAGTGTGTTGCAGCCAGACAGAATATTTCATGATGCTCCTCTAAGAATGCAGGTGGATAGTATTGACACCAGGGTAGGCAGTGGATCTCCACTCTCAACATTCTTGTCTAAGGGCAGCTATTGACTCACTGTAGTCAGATGCTACTGCCCAGAAAGTATTAGTAAGGTCCTTGAAGTACTTTTAGCAGAAGGTACAGCTTTGCATGAGCAAACACATCATCTGTGAGGTACTGTGAAGCACATGAATGTGAACTGCTAGACCAAGCATTTTAGGAAGTACTGCCCAAATCCAGTGAGGTTAATGTGCAGGAGCTGGTGGAAGGAGGTGGGTAACGAGCCACTACTTACTCATACAGAATTAAAGCTCCTCTTTGTGGAGTCTCCCATTTAGAGTTACTGTTTGTTTAATGTTGTCTTGGGTTTATCTGTCCAATAGAGAACTGTAATCACTTCTGTGTTTCATTACAACCCAACCAGTCTGTGTTTCTGTGTTTGTTGCATGGGGCTGGGCTGCTGTATTCTGAACTATGTGAATCTCTCCTCTTATTTAACCTTAAATCTTTTTTTTCCTTTTCTTTTGCTAATCTTGGTAGGAACTTACTTAGGTAAGTAAATTGCAATTTTAACATTGTTTTTATGTACAAGAGAATTTTAAGAAAAATCTTAGTCTAGGTGGTGTTTGGTACAATTTGTGCTCTGTTCTGCTTGTTGCACTCGCATTCCTGAAAGTTTATAGCCTTTGATTGTTGGAAGGTGGATGTTCAGTGCACTCACAGTGGTAACACACTCTTGGCACTTTCAGAAAGAGAGGAAAGGAGTACTAAAGCCTTCCTATAGGCTTGGGAAAACTGTATGTGTGTATATGTCAACACACAGAGACTACTTCAAGTGAACCAGGAGCTTGGAAGTGAAATCCTTGTTTATCAAGTCTCATTCATGCATGGATTTTTATATTTTTTTTTTCTAGCTTACTCACAAATGTGCTACTGTTGATGTTTTTGTTAGTGCTGGGAAGGATGGAATCCAGGAGGAAGGTTCCTTTTGGAAAAGGAAAATGCATATGAAGAGTGTATGGATTTTTAAAAGCAATGTATTTTAGTACAGTAAACTTGGTGGTTGTGAAAGTGTGTGTTAAAATCTCTGCATTCATTGTGACTGAAGACATGCTTATGAATGTTACTGTATATTGCATGTTCTGCATGATACTTCTCTTTGGTAAACAGAAGTTAAAACCAAAATACCATCTGTGACTAATTGCTTGATGCCCTGATTGTTTTTTAAAAAGAAAGAAAGAAAGAAAAAAAAAAAGATTAATTATGTTAACATGAGATGAAGGACCCTTGTTTTTGTGTGTGGTTGATATGCTGAAGATTGGAGTTAGTAAGTTCTAGGAAATACAAATTTAACAACTCTAAGTTATGTCCAGTGCCTGGAAGCTGGGCTACTCTTCTTCCTTCATGCCAGAGGCAGCTATGTACAGGCTTCTTGTGCCAAACTATGAAATGGTCTGTAAATTCACAGGCAGTGGTAGGTATGTTCAGCAGGGAAAAGTACTGGAAGATTCCTACCCAAGTAGACAAGTGGCCACAGCTGGTACCTTAGAAGATACTTATCCTGCAGCTTTGTGATGCTGGCTGTAGGAACTTCCTGAAAACATCCCTGCACACCAGTCTGCACTGGGCACACTGCTGAGGGTTGAGGCTCTCCTGCTTCTTGAAACAGCAGTTGTGTATTGTGTGGGCTTGGCAAAAAAATCAGGCTGAATTGGAACAGTGGGAGTAATTTTTAAGGGCTGCCATTCAGCTGCTGAGGCCCTCTCGCTGGACTCGAGGGGCATGGGACTGGGCCAGCAAAGAGCATGCACATCTCTTCTCAGGCTTACAGTAGGGTCAGGTGTGCTGGTTTGCTTCCCATTGGGAAACTAGATTCCCCGTTCCACTCTGTGTTGTTGGGTGCCAACTATTCCTTACTCCTGCAGGATGGTCTTGGGGTGGTGCCCTCGTTCCTGCAGGAAGTTACGGTTTAAATATTCCCTTTAATATATATTTTTTTAAATAAACAATTTTAATAAAAGACTCATTTAATAAATTTAATGAAAGCATTAGATCCAAATGATGGGAGATTGTTACACAAAAAGAAACAGGTTGACTGACTGAGAGATGGTTCCCCTTGTCCCCAAAAGAGAAAACAAAGCTGCAAAGTGACAATAGTAACAGACTTTGTTTGCTGGTTTTGATAGTCCTTCCCCACCTGTGTTTTTTGGGGGGTGAAAGTATGTGTGTATATATTTATATATCATGTGCAGCTTTGCATGTGCACCCTTTTCAAGGGTGAAAGGATCATTAGGGCATAGTAACCCGCTGTGACTGGGTTTGAGCCACAGTCTCAGCAATTGTCCTTCTGCTTGAGGAACAGCTCTGAGATCTTCAGCACTAAGTTGTGGGGAGCAGAGGCACGCTCTGAAGGTGACAGGTAATCTCTGCACTGTGATTACTTGCTTTATTGCCATTTCAATAACAAGGGCAAATTGTTTGTGGCAAAGGAAATATATCCTTATCTGCAGATGATATACCCTCAATTTACCTTGTCTACATTTTATCCTCTGGGACTTCCACTTGATTTCAGTGTATGGTGGAGGCTTTGGCAGGTGGAATTGAATGGGAGAAGATCTTCTAGGGCTTTGAGGTTTTTTTTTCATTGCTTTGGAAAAAAACATAATCTTGAGTTTTCAGAGTATATTTCAATTTCTTTGGCTGCAAAAGAGTGTAAAATCTGCTTAGATTCATCATTGTAGACCTTTACCCTTTGAGGGTTTAAAGGGTTTGTCACCTTTTTTTGTTTGTTGGGAATTTTTTTCCTTATTTGGAGGAGTTTAGTGTTGTTTCTGATGTGGAGCTATGTAAATTCAAGCAGTTGGACCTTAGATATCTTTGAAAGGAATATTCACATTTTTTACCCTGTGGCTTCTCTGAGCATCCCTCCATAAAATAAAGATAGGGTTTTTTTCCCCTGTAGAGGAGCTGCCAGAACCCTGGTGGATTTTGCTCCTGATTTAAATTCATAGGCTGTCCTACTTTTTTAACCTGCTTGTGGGTGCATGTGTGTGAGAAGTCTCTCTCAAACCTTGATCTGTGAAAATGGAGCAAGCACCTCATGAAGGACTGGTTCTTATGGTCAGGTACCTGTTGGTACTACTCCTCACCCAGAGATGGAGGGTTGGTTTAGCTCGTATAGGTGCCCATCTTGCAGACCTTCTCTCTCACACAGAAGCCACCAAAAACTTTTGGATGAGAATTCATTATTTCCAGTACAGATGCATCCTGTTGACTTGACAGCTGTTCTGCAGTGAGTTACAGATGTTCCACTGTCTCTCTGCACCTCTTTGGTGACCATGGCGGGTAAAAGTTGCTCATTTAATCACCGTGTACTTCAGCTGCATATGCTTTTAGTGTGATTTTTTTAATTGCAGACTGAAGCCAGTCTTTTTAGTGTCTGTTTTATATTTATTCTTTCACACTTCAGTTATCAAAGTGTGACTAAAGGGGAAAATTCACAGATAAATAAGATTAATAGGCTAAATGATGCCTTATTATTGTGGTAGCAAGAGTATAAATGGTATTGAAACTGTAATTTTGTTGTGTGTCCCATTTTAGTGGAGCAAAAAGTTGTCATGGGCAGCTTTATCCTAGAAGTTCCAGCTTAGAGAGTGAGGTGTGTCCCTGCTGTAACCACTGCTGCTTTGCTGTTGGAGGGCTTTGGGACTTGGAGCAAGTAGCAGTTCTGCTCAGCTATTGCTCCTTTTGTGTCAGTCTCAACATCTCTTCTCACCATGGAATGTTCTGGGTTAATTCTAGTGCTTAGGAATAGCACTGCTCACTGTTTTACATCCAGCAATAGTCATCGCAGCAGCCACCTATCAGCTGCTCCTGTAGGCTGGTCTTTCCTGGCATCAAGAATGTTCTTAGTACAAGAAAAGAGCTGATCCAGAGCGTGGTTGAAATGAAATGTGTGGATTCAATCCAGGGATTAGCATCAGCTCCTATGAATGGAGAAAATTAATGTTATCTTTCTGTTATGGTAGGAGAAGGGAAAAACAAGTGCTGGAGCTTAGCTCTGAAGCCAGCAGATTCGGGTTGCGTGCTGCTGGCTGTGCTGTTTCCCAGCATCCATGGAGCTCTTTGTCCATCCATCTCAAACAGCTGCTCACAGCTGTGTTTTGGATGTGGTTGCTGTTCCCATGTAAAAAGGAGTGATTTTCTGGTGCCTACATTGCCTTTGTCAACATCCAAAGTTGTTAGTGTTCTTCTTGCTTGGTGCCTGGTATATCCATTCTACAGATGTGATGGAAATCTTCACGGCAACTATTGCTTCATCTCTGTGGGTACTTAAGCACAAAAATGCTGCAGAAATTGAACTATGTGTCTTCATGTTTGAAGTAGTTAACAGCATACCTCTACACAGAATGGAAAATGCACTTGATATAAACTGTTGATTTTAATGTGGTGTCATGATACTTAATGCTCAGAAAATGTCCCCTGTTCCGCCTCCCTTCCTCCCTCCCTCCCCCTTGCTGTGCCATGTGTGCCCTGGCACACTTGCTGTGAGCACATTGTGTTTGGTTTTACCAAGGAGAATCTCAAGGAATCTGTTGGAGTACAGACCATGAGCTGTAAAAGCTTATTTTTGCTGGATTCTTTAAAAAGCTTTGCTGTTTCATCATGGATTAGCTTGCTAGCAATGGAAAGTTCCAAAAGTCAAGCTGGGAACCTGGGAAGCTTGCTATAAATGTGAAAGCAGAATTCCTACTGATATTGTCTGTAGCCAAGGACAGCGTTTCCTGGTGCCTGTCCTGTAGTGCCTGTTGGATTTGATATACTGACATTTGGTTCTCAGTCAGAAGGGGCTGAGAAAGATGGCTTGGTGCACTGATGTTAATGAAATGGTGTTTTCTGGGAGAAAAAGGTGCTAACAAAAAGATTTATTAGGTCTCCCAGTCCATTCAGTGCCATACCCTGCTGCCTTATAGCAACACATCATTCCTAACATGCCAAGACCTTTGTGTGTCCTGCAAGGTCTCACATGTGTAAAGCACAGCTCAGTACATGCACTGTGGCAGCACGGTGGGGTAGGTGATAGCACAGCAGATAAGCTTGGAGAAACAGGCCGTTGTGCTTGGGGCTTTCCAGTGCTGGTTGTGCTGCTGGGCAAGGGCTTTGTGTGAGAGCTGGAGTGCTGTGGCTGATGGAGCTGTGCCTGGGGGTGTATTTACTTGTGCTAGGTTCGGCAGGTACAGTCTGCTCACCAACAGCTCGTGGCTAACGTCTGAGCTGAGGAATTCCCTGGGGATCCGAGGATAATAGGAAAGATTTTATTTGTTGCTGTCTTGACAGTGTGTAATACCTTCCACTTTCTCCTTCTTGATGTCAGTAAGTTCCTCCAAAACTCTCAGAACACCAAGTTTTTCCCAAGACTTGAGGAGAACCTCGGATATGAAAAGGAGTTGTACTTCTAGTGGTAGTTTGAAGAAAGGTAAATGGAGAAAAGACTGAGCAAATGGAGCATGGTTTTGTCTTGGGGACTCTGCTCTTCACACCGTGTGGTTAAGGAAGCTCTTGTCTCAGTTAACCTTTCGAGGAGGGGAGAAGTTAGTTCAGTAGACAACTCTTGTTTTAGCAAAACAACACAGTTGCAATCATAGCTGCGTGTGTTTTGATTTTGTACTTTTTTCTGTCTTGGAAAAGCAATGGTCTTACCAGCTCTATTCTCTTTCCTGTTTGTTAGGTCTGCCTAACCACGGACAAACCAGACAAATGGTAAGAGAATGTTCATTTAACCAAAACAGGGAAAAGAAGAATTATTAACCCACGCTAGATAGAACACCAATTAAACCCTAGTGTTTCACTTCCAACTTTGCTGTTTGCAGCTGGTCATACTTCCCAATTAATTGAGAAGTTTTAAAAAATTAATTATTTTGGGGCATATGAAACATTGAAGTGGTTAAATAAAATTTAAACCTCAAATCTTATCTATCTATATAAAAATGAGATTCTGTTTTGAATGGAACATTTTGTTTCTGCTCATACAGAAACTGAGTAGCTGTTTATAGCAAAGTTCTGGGATGTGTTTCTAGGTGGAATGTGTTTCACTGAAGGAGGAAGGTTTAAATGATGGAAAGGCTTGTTTGAAAAAACAGTTTATTTTTTAATTATTTTTTTAGGAAGTCAGTGTGAAAGTTGTCTGCTGAGAATGCTTGGGTTTATGTTCTTCTTTTGGTTTTTTGGGGGGGTTTTTTGGAGTAAAAATGATTCCTAGCCTTTCATCCATTATGCTGAGTTTTATCAAAGGACAGAAGCAAATAGCCAGTCTGATTGATGCATCTCTGGCAAAATGCTTTCTTGTGAAATTCACCTCGGTATGAAGGGGCCAGCACAAAGGGTGTGCATCACTTTCCCCCCTTGCACATGGCTTATGGGAGAGAAGCATAAATATTATTTTTTTTTCCCCAAAAAATAATCTTCTGGTGTTGATGAAGTGGAGCTTGCCTCATGAGGTGAGCTGCCACGACATAGTAGTGTCAGCAGAGTCACTCTGACGGGTCAGTCAGCAGCAGGTGTGACTGATGGTCACTGACTGGTGATCAGAAGCATTGTTAAATCCAATAATGTACTTGGACAGTGTGCAGTGTCATGAGAGGAGGCTATAACTTGAGCATGTTAGTCTGCTTGTAATAATGCAGCATTCATTTGGTTTGTTACTTGAGCATCTGACATGAAGTGGTAAATTGTATTCCTCCAGGAATTCAGCTTCATTTCTTGTCACTGAGGAGACTGGCTACTTGTTTGTGTCTGCTGAATAAATCAGCTCAGTGCAGTGGGAGAAATCTGTGATGACCTGATACTTTCTAGGTGTTTTAGGGTGAAACCCCTGAACTGCCTTGATTTCTGGTTGCTTGATAAAGGGTGCTACTGAAGTGAAAATTAAATGGTTCAGGATATACCATTTGAAACAAATTGCTCTGAGCAAATAGAAAAAAGGCAACCTGGAAGTACAGGGGTGCCCCTTCTAGGTATTTCCAAGAACTTGATCTGGAGTTGTTCTCCTGTGTGTGTAGAGAAAATATCCTTTGCAAAACTAATGAAAGGATTTTCTTGGAGAAATCTGGAGGGGGTAAGAAAAAAACCCAACAGAAAAGCCTTTTATTGGAAACCTTTTCCTTAATAAACCTCAAATATAAAAGCAATTCTTGAAGTATTTCAGTGGTCTGCTGTGGTGCCAGAATTGTCTTGTATAATGTGGAGCTGGGCAACTGAGAAATTAAATCGTTATTGCACTTGTATATAGCAGCTTTAAAGAGTTTAGGATTTTAAAAGGTGGGATTTTGTTTGTTTAGCTCTAAAGCCCTAATTTCCTACAAGAAGCAGATCTTGCTAGCACAGTTGATTAAGGCTGGTCAAAAAACAAAAAGTCAGCAATCATTTTTTGTTTTCTCCTCAGATAAAAATGAGATGGATGCATGATTTTGTTGGGTTGTTTTTCTTGGTTGACACAATTAAGTCTTCCCTTTCTAAGTGAAAGTGTTAAAATTTTGTTGAGCTTTTGCCATAACCTGACACTTCACAGGCTTGAGTACCTTGTGTCCCCACCTTTCTTGTTGAGGTGGATCTCCCAGGCCAGACATCCCTCATGTACATGCTGAGCTTCCCATTTTGTGGGCAGAAGGGGAAGCCTGGGTGCATCTGAGGAGGTGGTCTGACCTCGGAGGATGGCCTGTGAGATGCCAGAATTAAATTTCTACTGAGGTGTTTTCTGGCCAGCTTTAATTTATTCAGATGAAATTTTCTGGGTCCTTATTTTGCATCTTTCCTGACTTGTCCAGTGTTACTGATTTCAGTGGGGTTTCTCAATGTGCTAATCAGCAGGAAGAGGGGCAGCAGAACTGGACTTCAAATGATCAAGGACAGCTGCATTTGAGAAGCTTAATCCTTTGCTCCCTTGCATCTGCACCTCTCTTAATAACAGCTCATGTTTTTCCAGTTGAGTGGAAGGGGGCTACTGTGGGTCTGGAAGATTATACTTGTATTTGATTTGCAAAGCAAATGTATTCTACATGAGAAATCTGTGGTGTTAAATGCTAAAAGGATTTTATGATGAAAGCTGCTAAGCTTTGTAGTTGTAGATTTGTTTTCAACAACACATTTAATACATCATTAAATATTAACTTTCCTAGAACAAAAAGGATATGGGTAAGTTTGGTACCCCAGAATAACTGTAAATTCTGATTTATGTATTTGATTTGCTGTGTAGCTAGGTTTCTTTCCCTGAAATCAATAGAGTTGCTCTAGATTTATGGTAGTAGCTGAAATCTAAGTCTTAGGCTCAATCTTTTGAACCTGATGTCATCTTTCAGACTCAAGCAACAGATTATTGGTAATGCCTTCCATTTGTTATCTGTCCTGTCGCTGGAGTACTGCTGTCCTATTGTATATTGAAGATGCCTAACTTCTACTGCTTGTGAACAATTGCTTTTATGTGAATTCTGTGTTCAGTCCTGGGCAAGAGGGGATATATTTACCAGAAACTCTGAACAACTGATATGAAAACTTTAATTCTCTTTTCCTCTGAGTGCTTATCACATGCTACTGCAGGTTTGTTGCAGTCCATAATTGTACTTTTTTATGTATCACGTTAGGGACCAAGCCGAAACTTGCTGCTCAATGGGAAATCATACCCAACAAAAGTACGATTAATTCGTGGTGGATCCATGCCTCCGGTGAAAAGGAGGAGGATGAACTGGATTGATGCACCAGACGATGTTTTTTACATGGCCACTGAAGAAACCAGGTAGGAAACCTGGTCTTTTCAGAGGATTTAAGGGGTGGTGTTTTGGTTTATGTTCCTTGTAGGTGCTGCAGCTGATTTTGTGGTCAGACAAGGATCTCTTCAGCACATCTGTTGCCACAAACTGCTCCTGTTTAGGTGGACTAAAGCTGTGATATACCTGATTGTGTCTCATGTCCCTAATCATGCACTTGCATTCCAGAGAAAGCAGGTTCTTCGTCTTCCAGAGCAGTTCCTGTAAGAGATGGACAGTGAGGGGAAGAAGACTGAGGTGGGGAGTTCACCTGGTTCAGACCCATAAATGCCTTTGGAGGTTCTCCTGCAGTGTCTCAGTACAGATAGGGGACTCAGTACAGATAGGATAGGGGGCTTCTGGCACATGGATGGTGCTGAGGAACAGAGCTCTACATGCCCTGTTGCATGCTGAAGTCTCTTGTATTGTCTCTCAGAACATCTCCCTATGTGTCTTGAATACTGAAACCTGCAAGTGACACAGAGGGTTTCCAGGGGCTGAGTTGCTTCGTTTATTTGGTGATTTATATTTGCTGCCAGTAGGTGTAAGATTTAGCCCTGCAGTGTCCATCTTCCTCCTTTGGTGGTACTGCTTCTGCTAGTCCTTGTTAGTCTGCCCACAGGGTAAAAGTAGTAAAAGAAAATTTCCTTGTGTGAGTTTCACTTGGAACTCTATTTACAGGCTGCTGACAGAGCCATAGAAGCTATTTGGCCTGATCCCTAAAGCTTTTGTGTGGATGTTCCCAGTATTCTGTTATTCCTGGGAAGGGAGTGTTCCTGGGTGTGGTCAGAAAGGGAGACACATGCTTGTGTGGTTTCTTCCCAAGAACTCAATGCCTCTCCTCTGTGATAACCTCTGAAAAGGTCAGAGCAAAGCCTCGGCCCTGCTTCAGCCCTCTCTGCAAGCAGAAGTGCTCTCTGGCTTTTGCTTGTGTCTGAGGCCTGGAGTTAGCAATGATTCCAGTCCCAGTGCCCCAGCAGGCAGAGGAGCACCCACCTTTCCCTCCAGTACCTAGCAGACACAGACATGGGAATTACTGCATGTCTGAGCCCTTACAAGTGACCAAGGAGGCCAGGAGGTTTGAGTACTTTGTCCCATCTAGTACTACTAAATTTGTTGCTACTCTGAGTATTAATTTGTTCAGCAAGAAGTGCATAGTCAGAGTCCTGACATCCCAAATCTCCTTCTCAGCCTGCAAAGCACTTCAAGTGTTGAGTCACTATTCTGTGGACCTAGTATCACAGATGGACTTCATAGACAAACTGAGACTGGTAACAGTCGAGTTGATAACTGCTGATCTGTTGGATCATCACATTTCAGTGCAGGAAACCCCCGCTGTTAGAACTCAGAAGTAACAGGAAGTTAATTTCCTTGTCAGTTTGTCAGAGTTGTTCCTGTGGATACATTTAATACAACTGTGTGTTTCACACCAGCTGACATCTTTACCTTGTCTTTCCTTTCTCCTTTTCTGTTCCTGCCAGATGCTGTGGAAGTAAGCAGTGGGATCCCTTATATAACAGAAAGGAAAGTGAGAGAAGTGTTTAATTCTCAAGGGAAGTGGTAAAGAGGTGCTGGGATCCTGTTACAGACCTTCAGCTCTGGCAAATTCAGATACCATTGTGAATGCAGAGTATACAATCTCTAATTCAGTCCTTACATGCCCAAGGTTTATTTTGTACATCTACAAAACACTTGACATCTTTATCATCCACCCCCCCAAGAAGTACTGCACATCCATGGTTGTAGTGTCTCAGTACTACTACAAGGTCCCACCCTTTGATCTGTGCAGAACAAGTGTGATGTTGGTCATGAGAACAACATACTCTAAGGGCACAGAACTGTCTGCTCACACAGAACCACTGACTGAGGCAGGAAAGATCAGTCCCACAGCAGCCAGCACATCTCTCATGCAGAAATCGTGGTGCAGTGATAGACACCAGCTCAGTAAGACCTTATCTCTTCCATTAAAAAAAACCAAAGATCAAGCTTCTTTGTCTGACAGCCTTGCTGCTTAGCTGAGTGATGAGTGCTGAAAAGAGATGTTTGGCAGCCTGCTGAAAAGCAGGGAAGCCTGAGTGAGGTAGCATTGTGAGCAACACGGGTTTTCTTCTGGGCATTTCACCTCTAACTTTTCCCTGCACCATCTGCTGCATTCCTGTGTCAAGAATGTGAGGCTTGTTTGTGAGCTCTGAAACAATCTGAGCTTTGTGTTGGCTCCGTAGCAATCAATCTAGCAGCAGTATCTGCATATCATCCTCCAGCTGAGGGGCAGGCTGGGCTTTCAGTCACAGAAAGCAGGTTTTCCTGAAGTTTTACACCCCCCTCCTCCCCCTTTTGTGTGGCACTGCTGAGAATGGTGCTAGAGAACTGGATAGCTTTGAGGGAGCAGCTTGAAAAGTTGGTCAGTTGAAAGGAATGAGTTTCTGAATTCAAGCCTCGCAGTAAGGAGCTCAGCATTTATAATTTATGCAAGCAGAGGCGGCGAGTGACCTGATCAGAATCTAGAACTGCTGTGGGACATGTTTCTGATGGCAGTGTGTCCAACTGAGCACATGCAGGTACTGTGAGAAGCTCTGCTGGCTGAAAGGAGATCAACCTCAGCTTAAACGAGTCTTGGAAAAATCCTCACATCAAGATTTCATTTTTTTTTCTCCCCACCACTGCTTTTCCACCCTTCTTTCTCCCCACTCTGTGCCCTTTCAACTTTAGAAGGCACTGGAGAAATGGGGACACTGAGCAAACAAAAGATGTGTGTCTGTGTGTGAGCAATATGTAGCAGGCTTGTTCTGCTCCGTGGGCAAAAAAGCAAGTGAAGAGATGACCAAATCTCACCAGAGGCGATTCAGAATCTTCAGCTGAAGTTGTTGCTTTGTCAGTGCTGGTGTTGGGGAGGCTAAATTTTAGGGGGAGGGAGTATTTTGACCAGTTTTTTCTTTTAATGTGTCTTATATTTTCTTTTTTCTTTTTTTTTTTCTTCTTTTCTTTTTTAAACGAAAAATTTTGCCCCAACAATGTTGAGTAACCAAAAACATAAAAATTCTCTTTGGGAGACAGATGGTTGAGTTGTGGACTGTAAAGCCATGTGGCTGCCCTTCCTCTAGCACAGTAGTTGTGTTTCTCATGGTGAATTATAAAATGGTTCAGGTGGGAGCCCGTGAGGGTAGGCAGTGAGTGCTTCCTTATCAGACCCTCCTTGCTGCCCCGGTTCCTGAATTGAAGGCTCTGTATAAGGGGTACTGACTGGCAGACTGCTCTTGTGAATATTTATTGCTTTCCTTTCTAATCTCTGTATGCCTTTGACCACCACAACATCCTCTAGAAATTAATTCCTCATTTTAATTACATAGCACATTTTTCATTGTTGCTGGTTATTTCTTTCCTTTTTTGTTTTTAAGGATGCTTCCTTTAGCTCTAAGCCTGGTATTGACAAAAAGAAATAGGTCACCATTCTGTATGGTCTCTTTCTACCTGATTTTATTAATTTTAAAATTTCAGTGTGTCCTCTCTCCCTTCTCTCTCTCTTTTCCTTTCTTTCCATATGGAAAGCAGCTTCCTGCATCTGATAAGACTTGTTGCTAGTCTTGTAGCATGTAGGGAAACTCTTAACAAACACAAGATGGGAATATTACCTGTTTCTAGGTTGGGCATGTGCAGTGCAGGAGAAATAAGAGGGGGAGACACCCGGTCAGTGTTCCCAGGGGAGGGAGGAAGTCTCCAGTGCTGGTTCACTGGTCAGTAGCTGTCATGGAGCTCCCCTGCAGCAGCTCAGCCTTGAGGTGTAGCTCCATGGGAGAGCAAACGTTGCTGGCTTGTGCTGCGCTGGTTTCTTTGGAAGAGGCAGCTGTGTGCACCTGCTGGGGGCTGGGGAACGTCAGAGCACGCTGTGAGAGGTGGATTAACAGGCAGGCAAGTAACCAGCACTGCCAGGAGAGGTTTGCTGGTAACTTAGCTTTGTAAATTCCCACAAAGCTGCCTGCAGCATGTCCAACCCATGTGTCTGCCTGCATCAAAATAAATCAGTGGTATGGAAGCTGGCTGTCATACCTGTTTGACGTGTTATACTTACAGCAGGAGACCCTGGTCCTCTGAGGCTGGGCCAGAATGCCTTCTGCTCTGCAGGGGAAGGATCCTGGAACAGAGTGTGCAATTTCCTCTGCATTGGTGGGTTTATAAATCAGAAAACAAAAGTTCCCTGGGGAAGACACTGCTGGAATAAACAGTGTCGTCCCATCCTGTTAGGGAGCAGCCTCTACGTGTGCAGGCCTGGCTTCACTTGGGAGAAATCAAGGAACCGACAGCGCCTTTAGCGTCCGCTCTCTGTAATCTGCTCCTCTCTTCCTCACTGTCTGCAGGAAAATCCGCAAGCTGCTCTCCTCCTGCGAAGCCAAGCGAGCCGCCAGACGCCCGTACAAGCCCATTATCCTCCGGCCCATGCAGGCGGTGCAGCTGCGCCAGCCCATGAACGACGAACCCATAATCATTGAGGATTAACACGCGCCCAGCAGCTCTGCGGACGGCGGGGATCTGCCCGAAAGAATCTCTCCTCCAGTGTCTACTTGAGTTTCTATGGCTACAGCGTTGAACTAACTGTTGAAGAGAGGGAACTTTTGAGGAACTGTTTTGCATCTTTTAAACCCTTAAAAGGAACTCAGCCCTGCTCTGAGCCTCTGACCACAGACTGCTCTCTCTCTCGCGCGCTCTCTCCTTCTCTCTCCTTTCTTTTTCCTTTTTTTTTCTTTTTCCTTTTTTTTTTTTTCCTTTTTGTTTTTAATTTTTGGTAGCCTCTTTTCCCCTTTGCTTCTACCCCTTTTGTAGGCAGGGGGTGGGAAAGTAAGTTTAACTTATTAAGAGAACGTGGACTAGTACTTTTTAGCTTTGTTTCCTCTTCCGGTGTACGACGAGCTAGAATCCTTCATTTTGTGACTGAGCTCTCGTTGCGAAGCCGTTTTTATGAGGCTGTGTTGTAAGATTTTTCTTTCTCTTTTCTTTTCTTTTTCTTTTTTTTTAATTTTGTGGACGGTGCCATTTTTTATTTCATTTATATTATTTCTTTTGTAGATAAATTTCCAACCTTTAACTGATATTTGGAAATAGGAGCTGAAAGCCAGCCCCAGGTTCAGCCAGTTTTCTTTGGTCCTGTCCCTTATGTTTTTTGGATCATTTTGCACGGCCAGTTGTGCTCATGCACAAGACAGAAACAACTCAGGCTGAGAAAGGAGTGAGCTAAGAACTGAAGAACCTTGCAGAACATTACACTGAGGTTGTGTGCAGTGGAGGCCAGGCTACCAGAGTTAGGTGTCCTTACACTCACTAGTCAATCCCTGGGAGATCTGGCCCGTGGCATTTTTCCCAGTAACCAGCAGTTTGCGTGCTGCCTTCTCTCTGATATCTGGAGTCCTATGTGCTGTTGTACCACCACGACTCAGCAGTAGGCCCAGCAGTCCAGCAAGTGTAATGAATTGCTTTGCTCTGGCTCCAAGAGTCAAGTACACCAATGCCCAGGGACATTTTGCTTAGAACTCTGAACCTGTTTGTGCATCAGTGTTTTTGGACACATCTCTCCCAGGATGAGACCTGGTTTCTCTTTAATTACGTTACTGTCTGTTTCCCATTTTGAAGGGAATTTAAATTACAGCTGAGTTTTCATTTGAACACATTGTGTCTGAAATTAAGTGGTTTTTTCCCCCCTTGACATTTCTTGTGTTTGAGGTTTCTTGCATCTCTTGAACTTCTTATGTATTTGCAAGTCTGTATAATTTCTTTTTCATATGTCTTCTCATTGCAGTGCATTTGCTGGATGCCCTGCTCTGTTTTGAAAGGATGTAAACTATCATTTGCAACTTGTGCTGATCTGTACATGTACCTGCCTCAAGCAGACATGGCATGTAATAAGCCCCAAGTCATTCCATATGTGTCAGCGGTGAGATGAGCCAAAGTTGTATTTGGGTTATCACAGTCCAACCGTGATTCTGTGCAACTCTGCTAACCCAGCGGGTTAGGTGGAAAGGAATCCCCACAAAATGAAAACAATTCAGTTAACTTTACTTAATAAACCTGGAAAGTGAGCTTTTGTGAAACATCTGCTTTTTGTCTCTTCTGAAACAGCTGCCAAGACCCTTGCTCAGGGTGCCATCTGGCTGGCATGCGCGCCTCTGCGCTCCTCCCTTCCCGTCCCCGAGCTGCGTTCTGCGGCGTGTCCACGGACTGCCGGTGCCGTTCTGTTGGGCAGGGCAAGAGTCATTCAGCATTCAGTCCCCCTCACATGCAGTTTAAATATTTCTAACACTTCAGACTGTGACTCCCCTCCCTCCTTTTGAACGTGGCAGCAGATGTGATGCTAGAGCTCTGAATGAGCCTTTTGTCCGCGGTGGCTCATGCGTCTCGCTGCTCCGTGGCAGGACGCTGGCCTGTGGCAGAGTGAGGTCCCTGGGGGGTTATCAGCAACTGAACCCACTGATACTTTTGTACTTCATTTGTACATTCACTCCTCACCAGGATAAGCAAAGAGGGCTCAATGTTTGGGCTCATTCACTGCTCGGGAGTTGGTTAAGAGTTGCTCTGTGGCTGTGAGTAGCTGTGCAGCTCCGCAGATGTTGTAAGTGTACCTGATACTGCTGGTCACATTCTCCTATCCATAACATAAAAGCAGGAGGGGACAGCCATTCCTGAAGGATGTGCTACCTAGGGAGAGCACCAAGCTGACTAGGTAGAAGGCCTCCAGGCTGCATGCCACGGTGCAGGGCTGTGCCAAAGGCTGTTGGCGATTTTACTTTGTCTCCATCAGTCTGTAGGGTTAACCCCATGTACATAAGAAATATTGCTGAGTGCAGGAGGGGTTTGTAACACTTGATTATTCTCTGTGAGGGAAAGGTCTTGTAGGGCTTCCTTCCTATTGCGAAACAAAATCTGAAGATATTGCCTTGAAAAATCTGTGTGTGAATTGGGCCCCTCTGCAGTGGGATTTGGAGCCAACGCCTCAGCTGTAGCAGAGGGCCGTGCCTGGGGAGCCCCGAAATCCCTGTGTGCTGGGGGAGATTCACTTTGGTGATCATGGGCGAGCTGTTGATGAGACACACATGAGAGCAGCAGTTGGGGCTGCAGGAAGAGCTCGGAATCACCACCTGGGGGTGCCAGCCCAGCAGCTTCCAACAGCATAAAAGCTTTCTGGGAGCAGCTCCAGAGATTACGCTGGGAACCAGTCCAGGCAAGTAGAGAATATCCTGTGCTGCCCTGACGGTGGAGGATTCCTTGTGTGTCCTTTCATCTGGATGCTGTTTTTTGGCGTGTGGTAGCAGGCTTCACTCCCTCGTGTCTCACTGGCTTACATACCAGCTTGAGAGGAGGGTTTGGAAGGTACCTTTGGCAACCAAAGAAAAATACTGGCTCTCAGGAGTGCACAGTGAATGGCAGGTCCCACCACTCACCTGCCTAAGCCAGAGCTGTCACTCTCTTAAGTGGGTTCCTGTCACTAAGCCTCTCCTACACTAACCTCTCTTCTCTATTCACATACATATGCTGCTATGTTGTTGCTGCAGGGATTGCCTTTGATTATTACCCCTCCTGCTGTAGAACTTTGCAAAAAATATAAGGTACATACAGGTGGGACAGGGTCCCATTTTCACTGTCCCTCCCACCCCCTGGTTCCATCTCCTAAAGAGCCCTTGAGATTGTGGGGGACAAATTCTGATGGCAGTTGCAGCGAGAGATGGGCCGATGTTCAGTTACCTGCACAGCATTGGAAGCGCTCGCCCGCCCAGAGCAGGTCATTACTGCACGTCTCCAGTCCACAGTGAGTTTTGCCACATGCATTTGGATATTTTCCCTTAGCCCCGTGTCCCTGGCACCCCCATCCTTCACTTCCTCCTCAGCCTTGCATACGTGGGAGCAGACGTGTCCCGGGCTCAGCTCCTGTCCCTTTGAGGAAGGTGCTTCGTGCTCAGGTGGACGGAGCGCGCTGGCCTCTGGGCTCACTATGATGCTTAAGCTTTTACAGGCTTAAAATGAAGCAGGGAGCTGGTCAGGAAAGCCTTTTAAAAACAAAACAAAAATCCCAGCATTCCTACAATACTTAATGACAAAATGTTCTTGTTGCAGAATTTTTTTTTGTTAACTTTGAAATTTTCATGAGAGTTTTTCTAATTTATTTTTTTTTTACTTTGCATTTTACCAGCTTGTCAGTAGCAGCTCTCTGTGGTCTGTTTTTCATGCTGTAACATGGTGGCTCACACTGTCTGCAACAGCCCTATTGAAATAGTGTGAAAAAAAAACAAAGCAAAGCATGACCAAAACTAACAATTCTGAAGCTCACATTCCTGCTGTGGGAGGTGGGCTGGAACCGGGGCGCTACTGGAGAGTTGTAAAGCAAAATACACACTGAAATTTCCTTTGAAATGGAAATTTGGAGCCTGTGCCAGCTCTGCTGCGGGCTCTGGCTCTCGGTGCGAGCGTTACACAAGCCAGACCTTGGGAAGCCTGAGAGGCTCTTTCGGACGGTCGGTTTGCGTCATGGTGGAGCTGCTCCCCGGGGCCGAGGGAGGGCTGTGGAGGGGGAACGGGCAGGTGAACCCGCTGAAATGGTGGCACGGGCACGTGGTGGTGTGCAGAGTACTGGTGTGGGGGGTGTGCCAGCCTGGGGGATTTCTGGGAAGACCAAGAATAAAATCTTCTGGCGGATTTTGACTGGGGGGCAGAGGGGGAGGAGGGTTTTGTTACGTTGACAGAAACTAGACCCCGTGTCTCTTCTATATTTCGTTAATCCATCAAGATTGCACAGGCTTAAAAACACCTTTAACTTAAAATAAGCATTGGCAGCAGTGTTAGAGCAAGAAAGGAGAGAGCTCAGCAGAAAGGCAAGCCCCAGCATGACAGTCCTCTTGAACTGCCGAGTGTTTGTTTGTTTTGTTGGTTTTTTTCCTGTAAATGTGCTTTTTAGTGAATGCTTTTCTCAGAGAGCCTACAAGAGCCAACAGCGATGGGATCTCCTGTGATCCCTATCTACGGGATACAAACATGTCTTGAGCATGTGTGGTCTTTATCTCCATGCCCGAGGGAGGAGGCTGGTGGGTCCCCCATGTCCCCACTGCCCTCCCCTTCCTTCCTGGGGGCTGACAGAAGGGTTTGAGTCCTGCTGAAAGACTCGGCCGCTGATGATCACGTTTCACCCGTGCAGGCTCTCAGGAGTCAGGCGAGGTCAGGGCTGTAGCACACTTGATTCCTGCCCTGGGCTTTACAATTCACTGCATTCCTGGAGCGAGTGTGAGTAACATAAATTCAGCATCTTTCTGCAGACAGCTTCCTCCCCTCCCGCCTGCCCGGGGACTCTCCACCTGGATCCAGTGCTCCGTGGGATGCTGGCAGCGTCGCAGCCAGCAGATTTACAGGTCTTCACCGAAGGGTTCCAGCCAGGTTGCACTTGTTTGGAGACTTTCCATCCAAGTGGTTCCAGCAGGAGTGGGTTTGTTCTCTGGATTTGTTCCTGTGTTTGTTCATTTTGGCTGCCCCCACACAGGACCTACAAGAGGGGAGCGTGCGGGTGTGGAGCTGGGCCGGGTGTGTTTGCACCATCATTTCCCTGCATCCCAGGAAAATGCCTGGAGTATCTGGTGGGGGCCAGGGGCAAATGCTTCCTAATGGATGGGTCTTCCCTCTGTGCTCCCAAAGGAGAAGAAGGTGCTGTAAGGGGATGTGGGGACATCACAGTGCCTCCATGGCAATGGGTGATGTGTGTCCAGCCCCGTTCCTTCCTCAGAAGCTCACTAACCAACAGTTCTGTCCTGGAGGTGATGTCCACGTGGAGCACAGACAATGAGCATGGGGCAGCTGCTGTGCATGCTTGTCCTGCTGCCTTACCAGCACCCAAAATCACATTGCACCATGGCTGACCTGACCTCTCTCCACGGGGTGTGTGGGAGGGGACACTTAGTCAGGGAGAGCTTAATGCCAAACCAGCCTAATGCCAAACCAGCTTGCAGTGCCTCACATGGCTGGGAGCTGAACTTTGCCACCAAAGCTGGGCTCTGAGCACAGCCTGTTCCCAGGAACACCCTTTCCTTCCCCCGGAGAGCCATCGGTGCCCATCACCCCTGTGCCTGGCCGCCCTCCTCATGGCCTCCCTCCTCATGGCCTCCCTCTTGCCGCCCAGGCTGCCTGCAGCACTGCCATGGTGCTGAGCTCCACTGGGCATCTGCAAGCTGTCCTTGTGTCTCTCCAGCTGGTTTGCTGACTTTTTTTGGCCAGAGCACTGCTTTTCAGGCACCTGCATCTTGCCTTGTGGAGGCATCACACTTGCTCTGTGGAGGTTCATGTGCTCCACACCAAGTGTCTGCATCCCCAGTGTCCATGTACAGCCTCCTGGGATGCTCACCGGCCCTGGGCGAGCTGGCAGCTACAGCCCCTTGGCAGGGGATGCAGGGACAATGGGGACATCCATTCCTGCTTGCAAGGACAAGAGGGATGTCCGTAACCCCGTTTATCGCAGGCGTGCCAGTGCTATCTGCCCGGCTCGATAACGGTGGGGGCTCGGATGCCTTTTAAAGGAGAGAAGGGACAAGTGGGCAGTTGGAGCTCCAGATAGCAGGCGCCGGGGCCGGGCGGTGACGTGTCGTGCCCTGGCCGGTGGCATGTGCTGCCTGATGAGACCCAGCTCCTGCCAGCCCCTCGGCACCCCATTGCTCCCATCCTCCATCTTCCTCTCTTGCTAACCATTCCTGAGCCCCTAGGCTCCCCTTTCCCAGCCGTGTGCTTATCCCAGAGCGAGGCTGGGGACCTGGCATGTGAGTTCTGTGTCCCTGCAGTGTGTGGCTGCTGCCCCGTCCCAGCCAGCCCTGGGCTCCTTGTGTTGGGGAGCAGGTTTCCCCACGGCAGGGAGGGTGCTGCTCTGCACAGCCCAGCCTCAGGTGGCTGCAGGGACACGGGGTGTCCAGATCTGAGCTGGGAAGTGCTGCTCATCCAGGAGGGCTGTGCAGAAAAAAAAAAATTAAAAATATATATTTTGCCTGGTTTTGTGAAAGGCTCCTCTGCTGCATCCTTGAGCACTGGGAACCGCTCCCAGGCCACGAATGGGAGCTCGACCAGTTTTGCCATGAAGCTCTTGCCAAACGGTGAGGACTGAGGCAAAACGTGGGCAGAGCTGGGGCAGCCGATGGTCAGTGCCCATCCCTTACTGCGGCCCATGGCAGCAGCTGCCTGCTTTGCCACTTGTCACCACAAGCACCTGGCCATGGGCTGTGTCCGAGGGTGAGGGAGCTTTCGAAAGACCCAGCGTGTCACCCTGAGGGGTGGAAGGGGCTGGGCACATGGGTGCTCACGATGTGCCAGCCGAGGGTCTGCAGAGCTGTGTGTAGATGGCTGTCCTCTGGGTGAACCCAGCAGTGGGGTTTTTTCTCTTCACCTTTTTTATTAGCTATTCCCCCCTCCAGTCTCTTCTGTAATAAATCCAACTGATCCTAGGTGCCAGAAAATGTGAGACACAAGCAGCAGCGAGCAGAGGAAGGTTTTCCAGCCCCAGCTTTCCGTCTCGGTCCATGAGTTTTTGTGGTATTTGCATCTGAAGGAAGAAGAAAGAGCGGAGGGGAGTCGGCACTGGGAGGGGGAGAGGTGAGCCAAAGGAGAGGCAGCCAGGGGAAAGCTATTCCTCATTTATTCCTTACTTTCCCCTAATCTCCCTGCAAAGCTCTCTGGTTGACCTGCCCTAGGATGAGGTCCCAGACAGCCTCACGCCTTTCGAAGGCTCCCGGTGGAGGCAATCTCTGTTTCATGGCCAGGGCCAGCCCAGCAAGGTCAGCAAAACCCACCCCCTCCTTGGACCCGGGGGCGATTGCTGCTCTCCAGGGGACAGCCACACGTGCTGGCATCAGCTTTAGGATCTGGGCTTGATTTGGTCTCAGTCCCACCCAGAAAGGGGGGTGCTGCAGGAATGTGTCTCCTGCTTCGCTCTGTGTAGCATCCTTGTGGGAAGGGGCTGGGTTAAACCCCCCATTTTATCAAGAAGGGGGATGCTGGGCTGCCAGGTGCTCATGGAGGAAAGCCCTTGCGTGTCCCCAAACCCCTCGAGTGGGTAATTGTGATCACAGCCAGATCAGCAAAGATCAAACATCAGTGCCCTGCGATGCGATGCTGGGCGGGGGAGCCAGCTGGCCGCAGCGGCTCAGGAAAACCCGAGGCTGTGCGGGGCCAGGCATCATTGGAGGAAAATGGGTCACCCGCTGCCGGGGGGGCAAGGGCTGGGAGGGGTGGTATCCTCGGCAGGGACACTGCTGGGCATTG
Source organism: Caprimulgus europaeus (assembly GCA_907165065.1). The sequence goes on along the minus strand of OU015534.1, from coordinate 26,830,600 downwards.
CTATGGGGTGCACCACCCATGCCAGAAACCTCCCCTGGGTGCTGAAAGGTGGCTTTGGCATCTACTGCCAGGGAAACCCCAGCTCAGCCCTCGGGCAGGGATGGAGCCCCAAATTTCCGATGTAAAATGCTTCATCTGCTGAAAGTGACTCCCCTGCCTGCTCCTTCTGGCCCCAGCGCAGTGGCAGATGTGTTCCCAGCCTGGCCATTGGTGCAGCTGTCTGGAATGCAGCACACTGGGGTCAGGGATGTCCCCCATGTGCTGCTGTGCCACTGCATGCATCCTGTGTCCCCCCGGCAGCAGGCTGTCCCATGGGTGTGCTCCCATGTCTGGTACTGGGTGTGCTGGCCCCAGAGGAGCTGTGCCATCCCTGCTGGCTCATCCACTGCTACTCGAGTCACCCATCTCACTGTCCCCGTGGCCCCAGGACAGCTCTGCCATTGGTGTGGGAGGATGACAAGCCTAAACCAGGGCAGATTAAGACACGGCCAGCTAAAGCCACTTTGCTTCTGAACGAGCCTATCAGCCTGGGATTTGTCGCATTTGCAGGCAGTGATCCTCACCTTTAGGTGATTTGTCTTAATTCCCCTCAGCCTCTATGTGTGAAAAGCCCTTGATGGGTGTGAGCCCGGGTGAGTGATGGTTCTGCTGTGTGGCTGAGCCCAGGGTTTCACTGGGGCTGCCCCACACGTGCCATCAGGTGGGTGCAGCCTCCCTCCTCCTCCCCCTGCCTCCTAGCTGAGATTTCTTATGGATCTGGAGGATTTACACAGGATGTCTCTCACAGCGTGTGACAGGAGCCACTGCAGACATGGGGATGATGCTGCTGGAGCTGTGCTGGCACCTGCCTGCTGCCATGGGGTGCTTGAGGGCAGCAGACACACTGGGTGCTGCAGAGACCCACACGAGTGCCGATGGGGCTGTGCTGGCGCAGGCAGCTGGCCTCCCAGAAATCAATAGCTCCTCAAATCCCAGCTCCTGCCTCGCTCTGCTGGCTGCTGGCGCCAGGGGTGGCTGCTGGCTGGGGCCTGGACACACTGGCTCCATGCTGGGACACACGGGGCTCAGCCACCCTCTCTAGGTTTGTGTGGGGCTGGGGCGTCCCAGGGACACCACTGCCACCTGCCCCTGCGTGGGGACCCCACAGGCCACAAAGCCCCACATTGTTGTGACAGCAGCTGGGCGCAGAGTGACGGGGACGCCTGGGTCCTTCCGACCCAGCGGGGTGCATGGCCCATGGAGAAACCTGCTGTCGAGCTTCCCCATCCCATCTGGCCCCTGTGCTCGCAGGCCAGGGTCACCCTGTCCCATCCCGGAGCCCTGGGTTCCCTTCCCAGTGCTGTCCCTGTGCCTGGGCGGGCACTTGGCAGCCGCACCAGCTGCCGGCAGAGAAAGGAGGAATTATGTGACAATGGCGGTGGAGGAGAGCCAGGCTGCGGGCTGATGAATAATGCAACAGCTTCGCTTTCGGGAGCGGCAGCTTTCCTGTTTACCAACACCCGGGCCCAGCCTGGGGGTGGTGGGGCAGGGGTGCAGCCCCCGAGCCCCCCAGCAAAGCCCCACTCGCCTCCCCTCAATCCCCCCCTCCCATATACCCACTGCCCGCAGCAGCTCCATGGTGCAGGATCTGGCCATCCATGCACAGAGGGGCTTCCCCGGGTGCAGGGGGTCTGCACCCCACCAAGGGGCATGTTTGAGAGTGGGTGAAGCCGGTGCTCCCACCTCGGCATTGCTTCATGGCTGGCCGAGCATCCCTTTGCCGCCGGAGGGATTTTTGACATGGGTGTTTCCATGGCAACAGAGCAAAATGGCGTCAGGAACCAGGGAGCTGCTGGGCTCTGTGGCAAGGCAGCCTGCTCTGCCGGAGCAGGGTTATGGTGGGGAAAGGCTGAGGGTGCTGGGGTAATGAGCACATCTACTCTCCCTGTGGGTGGGATGGGAGATGCCCCAGGACCAGCACCCTCACTTCATGCCCCGGTCCATGGCGTGCCTGCGATGGGCAGTGCTGCCCATGATGCCATGCTGTGCTGTGCCATGTGTGCTGTGCCAGGCCAGCAAGGCCACCAGCAGACGTGCCTTCCTCCCTCCCCTCACCCGCCTGCCGTCACCGCTATCTCTGCTCCCCCAGGGCCTCTCGCCCTCGTCCCCCCGCCAAGGTCTCCCGTATCAGGCCTGTCGTCCCGGCTACTTAATCTGGGTTTCTCGGTTACCCCATCTGGAAAAAATGTGTCTAAGAATACCCGGTGCAGGCACGGTGCTACCCGGGGTGGGGGGCTGCTGCCCACCCCCTCTGTGCAGGGCACCAGCCCCTGCACCCTCTGTCCCACCAGGGCACCGTCCCACCAAACCAGCTCCTGCACAGCCGTGGCTCTGAGCACTCCGGTGCTGGGGACAGCACCCTCTCTGAGGGTGGCTGCTCTCAGGATGCAGCTGGTGGTCCCTTGGCCAGTGCATTTGGTGCTGGGCTTCCAATCTGCCACCCCAAAGGACCACAGCAACCAGCCACACAGTGCAAGTCTTTCACCAGCCTGACCATGCAGGGTTGTGTGTGCCGCGAGTTTCAAAGCACCTCCCAAGTGCTCCCCTGTCCCTAAGAGAGGGGGATAAGTGTCCCTTAGCTGCCCCTAAAAGAGAAGAGAAGGCGGCTCCTGGGTTTGCTCCATTTCTTGCACAGGCTCTGGGGCTGGGGGTCGTGGCAGTGGGACCTGCTGGCCCCATGGGTCGGTGCTAGCCTGCGGGGATGCAGGGCTCGCCGCGAGACAGGGGGGGTGGCATCGCTGCTCGGGCTGTGCCGAAGGGGAGTGGGCAGGGAGCTGGTAAAACCCCACAGGTCACGTTGCTTAATTGCAACCTTTTAAATATTTATTTTCCCAGGAAAAGGGAATCCTGAGCACTCGCATCGCTTGGGCTTTCGGAGATGGGGAGCGGGGCAGGGGAGGTTTGCACCGAACCAGGGCTCCGCCGGCGGGCACCGTGCACCTGCCGTGCTCGGGACCAAGTCGAGCCGTGCTGTGCCGGACCGAGCTGTGCCGAGCCGGACCGAGCCGTGCCGAGCCAGGCAGAAGCTCCGTGGGCAGCCCCGCCCCGGCCCCCCCCGGGCGGTGGCGGGCAGTGGGCGGGGGCCGGGCGGAGCAGGGCGCACGGCTCGGCACAGCTCTGCTCGGCACAGCACGACTCGGCTCGGCTCCGCTCTCCCGCCATGGCATCCAAGTGCCCCAAGTGCGAGAAGACCGTGTACTTCGGTGAGCGCATCCCCGGGGCTCGGCCCCGCATCCCCTCTCCCAGCCGGGAGCATCCTCGGGACCCCCGCTCTGTCCCCAGGACCCCACCCTGGAGCCGACGCTCATCCTTGCCGCCCCTTCCCCGAGCCGCGGTGCATCCCCGGGTCCCCGCTCCGCCCCGAGTCCCCATCGGGACGCACCCAAAGCCCGGCCCGGCACCAGCGGCTTCTCCCCCGGGGTCCCCGCAGCCCCTCTGCTCTGCCCCCCCGGACCTCCAGCCCGGGTCTGTGCTGGGGGGTGCTGCCGGCTGTTCCCGGGGCGGGGGACAAGGGGAGTGTAGGGGGGGTCCCGGGCACTCTGCCCCTCTTCCTGGCCTGAGGAGGTGAGGAGCCCTGGCTGGGGTGTGTGCCCGCCGCCTGTTTCGGTGCTGGGGGGGGCTCATGTCCCCGTGTACCCACAGGGGAACCCAGCCCATCTGACATGGACCGGGTGCTGGTGAGGGGCTCCCATGAGTCGGGGAGGGTCTCTTGGTGCAAAGGAGCAGGAGGTGGCAGGTGCAAACAAACCCTCCCAACCAATTTGTTCCCATTCCCTGCAAACCTGGCTCCAGGTGTGCCGTTGGCCTCTCACCCGGCCCTCTGCGGGCTGTTCCTGGGCAGGTGAGCTAATGAACGCTTTGGGGTTTCTATGGGACTTTTGCAAAGGCAGCGTCTGGGCTCAGAGGTCCATCTCAGCATGCCTGGACTGGGTTTGGGCAGCAGCGAGTCCCTGCAGGTCCCCGAGGGCCCTGCTTGGGGTTGTGGCTGGTCAGGATCTCTGGGAACCAGGGCTGGGGTGTCTCCCATCAGGCATCCCGGGGTGAGTGCCACCGCCCAGGGAGCAGAAAATGCCAGGGGCAGAGGTGGGAGTGAGGGCTGAGCTCCTGCCTTGGGGCCTCATGGAGCCGTTCCCCAAGGAGCCTGTTCCAGCCTGCTTCACCCCTGCATGGCAGTGCCCAGCCAGGAGCTGCCTGACCCCCTGGCCCTGGGGTGGGCATCCATCCTTGGAATGGGCATCCTCAGGGTGGGCATCCATCCTTGGGCATCCATCCTCAGGGACCAGCCCTTGCTGCCTCAGCATGTTTGTTTGGTGGAGAAATACCAAAGGGTCCTGATGGTGCCTGAGCGTTTGAGGCATTGGTGCTTTCATTCCTTTCCGGCCATCTCCAAGTAAACACAGGGAAATAGGAATTTGCTGTCTTCCTCCTTTAAATAAATCTATTTGTGTGGGGGTGGGAAGGGCTCGGCCCCTTGGATGTCTTTCCCTGTGTGAATCTTTTCCTTTTTAAGCAGAAAATAGCGTGTCTGTCCAGCCAGCTGGGCACTGGCCTGGGGTCAGAGTCGCTCCTCTTGCTGCCGGGACGAGCCTGCCCTGTGGGGGGGGGGGCTGGGGGAGGCTCAGCGACCCTGTATTCACTGCTGGAGGAGGCCAGGCTGTGCCCGGAGGTGAAGTGCCAGCTCCCAGCTCTGCCTGCGCTCTTTCTCTCTCCCCACTTGATGGGGAACTTGTGGGTCTCTCAGGGATGTGGTCTTGGGGGTAACTGCTGCACCCCATGCCCCCAGCTGTGTGCCAGCTCTCTCTCTGCGTGGGTTTTTCTCACTGTGGTGGTCCATGTCCAGGTCTCTGCTGCTCCTTGGCTTCCACATCCCTGCCACCCCAGAGGAGGCAGGTGCCCGCAGCGGGGGAGCAGCACACACATCACACACCTCCCTGCAGGGACCGTGTGGTCCTGCTGCCCCTAAGAGAGACCAGGGGGTGAGCTGAAATGGGAGTGAGCCAAAAACTTCTCTGTGCTTCGAGCTGAGATAGGCTGGGGTACGACCTTGCTGACGCCTTGAGCTTTTCCTTGAGGAACCGCCAGAATAAACCCAGGTCCTTTTATTTAATACACAGAAACTGGGTGCAACCTCTGAGTTGTCTTTCCGGGACTCGGCTCCCGGGTTCTCCTCCCGATGGACCGCGTGGTTTGGTGGGAAGGCGATGGGAGCGCTGCGCCCGGGGTTTGGTAACGCTTGTGAATTCCTCGGCTGTCCCGAAGCTTAACGGGGAGGTGATTCATAAAGCCCAGCTTGTTCGGGAGCACTCCTCGCCTGTGCTGAATGAACACTGGCAACCAGAGCTTCTCGAATGCCTGGGATTGCAGCCGTGGGTCATGTGTGAGAAACGCCACCGCGTCCTGTTCCCGGCCCCGCGCGGTGCCGGAGCGCCTGAGCAGCGCCAACAATCCCGGGTACCCATGGAAAACTCATTTCCAGCCCGCCTGTTGCTTCATGCTCCCTGGAAAAATCCAGCGGGCTCCTCCCTGTGCAGTCAGGAGGATGTGGGCGTTTCCTGAGCTACAGAATGAGCTTTTTTCCTTTAAAAAGCACAGGGAAATATAAAAATAGTTTTCTGGCTTTTTTTCTCTTTTTTTTTTTTTTTTTTTTGAAGCAGTCTGAGGTCTGTGACATTGTTTCCAGGAGCGGCTGGGGCTAGTGTTCCTGCTTTGGGGAGGCTGGAGGGATGAAGTGAATGTTTAACCGGAGGAGCCCTGCTGCCAGCGGCTGCTGGGGCCAGTTCCCATCCCGTTGGCAGGTGGCGGTGGGCTGGGGCTGGGGCTGGGGCTGGGGTTGGGTTATCTCTTCTGGCAGGAAGTGCTGAAGGGACCAGAGTTGCCTGAAGCCAAACAGCCGCACATTTCCCCATCTCCCTTCTGTAGCTCTAGCCTTAAATGAGTTTCGCAGGGTCGCCGGGAGCCCTGGCCAAGCCTTTCCACCTCCTGTCCTCCCTTTCCCAGGGAACTGTGGGGGATCGCGGCAGCAGAGGGTTTCCTGTTTTCCCATCCCAAGCATGAGGCAGGCGAAAGCCCCAGGCATCCTGCGGCAAGCACACGTGCAGCGGGGTCTGCTGGTGGGCAGATTTTGGGGAGCTCTCTGCCTGTGCTGGTGTGTCCGAGGGCCGGTGGGAGGCTGCTGCGCTCTTTGGGAAGGGACAGGCTAAAAGCACGTGGGAGTCACTTAGTGACCTCGTGGCTTGTCCCGGCTGTGTCTGCAGCTGGAGCAGCAAAGCTGCTCCCTGGGGATGGTTTGCAAGTGGGGTGCCAGAGAGGGACTCAGGACATGGACACATCCAGCTGGGAAGCAAGGAGGGTCCAAGTGTAGTGTGCTTGGAGGGACCCGCAGCAGGTGCCTGACCCCGCTGTCACGCTGACGTCCCGAGCGTGCTGGGGAGAGGGGTGCAGCAGGACACGGGGTGCCTCAAGCAGTGTGGGGTGCTCTCCCTGAGGAGCACCATGCCGGCGGGTCAGCTCTGCAGAAATCCAAGCTGCAGAAGCCACTCTGCTATTAATAAGTAACCGCTGTCCTTGGCTCCGGGTACTGGCTCTCGGGAGATGCTGGCGGGCCAGCGGCTGGGCAGGAGGGTTTGTTTCGATTACAGCTGTCCCTAACAAAGGAAGCGGCTCTGCAAGCGCAGCTGGGGTAGCAGTCGGCACGTCAGCGTGGGCACAGCCCCAGCTCGGGGCCTGGGGTAACCCTGCTCCTGCGTCTTGGGGTGGCTGCTCTCGGGGCGTGCATGGACCTGGCAGAATGGTAACTAAGGATGCGCTGGTTCCCTGCTCCCCACACAGGGCCTGGCCAGGGAATGGGGATGTGTCTGTGGGAAGCTGAAGGACAGGCTGATTAGCATTAGCTTTTCCCTCAGGAAAATAGCGTGAGCTTCAGAAAATTACCTGTGGGAGGGCAGGACGGGTCGGTGTGAGGTCTCAGCCCCTTGCTCTCACGCACTGTGAAGCGCACGCTGTGCTGGAGCTGCTGGGGCTCCTGCATGGTGCAGGGCCAGTGTCTCGTGTGCCTGTGTGCGGGCCGTTGCCTGCCCTGCAGGGAGCTGCTGTGGGACACAGGGATCGGTGCGGCTGTGCCCACAGGGGTTGTGCCAGGGGTTTGTGCTGGCTGGCCTGGGTGCCCTGCTCTCTCTGTGCCACTAGCTCTTGGGAGCAGAGCTGATTCTGGTGCCTCAGATGCCAGGGGCTCGGAGCTGGCAGGCAGCTCTCTGCAAGCCCAGCTGGTCCTGAGTGACTCCAGGTGGTGTCTGGTCTGTGAAGCTCTGCACTCACATCCTGGGTCCCAGGCAGGCCTCAAGCAGAGCTACTTGTGCTCCCATCCTCCCTCCCTGTTGTCCCTGGCAGGAGCACAGGTGACAGGACTGGAGAGGAAAGACAAGGAAAGGCAGAGCAGGAACGCCCAAGCGAGAGGTAATGGAAAATCTGTCACTGCAATGTTGCAATCAAAGACAGAGCCTGGAGCGTGTGCTGTGGAGCTGCTTTTGGCTGCAGTGGGGTGCTGGTGCCCATCGCTCCTGCCAGTGGGCTGGGAGGCCCTGAAGCAACCAGGGAGGTGATGGTGGGGGACAGGTCCTGTATGTTGGGGGGAAGAGCTCTACCACCAGCCTGCTGTGCACTTGCCAGTGAGAAATGCCAGTGCTGCAGCCCCCAGGGAGGTCCTGAGCATCCTCTCCCGCTGCCATCTCTGTTCACAGTCCTGGGCCAAACCCTTCTTGGAGCTGGTTGTGCCCCATGGCTGTAGGGAGGTGAGGAGCCGTGGGGCTGGAGGGGTACCTAGGCAGGCTTGGCTGCTCCAGCATGTCTCTGAGTCCTGCTCTCGCCGACATGGGCCAGGAAACTGTCTCATCCTCCCAGCACTGCCCTCCAGAGATGGTATCTCAGCATGCAGGGGGAACACCAAGCTCTGGTCCAACAATTACCCAGTGAGAGGTTTTGATTCCTCCTGCCGGCCGGGGGTCCTGCCTGCCACGCCTCACATACGGGTCTGTGCCACAGCAGGGAAGCAGCTGATTTCCTGGGCTCAGCCCTGGCGGAGCTCACTGCCTGGCAAGAAACACTGCTGATCCTCTCTCAGCACAGCCACAGCCAAGCTGCCAGGCTCAGAGCAGGAGGGACACAACAACCTGGGCAGACACCACTTGATAAAGTACAGCAGCCCTGTGGAAAATGGAGAGGGGTTTGCTGAAGGCTGCCCTGGCCCCCTGAACCAGAGTGAGAAGTTGAGGGCTCATGGCCAGGAAAGTGCCTGCAGGAGGTGAGGTTTTGTCAGCAGAGCAGCAGGGAGTGACGGGATCCATGCTGTGCACCAGGGCTGCGGCTGGAAACCCAACAGCCCTCGGTTGTGTCCCAATGGCTCAGCTATGTCGGGGCTCAGGTCCTGGGGGAGACCTCACCTCTCCACTCTGCTGGAAGCGAGGCCCTGGGAAGAAGGACCCCCTGCCTGGGATATTCCTCGTTCCCTCCCTGGCAAGGCTGTACTGAGCTGCCTTTGTTGAGCACTTGGAGGGAGCCCAGCAAGCGAGCGGCTCGGGGCCGGAGGGCTTTGCCGCGCCTGGCTGCGGAGGAGCTAAATATACACGTCTTGGCCACAAAATCACAGTGCGGAGCAACCGTCGGCACCGGCTGTGCGACGGGGGAGAGGAGCTGCCTGGCCATGCCTGAGGAGGGCAGGAGGGGATGAGGTGGGGGATGTGGGAAGGCAGCACAGACCCTTCCTGGGTCACCACAGCTGGTGGTGTGGCATGGCACGGGACGAAATCCTCAAGCTATCCCTCTGCTTTTTCCATCTCTCTGCCACACTGTGAGGAGCTGGGAAGGGGATGAGGCTTCCAACTACCTGGGCTCTCAGCTTTGTTTCCAGCCATTTCCCAAGTTCTTTCCCTGTGCTTATCTCTCTCATTCATTCCTTTGTGCCTGCACAGCTTTGAAGCGCATCTGCGGGTCGGTCTGACAGCATCCCTCTCCTCCAGGGATGCCTGTCGCTGGGTCCCTGTGGGGATTTGGCATCCTGATGGCCAGACTGTGCTTTGTCAGCCCTTCCCTGCATCCTCCCAGGGCTGCGGTGGATGGATGGGGCGCGGCCCAGCCCTTTGCAGAGATGCAGCTGCAGCTACGGTTGCTTTTGCTGAATAAGCCTCCGGCTGGAAGCAGCGCTGACGTCAGGCTGTGGAAATACCTGTGCGAGGGCCTAGAGCCGGCTTGGCGCAGCCCCCGGCGCTGAGACTGGGAGGAGGGATGCTCCTTCCCACCCTAAAGAGATGCGCCCACCTTTGGCCTGCGCCAGCTGCCTTGCCTGGGCACGGCAGGTAATTAAGGGATGAGCTGTGTTGTCTCCAGGGTGGGGCTGCTACAGAGCCGGGGAGCAGGCTGCCTCAGCAGCCCCCTTGGGTGCTTCCCTGCTCCTGGCCTCTGATTTTCCCTGGCTCTGGAGGTGTCTGTCATCAGCGTGGGCTGCACCCCCTGCATGGTGCAAGTCCACCCCATGGCTATGTCCTGCAGCTGGCCGTGTACCTGGACAGACTTCCACCTCTCCTCTGCAGGGGTATTTCCCTAAGGGGAGAGGCTTGTTATCGATGGGCATCCAGGGTGAGGTGGGTAACCCAGGGCAAGCAAACCCTGAGTCACATACATTTGGCAGAGGCCAAATTCCTGCAGCCCAGTACCCTTAACTCTGCCTTTCTTGTGGGCTGCCGCACGGCTGGTTTAAATTTGGTGAGCTTGAGGGGAGCCGCTTGCCACGGGCTGAGTGTGTAGCTGCAGGATCCATCAAGTGGGACAGGACGTGTGTGTGTTTGGTGTGGTGCTGAGAGGACGTGGGTGCTGGCCTGTCCCTTTCTGTCATGGCAGGGCATGGCTTTGGTGGCAGAGGCTGGGTCTGGTGTGACATCTGGCAGCGCAAAGCCTGTGCCAGAGCCCCGTCCCATGCCATGCTCCCTGTGCAGAGCTGGATAGAGCCCAGGTGCTGCTTTACCCCAGGCTGCTCTGTGGTGCTGACAGTGGGGTGTCCCCCCAGAGTGGGGGTGTGCCAAGTGGGGATCCCCAGCAGCTGCCCATGGGTCTCTGCTGTGGCAGGAGGAGGTAGCCAGAGACTTCTCTGGGGCTGATGCAACGGTGGAGCAGATGTGGCCGGTGACAGGAAATCTGGGTGCAGGTACCTCCCCTCCAGTGATTTATGGGGCAGCACGGCCATGGGCAGGATGCTGCTGCCCTGGAAATAGGCTGGGGTGGCTCCAAGCTGCTTCCTCTGCTCGGTGCAAACAATGCTGCCTGGAAAGCCATCACGCTGTGCTGGCCCCGGCCGTGGCCCCTGGGAGCCCTTGTTTGCAGGCAGAGGATGCCAGACCAACCTCTGCGTGGCATTTCCACCCTGCCCCAGGAGCAGGACAGTGCACCAGGCCACCTCCTCCCTCCCACCCTGTCCCTGCCAGGGGCTGTGGGTACCAGTGAGGTCCCTCTTGCACTGTGTGGCCTGAGGATGCCTTGACAGGGGGGTGTGTTTGTCAGGAAGCAGCAGGGATTTACAGCTGCCTGAATACTATGGAGGGGGGGACATCGAGGTGGTATGTCATCTTGCAGGGGCAGGAAGGAGCTGGTGTGGGCTGTGGCCGACTGTAATTGCAATGGCCTCTGGAAAACATCCGCTGGGAGTTTCCTCCTTGCTTGTGCTGTGACGGTGCTGGGCTGGGGCTGCGGGGGGAGCTGGGGGTGACGCAGCCGGAGCGCAGCCTGGCCTGGCTGTGCATCCACTGTGACAAAGCCGAGCAGCTCTTTGGCCTCGAGCCCCTGGCTGGGCTTTCAGCCCATCACGCTCCATTTCCCTTCCAGGTCACCCTGGGGATGCACCCCTTTCCTGCTGGGGGGCTGCACCCTTTCCTGCTGGGAGGCTGCACCCTTTCCTGTTGGGGTGCTGCATCCATTCCTGCTGAGGGGCTGCACTCATTCCTGCTGGGGGAATGCAGAGCTCCTGCCACAGCCCCCAGGCAGTGGGATGCTGGGACCTCTGTGTCCCCCTTGCTTCTGGGGACCACTTGTGGGGCTGGGAGCTGTGTGCCCTGGGGCTGGTCCTCTGACCCCAGAATGGCCAAGGGCTGCTGAGGAAGAGGAGGGCAGGGTGCAGCCATGGTCCCTTCCCCGTGTGCTGCCAGGGGTAGGGGCACCATGAGCTGTCCTGAGCCCCCAGGCTTGGGGGCCAGCAGGGATTTGCCCTGGCAGCTGTGCAGGCAGGCACAGAGCCCCTGCTGCTGCGGGGCACATCCACACCCTGCCTGGGGTTTGGTCCGGCAGCCTGGATTTGTGTGTGGCATCACCAGGAGGTCGGTCTGGAGCTGCTTCCAGCTGATGCTGGTCCCTCTCTGCCATGTATTTGCCTGGGGATGCTCTTGGGGCTCTCCCCCGGACCCCAGTGTGATGGGTTCATCTCTGCCACCTCACTCTGCCCTCCTCTGCCACCAGCCACCCCACTTTGCACCAGCACTGATTTTTTTGGTGGTGGTCGCAGTTGTTTCAGCTTATCTTGGCCTTGTGGCGTGCTCCGGGCGCAGCTGTTTGTCTTGGGAGGAGGGTGGCTCTGTAAGCCAGGACCTGCCCTCCGGGAGCTCTTGAACCCCATCTTGACCTGATGCAAACCGGTGACATTTGCTGAGGTCCTCAGTGGGAAAAAGGGCTGGGAAACCCACTGTCGCAGAGGAGGTCTTCTTGTAGAGCGTGGCCAGGCTCTGGTTGGACTTTTATTTGCTTGTTAAATATTTTATTTGGCTCTTCTGATTTAGTTTTACAGTGGCTTTAACAGGATTGTGCTGTTTCCCAGCTGTCTCTACACATGTGTGGGGGAGAGGGAGGGTGAATGGGAATCGATGGGGGGCATGAGGCAGCGCCTGCTCCCCAAGGAGCTTGAAGGGAGTGGGGACAACGTGAGGCTGGGGATGCAGGACACGACCAGCAGCCAGTGCTCCCCCTCAGGGTGCTCCTGCAGACGCACAGCTCGGGGCCATGGGAGGAGGTGCATTGATGCAACCAGTCTCAAAACATTTTCCTTCCCTGAACTTGCCCACGGATGCTTTGAATCTGTTTTTGGTGCCGGCAGCGAGTTGCTCCACAGGTTCATGGCACTCCAGGGCAATGCAGGGATGGTGCCCACAGACCTGTCTGCACATCGTGCCTGCTCCTGGGCTGGGAGCGAGGGGGGAGCACCTGCACGCCCACGAGATGGGTGTTTTCCAGGGTCAAATGCCCATCCTTGGTGACACTGGAGGCTGTCTGCCACCCTGTCCTCCTGGCTGGAGGCAGGTGAGTTTCCTGGGGGCAGCTCCATGTCCGAGGGTTGGAATTGTCGCTGAGGCTCCTGGGGAGCCGGAGGAGCTGGGTGTGCCTGGGCAGGCATGACTCCATGGGTGGGGTGGGCATGGTAACACCAAATATTTGAATGGGAGCAGGGTCATTCCAGGTAACGTGGAAGATAAAAATAGATGCAGGGAGTAGAAAGGAAAACACTACTGTTGCTGGACTGACGCGTGGGAAAGGGTGTCTGTGCAATGGCAGAGCTGGTGCTGGGGGGATCAGAGGCTGGGGGGGCCCATGCCCATGGCGTGGCTGGCCCTGGGGACCCTGCGGGCTGCAGCAGAGAGTGGCTGATTGGCATGGTGTGCCGATGAGCAGCCCCCATGTCTCCCCCAGGGGCTTTAGCAGGCGCTGGGCAGTTGCTCACCCCTCTCCCGTGTTCCCCGCAGCTGAGAAGGTGTCCTCCCTGGGTAAGGACTGGCACAAGTTCTGCCTGAAGTGCGAGCGTTGCAACAAGACCCTGACCCCAGGCGGGCATGCAGAGGTAAGAGCTGCTGGGGCAGACAGGGTGGAGCAGCTGTGTGATCATGCAGGGGTGGCCTGGGGTCTCTGCAGGGCTCTCCAGCACGCCAGGGATGGGGAGTCCCAGGAACTGGGCTGGGGCAGGTACCCGATGCCATGTGGATGGGCTGTCCCTGCAGCACACAAGCCCCGGAGCACACACTGTGGCTTCAAACGCTGCTGCAACCGGGTGTCAAGAGCTCTGGTGCACAGTCCTGGTGAAGCCACGGAGTGGTGCTGGCACCACGTGTGCTGCCCCAACTGTGCCAGCCCAGTGCGGGCTACCAGGCAGGGCTTGGCATGCCCTGGCAAGCACTTAAGGAGCTCTGTGCACCATGCAGGCTTGTTTGGGCATCACGCTGGCTTTGAAGGTGTGTGAGTGCTGAGAGCTTGCACTAGGGTGTGGTTAAAACCACCAAAAATCGGGGATGTGCAGGTTGCCATGGCAATGCTAGCTCAGCACTGCTGCTTTCAGTGCCATGGGGCTGTGCTGGAGTGCAGTGCCACCACGGCTGCCCTGTGCTTGGGAGCACGAGGATGCTGTGCTAGCAGTGGCAGGTGCTCCAGTCTGCGACCAACTGTGGTTTTTTTGTGCAATGCCCTGGAGCGACACCCGGTGCCCTGGGTTTTGCGCAGTGCCTGTCATGCCACAGTGTCACCAGCTCTTTAGCGCGGTTTTAGCAGGTGGCACAGCTGGGGATCAAGCAGCAGGGACAGCCGTGCTGGTTGCCACCAGCCCTTGCAGGGAGTGGGGCTGGTCCTGCTGGGGAGGATGGGGCTGTGCGGGTGGATCTGTGCTTGGGACGGGTCATGCCCGGGGGATTTGCTGCTTCTCCATATAAGGCCAGATTCTGCTCCCATGGGGAATGGCAGCCAAACCCCCACCGACTCTGCCGACAGCAGGATTCGGCCCTTCCCTGCTTTTTCTCCCTCCTTTCAAGCCAGTGTGTCTGGCCAGGTTGGAAAGGTGTCATGGGAGACCAGCTAAATGTTTACCCTCCCCTCGGGCATGGTAACGCTGTGAGCACGCCGATATTTACACCTTGCGATATTTTGCAGCTCGTGCTGCCAGCCCGCTGCCTGCTCGCTCCCCAGCCTTGCCTTTGGCACAGCATCACGAGGGAAGGGACGTGGCTGCTGCCCAGCTACTGCCCTGCCCGTCTTGGGCAAGATGTCCCGGCCTTTCAGCAGAGGGGATGGAGGGCAGGAGCACGGGGATGAAGCAGGGCTGAGATGCTGGATGGAGCAGAGCAGGCAATGGGTGGTTTCGTGCGTGAGGATGGGGTCCCTGTGGGTTTTCCACACAGGGCAGTGTTTGTGGCAGCCCCACTGGCCCCCCACCCCAGCCACAAACGCTCTTTCTTTTCTCTTGGACTGGGCTCCTGCTGGCCCACGAGAAACGGCTGTGGGGAGCTCTGGGGCTTATCGCCCGCTCCGTGCCTTCCTGCCATAATCGCCCAGCCGATAGCGGGGCCGATAGCAGCTGGGCTGGGACCAGCGCCCACGCGGGGCCTCTGATCTGAGGCCAAGGGGATGGGGGAGGCTCAGCTCGGTGGAAGCCACACTGCTGCGTGCCTGATAACAGCCTGACTGCCCACAGGATGCTTAATGGGCAAAGTGATGCCATAGGGGGTCCTGGTGACACCCCACCAGCTTGGGGCTTGGAGATGCTCTCAGCCAAACTGCTGCAGGGTGCTGGTGCTCCAGCCCCAAGGTACGGCATGTGCAGAACACTCAGAGTGTTTGAAGCTGATGAAGTGCCTGGGTCAGGTTATGCTGTCACTGGCAGACCTGCAGGCTGGGTGCATTTTGGGGTGTAGGCATGGCCATGGTGGTCTCTGAACACCAGTGGGGATGGAAGTGATCCCAAGGGAACTGTTTGCTGCTCAGCATCCTAACACTCCCTTCTCTCCCCAGCACGATGGGAAGCCCTTCTGCCACAAGCCCTGCTACGCCACGCTGTTCGGCCCCAAAGGTACGTCCGTGCTTCCCCTGTGTCTGGGTGGCCGTGCCCAGGGCTGCAGGAGGGGCCAGGTCCCCCTGTCCCTGCTGGCAGGGAGCCATGGCCCCAAAAGCACCCCAGGAGCCAGGTTAGCATGGGCTGAGCATCAAGCCAGCAGTTTGCAGTCCCAGCCCTGCCGTCCACTTGTGCAGAGGGGAGGAGAGCTGAGGGAGGGAGGGAGGGAGGGAGGGAGGGAGGGAGGGAGGGAGGGAGGGAGGGAGGGAGGGGTCTGTCCTGACAGCTGGCCTTTTTTTTTTTTTTTTAATATTTAAAAAACAAATTCCCATTCAAACAGAAGGTGGAGTTGCTCTCCTATCCCAGACATGGCTGGAGAAAGCCTGGGTGAGGAGAAAGTGTGCCAGGGCTGAGGAGCAGCTGTGTCTGCAGTGGCCCTGTGGCTCAGTGGGGCTGGGGGAGGTGAGACAGGGGGCTTTGGGGAGGATGGAGACCCCGAGTGCTCCCAGGCCACCACAGCCTGTGTCTGCCCCATTGCAGGGGTGAACATTGGTGGTGCTGGGTCCTACATCTATGAGAAGCCGCAGATCGAGGGGCAGACGGCTCCGGGACCCATCGAGCACCCGGTGAAGGTGGAGGAGAGGAAGGTGAACGCCGCACCTCCCAAGGGACCCAGCAAAGGTGAGGAGCAGGGCAGGATGGGCAGCCTGGCCCTCCACCATGGCGCTCAGCCACCACATTGGGCGATGGTGTGGGGTGCAGGGTGTGTGTGGGGAGTCCTCCACACCTGTGTGTCCTGGCTGACATGTCCATCTGCTTCCCATGCCCATGCCTTCTCTTCTTCCAGCCTCCAGTGTCACCACCTTCACCGGGGAGCCCAACATGTGCCCGCGCTGCGGCAAGAGAGTCTACTTTGGTAAGGTGGTGAGCGGGCAGTGGGTGTGTGCCCTGGGGTGGCACAGCCCCGAGGTGCTGGGGCTCCATGCAGGACCCCTGGGGCACACAGAGGGGCTGGGCTTGGCTCAGAGGAGCCTGCAGGGATTGGGTCCTCTTGGAGGAGCTCCTGGGTGCAGGGCTTCATCTGCATCGTGTCCTCTGCTGTCACCTCTCAGGTGGGTGGTGTGGGCTGAATAGCTGTCCTTGGCCAACCTCTGTCACCTGTGAGGCAGCAGATGGGGGGGAGAGATGCAGGAGGCTGGGGTGTGCAGGGCTGTCTCTGGACTTTGTATGCAGAAGTGATGTCCCCATGGGGCATGCTCCCCCTCAGCATGTGTGCAGCGGGGCTGGTGTGACTCTTCCTCCTTGTCCCCACTCTAGCCGAGAAGGTGACTTCGCTGGGGAAGGACTGGCACCGTCCCTGCCTACGCTGCGAGCGCTGCAGCAAGACGCTGACCCCGGGGGGCCACGCTGAGGTAAGGGTGTCCCGGTCCCAAGATCCCTAGGCAGTGGGCATGGGGGACAGCAGCGGACGTGGCTAGGCTGAGCTGTGCCGTACCATGTGGGTTGGGCAGCCCCTGCCTTCGTGGGAGGACAGGGCAGGGCTGGCAGGGGCAGCTCCTGCAGCCTGGGGGTGCTGGGGTGCGGGTGTCTGCAGGGGATGAGCAGAGTGGGAGAGGTGCCCAGCCAGGGGCATGTGTCATGGGGACTGGCCTTTCCCCAGCCCCCCGCCCCGGGTGACACGCTTCTCTCTGCCCTGCCCAGCACGACGGACAGCCCTACTGCCACAAGCCCTGCTATGGGATCCTCTTCGGGCCAAAGGGTGAGTGCGCAGGGGTGCTTTGGGTGGGGGGAGCCGCTCTGGGGGCACACACCCCCTCTGATGCTCATGCCACCACCCAGAGGGGGCATCTCCTTGGAGTGTACCACCTTCCCACTCTCATCCTCACTCTCCTGCATCTCCCCACCCCGTGCAGGCGTTAACACCGGAGCTGTGGGAAGCTACATCTACGACAAAGACCCCGAGGCGAAGAACCAGCCCTAGACGGTGTCCCCCTGCCCGCCCGCCCGCTCTGTGCCCCCCGTACTAACCTGTGCTCGCAGCCGGAGCCGGAGCAGCCCCTCGCCAGGCTGGCACGGAGCTGAGCTCTCTGCGGTCTCTACTCCGGGCAGGACAGCTCTGCCCCCCGGGTTATATATCACAGTCTCTAATATAAGCTTCAGTGTTTAAAGGCAAAGGTAGAAGGTGTCTCTGGTCGTTCCCAATGCGCTCTGCCCTCCCCAGCCCTCCTGCTCACCCCCGGGAGGCAGGGGTCGCTGTGGGGACATCGATGGATGCAAGGGTGTGTGGGTGGCACCCAAGGGGCTGATGGCTGAGGGAAGGTGGTGGCAGGAGCCTAGGGCAGGAGGGTGCTCCCTGCTGCCACCTGCACCAAGGGTGATGGAGCTGGGCAGGTGTCCTACAGTGCTTGGGGATGGGGACTGGTGCTCTCTCTGCAGCACCCAGCCCAACTCCCTGCCAGCTGCTGGGGACATGAGGGTCTTCTGGTGGCTCTGGCCTGTCTGTCAGTGCTGCCCTTCTCCTGACCCTTCCCATGCTCCATGGCCCTGGCTCTCGCTCTCCCCATGGCGACTCCCGCTGCCATTGGGGTTGCAGGGTCTGGCATCTCCCCACGCCCCCATCCTTGCATCCCCAGGACATCCCTGTACGTGCACCCAGGCAGGTGCCTGACCTGCTCTGCTGGCTGGTTTGGGTTGGTGCCCCACACCCAGCCTGTTCTCCCATGGCAGCAGAGCCTGTGCTGGGGGGCACCCAGCAGACACAGCCCCGGGGGAGTAGGCTGCTCCCCACCTTCGGAGGGCAGAGCGCATTGGGCTGGGGGCTCAGTGGCGGGATGCCCGCCTGCTTCCCAGAGCTGGAGGTTTCTCGTTGTTGTTGTTGTTTATTTATAAGCAGTTGTAAATGTCCCCCTTGCTTTGGAGAATGACACATGTCCCCCAGTCTCACCCGTCCCCCCTGTGCACACCCACCCCCACTGCTGCCCAGGAGGCCGGGGAGGGGGCTGGTGCAGGGAACCTGCCAGGGCAGTGAGCCCTGGGGTGCCAGCACCCCACTCTCTTGGGGCTCCCTGTGCCGCCATGGGGCTGACTTTTGTTATTTGCTGACAATAAAGGTTTTGAGAGATGTGTTGTGTGGCTCAGCTCTGGGTGCAGATGAGGGATGCTGTGTGTGCTGTGCAGCATCCTTCTGGTCCTGGGACAGTGTGGGGACCCTGCCACTATGGTCCTGCCCCAGCTGACTCCTCCTGGAGCAAGACAAAGCAGCCTTGGCCACACCTGAGCCCAAGCTGCCCAGGCCAGAGCTGCTCCTGGTGCAGGACAAGCCATGGCTGCTCCCCAGGCTGTGAGCAGGATGGGCTTGTAGGGGACTGTGCTGGTCCTGCACCTGGGATGGGATGGGATAGGGTGGGATGGGATAGAATCCTCCCTGGCTTTGCAGGGTGGAAAACTAATGGAGTGGTGATGCCTAGCAGGTGCCACTGTCCCCCCAGCCTGGGCTTGCTGAGCAGGTGCAGTGCCTGAGCAGAGCTGGCAGTGGGAAAGCCCAGCCCGACGGCAGCAGGGCAGGAATGCAGTGCAGGGGCATGGGCCACCCCCCTCCCCAAGCCCTGGGAGCTGCCATGTCCCCAGCCAGATACCAGCCCTGCTGCCAGACCTGGTTTTAGACATCCAGCCATTCCCTCTAGGAGCTCGGCGTCTGGAAAGCACGGCACAGAGGCTGGGGCTGCCAAGGCAAACACTGGCTCTGGGAACCGCTGCTCCGGCTCATCCTCGATGGCAGGTTCTCCTGCTGCCTGCTGGCTGTGCCCCTCCAGGGACACGGGCACCCCACCAGCCCTGTTTTCTGGGGAAAACTGGGACTGGTGGCCCCAGCAATGTCTTGCATCCTTGTAGCAGTATCCTCAGGCTGGGAGCTGCTCCATCACTGTGCAGGGGGTGGGTGGGCACCAGCCACAGCCCCCAGCCTCACTCCCTGTCTGGGCACAGCTGGGAAACGCAGCAGGCACGGCAGGACAGGAGCACTGGCTCTGCCCATGCATGGTCCCTGCCAGGAGCGTTCAGCCACAGTGGCATCCCCGGGCTCGGGCAGCCGGCAGAGCCGAGGGCACAGGAGCTGCTGGTTTTCCCTCTCCCGGCAGCAATCCCAGCGGCATGCAGCCCTTTCCCAGGCACAGAGGGCTTGGCAGCGCGGTTCCTGGGCTGGGGAACAGGCTGTGTGTGTCCGTGTTTTGGTGAGGTTTCCATAGAGACTTGACCCCTCTGATGCTTTAGGGGACAAGGCTGCTGTGTAACTCGGAGCAGTGTTGCTCTGCCCGCTCCTTCCCTGACCTGCAGCAGAGAACTGGGCTCTCGCAGCCACACTGTGCCAAGTTTGTTCCATGTAGCAGCAGCAAGCACTGGGGTGGGGGATCCCCATCACCCATCCAGGACTCAGCACAGCTGCCAATGAAGCCCTTGGCACAAATCCAGCTCTCGTGTGACCCTTCTTTACCATCATTAATTAACAAGTTTAATATGCCAGCCTTTTCTTAATATGCAGCAAGGAGTTTCCCCCATGGACTTCACAAGTTGATCTTCCTCCCCCTGCCCTACCTGGGGGCCCAGCATCAGGCTCCCTCCCCAGCGCCCCTGGGTGGGATGCTCACTGCTGGGGGCAGGTGGGCACACCTGGGGACACACCTGAGACCTAGAGGGTGGCCAGGTGGGATGGGAAGGAGCTGCTGCAGGGCTGCTGGGATTAGGTAAGCCCAGTCTTAAACCCATTTCTCTAGTCTTAAGATTCATAGGAAGGCAGTTTGGGGTGATAGTGAGGGGAAGGGAGGGGATGCCCTGATGGCTGGTACATGGGTTAGTTCTGGGTGGGAAGGTGTATGGGGTAGGTACAGCACCCCACCTGCTTCCCACTCCCAGGCGATGGCCATCAAACACAGAGTTTTATTTTAGTCTGGGGCTGGCTTTTATTTTTTTTCCCTCTTCCTTTCTTTTTTTGCCTACATTTTCTTTTCCCCATGAGAGTTCTACTGGGAAAATGCAGTGAAACTAAAAATAGACCAAATTCAGCTCTGCTGCAGAAGGGGGTGCTGGGTAGCTTGCATCCATCACAGCTTCCTGCTGTCCCTAAGGAGACAACCTGGCTGCTCAGGCTCCAGGTGGGTGATGTCCCTTCACTGTCCCTCCACCCTGATATGGCACAGTGACTGGGCACCCTTCATGGCAGACGGTGGCCCCCAGGTACAGAGGGTACCCACAAGGTGGGTGTTGAGACCAGGAAGCTGAAGGATGTAGCAGGGCTTTGGGATCCCATGTGGGGTTATCTGTATGTGTGCCAAGAGGTTGGGGCTGTCCCTGTGCTGCTGGGTTGGTGTGGGGACCGGGGCACCGGGGCACCGGGACAGCAGAGTGGCACTTTGCTCAAGCAGAGAAGGCAGTTCTGGCCTCTAATCCTTGGTGCATTTTTGTACTTATTTTTGGGAGGCCTATGTGAGCTGAAAATGCTCTTTTACTTGAGGCTTGGAAAACATCCTTCCCCTTGGGGATGTCAAATATTTAAATTTTTTTCAGCTCAGATTTCCTAGTGGGATAAAAACATTGTAGGACTCTGGTGATTACGGACACGCTCTCCAGGGTACGGAGGAAAACAGAGAACAAAATGGACACAGCTTTGCTTGGAAGTCCCCCAAGCCCTGAGAACTTGTCCTGGGCAGTTATCCTTGCTGGCTCCCAGCTTCCTGGGAACTAGCAGAGCTCAGCAGGGAGCGGTGCCTTGCAGCTGGACGCAGGACAGGGATCCCACCAGCTGCCACGATGCACTGGTGGTCAACTCGTTTTTAGGGCAGTCCAGGTGATGTGTGCCAGCCCAGGTATCCCCAGGAGGAGCAGGATTGTCACCTAGTGGCGTTTCTCAACAGAAGGCTGAGTGTGCCCATGACACCAGAAATGGGTCTGCATCACTCACCCTGTCATTAGCAACCTAGAAAAGGGACCAGTGAGTGGACAAAGGCTGGTCCTGGAGTGGCACAGCAGGCTCTCCATGTGGAAAACACCAAGAGGGACTTGGCAGGGGTAGGAATAACAGTGGCAGCCGCATCCTATGATGTCTGACCTAGTCCATGAAGGGAAGGGGGACGCAATGTCTGCGGTGTGAAGGGGAGCCCAGAATGCAGGGAGATGGCAGGACAGCATGGCTGTGGCTGGCAGCACAGCTCTGATGTGCCAGGGCCTGGGCCCATACAGCTGGGCAGTGAAGCAAGACAGATTTAAAGCATTTGCTGGGAAGTCAGTAAATAGGAGCCAAAAGGGATGAAGTGCTGGAAGATGTGATTTAAGATGGGATATTAAAAGCGACCCGGTAAGCACTGATGGCTTCCATGAGGGCAAGGAACCGGCTCCAACACTCCCTGGAGTCAGTGCTGTGGCTCCCCCTGGCATGGCCAGGCTTTGGCTCAGCCCCACGGAGAGGTTGAAGTACTGGGTGTAAATACTGGAGAGGGTGTAGGAGAGCAGGCAGGGATGAAGGCGGAGGAACGACATGAAACCAAGCAGAGGAGGATTTGGGCTGTAAATCCCCCGCAAGTGCAGTACACTGGGCTGTCACACAGGGATTGCTGCTGGTGCAGGCTCTGGCCGTGGCACTGGCGAGGAAGGTCCTGGGTCTGTCTCGGCTCCCTGTCTTGTTGATGCCTGCAAGAGAATTTCTTCCCAAGGTGTAGGCTGGGCTCTGCAGCAGCCTTTATATCACCAGTTGCTTTCCAGGTGGGGTGAGCAGTTGGGGGACCAACTGAGGGCTCCTGGAGTGCCCTGGAGCTGCTTATTGGGGGAGGAATACCTGTGCTGGTGGGACGGAGGTGTGTGCACTGCTAATGAGTGTGCAAACCTGCAGCTCCTCCTCACACTCTCTTCTCTCTTGCTTTGTCCTGACCCTCCGTCTTGCTCAGGTAAGGCAGAGCAGAGTGGGGTGGCAGTGCTGAGCAGTGTGCTGACAGAGAGAGCAAACACTTGTGCACTCCTTCCCCTTCCTCTCACTTCCAGTGAATTTTTAACCAGGAGCAAAAGGTGTGGCATCAACAGCCTGGACCCAGCCCAGGGCAAACCCTGGTGCCAGATGAGTGCATCACACCAGGGCAGGGCTGGGGAGGTGGTCCCTGGCACTGGTCCCCTGCCAGCAGCCCCTGAGCAGTGCCCACGCTCCCCATCAGCCCCCAGCACTGGTGTGCAGCTCCTTGGCAGGCAGAGGAAATGTCTCATCAGTGCTGGGCCACTTCCCAAAGCAGCGGGCGTTGTTTTCTCGATGATCCTGGCTGGATTTGATAGCCGCAACAGAAACAGCCGGGGCTGTGCCAGGAAAATGCACCAAAGCTTCCCCCAGCAGGATACAGCCAGGAGGTTTCCTTGGGCTGCTGCTAATGGAAAGCTTGCAGAGAAGAGCAGATGGTAGCAGAGACTTTGGCCAGACTGTATGCAAGGAGACTGAGGGAATGGTGCCGTGCCTGGACAAAATCAGAGGAGATTTTCCATGTAGCTGGGACTTGGAGCGGTTGGAGAGGTGGGTGAGGGCTACCACGCTCTTCTGTCCCATGGATGGAAATCCCAGATGTATCCCCAGCATGGCCCTGCACGGGCAGCCCCAGGCTCTCCAGTCAGCAGGGCTCACCCTGTCCCCACCAAGTCCCCATGCCACACGGCAGCACCACGCCAGGCTGGGAGCTGGCCCTGGGGCTCTGGGTTTGTTATTGCTCACACAATATTAACTGTGTGATAATCATTCACACCCTGGTTCTTGAGGTTGGGAGCTGACCTGACAAGTGACTGCTGTGGGCAGCCAGCTGCCTTAACTGGGCTGGAACTGTTTGTACAGCTTCTGCTAGAAAAAGCTGTGGGATTGCCCGTGCCCATGGTGGGACGGACTCTGCACCACGTCCGGGAGGGCAGCGAGCACAGATTTTGGCACAGCAGTGAGTGCGTTTCACAGCCTTCAACCATTCCAGGCTTTCCAGCACCAGTGGCAGCGTGCTGGTGGGTGTGCTGGGTTCCCCAGCCAGCATCCCCCAGGGTGGCCCTTTCCAAGCCCCTTCCCCAAGCCCCCTGCTCCTGCACTGCCTTCCCTGCTGCCATCTGTTCCCAATTACTCCCAGCCCTCGGCTGCCTGTCAGCTTTATGAAGACGTACCCCAGCGTTTTCCTGCGGGTGTGATTTGCCCTGACAGCCACCTTCGTGCTGTTATTTTCCTGGCTGGCCGGTAATGGGATTATCCGTGTGCAAATCCGGAGGTGATGGAAGGGTGCAGCGACCCCCTGCCACAGGGTACCCCATGCCGCTTCACAGCACCGTGGCGCCGGCATCTGGCGGGCCTTTTGATGGGATCATGCATCTGGCAGCTCCCCTCAGCCTCTCCTGGGCTTCTTTTGAGCCACCCTATAATTTTCTTGTCAAATTAGAGTCCCGTGCTGGGCTGGGTAGAACATAGGTTACAACAAATCGTCTTGGCTGAGCGAGCCCTTGACTTGCACAAGTGTGGGCTGAAATATGGCCAGGGAGGGGGATTTTGCAGGATTTCTAGTTGTGTGAGCTCTGGGCAACCACCGTCCATGCCTCCAGCCCACCGCTGCCCCGTGCATCCCACCAGCACAGCACCCTGCTGCCGCTCTGAGATTTTCCTTAGGCACATTTTCCACAGGGAGGGACCCAGCTTGGGAGGATCCAGGACTGGGGAATGAATTAGATGATGTGTCCTAACCCTTGGACCAGGCTGTCACCAGCCTCTAGGTTGTGCCTTCCCTGGTGCATCAGCTTCCCCTCATGCAAGCACACTGAGGGGGCTGTGAAGTGAGAAGTGTGAAACCCCCTGCCCTGCTCCAGTGAGAAGGGGCAGGAGGGGAGCCAGGAGCTGCTGCCTTGGCAGATGAATTGGTTTCTTACGTGAAAATAGCTGTTTTTTCTTGCTGTGTTAGCAAAACAAACCCAAATCGGCTTATGTTCCCCACCCAGCCTGCTCCAGTGCCAGTGACTTTTCCAGTCATTACCCTGGTAATCACCAGGGGCCAAGGTGCTGGAGGGGAATATTTGGGCAGGCAGCGTGTGATGTGCCCTCAGCTGCAGTGTGCCCGGGAGCTCTCGCCTCTCAACCCTGCCCCGAGAACTTGGGAAACTCTTGGAGGGTCCTTGGGGGCTGTGAGGACCTTGCACCAAATATGCCACAGATAGAAGGTGGTGCTGGCTCTTGCTGGTGCTTGCTAAAGGACCGGGGAGGGGACCTTGGCCATAACAACACAGCCCAAACAAACAAACAAACGGGACAGCCCAGGTTTTTCCGAGGGCCGTTGCTATGCCATTGGGGAACGCTGGCGCCTGATGCTCCGGGATGGAGCCTCACCCACAGATTGGTATCCGAGGGCACAGACAGCTGAGGCGTGCTCTGCTCTAATGGTTAAATTAGCTGGAACAAGATCTCTAGATAAGATAGGGCTATGGTTTGCTGAGGAGGCTGTTCTCCGTTGGCGTTGACTGGCTTGTTTCCCTGGCAGGCTATGAACCTTGCTTTGAAGCAGTGCTTGGGCTGGGACCTGGCTTTGCTGAACACCACCTCTGCCCCTCTCCTGCTGCTCCCCAGAGCCATCTCTGCCCAGCACCAGAGCTTGCCCGCTGTCTGCCCTTGCCCGTGTCTGTGGGCATAGCACCGTGGGCAGCATCCCGCTGCAGAGGGATGAGCCGGCTGCTGCTCATTACCACTCTGAAAGAGTTTGCAGGCAAGTCACAGCATAGTTTTGGCTGCTGGAGGGACCCTGGATGGCAGAAGGAGCGGTCACCCCAAACGTCAGGTTGCCGCAGCGTTTCCAGCCAGCTCCCTCCAGCACAGGCCAGCAAGGGCTCAGTTTATTGCCCCGCCACAGCGTGCTGATGGGTTTCATACACCGGCATTAGGAGTGTTTATGGACCCGCTCCCTGTAAAACGAGCAGGAGGCCACGTTCTGCGGGCTCCTGAGGTGCTGCCATGCTCCAGGAGCACCTGCAACCCTCCGTCCCTCCTTCCCTCCCTGCTGGGGACCCTCCACTAGATAGCTTTGCTGCACTGCCCTGCTGCTGTGCCCACCCCTGACTGAAGGGATGGGAGCGGGGCAGTGGCCATGAGCAGGATGCATGCACAGCCCTTGTGGGCTGTAGAAACTGGGGCTACTGACCCATGGCAACCTCCACCCTGATTCTGGCTCACTGTCATTCCCATAGGGTGGCACAGTGCATCCCACACTGAGACCATGCTTCGGCTCACCCCTTTGTGACACAGGCTGGGGACAGCCCAAGGTGAGTGCATCCCCGCAGCAGGGCTGGCCAGGCTAAACTGGGGGAACTGGGGGGTGGCTGCCAGGCACAGAGCCTGGTGCAAGCAGGGCTGGCAGAGAGCGGCGCACAGCTCGATGGCGCCAGCTTTGTGAGAGCTGCTGCCGGTTTTGTGCCCACTCTGGTGTGTGAACTGTCTCCAGTAGGGGCACGGGGGACCGAGGGGAGGGGGCGGCTGGGCTCTGCTTCAGCTGGTCAGTCAGCATGCCGTGCTGTGCAGGAGCACTGGCCGCCCTGGCCAGGACAGGAGCATTCCTGCCACAGGCTGAGTGGTCCATGGGGACAGGCCATGGGGCTGGGCCAGCAGGAGGAGACCCGCGAGAGGCCAGTTTTCAGCTGCCCGCCGGCACAAAACCTGCCTTAAAAGGGAGCGCAGCTGAGGGCGGCTATCCTAGCTGGGTGGTGGCCTCAGAGCAGCCTGGCACCATGTGGGAGGGGAAGCAAGGCCACCAGAGAGGGGAGAGGACATGTCCTGTCCCCCGTATTTCATCAGGGTGCCAGCTGCACCCTGCATGGTCCAAGGAGAGGGTCCTGGCCTGGGCAATGCAGGCGGGGGCTCGTGATGTGCTGTAGCACCGTGCAGGGAAACATGGCATGGCTGAAACACGGTGTTTGCATGTGCGTTGTGCCTCGGGGTGGGAAGGACAGAGAGGAGACAGGGTGGAGGCAGCAGGACACCTCTCTCCTCCCATGCTGTAAGACGCTGGCTCAGCATGACTCACGCCTCAGCCGGCAGTGAGCTTCCCCACGATGTCCCTGCCAGCGTGGGCGGCTGACCACCCTGCAGAGCCCAGCAGTGTCCTGGCAGCGGTGTGGCAGAGGTGCCCCCCGGCCTGCAGTGGGGCTGCTGGCAGATGGGGTGAGCCCCAGACCAAGGACATCAGTGGGGAGCATCAGCGGGATGAGGGCTCTGTCTGGGAAGGGAGGCTGGAGCCAGACTGGGTCGTAAAGCAATCCCAGCTGAACCGTGAACTTCGCCTCTGGGCACAGCTTGCTGCCTCTCCTGCACCCACGGGTGGGCTCTGGGGTCAACAGGGCCCTGTTTGCACAGGCAAGGGGTGCCCTGCATTTCGGGAGGCAGACACTAGGCGTCCTGGCACAGGGTTTCACAAGCCCTCATGACCTTTCCAGCACAGCAACGTGCCCTGGGGAGGATTGTTTCATACAAAACAGACCTTTGGATAGACTTTTCATTTCCTTCACAGCCAAGCACAAAGGAACAGCAAGTCCTCGCTCCTCATAAAATGACAACAGTCAGTGACACAGACGGGCTGGCTCTCCACAGTGAGAGGAGCCACGTCCCGCACTCGCGTGTTCCCCAGGTCCTGCAAGAGGTGGGTTATGGCCCTACAGCTCCCTCCTGCTTCATTGCATACCCCAAACATCCCACGGGCAGGAGACCCTGCCTGAGGGTCACCTTTTACACTCCTCTGGGAGAAAACAGATCTGTGCTCAGAGGGGGTGAGCCCTGGTCATCAGCACCTTGTAAATCATGGTTAATTGACAGATGTCAATCACACCTCCAGCCCTGCTCAGAGCGGGCTCTCGGCCACCCACACAGCAGAAGTGTGGGCAGGGAGCAGGCAGGGAGCCAGGGTGCACCCACCTAGGATACAGAGGGGGCAAGGCTGCAGGGGGTGTGGGGTGCAGTGGGTGTAGGGGTGCAAAGGGTGTAGGGGTGCAAGGGTGCAACTGATATAGGGCTGCAGGATGCAAAGGGCTCAGGAGTGTTAAGGGTGAAGGAGGTGTAGGGGGTGCTGGTGGAAGGATTGCAGGGGATGTGGGGTGCAATGGATGTAGGGGTGCAAGGGGTTTAGGGCTGCAGGATGCAAAGGGCACAGGGGTGTGAAGGGCGCAGGGGGTGCCGGTGGAGGGATTGCAGGATGCAGGGGGTGCAGGAGGCATGGGGTGCGCGGCCGCGCCCTGGGAGCACCCGCAGGGCCGTGCCTCCAGCTGCGGGCGGGGCCGCACATCTGGGCGGGGCGGGGCGGGGCGGCCGGGCAGTGACTCCGGCGGGTCCGGCGCGGAGCATCCCACAGCCCGTGAGAGCGGTGCCCCGAGCCCAGCCCAGCCGAGATGCCCAAGTGTCCCCGCTGCCAGAAGGAGGTCTACTTCGGTAAGGGCTTCCTGCCCCCTCCCCGGCCACCTCCACCGCGCCGGGACCCCAGGGATGTTGGGCTGCATAATCCGGGGTGCCTCGATGCTGCACCCCGCCGGGCTTCGCGTCCCTGGGCGCCCCAGAGCTGCGGGTCCTCGGCGCACCCCTGGTACTTACAGGTCCCTCTGCTTCCCAGCGCCGCGGGTCCTGTTGTGCACCCCAGTAATGCAAATTCTTGGGGTGCCCCGGAGTTGTCCACCCCTTTGCTGAGGGTCTGCGGGGTTCTCTGGGTGGGTGAGCCTGTAAATCCGACCAAGGAGGTTCCTTGCTGCAGGGAGTGGGCTGCGGTGGGTACCCCCAGCCTGAAAACAGGGCTATGGTGCAGCATGGGAGCTGAGCCCTGTTCCCTTCCCAGCATCACCCACAGCCCTGTGCCAGTTTGGAGCCCAAAGGCCTTGCCAGTACAGCCCACTGCTCTGAAAGCCTGGGCAGGCGAGCTGGCAACTTCCCAAGGGCAAATCCTGCCCTCGGGCACGTTCCTCGGTCAGTGGGTTGCCCACAGGTTGTCTGGTTTAGCACAGAGAGATGACAGCCCTGGGGTGTTATTTTTAAGATGCCCTTGTAGGCTCGCCATGAGCCTTGTTGGGCTGCTGTTCTGCTGCTGGGCTTCAGGCAGATGTCCTCCTTCTGAGCTGGGGCCCCAGAGAAGCTCCAGGTTGCTGCCCCTCTGGTGCTGTGCTCCTGCTGTCCTGCCTGATGATATTTGGGGTGTTTGAGCCTCTCGCCCTGCTGGCAGCAGCTGCTGGCATGGGCAGGATCCCTCTGCCAGACCTTCCCACTTCCCTGGTTTGGCTGAACTTGAGGGGCTTTGCTGGGAGCAGCTTATATGCACTCCCTGCTGTTTAATTTACTAGAGATGAGGGATCTGGGACCCGAGCACCCTCACTGACTTCTCTTTCTGCCTTATTGCTGCTCTGCTTGTGTCTGTGCCCCAACTTCTATTTCTGCTCTGCCAAAGAATTTGGAGACTCAAGCACAGGCTGCTCTCCTTACCAGCCACGTCCCCTAGTGCTGCCCACCCTGGGGGAATGTGCTGGGGCTGGCGTGGGTGCTGCCTGGAGGGCTGCTGGGGATGTGGCTCCTGTGGCTGGGGAACATCGCTTTCCTAAACTTGAACTTGCCAGGCTTTGAGGTGGGGTTTGGATCCAATACAGTTTGTGGCTCCCTCCTGTGACCGAGGGCCGTGGGGCGCCTCATTTACCCCTGTGGCTTGATACCAGGAGCTACCAATGTGCTGGTGTCAGTGTCTGCCTTTCCCATGTCCTTGTGGATCTGCTGCAATCCCAGTCCAGGTGAGCTGGGTTTGCCATGCCCACAGGTGCGGCCACAGAGCTGCTGGGATGGGAGCATTTGACCAAGGAGGGGTTTGGCCCCATGCTTATCAGGCTGCTCTTACGAAATGTCTCTGTTGATGCAGAAGGAAGGTTCAAACGCTGCTGGAGGACTGAGCTCGCTGTCTGATTTCTGTTCCTGTAGATAAGGAGCACTAGCAGAGGAGGCAGAGCAGAACCCAGGGCACTCTGGGGCTCTCGGAGCCTGGCAGTGCTGCTGGGGCGTGTCTCGGGCTGCTTTCGGCCAAATCACGCCTGTAGAGAGCAGGGGTGAGGAGGAGATGACGCCGAGAGGACTGGGGATGGGGTTTGCACGGTCACCACCAGCTTTCCAGAGGAATCTCGCCTGCGTGGCCGGGAGCTGGGGGCCCTGCCGCAGCGAGCCTTGGCAGAGCTCCTGCCCTGGTGTTGGTGCAAATGCTCATGTGAGAGGTGGGGAGGCTGAGCCCCTTTCAGAGACCCTTCCAGAGGACACTGTGGCCTGTGCCAGGCTCTGGGCACAGGAGGCTCTTTGTGCTGCTGGAGGATGGCAGCAGGGCAGCCTTGTGACATTTGGGCACTGCCCCCGCTCCCACCTCTGCAGCCGCCAGCTTGCTCTTTGCGTAAGCTGTTGTGGGCATGTTTGGACTCCAAAGAAGAGGTGCTTCAGGCTGCTGAGAGCCCCCCTGCTGCCAGCACAGCTCGGTCCCCTTGCTCGACCTCCTTTTGCAGGCATGGGGAGAGTGCTGGGACCTGGCTCTGATGGAGTTCCTGTGGAAAGCTCTGCTTTATCACTTCGTAAATCCCCAGGAACGCAGCTTCCAATGTGAAGAGCACATGCCTCTGCAGAAAATACCCTCCTCCCCCGCTGTGCCGCAATTAAAAGTCACCCTGTCCTCCATAAACATGTCCTGGCCCCAGCAAACAGCATGTTGTCTCCTCTGCGTCTGCCCGAACAACAGCCAAGCTCCAGCTCTGCTCTGGTTTGCTGTGGTGTGTGCAAAGTTGGAGCTGTGGCCAGAGCACTGGAGGCTGGAGCGGACTGGTTTGTGTTGGGGCAGGGCACAGCAATAGCTTCACGTCCCTGGTCCTCCCCAGCATCCCCCTTTCACCCCTGCCAACCTTAGTGATCGCTTGGCCTTCAGCAGTCCAGAGAGAAATTCATCCACTTGCAAGCTGCTGTTGGCAGGAGGGAGGTCCCCAAATTTTGGAAGATGGATAGAAGTTGGTCCATCCATGTGGGTGTGGTGGTGTTCGCCCTGGGTGGTTTGAGATCCAGGTGCCTGGATGTGTACGGTTATATGTGTGCACAGCAAGCACCTGGGTTTGAAACACACTGCCCTCTGTCCTGGAAAAATAGACTTGAGAAAATGCCCAAAATGTCCTCCCTAGAGTTGGTGGCAGGGAGACTGACCTGCCAAAACCAACTTGTTGCACACGTTCAGTGCCTCAACTAACCCACCTCCTTTCCATGGCAGCCGAGAAGGTGACTTCTCTGGGGAAGGATTGGCACCGGCCCTGCTTGAGATGTGAGAAGTGTAACAAGACCCTGACGTCTGGAGGCCATGCAGAGGTGAGGTTTGCTGTCCAGGAGGTCCCTGTCCCCTGCAGCTAGGGGCTGCAGGAGGGGTGGGATGGAGCTGAAGTGCTGTTGGGGACAGTTGGGGCTGATGCTCTTTCTCTCTCCCCGCAGCACGATGGCAAGCCCTACTGCAACCACCCCTGCTATGCCGCCTTGTTCGGGCCCAAAGGTAGGGTGGCAGTGGCTGGAGTGGTAGGAGGAGGGGAAGGGGGCTCGGGGCTCCTGTCTCTTGGCAAGGCACATCCCTTGGTGCACTCGCCGTCCCACGGCAATGCTGACCCTGCTCTGGCTCTCTTTCAGGGTTTGGTCGAGGAGGAGCCGAGAGCCACACGTTCAAGTAAACCTCAGGTTGGTGCCTTCCCTCAGAGCCCCCCTCCTTGGCCAGGGCTGTCCCCCCAGGCAAGCGGGGAAGGCAGGCATGCTGTGACATCTCTCTGGGCTGGCTGTGACTCCCAGCCCTCACTCCGGTGCTCGGGAGCAACCTGCTGGGTGCCAGCTCCTGCTCTCTGCCCGCCCCAAGTGACTGTCAGCACCTGCTTAGCTTCTGCACCAGATGCCGAAGGCTTTTGCTTTATGGCCTGTCGGCAAAGTCAGGGTCTGTCCCAAAGCACTGCTGTCCCTGGGATGTCTCCACTCCCAGCCCAGCCTGACTTCATCCGCCCCTCTCTTCCATCCCTCTCCAGGTCTGATGGCCAGGATCCCCAGCACAGCCTGAGGACGGCACAACCGCACCGCGACAGACATGCATTTTGGTTTTAATTCACTCTGTACTAGACTAGCACGTTAAAAGCAATAAGTAACCGAGGCTGAGGCTGCTGTGGAGAGGGGCTCTGCTCCAGATGGAGTGTGGCCGAGGTGGGGGCGTTGGGATGCTCTGCTGGATAGGAAATTTGTCCAGTATCCCTGAAGGCTGCCTGGAGAGGAGACCACACCCTTCTAGCCAAAACCCAGCCCTGCTTTTGGCATCCAGCTCTCGTGGCTGGGCCCGCAGTTGTATTCTCAATCTTTAATAAACCCAGACCGAAAGATGCTTCCCCCACGTAGCGGCTGTGCTCACTGTACGGGGGTTCCCATGGGACTCACTCACGAAGTGCTTGCCACTTGCTTAAGGACCCCATGTGGCCTCTGGATCAAGCCCCACACCCTGCCATGTCTCCGTGGGCTTTTGCTTCTGGCGTGTGTGGGGTCCTCCCAGGGCTGCCCAGCCCAGGGGCAAGAGCAGCCCCAGGTGCTACAGGTGCTGGGGCTGAGAGTGCCCCATGGGAAGGGGTGGTGGGTGTTGAACCAGCACTTGCCCGGGCACTTGGTCTTCCTGGGCTTGGGGTCCTACCCCACCCATGGCCTCACTGGGTCTGTGTGATGACATCTGCAGAAGCCTGGAGCGTGGTGGCTCCCACCATGAGCCACCTCTTGTTGGCTGCAGCTGTAACAGGGTTAAAGCAGAGGCATGCAGTGCTGCTGGACAAGGGTCTGAGACTGCTGGACACAGGTCTTTCCATCCCTCAACAGCCTCCTGGCCACGTCCCAGCCCTGGCAGTGCCTGATGGAAAGCCATACCCAGCTCTTTGCTCCTGGTTCTGATACAGCACTTTGCAGCCCTTGGGTGGGAGGTGGTTGACTGTCACATCATAAAAACCTGGTACTTGGTGCTTTCACTCTGAGCAGCCATACAAAAAGGCCAAATTAAGGGGAGGTTACTGATGAGGCAGAGCCAACGACCCTCAGTGAGGAAAGCAAAGGTGCAGTGTTGCGCGCAGAGAGCTGGCTCGCAAGCGCTTCGCTCTTTCGTGTTTCAACCTCTTTGTCCCACTGGAAGAACAGAACTGACAGATGTAAAAGATGTGGACTTGAGAGATGTTTCTAAAATGGTTTCTTACCCGTGTCTTTCCCTCACCTGAACCACCCCATTTACATATTCAGCGGTACTTCATACCACTCTGGGATATTTTTGTCTCTGGTTTGTGCATGCATTTCCTTAGAGACTGCTCTGCATCTTACTGTCACACCAGCCTTCCTGGGGCTTGGCCAAAACCCTCAAGGGTCAGAGGTACATGTCTAATGTCAAAATCTTCTGTGTCAAAAGCAGCCCAATCTGATAAGCATCTTAAAACTTCCCAAGTGCTTGGTGCCAAAAGGCTCTGCACCCACCAAGCACGCTTCAGTGGGATCAACTGGACCGGCTGGCGCTGCCTCACCTCCCACCCAGTTAACACAACAAACGCAGGCGTTTGTGTCAAAAGGCAAACCCTGACTATTGCTGTTTGGCCACCACCAAGCCTTCCAGCCAGCCAGGCTCCCGGGGATGCCGCTCCCACTGCTGCCCTTGCCAGCAGCCGCCCCGGGATGCCAGAACCCAGGTCTCCCAGCCAGTGAGACACAGTCCAGCTCTGCACCACTGCTGGCACCCAGCCCACGCCTGGGGCGACGGGGATGTGACTTTCCTCTGCCAGCCAGGCTTCAAAGCAAACCAGTGATACAATCTCAGCAGCTGTGAGCGTGCCAGGGAGATACCGTTTACCCTCAGCATTAAAAATAACGGCAAACACAAGGCTTGTCATTCTCTGTGCTTGTGTTAAGTGTGTCCAGCTGGGAAAGGGACCCATGAATTGGGCTCCTGGTCTTTCTCAACAGGGCCCTGCACCAAAACTTATCAGGAGAAGCTAATTCCAGGTGCAAGGGGCCAGGCTAGAAGGGATGATCAAGGAACCAGTGAGGGGTATGGAAAAACAAGTGCTGCCTGGGGAGAGGCTGGGGTGATCCATCCCTCCATGAAAGCCCTTTTGTGGGCAGCAACCACAGCTGGGGCGGGAGGCAGTGTGCTGGTATTGGCAGTGAGTTGGTGTTTGCAGTGAGTTGGTGTTTGCAGTGTGCTGGTGTTGGCAGTGTGCTGGTGGTTGCAGTGTGCTGGTGTTGGCAGTGAGTTGGTGATTGCAGTGTGCTGGTGTTTGCAGTGTGCTGGTGTTGGCAGTGTGCTGGTGGTTGCAGTGTGCTGGTGTTGGCAGTGAGTTGGTGATTGCAGTGTGCTGGTGTTGGCAGTGAGTTGGTGATTGCAGTGTGCTAGTGTTTGCAGTGTGTTGGTGTTTGCAGTGTATTGGTGTTTGCAGTATGTTGGTGTTTGCAATGTGTTGGTGTTTGCAGCGTGCTGTCCAGGGCTGCTTCGGTCTCTGCCACCCGTTTGCAGTGCAGGTGTAGTGGCTGGGGATGACTCTGCCCGCCCTGGGTGCATGAAGGGATTTAGGATCTATGCAAGGTCTGTGCAGCCTCAGGAAACCTGCAAAGACGCTAAACCTGATCCTGCAGCTGCCTTACTCTGAGCAGTGGGGGGGTAAAAAACTGGGGGTCCCTCAAGCAAGCTCTGGGGACAAGCCCTTGGGTATTGAACTCCGAAAAAGCTCCTTCTGAGCGTCCTGCTTCTCCACCCGCCCTGCAATAGGCACTCCCACGGAGATGGCGTTTAGCCCCAGGACTTGCTGTCAGGATACTCCCCTCTGAGTGCTGTGCTTGTACAAGTCACGCTCTCTGCCTGCTCCAGCCTGGATGCTGTGAGGCTGGGCAGTTCAGGCAGGGGTCACATCCGCAAGGAGCCTTGGTCAAAAAAAAATACATGATAAATTGATTTTTTAATACTTGCTTCGGTCTTTGGAGAGGAAGCAGCAACAGCTGTATCACATCTGGATAGGAAATCCTCGCCCGAGCCAGGCGCTCTCCTGCGATGCGCAGCGAGGCTCAGCAGCGGCGGGCGTGCTGGGGAGGTGGGCTGTCAGCAGACACAATCTTTTCTTCGTTGAACAGTAAATCTTTGTGGCGTGGAGCATAAGCTGTGCAGACAGGCAGCAGCGTGGCTTCCAGCACAGCTCACCTGCGATGCTGTCAGCTCCGAGCCCCTGCGGGAGCTGGGCACAGGCAGGGACAGTCCCTCCCCTCCCAGTGCAGCAGTGCCCTGGCTGTGCTGCTCCTGCAGCAGGAGAGCTGGTAAGAGGGGATGCTTGGGGCAAATCCCAGCTTTTTTGGGGTGCAGCAGTGGCATGCCAGCTTGGTGTGCCCTACCAGCTGCTGCCACTGCTTGAGGCAGAGAGCAGACCCTTGGGACGTGGCTGGTAGCCCCCATGTCCCACCTGGTCCTCAGCCAGCAGCCACAGGGGTATCGCTGCCATCACAGGTGGGGTCAGGGCACAACTCCTGCCCTGAGGTGCCCATTTGGGACAGCAAAAGATGTCAGGTGATCTCCAGCATGGTGATGCCCAGCACGAAGCTCCCCTGCTTTGGTGACCTGAAACACCAGCGTTGCTGACCCCAGAGGAAGGGGCTGTGCTTCCTCTGCCGTTATTTCGGAAGCTTGGGTTGAGATCAGTGAAGTTTGTGGATTGTGGAGCAATGGTTGCTATAAACACTTCACTGCTGTGACAGAAAAAACAAACAACATCACCCGTTCCTCTGACAGCTGGGTGCGGGCGAGCCCCAACGCCCTGGGCAGGGAAGCAGAAGAGGTTTTGGCAAAGGATAGGAAACCGGACGGGTGCAGAAACTTAACTGCTGCTGTTCCCCACCCCGGCTCTGTGGCTTTCTGTACAGAAGAAAAAAGGAGAGAGAGGCAGAAAGGAGCTGTGATGTCCTTTAGCTGATCTATAAGAGACGGGGGTGTTGCTTCAGCACCCAATGAAGGCAGAATGCAGGCAGGAGGGGCTGCCTGGCCCAGCGTCTTCCTGCCAGCACGGATGGGACAGACCTTAATCTGAAGCAGGGGACGAATGTGTCCCTTAGCCCACAGCTGGGAAAGGGAATGGCTTAGGCTGGAAGCTTTACAGTAGGGCACTGCCCTCAGCATGGCTCTCCAGGGCTGTCCTCAGCCAAAGCAGCAGCCGCAGCCCGGGGAAGGGCTGTCCCCTCCAGTGTGGCCGTGGCACTGGGCTGCAGCTCACAGCTGGGCTAACACGAGCTGGGGAGCCGGGGGGTCTGCTTCAGCCGGGGTTCTGGTTCTGGTGCCAGGGCAGTGGGGCACGGGGCTGTGGCTGCTGGGGTTCCTGCTCTTTGCTGCATGGGGCTCACGGGGACGGAGCTGGTCTAACTGTGTGGTACCCGGCTCACCACCACTTCAGGTATTTTTAAGGCTGATGTGCATTAAGCTTAATGAGCACAGGTATCCTTTAGGTGGAGAAAGTGTCTTCCCATCTCCTAACACCTCAGAAATCTGCCTTCTTAGCTGAGCAATGGTAAGAGGGACCATGCAGCTGATGTTGGGCAGCAGGAGCTCTGCAAGCTCACACCGCAAACCGGGACTTCCCAGCCCAGCTCTGCAAAGCAGTGGGTTGGGGAAGCCCCATCCCACCAGCGGAAACAGCTTTGCAGAGGTGGCAAAGAGCGGGGGTCAAACCTGGTTCCTGCTGGGGCACAACATCCCCAGCAAATACCGAAGCAGCTGAAGGTACTGAAGGCAGAGGGGCTCTGGGTAAGGGAGATGGCCAGGGGTGTAACAAGAAGTGGACAAGACCGTGAATCATGGTACTGGAGATGGAGGTCTCCAGCAAGAAGCTTGAGAAGCAAATCTGGAATCAGGCACTAGAGTTGCATTTTACTTTCATGCTTGTTGTGTTATTTTCAAGGAAACAGAAGGAGTTTCCAAGGGGGGAGGATGGAAGAGCTTCTCATCAAAGCCTCTGTCTTTCTTTGGTGAGTCTTGTGTTAGAGGCCTGGGGTGGGAGAGGGCAGAGAAACATCAACTTGGCTATTTAAGTAAAAAGGAAAGGGTGAAACTCTTGAGAACAGAGAACTGTGAGATCTGAGATCTTTTTTTTCTAATCCTTCCCAATTCACTTACACTGAAAGTGCAGACCCTGCATCAGAGGGCCTGAAACACCAACGGCAATTGTAAGTATCCAACTGCTGGGAGCTGACCTTGAATTTTGGCACTACAGCCCACACACGGCCCTGTTGCAGACTCATGTACTGCGTCCAGGAAAACCTGCACAAGAGCATTTGTGTAGCCATTACGGTTCCTCTTGGGGACCCAGTGATCTGCAGCTGTTAGGTGATGTGACTCGGCATGCTAAATGTGCTAGCCATGCCAGCAATGCCAGCAGCCCTTGCACCCAGCGGTGAGGACAGTGCCAGGAGGTGGCTCATTGCCCTCTGGCAAGAAGATGCCTATTTACAGACTGATGTGGCTGCTCTGAGCATGCTGATGGCTGGACCACAGCAGCAGAGGTCCCAGGGTGCCCGGTTCTGAAGGCACCATGCTTTCCCCAGCCAGGGAGAGCTGCTCGGCTGGCAGAGACCTGAGCCCACAACGGAGCAGCAGATGCTGGGGCTGCTCCATGCTCGGTGGGAGCTCTGATCGCTGACCTTTCCCAGGTGGCGTGGGGCTGCCCATCACTGTGCTGATCTGCTCCTTCCCGCCGGCACGATGTTGGCCCTGCTGCCAGGCCATGCCTTTTCCTGCTTGGTTTAACCTGGCATCCCAGTTAAGGGAGGAGAGTGCATGTGTAACAGAGCCGTGAGGGCATTGGACAGGAGCTGGAAACGTTTGCAGTAGCAAACAGTGCAGCCTGACTGATCTGCTCAGGGTGTGAGATGCTACGGCCACCCAAAACCTCCCTTGCACAGGCAGAGAGAGGAGCTGCGCTCTGCTCTGATGTCTGCTCAGCCACCGCCGCTGCTGCGGGGAGGAGAGGATTGAGGGGAGGAGAGGATTGAGGAGAGGAGCTCCGGCTGTCCTGAGCTGGCAGCGGAGCGTGGGAAGCACTGATGCACGGCTCGGTGGCCTGGCCAGGAGACAGGCTGGCTCCCGCCTGCCCCTTCACGGGGATAAAAGCATTAAAAAAAATAATTAAAAGAGTAAAGGAGATGTTTCCCAGAAGGAGAGCTCACACCTTCCCCTTGGCAGGGCTGGGCTGAGGTGACATCAGGAAGCTGTGCTGCTGCTGGAGCGAGCAGAGATTGCCGTTATCACATACAATCTGCATGAGGCAATGGGACGCGGCCGTCATCTCTGGCAACGGCCGCAAACAGTGGGGCCGTCTGCGGTGGCGGGTTGCCATGGCACGGTGCAAACAGGCACCCTCGGCCCCGGCTGAGTCACCCGGGGTGGAAGTGACCCCAGCTGACATATCGCACCGAGAACAGCCGGCCCTGCGGCTGCGTGGCATTGCACGAGTCCCGGGAACTGAGAGGGGGCGAAGCCTGGTGACCGCTGCCCGGGCGGAGCATCCCTGGCCTCTCAGTACCCACCTAACCTTCCCTTCCCGTTGGGGTCCCCATGGCTGCACCCACTGCTGGGCCAACCCACAGCTCAGCTCCTCCTGAAACTGCCTTGGGTGCCGGTGCAGAGCTGGAGGGCTCAGAAGGGCAGCTGGGCAGGTCAAGCTGATGAACAAGCTCCATCCTGCTTCCCTCTGCCATCCAGAGGAGGCTTCCACTGGTCTCCTGTGACCCCAGAGGTGCACACAGCACCATCGGAGTGGTGTTCTGACATCAGCCATTGCTCTTTTGTCTCTGTCAGTCCCTGCAGGACCAGGGCTCAGGAGAGGTGAGGGGTGGCCTGGATGCAGCTGGGTAGGAACTCTGCTGCCAGTGGAGTGGCATCACCATCCCTGCTGGGACAGCACATCGGGGCTGTCATACTGTCACCTCCATCACCTGTCACAGCACAAGGTCTATCTCTGCAGCAGAAAACCAGCACAGCACCTTCCCATCAGCTTCTCCCACCCTGGGAAAGCCACCCAGGCAGCCAGCAGTGCAGATAAATGGGGCTTCGTGTGCTGGGACTGAGCCCACAGCAGTGCCGTGCCGTGCCATGCTGAGAGGCTGGATTTGCCACCTGGCGTCCAACTCGTCTGTGGCCAGGTGCCAACCCTCCGCAGTGGCAGGTGTCTTGTGTCAGCTGTGCCCACAGGGCTGCATGCTGGGGCAGCTTGGGGATGGGGACAGGGGCTGCTGGTCGGGAGGGCAGCCAGCCTAGCTCCCGGGTGCCGCGGGGCTGGTCCGGCTAGTGGGATGGAGAGGTGGCAAGGGGGCTCTTGGTGTGCTGGGATGGTGTGCATCCCAGCTGCCGCTCCAGAGCCAGGTGATGATGCTTGCTGACTGGGGTCTGGCACCTTGGCTTGGGGGACAGAAGCCCAGAGGAGGGGTGATGGGCAGGAGCACCCACTATTGCATGGACGGTGCTGCAAGAGAGCCCTTGTCTCAGCAGCAGCAAAGCAGGCAGCTGCCCCTGGGAGGAAAGGCCTAGACAGAGGAATGTGTGTGGGGATAGGGATGGCTTTGAGCAGGGTTTATGGGGTGGTCAAGAAAACACAGGAAATTGGCTCCAGCTGAAGGTCCTTCCGCCTGGAGACTGCAATGGGGACGGGAAAATAGACAAGCGATGTGTCATGGAGGGACCCGACAGCACCCGATAGCAGCGAGGTATGGAAAGCCGAGAAGGATGCCAAAGACAGCAGAGGATTAGCCAGGTCCGATAAGGCTCTGGGCAATAAAAAAGGACTTCATGGGCTGTTGGGAACCAAAGGCAAGGAACCATATGGAGATGCCAAATCTGTTAGGAAGGAGAGCAGAGAAGCAGATAGAGATTGCTGAGCTAGAGCTGGAGAAGGGATAAGCAAAATGCTTTCCAGGCCATTAGGAACCAAAGAGGATGTGAGACAACATCTGCTAGAGAAGATATTTTAAAAATCCTTAAGCCTGGTTAGCTCACACCCAGGGGTCCTTTCGGGGCCAGCTGGAGCAGCAGGCAGGATCCGTGGGACTGGAGGAGCACTAATGCAGTGCTCGGCACTGGGAAGGGCCACAGTCCCTGGCACAGGGGTGGGCGGCAGGAGGGGCAGCAGACAGGGGGAAAGAGTGCCATGGCAG
Organism: Caprimulgus europaeus; assembly: GCA_907165065.1. The sequence continues at coordinate 26,791,499 of OU015534.1, read as the reverse complement.
TTCATGGTAGTGAGTGGGCTTTGCTGGAGGTCTTGTTGGGCCAAAGTGGTTTCTCTCCTCGTTGTGAGCAGCCCTTTGGCTGTAAGAGGCCGTTCTGTAGCGGGAAGGAATTTCACATGCTGTTTCACGGTGTTCAGATGCTGGGAAAAAAAGGGAAAAGCATCACGCTAGGTCCATGGATAGCACATTAAATGGGTTATGAACTGGGTAATTGCCCAAGAAACCACCGGTGGGGGTTTTGAGAGGATCTTACACACAGGCGCAGGCAGGATCTCTGCTGTGCTGGTGGAGCAGACCAGCCTCGCTGGCACACACCGGTGGTGGTCCCTCTGTGCTGCCCGCAGCAGGAATCCATCTCAGGGACAGGTTTTGGCCACGTCAGCCCCAGCCAAGAGGTGGCCTTTCTCTCTCGGTGACTCAGGCTGTCTCCCAAATGTCAGAACTCTTTCTCCCCTGCTGCCCTGCCAAGGATTAACTCTGGGACTGCTGCAACTAAGAGCTTGTACTCCTGGGGACCTGAGCCACCGGCATCACACCCCACTGAACTGCAGGGGAGGTGGGAAGCTGGGGGTTGGAGCCGATCTCCTGCCACCAAAACGGTGTCCTCTCCCACCAGCTGAAAAGCAGTGTCTTGGTCTGACAGCAGCACAGTCGCGTGTTTAGAAAAGCCGCAGCGGGGGTTTGAGGTACCTCTTGCAGCTGGGAAGGGCGTGGGGAGCTCGCAGGGTTTTTGGCCATGGCTCAGGTGAGCCTGCTGAGCCTTGTGTGAGCAGCAAGGGGTGACATAAGAAGGACGTGGACCTACTGGAGTGGGTCCAGAGGAGGCCACGAGGATGATCCAAGGGCTGGAGCAGCTCTGCTGTGAGGACAGGCTGAGAGAGTTGGGGCTGTTCAGCCTGGAGAAGAGGCGGCTCTGGGGAAATCTTCTAGTGGCCTTTCAGTACCTGAAGGGGCTCCAGGAAGGTGGGGAGGGATTTTTGACAAGGGCAGGGAGTGACAGAACAAGGGCTGATGGCTTGAAACTGGACAAGGGGAGGTTTAGATGAGATCTGAGGAAGAAATTCTTTGCTGTGAGGGTGGTGAGACGCTGTCCCAGGTTGCCCAGAGAAGCTGTGGCTGCTCCTCCCTGGAAGTGTTCAAGGCCAGGTTGGATGAGGCTTTGAGCAACCTGGTCTAGTGGAAGGTGTCCCTGCTGATGGCAGGGGGGTTGGGACTGGTGGGCTTTAAGGTCCCTCCAACCCAGACCAGGCTGTGATTCTGTGACCCGCATTCGGCCGTGGGTCACGTCCCCGGGGGCACAAGAAGCGAGTTCTCCGCCCTAAGGGACGACCCGGGGCGGAACAGATAACGGGGCCACCACCCCGGTACCGACCCCCGGGGGCGGGGCTAGGGGCGGTGCTGGCAGTGCAGTGCTCCTCCCAGCCGCAAGGGGGCGCCGCCGCAGGCGGACTCAGCGGCAGGGGGCCGCCCCGCCGTACTGCGCATGCGCCCGCTGCACTCTGGCAGAGGCGGGAAGCGGCGGCGGGGCAGGATGCGGCGGCAGCAGCCGCGGGATCGGGGCTGGGCGCTGCCCGCTGCCGTCGGGGCGCTGTGCCGGGCCCTGCCGCCCCGCGCCCGGCCCGCCCCCGACACCCTCCGCCGCGCCAGGTTCGACCGGCCGCAGGCGGTGAGCGCGGGCCGCCACGGGACACCCTCCGCCGGCGGCCCCCGCTGTTGTCTGGCGAACCCCGGGGGGACAGGGACAGCCCCTCCGGGGGGCATCGCTGTCGGCCGGCAGGGACCCCTGTGTGGGGCCGGGTCCCGAGTGGAGGGGGGACGGGGACACCCGAGTGGGAGTGGGCCTGGGGAGAGGGGGGGACACGACGCGCTTGTGTGCGGGCCGCAGCCGGTGCTGCCTCGTGTGACAGCCGCTGCTGAAGGGACTTTGTTTTCTGGTGCTTTGAACTCGCAGCTTGGTGTTTCACCCTGGTCTGCAGCACCTCTCTGGTGCCACCCGGGGTTTGCTGCCTTGTGCTGCACACCCTTGTGGATCTGTGGCAGTGCTTGCAGCCCTCCAGCTCATGTGCAGGCTGCTCCGCTTGCCCAGCTGGATATCTTCAGCATTTTACAAGTGTTGACTGAAATTCCATCTGTAGGAATCACTGTGAGTTTGTCAGCCTGCTGTCCTTGCATGGCCAAGAAATGATTTCCAGTTGCAGCTCGTTGTGTGCTGCCTGTTTGTGAGTTTTTGATGTTAGTCAGATAGTTTCAGTGTCCTCAAGTGCTTGTTTGACTGTGGGTGAGTTGTGCCATATGTGTTTGTCTCAGAGCAGGTATTTTGGAAGCTGTGCTCCTGTATGTATATACCTAAAAGCAGAAGTGCTGGGTCTTGCTGTGCAGCCAGCATCAATAGCCTTTCTTTTCCTGAGTGCACCTTACCATAGCTAGTGTACATAAGACAGCTAATGTGTGAACCTGCCCCATTCGACAGTGTTGGCAGGATACAGGTGTGCTCTTCCATGTAACAACTGATGCTCAGGTATGGGTTTAATTGCCTAATTAAGGCTAAATATATGACAGATATTTTGCCTGCTGATTCCCCTCCCCACACCTCTCTTTCTTTTGCAGAGTCTGGATTTCTGGAGGCTGCTCTATGCTCTTCTGAAACAAATCCATGGAGGCAAGTGGACAGAGGCTGATGACATAGGTAATCTAGTCAGTCTGGCTGACTGTGCGAGTTCCATCTGTCCCAGGGAAGTACTGGGACTGCTTTTGTAGCACCTTTTTTTTTTTTTGGCTCCTTGCTACCTGTCAGGAATACTCTGTCTTTGCATTCCTGTTACCAACTTACTGTTGCATCACAGCTGTGCAGGCATGTGTCCTCCACTTTGGCTTGCTTCGTCCAGGAAACAGGGATGTTCTTGTGTCTGCTGGGGGCTCTGGCTTACCTTTGACATTTTATGCAGGTAAATCTCTGCAATGATCTTGTGCCTTCTCAGCACCTGCAGAGATAATTACAGAAATAGATTTGGTTTTCCTTTGATTCCTTCTTTCCACATTCCACATATGACTTATGATTCTGTGGTTAATTTTCTATCAAGTCCTATGTCAGGGCTGTGAATTGTAGCATATGAACCATAGAGGCAGTGTTTTGGATTGAAGTTTTAGACAAAAGTAAAGTGTGTATGAATATTTTAGAGGGACCATGAATATCTCTATGGACAGGGCCACTAATCCAGAGAGAAGCTGGATGCACATTGGCTTCTCACAATGACAGAGCACTATTTACTATTTAAATGTCTGTTATTCCAGGTACAATACTACTCCCCAGACTTCTCTCTTGAAAGATGTCTATCTAGATCCCTTTTGTTGTCAGAGGAAGTTTTGAGAATGGGATTGTCTGTGATGGATAGAGGTCTCCTCAGACCAAACCCACTTAAAATCCACTTTTGCCATTTAAAGCAAAAAAACCTAAACAACACTGTTTTAGCCCCTGCTGAGCTGGGAATCTGATGGCTCTGTAAATGGAGTTAAAAAAGGCTGAGCATTGTGGATGATGCTTCTCAAGGAGTGTGGAGCAAAGCCAGCATAGTTTTGCTGGTAGCTCAGCAGGAAATCAGCATGGTTCTGTGTTACTCACAGGACTGCTATTTTTCATTTGTCTGTTTTCTACTCATCCACAATCTGCTGTGTATGATAACTCAATTTATTGGCTGTCTTCTACAGCTTTGAGGTAGTCCAGCACAAGTGCAGCCTCACTGAATCTTGGCTGCTCCCATATTAATTGCTTGTAGCATCTGGAGACAGGATTTGCAGGTGCACGTGGCAGGTTGCTGGCTCTAGAGAGCAAACCCAGCCTCTGCTGGTAGACTGGGAGGTAGGAATGTGTGGTTCTGCTCAGAACTGCTGAGATGGCTTTTAAGAAATTTTTTTGGTCTCAAATTGGTGATTAAAGCTGAAATTCAGGTTGGATGGCTGTACTGGTTTTCAAATTACACTAATTACCTTTACTTGGCCATGTGAATGAGTTGTCTGCTGTGAACACAATCAGTATTTCACTGCCTTTCTTCAGAGCACTTATGGTCTTTCATGTATTTGTTTCATGGAAATGAGGTGGCAGCCTTGGGCATAGGGACTAAATAACTTTCTCAGGTTTGCACAGGATCCTGTAGCACCACAAAGACTCGAAATGGATTCCTCTAATCCAAGTCTGGTGCCTCAGCCCATGCATCAGGCTTTCCTCTCTTTGCTGTTTTTGTACAACCTCTTAATTGTCCTGGATAAAGCGAGGAGAGCAGCAGCTGCCAGGTCCCAGAGGAAGGTTATGAAGGCTCCTTCAGTGTGAGGGTTCCTGTGTGCAGAGGAACAGCTTTCTGGAAAAGAGAACCCATGCTCAAATCGTCTTCTACCCTTTATTTTTTTAGGCTGAAAGTTCTTCCAAGGGAAACACTGAGCTTTGGCCTGTGGTCTGCGTGTGCTGTTGTGGTCACAGTGGTTCTTCTCACTACTCTGGAGTGAGACCTACATTTCAAGGACTGCATTCCAGATGTTGGGTCATTTACAGTTGTGAGCTCCTAGAAGAAAGCAGTGCATTGCAAGGACAATTCTCTTACAGATTTTTGCCCATGGAAAAGGACAGATTTTTCCAGAAAGCATTTCCTTAATGTGGGAAGCCCTTTTATCAAGTGACTTTCGAAGTTGCACCCCAGTGTGTGTTTCTGTTTTGAGTTAGTAGTTTTCATTAGTCAGTTTTTGATCTGCTCCTGTTATATAGTTGAATTTTAGAGGAGATTAAAATTTGCTTTGAGTAGAACAGCTCCTAGTCATTCCCTTGTTATGGCTGTGATGTGATTTTATTTAGAAATACTTTCTGTGTCATGTTTTTAAATGGATGATGTATTTTATTGCCTAGCTAGCAGGAAGTAAAATATTTGAAAAATCACATATTAAAAAAAAAATCCACACAGTTTGATGTTTTAAAATGTAGGAACTATGGTGTTCTCAAAAAAAAAAAAGAAGCCAGAAACCCCACTGAAGCCTGCCAGCCAGTGGTTAGGAGATTCTACAAATTACTCTTCTGGTTTCTTGTTTTGGAAGAATTTTTTCTTCACACAGTAAGAACCACTTAGTGTAAACTTTGGTGGGGAGCCGTTAATGCACTGCACCCCCTGAAACATGTCAGAACCACAGGTCTCTCATCAGTAGAGTGTGAGGCCAAGTAAGCTGTGTCACATTGCTCTGGGCATAACCTTCCTGATGAAGCCATGGTTGGTGGTTTCATGCTGCTGTCTCATCACAGAGGCTGAGAGCTGATGGACTTGGTTAACGACCTAGCAGCGCAGCAGGTAGCAGTGCAGTAGGCATTTAGATAGTTGGAGGAAATGGTTCTTTTCTGGAGTCACAATTCATGTTTTATAGTAGGGCAAAGAGATCTGGAGCTGCAATATGTTTTTGTTTGTTTGATGAATGAAGCAGAAAATGTTTTTTCTGCAGCAATAGTTTCCCATAATACCACTACCTATGCAGGTGTTTCTTGCCTGAGTGCATGAAGTAATGTATCTGTGTCTGTTCCTGTACTTGATTTAGTTCCTTTCCATCTTAGCCTGCCAGGCTAATGCATAACCCTTATTGGAATATCATGTTGTAATTCATTGAAAATACTCTGCAGGGTTTGGAAGAGCACAGCTTGAGTGTAGTTTCCAGAGAGCTGAACCGTGAGGTTCACCCACAGCTTGGCCTTACTTGCTGAACATACTTTTATAAATAATGTGCACTGCAGAAGGGGATTAGTTGGAAGGACTGTGTAAGTCTTTCCCTATAAATTGCCTAATCTTAATGAAATGCTGTGAGAAGGTGTTGTCAAAGGGAAGGTGTTTGAGTGACTGATGTCTGCTATCTGAGTGATGGGTTTTCTTCCTCAGCTGCACTCTTTGAGTAGTTTTCATTAGTCAGTTTTTGATCTGTTCTTGTTATGTAGTTGAATTTTAGAGGAGATTAAAATTTGCTTTGAGTAGAACAGCTCCTAGTCATTCCCTTGTTATGGCTGTGATGTGATTTTATTTAGAAATACTTTCTGTGTTCCAGATCTGTGCTTTGACCACTCACAATTCCTGCCTAATACTCACGCCAGTTGTATCTTCTCATGTGAGGGCAATGTGTGGCAGAGGGAGAGATGAAACAGGGGGAGATAAAGGACCACAGCAACACAGAGATTCCATTGGTGATTTGCCTTGGTGGATCTGGTCCTAAGTAGTGTAGCAGAGCAGGGAAATGATGATAAAGGAAAAAAACACCTGGCTTGCTCTCTATTCCTTCTCTTTGGTATGTTGTCATTTCGTGGGGAGCTACCTGAACTGCAGGTGGCAGCATGTGATGCTTGTTTGGTTTGAAAAAGGAGGAAAGTACATGTTGATCTTCCTTCCTTTTGGAGTAATTCTGCCTTTGCCTGTTATGGCAGTTCCTTTCCTGACAAATGCACAAAGAAAAGGAAAGGGCAACATGAAATCCTAGCTCGTGGGAGAATGTTTGAGAGTGATCAAAATAAAATCCCTCACATCCGAGTGCTCCCCTGTGCATGAGGGACCGGAGCGCGTATCTACAGCAAGATTTTTAGCAAGCCACGGGCATTTCTGCCTCCCTAGCATCGAGAAGGGAAGCTGCTTGCTTTAATATTCACAGGTTAAGGAAAAAGAGCAGAGTGGTTTAGGTGTTTGGTTTTCCTTTTTGTGTCTGTAATGTGGAAACAAGCTAGGTTTAAAACCAATTGTCCAACTTTTCATGTGTCTCTGCAGAAGCTCTGCTACGCAAAACACTAGTCCTGCAAAAAAATAGTAGCTCTGCACTATTGTGTCAGCTGCTTAATCATGCTCCTGATCTTGTTTTTGTTCTTTAGTCCTGGTTAACATCTTTGTCAGGAATTCATTTGTAGCTTTCATGTGGCCAATGATGTATTCCTGCTCCTGCTGCTGAAGATGTGTAGTAATCTGTATGACAGTTTCAGCTGTGTGTTTGGAATGAGCAGCACTCTGGAAGTAGTCTTCTCAGGGATCTGCACTCTTGTGTCCCTAAATGCTAAAGTTCCTCAGACAAGGTGAGTGATATACCTTCCTCTGGTTTGTCAAGGTGCAAAGGGCTTGGTGGCTCTTCATGACTATCAGCTCCTTCCAGCCTCATCAGAGCTGTAGCAATGTACTGCTTCTATGGGTTTACTAACAGAGATCATTTTATAGCTCCTCCCTGTGTCTTGGCTTTGTATTACTTTTGGTGGTTAAGACTCCTTTAGCATTTTGCAAATCAGGTTAAATCAACCACTCTTCACTTTGAGAGTCTCTTGTAATTAACAAATTCCTTTTGAGAGCAACAGGATATTTTTTCTTGTTTTTTTTTGTTTTGAAGTTGGTCATTACATGGTTTTTGAGCTTCAGCACTTGATGCCAGACAAAGAAAGATTATGATCTGTGTCAGTGCTAAGGGATGTTTTTACCACAAGTGGCAAGGAGCAGGCAAATGAGTATGTAATGTGATGAATTGGTATGTTAATTAAGGACAACAGTGACAGTCCCTGATTGTACAAGGTTTGTACTTCCTGTTATTTTCATGTGTGTATGCACCTTTTTTATGAAGCCCTGTGGAGATACTGAAGCATTACACTGGAAAAGGGAAGCAGCTTGCTTCCTTACTTTGTAAGAATGCCTAAACTGGATAAAACTGAAGGTTCCTCTATCTCCATCCAGCTGTGGCAGCTGTCAAAAGTGGATACCCAGGGGAAAGGAAAGAACAAATACAGAAGGATGCTTTCAGGGAGGTATTCTTTCAGCCTCCAGTAGTTTACATCTCAGACTTCCCAAACCAGAGAGGATCTCTTTGTATGTCATAAGCTTCCATGAACTCATGTTCTGTAAATCTAGTTCCTCCTTGAGCCTGTCTAACTCTCGGTGTCCATAGTGTCCCATGGCCAGAAATTTCAGAGCTTTGCAGTGTGAAGAACATCTGGTTAACTTGTTTTGACTCACATGCTTGCTAACTTTGGTGGCTCACAGTTCTTGTATTGAATGTCATGCAAACAAATCGTTCCCTATTCACCCATTCCAAGAGTTTTGTCACATCTGTTCTCAGTCATCTTCTTGGCCTACATTATCCTTACAAGGAAGCTGTTCTGTGCTTGTGATTGTACTTGTCCTTTCTGTTTTTTTCCAAGTCTTCTGTAGCCTTTTGGGACTGAAGAAATAAAATGACACAGTGAATTTGAGATGTGAGGTCACAGTGGATATAGACAATAATATGATGTTGTTCCCTGTGTTCTGTTTAGTTTCCTTTCTAGGTTTCTTACATTCAGTTTGGTTTTGGATGCATATGAGAACCAAGTGTGATATTGTAATAAAAAAATCTTACAATCTAATACTGTGTTCCTGAGTCCAGTGGTCAGCCTCAAGCCCATTGCCATGTCAGTAAATTTAGGATTGTTTTTTCCCTTGTATGCATAATTTTTCTTTTTTTTCTGGAAATAATTTTATCTGTCATTTTAAAGCTTGGACTTGTTAGGTTCTGCACTCCTTCACGAGCTGCCTGCATTCCTTACTACTGAGTAATATCATATCAGCACCAATTTTTGTGTCACTCTCACATTGTCTGTGTGTCATTTTGAGTTGGTTGAACAGCAGCTGTTTATCAGAGAGCCCTCATGTGAAACCACCATTTGTTCCTACCCCCTGGTTCTTGTCTGCTAGGCACTTGTCATTGATTCAAGGGCCTTCCCTCTCCCTCCACTGCAGCAGTTTGGTTTCTTTGTGCTAGTTGAATCCCACTGGGAAGTCCAAATGTCCTACACTGGTTGAATCTTCCTTAATCACTTGCTTGTTGTTGCCTTTGGAGAGCTCCAGTGGCTTTTTGAGCAGGGCTTCCTTTTACAACAACTGTTGGTTCTTCCCCAGTGTGTATTGTTTATCATTGTGTCCCCTAATTATGTTCTAATTATTGTAGTTTTGACTTAGTACAGAGCTGAGGTTTACTGGGCAGAAGGTTTTTTTTATCAATAATTTTCTCTGTGTTTCCTCAGTGTTTTACAGTTCTGTAGTGCCTGTCTTGTAGCTGTCAGGTAACACTTGCTGGTGTGGAGGAACATGGATCAGAGCATTCCTGAGAATTAGATAGTCCATGTGGTCTGGTGTGGAGTGTGGAATGCTGTGTTATCTCTGCCCACTCAGAGATTTGCAGCAGGCAGTGAAGCTCCTATCTCTAAATTCCAGTTTCATTCAGGAGTGAAGTGACTCAGTGTTTACTAATTCGTAGCACGCTTGGTGGCTCATAAAAAATGAATAGGTGAATTGGAGTCCTGTTCTAGTGGGGATGGCTATTTACCTTCTCTGCCTTTGTTAATCTCCAAGAGGCCATTACTGGCCTTGATCTTGCTTTGAATTTCTTCTTTTTGCTTAGCAGTGATTCCTGTTGATCAGAATGGGGCAGCAGGGGAAGGCTTTTACTCTCTGCCTGCTGTCCTTTGTCGGTTGTTGGTAGAAGCCTCTCCACTGTTCTCCACTAATCTTAGACTTGATTCAAAACTCTTGCTCTCAGAGGAGGCAGCAGTTTTCCTGGGACTGGGTGGGTGAATGCATTGAGTGGTGCACTGTGTCATTCTCAATTGTTTTCTTCTGTCCAGATAACCAAATTAGGTTTGTAAAGTCCGCGCTGTGGTACCATGGCTATGGCAGGCCTGAACTCCACCGGCTCCCCGCCGACGGCTCAGCGGGCAGCCGGGAGCTGCTGCTGGCGTTTTCCTGGCTGCTGCACAGACTCAGCCTCCTGGAGCAGCTTTTGTCTCGGAACAGAGTAAAGACTGGGGATGAAACCTCTGTGTGCACGGTGAGCATGTTTATGTCCTTCCACCTTCTCTGTCCCTAAGTAATGTTCTGTGATAGCAGCTGTGTGGTATCTTGGTTCCTTTACAAATAAACACCTTACTCCAGCTTTAAAGAAACCAAAAGGGACCAGCATCTGGAACGACTTTTCCTCCTCTAAACTTTCTCTGTGCAGGTCATCTGGGTTCCTTCTCAAGCTCCCACCCCTGCCTGCCCTAATTTTTATTTCCAGTATAGGTGAGACCAGTGTGGAGGAGTGCAAGTAAGTGAATGTCTTCGATCTCTGTGCTTCTGAGTTTTGTGCTTCCAGACTGTAGCATGAGTGGTTCTGCAGTGTAGGCAAACAGGTTAGGTGTGGGTGCTGGGTACATTGGCATTGAGTAGAGCAAGTAATCTAAAGGCAAATAGTACTTCTCAAAACCATGGAGATCTCAAATGGCAGCTACCACTCTTGGGGTAATTAATGACCTTGTAGCCTCCTTCAGGACACAGTGGGGTATGTTGTTTCCATCAATAAATGATGCTAGCACACAGAAAGTCTGCTCTGAAGTAGGCTAAAGATAGTTGTGTGTCTGCTTTAGTTGCAACATATATGTGATAAAAAAGGCAACCCCACAAAACTACAGTCTAATAATGTTTGGTAATACTGCTTTAAAATCCATTCTTTGCATTTAAGACCACATGCACATGTCACTGTATTGACAGTTGCTCTGCAGCACAGAGTCAGAAGCTCATGAGAAGATGATATGAACATGGAAAAAACATCGTTTGTTGCAAATAAACTGTCCCTGCTCTTAACACAACAGATAACATAGGCTGAATTTAAACTGACCAGTGCAGTGTGTTAGTGTGGCTGAGGCCTCTCTAGATGGTTGTGAGTTTGTTCTAAGTTATCTTAATCTGGTCAGACATTAGTTACTGGTCAGTCTGGTTCAAAATTACAGGCTCACAGAACTGTCTCATTTTTTGTCAGAGGACATTGTTGGTCTGAAGCCCTACCTGCTGATAATCTTGTTGTGTCTAAGACCTTGTGGTCTTCATGGTCACATACACGTGCTCCCCTGGACTGTAGGCTGCCTGATTTTCTAGTATCTTTTTAGGGGACAGCAAAGAAGGAAAATGAGAGTTTGGAAAGGTGCAATAGAGATACGGTGTCTTTAGAAGGAAAACACTTGTGCAAATGGGAAACAGTTCAAAGGGGAGAGTCACCTTTGGAACATTATTAACAGTATTTTGGGAAAACAGACCACTCTTGCCACACTACAGTTGTTTCCTGCACAGGGGTGGGAGCACAGGAGACCACGCTTGGTGTGGAGGATGCCTTGGGACTTTAGGAAACACACACTTCTGGAGAGCTTACTACTTTAAACTTTTCTTACTTTTTTCTTGTTTTTCCTGTGTGGTAGCAGATTATTTTTTGTGTCTTTAGTTTCTGTTACAAAAGAGCAATGTGTGAAGTGTAGCAGCTACATGAATTCAGGAAATGGGGCAATGCCTATGTTATTTTCTCTGAAGGTTTTAAGTTTTGCATTTTCCAGAAAGAGATGAAAGAACTATGGTAATCCAATGTTATCTTTTATGGCCACACAGAGGCACACTGAGAAATTTATTGCTGTGCGTTTCACTGCAATTCTAAGCGGCTCTACCTGTGTTTTTCAAAAAGCATGGAATACATATTGCATGTTTTTATCTAATAACTATCTGAAACAGTGTTTGGAAAGGTTTGTAGGCCTAAAAATTCTTTTCCCATAGGCTAGACAAAAATTTTATAGACTGGGAGTTGGACTTAGGATATATATGTAAAGCTCATTGTATTAATGACAACACTTCTTGTATGGTGTTCATCTAGCAAGCTTTCATACTTCAGTAAAAATAGATGTTCATGGGGAAAAAAAAAAGTGATAGAATGTAGTTACAGTGTAACTAGTGTGTTTTGTGATTCTCCCTCACAAGAAAGTAAAACAATTTTGAGGGAGAGGTCTGGAACAGGCTGCCCAGGGAGGGTGTGGAGTCTCCTTCTCTGGAGACATTCAAGACCCGCCTGGACGCCTTCCTGTGCGAACTCATCTAGGTGTTCCTGCTCCAGCAGGGGGATTGGACTGGATGATCTTTCGAGGTCCCTTCCAATCCCTAATATTCTGTGATTCTGTGATTCTGTCTTATCTTTTTTTAGATAAAGCATTAGAAAACCACTACATTCAACCAGGAAGATCCAACCAAATTAAGACCTAGGAATGCACAGTTAAGGACATAAGGAGGTAATGGTGGGTGAGAAGGAGAGGGTAGGTGGATCACACCTCATTTTGGTTAGTAAGTCAGTTTATTTTAAACCACTCCTGAAAGTCTGTTGTTTGTTGCATAAAAGTGTGATAGTTTTGTTATTGTTATATATTGTTATTTGATTGCTGTAGTTATTTAATGAGATACCTTCATGTGGCAAAGTCTATTCATCAGTCAGACAATGTTCAACAATATAGCCCCTGAAATCATAGTAAGAAAGGAAGATGAGGGTGCCAATTTGATATCTCACATCTTGTGGGTTAAAATACAACTTGAACAATGGAAGTACTGGAATTTTGACTCTGGGAATCTTAAATACCAAGCTTTTGTTATACTTAAGCTGAAGTGCTGGGAGATGTGTAACAAATTGTATAGGTGTTGCTAAACACGCCAAAGATGTAACTCTGCAGTCTTAACTGTCTTCTATTTAAGTAAATTGAAGGAAAAAAGTTAAAAGAAAAAGAAAAAAGCTTCACTAGAGAAAGATCTGTCTCAAAAAAGAAGCAAGAAAAGAGAGTGCTCTTTAAAAATGGAAATTCTCAGCTGAGAAAGAGCTTGAAAAATCTACTTCCTGGGCTATTTTTTTTAGTGGTTATAAACAATTGAAAATATTTTCCTGAAATTAAAATGTTGCAAAAGAAAAATCCATGAAATAGTATTTGGTTCTGTGCATTGCTGAGATGTCTGCCAAAATCAGCAAAGCATGAAAGCCAGTACTTACTGTCAAAGCAACAACTGTTGGTCCACTAGTGACAATAAATGTGAAGAAAGTCCTTACCTTTTGTCTTGATCTGAAAAAATGGAGTCTTAAGAATTGTAGGCATAGCTGTGGTTCAAACTATATTCATGTGGTTTGCTTTTAAAATGTTGATTGAAATCCACAAAAGTGGACATGGCCTGTTGTTGTGTGCAGAAGAGAGAATGCAGCTAATCCCTAAATTAAGGGTGCAATCATGTTCTGACTATTCTTTCAGCCTAAGTTTGAAACAAAGCCTACAACCTGCTAAATTGCTGATGGTGTGCCAAATACCCAACATATCAAGGGCCAATTAAATTAATTCCTTTCATTTCATTTCAGATTATCACTCTCTGGCCTTTTCTTTGCAGTTCCTTAGCAACAGTTTTCTTCCCCTGCAAATTGAACACTTCCATCAGCTCTAAAGGATTTCAGGCCAGTTATTTATAGAGGGACAAGGGTATTATTGACACATGATGGACATGGAGCTCAGCTGCTGCATGGAATTAATAATCTTAAAATCCTGAGCTGGGGGAGGCTTCCACAAGCTTAATTTTACATGCAGTTACATCTTCAGAATCAAAAGTTAAATGGTTCCTGAAATTATTAACTAAACAGTGGTGGAAGCATGATGAAAGGGTTATGGTGGTAGGATATAGTGCTTAATGTGGCTAATGTAATTAAAAAAAATACTCTTGAGGTCGTTGCTGTTAAGGACAAATATGGTTAGTAGCCTAGGATGGTTATGTGCAGGGTGCCCCAACGAGCTTAGGGAGCCAGTGCCCTCTCTAGCCTTCCACCCACAGCTCTCTCCCCGTGTGTGAAGTTTATAAGCTGAGGGGGAGACAGATAAAAGAGCAGACTGGAACCTGTGTCACTGTGCAGGAGGAACAGGAGAGGGTATGGGTGGGTGGTAAATGTCAAACTCCATTACCTGGCTGCTGTAGTGCAAGTCCCTTCTCTGAATTTACTGTGCTGAGCTGTCAAGCAGGTTGGTGAGCCCAGAGGCGGTCAGTGTAAGTTCAGACCTTGTATTGGTCAACTCGTTAAAGAAAAGTAATCACTAATTGTCTTAGATCTATAAAGACTTAAGTACAATCTGAACTGGAGATTCACATTGATTTACTGAAGTGTCTACTTGGGAATTCTGGCCTGTTGTTATTGCCTTAAAGCACTGGGTGATTAATTGATGGACATTGTCTTCAAAGGGTTTTTACATCCCTTGTGGATTTCCATCTCAAATATGCGTGCTGAGATGTCAATCTTAGCATCTTTTGTTGCTTTGGTGATCATGTACAGGCAGATTATGCCCAAGTGCCATTCATTGATTCCTATTTACACATGAAAATGCTGGAGTACAAAACACATCTGAAAACCTGTAGGTGAGACATTGTCTTTCCTGAACCTGCAAGGAAGATCTGGGGAGTTCTCATATTCCCTCTCTCTTTGAGAAGCAGATAATTGTTTGGTATAAACCTGCCTTTTTAGCACATTCAGTATTTGACTAAATTTTGTTTTTTGCCTCCCTTTTTAAATTTTAGTGATGATATCATGGCTTTCTCTAAATCTATGATGATTTGTGTAGATAATAGCAGTACTCTCTGAGCATGTATTCTTTCTGTTTCCAGGGAGGAATACTACCTGCACTGGTATTATTTCTACAGCTGAAATTAATCTGTGTGCCTGTAATTGAATTATGTGTTGAGTGTTTTAAATGGATGTAGTGATGTTATATCCTTCATTATCACCAGGATATGTTGTACAAACACTGGTTCTTGGTTCCACTAATTCCCCTTACCTGCTTCTTGCCCTCTGAGTGAAATTGGATGCCCCTCCTCTTTTGTGAGTTTATAGTAATCAACAAATAGAGCTATTGTGGCTGTTATGGTTGGAATTCATGCGTGTGTCTCTAGCATGCCAAAGTGAGCTCAGTTTAATTACTTCTAGTGGAGAAAAATGAAACTACACATGCCTTCTGACTCTTAGGTTTGCAATTTGATTAATCTTTAGTTTGTCACCATCTAGTTTGGCTCACTGGCTATTTCCAATACAGTGTCAGGCTTATACTTGGTCTAATCTTGTTGTTGAAATGCCTTTCTCTTACAGAAATCTTGACGGTCACTGCTGTTCCATAAACCATGTTATTAGAGGAAAGTGTTAACGTAGCAGCCAAGCTTCATGTTCCTCCAGCAGAAACCCAGGAAAGCTTTGGCACTAGTGTCAGTAAATATAAATTTCCTGGGTTTTTTCCCCCTCTTCACCTATTCCAGTGGGGGCAGAGGAGGGAATTTTATGAACCTATTGATTCTGAATCAGAAGCACAATTACTTTCCAGATCTTTATGGGCTGTACTAGCCTGACAGCTTTCATTTTTCCATTTCCCTCCCTTATTCCCTGTGCTTACTCTACTGTTCTGTTTGTCCTCCTGTCTTCCTAGTAACTCTCACCATTTATCTTTTTGCCCTTTTTTTGCTACTATTGTTGCTATGTTCAGTCGTTGCTTAGCCACGCTTTTTCAAAACCATCCCTGAAACCTAAAGAGAGGGCACAGGATCCCTGAAGTTTCTCCTGCACCATTCTCAGCCCATTTTTGCCAGCGAGCAGTGCTGCTTTGCCTGCAGCAGCCCGATGTGTTTGGTGTGTCACCTCTGCTGGGGTGGCACCAGGGAGGGACCTTTGCAGCTCTCTGGGCTCCTGCGTGGCTGGCAGGTCTGTTGTAGCGCTCCCATTGCACTGCTACCCACCCTGTAAAGGCTTCTGCCAGGAGCTAAGGGAGATAAATGGTGGAATTTTCCTTCTCTGCCTTTTGTACTTTTTAAAGTCACTTCCTGAATAGGTAACTATTGAACCTTGAAGTATTAATTTTTGTTTTCAGTTACTGATCCTGCCTGTAGGCTTAAATGTATTTTGTGGTCAGAGGTGATTAAATTGGGAATAGGTTTTTGCCATACAAGAATTGGAGCATGTTTCAGTTTGGACTCTTGAAAAAAAAATGATTTTTTTTTTTGTGTTAAAGCACAAGTGACAGGTGGTAGCTGAAATTGTCTCCCTGTTATTCTGCATGTGCATATGTGCATTCTATTCTTTCTGCTCTTTTGTGTTTTTTTTTTTTTTAATTCCATGCTTTGGGCTTGTCATGAAACCTTTTTCCCCAGTGAAAAACAATTTCCTGTGGTGCACTGAAAAATGTGTGGTTAACATTTATTTTTGCCTGACACAGTGAATACACTTTTAAGAGTGTGGTGGGTGTTGGTTGATTTTTTTGTTGTTTTTTTGTTTTTTTTAGCAAGCATGTCAAGGTAAAATACTCTAAAAGAGGAGTCTGAAATTACCAGGAAGGCTTATAATTTATTGAATCTGCTGTTTCTCTGGTAATGTCTGAATTTCAGATAAATACAACATTTTTGAACCTGGTATTACAGCTTATGTGTTCTGGATGGGGTTCTACCACAGACACTGGAGTCACTTGAGTTTTCACTTGGGGAGAGGAAGATGAGGACTGGTCATACTGGAACTGTGTCCTGTGCTGATATCCTGTGTAGGAAGCTCCTTCCCTGGCTGTTGGGGAAACCGTGATTTTAAGATGTTTTAGTGCCTCTCCTGCCCTCCAGTGGCTGGGAGCAGCCAGGACCTTTGGTACCTTCTCATTGTCTTTGCTCTGTGGCCTTTGGATTTAAATGAGAACATCCTCTGCTTTTGGTGTCCTACTTGAAGTGCTCAGGGTTTGACTTTCACTGGAGGATCTTTTGAAGTAAAGCACCTTTTCCTCAGGAGGACAAGAGGAGCGTGCGAAGAAGGGCATGGCAGACCTTCTACACGTGCCAGTGCTCCTCTCCTGGAGGGCAGTTACTGTTTCTTCTCCTGTGGGCCTCTTGCTCCAGGTTTGCAGCTGATGTAGCATGCTGCATCTTTCTCTCTTCACTGGTTGCCCCCTGTCCAGCAGCTTGCCACAGTGGAGCACAACGGCCGAGGGCAAGCGGGGCTGCAGCTGCGGGCAGGGGAGATGCAGTGCGAGGCGCTCTTGAGATCGCATTCCTTGAGCCCTGCAAAATGCTCTGCCCCATGAGTTAAGGTCTGCCCCGCTGTGTGGTTGCTGCAGGGTGTTTGGTTTCCATGTTTTGTCTGAATACATGATGCAGTGAGCTTTGGGATCTAAATGTTACTGTAAAACTTTGCAGCTCCAAAGATTAGATGATGCTGATGCTGCGCTCTTTTAAAGGCATGGTGCTTGTGCTCTATTGCAGAGATCTTAAGTAACCTTCAGAATGAGTCTGGAGGGATGGGAGAAGGGACTGACTTGCTCTGGTGCCTCAGGCCTGTGTCTCCTGCCAGACAGGGTTGTTTGAACAAGGCAGGAACGGGTAGGAGCTGTGTTCACGTTTCCTGTCTTCCCTCAGTGCTTTCTCTTTTTCACTCCTTGCCAAGAGTGAGCTCTTGGGAGTGCAGTTGTGAGTAGTAGTTTTTACAAAAGGCATTGAAATTTAAAAGCTAAAAGGCCTGTGGAAACACAGGATTTTACTTTTTTTTTTTTCTAATTGTTGAATACACTGTGAGCATAACTTCTACACTGTGAGCACTTAGTGGAAAACATATTCTTCTGTGCAAATATCTGGATAATTGGTATGTGCATCATGTGGGAGTAGGCTCTTACACCGTCTATCTTTCTGTGCATACCTCCAGTCTGGATCCTACCTTGCCTAGGAGGGAATCCAATTAGTGTTGTTGATGATGCTGTTAATGAAAATAGTGTTGTCCCTTTCACATTCATCTGTTCAAATGGTTTCTTTTCACATTTTCCCCTCCTGCAGATAGATATATGGCTGCATTAATTAAGAAAGCATGTCTGATACTGTTATTTCAGGCTATGGTGTTTAATTTTTAAAAAAATAATTATGCTCCATGTAAAGATCTGTAATTACCCAGGTTAACATATGTTATGTCACATCAAAACCACTGTCTGAATTATGAGCGCTCAGTAAAAGCTGCAGAAGCGCTTTATTGGCGTGATTTATGTGATTGCTTTGCCTTTCCTGGGTCCTGCAGCGAGGGATCTGGATATGCTCCTTCCCACCTTTGTGATACCAGGCTGTGTGCTTAGTGTAGTTAAGATTTGAGTAGTACCTGGGGATAAATAGTTTCTGTCTAGAGCCAGGTTAACTCAGGTGCCGGTGAGTTGTGGGTTGGGAGCGTGCTTTGGAGGCGTCAGCTGGAAGTAGCTTTGTTTTGCTCTGCTCAAGGATTAATGTCAGGAAGTTGACTTAAGGCATGGGTTAAACATGTAATCCATGTTCCAGTGGGGTTGCTTCTCCATGGGAAGAGCAGCAAACTGTTTGCTAGCTGTCCAAATATGGAAGCAGAGAGCTGATCCTTGAGGGATTTGGAAGATGTCCAGGGAAAAGCCACAGCACGCCAGGGCCGAGCCAGCAGCATCCAGGGTCCGTCCTTTACCCACAGGTGGCAGCTCCTAGTCAGGAAAGAGCATCTCTCAGGGAATGCCATAGCCTTGTCTTTACAGCAATGCAGGCAGCAGAGCCCTTTTCATTTCTGTTGTGTGTACAGGGCATAGAAAATTTATTAAGGTAAGAATTTATAAGCATTAAGATACCTATATGAATTGGAAAAGTACAAAAAGTGTAGATGAAGTTGTGCAACAAAGGGTTTTCTTTGCATTACTGCTTATGGCATATTCTAAGATCGCCATTAAATCTGCAAGGAATTTTACTTTAAAGCAATTTTTGGAGTTTTTTTAATTCAAAGTGTATGAATGGCGCAAGGTCAGCTGCATACCAGGCCACTAAAATCCTCAAAGGGAGCAAGGAGTGCAAAAAACTCTCCCTCCTCACATGTCTACAAACACATTGATGCTTACGTTGTTCTTTGACAAACTGTGTATATGATGAAGTACTTGCTTAATTTATCTCCATTCACTCTTGGTAGAACTGCTCTCCAATTTCCAATAACATGAGATGGCTTTGTATTTCAAACCAAAAAGAAAAGCTTTACTTCTGCTATAAAAGTTGAAACTTCTTAATCTTTAATTTCTCTCTAAGCATGTTGCAAGTTGTTTGCTCAGATGTATGGAATGTGAATGCAAATTGATATATCACCATGTCTTTTTTTCACACCCTCCTTTCTCCCACCCCTTATTCTTTTCCTCTAAGTACTTTTTTATGTGATGGCTTTTTTCAGTTCAGTGTGTTTCATGAACCTGGCTTCTCTGCTTAGAGCACTTGTGCCATGAGGACTGTGTTGGCTGTTTTTGCACTTGCTGCATTGTCTAACCACAAGTCCATTTGTACATTTTGAGAATGATCTGGCATCTTTGGATTTTAAATAACCACGGGAGGAATGTTTAGGACAAAACTCCTGTGGTGTTGGAGATGGAATTCTAGGCTGTCTTGTGAAAATTTTAAATATATGCTCTTAGGACATTAACTGTGTTTAGCTCTGACTAAGCCAGAGATGTATTTATGAGCTTGGGGTAGGTTTTGTAGTTTGTGAGCTGCCTTAGTTGGGATGGTGATGTGTGGTGTCCTGGAATGTGTATTTATCATGGGACTTAGCTCGTTATTTGCATGGATCTTTTTGCACAGGAGGAGCTGGGTTTGAGTTCTCCCTAAGTGCATGTAGGGTGGTAGTTCAGGAATCGACTTGGAGGGAGTTCATGGAAGTACCTGCATGGCACCTTCATCAGGCTTATGCTTGCTGTTCTGAATCTTGCCAATAAATGGATATTGAGATCTTCTAACAGCAGTACCTTGAGCTTTTAGGACAGAAAAGCTCATTTGGGGTGAGTTATGGTGGGAGTGGAATTGAGGGACTTAATTCTAGGTTCTGCTTGAGTTACACTGATCAGAGGTGCTCTGACAAGTCCCCTTTGTCCACTTTGATGAGACTAGCTCTGATATCACCAGTGTGGAAGGACTCTGGCACTGCAGTGTGGGTATGGATACGTGCTGGTGTGGCTTTTGCTCTGCAAGCCTGTGGCACCATTCTGTAGCTAGAGTCCGTGTGCCTCCCTTCTCTGTAACAGAACCAAAGAGAAACATTAATTGCAACAAACAGTTTACAACCAGAAAGCTCTTCTGGTGAGTGGCTGTGAAATGATCTCTTCTGGAGCTGGTGTGGAGCATTCCACGTGCAGGGAGGGCGTTGAGAGCCCTGGGTAGTTGTCTTGGCTGCTCTCTTTATGACTTCGACTAAGTAATATGCACTTCTGTATCTCAGAAGTGAATGTAGGTGTGTACCCATATTGCTGCATAGATTAGATGAATTCAGAGTGATATTTGAAGCAAAGGCTCCAGCTTGAGCTGGTATTTTAGTGAATTTTCCCCCACTGGGAGAGCAGTAAATAGTCTTAGATTGTAAAGATGGGACTAGAAATTGAGGTCACAGTATAATATGCAAGACCTTTTTTTTTTTTACCTTGTTTACTTTATGCCAGGCTAAGTATTTCATAGCAAAAGTAAATTTTTTGTGCAGTTTGTGAAATAAATAATAGAGAGATCCTGTTAAAAAATGCATTGGCTGGCTTCTTTATTTTAATATTAATAAGGCAGGTTGCTACAATAAAATTAGCTCTGCGTGGTGTTTGTCACTGTACTGCCAAAGCAATCAAGTCTAATGCCATTCCTTCCTGAAATGAATTCCCAGGAGTGCAGTATTTGTGCCATTCTGAAACCTCTAACCAGGGAAGTTGGGGTTGAACTGTAAATTATGGAAAATGCAGATTTTTAATCTGGGAATCTTGAGTCTGTCTTTGGCCTTGCGGCTTTCTGGCTACTTATGTGAAGTGTTTTAATATTTACACATGTGTTTTCTCTGCTGTAGTGACTAATATGCAATTGCCTGGCCCATCATGTTTATGGAGAACTTGGGAACCCCACTGTCCTGGTGGGGACAAGACAATCTGACCCATGAAGGTACTTAGCTGAGACTGCAGTGCCCCAGGACACAGAACCTTTTGATTTAGGGGGAAGGGGCTGAAGGCATCGGAGGAAAAACGGTGACATTGCAGTTGGCACAAATGAGAGACTGTTGGTTATTTTATTTTATTTTTTTTTAAAAGGTGAATCTGTCCCTTAGAAGGAAAAGCCCTTTACCAACCCTGTGCTGCTGTGATTTATAGCATGCATTCAGCTGAGCCACAAAGCAGAGGGAAAAAACCTGTAGTCTTGATAC
The DNA here is from genome assembly GCA_907165065.1 of Caprimulgus europaeus. The sequence goes on along the minus strand of OU015534.1, from coordinate 26,770,469 downwards.
ATTTTATTATGTGACCAGGACAGCATTTTTGTACTTACAAATAATATGAATGCTCACTGTATTAGAGGTCCTGTCAACTGAGGTGATATTTAGGTTAAGACAAGCTTTAGGGGTTAATTTGATCAGGATGATAGAGATACTTCTGCCGAAATCTGCATTTAGTGCAAGATTATACTCTCTTCATTTTACAGTTTGCATTTTTAGTTTAGGATCCAAATTGGAATTACATTTGAGCTTTGCCTGCCAACTGAATCTTTGTAAGATTTTATTGAACATGGAAGTTTCTGAAGCAGGGAAGCACATGTTTAAATACCTTCAAGGCCTGTGGGTCCAAATATCTGCTTAAGTGTTTTCTTGAAAACAGTCATGTTTCAAGTAGGCTTTTTAAATTTACACTTCAAAGAAATGTCTTGAGAATGCAGCAACTTGGAAGACACTTTCTTAGCTGGTGAACACCTATTCTGAATAACAAGGTTATTTCTACTTCTTATACCATGCAGTAGTTAAACCTTTGTAATTATGGACTGTGTTTATTGTATGTGCTTTCTGTAGGCTGTGTGAGGTTGACAGCTCAGCCTTGCTCTAAGTGGTGTTACTGGCATCAGAAGTAAGACGACCCATGTCTTTAATTCCTGATCTTCAAGGGTCTCAGCTGAAAATGGAGAGAGGTCTGTTTGTAAATGTGAATGATCTCCTTGTGCATGAGGCTGGGGGAGGTGGAATTCCCTCCATGTTCCTTGGGAAAGAGATACAACAGAAATGTCTTCTTTGCTTTGCCATTAGACAAGGAGAAACTTAATCCAGAAGATGAAGGTGGTGGTTGGCTGCTTGGTTTTTGGTTTTCAGGGTTTTTTTTCTGCTGCAGAAGGAAAGTGGGACAAGATGAACAAAAGTAAACTCTTAGCTTTTCCCTTCTTTATGAATTACTCTAGAGAAAGGCAAGACAGGTGGAGCAACTGTAGCTGGGAGTGCTTCTGTGGAAGCAATGTCAGCTGGATGATGATTTTCTTTTCCTCTGTCCTGCAAGAAAGGAAATGCTGAACGGAGGAAAGAAAATAGCTGGGTGAGCACAGGCCCACAATTTTGTCCCTATGTAAGGCATTGTTTTACAAAATGGGGTCACCAAATACAGCCTGCAGCACTTCCAGGAAGACACTAGAGGAGCTAAGTCTGTTTTTTATGTTCTTTGACTTATTAGAATATAGTCAAAATGTGACTTTCACCATCTGGGTAAAGAACATGCTTGCTGTCTCAGGAACACTGTGTCTTCCTGCGTACAGAAGATGAAAGACAGGAGAGGAGACAGTTCACCACGTCATAGCTGAGAAGCTGATATTTATTCCAGACTTCAGTACTTGTTTAGGCTGTTCTCAGTCCTGTATTCTAAAAGATTCCAACTTCTCTCTACTGCTGGAACTTACTTCCTTTTTTGGAGATTATTTTTTTTCCTCTTTGGCCTATTTGCCTTGTATGTTTGCTACTGAATGATTTGAAAGCGTTGAAGCTAACTTAAAACATTTTGATATCCTCTTCTGCTTTTAGTGTGAAGATGATCTGCCTAACAACCAGGAAGGTACAACAGAAATAGCACCTGAATATGGGCTAGAAGACAGAGTAGATGTTCGATATCTTCAGTGGTTAAATGGGAGGCTGAGGTTCCAGTGGCGGAGTTTGCATGCTCAGCACCAAGAGCAATGCAAACTTCTGCACAAGGTAAATGATTCTTCTAACTCACTATGGCATTGTTTATTATTTAAAAGCCTTGTCAGATAGGGCTAAATGTACAAATTATTCTTCTTTGCTAGTTGTGCATTTCCTGTAGGTCAGAGTGAATTACTCTAAATATAAATAGCCTCATCTTTCCCCAGTGGGGCAGAACCAGGATAAAATGAAGTATGTACAGTGTTCGTCACATTATAATTGTTGTATGAAAGTGTCTCTTGCAGGTTGGCACATTAGTCATTTCTACAACCATGGGCTGTTTCCATTTTTCTCAGAAAATGCCTGGTAGAAGCTAGACAGAGCATTCTGGTCCCAGAAACAAGAAGTAGTGATTCAGAACTATAAGTTCACTGGAAATGTGGATGCAAAATACTGAGCATGGATGTTGGAAGTAACAGCAGCAAAATAAAATGCAGTTTCCCTTTCTGAAGTGCAAGGGAACATCTGAGCAGAACCCAAAATCTACCTTCTTTTAAATCAGGAATTAACAGCAGTCTCTACATTGCTAAGATTCCATTTCTGTTCCCATTTATGAATAATGTTGATATGGCTATCTGAAAATCACAGACATCTGGGAGCATCGTGTGTGCTTAGGATGGAAACAGCCTGCAGTCCCAAAGTTGACAGTGATGGTGACTGCAGAGACGAATTTAAAAAAAATGTTTCTAAAGATAGTCCTAAAAGTTATTCAGTAATGTTTGCCCTAGACCCCCTTTCTCCATTTGTATCTCTTCAGGTAACTGATGTGGAGCCACTTGGTTTTGTACCCAGACCTTCACAGAAAACCTTTTTGGGATTAAGAAGAGTTTTGAGAAATTTCTCCTCAAAGAATAACATTTATCAGAAAGTTGTCAGAATCAGAACAAGAGGGTTTTGAATGAAGATACCTCCTTGGTTTTAATCCTGTGTCTGACAGAGCAATGCTGAGAACTATAATGAGGCTACATTTTGTTCTTTACATGAATTGATTGCTAGGGAAGTTTTCTGATTGACAGCCCTAGGGGAAGATCAGGTGCTGTGTGTGCAGCATCTAAAATAACCTTTTGCTTCTCATTGCCCACTGCAAATGTGCTTTCTTGATCTGGGAATGAAGACAGCAATTCATCTGAAGTGCAGGTGCAGTCCTTGGCTTTTGCACAAATTTTTGAGATTAGACAGTGATGCTATTGGGAGAGGTGGCTTAGTGATATAAAACTCAAATGAAATGATTGGCATCTTCTCCCCTTGATAAGCTACCTCTATTTAAGGTATGCTGATTTTTATAGTAGGTGAGGCAAATATCTCCATAACTCATCATCAGTGCTCTGATTTATGGAGTACTTGGCAGTAACAAACCATTAGGCAGCTTCAATACCTCAGCTTGCAGTTAATGAGACCAAGGAAGAATTAAGAGCAGGTCGAACTCGGGGCCTCGAGTACAAACAGAGGTACTCTCAGTGACCCAGATCAGGCACCGACTGATGAAGAGATGTGCTGATTAGGCAACATGCTAAACTTATTGACAGGGGAGATGACCTCCTGGGGGGATTGGACTTTCAAATAAACTTGGACTTTTTTTCCCCTGTGGCTATCCAAGGAAAAATGTGTGCTAAATTAGAACTGTTACAGACAGACAGATGTAAGAGAGGGGTCAGTTAGTCTGCGGTTCCCTGAACCACAGTTTCCAGAATCTGGAAGAATAAGCAGGAGGAAGAACGTGTCTTTGTCCATCCAGTTTCCCAAAGCTGCCACTGCTGCCTTCTCCAGCAGTTATCCCTGGGCTAAACTGAGAGCAATAAGTGGTGCTGGTGATGATTCTTGCACTGCAGAACAAAGTCTGATCATATCTGGAGGGCTGCCGTCATGGGTGTGTAGGTAGGAAGATAGATTAGAGCCCAGCTCCTCCATATGTGATCACATGCTGACATTATGTGTGCTCAAATAGGGACGTGCAACAGTGGGAGTTCTGTTCAGAGCTGTAATAAAGTGCAGTGCTCTGATTTATATTTTAGTCTGAATTAAAAGCAGGAAAATTGAAAGGTAAAAGTGACTTTGGAAGGGACTTCATTACAGTGCCATATTAATGTTAGCATTTATGGTAACACAAAATATAACATACTTACACAATTCAGCAGCTGCATAAACAATAATTAATATTTCCTGACTCTTTATAGAGAAATTTTGGCTGTGCTACTGCATTAATTTAAAAACTTTTAAACTGGTCTGCTATGTGTTAGAAGCCTGAGCTGACCCAATATGACCTCTGTGAGCTCCTGCTTTTCTCATATAAACCACAAACACAGTATGCAAAAGGCTAATGAGCGTTATGTTTTTTAATTATGCTGACAGATTTACATAGAGCTTTCTCTACAAAATGATAATTATGGCTTTTACTCCCTCTGTTTAATAACTTAGCAGGTTATGTATCTCAACTGTGGAACAGTCTTATTTACTGCTGATCACGAGCTATAATTTTTGCCAAGTAGTGGCGACACTTCCACAGATTTCATTCTGTGACTCACACAGGCTCTAAAATACCATTTTCTTTATTTGGGGCTTTCTGAGAAAACCACTTGGAAAATATGTTCTTATTCAGGAGATGACTGCTTTTCCATTCTCTATTTTTTAAGTATGGATATTGCTACTGGGAGTAAGAGTTGTACCTACAGGATCCAGCAAGAGGCTACCAAAGTAGTCAAGGACTGAGTTGGACATGACCTCCAAGAAGAGGTTGACAGAGTTGGGCTTTTTTGCTCTGGTGGAGAGGAGGGTGAGGGAGAGGTCACCTAGTAGCTGCCTTAAACTATTTGATGGGTAGTTTCAAGGATGGTAGTTACAAGGATGGATCCATAGTCTTCTCAGCAGTACCAGAAGACAAAGGGAAAGGGGCCACTGATTATAGCTTGGAAGATTTAGCCATATTAGAAGAAGCTTCTCTGGAATGATGGGCAGCATTGGAGCAGGTCACCAGAGATGCTGAATGGTCTCTGTCCTTGGAGGTTTCCAAGACTCACGTACACAAAGCCACAAGCTGATGTTGGCGATGGCCCTTGTTGGAGCAGGAGGTAGGACTGAAGACCTTTGGAGGTCTTTTCTGTTCCTATGATTTTGTGAAAAAATTCTGAATCGCTTGGGTGATCAGGGACATGTACTTTCAGGTTAGAAGTGATGACTTGTGTCTTAATGAAATACTGCTTTACTGCCTGAAGAAAGAGTAAGGGAGCAGTAGGAGGGAAATGTAAGGGGGAAACAGGCAAAAATAAATAGTTCTTCTTTCTCTAAAGTACACAAATGATAACTGAAGCTGATTGCTGGGGCCTTTATCTACTCTATCTTGCTGCAGCCACTTCAGGTTGATGGTATGGAGTTCTGTTGTAACCAGTGTAGGTTACTAAAGAGGGAAGACTTCCTGGAGCCACAGCCAGTCATGTGTTGGGAGTTGCTTGTTAGGTGGTCTGACTGGCTGCTCCTCTTTGCCAGCTCATCTGATGAGCTGCTTTTCAGTGACTTTAGCTCCCAGAGTCATGTTGAAGCTTACAGACACACACATGTCCTGCTGTAGGAGGAAAACTTCCTCAGGGAAATCTTAACACCTCTGTTGCTGAGGAATTTTGCAGCCTGAGGCTGTGAGCTGTTGAATAACATTATAATGGCTTCTCAACATGGACAGGTTGGCCTACTTTGAAAGTATAATGTAGTAATGCCATTATAATTCCCTCTAAATTCTCAGTGGTACATATTTACTTGATAGACCTTCAAATATATGGAAGCATGAAGGATAAATTACTGCATTAAGACATGCCTCTTGGTTCCTCCTATTCTGTTTCTTCCTCTTTCTGTCAAGTACCAGAGGAATATCTGTCTGCCTGGCTTTTGATCCCTCTTGAATTCATAGGGGAGAGCAGCTGGTTTTAGTTAGGCTTTGAATTTCCACTTTGCCTTAAAAAAAAGTGAATGAGAAGCCTTGCATAGTTTCAAAAAAGCCAGCAGAAACCTGTATAGTTCAAAACTGGCGTTGTTTTTTGGGTCTGTGAAATGCACTGTGCCACAATCAGCGTGTGAAAATAAATAGTGGAACAAGTGAGTTTCTCCAAAACGGGGGGATTTCCTGTGGGTGTTTTCAGCTGTCCATCCACTAACAGACTGGGACAGAAATTACACCTGAAATAGGGGAGGGTTAGATCAGGTTCAGAGGTTAATTTTATTAAGCAAGTAAACATCTGATTGTGGATTATGTGTATAGGTCAGTAGGAATAAAATGATATTTAAATGGAATTCTTGATGAAATAAGACTTTAACACAATTGGCATTATCATATAATGGTAAAAATTACAATAATGGTTGTAATATGCTTGGAAACTGTAAGACCAAGAGTTGTATTCTGTCAGTAAGGATGCAGAGCAGCACTAGGAAATACCTCCTATGAACAGAGTGGTTTCTTGTGTCTCCTCTAAGATAAACAATATAAAATCAGATGTGTTACAGTGGATTGGATTGTCTGTATCTAGGTATCTGATGTAGTAAAAGAGTAAAGGGACAAGGAGAAAGTCTTGATCTATGAATAACAGAGGGCAGAGACTGGTGCTGGGTAATTACCTCATTGTCAGTAATTTATGAGTGAGCTAAACTGGAATTGTTAGATGCATCTGTATCTTGGCATGAAGAATCTACCACGTTATGCTGTAAATTACTACATTGCTTAATTACATATCTTTTTGTCTTGAGATATTTGTTTGAAAATCTCTGTTTTATCCTAAAGTGATTTTGCCATTAGATCTCAATGATGCATTCTTTAATGCAGTAGAAGTTTTTCCTCTTGTGCAAGTGTGTGTGAACTATGAACAAGCCCCCTTTTCATCTTCTCTTAGGTGAATTAGACAAGCTGATCTCCCCGCAGGGTGTCTAAGCTCAAGGGCATTTAGGAGTTGACACTGGAAACTCCCCTGAAGTGGTGCTCAGTGGGGGGCTGTACCTGTACTCTGATGCAAAGGTTAGTGTGAGGTTAAATCAGACCTGCCTCCACCTCAGTCCATTCCACGAAGTGCCAGGAAGCAACAGCTGTCCATGCTCTGTCTCTCACCCTTGTCTGCTGCTTTTACCTTGGTGCTGTTTCCCTCTTTAAGCCTTGTTTCATCTTCAGTGTGTTGTGGTTAGCAGTAGCAAACTGTAAAAATTCAAATACTGGATTATTCCAGCATCCATCTAGTCCAGTCTCAGGCGAACACCTCGTTCCTCTCTTGTTACAGCTTTAGAGTGTTTGTTTTGGGCTTTTGCCAGTGGTGCTGCTGCAATACTTTTCAAAAGGGGCTGAAATTCATCCCCGGGGCTGGAGACCCAAAGGTTTGGCAACCAGAGTTATGCAAGAATGCAGCAGGGAGAGGAGTGGCAAGTAGAAAGGAAGAACATTGTGTGGGGAGGTGCTCTCTTATTTTTAAACTCCCATAGCTCTGCACATGTGACAGATGGCTGTCACCAGAAGTGAGTTTTGGGAAAGGAACGCTAAAATATTCCGAAGTTTCAGGGAAGGGTTGATAATTACCCAGTGCCTGTCAACTTTAAAATAGTTGTCAATACCCAAGTGTATGATAAAGCTCATATTAGAATAAAGGAAAAAAAGCAGGAAACATTCTCTGTCTTCTGGCAGAAATATTAATGAAATATGAGCGATTGTCTGACAAATGTGCGCTGCTATCTTGTTTGGCAGCTGCAGTTATTACAGTAACAAAGGGATCAGCTCTGAATAGGAGGAATTGCTTTTTATTGTTCCCTTGACTAACTTGGGAAGCTTCTTCGTCAAGTAATTGATGATACCATCACCAGTGCAGCTGGGACAAGGTCCCAGTAAGAGAAAGCCAACAATATATATAGCAGCAAAAGAAAAACTTACTGGAACTAGGTAGCATTTTCTGCCTTAAAGGAAGAAATAAAAAAATATTCTGAGGGTATCCTTTACCTCTGTTAAGACTTCTGATATCTGTGTAAATGGTTTCTCTTTTCATGCTATGCACAAGAGCATGTGTAGTGTAAGGATAAGTCTTTAAGACAGGATGGAAAGAGAAATCTTTCAGTTTTATTGTGGCAGCAGCAGTAGCAATTCCTGCATTTAGTTCTGGTAGCAATGCCAGATGGACCATTTTGTGAGGTGATTGTGGTGCATGATCATCATTTTCTGCAGGCTGTTTTAAAAAGGTCTGTTGTGTTGGTGGTAGTAGTTACATTTATACTTGTCCATCGGGAATGGGATTGTAACCACTGGTCCACATCACCATTCCCATCCATGCAGCCCTTAGGTGGTAGCTAACAACGTTGTTAATGATCTAGTCCTTCTACTGACAAATATCTTTTCATCCATTCCAGATCCATTTATTCACCAGTGGCTCCCATATGGACCAGATCCTTGGACATTTTTCTGTCACAGAAGCAGATCTTGTTAGACAACCAGAGAACTACAAGCAGGTAAGGCTTCTCCTGTCATTCTTGGATGCTCGGTACACTTTCCACAAACATTGTTCAGCAGAAGACTGCACTCCTTTTAACATATTTTTAACCTGGTTTTCGACAGAAATAAGGGCTTATATATTGAATTGTCAGTTTCCTCACTTATAACTTGTATTCACCAAATGATTTCTTCCAGTGTGATAGAACATAGACACAAAGGTATTAGGCTAAGTTTTATAAAAACTGGTAGATGGGGAATGGGGAGAGACCTGACTGAAAGTGCCACTGAAGAAATGGGTTGTGGAATAAAACATTCCAGATCAGTTGGCTGACTGCTGTTGTATACTACCAGTAACCACTTCTGAGCCAGCCATGCGGATTGTCTGCCTGTGACCTTGCCTGAGCAGGTTGTGAGTGAGAGCATGGCGAGATCTGATTTCTCTCTCCAGGAGAGCAGAGCACATCTGATGCTAGCATTCATTAGTTCCAGAAGTTATACAAGTTGACTACATTTTTGGGTGGTAGTAAGGGGCTTTATTTTGACAAATATTTTAGAAGCACAAAATTAGAAGCACAAAAAGGTTGAGGTTAGAAGGGACCTCTGGAGGTCACCTGGTCCAACCCCTCTGCTCAAGCAGAGTCACCTAGAACAGGCTGCTGATGACCATGTCCAGATGGCTTTTGAATATTTCTAAGGGTGGACACTTCACAGCCTCCCTGGGCGATCTGCTGCATGCTCAGTCATCCTCACAGTAAAAAAGTGTTTCCTCACATGTTCAGACAGAACCTCCTAGGACAACTTGATTTTTCCTAGTGTACTGTTTTACCTTTGAGTATATATTTCTGTTGCTCTCAAATACTCAATTATCACAGATGTTTCAGTTTATTATTTGAAGTAGTACAAGTCACTCGTTTTAATACATTTGTTTTAAAAATCAGTTTGTAAAAGTTCATTCTATGTGAAACTGAAACAAAGTTGAAATTTTAAGGTTAGCCCTAACAAAATCAATATTTGGCAAATTTCTGCAGTCTGTCCAAATCTGTTTACTTGGAGAAGGTATTCTTTCTGCTGCTACCTTAAGATCAGAAGTGGACATTGTGAATACCATCCACAAAGAAATTCAGAAAAGTAGATTTGAAGATGGGAGATAGTTTTATGTTCAAACCCCCTAAAGTGCTTGTTAATCTTTCATTACTGAGCGTTCTTTGGATGAACGGTTCACATCCAACCTCTTGATAAGGTTCAGCTGTTCAGAACATTTTTTCTGGAAAATTATTGTTTTTCTAGAACAATGACTATGTCAGCTTGAGATTTCTTTTTCATTTCTGCTGCACATTCCCCCTCCTATGGTTTGCTCAGCAGCTCAGAGCACACAGCAGCACAGTCCTCTGAAACCTGTACTTTATAGTCTTCCAGAGCTTAGCAAATGTCCAGAAAGGTCTGCTAGGCTGGTCCTAGAAACTTCCAGGCTGTGTAGAAGGACTTTGCAACTACCTTTTTCCAAAGCCTTACCCTGAATATGTCACTTAATTGTTACAGTAAAGCATAATGATAGTCTAATAAAGCCTACTTGGTTTTCACTGTGCTATTAACCTATCATTCCAGGAGTTTTCTTTCTTGCACGCTGCTCCCTTTCCTGGATATCTTCTTCAGATGTGCTGTTCAATGCAGGCTCAGCTCAAAATGGAATGAATCTTTTTGTATTTTAAACACTGTGGTTAGCTGAAGTGCTATAGTCAAGAAGGTTTAGTGGGCAGCTATATTGCTTAGTTAAAAATATACGGAGTTTTCATTCCACCTTTCCCAGGCTTAAACAGCAAATACATGACATAAGGGACACCCCTTGAAAACAAGGGTGATCACTGAGAGGGACAGAGGCAGGATGGCAGAAGGTGTTTTTTTCAAATAAACTATGTGTGGCCACAATCTCCATCTCCAGTTTCTGGGCTCAAACAGGTGTGATCCCAAACAGGCTCCAGCTCCAGTGCACGTGTGTTGGAAATTCTTTTCTTACGTCACTTACTGCTTGACTGGTCCAAAATTGGAATTGTTTGTCACCATAATCAGCTGTGAAATTCTTAACCTCATAAAGCTCTCAAATCTATTCAAGAAAAGGGGTTCCTCTAAGCTACTCTCTCGTGCCTGACTAAAATAAACAGGAAGAATTTCAGGAAATACAACACTTCAGTGTTGAGTATTTTTGAGAGAATTTAAATTCTTACTGTCATTGTTTGAGCAATCATTGTAATTTTCTTTATTTCTCAAAAGCAGCTTCCAGAAGCTCAGTCTGTATGAAGAGCCCAATATAACAAGATAGTATGGACTTGAAAAAGGAAGGTTGTTTTAAGTGTCAGTTTTCCAGGAGGCTCTAATACTCGATATGCAAAGTGATTCTTCTTTGGAAAATGTAATACGAAGCCTCTAATTTTCAAATATCTTCATAAGATTAAGTAAATTATACATATTTAAATAGCTTGTTTTTCAAATATTGGTGCAGATGGCAGCACTCTGCCAAATGTTTTTTCCCAAAAACTGTGAAATAATTTTTTTCTCTTTAAGTAATGTGACATTTGTGTTAATGTTACCTCAAATAACAACCTGCTGCGTGGATCAATAAAAAGAGCAAGCATGTCAATATGCCTTACTGTAATGCATCCCTGTTGGTGGATGGTGTTATAAATTCCTTCTCATGTTAGGCATCCTTCAAAGGATAGAAATGCAAAGTGGATCGAAGTGTCAGAAATTAGCTATCACAGAAAGGACATTGGGCTGGTTTTATTGAAGCCTAGAGTACCTTTTCATCAAAAATATCTGGTGAGATAAGTTGCTCCAACCTGTAATAAAACAGGAGATGTTTAGTTTGACAGGAAAAGTGTGATAGGGTACTGATAGCTGTGAAGTTAAGCTTCAGTTTATGAAATGGACAAGTCATGCTACTTCTTTTCTATAGAAGTTGCACATTAACTTGTTTAAAATGTTCTTCGCTTGGATTTCTGACTATAAAACTCTTTTAGTGCTTTTACGTGCAGGGATTTTACTGGACATTATTATTCTTTTATCATCATAAATGTCTTTGTCAGATTCATGGAGCTGGAGCTTTGCCAAGCCTAATAGTTTTAATTATGTTTTTCTCTAGTGAGGCATGATCAAAATTCCAAATTTTCCTGCGGGTTGGCTGGGCTGTGGCTATAGATGTGTGTGGCTGTGAGTCACAGGTCACTGCTGTGCTTAGTTCCCATGCTGCCCAGGGGTGTCACTGAGTGGGAGGTGACGTTATTTCAGCTGGTGTTCAGTTTCCAGTTGAAGTACATGTGCATGCTCGTGTTGGCTCTTGACATCTACGTGTATGTCCTTTCTTTCCCAAGATGCTGTCATGTCTCCCTGGCTTGCAGAGTGTTGCATCAGAAATAAGCTGGTGCTCAGTTTCTCATCAGAAGCGCCTCAGTGAGTGATGGTGGTTTTGGAGCCGTTACCTTGCCGAGGCCATGCTCGAGCATGCAAATCGGAGTCAATTACAGCTCCACAATGTGCAACAGCCTCTGCATTGCTAGGGAGCTTGGATGGTCGTTGTGTCTGTTCCTGGAAACCTCTTGCATGTATCACTTAGAGTGTGCTAGAGCATAGTCTAGAGCATCTTGAATGTCTCGGGTTTGGGTACATTTTCCAAGCTGTATCGTGTGGGGCTGGGGCGCTGCTGTTATTTCCAGCCTGAAATATCTCAGGGCAGAAATGGAGTTCTGGTCTCTGGCACTGTGGCTAAAATAGTTTGGCAGCATACTGGGGAGAGCATGCAGAAGATATGGCTGAGGGTAAGCAAAGTCTGCCCCAGACTTCCCAGTGTGGTCTGTCTCTGAGGGTGTGGTCATGTTCCTATTGCGTCTGTGAGGACGCTGCTTGTCACGTGCGACCAACTGGGTAAGTTTTCATCATTGTGAGCATAATATAGTCCCATTCTTGTCTATGAAGCCCATTTACCTTAATTCTGTATTGCAGTGCCACCAGTTCTGATGCTTTACCTTGAGCTTGAAAAAATGTATGTTGCACCTAGAAGCAATTAAATTAATTTTCTTGTAAAATTGTTACCAGATAGAGATCGATGAACTTCGAAGCAAAGCAGCCTAGTCCTTTGGCTTCTTCTTTCTCTTCCTATGCTGCTTTATATGTGGAATTCAATCTTGTGGGTTTTGTGATGAGCAGAGATTAAAAGTTGTAGTCAGAACTCAGGTCATTGATACAATGCTGGCAGTGCTGGAGTGTTCATTGAAATTGTAATGAGTAAAGATGACACCTTTAAATGCCAGTAGATCAATTTACTGAGTGTGACAGCAAATAAATAATGCAGCTATCTGCCAGATGGACATGCAGAGAAATTCATAGTACTTGGGTGTGAATAGCTAATAATTTTGTTTCAGAAAAATATTTATACTTGTTGATCATTAACACGTTTTAAAGGGAATTTATTTGGCTTAAGGAATTAAGGTCCTTGGTAGCATGTAAATAAGATCAAACAAATAGTATGTCTGACTTTGCATACATAATATATGGTCATAAAAAAAATAATCAGGTGAGCTTTAACTCTTCAAGCAGCAGGGATTGGGTGGGATGGGATAGGATGGTATGGACATAGCATTGATCTGCTTTCTGGACTGTTCATGTATCAGAGAAGGAGGCCAATGTACAGTGTGTGTATTGCTTCCTTCAGTCAGATGGGACTCCATAATTGCTTATTGGGACATTCAAGGGGTAAATGATCAAGTTGTAAGATAAGATGATTGCAGACCCTAAATCTTGTGGTAGTTTCCATTTGAAACATCTGTCCCAGATGGCTGTTATGGATGGGTGGCACAACAGGTTTATTGTCTGTGAGTAATAGCCCATGGTTTGAATTCATGCAAAGCACTAAAGAGCTGCTGTTCTCAGAACAAGTACATTCAGATTAGGAGCATTAGGAGCATTAGGAACTGATAGACTTTGCATTTTCAAAGATGTTGAACACCAGTTATTTGAGTCTTCAGTTTGTCATGTGTGTGCACATGTGGGCTTGTGCACTTCTTGCATAAGGTCATCCTGATCTGCTGAAGTATTTTATCCTCATGTTGAATAGTAAGATCAGCCAGGTGTATTCAGTGCACAAACACTCTGTGAGTTTTTGGTTCATTTCTGCCCAAGTGACGGCACCACCTCCTGGAATGTGTGTGAAGGCAGAGCAGCAAACGTGAAGTCTGTTATCTAATACAGGCTATTCAGCTGGTTACTGAATAATTGCTGTGGCATTGCATTATCTCCAGAAATGGACCCTAAGTTGCTGACCATCCTGGATGAAAATGGAAGAACTGTGGCAGGATAATTCCAGCTGCTGTGTGCTGGGCTATATTTAGTGTCCTTGTGCTGGTTGTTTGGGACTTCATGGAATGTTCCTGGTGGTGACAGACCCTGCAGTCAGGTGCTAAATGAAAATAAACAGTTAAAACCCTGCTGCTAAGCTTGACATTGTGTCACATTACTGATTTGACACAGACCTGTGCTAGTATGTGGTATTTCTGTAATCAACCCTGTTATGGTCTTGTATGGCAGGGGTGAAGGATATGTAGCCTTATTTGAATTTCAAAGAGCCTGCTAAGGGACCATCTGATATTTTATTATGTCCTTCCATCTGTTATACAAGGAGCAGTTGAAGCAACACATTTCTCAGAGTGTAGGTATCAATGCAAAAAAAAAATCACGTTCATGCTATAGCCTGTGATGCTGCTGTGCAGAAGGTTAATTCAGGAAGCAAAGGCTTGTACTGCATGCAAATTCCAGAAAAAAAGATATGTTTGTTTCTGAAAAAATGACCTTGAGCTTCAAGGACAAGCTGCCTTCACTTGGTATAAATTTATGGTATAAATTGTTGTAAATTCATTATCTTCTGTGATGCTTTGGCAACTAATTCTCTTTGATCTGGCCCTCCGCTTTTTTTACATTCATTGCTTCATTCCCGTGGTAAAAGCCATAGTTCTGTCATGGAACAGGATCATGTTGTAACTACTGTTCTAATTAAGGACATCTTTGCCTATTTGTCATTGTGTTTCAGTTTCTTGAAAGGAAAAGAATACTTGAAATATCTCAAGTGGGCCCTGCGTAAAAAATAATACAGCATAATGTTCAAGAGTAATTGCATTGGGGCTTGTGAGTATTCATGAAATTGTGAGGGTTTTTTTGTTGTGGATTGGTTTTTTTTCCTGTGCATGTTCTGTCTGAAATCCCTCCTTGGCCAGTCTTGCCTCCACAGAAATCTTCATGGAGATTCATTTTACTAGGTGTTATGCCAGGCTCTGTGTGCGCTCTTCATAGAGAGATTGTATCACAAACCAATTTTCAAGGTAGGAAGAGACTGTGTTGCTGTGAATGAGATCGGAAAGATGGAGAACAATCTTCCCCAAAGGAATACAAAGGTCTGTGACCCAGTTCTTGGAGTAATAGGGCAGAAGAGACAGCCAAACCCCAAAGGATCCTAAACACAATGAGATTTTAGATTTACTCTGCACACAGCCAAAATAAACTTAGTTTGAATCACTAGTGACTCCTGACCATTTATTCAGTCTGCTTACAAGGCTTTCAGAATCTTTGGATTCTGTTGAATTTTCAGAACAACGAATAAGATGATAAATTCTGTAGCAAGAACAATTTTTTCTTTCCTTTTACAGAACATTTTTAAGGTACAAGTTTTGCTAACCCAATGCATCAAAATTTTTACCTGTTTTTAAGCAAGTTTGGTTTTCCTTGATGATTGCTCATGGGTGCATCTTAAGTTCTTTAATGATGAAATGAGAAGAAGTTCTAGAACTGCTGACCTTTAATAAATTTCAGAGTTCACCAATGAATTGTATGTTAGACCCATGGACACACATGTTTGAAAAGGTCAATTATGACAAGTTTTTTGGATTTGCATAATTGCTCTCGTCACAGCACCTTGGATAAAAATAGTAAATGCTTTGCCCTTTTAAAGTATTCAGGTTTTCCTCTCTTCCTGTCTTTAACTTGCTTTTACTAAACCATTCTAACTGTAGCCATTGAAGAACACGCAGAACATGGACTGTCTGTGTCTGGAGCTGCAGGCTGGGAGCAGAAGTAGGGCTCTGGACAGGCAGAGGAAAGGGGTAGGATGGACAGTGAAGAGCCTCTTTGCTCTGACTCTTGTTCAGTGAAGTCAGGAGCTGGAAGAGGCACCTGGACAAGAGGCCTGCATGAGGACAGTGCCAAGAGGCAAGGATTGAGATGATGCAGTGGAACATTAGTAATATTACTTCAAGTGTGTTTACCAGGATATTTTATTCTAGACCTGTGGTATCATTGAGAGTGCAGTGTGCCTTGTTTCTGAGTCAAAGCAGTGGTGAAGAAAGTGGCTGATGAAGGTGAAGAAGTATCAGTAAGTGGGAGAATTGTTGGAAGAGGAAAGAAGCCTTAATAGCCAAGGCAGTGGAGCTTTGTCCTGAAGAGCTGCAATACTTCTCTGCCTTTGGGTTCTCAAGTTCCCTGCAGCAGTTTACTTAAACTAGATTGTCCATGGTGGGCTGCTGCTGGTAGGATGATTCACGGCTTTTTATGTGTCTGATGCAATGCTCAGGGATCTGATTTGTGGAAATGTTGGATATTCCTAGCTGCTGTTGAACTTGATGGGACCTCTCCTTGGAGCCCCTTGAGAGTTTCAGCAGTGCAGGCAGCATCATCTAGTGATATCAGCTTTAACCCCACATGGTGTAGGAGGTCCTTGCAGCACACTGCTCTGCTGAAGTATTAGGCAGGATCCTAGAGTCAGGAGAGTGGTGTGTGTGAATGCAGCCTGGGCCAGCTCCCTGGTTTCTTCCACTAGAGCTGATCAGCTGAGGCAGCGTGCCATGGCTATGTTGGCTCAGGAGCTAACTCAATGAAAACTACCCACAGCATCTCTGTAAGTTGAGTTGTGCTGGGTAGATGTATCCACAAAGTGCTTTAATTTTTAAATTCTCTGAAAATCGTGTCTCAGAAGTCTCAAGGCATCCAAAAGAAATTGAAGCATTTTACTTTCATCTCTTTGCTTTCATTTCCCACTTGTAAAATGACAATAATACTATCATCTCATCTCACATGGATCATTAGGAAAGATAACTTGTTTATGTGGAAGATAAAAATTCTGTCTTCAGAATGGGATTTGAATGATATATGACAAATAAGTCCATGACTTCCCTCTGAAGAATAGAGAATAATACACAATTTTAAAGGAAAAGGAATAGCTTGTGGAGGAGCACCAACCATTCTGTGCCCTTGGTGAGACAGATTACAAGGAGAAATATTTTGGTCACATTAATTTTAGACCTTATACACATGGGGTGGTCACATGAGTGTTGTTCAGGCAGCTTGAATTCTGGCACTTTTAAACTCTGAATGCTTCAGTTTCCAACCTTAGCAGTTATCTTGCTAGACTGTGCATTAAAAGTGTAAAACATACTTACTGCCATTTGCTCTCAACAGCACCACCAGTCAAAGCCAATATTGGGGTTTTTTTCCCCTGTTAAATTACTTGATGTCTTGTCTTGTCCCAGCCACAGTTACTTTAGACATTTTCCATGCATGGGAGTCAGATTGGTGAGAACTAACATGGGAACTGACATATTAATATTGCAGAAGAGAGCAGATCTGATAACATATTGAATTATGTATGGGACTCCAGCACCTAAATGCAGGAGGCCTGGAGGCTCACACAAGAAAGCTCAAGGGAGCTGAATGATCCAGAGTACTCGATTTTTTTGATGGTGGTTGTTCAGATAAGAAATAGAGGAGGCTGTAAGGATGGATTTAGTATGAAGGTCACCTGCAGGCTCAAGTGAAATAACAGCCTCTGTGCTGCTGTAGGATGAGCGGGGTCAGGAGTGCAGCAGCGATACTCGCCTGGTCTGAGCTGGCTTCCTGACCCTCTCCAAGTGTCCTGCCCTGTCCTAGACCACTGCTTTCCCCTGATGCCCTGTTATCTGTGAGCTGAACGACAGAACAAGAACTGACTTTAAAGCCCCATGGGTTATGTTGGTTGAAAGATTTATTTTTTCTCTCTAGATATCTCTAGTTTGGTCTCCTGGTGGTGTAATGTCAGGAGCAGAGTGCCTGCTGCAGTGCTGTGCACAGTGAAACCTGCTATGCTGGGATGGATGGTGTTTCAGAGCCTGCAAGGAGGATGAGCTGTACTGGGAACCCCACATTTCCCTTGTGTGTGAGGATGTTCAGCACAACACGTTAAAGTGTTTTGGCCCTCTTAGTGGGACTGCCTAGATCACCTTTAAAATCCAGAATACTTACTACTTGTTGTTTTTCTGGGAGAAGGCTCTGTTGGTTTGAAGCTTGGTACATTGAAGGTTATTAAAATTGGAAACAACTGTTGTGTTTTGTTTCTTCGGGCTGTGTACATGGGAACCGCTCCTGACAATTGCTGGAGCAGCAGTGGATAGTGTCTTACAAATGGTGTGATTTGCTCCTTGTTATGTGTTTCCTGTAGAGTGAGAGAGTGGCTACTGAGAAAACAAATTGAAAATGAAATTAAAAAAACCTCTCAGTGATTCAGATATCACTTTTCCTGCTCATGTTTCATCACAAGGAAAGAATAAGCACTAAGAGAGCAAAGAAACTGTCAGTGACAGCATGTGCTGCCTACCTTGTGCTGCGAGGCAGAAACAAAGAATTTTATTCCTGCCTTTTTTAATGATTCACTCTGCAGAAGGAGAGGGTAGGTTGCCATGTCATTTTCCTTCCAAAATACTGTAGGCAATTGGTTTTCAGTTAATTTGCTGACATTTATCACATAAAACATGGTTTGCTATAGTAGTTATTAAAACCTGTTGGAAGCAGTGGATCAGGTACTCATTTGCAAAAAGGAGGCAGAGCAGGTGCAACCCTTGTAATCTGTGTAAAATCAGGGAGAATTACAGAGGTCAAGTGGCTTCAAAGCTGCTTTTTGTCAGTGCCTTCCTGTAGCTGGATTCCTGATCCTTCTTAACAAAGTGAAAAGTTCTGCTCAGCTGGGCACTGTAGAAGCAAGAACAATCAAATTGTACGAGATAATGTATATTGATATTTCTAAGGAATATTGAAATCAATTGTAGAAGGGATGACTTTGAAGAAAAGGTAAATATAAATTACTTGCCTTTGGATGCTTTGTGTCATCTCCTTTTGGGGGCTGACAGTGGACCTGTTGTCTTGGGTGAAGAATTCCTCTCCTAACCAACCTGGTTGTCCCTGTTGTGCTGTTGCTGGAGGTTTTACCCTGCTCCAGAAGCAGTGGGGCTTGGCTTCCACATCCTTTCTGGAAGATGGACAAGGACAATCCAGTGCCAGGGAGCACCTGAAAGTCAGAGTGGAAGTTTGGGGTTGGTGACAGGAGAAGGGATGAATAGGTACCTGTGGGAGAGTTAATTTAGGGAGGCTGGAGGGGCTAGAAATGTATGGAATGACTTTTCCTCATGCTGTAGAAAGAGAGAAAGAAGCCTATGCAGGAGCTAAACTGCTTTAAATCTCAAAGAATGAATATGATCAAAACAATCTCCTCTGTTTCTCCTTCCCTGCAATTGTCTGCAGTGTCAGATGGTTTTCTGCTCATCTGATGCCTGCTGTTACTGGCTGGTTCAGTTCTGCCTGCTCTGGGACAGACACTTTCCACCTCTGCGGTCCCCTCAGATCCTGCTGGTGTTTCCCTTTCAAAGCAGTGTGGAGTATCCCATCCCAGAAGGAGGCAGAGACATGTAGTTTAAAGAGCTTTGAGAAAGGCAGGTGGGGGCAGAGAATATGGCTGTGTTTATGTGTCACTAAAGGAAAATCCTTACAGCCAAGCCGGTTAGAGACAGGCTGGATGAGTGAGTGATAATGTGAGTGGAAAATTGTTTGGGCCACTGAACTCAAATTGGTGTCTGGTTGTTAGTGGTTCATCTCTTGAGCCAGTACTGTTTAACATGGCCCAGGCTCTTCTCAAAGATGTACTGGGACAGGAGATGGGGCAAGAGACAAGTTGGAACATGAGAAATGCTGGCCAGATATAAGGGGGAAAAATTCCCATGAGAGTGGTCATAAAATCATAGTGGTCTGGGTTGGAAGTGACCTTAGAGCTCATCCAGTTCCAAACCCCCCTGCCATCAGCAGGGACACCTTCCACTAGACCAGGTTGCTCAAAACCTCATACAAGCTGGCCTTGGACACTTGCAGGGAGGGGGCATCCACAGCTTCTCTGGGCAACCTGTTCCAGGGGTCCCTTCCCACCTACATGGTTCTGCTTGGCAGCTGACAGTGTTAGCTTGAGACCAGCTTCTTCAGCTGACAAGCCCTGGCTTGACACCCAGCCATGAATCATTTGGTTGTTGAACTCTGTACCCGATTTCACTTTCCCAGTGCCCCTTCTTGGGAAGGATGCTTTATTTTTTTTATTACTCCAGACAGTTTTAGTGCTAAAATATTTCTTTAGATATTTTTTAAGCAAGGTGGCCTCTGGCTGCAATTAGTGTCCCATTGGAAGAACTGGCAGCATTATATAGCAACACTAAAGCAAATCATTCTACCTCATGGCATTATTACCTTGATCTGAAAATTTCCCCGGGCTGCAATTTGTCACTAATATTGCCTTCAGCTAAACTTATCCATAGAAAAAAGAAAAAAAAAAAAAGAGTTAATAGAGCTGCAGTTCTGGAGCTGCCATCACCATTTTTTTGGGATGAGTTATTACTTAGTACATTTTATTGACCAAGCATGTAGAATTCTTGGTCCTTGAAAAATGGTGCAGTGGTTCATCATGGACTCCATAAATTGTTGGACTGTGAAGCAGCAGTATCTTAGTCTCCTGCGCTGTATCTCTGGTCTGTGTCTGGAAGGTATCTCTGAAACACTGTAGATAGGTACTGCACTGAGGCAGGAACTGCACTATATGGCTTGACTGATACGAACACTTGGTTGTGATTGCCAGTGACAGAAAAACTGATAGGGTGATACTGAATTTCACTGCTGCTTTTGTGCTTTTGCTTGTTTTATGCCATACTTAACATAATTTGAATGCTGTGACAATGACAGTGACATACTATGATAAAATTCCACCTGAGACAATGCAGCTGGAAATCCTCAAGTGGAGAGACAAGGCTGAGGTACTTTGTCATCAGTTGACCTTTGGTAATTTTTTTTGGTGGAAGTGCTAACAAACCCCATGGTGGGAGCAAGCTGCCCCAGCTCAGGTGATGCTTTGGGGCAGCACAGGGAGGCCAGGTGGGCTCTGTGGTCCCACGCAGCACTACAGAAAAGGTGCCAGCATCATATCTGGTGTCTGTAAGCTGAATGATGAAATTACCATTATCAGCTGGAGGCTGGTATGCAGAGGCATGTAGGATGTGAGAGGTTTGTCATCTCCCACATTCATATTGAAATCCTATGGTCAGGCTGCCTCTTAACCTTCCCTGGTAGGAGTCTTTAGAGTGAGAGTTGCTTATTTGCTGCCATTCTTTGGTGGTGGAGTCTGAAAGGGTCTCATTGATTTAGCCTGGTCAATCTTAACTGGGGTATTGGTCCCTGAAAGAACAAATTAAATCTCCAGGAAAAAATGTTAAGGTGAGGAGCTTTAGAACTCATCTCTTTAATCATGCCCTCAAGCTAACAGGAGCCACTGGAGAGTGCAGAGCATCTTTGTAATATGCTTGTGGAGTCATTGCTACTGTTGTTCTCATCCAAAAGAGAAAGCAGTTATCAGCTTCTAACAGAAAAAGGACTTTAGGTTTGTCATTCTTCTCCTGTGCCAAAATATGGCAGTTGATGAAGGCTGATCCTGAAGTGCCACAGAGCTGTGATGGTCTTGTGATCTCTTGCTAGGCCCTCTGTTGTCCTGCAACCGCTGCTGCATCAAAAAGGCACTTAAGCCATCCAGAAAGTCAAGCACAACAGGGCCACTGCATTCTCCAGCCTCGTGCTAGTTAAAGAAGCAAACTACAGTTAAATTCATATATTGCAATGGCTTTGGTCACAAACTGTTGCTGGAGAGCTGAACTGAACTGAAATCTGTTGTTTAGAGGTGAGAATGCAGCCCAGATTGTGAAGAGACTGGTAGAGCTTTTTTATAACCTTGTAAAATAAAACTTTGTGTGCAATTGGCCTGTAATGTTAACTCAGCTCTACTGGCAGGTATTTTTGGCTTTTTAAATAGCTAAGGAAATAGAGTTATAAAATCAGCTGTTACTCATGCTTTGCAAGTGGTTTTGGATTTGTGGTTCTTTTTAAATATGTTTGTCACTTAATTTAAAGGACTGTGTTAAGACACTAGCAAGATAAATGAATTGACATAAGAGAGACTGTGACAGACTTTAAATTAGTAGTTTCTCTAGTCAATAATGCATATTTTAAAATGTATGAAAATACATGCATGCATGATAGGCTATGATGGCTTGTCAAAGAAGAGCTAGGCTGGGAGAAACTGTATTCATATCAAGTTGACAAGCTTAGGCTAATCTGCATATTGAATAACTTTTTAAGTTCATTGTTTAACTAACATGAACATCTGTGATAATTCTGTGTGCTGTTGGGTCTCCAATGGTGGAAGCCGTTCTTCTTTGTGTTTCTTTTCCTGTCTTTGGACAAGAGCTAAATTTTATTTACCATTTATCTTTTTTTAGTGCTTAGAGGTTGTGTTTCAGCTGCTGTGGATGCTGTACAAGCCAGTCCTAGTCACGGTGTACATCTGATGGTGCCCCAGGAGTGCAGGTGAACCCATGCAGCTCTGTCCCTGACAAGCTGTCCCTTGAAGCAGAACTGAGGAAGCCCTGGATGTCACTGCTAATCCAGTCCTTAGGTTAAGGACCACCTGGTGGTCCTTAAGGCAGAGAAGGTGGCAGGGAGCTGTGGGAAGGTCTGTGCCAGGAGGGCAGTTCACTTCTGCCTCCAAGCCCCTGTTCTTGCAGGAAACAGAGAGGGAGGGAAAAGGAGCCTTGGGAGCCTTATGTGGCTTTTGGGACTGGCAACCTGTGGTGTACTGAGTTGAGAATAAGTGAATCCATATGGAAAAGCACCCACAGGAGTTTAAGATGTCACTTGTGCACAACTTGTGCTACGTAGCCCTTTATTTTGAAGAAAAACTACTGAAGCTCAAGGGAAGAAAAAAAGACGACCCCTTGGCTTAGTTGGTGTTTGCAACACAGGCTGGTTTGGTTTTTTTAAAGCATTTCTTTGGCTTTGTATAAGGATAGTGTTTTTGTCTATTTACTGCCAAATGCAGGATAAGGATGTGAAGCAAGGACACAGTAGGTGAGTATAATAAGCTGCTGGCAAGGATGGATTGGATAAGGAAGGAGGGGAGGGTAAAACCTAAAGGGTGAGGTCCCCTGCTGAAGTTAGTAGTCATAACACACACACACATACACAAAGGAAAGTTCATGGTGTAGGAACATCCAGTGTGGAAGCATACAGAAACCAGGATATTGGTACTATTCAGAAGTGGAACATCAGTTTTGCATTCAGATGAGTTTAAAAAGCATATTAGAAATTGCTTGTTCCTTTTTGTTTCTGTGTGTGTTTTGTGGTCTGTTAAAAATGGGTAAGTATATGAGGAGGGGGAAAGAAAAAAACTGAGTGTGGATAATGCTTTGCTCTGTGTTCAGAAACAGGCTGAATAAAAGCAGATGAATAATGGTCTTTTGACATCAGCTACATGGGGGTTCTGGTTGGCAATACAATATGAACAGCTGTCAGGCAGTACCGTGATACAATTCGGTGCTTTCCTTTGAAATCCTCTGGCTGAGATTTCTCTAAAGTCAGTTGTGGTTTTTGGTACCTACTGGATGTGCATTAACTGAGCTTATATTCAGCTAAAGGTACTTAGTACTGCCTGAAAATTTGGCTCTTCAGGTATGCCAAGTTAGGCACCCAGAATCAGTGGTACTTTTGGGGAAGAAAACGTGTATTCTTCCAACCTCATACATCTTGATCTTGGCTGTTAAAGTATAAAACTTGTACTTCAGTCTTCTTTTTTCCTGATCTTTTTTTGCTGTTTTAATATGTGCCATTTCCACAGGGAAAAATGCAAAATTATTCATTCATTGACCTGTTCCTCTGCAAATGAATGTCAT
This sequence comes from Caprimulgus europaeus, assembly GCA_907165065.1. The sequence goes on along the minus strand of OU015534.1, from coordinate 26,747,240 downwards.
TAGTACATCCCAGTTCATTGCCTGTCAATGTGAAAGCTGTAGTACAGATTTTATGTGCCAAATGCCTCATTTTGTTTGCTTTAAATTCCGTTTTCTTTCAGTTTCATTTTAAACAGCTGTTTTCTAAATCCCTCCACAAATAGCAATTATGTTTTATAATGATGATCTTTGTCACTTAAGTTTTTAACTAGTGGTTTGATTCCCTGCTCTCAGCAATGTAAAACTGAGATATCTCAATTGTAGTTCGAGCTGCAGGGGTATGAAACTGGTGTCGGTGAGTGGAAAAGTAATGTATTTTGTTTTAGGTGTTGGAGGTTTTGCACACAACCAAGCATCTGGAATTACACTCCTCCACTCAAAGCTGCTGTGTTTTGTATTTTGTGTATTTTATCTTCTGCAACAGATCCAAGTCCTGTTTTCCCTTACAGTCTGCACCACAAAAAAAAAACAACCCAAAAAACTCCACCAACAAACAACCCCCCAAAACCCCATTACAATTCCAAAAGAGCTGATGCTCACAGCAGACAGAAATACCTGCTTCTGGAGCCACCAAGGGCCTTACCCCATCCCTGCCAGTGTTTCAGACCAGGTCCCTGTGGGGTCCATAGCTGGCAGTGGCTTATCCACTGTTGTCATCCAGGAGCCTTTCTGATCCACCCACCCTGCGATGGTTGGGCTGCCGTGTTTCTCCTGCTCTGTCTCAACCCACAACGACATTTCACAGTTGGAGAAATAACTTGGGTAGATCTTTATTTGCCTTGTGGCTAGAGGCTGCTCATTGGTCTATTGTTTTTTGCTCTTCAGCTGCTTGTGCTTCACACTACTCCAGCGTGACTTTCTAGTTTTCAGGCTGATTTATTTTTGCTTCAGCCTTCAAGGGATATATGGGAATGTCTTAAACCAGCTTTGCTTCTGAAGAAATCACAATGTGGAACTGAATCTTGGAGCACTGAGTGTGTCCACCTACAATGTGGGGTTTTTTGTCACAGCCTGAGATGTTTATGATATCAAGACTTTTCTTTGGTTTTTGGTGAAGGGATCTCAAAACTTAGCTCTGCTGAGGTGTAATTTGGGCAGTATGTGCCATTTCAAACCAAATGTCATCCACCTAGCAGCCTGCCTGCCAAGGGGCTCCCGTGTGTCAAGGTTTGCTTGTTTTCTGGTAAGGGAGTTTTGTATTTGTAGCAGAGATAAAGCTGTGTTGTAATTTGTTTGTTTCATCTGCTACTTGGTTAGTTCTCTAATGCCTTAATCCCAGTTATGGTTTACTTTGGGTAATATAAATTGTGTAACTTTTTCATGAGTGTTTACACCTTTCTCTGCATTTTTTGGAAGGAACTTTTCTGCTTTTCTTCTCTCCTGCAGTTCTTAGGTATTCAGAATTAATATTCAGATTACCCAAATTCAAGTTGAATAAAGCCATTTCATATTAAACAAATAAAAATATGAAATAGTCTCTTGATACTTCCCCATATAAGCTTTCATACTAAGCCAACCTGTCTAACCCTGTCTCAACCCTTGAGTCATACTTGAGATGTTGGCATTTGGAGTGAGGTTTGCAGTGATCTGGGGTCCAGTGCAAGTTTTCTATCTTTCTATCTTTCTATCTTTCTATCTTTCTATCTTTCTATCTTTCTATCTTTCTATCTTTCTATCTTTCTATCTTTCTATCTTTCTATCTTTCTATCTTTCTATCTTTCTATCTTTCTATCTTTCTATCTTTCTATCTTTCTATCTTTCTATCTTTCTATCTTTCTATCTTTCTATCTTTCTATCTATCTATCTATCTATCTATCTATCTATCTATCTATCTATCTATCTTTCTATCTATCTTTCTATCTATCTTTCTATCTATCTTTCTATCTATCTTTCTATCTATCTTTCTATCTATCTTTCTATCTATCTTTCTATCTATCTTTCTATCTATAGATGAATAGGTGGTGAATCAGCAGTATTTTGTCTCTGAGCCAAGAAACATAATTTATTGCTGAAAGTATGTTTTTGTCTGTGTAACAATAGAGTGATTTTCTGAATTTGTAGGCAGAGCAATTTTTGATTAAAAATACTTCTGCCAGTGATATGGTAGTTGAATTATGATCTGTGGGCATCAGAAATTAAATACTTGTTTCACGGAGCTCTCTGGAACTGAGCCTATGAAAAGGATGCATTATGCTGCAAATTATTAAATATTGATTTCTGTAACAGTCTGCAGGCATCAATGAATTTAGCAATATGCTCATAAATACTATGAAAAAGATTAATATCTCAACAGAAAAAGTAATTATGAATTCGTTTAAATAATGATTTTGTTGCAAGTTAGATTTGTGGATACCAACGAGGACTCAGCTTTGGCCTCTTGTGGAGTGTTGAAACTTGTCACCTCGGACTTCTGCAGCTGAAGACCCAGAGTTTCCCGAAGTCCATGAGTTGTCTTAGAGATCACAGCCACGTGTCAGAGAAGCAAGGCTTGTTTTTTTACACTTTGCATTGTTCTGCATCACTCGGAGGTCTCCTGGCAGCCTGCCCTGAGGCAGCTCAGTTAAGCACAGTTTAGCCTCTATAGCAAAGCTGTTGCTTGCGAGTCGTTGTGCAGCAGTGATGGTTTCTTTACAATGGTTTAGAGAAGTTGTTACTGCAAAGTGTTTGCTCTCAGCATTCATTATGGAATTACTTCTCCACAGAGATTAGCAATTTGAATTTGTCATTACTTTTTCTCCCAGTGTAAGTATTTTAGAGCAATAACTTCCTCCAGAAGAATGAAGGAAATGGATTTCATTGTCTTCATTTTGTGTGGAGAGAAAGACAGTTTTCATATGTTATCCCTAAGCATCATTTAGATACCCATGTGAGGCACCCTTTTGACTTGCTGCTTCACTTTGTTCATGAGACAAAATTGATGCTCTTCTGCAGATGTTAGTCTTTAAATTTCATTAGAAGGCATGACAACATCTGGGTCCTTAGGTCAGTGAAAGTGCACAGGCAGCTGTACTCGCAGCTTGCACATTTGTCTTGCATTTTGAGAAGTTTATGTAGCAGCAGAAGCAGAACTCATCACATATAAAAGCATCTCTGAGCTGTTGTTGGTATTAAATGAATAAGAAAAGGTACTGCATTTGGGGAAAATGCAGAGGTACAATTGGGGCTTTGGTATCCTCAGTTGCAAATACAGGTGAAATACCAGCTGTGGCATGACTGCGGTGAGTGACCGGAGCAAATGCACACCACTGACCTCAGAGTCACAAAATGTGTAATTTAAAGAACAATAAATTCTCATGAGAAGCTTGAGTAAAGAAGGAGGATGGGGGAAAGAAGCTGGCTGATAGAGATAGCTGTTCATTTGCTAAGTGCAGGTATGTCTCGGTGAAAGCCTGTCACCCCTGGGTCATATGCAGACTGTCCTTGTGACCTCATGGCATGCAGACTTACAATCCATTGTCCCCTCGCTGCCTTGAACATTTGTTTATTTTTATGGCTTTTTGCTAAGGTATCTGAGGGACATTTGTAGTACATTAGTTTTTATTGTGTTCTGCTTTATTCTCCGTGCTGCAATAACACCAGTGTCTTGCAAGGCCCATATAAAGGATGGCAGAGGATATTGGCATCCAGGAACAGAGCCTTCAGTCCCTGGGGCAGGAACTCAAATGTTGGCTATTGCAGGCTACTAAATGCTGTCACAGCATGTCCCAGCTAGGTTGAAAACGCTTCTCCTAGGGTGAGTAGTGTAGTCATCCCATTACTGATTTATGGCTGAAACAACCTACTACACAGTTGCTGTCCTGATATTTCTGAGGGTGTAATGCCTCAGTGAAAGGTGAGGATCCTGTAAGTAGGTGGGTCAGATGAATGCTTTCAAATGAGCTGTTCAAGTTTTGCATAACTGATGGAGCAGTTAAAAAATAAAAAGCAACAAAAAACCCCTCAAAATGCAAAAGATCCTGAAAGGCTTGAGATTGGGAGACTGCTCAGAAAGCTTTGATTGTTGTTGAGTTCAGTTAACTCCAACAGATCATTTACAGGTTTGGTGAAGTTTCAGAACCATATCCTTTCAGTTGTGGTGTGAAGGCAAGTGGCATATGGCTTTTTTAACATTCAGGAGCTCCTCTAGCGAGACTAAAACTAAAGATGATGACTATGTTTTTTACTAAGATTTTTTTTTTTTTTAAGCCTTAAAATGAAAAGCTCCCCATTCCAACCTTCAGCCCTCTTTAGCTGTCACAAGACATGTTCATACTGCAATCACACGCAGCTCATGACCACATTTTAAAGTAACTTAGCTGTTGCTTGAATATTTAATCAACTTTTTGGCTGGGTTTTATTGCCAGCATCAAATCCCATAATGTAAGCCATTTGTGCTGTAGATATACCTATGAAAAAAAGGAGTCAGAAACCCACTCATCCACCTTTCATACACCAGCTGAGCTTGAAACTAGCATAGTCATTAAGTGTAATGCCAAGTGTCAGTTGTGTGAACAAATGTGTAATAATTGTATTTTGGATCCAGCAGTGTTTTAGAGCAAACTGCTCATAATTTCCAGCAGTTACTCTTGCAAAGTGCCTTCCTTTCTCTGATTTCTTTATCTTCAAGGTATATCTGCAGAATAAGATTACAAAATCAACTCGTGCTTTGCAGTTACTTAAATTATGTTATGTAGTAAGTAACCAAACAAAGCTAGCAGAAGATTGTTGTCTATATAAGGTGGGTTTAACTGGTACTGATCTGGTCCTTACCATTCTTTTCAAGACCATATTCTGTTTGTGTGTGAGATTGGTATTAAAATTGTTCATATCAAATATATGGCCAGTACTGATATTGTTAAAGATATAAGCTCTGATTACACTTAATTTGTTCATCTAGCATTCTTTCCAAGATCTTTTGTTTTACTGATATATTATAATATGTAGTCTTGGAGTGTCTCTCCATATATGTGTGTAAATACATGTGTGTTATATTTATATTTGTGAAAAATTTGCAATTCATATAGCTAGAACATAACTTCTCTCCTTCAGGTGCTTTCAGGTAAAGGGAGGGATTCCTTATGCAGCAGATCAAACCATTTGTAAAATACATAACATTTTTAGAGGGAGTTCTTCCATGCTATTTCAGAGCATCAGAGATAATATCAGTTTGAGTGATTGGAATAAGGGATGAAAGATTTTGGGGAAGGACACATTGAGGACTGGAGATACTGGAGTTCTGAGTATTCTACAAGTCTGGGAACAGCATGGGAAGGAGATACATTGGACTAGTGGAGGTCCCTGTATATCACAGCTGGTTGAGGAGACCCAGTCAAAGACCAGCAGTGTGAGTTTTAGCTAACAAAAGGCTGTACATGGCCTGGAAGAGAATTAGGTGTTTAGACTTTACAGCCTTGATAAATGTGAGTGAATATATAGATGAAAAAAGACTCTTGGAGAAATGTAGCTTATTTTGGTAGTCAAGAAGTGCAGAAGATTTGAAGATTGTCATGCACCTAGGCCTTAATATATCAGAATTATGGGTCCTTGATCCCTCAAAACAATGTGGAAACTGACATCTGTGTATGTAAAAGCTGAAGGTGTTTGTACGTTTGGGGTGAGGAATAAATCAGTGATGCTGGGAAAACTGTTTTTCATCACGTTTCTGCAGCTGGTTTTACAATTTTCTTGTAAAGCAGCCCACTGTTGTCCCATGTACCACTATAATGTGGACCAAACACACGTTTCATTTAGTTCACAAGTGACCAATGTTACCTGATTTTCTTCCCTTTGTCTCCTTTCCTCTAGCTGTTACAGCTTATGGAGTCCGAAACCATGCAACTAAAAGCCTTTCTGGAGTGGAAGCAACTGGAACCAGTTTATTGGCAGTGGATGGTAATGAATCAAATTAATTTCAAAGGGTGCAGCTTTCTTGACTCTACTAAATAGCTGATCACTTCCAAAGGCCCCTTCCCACAAAAATAAATGCTGTGAACCAACTGTTCAACAGCACTTAAGAAGAAGGAAAAAAAGCCTTTGGTAAAGTAAGGAGTGCTTTCTTAGTTTTCCTTCATCCCTCTGTTTTTTGGGTTTTTTTAGTAAGACTCACCTAGCTAAGCTGAGGAATTGCAGGGCAGAGTGACAGAATTTCATACAGTTAACACAAATGAAAATGTCTGATCTTCATCTCTTTAATGTTTTTTAAACGTAGCAATTGTACATTTTGTTAAAATTAAATGGCTTTTCAGAAGAGGGCCTCTAAGCTTTATTGCAGACTTGAGAACAACTAAATTTGCAAGCAGCTGATATTGAAAACAACTTCATTTTTCCCAGCCAAATAATGTATTGAAATTGCTGATTTCCCCTTGAACTGTGTTGAATGATCATAAGAAAATCAATAAGCCTTTCTCTGTGCATCTTACAGTTTCTCAAGTGAGTGTAAACGTGCCATCCGTCTCGCTTCCTTCTACAACTTTTGCCCATTCACAGTTGCTAAAAATCATTCTTTAGGGCACCACATTAGCTGAATGAGTTTACAAAATATTGAGAATCAGTGAGCTGACTCTTAATTGCCTGTATGCCTTGTTCTGCACTAAAAGCAAGGCAAGGGAGTGTAAAATCACCTCACCTGTCTTGAAGAGTACTTCCAATGCAGAGCCATTCAGATTGCCATTAGTTACATAATGGTTTTTGCTTTATATGTCTACCATCTTATGATTGTTTGGAAAGCATCAACACTAGCAGAAGCCTGGCTCCAAATAGGCAAAATGTAACTGCAAGTGTTAGAGCATTTCAGCGTATCCACCAAAACCTTTGCCCCTGGTACGTGGACCAGTGTGGGGAGTACTGTGAGTGTTAGTGAGCTTCCTGGAGTTAAGTCCTAAATGCAAAAAACTTGACTAGCACATATTTTTAAATCATTCAACAGGCTGGATGGTGAATTTGCCTTTTTCTTTTGTTTTGCTGGTGATGGTTGTTGTTCCCAGGTGCTGTAGGATGTGTGGCAATGAGATGTCCTTGAGGATACAGTAGTTTTCTCTTTCCTCTTAACCCATGTTTTGCATTGCTGATCTGATGGATGGGATGAGTCTTGCATAGCTACTGCTAGGTCTTCCTGACTGCAGTAATGTTACTTTAAAATTCTGTCATTTTAAGAATTGCCAGCTAAAAAAACCAAAACAACAAGACCTGAAAAGCTTTGTTTTATTTCCATGCAGTTGGTAGCCGGTCGGTGCCCAGAACATGTCCGTGTTGTCATGATCTGGGCTGTTGGTCAGCATGAGCTGCTGGCCTCAGCACTGCTTTGTGCCCATTTGCAATGGTGATGCTCGCTGAGAAAGGAGGTTTTGTAGGATGTCTTTTGCCATTCTTAGATATCTTACAGTGTTTTTTCTTGTATAAGCCTAAAAAATCTCTTGCTGTGAATTAATCTTTTGGTCTTTTTAATCTACCTACAGAGAAGAGAGAGGAAGAGGGGAAAAAAAATTTCCCTTCCTCTTTATAGCAATCTTTTATATAAATGAAGGCTGTTAACATGTCACTGCCTTCCCAGTCCATGTTTTAGGCTAAACAAAACCGGTTCTCTTAATGTCTCCTTATAGGCCATTCCTTCAAACTTCTGATGGCTGTTGCTGCTCTCGTGTGGGACTTCCCTTCCCATTTGTCTGTGTTTAGCCCATACGTCAGTGTTACAGTCAGCACTCTCTGTCACAGAGGCTGGTGTTTATGCTTTCTAAAATGGTACTTGACTTTAACAATATAACATTAGTGACTTCTGGTTTTTCTGACATTTCTTCCAGCAGTATTGCTGCTGAGCCAGTAATTATACATTTGGTTTTTCCTTGCCTGTGTGTAGACCATGCTGTTCAACTGCTGAATTAACTCTCACTGTCTTTAATTTACTTCTCCAATTTCTAAAGATAATTTTGAATGCAAATTATGTCCTTAAAAGAGATTATGGCTTCTTTTATGTAATGTCTTCTTGATAAAAATATGGAAATAAATATTTAATACTCTTTGAGTGAGGAGGCCTGGGTCTTTTAGTTATGCTCTGCTACCCTGGCTGGAAAACTGTGTATTGCTCCATAATCTGTGCATCATAGTGTATACATACATGCATTTCAAGGACTCCTAAATTATTTGGTATTTTTTTTAGTATTTCAAATAATAATTGCTATCTCTGAAGGCAGTTGCAGAATTAATTATAGAACCACCTTGGTCATGGTCAAGCAGAGCTGACAAGAGCTCCTGACGAGCCTGGAGCAGGGATCTCTTGAGGTTCCTCAACTTATATAGTTTTACATGGGCACAAGTCATCCTGTGGGTGTTACAGTTTACTGTGCCACATGGCAGAGGGTCTCTCCTGAACAGTGTAAGCACGTGTCTCCGTCCTGGTCATCAGTTTGTTACAAAAAGCCATGGAAGTGCATCCAGCCTCAGAGTTTGAAGGGAAGGGTGTATCTAGAGCTTCTGCAGTACTAATGATCCCTTTCCCATTAGTGTGACTTTATGCTTTAGTGCAGTGGAGAGTAGCTCACAGTATGCAGTGCTTTCTAAAATAAGCTAGGTTAGCAATGTAAGTTTTCTGTAAAACTAGAAATATGCTGTAGTGAACTGAGGAGGTTATCTCTTAAAATAACTCTGAAATTGTAGAGCAACTCTATGCTGAGATGGCAACAGTGAATTCCTAGCTATGAGTTACCAGGAAGATGTTGGGGGGGAGCCATTTTAGCTCCTGCTAAAAAGCAACTTTTATTGTTTCTCCTTTAGGAAACTGTGTTAGATAATATGGCTGAAGAGGGAAATATGTGCAGGTCCCAGGACACCCACGTGGAGAAAAGCGAGCTGCCAGAGGAGACCTCGTGCTGTCCCTGGGCTGCCAGTCTGACTGGGCAAATTGACAGGTTATCCAGAGATCTAATGACTCTCCACGACCAACTGCATGAGCTTGTGACTCGCCGAAAGGCAGCGTGGTGTCAGAAGGTAAGGCTTTGGGTGACATTCTCGATCATTAGCAACTTTAAGATCCTATATTTTTCAGCTGTCTTGCTACAGCCCGTCCTAGGGCAGCCTCCCTGGTGCTTCTCTCTGTCAACCTTGCTGCAATCTTGATGTCAGATCTACAGTTACTTCTCTGTTTATGCCCACAGCATGCCAGGTGCTCTTTCAAACACAAAGTAGGCATCTGTCCCAGAGAGGCAGCATGCTGAAACAAAATAAGTGTTCTTTTGGAAGGAAAGGCATCAAAGGATAGGGGTTGCAGAGGAGAGAGGAGCAGAGGAGGAAATCACTGCAGCCCCTGGAGGGGATAGAGGCAGCAGGTTGAAAGCATCGGTAATGGTAAGAGTGAGAAAAATAAAGATAGGTATTCACAAGGAAAGGAGGATGGGAGAGGCCAGAGCTTGTCATCTTTCAGTGAGTTAGTAGTCTTTGAAATGTCTGACAGGAGAAGGAACAAGAAGGATTTGAAACCTGTGAAGTGAAAGAAGGGCCTAAGCATAAGATGTGGTGGAAGAACAGACTGGCTGTGGGAGGCTGGCTGTGGAGGGAGGCAGGTGATACGAAGGAAGTGTACATGGTATTCGCTGACACAGGGATGGGGAGACACTGGGAAGCACCCAAAGGGGGTAGTGGGGCATAAATAAAGGAGCTGTTAGTGTAAATGTAGAAGGTGAATCTGAATATTAACATGCTGGCACAAGGAGAATATATGATGAAGATGCAGGTATAAAAACTAGTCATTTTTTTCAGGCATCAAGAGGAAAGTAGGATACCAGTGAATCTGTGAAACCTGTGGGTGAAGAAAAAGTGAAAGAAACAGTTGGGACAGACAGAGCAGTAACAAAAATGCTGTTATCACTATTCTGTGTCGGTGTTAACCCAGGAGAGGGGTGTGTTTGCTCGATTTTCACTTGTTTTGGTTTTGGGGATTTTTTAGATTGAAGTGTTGGTGGACAGGATTATAGATCCACTGACAAAATGAAAAGTATCAGGTTGTCAGATCAAGAGGTATTTGCCCAAGAGTTCAAAAGGGTCTGATGTGGAAAAAGTGTGTGGAGAGCTGATCTCTCTCTCTTCCACTGTAAGGATAAGGAATTAGTTAGAATCAATTGGATAGAGACAAGCACAAGGAACTGCTGCTTCACACAGAGCATGGAACTTATTCCCACAGGGTACTGTGGATATCAGCAGGTACAGGGATTCACAATCTGGACACATTCTTGGAAGAAGAAATCCATCAAAGGCTATTGAACATACAGATATTAATTACAAGCTTAGGAAGTACAAATTGTTTCAGGAAAGGGGAATATTCTGAGGAAGTGTCTCCATATATTTGCCTTTGTTTTACAGTCTTCTCTAGGCACTTGTTGATCACTGTTGGTGATGGGGTACTGGACTAGGCAGGTGTCATTGGATTTTAGTTGATTTTATGGCAAAACAGACATGAATGCAGGACAGCTCAGACCTTGAATTCTAAAATTAACATTTCCAGTACGTGATTTCCAAAGCAAGATATGCTCTGGCTCCTTTTATATATGACAATATATATGCTGTTAAATATTATAGAATCAAAGAACCGTTTAGGTTAGAAAAGGCATTTAAGATAGAGTTCACTGTTAAACCATGTCCCTAAGTGCCACATCCACACATCTTTTAAATACCTCCAGGTACGGTGCCTCAGCCACTTCCCTGGGCAGCCTGTTCCAACACTTGACAACCCTTTTGCTGAAGAAATTTTCCCTAATATCCAATCTAAACCTCCCCTGGCACAACTTGAGGCCATTTCTTCTTCTCCTATCACTTCTTACTTGAGAGAAGAGACCAACACCCACCTCACTACACCCTCCTTTCAGGTAATTGTAGGGAGCGAGAAGGTCTCCCCTCAGCCTCCTTTTCTCCAGACTAAACAGCCCCAGTTCCCTCACCCACTCCTCATCAGATTTGTGCTCCAGACCCTTCACCAGCTTCATTGTTCCTCTCTGGACACGCTCCAGCACCTCCATGTCCTTCTTGTATTGAAGGGCCCAAAACTGAACCCAGCACTCGAGGTGCAGCCTCACCAGTGCCCAGCACAGGGGGACCAGCACTTCCCTAGTCCTGCTGGCCACGCTACTGCTGATACAGGCCAGGATGCTGTTGGCCTTCTTGGCCACCTGGGCACACTGCTGGCTTGTGTTCAGCTGGCTGTCAACCAACACCCCTAGGTTGGTTTCACCTCCATGCACCTTTCCATCCACTCCTCCCTAAGTCTGTAGCATTCCATGGGGAGGTTGTGACCCAAGTGCAGGACCTGGCACTTGGTCTTGTTGAACCTCATAAAATTGGCCTCAGCCCACTGATTCAGCCTGTCCAGATCCCTTAGCCCTCCTTTTGTTGTTAATGTATTTATAGAAACATTTTTATTGCCTTTTACAGCAGTAGCCAGCTTAAGTTCTAGTTGGGCTTTCTTCCTTCTAATTTTCTCCCTGCTTAAGGGAGTTGCCTGCCCCTTCTTCCAAAGGTCACAGAATCTCCTTTTTTCCCATTTTTTTACATTAAATATTATATAATAATCACTCTGGGTTTTTTTTTTTTTAGTGCTTAAATATCCTAAAAAGAATAACTGATCAGTTCTTTATTGTACTTTGAAATACTCAAATTGGATTTGACTGATGGTTGGTCAGGTTCCAGTGTTTCCGAGATTCAGTGGTTGCCATATGAGTTTGTGACTGTGGGAAACAAACGGAGTGCATCTTAGTGTGTTAAAAGGATGGTTTATCAGAAGTGCTTCCTCTTCTCCATGCCCTGGAGCAGAATTATTTTGTAATGCTACGTGACAGCATTTTCTGGAATGCTGGGGGTCAGATGACTCTCCATCAGTCCTCTTGATATCAGCAGTGTTGCTGCTTATGTGATGCTCTCTGCCTGTAGTCTGTCTTTCCACCCCACAGTCAGGATGCTTGCTGGATGCAGACTCCTCTATCTATTGTGTGTTTCTGCCCCCTTCAGCCTTTTCCTTGGAGAAATAAGCTTATCAAATCTTTCCTTCTATATTATTTTTTTAGTCAAACAAAAGAGAAAATATAGTGGTAGTTAAAGTGGTCATTATCTCTAACTTTGTATCTTGCAATACTGAGACATCTGGAAATTATCTTGGCTCTCACAAGCATGCCTGGCTGAGGGACAGGACAGTTTATTATAGCTCTTGTGCACACTACCTTGTACTTCATGAAAAGATGTGATAATCCACTGAGTAATTATGTCTGTTGTTACCAGTAGACCCGATGAGCAGAAACTGTTCTGAAGAGAAAAATTGAGGGCACGTGCTATCCTGGTGAGGAAACAGCACAGCTCTTGCAGAGAGGAATCATGAAATCTAAAATCTGTTGGAGCTCTTTGAAGGGACCAGGGAGCATGTGGGCAAGGGAGGTTGGATTGATGTTTAATTGCATTTACAAATGACATTTGATAAAGTCTCTGAAAAGATTCTCAACACAAATAAAGTGCCCACGTGGCTGTCTTTCCTTTTACCCTCGAGCAAACAGCAGAGCAGGAAGCAGAGAGGAGGTGGCTGTGAGGGGTTTGTGGAGGTGGTCACCAGTGGAGCTGCACGTGCCACTCAGCATGTGTATCACTGCTCCGGGAAAGGAGGTTGATAGTGAGGTGCCCAGGTTGAGATGAGACTAAATCCCTGAGAGTACATGAGAAGGACAACAGCAAAGGGTTGTTGAGGGCCCTTGTACTGAGTAGTGAAGTGGTAAAATGTCAGGTAATTGGATGGAGATAAATGTAACAAAATGCATCTGAAGGGAGAGTCATAACTTTACATGTGGTTTTTTTCTGTTGCTTGAATGAGCTCTTAGGGTTATAATGATAGTCCTGTGGTAATGTCAGTGGTCAAAAATAGCAAACTGAATCCTAAGAATTGTTAGGAAAGCAGAAGAAAGCAAAATTTTTTAAAAAATACGTGGTTGGGCTGAAAAGCACAGGGAGGGAAGTAATGATGACCCAAGCTGTGAAAGTGTTTTTCTGCAAAGGAAGTTTACTTAGGTTAGGGCTCCTTGCACTAGAAGAGGAGAGAATGAAGAAGGGTTCTCATGATGGGTGAACCTAAAGGGAATTACTGGACAAATTAATGAAGAAAAAAATAATTGTTAAGCAATATATGTGAAAAATATTCTCTGGTCAGGGAAGTCCTTCAGCTGCAAACTACTGGAGTTTAGGAAGTTGTATCTTCCCATGATGTACTGTTTTATATATATGTGTGTGTGTATATGTATATAAATATATGTGTATATATAAATATATATTTTTTTATTTGTATGTATATATATGTGTGTGTGTATATATATAATGTCTATTCCTAAACATATTCCCTTGCTATTTGCTATTAATGACTGTTGGAGATAGTGCTGGGTTAGATAGAGATTTGATATAACAAGGTACAGTTGCTCTTTACGTCCAGTTTTGAGCATCACATTTCAGGAGAGAAATTGGGGAAAGCCAGGAGAGAAAAATTAAATCATAAGTCTGGAATATAAGGGCTTTATGTTAAAAATTGAAAGACTAAGGTGAGGTATAGGAGTCTTCAAATAGGAAGAAGTTTTCTGTAGAGGAAAGATTTTTATTTTTATTTTTTTTTCCCCATGTCCTCAGTGAATGTGACAAGAACCTGTGTAAATTGTAACACAGAGGTTCTAATTGGATATTAAGGAAAAAAATTCCTAGTGCCCAAGGCAGAGAAACGTTGGAGTAGGTTGCCTGGTAAGCTATGAAGCCTCCATCCTTGGGCCCTGCACAAACCAGGTTATGCAAATATCAGAGATGGCTGAAGAGTTGGACCTGCTCTAAGACACTGGATTTGGCTTGAAAACTTGAAGTCTGCTTCACTGATGAAAATCTGGGATTGATTTTTTTATTTAAAAGTATGTAGAGGTATTTCAGGTGTGCTAAAGTCATTGCTATGCCACTATGTCTGGTTTGTACCACTAAACACAACTGCTTATTATTCAGGATGTGATTTCAGGGGCAGTGTGTATTTGTTGCAAGTTTGATCTTGTGCACTGTGATTCTGGTAGTTAAAACATTGATCTTAAATCTTTCAAAATTAAAGAACTTATTTTCCTTATTTTCTTTTGTCTCTTTGTTTGTTTCCTTATTTTCTTCTGTTTGTTTCTGCTTACCCCCAGCTCTTTCTTTAGTTGTGTGCTTGGAATGACCCTGAAACCATTTCCCCTTTCAGGGATGTTCATTAGAAGACGTCTGAATGTTGCCATGGGATTTGGGTGATTTGTGAAACCTTGATTAATGTGACATTTTAACTGATACCCATCTCTAAGCAGCAATCTTGGAGGAGAAGAGGCAAATGACAGAGGTGTGATCTGAATATGGGGCTTTCTTATTGTTAGCTTTGTTCTTTTCCATGCAGTATTGGGCAAATAATTGTTACCCTGGTGACACTTTGGGGATTTGTGAGTGATGAAAAAGTTGAGTGAAATGGTTAAACTTTAAAAAAGTTTATCCTCTTGAAAACAAACTTAACTGTAAAAGATGCAAACTGCTAATTCCAGAAGAGAACTTGTTTGTTTGTTTGCTTTTTCATTTCTGAATATTTCATGTTATCTACTCCTCTATGTGAGGGGGGATTTGATTTCAGGCTGTTTTAAACATTTGGCATCCACAAGCTGGAATGCAGAGTATTTTGACTCCAAATGATGATTGTTTCAGTTTTAGTCACATAAATACTCACACCATACTGAGCTTTTGTTGAAACTTGGGATATTCTATCTTGGGATCCTCTGTGTTCACTAGCTTTTAAAAGCAAGACAGACTCCTCTGAGATGGCCATATGATGGGATGGAGCTTGCTCATGCATATGCCTGTGAAGCATGGCCTGGAAAGACTTGGAGCCATTAATCTGAGCTTGAACATGCTCCCTCCACTGTAGAGTCTTCTCCAGAAGTATTTGTGTGCTTGGCTCACATTGTGCCTAAATACTAAACGTTGAGAATTAGAGGTTCTAATCCCTGGCCTATATCAGACTTCCTTAGTGACAGTGGAAGAGCACACTGAAACCTGCATTTTGTCTTTGTTTCCATATTTTTCTGCTGATCAGTCACCTCCTTTTCCACTCAGTAAGAATGCAAGAGGTGCCTTTTGCATTCATAGTGTGTTGGGGAGGGTGGCTGTGTGGGAGAGGATGTTTTGTTTTCTCTCGATGGGGAGAGGGTAGATGCAGGGGTGCTCAGTGCTGGTGGCAGGAATGACCTGGGACACTCCATCAAGTGGGGATGGGGGGCTGAAATGCAGAGAGGCTTTCACTCCATCCCAAGAGTCCTGTGATTCACTCAAACATTTTACCATTGCCAGCTCATCAGAGCACACTGCTGGAGACTTTGTAGAGTCTAATAAAAGGGTTGTTTTTTTTTTTCCAAGGATCTTATATTTGTAAGAGACTGAATGGTTTTTGATGCACTTTGATTTAAGACTTCACTATTTGAAATAGGGAAGCAGCTCCAGAGGTTGATGCTGAAACACAATCCTACATCCTTCTGGTTTTGGTTGGGTTTATTTGTTTTTCTTACCGAGACTGAGTTGGATTTTATCTATTCAAACAAGTGCATTTCCAAAGTTTTTCTGTAAGCCTTGTAATGAATTGGAGAGGGAAGAGGAGGAGCTGTGGGTACCCTAGTAGCCACTGCCAGTGCTTGGTGGCTGTGCTGTGTGTGCAGCTAACCTGCATAAAAACAAAGGCATGTGCATTGTATGGATGTGGATGAGGGAAAGAAAAAGTTTGATTATTTTCTGTGCTATGTGAATGGTGAGGGGCAGTGGTGGGGGCTGTGCTGACTCCTGGTGTGCCCTCCTCCACTGGTGTGGGCCCAGGTTATGTTTCTGCTGCCTTAAAACCAGGGCTTGTGGCATAGGGGCAGCTGAACTCTCGCTGGAGAACCCTCTGAAGGCTTGTCAAAAGTGCTTCATTTTTAAAGCAAACTATTCACGTTTAATCTCTGCTATTTCTGGTGTTTATTCAAGTTCTCTGGGCTTCCTGCTAATATAAAGATGTTGGTATAGCAAGTAGTTAATTATCCAGGCTGTCTGGGGTGCGGGAAGCGGGGGAGTGGTAGGGAATGGTTCAGTGCCGGTGTATTTCCTCCGTCAGCACATTCCCTTCCCCTGCCCCTTCCCCAGTCCCAGAGCATTTCTGTGTTCCACTTTGTGTTTGCAAACCTCCATCTGGAGCACCAAGCAGCTGTCAGTGGAGCTTTTCATGCAAAAAGAAATTGAAGAACTCGCAAGGCCACAAGAGCAGCTTTTGGAAATGCGTGGTTGGCTGGGACCAGATGCCTGGGTAGGAGGAGGAAACCCAGAGAGATGAGCAAAAACATCCATCAAAGGGAGCAATGGAGGACATGGACAGGAGGATGGCAAGGAGGGACAAGGCAAATGGCTTTTATGTGTAGTTCTTATTTAGTAAAAAGTAAGATTAAATTTGCTGCTGATGGAAACGCCATGGTATTACCAGATTTAGGTTACTGGAAAGCGTGGATCTGCTGTAAACAGTGGGAAGTAAGATCCTAATGTTTGTATTCACTTTTTGCTCATGTCTTTTCTTGCATTGGTTTATTTGTCATTCATCAATATTCCTAGCAGGAGATCTCGGGCTGCTTGCTTTTGGTAAATGCCAGTGGAGATCTAAGTGATTGTTCATGGAAGGCAGTGTGCTCTCTTTTTTTTGTTGGAGAGAGGAAAGAAGCAATCTCCATGCATTGGTTCTCCTCTTAATAGAAGGATCTAACATTAGTGTTAGACCTGAAGCCCTTAGTGAGCCTGGTTTAAGGCTGGCGTGCACGTGGAAAGTCACTGCAGATAAGCAGAGCTGGGAGATTTTTCAAAGGATCTTGCTCGGTTCTGAGAACTCTGTGCAGGTTGGTCAGACTTGAATAGTCAATGTTAAGCTTGCAGCGTACAAAGAGATGGAAAAGATAAGTATTTATTCTTCATTTGCAGATGGAACTTGCTGTGCAGATTGCTGAATGAGTACTGAACTGAGAGAGAGCCAGAGAGACTCTCTGTACCAGTTGCTAAATCAGCAAACTAATTTCAAACATGCACAAAAACTGTAACTGAAAATAAATTACCCAGCCTGACATTTTTCATGGGGCTTATATATTCTAAAAGACTGCAGCTCCGTAGGGAAGAGAGAAACATTAAAACCAGAGTGCTGTCTCCTGTTTTGTGTGCACAGCTCCGGGGGTTGAAGTAAGTGTGGGTGAAAGTTTTTCTTGCTTCCCAGAAGATGCTGTTTCCCTTCCTTTGCCTAAATGCAGAATGTTTGCTCAGGTGACAGGATCAGTTAAAGTATAATCAATAACCAGTGTTAATATTTTACTCTCATTATTTGCCAAGACATTGGATACAGACCAAGGCAATGAAACATGTAGTAAATGCAGCTGAAGAATTATATTCCAATAAATTTTAGATGAGTTTTATTTAACAATAAACTGTAAAAAAAACCCCAACCCATTCCAATGAGAGAATGTGTTTTGTAGCCACTGTAAATGTTTTAGTGCATTTTAAAGAAGTAAGTGTGGTACTTATGTTCTCACAGTTAAAACACACAATAAAACATGCACAAAGACTGGGAATGCCTGTAGGGCTCAGATGCCCAAGGTGTATAAGATCGCAGGTCCCAGCACCACCTTTTATCTTTTGAATGTGAAGAACTTGGAGGCTGAGAGGTTCAGATTTGAGGTACCTGAGACCACAAGATTGCTGGATTTGGAGACTCTCTTGCAAGGGGTGAGCTGTTGCAATTAAATGTTGTCCTCTGTAAGGACAGTACCTTGGGGACATAGCTAATTCTGGCTGATAGAAGCCTTATTAAACACCATAGCCAGTGGCTGTATTTTAGAGCAGCTGTACCTGAAACACTATTAGTGTGTTTTACTGAACATTTCAGAGTGGGTTTTGGGGACAGTAACTTGCAGGAGGTATTTGACTTGCTTTACAGCTCCAGGTGGACTGTTGGGATGGATTCCTCCTTCATCAGCAGCCATTACAAGCACTGCGTACTTTGTAGTACTGATTGGTTTTTACCTGAGTTAATAGAGGTGCTTTTAGAAGGACTGTTTGCATTTATGCATTCAGAGCTTCACTTTGTTTCCTTTTTTTCTTAAAACTTTGGCCTTGTTCCTTCATTTGTCTGCCCTGGAATCGAGGGTACTTGATCATAAGAGAAGAAAGTACTCAACTCATTTCTGTGTCTTTGTCCCTTGTGCTTGTAGAAGAGCTGACATAAAAGTAAATCTGTAATTTAATATTGCCACATCTCTTCTTCCCAGCCAGAAATGCATCTAAATAAAGCTTTCATACACTTCTGAGCTCAGAACTCGCTACTTTTAACTCTTTCTCTTATGGGCTATCTCAAAAACTGAGAGCAGTGTTTGATTTTTCCCTTTGCAGGCTAACTGGAGGGCAGCCTTTGACTGCTACAAGAGGCACGATGGCCATTCAAGCAGCTTCATCAAAACTGGGAGCCAATAAGAGAAACTGCTGAATGTATTTTAGGAGTAGTGGCTTTAGAAAATTTCAACATTTTCACTGAAACCCTGGAAATGTTTTATGTAGACAGACCTCCACCTGGGAGTTGACAGTTGCTGGAGTGACCTTTGCTGCTCAGGATGCGCTGCTCCTGCCAGCCCCCAAAGCAGATAGAAGGGCTGGGTTCTGTTGGAGGTTCTGCAGTGGTCCTGCAAAGCTCCTGGAGGAGACAAAGGAGTATTTTCTAACTGAAAACTAAACCACTTTAGAGGTGAAGAAACTCCCTAAAAGTCATAGTGTTTTGTTTTGTTTTATTCTCTTCATTTTCCTTGTAACTTTTGCATAAGAAAGACCCTTTTCTGAGAATTGGTACGACTAGATGGTAATACCTTCCTCTCATCTGTGTATTTTAGGACTGGTTTATATAAACATTCCCTTTTTTTGGCTGTATATACAGGGAGTTCATTGCTTGAATTCAGTTCACATCCTGTTCTCACAAAGCAGGATAACATAGAGAAGTGCAAGTCACAAGCAGCACTCTGTTTCTGAAGTGGCACAGTTTCATGTTGCACAGTGATAAAGCTCTGCTTAAAACAAAGTGAGGCCCTCCAAGCCTCTGCAAGTCACTTAGATCTGAGATGGTATCTCGTATCATCAGTGTTTGTCTCTGCTGCCCAAGATAAAAGTTTGGAAGAACAAATTGAAAAATAAGTGAGCAATTTATTACACGAAGCAATACTTGTCTGTTGCCTTCCTTTGTAATTTGTAGTTGTCAGGGTCTCTTTCGAAGTAGCACTGCAGCCCTTTTGCAGGTGTCTAAATAACTTACACTGGCATACTCTGGATTTCATATCATATATTTTCAGTATGTGCCTATTACTACATTAATTTGTGTGATCTTCTTATTGAATTCAAGGATTTTGGAGTCTAGAGATAAAACTGTCGTTAAAAAGAAACACGTTATAAAAGGCTGGGATGTTAGAATGGATTTTTTTAATTACTGTAAAATGCTGAAGATTTATAATTTGGACAAGGAAATCAAGGTGTTTATCTTGCATTCCTTGTGGTGTGCATTCAGAATTGTGTGGCAAATGAGACTTTCACAAGTCTGAGCTGTGTTGCCTTCTTGTTGACGGTAAAGAATCAGCAAGCTTGGTGCTGCTGCCTGGAGTTGTCCCACTTTCCCGAGAGCAGCGGGGCTGTGCTGGCTGGCGGGCTTGCATATCTTCTTGGGAATTAGCTGAAGAGGTTTAGATGAGCTCCTGGCTCCAGAGCACAGTGCTTCTGGCCATCGTGCTGTATGCTCTTGCTGATACTTCATGTCTGCTCTTTTTTGTGCTGGCGTTCTCTTTAGCTGAACAGAGGTGATGCAGAAATTGCTGATTTCTTTGAAGACCCTTTATTATTCTGAGATTTGCCCCTGTCTGGTTCTGCCCATAGAGTTGCAGCGATAGAACAATCACATTACACTTTAGACTCCCATTGATTTTTTTTCTTTGAGTTCAGTTGTTCTCCTCAAAGGTTAACCACTGGAAAAGCAAATTACTCATGCTAAAACCTCAGGAACAGAGAGTTCAGAAAATACCCATACAACAGGAAACTTCTTTGTAGCTTTGTGGAAGAGGGATGTATCTCAGGAGGCTTTCAGCAGAGCTGCCTTCCTTCTGGGCTGTTTGCCTCAGGTCTGTCTTTTAGCAGTGCAACCCAAAGGCTGTCCTTGAAGCAACTGCCTCTTTGCATCTCTTCAAGGGTGGGATCCGGTGGGATCCCGTGCAGCTCCATCACAGGAGAAGAGCTGAGTGCAGCCCTTACTGTAAGCAAGTCTGCTCGCTGCACAGCAGTCACAGCCTTCAGCTGCTTTTAGGCACAAGAGGATTAATTTCCCTTTTGCTTTGCCTGTGTGATAGATATTTGTATAAATATTTGTATTTGCAGGCAGACAATGTTTGTATCAGTTGTGTGCTTTTGTGTTTTGTTTTGATATTTGGAGGTATACTTTACATTTTTCTGGTAAAGACCCTGAAAAATCTTAATGCTGTTCTTTTCCTGTTTTCTTAATCCTATATCCTTTTCCTTTATCTTAAGCTAAACTGACTTTTCTGGCTCCTATCAACGTGGTATTCAGATAAGAGTTGAAATACAGACCTATTTGACTATCTTAAAAAAAAAATAAAAATCACCCCCAAAACTGCCCAAAAACAGCAAAGCAAAAAAACCCTCAAGCCAAACAAACCCAACAAAAAAAAAGTTATAGTTTCAGACAAGATCAGGTCACTCCTCTTTATGAAATTATCTCATTCATGCTTTAATTAACTTCTAAGTATCCATTACTGTGGTTCCTCACCATCTAAAAGCTTTCCATTGGAGACCAGGGTGGATGTTGTTTGGAAGGCTTACGAAGTGCTTTGCAATATTCAGTGTACAATAAGCGGAAGCACAGAGCAGCAGTGCCCTGCCAGACCACGGTAGCTGTTCTCATTGGGTGCAGCTATGTGCTTTCCTGGTATTAAAACTATGTTTTTAGTTCCTCCCCAGGGGACTCCTCCCCCAGTTACGAAGATGGCCTTCTATTCCTAGATAAAATAGGTGCAGTTTCCTCTCTGAGGCTTCCCTGTCAGTTTGGTTTGGGATGACAATAGGTGTGCCTGGGAGCCAGCATTTGAACAGTGAATGTCTTGCTTAAAATGCGTAAGATGGAGACACATCTATTCCTCTCTAATTGCAGGAAATTGCAAATTCGGGCAAAATTTGGAATGCAGCTGCTTGTGTAATTACATCTTCTGTCAGTTGCTATAGCTCAGATTTACAATCCTTCTAAAATGTCTTCATAGTTTATGGTACAAATAGTGCCCCCATTAATATTACTTTGGGGTCATCCCTTTCATTTATTTGCCACCAGATTTTTCCTCTTGCTGAACTAATAACGAGGGTTAAAAAATAGTAATTATATTAAGGTAAAATTTTGCTTTAGGTGTTAGAATTATTGTTAAGCCAAAAGAAATGATTTGAGTTTCTTACTATTGCTAGGGTTTTGGTTTAGTAAGAGATACCCATGCATGTGACCTGAACCATTTTGGTCTGCCAACAGCATCAGGTTTTGGATATGTGCAAACCTTTCCATTTCATGGCCTTATGAAATAGAAGGTAATAGGTCATGGAAAAGTTGTTAGGTTATTGGCAACTAAGTGTTGCTATCTGCTACTGGTCATTAAATGATGGATAAGATATAGATCACAATTCAGAGCTTAATGAGATGTGTTGGCCTCACTTACAGCACTATCACAACTGGAAAATGGTTGAAAGGTTGCAAGGGATTAAAGGATGGTAATAAAGGAATTATTTCATCTGTCTTTTTGAGAGGTGAGAAAAGTGTAATTTAACTAAGGCAAAGTTATAGCTGGATTATGTTCTGCAAGTTCTTAGACAGAAGTGGAGTTTTGAGGGTATAAGACTTTAGATGAAAGATGGTTTAAGAAGACTCAGTGGCTGAGGCAGAACTCACTGAAAAGGGGCATAATTTCAACCATAAAAGTATTTCACTGCTGAGGTAACACAGGGATGGGGACATTTCTTGATCCACTGGAGCCTGTGTTTAAAAACCCAAAAGTATATGTTTCTAGAAGAGACACTGCAGAAATGTAGAACATTGCAGGAATTACTAGGTGAGATACTGTAGCCTGTGCTTTGTGGTAGGTTAGACTAATCAAACAGTTTATTATGACTTTAAATCTATAAATGCATTAGCATTGGTATTAAATGGGCTATTTCAGAAGAACATCAAGTCTCTTTGTGTACAATCAAGGATGTCACAAGAAGAAAGAAACCTCATTTAAGCAGGACAGTGTGGGAAGTGTTCAGCTATTAAAATAGAAAATTATGGTTTCCAACATTTTTAACTGGTTACTCTTCTGTGTGTAGAAATCACTGCAGAAAATTAAAAACCTTGAAAGCTTACAGCAAAGCAGCTTGATTCAATGAGACAAGTTTTATAGAGCTCCAGTAGTAATTCTATAACTTTTAGAGGTTTGAAATTACATTTTGGCAAGTTACTATAAGACATGAATTTGAAATTAGAGTAAGGTTGTTTTTTTAAATAGGAAAACATCTGCTTACTCAGTGTTGTAGTGTTTCCAGAACAGCTGATTTCAGATATTGCTTTTGCTTTAACTTGTGGTTGTGTGGTTTTGGTGGGTTTTTTTTATTATTTTTAATAAGCAGCACATGCCTTTAGATGTTTTTCTGAAGGTCGAGAGTCTGATTTTCTTGGAAGTCACTGTTCAGCAAATGTTTGAACTTCATAGGCTCTGCAGGGTCCTGTCCTTGCCTGCTCTGTAATTGTTCCCAGAAGTAGGAGCTGCAGGGTTTGATTTTCTGTCACTTAAGCATTCACAGCATCCCTTGAAATGGTGCCTTTCTCTGCTTCTCTCGGGCTGAATGGGTCACTGTCTATAGCTAAGGAAGGAAAGCATTTGTCATACACTTAACCATGATTGTTCAAAACCCCCCCCAAAAAAACCCCACCAAAACACAAACATTTTTGTTAAAAGAAACCAACCCCCTAGCCAAATTATTATTTGTTTATTGTTAAAGAAGTGTAAAGCCCTCACACTGCTTATGTGTGAAAAAAGGTTTCTTTTTATGCCCTTGGGGACACACAAGCACACAAAACACACGGGTTATTCATAACTGTCCTGTTCTGTACAGAAAACAGTGACAAGCATGGAGAGCAGCGGTGTTGACTTGTTCAGCTCTTGCTAATCTCTAATGATGTTTGAGATGAGCTCTGCTTGGGCATCTTCTTTCACAGACCATGGTGCATGGTTTTCAGTGCCGCTGTGCGTGTGGTAAGGTGTAGAATGCATGTTGTATAGGAGCAGAAAGAGGTTGTGGGTGGAAATTGTGAGATCCTTGTGACTATTTTATTGTATTCCACTTGTATTTAATACTTACAGACCTCTCTGCTATGCTTATAGTGGACTCTGCTCTTCCCCCTTCTATGTTATTGATACTTTTGCTTATTATTTCCTTTTGCTCGCTTTCCTTTTGTACTTGGTGCGGTTTTTTCAGTGCTGACAAGGAGGGCTTTCTTAAAAGTAGTCTGCAAATCCTTCTCTATCCTATTTTCTGTATCCAAGGCAGACTATTATCTGGGATTGTAGGGTTTTCTGCAAGGTTTTTCTTGGCAGGTGGGTGGTGATGGAATAAACACTACATATAAACTGTAAGACAGCAAAGAGTATAAATAATGATAATTCATAAAGTGTTATTCAGGCTTGTACTGATTAAAGACAAATGTTTGCAAGATTCAGCCCCTAGACTAGTTGGGATTCTGGTCTGGAAACTGAAAACTCCAGAACTAGCCTTGATTTTTAGCCTTGATTTGCACTGCTTGATTTGCAGCACTCAGCTGTCAGGATTTCTGCGTGGCATCCATGCCAGCAGTCTCTAAGTGATGCCAGTATCTCTGTGTTTATCCCACTTTCATTTTTTACTTATAAATCTCTATCTATAATTGATGCTTGTCTGTTGAATGAGAGTTTGCTCAGTATACACAGAGAGTGAGAGCACTGGGCAGCTCCTCAAACCTGGGGAATGCCTCTCAGTGTCTGTGCTTGGGATACCACCATGTGCTGGACAGCCATTTGGAGCCAGGCATGGGAGCTGACCTGGCAGGTCTTTTCCATTTCTGCAATCTAGCCCCTCATTAATCATCTATTTCTAGGTGTGTAATATTTCACTTCACCCTTTTCAATCCCCAGTACAGAGGAGACATGATAGCTTTAAAAAGAAGCTCAAAAATTAGCTTCTTTTTGGAATAAAATACTCTGCAAGTCAAATGCTGTTGATGTTTTCAGAGGATCTAGTTTTCAGAGTTTATGAAAGGTGTTGGGTGATCCTGCCCTGATAGCAAAGGCAGTATGACTTGGTGACTTGGATATTGTATCCGTTCATATTTCCTAATTTCCTTTCGCTCCCCAACCCAAAGAGACAAGATCTGAGATTTTTCTGTTTGTTCCTTGTGACTCAGAGCACAAAGAAGCAGGCTGCACTGTGTTCTCCAGCAAGATGTGCATCATGGTTTGTAGTATCTGTACAGAATGGCAAGAATAATTTGTTTCATGCTCTATGCATATGGGGTCTTCTCCCTATTCATAAGAGAAATATGAGAGAGAGTAAGTGGCCAGGTAGGACTGGAGGCAGAAAATGTGCCATTTCTAGGCTCCTGCAGTTTGTTTTTCTGAACAATACCATTGTTAGAGCCATTTCTGCAAAACTCCTAGAATAAATTGAAGAGATAGAGATTTAAAAATAATGACATGATTCTGGTACTTATCATTCACTTCAAAAGGAGCTCCAACAATTTGGTTTGCTGCTCTTTCCTCGAAGCTGGCAATGCAGTCATATAAATGGAAATGCTCCTGTGCCTCCCCCACTCTCCTCCTCAAAAGAGGTGTTGGGACCTTTCGTTGCTGCTGCATTTTAAACTTCACCTCTAGCTAGTGGCTTCCTTCAAATATGTAACTGAAAGGCAGAGCACTCATTTGCTTTCTGAGGCTTTCAGGTTGCCATAATGAAGTTTTAACAAGCTGAAATGTTGACTTGCAGCATTTGGAAAATTGTCACTCTTAGGTCGTTACTGGAAAAGATTTAAATAATGTGATGTGGTTATCTAGATCTCTTAGCATCTCTTTGGGATGTCTTGCATGTTGGTAAAATTCTCTCCAAATAAGTTCACATCCAGCTTACTCCTTAGCAGAAAAAGAACCATTTTGTGCATAACTTTTGTTGCACCTTTCGTTAGTGAGCTGTTAAAACTCTGAGACAGATCAGCCTTGTGGGGATGTTCCCGAGCCACGCAGAATGAGACACAAAGCTCTGGGAAGCTCATTACCCAGGGAGCTGAGGAAGCCACAGCAGTAATTGTGCAGGGCTGGGAGGTCTTCTCTTTGAGGAGACATCAAATGAGCTAAATGTGTAGGTCATCTAAGCAGTTGATAGAAGTAGACCTCCACAAGATGGGCAACTGAAAGACTGGGGCTGTCCACATGACAAATTAGCACATGTCCAGAGGAGGTGAATCTGAGTATTACTCTTCTGGCCTCAGAACAGTGGAATATGCAAAGAAACTGGAGGGCAGCCTATTTAAAATGTGCAACACGTTCCCTTTTCCCTGATTTGCTCGCTGAACTCATCGCTATAAAATTTATTCAAAGCCAGAAGATTCCCAGAACTGAAAAGAGCTGAGGTAGCTGTCTGGATGAAAAGGACAGCCAGTAGTATCTTAGGTTAGAAGAGATTTCAGAGAAGGTAGGGATGAGGAAGTGCTGGGGAAGTTAATAATGTGTGTTGGTGTTTGCAGGCTTGAAGTCTCTCCTGTGCATCAGTGCCTAAGTGAATCCACCGTGGTGGGGACTGAGCCAAGCTGCCTGCTCAGCCTGTTTTTTGGATGTACCTCACCTCACTGCATCTTTCCAGCTCTGGACTGGGCCCACCCTTTTTTGTTTTGACTTGGCCATTTTCCCCAGTCAGACCTCAGCCTGAACATTTTTGGAAATGCAGCATCAGTCACGGTGCTGTCCCTGGGGAAATCCTTTCCACCCTTGATGGATGTCCTGCCTGCCTTAATCCCACCACGTCAGGAACTGGAGGCCACTGGTCTCTGCCCACCCTCCAGCCAATGTTGAGGAGATCTGTTTGATTCTAGTGCTCATTCCTTTGCATATTCCTGCATGTGAACCTGGCAGCAGTGTCTGTGCACACCGCAGCCCTTTGCACTGTGCCAGTTTTGGGAAGGGCAGCACAGGCTGTGTCCTTCACCTCAGCCCCTTTTCAGTCTGTGACCTAAGGTGCAATACTCCTACCTGCAACTACCCTGGCCCATTGGCTTCTCCTTAGAACAGGAAAATTAACTATAGTTTACCCTTTAGCTTTTTGTTTTTAATACCTTTTGAAAACCTATGGTGGTCTTTTGCAAGACTTAGGGTATTTTAAAGGAAACCATCTAGTAGCACTTGAGGCAGTTTGGCCACTATCCTGTCCCAGTCAGCAGTCAGTGACATGGTGAGATGAAGAGCTAGAAGATAAAGAACCCAGAAGGAGTGCTTGCCTAGGTGTGCACTCGTGTCCATCAGCAGCCCTCGTGGGGCTGGGGAGGGCATTTGTGTGCCATGAGAGGTTCGTGCTAGCTTATCTTGGTCTTGGGAGTATGTAACTTGGTAGGGTGTGTTGACCCTGGAGCGTGCAGAGGGACAGCAGACATCTATGGGCTTGGGTACGGTGTCTGTGAGTGCCTGCTCTGTTGTGCTGTTGTGAACCAGCTCAGTCCTCGGTGCAGAGCGGGATGTGTGCCTGGCTGGAGATGCCGATTCCTCATCAGCCGGTTCCCTCTCCATTAGGTGTGGCTGTTCTCCAGATCCACCGGGTCCCTTTGGGATGAGGTTGATTCTGTGGAAGAGGAAGTGATGATTCCCATGCTGTGTGTGTTCAGAGAGGATGTGCAGCAGTTGTCAGACAGCACTATGTACCTAGCTGGGAATTCAACTTCCAGCTGGTAGATTGAGACTGAAAGGCAGAGCTGGGGGACAGAGACGAGCGGGTACAGAATGCTGAGGCTCCTAATCTCCTACAATATGTTTGCTTAACACAAAGTGGTCTGCTGAGATTGTTTTGCAGTATGGAATAATCATTGTGTGCTGACTAATGGGAGACAGCAAGCTGTTAAAGAGCATCAATTAACCATACAGGAGGAGGTTACTGAGTGTTTTCACAAGCGTTCAGGATGTGGAAAGTAAAGAATATTACTGGAAGGTAACCCTCAGAGGTTTTTCACTACTGAAATCTACAAACCATGACAGGAGTATCTGAGGACATGCATATGGTTGTAGAGCTTACCAGGAAGAACAGTGCAAATAAAGAACTTGAGCTGGCTTTCCAACTCTAGACTGTACTGATACTAGATAAACAGTGCTTTGCTACACTTATTCTCTTATTTCCTACTCATTATTTTGAAAACTTCCCCTGTTAAAGTTATCTAATGTTATCCCAGGAAATATTGGTTGTCTTTACAGAAGATAACAAGTGCAGTGCCTTTCTGATGCTCAGATGTCAGAACTTGTTTTATTTCTGCTTCCCTGACTGCCTAACTGTAAGGCTGTTGTCTTTGTCCTTACAGCTGCTCCAGCTTCAGTGTAGTAATTCCTATTCCTGCTGTTGCTTGGAGTTAGAACTCTATGCATTTAGTGCTGAAAGGAGCATGCTCTTCCATCATGTGCCTTGCATAATGGATAATAAAATTCTCCAATTTTGACTGGTGGAGAGTATGAAAACCTATGTTTCATTAGGAATAATTTTATACAGCCCTACTAGTATTCTTCCCGAGTTTAATGCAAAAAATAAATAACATTTTGTAGGCTCTGTTTGAGTGATTTTGTTCTTTGTAAGTAATGAGAAATTTTTCCCATCCTGGATTCCAGTGTTAAATCCACTCTGTGCAAACATCACTTTCCATTTGTTCACTGGCAGTGGAGAGACCAGATAACATTGAATTTATTTTTTCAGTTTTGTCTCTTCTAAAGTGGTGTTAGAGAATTGGACCTCAGATATTGTTTTAGCCAACAGCAAGAGATGTCCTGGGATTCCTTGGGGATTCTGATAGACCCTTGGTTCTTGGACAAGGGCAAAGACAGACTTCTCTTGGCTTCAACTCTCTATTCAAATGCCTTAATCAGCAGAGGTGTCCTTTAACAGATGGTTCTGCACCGATAAAGCCTTTAACGTGTTAGGAAAAATTCAGAGAAATTCACTCCTTTTCTGATTTGATGGATTTTCTTAATCTTTTTTGAGTGTGTGGGGGGCAGAATACCACATCAGAAGACTATGGAGAGGATTAATTACTTGGCTGGAAAACTCATGAAGATATTCTGATGAGAGACGTGGGATAAGTGAGTGAAGCTCTACTGAAGTTGGTGTCAGTGGAGGAATTTAACAGGGATTGCAGCCCTTGTGCCTCCAGTGTTTTGCACTGTTAGAGAACGTAGTCTGATCCCCTGTGTGACATAAGCTTCTGAATTCGTTTCAGTAGTGAAACTTTCCCTACTGATCTATGGAAAAAATCCTTTTTTTGCGCCAGATATGACAGCTGGTTTCACCCTGAGCAGCTGTAGCTTGACAGTGGCAGGGGGGCTTTGCTACCTCAGGACTCTTGTCCATGCAGCTGGTGCTGCTTTGAGCTCTGACCAATCTCTGGTGCTTCAGAGAGGTGCAAAAATATCCCTGACTTTACAGGGAACTTGTCAAAGCCCTAATATGTGAGATATAAATATCTAAATGCAGATCTGCAGATTTAAAACCCGAAGGAGTTGTTCAGCTTCACCCGTGGCGAGGAAAGGGAGGGCTCGCAGAGCGGTTTCAAGGTTGGAAGGAGGTATCATTAGTATTGAGCTTGACCTGAGCTGAGCTTTGGCCAAAGGATTCATCCCTGGAGCTGCAGTGAAGCATTTCATGGCTCATTATCCTCACAGTAGGAAACAATGTCTTATTCTGAGCTGAACATCTAACTCAAATTTTCATCCATTTGATCTTCTTATGGCTTTGTCAGCAATGCCTGGTCTCTCACCGCTTTCTTTTCCACTTTCTTTTAGGATCTAAAACAAATTGTGCATCTGTCTCCATGAATGGAATAGTTTGAGCCCTTGAAGTTTCACACTATAAGGCTTGTTTGCTGGGCTGGGAGTCACTGGGTGACCTGCCTTTGAATCCTACTCTCTGTTTCCCCGTGTTTTTTTGAAGCAAGAACTTCGCACAAGTTCCAGGAGAGCTCTGGGATTAGTGCAGGTTGCAGAGGGAGCATTGCTTTTCTGAAACTTTTGCTGCTTTTGGCTGAGCTAATTTGGCAGCTTGTTGCTGTAGCAGAAACAGAAAATGCCACTGGCCCGAGAAGCGTTTCCCTGAAGGCTTTAGCAGGATACCTCTTCTTATGGATGCTTCCCCGCTGACAGCTACACTTTGAGATGAGTCACTGAAGTCATGTTTAATCCACTAGTAAAACTGGCAAGGCAATTACCATCTTGCAAGTTCTTCAAATCAGATTGTTAGAGAACATTAAATCAAACGCTTTGGAGAAATCCCAGTGTATACAACTGCTTTTATCATCCTGTCTGAGATTCTGTCAGAAGAAAAGCCTTGTTTTATTGGGCCTACCTTCGGTGAAAGTGTGCTGCCTGGCACTCATTTTGGTCTTAGCCTCTACTTCTTTGTCTCTGCTCCCTTATTTTCCTTTTCCTATTTGTTACTCCATAATGAGAATTGAGAATTAAGGAATTTCTAGCTTACAGTTGTCATCCCTACTTCTTAGCATTGCCAAGTACAGAAAGCATTTGCAAACTGAAATAATACTGCTAGTCACGAGGCAATTAATCTGTTGTGACAACACGGTGGCTTAAAGCACAATGGTGATGAAGGTCACTCTGCTGAGTCTCCCCACTTGTGCCGTGTGTTTTGCTCTGAAGTCGAACCACCCACTCCTCGGTAAGAGGGAAGCGTGCAGAGCCCTTGTGTGTTAGTCATCCCTGGAAGGGAAGGGCTGGTAGACTGTGAATCTGCAAACAAAGGACTACAGGCAGTTTTTTGGTCACCAAGGCTGCTACCTGCACATGTTAGCTTAATTCAGTTTTCACTGCCATGAACTTAGGTTTACACTGACAGCTGGCTCTCTTCTCTTTGGTACGTCCTAGTCCAAACGTGACATTCAGTGTTGTTTCCTGGCAGGAGGATTTTTTCACAGAAATCTACCATACTCTTTTTTTCCTTTTTTTTTCCCCTCCCTTTTTTGTTTTTGTCTCTCTACAGGTGAAAACAAGAGAGGAAGAACTACAGAAGGAGAGGTTCTCTGCCACTGCTAGAAAGATACAGGAAAGTGTTGCACTAAAACTGCTAGATCTTACAAACCTTTGTGCTCCAAAGAAAAATGGAATGCATGGTTCGTGCAGACTGGTGTTCAGAAGCAAACATCCTGCCAGCAAAACAGGCTTTGGTAGGTCTGTATCCACGGAGCCTGTTTCAGCTGTCAGTGCTACAGAGGTGATCAGAGAACTGCAGATGAGAGCGGCCAGCCTGGAGAGAGAGCTGAAGCAGCTGCAGGAAGAGTGCAGGCAGAGGCTGGGTGAAATTGCAGAAGGATTGGAAGGAGTGATTTGTGTCTCCCCTTGAAAGATAAAGCTGGACTGAGAAAAGCAAAGGAATAGACTGACTTGCTCAGAACACATTGTTCAGCTTGGCATGGGGGAGTGCGAGGTGAGGAACCCAATGGAATTTCTGATTTTTAAACCTAGGATTCATAACTCGTTACTGCTTTGTGACTTGCACTGGGGCCATAACCTTGGTGGTTCTCTCTGCAGCCCCTTTATTGCTAACCTTGCC
Organism: Caprimulgus europaeus; assembly: GCA_907165065.1. Next base: position 26,716,346 of record OU015534.1, on the reverse strand, counting down.
AATTAAATTCTGCAGCAGGCCTTGGTGGGAGTGTGCATAAATCTCCCTTTTATCTTTCTGTTTTCTTTTTCTTCTGCCAAGCACTGGGCTCTTTTTCAGTGCTGAGCTGCTAGGCATGGCATACTTTGAGACTGCACATTGAAGTACTAATTGCATTCAACATTTTCCAGCAAATGGAAGTTCATTAGTCAGAAAAACCCAGGTATTGGAGAACATGCAAAGTACCAAGGCTTAGAGAGATTGGAAATGTTCAAGAAAGTGTGCTGCTTTAATTCAGCTGGTTTGCATATTTGTGGCAGCTATAATACAGTCACCGTAGGGAAAAAACAAATGCCTAATAATAAATAAAGCAACACACTGATTTCATTTGCTGGTGTGATGCACTTGAAGTAATTGGGTTCTCAATGAGAACAAACTCGAAACCCATTCCACCGAGTTATGAGTCACAACGAGGTAACTTATGGATCTGCTATAGGAAATTTCTGTAAAATAGAAATATGACCTTAACTTCCAAGCTTGAGGAGGCTCCAAGCTCTGTCTCTGGAGGCTTCTTCTCTTGGAACATGCAAATGTTTTTCACTTGGCATTAATCTCCTACCCTTTCTGTTTTGCTTTCACCAAGGAATATTTTTATATTCTAGTTGTACACTTTGAGGAATAAATAAATTATAAAAAACAAACAAAAAACCCCACCAAACAGCTTGCTTTTCATTTGTGAATTGCTATGAACAATGGGCTTTCCTCAGTCTGGGTTTCTGTCCACTACCCCAGCTCAGTGGTGCTGCTCATTACCAGCTGCTCTTGGCTTGCTCAGCAGCCAAACATGAGGGATCTTTGAGGACCTCTCCAGGCATCAGTACAACTGCTGCTCTGCAGGGAGACCATGTGCAGGTCGGAGTGGTTGGATGAGGCTCAGGTCTCCTGGTTTCTGCTGCACCAAGTGAACTTCTTATGCTTCCAGGCCCTGCTCATCTCCCCACCCGCACTGGTTCTCATGCAGTGTTTGCAGGAGTGAGTGGCAATGCAAACATCAGTGGAGAGCCACGCAGGGAGGGGCGGTTTGCCCTGGTTTCACCCAGGTGAACACAGCGTTGCTGGTCAGCTGGGAGTGTACAAACTTGTTTAATATGGGCCAACTTTCAAACAGCCTTTCCTCTGCGTGGTCCCAATGTCTTCTTCAAGGACCAAGCTTGAGTAAGGCCGCTGGGAAGTGCAGTTCTCAGCAAGAGACCTCAACTCCTGTCAACCCTACACAGGCGGGACAGCCCTCAGGAGCAGGGTGTTTGGGTGAGTTGACTGAGGCTGTTGACCTTCTGTCAGTGGCCACTGGGGGTGACAAACATAGTCCTGGAGCAGAAAAACCCCAGGGGGTAGTGAGATCCATCTCTGGGGCAAGTGGCCCAGGCTGCTGCTCCTGGAAGAATAGCCCTGGCCTTAAAAAAAGCCAGTCTACATCGCTCTGCATTTCAAACATCTCTGTAGGCACAGGGTACCAAGCACTGAACTGTTGCAAGCTGGTGCAGTTGGGGAGGGTGTTGGCTCCAGGGCTGCTGAAATTCAGTACACAAGAGGATTTATCCAGACACACGTTTCACAGAAAATTATTCATGACTGGGGAAAGAAACAGTATATCCTAGAACTAACAAGAGTGGCAGCACCAGTCTATCTCGCTGAGCGTTTTATATCCTCCTTCAGCTTTTATACAAGGGAATTTTCATACTGCATTGCATTTAGGTTTAAAACATTGCCCTCAAAAGATGCTTTGTACTGGGATTTTCAGCAGAGAAGAGCGGGCAAATATTCTTGAGTATGATGAGAACGTTCAGATTCAAGTGCAGGTCTAGCTCATGCCTTGCTGTGGCTTATCAGGGGTGGCTTAATGCTGATTACCACGATGTACTGTGCTGCCATCCACTTAAACTGACAGAAGTCACTCACAGGATGATTTATTTCCTAGCATCAAATACTTGTCAGCACACAGCGCTGAGTGCAGCGTGCTTCAGTGCTCACCCAAGGATCCTGTTTCAGCAGAGACCACCACTGGCAGCACGTTTCCTCTGCTTGACCCTGAAGAATTATTTTTCTCTCTGGTGGAATGTAAAAATAATGACAACACTCAGCATCATTGTCTGTATATATATGTGTGTGTGTGTGTGTGTGTGTATAGAAGTGCCTACAGTGAATCACAGGCAGCTGCATTTACTGCCTGGCACGAGCCACTGTACTGAGGTGGTTGTGTGGGGAGCTGTCAGGAGGGCCAAGTGTTGGAGCTGGAGCTGCTTGTCGTGGTGTGTACATCGAGAGGGGCTACAGCTGAAAGCAGCTAAAGAAGCTCTCCTTTCCAGCCGTGGTGCCGCGCTGGCGTTGTGCGCTTCAGACACCTCGTGTGAACAGCGTAGGCAAGTACAGCTTTTAGTTTCTGGCACCAATTTCCCACTGCCTTTTGTTTCAGGTACCAATTTGCAGTTTACACTGGAGCAGATATTCTCCAGTCCCTGTTGAAGGTCAGAGGGGTGTTTTGAGCTGTCAGTGTTTTTAAAACCGATACCTACAGCCCACTCTTTCCTTTGCCCCCCTTCTCAGCACCAGCACAGAGAGCACAAAGCAGGAGGTACTTTAAGGGCTTGGCATTCTCAGGCACCAAATTTTGAAGGGTGTTTTGCCTGTGAAGGCTGCCTTTTAAAAATCACAGCACCTCTGCAGGAGTTGGACACAAAGTGACTGAGCTATGGTCATGCCTCGGTGACTGGTCACAGCTGTTGATTGCTTGTGAGGCATACCAATGCACCTCAAATACCAATGCTTTCTGGTCCTCCTGAGCTTGGCGAGACATCAGCTGTCTCTCCAGAACTCCTGGGAGATGCTGGATGACAAACACCACTTAAAAGCCTAAGAAAATAATCCCTGGATTAACACCAACTGCAATGAGGGCAGGAAAGTGACCTGGGTGACTGCAGTCACATTTAATGGTATATGGCCCAGGAACAAATAGGTGTTTGTCACCTCATACCATTACCATGGCATGTGATTTGCTTTCCTTTCCTTGTTTAGGTTGACTTTTCTCACCTACCATCATAGCCCACTGGTTTTAAAGGTTGCAATGACCTTCTCCATCACAGGGACTTGGCCCTGTGTCAGCAGTCAAAGATGCTGTAGAAGAGTCAATGACTGCCCTGGGAAACGTGTGGCAACCAGCAGCCAAAGGACTGGTTGGTCTCTGGCAGATGTGGCACCAGGCAGAAGATGACTCAAGTGGTACATTGCATGCTTGGTAAATGTTAAGTATTACTTCACAGAAAATGGAATGTGTTGTAAACAAGCCCTACAGACTGAAAAGCAAAGCTAAAAGCTGTTAACCCATTTGTCCTTTGCCACAGCACCACGCTGGTTGCATTGTGAAAGCAGGAATCTGCCCTAAAATTGTTGATGGAGTTGAACAGAGAAGGTTGGGTATTAGCTGGAGAAGCTGATAGAGAGCGAGTTGCATGTTGTGTGCAACTGGTTGCTAAACTCAGGTGGTGGGGGAAGGCTGGTGGTGATGCTGCCCTAACATCTGGAGTAGGGAGCAGGGTTTGTTTTGTTTGTTTTTTCAGTTTTTTGAAGAGGCTACAGCAAAAGTTCTCCTTGTTGGCATGTCCCTAAAGGGAGTTAGTCTAGTTTGGGTTTGGATCCAGGGTTTCCAAGTGATTTTGGGAAGAGAGGCGCATGTTAGAGGCAATGGCTCATGCTGGAAAAGCAGGAAACCAAGGTTAGATCAGCACTTGCCAGAGGTGGTGCACAGGGTCGTGGGGTACACCTGACAAGGGTCAGGCAGTAAAGACCTGTCCCAGATGTTCACCTGATGATAGGTCACAGGAAGCCCCCAAAGCAGCTAACCCTCCTTGCAGGACTGGGAGCGTATGGCCTTTTGCTTCATGCTCTGCTGATACTTCACTGAAGACAGGCTGAGTTACTGCTGCAGCGTTTAAACCACACTCTCTGGTGATGGATTGCTTCCAAGCGTAGCCCTAAGAGAATCTTTTACACGGCTTCTGCTGTGTAGTTTCTTGTTGGCCAGCATGGAGGTGTTGATAGAAGAGCACGGTTTAACCCCTTTCTCTGATAGAACTGGTGCTTGCTTTTCAAACATCTTGTTAGGAAAATTGAATTGGCCATAAATACTTAATTGGCTGATACCTCTGGCTCGCACTGTGTAGCTAGAAATATTCCTCCCCAAATAACTGAGCATCAATCAGCTTGCAGTCAAAACAGGAGGTTTACTTTGCAAAAGGCAAGTGAGGCATCTGCAGTCGCTGTTCCTGACAGCATCGCGCCTGCTGGTAAATAAGGGCTGCAACCTATGTTTAAAAATAAGAGCTGCTGGGAGTAGTGATTTCCAGCCTGGAGTGTTTTGGGTTCCCTGTGGGATTCCTCCAGCAGCTCCTGCAGGAGGATGAGCTGGTAGCACTTGACGTGAGCACGTGTGTGCACGCTGAGCGGGAGTTCACACATGCCTGGTGGTCAAGCTCCCGAGCCTCCTCGGGTCTTCCACCCTCACCCTTCACCTCAGGGAGCCCACAGCTCGTGAGAAGCAGTCTGCTGGTACCCACTGCTCCTTGACTGACAGCCCATGGCCCTGTGGCCAGTGTCCTGGAGCCTCTAGGCTGGGAACCTTCTCGTCCTCCCAGCCCCTCTCTACTTAATCTGTGTCCCAGCCGTGGAGCTGTGGCTCAATCCCGATCCCCATCCTTAAAGGGGTTTGCTCTGAAATGGGTGACAAGGAAAGCAGAGCTGTGCAGCCCACGGAGACTGTACTGACATCCACTCTGGTGTAGTGCAAGCTCCTGGGCTGAGCTGGGGGTGCCTGTCCCAGCCCCAGCTTCAGTGTCCCTTGGGCTTTGTACACACAAACAACCCCGCCAATCTTGCACCATCATCCCTGTGACAAGGCAGCCTTGTCCCGCTGAGCCAGGGAGCTGGAGCAGTCGGGTACCTTCACTGGTAACTGTGCCACCTGATTTCCCAGCATGGATCTTAGGGTCTGCATCCAGTCCTTCTGGTTTGCTTTCTTCTGCAGGGCTGGAGAGCCCTTTACTCACCAAGAAATACTCCTCGTGCAGCCACAGCTAGACACTGAACATGAATAAAGGGAGTGCAAGCACGTTGTAAGCCTGTAAGTAAGAGAAGTTACCCAGCATTTGATGTTTCCTTCCCCCTTGGCTTTTATTTATTTCACCCTTTTCAAGTGGGAAGCAGAGGGCTGACCTCTCCAGTCCCACAGAACCCCAGGTAGATGCCTGTGCCTCGGGCAGCTCCCAGCAGCTGGGGAGAGCAACCCCGGGGGCTGCCAGGGGCTGGAATAGGCAGGTCTGGGGGGGAGGGCAGAGGCACAGCCCCAGCAGCCACGCTGGGCCATGCTCTCTTGGTGGTTCATGCTTTGATTCAGCATTAAGCACAGCTAAGAAATGTTTGAGCATTAGCTTTCTAGTGTAGCTGACTGCCTCAAAGCCAAGCAAACAAGGAATTTGCCAGGGTAGCTGTCAAAGCAGGCTCTTGGCCCCCCGTAACGCTCTCCTTCTCCCATCTGACCTTGTTAAGGCAGCCTGGTTGTTTTGCGAGATGCCTCCTTTGCCTTGCAGCAGCCCACAGCCGCTGTGGAGGGAGTGGAGCTGACACCTCTGGAAGGACGGAATGGCTCAGTGGAGCACGACCGGAGCACCGGGAGGGAGCGGGATGCGGAGGGTGAGCCGGTGCGGCAGGACCACGTCTGCCCTTGGGCTTGTCTGGCAGGAGCCACCAAACACCCTTTGTGTTACCAACACAGATGCAAGGTAACGAGCTGGTACTTCCTGGTAATTCCAACTGCTCAGCTGCCAGAATCTTCCCCAGCACCTGAGGGGCGAGTTAATGATTTTGCTTAATCCTGCCTGCTTTTTGTCTGTCACATGGAGTTTGCAGCTTCCCTGGGCTGTCCACTGATGGGTGCAGGGCTGCGCCCACAGCCACGTCCCAGCACTGGGAGGAGGATGCGGGGCCATGGAGAGGGGACAGGCAGGGATTTCCTCAGGATGCTTTTACGTGAAGGCTCCTTGCTGACCCAGGTTGGCCATGGAGCACAGCAGAGGAGCTGTGGGTCCCCCATCCTCGTGGTGCTGTGGCCCTCTCGCACCCCTGGCATGTGAGGGATGGAGGGTGGGTGAAAGCCTGGGTGTTTTCTGTAAGCACAGAAATTCTTGCACTTGCCCAGCCCCATCACTTGACAGCGTCAGCCCCTGTGACTGCTTGGCTGCTCCGGGTCGCTCCGTTAATGCCGTAAAACACCGGCTCCTACTGTGGGGTCAGCAGGGAGCTGGGTGAGCTCTGCCCCACAGTTCATCCCGTGTTTGGCACAAGATGATTTGTGACTCCTGGAACAGGGTTGGCCCTTGATCTGAGCTGGGAGAAGAGGGTCCTGGGTGGGGTGTGGGTGGGGTATGGTCAAGCCATGAGGCTGGACAAGTTCAGTCAGTGCAAATGATTCAGAGCCCTGAGATGCCATGTTAATTCATTCTGGTCTTCTTAGTAAATGAGCTTTCTAATCAGCTTTTTTGGTAGGATTTTTCTTGCTTATACTGATTAATATTAAAAATGCTAATATGTATTTTTTAATGCTAACCACCTGCAAGGAGATCATGCTATCTATCACCCTTGATTAACGCCAGCTTTCATGGCACTGCCATAGCATCTTCTCTCTTTACAAACCCCTTTAAAAAGTGAAAATACACTGTAAAGCCCACAGCTGAGGGTTGAGGATGGCTGCAGGGCTGGCGGAGATGTCCTGGCCAAGGCTATGTGCCTGTCCCCCTGCCTGCTGGGTACCACCACGGGGGACAGAGCATCTGGCTGGGCTGAGTTGTGCACAGTGACATCCCCTATTAATCCCCAGCTCCCCGCAGTTTCAGGGCACACATTTATTTCAGGCTTTTACATGTTTCCATTTGTATTGTCCCTTTTGCATTGCCACCTTCTCGAGGCCAAGAGCAGCAACAAAAGGCATCATAACAATAAAGCTCAATTGCAAGTTATTTACTTGGCATCGTGGTGTCTGCCAAACAACGATATTAATTTTGTTTCTCAATGAAGGGAATATTCTGCTGATTAGCCACGGGGGCTGCATTTGTTCTAGAAAGCAGCCTTTAGTAGGCCTTTAATTTGTGCTGTAATTCATAGCACTAAGTCAAGAAGAGCTTTCGATTGATGTGTTTGAGGTCTGCACCTCCTGGCTCCATGACTGGGGCTGGGCAGGGGGACGGTGGCTCATGGCACAGGACAGGCACAGAAGGTCAGAGGGCCATGATTTGGGCTGTAAGTGCTGTGGGCAAGGAGGAGGCTGTGGGGTGGGAAGGGCAGGACTGCAGTGGGGAGGGATGGTGTCACCGTGGGGTGGTGGGGACCTGCCGCTGCGGCCAGCCCAGCCACAGGAGTGCACAGCTCTGCCACTCCCCTGGGAGCTGCGATGGGGACAGGGGCAGGGTGGGCTCACAGGGCTCTGAGACAGCCCAGGGAGACAATTGCAGAGCCCAGGGGCTTGGAGAGCATGGTTGCTGCAAGAGTGAGCCTCTGCCCACGAGGCACGGCTGTGCTCCAACGTCTGCGGCAGCAGGGACAGGAAAGAGAGTGATTTATGATCTCATTGCTCAGCAGGGATTTTTTGCTTGTCTGTGTTTAATTTTGTTTGGAGATGATGGTGTATTAAAAAAAAAAAAATCTCCCTTGTACACTTGAAGAGAAAACCCAGGGCTGAAGTTTCCCAGTGCTGCCCTGGCGATGCTGAACACAGCCCTGCCGTGAGTCGGTGGTGTGAGCCGAGCCGAGCCGAGCCTGTGCCGAGGAGCTGGTGGGGATATTCCCTCCCATTTCAGCTGTGGCTCAGCATTACAGCCTACATGGCTGCTGGCTTTGAGCGTGAGCCTCCAGCTAGATGTGTGCTTGGCCCTGGGCTGCACTGGTGGGTCAGGAGCCCCCCGGCAGCTCCCTGCCAGCGGTGCTGCACGGTGCTCCCCTCCCAGCACCGTTTCCCCAAGCACAGCAATGTGACACTTGGCTTTGAGCTCAGTTTAACTGATGGGGACCCTATGGAGCATGGCAGTGCCTGTGGCAGAGCCACCTTCCCCGCTGCTCCAGGGAGGCCAATGCCCTGGGCAAGGTGGAGGCAGCAGTGGGGATTGAATTTCTAAGGGCAGAGTGCTTTTAAAAATATTTTTTGCATCAGTTGCTCAGAAATTGTTTGTCTCAAAAGAAATGGGTTAGAACAGAGGAAGAAACGGGGATTTTGCAGTTTTGGCTGCAGGGTGACTCTATGCTTATAAATTACCAAAAGGGCCTGAGTCCCCCTAAGAGCTCTGCTGTAAGAGATGCTCCGATGTCTGCTGCTCATCGCCTCCATTGCCACCTCTGGCTATGGGGACGGGGCTTCTCCCTGTTTCCTCATCTCAGGTAGTAACCCCAGCAAGAAAAAGCAAGGAGGACATCAGCAGGCATCAGCAGGCTGCATCTCCTCTCCTTTCATGTGTTGCTTGTGTCTGGGAACCGAGGTGTGTGCCATGGCCCTGGACTGAGGGCAGTGATAGGCTCTTGTGCAAGGTGAAACCAGTCAGACACGAGGGCTCTGCCGATGGGGCTGTGTGGCCAGGGCAGGATGGTACAGGGTGCTCCAGGGCTGCATCTACCTGCTTCATGCCCTACCAGTCTGACCCAGCGAGGACCAAGCTGCAGCCAGCTCATCCCCTCTCCTGCCAGGGAGCAGCCAGCAGCGACCCTCTGGGGTGAGCTCGGGGGGTTCAGTGCCAGTGCGTGGCCTGGAAGGGTTGCTGGCACGCAGGGCTGCTCCCAGATAACCCCCAGACACCCAAGGAGAAGGCTCCTTGCAGGTAGGAGCTTGCTAAACCTGTGGGTGGAACATTTCAGCTTTGCTCAGTGGAAGCATTTCAGTGAGGTGTAGACATTTTCCCCAGCTATTTCTGAAGAACTGCCATGACCTATTCCTTGAAATGAATCTTACATTGATGAAATTATTATTTCATAAAATATTTCCTCAGTAGCAGGAAGGTTTAATGCAGTTTCAGGTGCAGGAAGTCCACATATTTAGGAATGCTTATTTGATAATTTAAGACCTGCTTATATGATAACTCAAGACCTTTCCCCACGCACAAAATCCCCACAGTCACGTCCAATTCCCAGGCAGAGTCACACATTGTCATGTTCATTTGTTTTGAAGAGGTGATACAACATCTGTGCTGAAAATTAAGTGGTGTCAGCCTGTCTGCCTAACACATTGGCGCCAGTTAGCTTGTTGGTTTATCAGCCTCCTGTACACTCTCTATTTAATTCCCTATCCCGCCTCTCTGCTGACCTTTGTGACCATCTCATGTGGCTACCAATCAAAGGAGGAAAGAAATTAGAAATTATTGCAGGTGAGGCTGAGATATTCAATCATTTCAGTCTCCAAAATATTCAGTGGAGGGTCTTCTAGTTAACTTCCCTGAAATATGGCCCAGTAATATCTAATTAAATAATGGAGTAAGCTATTTTTCAGGATTTTTTTTTTAATATTCCTGCTGTCTGTGCATTCCTCCCAGTCTCACACTTGGTGTGGTGACACGCACATGAAAGGAAAATACATGGCATTTCTGCCAGAGCTGCATGTCCCCAGCAGCCTTTGGCTTTAGAAATAAACTAATAAAGGATAAAAGGAAATTACGGGTCTAATGAAAAGGATTATTTTTCCACGGGACAGGCCGTGTGCCTTTGTCCCCATTACACAGAGCATGGCTGAGCCTCACTGAGTGTCAAATGAAACGGGCTAATGAAATGGATTAGGATCTTAATAGCACATTTGATTAGTGAAGCTCTCACCTCCGGGCACTCTCTCATGTGTGTTAATGGGCGCTGTGGGGGACGGCCGCCGAAATGAGTCTATTAATGGGGAAGAGCTGATGCAGGCTCCCCTCCACCCTCCGCCCCAGCCCAGCGCTTCACCCCGGCTGCAGCCCGATGAAACCAGTCCAACGTGGGAAAGTGCATTTTGGTGCAGAAAAGAGAACAACAAAAAAGGGAGAAATAATCATTTTTTTTATTTGTTGGTGAAAAAAAAAAAACCAACAAAAAACTGTTTTGTCCTTAACTGAAAGGACTTCACTCTGGAGGGACTAACTTTTGGTGATAGGTGGGGATTTCTGAGTGGAGCTGCTGTGCTGAATGTATTCACTGCGAGGATGAACCGTGGTAATTCCTAAACACAGACACCCCACCCGTCCTCCCCCGTGGCTGGACATCGCCAAGGTCTCGGGCACAAGGAGAAATGCCTCTGGCTTAGTGCTGCCTTCTGCTGTAATTAATGCTCCCTAGAGTGGCGCAGGGACGATATCAGTGTCTTTCACTAATTAACGTGATTACACACAGTCAGCACCTGCTCCTGCTGCCCGTGAGGAGGATGTGGGGATGGGCGGGGGCTGCAGGGACCCCTGCGGCCCTGCCTGCAGGTTGGATGATGGAGGGTTAAATACATTACAGGGATGTGAACACCAGAGTGTTTCAGGCTTCATCTGAGGTGCCCAAATAATTCCTTAACATATTTTCATAATGTTTGTTATTTCAGTGCCAGGCAGTAAATAATACAGAGCTGTACCAGCTAGGATGCTGTAGGGAGCCAGGAGTGATAAATTGCTGATGCAATAAGCTATCATGTTATCTTAAGAAAGGGATTTAGAATATATAAATGAATAAACAAACAGAGCTGGCCTGTTTTTTTTCAGATGCCTCCAGGATCCAGCAGATTACTGAGGAAAGGAGTCCACAAGCAGTCAGCCCTGCACACGGCTGCTGTCTGCTGAGAGCAAGAGTTCCATCGTCCCATCCCGTGAGTCGCCTCTGTCAGGGGCCCTTTTTATGGTATTTGTCATTTAAAAGCAAAATAGTTGAATAGCTACCCCCCTGACTGTGGAAACATCAGCTGCCGTGGCACAGTGCCTTCTCCCTAGAGTTTTTCCTTGTTCTGGAGTCTGATGAGATCTCTGATGCACTGAGGGGATAACCTGCATCCCCCGGCACTCACTGTGCTGTAGGATGGCTCTGGGTATGATGCTCCTCCCTGCTGTGCCAACAGGTGCCCAGGCTGCCCTTAAAGGTTTTGGGTGAATTGCTAAATTTAACAAAGTTAGAGGATGGGATAAAGAAGCCTGGCTCTGATTTTTCAGATTCAGATGCCACCAGAACATGGTCTCCCTTGCTGGGTGCCTGTGCTGGCTGTGCAGCCTCTGCTGCTTCACATCACATGGCAATGGTGCCATCAGCCCTGCCAGCAAGAGCAGCCCTTGAGGTGCTACCCAGGCAGCTTGGACAGGTACAAAACAGCTCTCGAGCAGCCTCTGAAAATGAGGATTCAAAGTAAAAGTGGGCTGGAGCCCAAACACCCCCTCTATGCCCACCCTGGAGCCCGGGCAAGGGTCCCCAGCTGTCCTCCTCCAGCCCTGCCTGGCATCCCTGCAGGTGGAGGACACAGTTTGGCTCGCCAACGCAATTAGTCACGGACGTTTCCATGGCAATGGGCAGATTCCTGAGGCAGGAGGGAGTGTGAGTGTATGTGCACACGTGTGTGTGTGTCTGTGCGCACACGGGGAGCTGTGCCATGGGGAGAACAAGAGAGCAGCCAGCCCCAGCCCAGAGACCAGCGGTTTTGGAGCCATCCCACCAGCAGTGCTGACCCTGCTGGTGCTGCAGTCCTCGCGTCCCAGGGCTCCCCTTTCCATGGATCTGCCTCAGCAAAGCCCGGGGTGGCTCAGCTCTGAGGTGGTGTTCCTGGCTCTGTCCCCCGTGGTGCTGTCCCTGGAGACACTGCAAATGACAGGACAAGAGGAAATGGCCTCAAGTTGCACCAAGGGCAGTTGAGATTGGATGTGAGGAAGAATTTCTTTGCTGAAAGGGTTCTCAGGCACTGGAAGGGGTTGCCCAGGGCAGTGGTGGAGTCCCCATCCCTGGAGGGATTGAAGAGTCATGTAGACACAGTGCTGAGGGACATGGGTTAGTCAGGGACCTGTCGGTGTGAGGTTAATATTGGACTTGATGATCTGAAAGGGCTTTTCTAATCAAGGCGATTCTGTGATCTGTGATCTGAGTCCCTCTGCTTGTTGTCCCAGATGTGGTGGCACAGGTCATTCCAAAACAGAAGAGTCCTGGTTCCTTCAGTCCCGTGTCCCTTGCTGGCTGATAAATGTAGCATGGGAAAATTATGGTAGGAGAGGGAATAAACCCAGAGCAGGGACATTGCCTGCGGAACGGGAGCGTCTCCCAGGTGTACACACCTGCAGGAGGGACTCCCTGTGCTCTGCAGCTGCAGCCTGAGAGCAGCAGGAAGTGACGAGCTGCTTATTGATGACAAATGCCATTAGATATGATGCAAAATACAAGGTCAGGTGAGCTATGGCCTAACTTGGATCATAGTGAGGTGTGCCAGCTATAGACTATTTATTCTGTTTGACACCTGAAGTGCTAGGTTAGCACAGAGGTGACGCTTTGCTGTCCAGAGCTTGCCAGACTCCAGCTATCTCCTGGGTACCTGGAAACCTGCTGGGATGGGAGCAGAGCCAGGCTGAGCCTCAGGCTGCAGAAACAGCAGAGAAAGCCCTGGTTAGGAGCTGAGAGTGAGCAAAGGAGCGTGGATGCATCCTTGCTTCTCTGAGAAGATCTGCCTGGTCTCTCTCTTTCCTAAATTAGCCCCCTGGTGAAGCTGGAGAGGACCCTCAGCCCAACCTGTTGGGTGGCTGGTGCTGTGCTGCCAGTCTGCGTTACAGATGTGGGAAACCTGTTTGAGCCCGTTTGCATCCCAGCTAGGTGTGATGGGCAGGGCAGCCGCTCTTCCACCACCCGAGCACGGAGATGTAATTCATGTGGAGATCAAACTTAGCGAGCTGGTGGCGAGCGTCTGCCGGCGAGGTACAGCGAAGGGAGGCAGCGTGGTGCGATTGCTTCATTTGAAGCAATTAGAGCGAAGCAAAGCCATGTTTTTATAAACGCTCTCAATACTGGTGGGTGACGCACGGCTGCTCTTCGTTAGCGCAGTCGAAAGCAATGTTGCCGTGCGCTAGGGGCAGCGCTGAGGTCTGGCTCGTTGGCGGTGTGTGCCGCTGTGGGAATTTTCAGTCTGCCCTGGAATGAGCTGCTCTGTTTCCCTGTGAATTTAGAACCAGGCTGTGGAGGACAGCAGGCAGCTCCCTGCAATTCCCAGGCTCTCCGTGGCACTTGACGCAGTTTGGGTCACAGCAATCCTGCCTTGGCAGCATTTGCACCATCAAGGGGGGTGATATTTGGGCTTTGGACCATCCTGGGGCATCTGCTGGCCTGGGAACAGCTGCTGGGAAGGGATGTGAGGGGATGCTGGTGCCTGCCGGGGTGCAGCACGGGATGCTGAGGGACGTCACTGCGCATCGCTTCAGTCAGCTCTGGGGGAAAGGCCGTAAGGAAAGCTGGAAGTTAATCCCATTAATCCGGCCTCAGGATCAAGGCTAGGAGAAGGCAGTGTGATGTATTCAATCTGTGGATCAGGAGATAGCAGCAAGAACAAAACAGCATGAAAGCACTGCTGTGTCTTTGGGCACTTGGAGATGGGGCCAAGGAAACTGATACCCAGCCAAGGCCTTTTGTGCAGCAAAGATTAAGCGCAGGAGTCAGAGAATATTTAAGCTGTTGCCACAACAGCACCCGATAGTCCCCAGGGTGTTTCCATACCCAGAGAGAGGAGAATAATAATAACAACAAAAATGAGGAACAAGGTAATTAACGCTCTAAAACGGACTGAAAGGCTGATCTGATTATTTGTGTGGGAAGTGCAGGGATGGTTTGTTCCCAGTAAGGTTGTGGCTGATATGGTACCAGATGTGTTGGGGTGAGCTGCCCCCCTGCATCCATGCTCAGACGTATGATGGAGACCTGGCCTTGGAGAGCTGCAGCTGCCATGGCTGGTGGCTTGGTGGGCTTGTTCAGCCAGGCTGAGCCGTGGGGTGGTGGCTGCCCTTTTGCAAGCACATATGGAGTTATTTTGCAGGGCCAGTTGGTGTTTGCAGCCGATGGAGGGCTGGGGTGAGGAGCTCACTGTGCACAAAGCACCTGTCCATGGGCTTCTCTGTGGTGAAAACAAGAGGTGAATTTCTGGAGAGCATCAGTAGCGAAGGAGGAAGGCGACTGCACAGATCTTTCCCAGATCACCAGCTGGGAAAGAAAATGGGAAGTGACGTGGTTCCTTTTTGGGGCCTTTTCTGTGCTGGCTGTGGGTGCCCTGTGTGGGACAGCAGCTTTGACCAACAGCGCTGGTACCTCTGTGGCACAGCATGGCTCGGCTGGGCAGCTGCACCGTGCTGGGTGAGTTCAGAGCTGGGTTGGGTCACAGACCCTGGTCCCCGTCCCATCAGCCATGTCCCTGGTGCCAGCTGTGCACAACGGGACACGGGTATGGATCCGAGCTCAGGGCAGCCCATGGATGCCTGGGCAGTTGTGGTGTCCTCAGGGCTGGTGGGCAGAGCGGGGCACTGTGCAAGCACTGAGGAGAGGCTTGATGTCTCTGCTCTGAGGCAGCAGAGTCGTGTGATATTTATCCAGCCTCTCCTGCTCTCATCCCAGGGCACCTACGCTGACAGCCTTGGTTTAAAAGTCACAGGCTGCAAGATTAATTAGGCTGTCAATTCTCTTTCCTGCAAATGAACTATCCAGAGAGTCTTTTCCAAGGTCCTGTTTTCAGTGGGCAGAAATGTCATTTCAATATTTGAGGAGAAATATAGACGGGAGCTTTGTGAAACAGAATGTATATCTTTCTTGTTCTGTTTTAAAGCTGAAGCTAATTGGAGCAAGCCTTAATGGCCAAGGAGCTGGTGGGTTTGATTGACTTGAGTTACTCTATAGCTGTAGGGTGAGCTGAGCCCTAACCAATGCACAGATTCTCCTGTGGGATGGAGGACAGAGCAAGACCTCCCACCTTGAAAGAGAAGTGGACTCTTTGGTGTCTAATATACTTTAAATTCAGGTCAAAACTTTTCTTGGCTCTGGGATGTAAATACACCAGCAAACCCTTCCTGAATGCCTACTGTCATGAGCCTGCTGTTGCCCACCCTGAAACGTGCTTGCTGCTCACCCAGGACCTCAGCAGTGTTTGGGGGTGAGTGGCCCGGTGGGGACACATGGCTGGTGGGACTCTGTGCTGAAAGGGGGCTCTGCTCCCCTCCCTCCTCATCACCGCCACAGCATCTTCCTGCCTTCATCAGTACCTGAGCCCAGCAGTCAGCCCGGCTCCTCACATTCAGTCTGTTAATATCTAACTAGAAATTAAGCTTGATTAGCCTAAATGCAGTTGCATTTTCAACAGCCCACTAACCTTTTCCTCCTGAATCTTTGCTTATGCCTTAAAAATCCACTTTTGGTATAAGACTGTCAGATTTAATTCTTTTTAAATATCCTTTTCCCTGGTGAGGCAGCAAGATTTCCCAGGCTGCTCTGAAACTTGCAGATAAGATTTTACTGGAATAAGACATCCAGATGAGATGAAGACTCTATTTAAAGCAGTCTTTTGGGGGATATCTCACTTTGTCTATAACTTTGAAACATCTGTTTTCTAGCAGCTCAATTAAACCTGGATGGACAAAAAAGTAAAATCTCTGTTTTACAAGTGAATCCTGAACTCTGGTCTGGGTGGGCTGGGAAGCTGGTGGGTCTCTGGTGGCCATCCATTCCTGTGTGGCAGCTTCACACCCATCACACAGCTCCAGAGGGCTTTGCTGGGATCTCCTGGGCTTTTCCTTGCTGATGAAGAGCTGCTGGAAGGGACTTGCAGAACAGTTGCACCAGCAGCCACCACTGGTGAACAAACCTGTGCTGGTCACCATCACCATATTCCCCAGCCCCACCAGGTGAGCCACACTGGTGCTACTTTTTTATCACCAACACAACCATTACTATTAAGGTCTGGAGCATGCGTTCATCCCACATTCTAGGACTGATAATTGCTGTGCATCAGTGAGCAGGCTGGAGGGACTGCACACAGCGTGCTGGGACAGCTCGGTCACAGGCACAAGAAGAGGAGCAGTTAGGTGAGGCTAGGCTGCTCTGTGCTAATTAGATGGAGCAGAGCACCATAGTCTGATGGGCTTTTCCACCCCACTTGCACCCCCTGTACCCCTTGCAGAGCAGCTCCAGCCTGGGGCCAGGACTCAGCTGCAGGGGCAGGGAGAGAGCTGAACTGTTGGGGTGAGAGGATCTCTATGTCCCACCTGGGTTTGGGCAGTGGGACTTCAACAGCAGAAAACCAGGCAGAGGCAGCCAGCTGCAAGCAGCAATCATGCTTGATGGAACTGCAGGCTGGGGGGTTATTTTTCAAGGGTGGATAGGTTTGCTTTTGTGGGAGGTTTTTATTTGTTATTTTAAAATTAATTTTATGGCCAAATAAGTGGGTAACTGCCTGCTTCTGGTTCACTAAAATGGCTGTAAACACACAGCCAGACAAACACCGAGCAGGTATGGGGATGTATGTCTGTATTTCAGGGATGGCATCACCATTCAGTGATACAAACCATGGTTAGATTAAAGGCTTAATGGCTGCAATTAAACTTCCTGCAGGAATGATTTCCTGGCTGAGCTTTACCTGGCAGCCAGCTCAGTGGTGCCAGCATCTCCATAGCAGTGAGGAGGTGCAAAGGCAAAGCTCATCATGAGTCTGGCCAGAGGTGCAACCTCTTGGCCAGCTGACAGGACTGAAGACCCTGTGCAGCTATTTCAGTGGGCACTTCTGGTGTGTCTCAGGGCTGGCTGATACTTTGCAGAAAGGGGGTAAGACAGATGTGAGAAAAACCAGTGGGTAGGTGGCAGGGTGCCATCAGGCAGCACTCAGTTCAGCAAAACCCCATCCTGCCTTCAGCAGCACTTAGGAAAAACCTCACAATGAAAATGAGCACACAGTTCAGCTCAGAAACAGGGAGAAAGTGCCCGATAGCCATGGGGCAGGCAGCAGAACACAAGCTTTGCCCCTCCAGCCAGCAGCCAGGAACTCAGTGTTGGTGCTTTACAGGCACTGTGCACCCTGTGCAGCCTCCTTAGCCAAGCTGCGGGGTGAAGAGGGTCCCCACTGTCCCCATGGGACCCCACACCTACATATGGAGGTAGGAGCTGGTAGGCAGCATCACAGGACAGTTTCCCACCTGTGTTTCTCCAGACACCAGACCTTCAAAGGCACGGGCATTTTGCAGTCTGCATTTCTGGGGTGAGGAACAGCCACCCCTTGGGCAATGGAGACCTCCCAGCTCTGGCTCCTTGAACCCAACCTGCACAGTGAGTGTTTTATCCCAATTAATCCTCATCCTCATGGACAAAAAGACAAGAAATAGTCTCTCCAGAACTATTTAACATGAGACCCTAAGATTTATTTAATAAATCACATTCACCCACAGAGATGAAACGTGCTAGGGTGTTGCACAGGGAGCTGCAGTGAGGCCCCACAGCACCCCATGCCCCCCAAAAATAAAGTCCTAATGAGCAGGAGGTTGCTGTTGTGACTGTTATTTCAGCCTCCCCCCAGCAGGTTGGTGCTGCCTGTTCAGTATGGGCAGAAGTGCTTTGCCTCCTGATGTGACAGCAGCCAAGGGATACCCAGCTGGGGGGTGAATCCAGTCTCAGGTGTCCATGCCCATCACAGAATTTCCTAGATTGGAAAAGACCTTTCAGATCATCAAGTCCCATCATTAACCCAACACCGACAAGTCCCTGTCTAACCCACGTCCCTCAGCACTGTGTCTACACGACTCTTTAATCCCTCCAGGGATGGGGACTCCACCACTGCCCTGGGCAACCCCTTCCAATGCCTCAGAACCCTTTCAGCAAAGAAATTCTTCCTCAGATCCAATCTCAACTGCCCTTGGTGCAACTTGAGGCCATTTCCTCTTGTCCTGTCACTTGTTCCTTGGTTGAACAGACCCACCCCCACCTCTCTACACCCTCCTTTCAGGGAGTTGTAGAGAGCCAGAAGGTCTCCCCTCAGCCTCCTTTTCTCCAGGCTAAATGAGCCCAGGTTTGTCTCAGTCCGTGCCACAGTGGTCAGCCCCCAGGTATGGCCACACAACCCAGGACATGTTTAGGTGGGGTAGCCAGACCTCAGCTCCAGCCACCTCCACAGCATGAGGCTGAGCCAACAGGGTACAAAAGCCAAGCAGCCACCTTCCCCTCCCAAGACTACAGCAAGTTCTCTATATTCAATGGGAAGACAAAAAAAGAGGAGGATTCAGCTAATCAGGCAAGAAGAAGCCTCTTGGCCTCAGTACTGGACCCCACAAGTCCCACGGGGCAGTCACTGCCAGTATCTTTGCTCAGCCAGGTGAGCACGGGCATGTCCTGGGGAAGGAGAAGAGCTGGCAAGTCTCAGATTAACAAGCTGGTTTCAGGTAGAGGAACGCAGCAAAGAAAGCAAAAGCCATATTTCTGCTCACCTTTAAAAACAAGGCAGCTGACAGTGAGCTCGGCTGTAAAGCACTTTGCTGTCCAAGGATGAAAATTGCTAGATGAAAGCTTTGTATATTATTTTTGCTTCAAGTACAACTATTATCATTTAAAGTGATCTTTAGTGCCTGCTTTTGACATTTTCTTTTCAACCTTGCAGACTTCTTTTCATTGGCCTGAAAAGTAAATCTGGCCATTTCTGAGCCGAAACAATTTTCTGATAGAAATTGCAGCAAGGTCAAAATTAAGGCTAATACAACATTGTTTGCAGCCCTTGCACGGAAATGGTGTTGGGATGAAAACAAACGTAACAAGGGCCCAAGAAAACAGCCAGAATGTGACAGCACCAAGCCACTAGATTTTTTCATTACAAGAGCAGTGCTCCCTTTGAGCTGGCCATAAATTTAGAAGTCTTTAAAAAGAGGATGCAAGAATGAGTCAAAAAAAAGGGATCAATAAAAACGAGGGAATGAAAAGCAGTGAGACCAGGCTCATATTTATATTAATGCCCAGCTTGAGATCATTGCACCTTCGTCGCTGTGGCACTGGCAGAGCTCAGGAAAAGAAACCCTGCTCATTAACTCTCAGCTGCTCTCCTTGGGATCAAAATGGGAAGATTTAAACCAAAAGTAACACATGATCTAGTCATTTCGGTCTGACAGCAGAGTGGGCAACCCAAGAGGTGACCCTGCTGCAATTAGGAGGGGATGTCCTCAGCCGTGCCAGCAGCTCTCCAGATGGTGCTCTGGCTGGATGGCAGGTCAGCTTTTTGATGTGAAGCTGAACCTGAAAGTCAGGGCAGAGGATTTCTGTAGTGCTTTCTTCCAGAAAGCTTCCATGGGGGAAATGGCAGTGAAATACTGAGGAGTCACTTACCAGAGCAGGGGCTTCCCTCAGACAAGCAGAGCTGCCTGGAGAAGGGCAGGCGAGCAGCGATGCTCCCAGAAGAGCCCATCCGCAGCAGCTCCTGCCTCCCCATGTTACCAAAAACCATAAACAAGAAAACTCTCCAAACCAAATGATAGTTTAGAAAGCTGACATTGATTTGTTACAGGGCTGGGAACATGGGGGATTTCTCTTTTCCTAACATGCACACCAAAAGACAAAAGCATGTTCAATATATAGATCAGATGTATGAATATTCATGCAATGCCTGCCTATTTTAGTAAATTGAATGCATGTGTTATTTAGGCTGTTTAGAATGACCACTATCTTTATAACTCAGTCAGCAGAGTCAGGATGCACTGAGCTGGCCTTGAGAATCCTCCTGTTTCCTTCAGAGCATTGTTCTCTAGTAGACTTGCTTATCTCTGGATGTAGGCTCATTTGTCTTATCTGTACACAACTTGGGGGTCTGTTCTTTTTATGGTGACTGGATTGTTTAAGTTTCTGGTGTCACCCAGACAGGGACACAGCTGCTCAGCTGTTCCCATCCATTTTCATCAGCTCCAGCCAGGGGAAGGTGGCTCTGGTCCGGTTCAGCCACTGAGCATGGGTCTGGAGTTGCTCAGGCAATGCTGCAGGCTCCAGAGGGGCAGCTGGGTGGGTCAGCCAACTTTAAAATATGCAACTTTAAAATAGGCTGCCCAGAGAGGTTGTGGAGTCTCCTTCTCTGGAGACATTCAAAACCCACCTGGACTCCTTCCTATGTGACCT
Organism: Caprimulgus europaeus; assembly: GCA_907165065.1. The sequence goes on along the minus strand of OU015534.1, from coordinate 26,696,207 downwards.
ACTGTAGGTGACCCTGCTCTGGCAGGGGGGTTGGACTGGATGATCTTTCGAGGTCCCTTCCAATTCCTGACATTCTGTGATTCTGTGATCTTTAGTGCAAATAGGAGAGCATCCATCATCTCCAGCTGCTATAAACACAAGCCCTCCTTCTTTCAACCATACCTCTTGTCCCTTCCGAAATGCAAGCCTTTCCTGCCCATGGGAGGATCCACTTTCTTGTTTCTAACTCTGTTTAAATTCTCCTCCTTGGAACAGGGGCATCTATAGCAACATTGGGATGAGAAGTAATAAGAAAATTTTCCATTTCCTGTGCTTCTCATAGGACCTTCTTCACAAGCACCTTTCCTTTCCTTGTTTTCCAACTATTGTTTTCTTATTTTTAAGAGCTGTCAAGCTAAACTTCTGGCAAAATTGTTTCCTTCACTGTTTCTTAAACACTTCTTAAAAGAGCTTCTTAACTTTCCATTCACAACCATTTAACTATTGTTTTTTCCTCCTAGTCAGTTTTGCTGGTAGTTTCCCCTGATCCATGCCAGCCCTTCTGAATCACCTGGTAGCTGTGCTACTGGCTGGGGCTGCCTTCTGCTTGCACTATAATCAGGTCATGGTCACTACTCCCTAAATAATTACCACTTCTTCAGCAATTAAATCATTGCAGCAACATGTCATCCTCTTGCATCTGGCTTATTAACAGTTTCTGTATCAGGAAATGTCCACCTGAACCCTTGGGAAACTCTCCTGATGCTCACCCCAGTCACCCACATTCCCAGTGGAGGTTTCCCCACAGCATCACCACCCAGACCCTGCAGGAGGGAGGTTGCTGGGCGTGGGTGCTGATCTCTGCTTTAAATCAGTAGCCTTTTTTCCTTTCTTTTTATTTGAAAAATAAAAAAAAAAATCCCAAATTGCTTGAGATACCAAATGAATGAGCAATCAAAAGGTTTTTATTACAACACCCTTCTCCCAGAGTGCCCCCAGCAGAGAGTCCTTGAGGCTCTCGGGCTCATCTGACTCTGATTGTACCATCCTCATGGCATAAGGCAGTAACACAGCAGGGGCAGGAAATACTTCCCAGCTGCTGTATAATTCAGCTACAAAACAAGTGGCTGAGCCCGGTTTGCCCTTTTACCCTAGATCAGCTGCAGCCCCCAACACAAGCTCCTGCACTGACATTGCACAGAATGGCTGTTCAGTACTTTTGCTGCGAGATTGCAAGAAGAGTGATTTATAGCTCAGGGATTTACTGACATCTTTTTCTTGTTTAATCACCACTTTCTCACCCAAGGTGTAGGACTCGGTGTCTTTCTGACAAGAAAAAAAATTTGCTTTTTGTCTTTCTTTTTTCCAATGACATCTTACAAGGCTCTTTTTCTTATTGCATCTTCAGTACAGACTTCTGCTGTGCTGAGCAGCCCAGGAACCTGCTCCTCAGAGCTAAGGAGGGAAGAAAGCCTGGTCCCTTCAGACTACATTTCTCTGCCAACATGCTTAGCCCCTTTCAAGGCTGGGGATGAGGAAGAACAGCCCAAATTACCTTTTTTTTCTTCTTTTTTTACAGCTTTTTTTTCTCCTTTCACAGCAGGTATCCTGGCTGGATCCACCAGATCACATGGAAACACAGGGCAGCGTCAGAGAACGGCTGCTGGGGTTTGGCTGCATCCCATCCACAGCACCTCGAGAGGAGAAGTAAATCCTTGTGTCCCAGCTCTGCTCTAAGCAAACCCCAACCCCCAGGCAGGGGGAACTTCAGCCCCAGCCCCTCTTCCCTTTATAGCTGGAGAGGCCTCAGCTGGCCCCAGGGATGCTCCCCTCAGCTGTGTAACGAGCTCAGCCTGTCTCCAGCCTCTGCAGCTCTTCCCTGCCCCTTCCCTGGAAAAAAAAGAAAAAAAAAAAAGGTTTGTACACAAAAGAAGGCTTTTCAGGGGGAAAAAAAAAATAAATTAAAAAACCTCCTGTCTTTGCTGTTCTATCCCAATTCCAAGCAACCTTTAGTGCCAAGAACAATAGTAAATCTGTATTTTTTTCCTGGTAAAGGCTTTCTGCCTTGCCCTGGTACCAGTCCCAGTCTGGATGGTTTAGCCCCAAGCCTTTGCCATGGTTCCCCTCGTCCTGTCACCTGTCTATGCCCTGTGGAGGTCTGGCAGGGCCCGGCACACGGGACTGGCTTTGCAGCCCTGCCAGGGGGTGTGTGGGGTTACTGTGGGGTTACTGCGGGGTTACTGCTGCTTTCTCTGTGTGTGATGGCCAGGAGGGTTGCTGGTGTCTTTTACACACAGCTCAGTCTGTATTTGCTGCGTTTTGTGCTATATATTTTCATTACTGGAAAGAGCTGAGGGCTAAGGATACTTAAACTGTAATAAATACATAAATTGTTGCTGAAGACTTCCAAACACCGTGAAGGAGGGCTGGGGAAGACACAATTACCTTACAGTGTAATTGAAGCCCTCAGAGAGGTCACTTTATTTCTATAGCCCTTAATTTTTTATGAAGAATGTTTCCTAATATGCCCCTGACAAAGATGCTCATATAGTGTTGCTAAGTGAGAATATGAGAAAAGGGAGGGAATGTGATTACAGTGCTGCAGGGAGCGACACACCATCTTTCACGGCACCGCTGCTGATGTCCCCTGTGCCAAACACACCTGGGGGCTGAAATGGGAGAGGGGCTGGCTATAGGGAGCCAGCTATAGGGAGCTGGCACCCCCCCATGCAGATAGATGCTGGCAGTGGGACCACAGCTCGTGCACCCAACTTTGGGGAGCATAAATCTGCCCTCCGAATCTGCCAGGGTGGTAAGGAGGAGGGGATGGATCCATGGCATGGGACACGGGTGGCCAGGGGTGGCTGTGGGGGAGGCAGCCTGCCAGAGCCAGCTCCCTGCGGTGGCATATGCTCGCCCAAACGGTCCCTTGAAATCTTCCAAACAACTAATTAGTACAACCTGGAACGTGTTTGTTGCTGATTTGTGAGAAGGGAGAGGGAAGAGGAGATGCGAGTGAGTGAGAGCTCAGCTGGGGACAAACGTGTGCCCCAGGCTCATGGGCAAATGCAGTGTTGTCCCATGGGTCCAAGTGGTGTGAACTTTCATTTTGGGTGGGGGAAAGCTGCTGGCTTTGGCACCTCGGGTAGGTGGGCAGGGAGCCCCTCCACTGCCCGTGCCCTGAGAGAGGGGATGGTCTGGGGGCTTCCCTGCACCAAAGGGGGAAACAAGCTGGTTTTGCAGTGGTGCTTTATCTGCTGCATTAACTCTTTGTGACTGCAAGTTATTTAGCTTTGAAGTGGAGCTGGGTGTCTGAATGGAAGGGACTGACAGCTCAATTTTTCAGAAATTTATTATCCCTGATTAATTATATGACCTGCTTTGGTTGCAGGCTTTTATCTTTACCTGCTACTCGTTCTGCTGTAAATCTCTGTGCGGGAGTTTTGACTCATGGGGTACTGTATAATGTCATTCTATATATTCATTAGTGCTTTCTGATATCACAGTAAAACCTTTTTGCATAAAAGCGCCTATTCATTTTCCTGCAGTAAGCGTAAAAGATGACCAAAGTTACCCATAAAAATAGCAGTTTATGTCAGAAGCAATTGTCTCCACGGGAAGCGAAAGCATCATTGCCAGGCCAGCTGCCTGGTGTGCTTAGAAAGTGCCTTCTTACAAGGAAAAAGTGCCCCAGAGTGGGTGCTGCGCTGTCCTTGTGCAGAGGGGACGGCTGGCATAGGCTGTGAGAGCACCCTGGGGACCTGCCAGCCCTGTCCCTGGGGTTCCTGGTGGCCTGAGGCCAAGCGCTGCAGGAGCAGTGGTGTGTTGAGATGTGGAAGCTCAGGAGATGGGCTCGTCTCAAGCAGCACAAAAGGACATATTTTGTTTGTTCTTCCTCTCCTCAGCCTGAATAAACACAATAAGATGTGTCTTCAGGCTTTTCTTTGCACTGCTTGTTGTCTCCCCTGCCGTAACAAGCACTTTCCATTTTATCCCAGCTAATAAATGACAGGCTCTATTATTGGGCTCATTACTGGGGCGACTGGTTGATGTTCTCCAGCTTGTGCTGCTCAGAAGAGCAGAGGGGATGAGCCAAGGACCCCCTGGCAGGGGGATGGATGAGTGCCTGGCGAGCGCCGTGCCGGCACGGACCGATCCACGTGCTCCTTTGGCAGCAGCGTGGATGCTGCCGGCATGGGGTCCCACCAGCTCCTGGGATGCAGGCAGCCTCTCTGCTCCCCAGCCACAATTAGGCATTCAGAGAGGGTTCATATCAGAGGATGCAATTCCATTCCTGCACATTCCCCAGAGAAATGAGCGTTAAACAATGAAAAGATTGATTTTCCAATGAATGCCAATTTGTTTTCTAACCGGAATATCAAATTACGGCGGGCTGGGAGGAGGGGAGCGTGGCACAGTGCAAGAGGGGACTTGTTTTAAATAGGCAAACAATTAATTCCCAGATTCATTACAACAATTGTAAGCGAGGGTACATGAAACAGTAAACGCATTTAATTTGGAGCCTAGCATTTCCCCTGATGAGATCGAGAGCTTCAATATGCTCTTGCCATCAGTGAAGCTTCTCTTCCCCTGCAAAATTTAATTACCTCTTCATTACTTCAGGATATTGATGGGAGATTGCTGTCAGGCTGGAAACTTCACATGATGCTCCCCAAATCGCCTTCCCCACGCTGCTCAGGGTTGTTGAAATGGGACTGGATGGGACCTCACAGTCCCCACGGCACACCTCCTTGCCTGCTGGGTGTCCACAGCAGCTCTGCAGGGGTGGAGACCCTGGCTGGACCCAGGCTGGATACCCCAGGCTGCTGTCCAGGAGGCAGCATGCCAGCTCCTGGTCTTGCCTTGATGCAGCACAGGGCAGTTGGGGTGCATAGGATGGGGGTCGTGGTGGTGGCAGCAGCAGCTGGAGCACAGGACAAGAGCCCTACAGGGATGCCACCCTGCAAATGGGCACAGAGAGGGTGGTTGTGCCTGTCCTGGAGCTGCTCTCTGCTTCACTACAGCGGTTCAGGGTCTCGTGGTGCAGCTCCTGGGGATGCTGGCCACTTGCATCACTGCTTGGGAGAAGCTCTTCATGGCTGGAGGGCCTGGGAGAAATTGGCAGGATGAGTTTCCAATAAATAAACTCATCCAGGCAAACCCAATTGACTTTCCAGGTAATTACCTAACGACTAGCTGAGAGGAGCACAGCAGATATACCACCTCCATTTCCAGGAGGGCTACTCTCCTGAGTCCTTGCACATCCCAGGCGTGGCAAGATCAGGTATGAACGTGGCAGGTTTGGACTTGGGTGGTGAGACAGGCTCAGAGGGCGATGCTGAGTGGGACACTGGCATCATCATGACACCAGCCACCCCCAGACACGTAACCCAGGTGGTGGCTGTTAAGGACCCAGCTGCCAGGGACTGCTCTCCAGTGAGGAGAGGCCAGATCCTGCTCCCAGAGCAGGCAGCACCCCAGGGGAGCACACTGACTCCCCGGCACCAGTCAGCAGGGACTGGTTTTGCCCCAGCAAAGGTAGGGAGAGCAGGGTCCCTGAGCTGGGGTGCTGATTATAGGGTTTCAGGGATGGGCAAGTGCAGGCGGCTGCCGTGCCCTGCTGACAAAGACCCGTCTCTGCCCCCAGTGCTCCTGTGCTTTCCCTGAAAAGTCAGCGCCAAACAGAGCTGTCAGCAGTGCTGATGCGATAACAGATTTCCTTGGCAGTGCTGGTAAACAAGTGCCTTGGAAACCTCAGCTGAAAATAGAGTTGTGGCTGTCTCCTGCACTCCTAAGGAGAATGGAGCATCCCTCCCGCCCAGGCACTTGTTCTGAAAAGTCCCCAGAGAGCTCAATCTGCCGGTGAAAACACAGCAGTGACGTGCTCTGGATGGGGCTGCTGGCTTGAAGCCTCCGCCCAGGTCCTCCCAGTATGCTAGGCACCAGTATGCCAGGCAGACCTCAGCCGGGCTTGCGATTACCTGCCCACATCTTTTAAGACAGATGATCCATTTTATGGGCTGCCATAAAAACATAAGGAAACTCTCACAAATCAGGCAAAACTGTCATTTCCCCAGAATGATCCTTTCTTCTCTCAGCAGCAGAGCCCATAAGTGATACTCCTCAGAGCCCCTGGAGATGCTGGGGAGATGCCAAAGCTCAGAGCCCACCTCGGGGAGCTGCTGGGAGAGATCCTGGTGCCATGGCTCTCCTGGCAAACACGGCTCCACCAGCCCAATAAAGCACTGCAGGTGATCTCACTGCTCCACAGGAGCACCTGGGCACCGTGAGACCCTTTGGACAGGGTTTGGTTTCCTTACAAACAGATCCTTGTCCTGCAGACTGCCCCTCTGGCTTCCAGACTGCCCCTCTGGTTAAAATATGTTTTAGTTGCATACAGGAAGAGGAAAGGAGCACGGGGATTTGGGGGGTTGGAAATTGCCCAGGGTTTAGGGAAAGGGGATTTTCAAAATTATTTATTTTTCTGCAAAGCAAATGGTAAAATTGCCCCTGAAATACTTGCCCTGGCTGCCCCCAGCTTTGCTTTTATCTTCAAAGCCCACAGGCATGTTGAAACCCGCAATTTTGAGACCAGCAAGATATGTTTCAGCAAGACTATTGCAGCACCTTTTAGGTATGAAATTAACGGTGTGTAATTAGAATGGCAATAATGAGAACTTATTGAATAATTAATTTCTTCTTATGAATTATTCTGTGTGTGCTTAAATTCAAGACTGATGTGTTATTTAGCAGAGAACACCCCCGGAGCCCTCATGGGGCATCCTCCGGGTGCTGCTGAAGCCAAACCCCGCTCCCTGTGAGCTCCCCGAGGGCCAGCGGCACGGCACCAGGGAGATCTGAGCTGGTTTTAGGGCTCCCCAAGTGCATCCCCAAATGCAAATCCTTTAAAACACAGAAAATCTCATTTCAGGCAACACTGCAGCAACAAGAGACTTCTGCTTCTGCAGAGGGAGGAGAGACCCGTCATCCACATGCCCATGTTGATGGTTCAAGCCTCCATTTGCTCTCGTTAACTCTAAGTTACTGCATTTACAAGGCAGTCAGTAAATCAGCCGCGGCCCTTCGCAGCAGCACAAGACGCTGTCTGCAGGCTGGGGTATTCTCACAGAGGGTCTGAGCTCAGCTCACAGAGTAAAGGTGTTTTGGCTGTAGCCACAGAGCCATGTGTCCTGCCAAGCTCCAAACCCAGGGAAGTGTGGTCCTGGAGAGTCACGGGCACTACCTGCTGATGCCAGCCATCACCCTGCCTGCAGCTGGGGCATGTCCATCCTCACTGTGAGATACCTGAGGCTCTACCCGGCGCCAGGACCACCTGGGCTTTCTGAGCCTCTCAGCCCTATTCCTTTTGACACCAGCTTCCCAGTGAGATGCTGACACCAGCAGGACCGTCTCTGATTGCATTTCTGACTGTGGTGTTTTGCCTGGTCTGGTTAGAAACCCATGTCAAAGCTTATCTTCTCTGAAGCAGAGCAGCTTCTCCTGCGGGGCTCAAGCACATCATTAAAATCGTCACCAATTACTGACTCGGCATCCCCAGACCTATTTCTGTGGCAGGGTCTGGCTGGCCATGTTGGCTCCCCTCACTGATTAGGTAGTCCATTCAAAAGATGTTGGCTCCATCAGAAACTCCAAGCCCCAGAGTGCAACAGGTCACAGGCAATTACTGCTTTGCACACCCAGCTCCAGCACCCCTTGCCAGAGGCCACCGTGCTGGGCAGCGCAGGCAGGCGTCCCTCACCCCACATGCTTTTGCCACTTGTACCATGCACATAGGTTTTTTTGTGCAGGTTGAACTTCTAATTCAGGCTCTTGACACCTTGGTACGGTTCAAGCCACTGACACAGTTAGTCACTAGCACGTGTCGATGGCTAGCTGAGCATGGGGTTTACTCCATTGGCATCACCATCCTCATAACATTTCCTGCTTCACTTCTAATCACTGTGCATCTAATTAGAGAGTCACACCTTCCTACTGAGCTCTTGGGGGACACTTTTAATGCTTGCTGGCTCCTTCCCTCTCCACTTTCCCTCACCCTAGCTCCATGGTAATTTCTCCCTGCTGCTCTCCATGGCAAGGGAAGGAACTCATGCCAGGACTGCTGTGTTACTTCCACATGCCCTAAGGCACAAAGCAATCAACATGCTGCAGCCCTTGCCCTGCCTGGCGGAACCCCATGGAGAAGATGTGTCTGGAGCATGGAAATGCTCTTCTGGCCCTCAGTGGGATGGCCAGCACAGCAGAGTGTGTGTGTGCTGGAAATGCACAGCTATGAAGTCCCTGTGATGTCCTGAGCCACTTTTGTCTCTCTACAGACGTGACTCACTCGCAAAACACACCCAAATTGGCTCAGTCTGTTCCTGGGGTTCCCTTGTTCAGGTGTCTCTCCATTTTCAGAACTTTTACAGAGATTGCAGGGGATTCATTCACCTCCTGGCCTTGCAAAATGAAATGGGTTGGACGTTTACACTAGGATATTATTTCTGACCAATATGTTTTCTTTTTCAGCCATGTTTTAATTAAACAAATTTTCCTTCCATTTTGTCTTCTTTGGCTGACCAAGAACAACACTGAGAATCAAGTTAAACCCAAGAGAAAAAGGTCATTTGGAAATAAATAATTTCTTTTTTTTTTACCCTTCTTTCCCACTGGCAAGGATTCAAGCAACCACCCACAGGCTGATTTCAGTTTGAATTTACTCAAGTGCCGGTGAAGTGCCTCCTCCTCACGCTGAAGGACTTTTGGCTGGTGTCTGTGCAACGATAAGTGATGCTGCTGCCAAGGTAGGATGCTGCTGCTGCTTCTGGGTGAGGCTTGTGGTCCCAGGTAGGGGCTCTGGAGCCACAGCAGCAAACCTCAACTCTTGTCATGTTTTGCTCCATTATCTGATGCAATACTGACACGTAGTACCTGGGAGTAATTCTCTAAATACCAGTGGAAGCATTGATTTTCAATATTCAGAAGTACATCTCCTCTCGATCTCTCTCCCAGGGAGTGCAAGGGGCAATGCATCCTCTGAGAGCAGAGACGGTGGCTGAATCCACTCCAAGTGCAATTAGCTCCTCTCCTCCTGTTAGCCCTTTCTCAGCACTCCCTGCTCTGCCCTGCCTGTCCTGCTCTTTTCTGCTCTGCCATCCAATTTCTTTTCTTCAGGACTGCCTCACAACAGCGTCCTTGTGAACAACTCTCCAGGCAGGTGTGACTCCTTGACAGTGTTATGTTGCAATAAGCTTTTCTAAACTAGTAAGTAGAGAGGGCTTTCTTTTATTTTCTTTTTTATTTTTCTTTCTTTCTTGCCTTTTCTTTCTTTTTCTTTCCTTTTCTTTCCCACCCTGCCTTCCAAAACCTTTTTCTTGCAGCATCCTGTCGTTCCCTTCCTCCTGAATTTACGTCTCAGTGATTGTAATAAATTGCAATGGAAATATTGCTCCGTATTTCCAGGAACTAATCAAGCATGATTGTGCAGCAGCAAAAAGCCAGGGCAGCTGCTCAGAGGAGTAAATCCCAAGGGAAGACCGAGCTGTGCAGCCCAGAGCTGGCCAATGCTCATGCCTGCCCCTGCCCATCCAGGAGTGCGGGGCGGATAGAGGGGGAACGGTGGCTCCCCTGACCTCCAACCTTCCCCCGCTGTCAGGGACCAACTAAAACCAGCACTTTTAAGCACTAGATGTTGAGGAAAAGGCTGCCTCTCATTTTACCCAGTTTTTAGCCACTTATTTGTTGGAGCTGGTTGCAGCCCAGGCTTGGCATATGTAGGAGAAGCTGTCCCATGGAGAGCCTCTGAGCAGAGTTTGTGACCAGGGAGCTGCTTACACCAGCACCAATATGAGATGGTTTCATGAGTTATGTACATTGATGTCAGTCATGTTTCCCTTTGGTGCTCCAGTCTCCTGCAGAGAGGTGTGATAAATCACATGCATTTTCTGAGGGCTATCTCATGCTGCCTGGCCTTGGAGGCAGAGGAAGGAGGCTGAGCATCACGTGGGTGGGAAAATGCAGGGGCTCCTACAAACACCCAGGAAAACATTTATCTGCAGCTGGTATAAACCAGCAAATCCAGCCACACATGATCTGACCCAAGGTCTTGTACAGCCAAAAAGAGGCTTTAGAACATCCTGGGGAGGAAGGAGTGATTCAGCTTGCCACATCTAAACCCAGGATCATGTATTATGTATTTCTCACTGGCGTTTGCATGAGATCAATGAGATTGGATCCATCAACAGCCAGCTCTTTGATGAACGCCGCGGTGAAGCCCGCATGCGGTGGCAATGGCTGGCAGCGGGAGCGCGGGTTGGGGCTGGGAGCAGCTTGAAGGCAGAAGGAGCAGAGAGAGAGGAGGTGAACCTTCCCCAAAGCTCTGGGCAGCCACCACTGTGGATTCATAGCAGCCTGGACATGGTGTCTCTTCCCTGGCTTAAGGCGCAGAGTTGCTTCCCTGCGACTTCGGAATTATTTGCTCTTATTTATACACTCTTCTCTACACACTCTTATTTATGGACACAAATAAAAGCTAGGCAGTGACCCACTGCTTCACGAAAAATCCCATCATGCCCATTTTAGCTGATTTAGTGCATGCTAAGTGATTTTCAGAATATAGGCTCAGGACTGCTTCACATCTCTCTTTTTGAGAAATACAGCACTTTCCGGGACCGCAGCGAACTGTCTTCCCTCCAGCTTCCTCTTTGCTACGGGGAATGAATTTCAGAGCTTTTTTTCAGCTCATTATTCCAAGCATTTCCCGTTAGGTGTCTGATTAGCGTTTCACAGGCTGTGTTGTGCTATAATATCTGCTTCTGACGTGGGCTGCGGCAACCAGGAGAGAAATCCATTGCTAAAAAGATAGAGACAACAGTTTGATCTGATCTGCACTTGAGAAGGAAAAATCTGCCAGCGAAAGTCCAGGTCCCCAAAGGCAGCGTACAAGGCAGAGGTGCTGCTGGCTCCCATGCACATCCCTGCAGAGAGGTGACCCCTTCTCTGCAAGCCCTGGGAGGCATTTGGGCTGTCTGACTTGGTGGTCATTTTTCAAGCTATCGTTAAGCCTGCGACAAGCCCCATGAGCAGGCTCTGTGCCATGAAAGAAGAGAGAAATTGAAGCATTCCCTAGCTTTGTGGAGGGCTTGATGCTTAACGTAGAGAAACCTCTGGGCATTTGCAAACGCTGCAGATGTAGCAGCAGAAGCGGGTTGTCCTTGAGAGGAAAGTTAGCCTGTGGCCTGGGAGACTGTGCATTGAAATAGGGCGATGGCCCCAGCCTGACTCTCCCTGCTGCATGCCACACCAACACGTCACTGTCTGCTTGTCTTCAGTGCTACACACCTACGAAAGCCTTGAAACCTCAAAGTTAGATTTAATTTTAAGGTGAGGTTAGCCAAGAGCAGCAAAAAGATCTGTTCATGTTTGTAGTCAAAAGTTTTTAAGCCTATTCTGTTTCTTTTTTTTTTTTCCTCCTTTTTTTCCTACCAGCTGTAGTTGTATAGAAAAACTAAACCAAAAAAGCAAGCAAAGTTTCTGATTAATCATTTCTTATGTTTGAAGAAGAAAGGCTTTGGTTTTGAGTTCTTCTGAAAACAGAGTCCTTCCATGCTGGGCAAACAGAGTTACCCAGCAACAAGGCAGGGAAAAGGAAGGGAATGGGAGGCGAGGGGGGAGAGGAGCAGAGACTGTTTTCTCCCCGATGTCCTTGCCAGGCTCCACACACAGATGCAAGGGTGGGTGGCCTGAACTGCTGCATCTCCTGGGCTACCCGCTGCTGCCTGGCTGGCCACCTCCCCAGCACACCAACATTTTGGTTGGAGGCTCCTGTAGTCACCTGCTCCTCAGCAAGGTGTGGGGACACCGGCAGAGCTGCCCATCCCCAGCCACCCATGGATGCTCCTTGCTCCATGGGAGGGCACCTGCTCCAAGAGACCCAGTGCTGGGCATTGCTCAGACTCCCAGAGCATCATTTGCTCTTTCCAGCTTGCTTAGCAAGAGGTCTTACCTCTAGCTACACCCTGGCTCTTTAGAGAGTCATCAAAACCTGGCTTTGAAATGCCGCGTGACGGAACAGCTCGCCTGGAGTCGTGGTGCAGCGACTGAGGGTCAATTACGCTCCCTGCATAAAAACATTAGGGCAGCCTGTCCTTAATCTTTTTTATGGCTTTGCCTGCTAGATTTAAGAGCCCTGTAGAAAAACAAGCCTTTAAATAAATAGACCTGGAAGTATAATCTCCTCACATGGATTCTTATAAAATTGTGTTCAAACCATCTCAATCTTCAGACAAACTAAATGGATTGAGACCATTAAATTTCTCCCTGTAAAGTGGCTTTTAGAGATGACCCTTCTCTGAGCTCTCCTGGTTTTCTTACATGTGCTTTTAGATGCGTAGGCAAGTCGGTAAGTGCCAATAGCAGCCCATTTCTCTGCTTAGCTTTTTCCTTTTTATTCGTCCATCTCATCAGTCCATTTGTGCACAGCATTAAACTCCTCATGAACACTCATAATTTCTCTGCATCCTGACAGTGTCTTCATCCACAACAGCGCAGCACTTTGGAAGAATTACACTGTATTTGGTACCTGGCTGATCATCACAGTCCTCGATCATTAATAAAAGCCTGCATGATCAATGTCCCATTGAATCATAGTGTGATGTATTTAGAGGGATAATCCTCTAAGAGAGGCTTTGGGGCTGACCTCACCCAAGAACCAGCTGGAAGCTGTGAGCTTCTTATTCCTGACCAGGACAAAATGCTGCTTTCACCCTTTGAGTGTTTTTCGCATTAGAGAAGTTGTAGCCGAGTCACGGTTGGAAGAGGGGTCAAGCACTTGATTTATGATATAAGAACAGTTCATTGTAACTCCGGCTGGCAACTTCATAAGCCAGACATAACTCATCTTTACATCTTGTGGCTCCTGGGAGTGCTATTGAAAGAGGAACAGGTTGCACCAGGGGGGTACAACGGGAGGTCTATGAGCAAAGCCCATGCAAGGCACCCTGCCAGCTCAGGAGGGGCAGGAGAAAGGGAACAGAGATGTGGGGATGGTGGGAAGCATTGCATTTCCTTCCACTCTGTTCCTCTGGAAGCTTACTCTGAATTTCTTCGTGTTGTATTCATCTGCCTTCTCAATAACTCCCCTGTTTGGTAGTTGCAGGCAGCAGTATCATCCCCCAAGACTTCTTTCCTGAGCAGACCCGATGCTCTTGGCCTCTTGTCATCTGTCCTCTGTTCTGTCCACCCCAACATCTTGGTGGCTTCCACTGGACTCACTCCATCTTATTCACATCCTTCTTGTAGTACTTGTTTTTCTTGTGCATCTAGGGCAGAAACTTGTTTTGCTTCTCTCTGAGCTTGCAGCCATGAGGCCAGGTTTGGCTTAAGAGATGAAAAGCTTTCCTGAGAGCCTGCCTGGGACTGGTGCTCCTTAAGTATTGTGGTACCTCCTTGTGTTTGAGTCAATATCAATATTCAGCCAAGCCTAAGGAGAGGAAAATCATTACAGTGCACTAGTTCTGCATCTACTTTTACTTAGTGGAGAAAAAATCATGCTGGCAGCAGATCTGGAAGCTGTGTATCACATACTTTGAGGCAAAGACATCAGCTGAGTCCTTCCCGTGATGAGAACAGCCCTAAGCATCCCAGGGCAGATGGCCAAACCAAGGACCTCCAGGCTCTGCAGGGCAGGGTTTGCAGAGTCCCCACAGTGGTAGGGACAGGGCAGCAGCAGTGCTGAAGCACGGGCTGCTAGGTCACTGGCCTGGCCAGACCAGGCTCCCTGGCCGGCTGCCCAGCTGCTATGGCTGGCTGCACAAGGATGCCAGCAGGCAACCTGGGTTAATCACTGCAGAAACAGTCTTGGTGCAGAGCATGGAGCTTTATCACAAGTGGTCTTTCAGCAGGAACTGAAGCCAGCATGGCACCTGTCCCAGGCTCTGTCCCCTGCATTTAATCTCTTGCTGGTCCCCCACACCCGTTTCTTTCTCCCTCTCCCTCCCAAAGGGCAGGTAACACCCTTCCCTGGTGTTTCCCCAGTCCCTTTGCTCAGCCTCAGCCACCTTCCTGGGACCCATCACTCGCAGAGCTCTCCTGGTCAGATGATCAGGTACTCACCAGTGCTGCCTGACATGGTATCTCATCTCCAACCACTTTCAGCAGCTTTGAATCTCCTCCTCTTCCCAGCCTGCCTAATGGCCTGAAAGGAAAAGGAAATTATCTTTTCAGTTCCATGGAGCAAGCTAAGCATTTGTACATAGGCCTATATGCAACTCAAAAGTCATCATTAGCCTAATTCATTAAGCCATTAACGATGCTAAACCATGCAAAGTACATTAAAAACCTCTTCTTAAGCAGCAAATTCATCCCATGGCTTTTAGGGTCAGGCAAGTTGATATGCACAGCATTAGTGCCACTGCAGGATTGAAGAGCTCTTGCAGAGCACTGGCCAGTGCTGCCCTCTCCTCCCCACAGCAGGGCACAGGAACCTCCGACCTGCAAAGCTGCCAAAATTGCTTGGAACTACTACAGCAACCTGCCCTACAGGGCATGCCTGCCCACGGAGATTTATTTTTTCCTTTCTAGGGGTGACAGCAGTTAGATGTAATTTCCAGTGCCAGGCTGGTGCATGGCAGTACAAGCAGCATCACCTGCAACGTGGCTCCAGCCACACACCTGCCCCGGCCACAGGCACCATGCTGCTGGGGAAAGTCCCCACTCCACCAAGTACAGGAGCTGAGCACAGGGGCTCAGGGCAGAGCATAGGATGTTCACAGCACAAGGAGCATCACATAGAGCAGGTATGGCTGGGAGGTGGCCATGGGATGCCCACGGTCCCTGGGAAGTGCCAGGCTTGGGTGGGAGCCCAGTGTGTAGGAAGAAGTTTTGCAGAGGGCCACAGTTTGGGGTAGTACGTGGGCTGTACATCCCTCTGTCTGTATTTGGTGGCGTTTCTTCTGGGCAAAGCCATTTGTCTTCTCCCAAGACACTGCTGCTGTTTTACTGGACTGGAGGTGACAGTTACTGGCTCCACCTGCTTTTCTGGAGAAAGCAGATTGCCATCTTTGAAGAACATGAAGGGCTACCTTTGGCTTTTGAATTACTGCCCAGCTGAGCAGAGGCACTGACCAAAACCCCACCCCCCTCAGCAAAGAAAACCCAGCCACATCCTACAGCCTCACACTCGGTGTAGCACAGGGTATGGGGGCACAGAGGGAGGAGGCAGCAGGTCTTTCCATAAGTGAAATTTAAGGACTCTGGAGTCCTGAATAACTTGCTGCTCTCCAACACTTACTCTTTTTCTTGATATTTGAAGTTACATAGGTCTGGCCACCTCAGGAAATAAACAAGCCTGTATCAAGGGAGCCACCTGACAGAAAAATTGAAGAATTCACTTTTATGGGAATAATAAGTATATCATGCCAAGTTTCCTTTGGTGTCCTCTATCACAGGGACCTGCAACAATCTCTCTGGTGAGATGCTGGGATATTGAGGCAACTCATCCTATTTTCTCACCTCCAGGATTTGAAAGGAACATGAAATGACAATTTCTATTCTGCTTGAGATCTGCAAATTAGGATGTCTTCAGCACATGGGGGTGCAGCACATTGCCACCCCCACCAAAGGATTCAGCAGTCACTGTTGCTGCCTTTCCCTTGTCCCTGGGCATCCCTTCAGAGCAAGCAAGGGGAGGCAAGAGGAGAGTTTAATCTCTGCTGCTTGTTCCACCTTCAGGTGATGCCAAGATCACTTATGCAGGGGTGCAGAGCACCCCGGGAGTTGGGACCCCCCAGTTCAGGCAGAGCACCCTGGAGGCTCAGCCTTTGTGCATGGTCCTGGCCAGCCAACATCAGCCAGCTCCAAACCTGTCCCTTGACTCGTGAAGCAAGTGCCATCGCCATGAGGCCTCTGCAGCTTCTCCCAGCACCAGATAAAAGCTGTTTATTGCACAGCACCAATAATGTGACTTGCTAACGCATTACCCAGAGGTGGCACAATCTGTACTGGTTAAAGGGAAATGTTAAAACTGTCACTATGGCAGGGGACACTCGAATGTGCTAAATGGGTCACACTGTTAAAACAAATATTCCCAACCTAAATTTCTAAAGCACTGTAAAGGGACAGATATCAGAATGCTGCAGCATCCAGAGCATCTCCAGGCAGCAGCCACACATCGCTCAGGTCCTGGTGCCTGGCTGAAGCTCCTCTTGTGCAAACACATTCGTGTGCCAGACAAGTACACTGGCAAGGGACAGGATGGTCACGGCCACTTACTGCAACCCAAGGGGCAAGTCGGAGGGGTCTGACAGCAGCGAATGCCAGAGCAGGCATGGGCTTTCACAGGGCTGCACTTGGCCTGGGCAGGTGGGAAGGCAGGGGCTGGGCTGTCTGCAGGGGGGAAGGAAAGCAGTGCTGCAGAGCCTTCCTCAGAGCTGGAAAGGTGTGATGGTAATGTACACAAAGTGCCTGCAATCCACCCCTGTGGATTAAAGAGCAGAAAGCTGTGCTTGCCCTCAGGGTGTGTGCTCCCGGATAGGTGCAGAGGAGCAGGCATCTGGTTTTCTCAGACAGAAGCCCATGCAGGTGCCAGGCAGCCACCCACTGCTCCTAGCCCAAGGACAGCTTGGTTGCAGGGCAGGTTTACTGCTGATGCACCATCACTTGCCCCACTTCACAGGTGAAGTGTTTCCAGACACTTCGCCTGTGACCCTTGTAACAACAGGAACAGATTCCCATCACACTACAGGGCTAAACCAGCTATGGAGGATGCACCAAAGAGGCACCAACCCCTGGGCTGTGGGCCCCTCTGCCAGGCAAAGCAGCTAAGAGCAAAGGACGAGCAGCAGGACATCCTCAGAGCTGCTCCAAGCAGAGCATTGCTGCTTAGGATGGGAAGGTGGTGTTCTCCAGAGGTCCTCAGTGGTAGCCAAGTGAGCCCATTTAGTTGCCAGTCAGCTGGTTCCTCTGACATGGCACCTCCAGGAATGCAGGTGCCACCTGCCCAGTGCTGGGTTGATAAGCACAGGCAGGGCTGAGGGGACACGGGAGGCGAGGACATCGTGGGTTTGATATTCATCTTGCAAGGACACGGCAGCAGAGTTGTGTGGTGGCAGGGGTGGGTTGTTTCCATGCGCTGCACGTTCCCGCTGTAGCTGAGATGCTCAGTGAGACAGGGGATGTCTTTGTCTGCATCTCAGAAAAGGCCTGAAGGAATCTCCTAGCAAAAGGGAGAGCTTCTTATCAACTCCGCCGGAAACACTTTGCAGGGAACTGGGCTTGCAGATATGACCTTGTTTTCTCCAAACACGCATGGAAAGGGGCTGTCAGCATTCCCAAAATTTCCTTTTCTCCCTCAACTATTCCATATTGTTATTCTCAGCTGGCCTCTTCTACAGGAAATAAAACATTTGACCCAGTATCAGACATTGGTGCTGGCCTGGCCCGTGGTGCATCTGACCAGGAGGAGAGCAGCTCTCACCCTCTCCTCCTGGCTGCGGGGAGCTGATGGCGTGCAGAGATCTGAGCCCACACGGGCTGTTTCGTCCCTCATATGTCAGCTCAGCTGGGCTCTCACACTGAGCCGTCACTGCCCATCTGTTCAGAAGGGCACAGAGCTGTTGATCACTGTGTGTCCATCCTGCCTGTGCCGTGACCAGAGCTTTGGCCAGCAGCACTCGGTAACTGGGTGAGAACAATAAGGCGTGAGCTGAATCCTGCCATTCCCATGGATGGGTGAGGAGATAAGAATCCCTCAAGGGTCCCTCATTCCAAGCCATGCTCTGATATCCACTCCAGGTGCCTGCTTTGCCTATATTAAAAAGAAAAAAGCAGCTGCCTCATGTCCCAGCTGCTCTGGGCATGGCAGGAGTGGTGTCTTCCTCTGCAGCCAAGTGTTTGCCTGGCTAACACCCTCTGGGACATCTGGGGACTTCTGTTTTCCAGCTGCTTCAATCCTTGGACCTCAACAAGGTTTGTGCTTTCTGACCTCAGGGAAGGAGAAGCTTTGAGCACTGGATGCCCCTACAACATCAAGGGACTCTAGGGACATTCTCTGCAGCCTTCAAAAGCCACTACCAGTCACACCTGCATTTGCACTTTTCCATCTGCTTCCACTTTCATTTTCCTGCATTACAGCTCTACTATTTGATCTTCCTTGGACATGCCAGATAAACACATGAGAAACCCTCCTGTGTTATGAGTAGGAGCAGTGAAAAGCACACAGCAGTTTGTATCTTGCAGTACCTATTTCAGGCTCTCTGCAAATCCTAGCAGCTGTCTCCGATTCAATTACACATTTTCCATTCTGAAACCATTAGTTGCAAAGCAAGAAGCATTATTTTTGCTAACACAGAAGGTCAGGAGATGGGGAAGAATTCCCATCTTTGATAGAAGAGCAAAAAAACATATCCAACATTGCCATGAACTCCAAAGCTCTACAGTAATGCAGTAGCGAGCCAAGTGAATATACTGCCTCTTAATATAATATAAAGCAATCAACAGCAATAGAAAAGTATCTTAAAACTAGATATCGATTTCCTGTCCAATAAGATACATCTCAGCCATTTCCCAGCCTTGCTGAAGTCGCAGCCATGGGGCTGGTGCCCTGCACTCAGATTGGCACGGGCAAGAAGAGCCCTGACCATCAGGAAGATCCAGAGCTGCCCCATCACCTTCCAGAGAGCTCAGATCAGAGTAAAACAGGAAAAAATGAGATGGGGTCTGTTTCAAAAGCATCAGAGGTCTCATACCAAACAGCAACAGCCTGGAAACATTATTTTAAGTTAAGAGTCATTGTCTATCACAGTCCCCAGCTGCTTTCTCATCTACAGTCCCCTTATCTCTCATTCTGTAACAGGAGCATCTCCACACACCTGCCTGTCACGGAGTGCTGGAAACACTGCAAATATCATTCCTTTGGAGCAATCTCCTTTGCAGGCTTACCTGTGCAAGCCCCAGGCCAACATGCAAGCTGCTTGCTTCAGGGCAGCAGCCAAACTTGTGCAGAGCCACTTGTACGACCGATGAACATCAGCTGCACAGCAGAGACAAGGGCAATGCATGGGGCACAACAGAGCATGGCCATCCAAGAGCAAAACCACCCCTGCTGCTATGCATAATCATCCATGACTGGTTTATTTTCAATGAATTGCCCAGGAAATTTTCAAAGCCATGCAGATGCTTATTACTCACTGCACCCTGTGATGTTGAGGTCCATTGCTTAAGTACCCACCACATGGGAAGGAGTAAGGAGGTCCAACATACAGGGATTTACTCTGGTCTTCCAGACCTCACCAGCACAGACCCCTGGGCTGGCAGATGGTTTATTCAGAGGATATCAGCCCTGCCCAAGCAGGGCACAAGTCCACTCCCAAACAATTAATTATCAACATATCGGTACAAAAGAGCTATTTATCTAGGTTGCTATTTTGGGAAATCAGGAGAGGACTAATGGACCAGCAGAAAATGCAAAGGGATTCTTGTCTGCTGCCCATCTTATTCCTGACCCAACCATCAACTCCTGGCTGCTCAGGGTGCCTTTGGGCACAAGCGAGTTTACTGGTGAGCCCTGGGAACACCCAGGGCTGAGCAGCAAACAGAGCAGTTGGGCTGCCGTGGTCATGCTCTGCTTTTCCTGGGAGTTGTTCCCAAGGCTGTTAGCCAGGGGAAGACATAGCATCCTCTGTGCTGCCTGTCACTCCCACCTGTGGAAATGCCTGCCATTGTCACAGGTTCGCAGGGATCTTTCTCTGGGTAGAGGGAGACATAATTAATTAGCATAATTAAAACCAAGGACCTTCCTTTTGTTATATCAGTCCATTGATCAGAAAAAAATTTCTAGCAGATAATCTGTGGGTTGCCAGCACGATAAAAACACCAGGAGGGAATAGAGTTGCCCAATTTTGCCCTTTCTAGCCTTTCAAAGGTTATCCTGAGTCACTAGATACAGATGAAGAGGAGCACTAGTTGGATAGAAGGACGTCGGTGTGTACAACCTGGATTCAGTAAAGCAGAACATCAAGGTATCTCAGAAGACCAGAGAACGTCAGAGAGAAGGGCAAGATTTTGCTTTTTTATTTTTTAATCTTACCTAGGGGTATTAAACCTTGGGATGGGGGTGATGGAGCATAATCAAAACCCATTCCCATGGGTAGATGGACTGTGTTTTACGTTACACAGCTCTCCATTTGGTAGCAGACATTTGCCTGTACTCATGTAAGTGAACACACAACAGCTAAATATAGTCACCCCATTGCTATTGTCTGGCTAATGAACAACCTGTGCTGCCCTTGCTCTGTACGACGTGGCTCTCAAACCCCCACAGCATTACGCTGTCACTGCAGGTCACTGGTAAGACAACACAAGGGAAAAAAAAAGTCATTGGAGGTTTTTCAAGGGCTGGCCCTGTGGTAAGAGATGGGCAGAGCTCAGGCTGTGCCCCTGGCACAGAGACCCTGATCTTGCCCTGTGCCAGGTGGGTTTCTGCTCCCTGAGCTGAATTTCCTCCTGGGAGCTCAGCCAGACCTCAG
This sequence comes from Caprimulgus europaeus, assembly GCA_907165065.1. The sequence continues at coordinate 26,675,709 of OU015534.1, read as the reverse complement.
CCTCTCTGCTAATGAGCAGCCCTGAGGGAGAACAGAGCTCTTCACCTCTCCCGTGATCCTGGAGGCAAATTACTCAGGCTTCAGAGGCTGCCTGGGGAACTTTATTTTTAGAGGATCCTCTGAATTATGCATGAAACATGGGGAGAGAAGGTGGCATTTTATAGGAAACTGTAGCATGGGGCTGCATCAGGCACCTGCACCGAGCACAGGACCAATTCAGCAGGAGCTGTGTGGTGGTTTCACTGGGCTAGCAGCCAAACACAGCCCATCTTGAACTTGTAGACAAACAAAACACAAAGTCCTTAACTTCCAGCAACAAAAATGAAAACACTGGTATGTTATCAACATTTCTCTCATAATAAATCCCAGCTGAAATCAAAACCCATCACTGTTCTAGCTACTAAAAAGAAACCAGCTTTGTCCCAGCTAAAAACCAGGACATGGTGGAAGGAGAGATTTGCTGCAGCTACACCCTCCAAACCCAGGCCAGCCCCAAAGCCAGCTGCAAGCTCAGCTTAAAGCACAGAGAAGCTCAGAGGGGAGCTATAGAGGGCAGAGCTTTCCTAAGGGGACCTAAGTGCTCAAGGTTCCCCTCACCCAGGGGCCACCAGCCCCATGCAGCACAGGGGTAGTCCTGGGTAACATAGCATTTGGATCCCACTCATCCGAGCGTGGTGCCTCCAGGCAGAACACTCTGCCAAGGAGCAGCCCAACGAGGCATCGCTTGAGCCAGCACTGTGTGCAGAAGCCCAGCTCCATCCATCAGCACTCATCCTGGCTCCTCTGGGACAGCTGGATGGAGAGGACACATCCCAGCAGTTGTCCTCTGACAGGGGCTGCCCACCCACCCAGCTGCAGGGTGGTCTCCTGTAATCAACATGCAGGGATGGGGCAAAGGTGGAGATACAGCAGGGAGACCATAGCTGGGAGGTGCTGCAAAGCTCTTTCTCATCTGATCTCCCAGGGAAATAGCCAAACAAATGAGTTTGCTACAAGACAGAGGTAGTTTTGGGGTGTTTTTTCCCTCCCAGCTACACTATTTGGAAAGGTTCATCCCTTCTGTCTCACTTTCCTTAATCCTCCTTTCCCTACTTTTGCAGAGGCAGGAGACCTCCCAGAGGTTTCCAAGAGGTGACTCTCAGATTTGGTGATCAGGACTCTGGCAGCAACAAGCAGTTTGAAACAGCCAATCAACCTCAGGTTAGACAGGAGCATCCACAGGGTAGCACTGACTCTTCCCAAGATAGCATCAAGCCCACAGGTTTTGCTCCTAGAGAAGAGTTTCATTTCGGAGCTTGGAGCAAACCCTTCCCACCTCCCCCAGCAGAGCTGGAGGTAAGGACTCAGCCATGCTGCAACCATTGGCTCTGGGGGCAAGGGGAGACAGTGGCCAGAGACAACCCCTGCATCCAAGAAACTGGACAGGGATGGTGATGGAATAAGCAGGTTGCTAGGAGACACCAAACCTGGGAGCAATAATTCATGAGATCTCTTCAACGAAGTGAATAATTTAGGGGTGTGGGAGGCATGGTGAGAAATGGGCAAGAGGCTTTAAAGCCCCCCACCCAGCCCATGAATTGGGGCAGGGGGCCTGGCACCCAAAGAGCCAGCAAGGGACTGTGCTTCTCCAGGGCTGGAGGGAACATCTGAGACACCAGCTCAGCCTGGCCACCTCATCATCAGTGGACCCCAAAGAAGGCTCAGGAAACACAGGCATTGGTTTAGAGGCTGTTGGCCATTGCAGACTCACCTAAATGATTGTATATTTGGCAAAGTTCTTTCCATCCCCAAAACATTATGGTTTCCAAGTCATAATGTTAAATAGAAACAATCCTGAAAGGCTCCAGTGATGCGTTAGAAATGTTTCATTTAGAAATCAAGCTAAATTTAAATGAGAACGGTAAGTACTGCAGAACAAAACCAAAGTGTTTTCTTTTGAGTTGAATCGAGTGCTTCATTCAATGTGAAATAAGGATTTTTTTTAAAAAAACAACAACTCTGGTCATTGAACCAGTAAGAAAAATCAATTTTTTTGTAGAGTGCTGCTCAAAATGCATCTCTACAAATGAGTTTAGGGAGGTAACTTGGCTAATAACGAGTACACAGGCATGTCTGGATGCTTCCCTGAATATGGGTTCAAGGCTTTACCCAGCCTGACACCCAGTTTCCCCACACAGGTTCATGTCATCTTCCCTGTACATCCCTCCCCAGTTTGGAAGTCACACTGGAAGATGGGCCAGCTTCCTTCCCTTGGGAATGGTACTGTTGGGAGTCTCAGCACTACGTGCAGAAACATGCAGGAAACTGGTAGCCAGCCTACCCACTACTGGTGTGAAAAGGATGCCAAAGCTAGGAGAGGAAAAAAGTTCCCCCTGTCTCCTTTAAGAAAGCCCAGTACATGGAGTCTGCTGGGAAGATCTCTGATAGCTCCATAAAACCTGGTATTCATTAGCATTCAAGAGAAAGAGCGTTGTTTGGAATGGCCTCAGCTCCTCACAAGCCAGAAACACAATTGGAAGAAAACAACCAGAGTTTGATTTGCTCTGAAATGAAATGGACTTTGGGCAGGCACTGGTTCCCAAATTGCCTGGTACTACCCAAGCAGTAAAAGCTGAACGAGTGAGCTGTTCACCGAGCAATGAAGAGTTGTGTTGCTTGTTTTGGTTTTGTTTTGGGTTTTTTTTCCTCAGCCACAGAAATATTACTTTGCCACTAGCAAAGACTTTGTGAGCAAGGAGGGTCAAATGTCATTTCCAAACCCAGTCACATCCTACTGCCAGGCTCAGGAGTCCTCTTGACAGGTAGGGTTTCTGCACCCCACATCTCCAAGCTGGGCAGTGGGGGTGCTCAGCACCCCACAGGACATGCTCTGGGAAATGGTTGAAATGAAGAGAAATTAATTACTCACAGCCTGGCAAACACACCAGCAACCTGAGGGGGTTTTGGTAACAGAAAAACAAATTCTACTCTAGCTGCGATATTACATCCCCTCGCCATGGGCTTTGTAAAGTGCTGGGCCCTGAAGAGCTGACCTTTTCCTCTGAACATATTTTTGGGGATAGAATTGTAAGAAGCTTCTTGCAGAAGACTGAGCATAAATTAAACAAAATAAGTACTGATGTGCTTTTGGATCCAAGAAGACTGGGAAATGCCATGGCAATAATTCCAATTTGCACAGCTGACAGGAGGGAGGGGGCTCAGCACAAGGAGCAGACCACACACCCATCTCCTCCAGCCTCCCTATCCACCACTGCTGGCACAGTGAGCATCACTGTGCTGTCAGAGGTCTTCAAACAGGGCAATAGATCAGCTCACAATTTTCAAAAGGACAAAGCTCAGCTGATCTCAACATCCCTTTCTTGCACACACTGTGCAGTTGTAAGACATAGTCACATTACAATGATCTACAGGATCTCTTGCTGGAGCCCTGCCACATCCTGGCTGGGTTCCCAGAGGAGCTTGCACACCCTGCAGAAGCAATGGCTTCAAAGCTCTGTGGCCACAGTTCTCTTCCCCATTAGACCCCCCATTCCTCCTCCCCAGAGGCATTTCATTTCCATGCTGCAAGCAGACATCCCTTTTTGTGCTGCACCTCGTGCTGCCAAAGCAGTGCTTTGCAGCACATTCAACAGCAAGTGCTGGTGGTTTTACTTTCACAACAATAATTACTCCACAAGGCATTTGTCAGTTATTGTGCTCGGTGGTAATCAAAACCTCCACTTTGAAAATACAGGGCGTATTCCCGTCTGTTTCTGCTCCCTCTGTGTGGGAAGATCACTCATTCATGGCTCTGTCTTGCAGCCAAGTCATGACAGATGGGTGGGTTGGAGTGAAATTCAGGATTCGGTGACTCATGAAATTGCTCCAGTAGCTCAGGGGAGTTTCATTCTCCCTCCCAGCACCCAAAATTGTGGCCTGACTGCTGCTCCCTGTGCAACATGCCATCTCCCCAGGAGGTGTGGTTGTCCTCCTTACAGCTTCTGGGCCAGGGTCCCTGCTGCATCATGCCCCTACAGCACCTCCTGAGCAGGGCTGGGGGCTGCAGGAGGGCCCACTCATCTTGCCCCAGCCATAACAAATGGAAAGGCATTGCTGGTGATTCAGCCCCATTAAGGGAGCACAAGCAATCCTCACCTAACTCCACAGCCAGCTTCATTAATTCCCAGCTCCCTCCGTCACTGGATCAATCATACAATAAAGCTGCATATCAACACTTGATGCTCTCCTGGTCCTGACCCCAGCAAGCTCCCACCCAAAAGGCCTAACAGAGCTGGCTGAGCTCAGCCACTCAAGTTGTGCCATGGAGACCCTTCTCCCAGCTTGGGGGAGGCCTGGAGGGTCTGTGTGGTGTGAGGCAGGGTGCTGTGGTGTTGTGCCATGACTGCACAGGCAGCCACTGCTGCAGCTTGCAAGTAGCAGGTCCTGGGATCTGCTGCCAGAAGTGGAAGGAAGCTCTGCACCATACCAGCAGGCAGTGACACAAACCCAAGGGTCTGCATGTAGCCACATGCCATGGCCATTTCAGCACGGAGACCACCCTCCAGCTCCAGGACCCTGCATGTAGTGTGCTTGACCATGGTCCAGCATCTACACCACTGCCTGCTCCAACTCCTTGCAGCCCTGGAGACATTTGTATAAGCTGAGCACTTCCAATAAGGCATGTGTTCCATGGATCCAACTTTCCCAGCCTCTGATCTTGGGGCTGGGAGTTTTAAAGTCAGCTTTCCTGAAATCTGTGGCTGCCTCTGAGGGTTGTCTCAGTGCCCATTGAGTGCTTGCTACCAGGATGGCAACAGAAGATGTTTCTTGATCAGCTAAGCCCTCAGGCACTTTACCTGAGAGAGAGGTGCATGCAAAAGATCAAGCTTATTTTTTTATACTGGAAATTTCCCCCAGAAACACTGCAGCATGCCACCTGGACCTGGTGCACCAGAGGCTGCAGCAGGCACCTGCCCTGGGAAGTGACACAACATGCCACTGAGGTGACAAGTTTCAGTCTGAGACATGGTTTGCCAAGGATAGAGGGCAGAGTGCTGGGGCAGGGGGAGCACATAGAGCAGGGCACAGCACAAGGGAGGAGAAGCATATCTGGGCTGTGGCAGCACAGAGCAGCCTCCTGCACCACAGCCAAGGGATGCAATGCTCTTTCACCATCTCTTCAGGATGGGCCCAGAAGCAAGGACAGGAGGCTGTCCCCAAGAAGGGGACACAGCATGAAGAAGCCCAATGAACCAGGGCAGCCATCTGACACGGTGCCAGATGAGAACCGTTGAGTGCAGCAGTGATGTCGCTGCCACCATAGCTAGTGCATAATACTGCGGTTGTCTGGCTACAGGTGCCTGAATCTAATTAGGTATTTCAGCACAACGATCATTTTAATCAAGTAAAGCCAACTGCCTCTGCTGGATGCACTGGTATCCGAAATTCCCAGGCAAGTTTCCATTGCCTCTCCTCCACCCTGCCTTTCGTTTCCTCTGTTTTGTAAACTGCTAGTTTCAACAGAAAGCCTCTTCCCCCCCACCCCAGGAAAACCAAGGCTCAAAACCAGGCAGAAGGCTGCTGAGGCAGCAGGGGTGGGGTGTGAAGTACAGACTGGGGCTGTGCACACTGCAGGTTGCGTGCAGGGCTGTGGTCCAGGCTGGACTCTGCAGCTCACTGACCAGTGGATGGGAACACAAGGGCAATTCTTAGCCAACAGCTTCAGCTGTGGTGGATTTCCAGCTATAGGGAGGCTGTCAGGAGCCTAAACCAGACCACATCTTTATGTGCCAGTGAGGAGCAGCAGGAGTTAGAAGCATGAAACAGACCAAGACCACAATTCCCTCCTCCTTTACAATTGATGAAGAAAAATCAAATAAATTGCCAAAGCAGCAGCTTTAAGGGCTCAGGACAGTTCAGTTTCATTAGGGACCAAGCCCTTCTAACATACATGGTGCATCTTATTTAACATATGTACCACCACTGCATACAGAGGCCTCCTCCATCACAAGACAGCAGACTGCAAGGGACCCCAGGATCTGCACTGTGTTTTGGGGGGACTAGCAGAATTTACTGTCCCACCCAACCCTTTTTCAGGAGCCTCCCCACTTCCAGACTCACCCCAACAGAGCTCCAGGAGGTTTCATCCCTTGGTTGCTCCCTCCCAGGGAGAGGGGTTGCCCCACCAGGCTGCTTAACCCCCAGGTACTCACCATAGGAAGAGGATAGCTACTCTGTTGTAGGAAGAAGCAGAACACCATTTTCTCAGCCATAAATTCACCATCTTCAGTATCAATAAATCAGCATAAATTCACCTCTACAGTATCCCAGAGCTGGTGTCAGGACCTTGCAGCAGGTTGCAATGCTTCTTGAGAGCCTATGCCACATACCCAATCCTGCTCCTACTCCTAAAACCCTCCTAGGAGCCTGGAGGTGTCTTTTATCCCCCAGCAGCCCTGCCCCAGACTGATTCCCATCACCTGGGCTGGTGCTTGGGTGCTTCCTTCCCATAGCCCCCCAGTGCCACCCAGGTGGGCTCAGCAGCCATGGTTCAGCTTCAGGAGTGTCAGTAAAGACATCCTGCGTGGGCATGACCTGCCTTGAGCTCCATCATTCCCAACCACAGGAAGCCCTGGAGGGTGTTGAGAGAAGTTTGGATCTTACTACCCCAACCTACCTGACCAAGTGGCCACTGGGCTCCTGCCCTTGGTGCTCTGCAGGTGATTTCCCAGGCAGGAGGCATTTTTTCCTCTTAAGGGTCATTTGCTCCTCCTGCAAATCCTCATCTCCCTGTGCAAGAGCGGTGGCAGCTCCAGGAACTAAAATCTGTTAGTTTCTGGGTGAATAAATGATCCACAACTAACAGTTTCTTTAAGAAATCAAATAAAGCCACAATATATGGAAAGACCACATGCTTAAAAGGAAATCTTTGGGGCTGCTTAATTTGTGAATCCAACCCTACTTAACTTTTTTTAATTACTCCCATAAAGCCAGCAGTTTTGAGCACACACGCAACATTGTGAGCAGATTCAAATCTAATTAGCTGTGTTCACGTTAATTAGATTCATTGTGTATTTGATGCTCAGCTCTTCCTTCAAGTTTTATCTTGGAGCATGTGTTCATAATTAACCCAAATTTAGTGTGTAGTTAAGGGCAGTTCTGGAGGAAAGGCTCAGCTCTTGCTTTCCCTATGGACATTCTCTCACATTCCTTGTCCGGGGTGTGGAAGGGATGCAGGGAGCTGGTCCTGCGGGGAACACAGTGGAGCAATGCCTCGTCTAACCCTCAGAGAGGTGTGATTTGGGGCTCTAGAGAGACCTGAAATGCACAGAGAAAACATCAAGCTTAATGAGTCGAGCCAGCACAGCCTGATAGCAACAACCCCAGGGGAGGTGCTGGTGCTTCTGGGGCTGAGCAGCAGGACAGACCCCATTCCATCCCTGCCTGTGGCTGCTAGGAGCTGGTGGGCTCTGGTTCTGGCAGCCTTAGGAAGGCTCATCCCTCCCAAGCATCACCGCCAGCACGTGGCTCTGCTTGGTCCTGCTCTGTGAGCACAAACAGTAAAGCAAAGGCTGAGTGCTGATAAAAAGGGTGAGGTCTCATCAGATAACTGGGAGTTTTTGACTACAGAAACATGCAGTTCCAAATAAAAATATCCCAACCAGTTCTCCCCAGTCACACCTGTGATAGTCCTACGCTGGAACTGCATGTACCCACAGAGAGGCAGAAATGAGCCCCGGGGGTGAAGCGTGATGAGGGACATGGGCAGGAGCCAACACAAGGAGAGTGCTGGTCAGAAGCCATCTGAACCACGGCTGGGGGGACCAGAGCAAGAGCTCATCCCTGCCAGGAGCCGAGCACCCACGCAAGCCAGCCCTGCAGCTGCTCTCCAGCAGGATGCGGGGTGTCCGTGTGCTCCCTAGGGCTGGCTCTGCTGGGGACGGGGGCATCAACGTCTGCGGCCCCGGGGAGGCAGTGGGAGCTGCCCTTCAGTGGGTGAGTGCTGGGTTTGGGGCTCAACATCGGGTTGAGGTCCCTTGTGCTCAGTCTCCAGTGGGCTGATACACGACCAGGCAGAGGTGCCATGCTGGGGACGTGATGTCTCCACAAGCTCAGAGAGCGACATTGCTTTGGGGAAGGATATCATTTGTATAAAGCCTCCTCAGCTTTATTTTAAACCAGCTCTTTTTGCTTTACCTTTACTTCACTAGCTAAATATTTGCTCTTACAGAACACTGGTAATAAAATTAATGTGTATTACTTGCTTATCTGGGAGCAGGTTGGGAAGACACAGAGGTAACTATGGTGTACGTGCCTGCAGCCTCCAAGAAGCAGCAGCGTTTCCTCAGGGCTGGCTGGGAGAGGCCATGGAGGGGATGGAGGGGATGGGGGGTGGCACTGGTGATTAGGGAAGGCAGTGACAAAGCTCCCAGCATTGCATTCCCAGACAGGGCTTCCTATGCATTGCTGTCCAGGGCCAGAGAAAAACTTTCACCAAATATCTTAGAGGAGAATTTGGAACGTTGGATTTTCCTCCTTCCCTCAGAAAAGAGAAAAAAAAATGCTGAAGTGTTCAGTTGCAAAAAAATCCCCATATGTAACATTTCCCTTTTCTTTTTCAATTTGAAGCAACAGAATTATTAGTTGTGTCCAAAGGAAAATCACAGAATCACAGAACTGCCTCCACTGGAAAAGACCTAGAAGATCATCAAGTCCAATCATTGACCCAACACTGACAAGTCCCCTAAACCATCACTAAACCATGCCCCTAAGCAAATATACAAACCAGTGACAAACCAGTGACAAACCAGTCTCATCTGAAAGCCTCTCTCATTTGAGATTCAAGAAAAAGTTTTCTTGCATAATGGTAAACGACATTATTAATCTATTTGGTATTGCTGAGCCACCAAAAACTCTGAAGGAGTGTGATTTTGCATTGATACTGACCAAAATAACGACAACAGGTCCTTCTTACTCTTCAAGATAGAGAAGCAAAAGAGCAGAGATTTGATGACTTATCCAGCTCTGAGCTGCCCTGTGGGCTGAACCATCCTGTTCCCCAGCCCTTCCGGCCATCCCACCACGTCTCGCTCTGCCCCAATGACTATGCCAAGTCCAACACAGCTTCTTCTACAAAGTTCAAACAAACTCTGTAAGTCTGACCTCTTCTAGGCCAAAGGGAAAAAAAATGGGCATAGGAAGAAAGTCTGTTGAGATATTCAACAGATAAAACAGACGTGGTAAAGCAGAATAGAGTTGTCTAGACACCTTTTGACACAGTCATTTCAGCCAAAAAGTAATATTTCATCAGAATCTGCTGAAGGAAGATGTGAATTTGGGTATAATCTCACTTCAGAAGACAGAAGAAACACATTCCCTACAAAGCTCCTCATCTCTCCATTCGTCCCTTCTAGAGCAGAATTTTTTCCTCCTTCATGGTGGTGCTTTCTGTGCACTCTAACAAACCCCAGTAGAAGTAGGCAAAAAACTCGTATACAGACTGAGGGAGGGAGCTGCAGGAGGAGAGGGTGGACCTGGTGCCTGGGGTGCTCGCAGGGTACTGCCCTGGTGAGGGTGACCTGTGAGGGAGCAGGGTAAATCAGGGCAGGGGACTCTAGAGAGGGCTCAGGCAGAGATGTAGGCTTGATGGAGCAGGTCTGGGGATGGCATCGGGTGGTCAAATATTTAATTAGAGTCAAAATTCACATTCCAGCTTTCTGAATTAAATAAATCTCAGTGTACTTTGGCAAATTTTTGACTCTTTTTTTTTTCCCCAAGACTTTTATGAGGGAAAAAACCACAGAAAATGCAAACTAAATTCCATTTAATTCAAATTTCACAGTTTGACCCATTCAAAGTGATTTTTTTTGGGTGGAGGAGGAAAGAGCAACAATTTGCTTCATTTCCCTATATTGCTAACAAAATCCAAATTATTTGTAATCAGATCTGTGCAAAAAGGAATTTTTCCTGGGTTTTCAGAAAACCCTTCGGCAGTTCGAGCCCTCCTTGCAATTTCCCATCACTGTGTGCTGCTCAGCACCCTAATAAAGAATTGCAGCAGACCAGGCAGCCAGCTCTAGAAATCGATAGGAAATTCATCTCTGGAGGTGACTCTTCCCCAGCACACTGCACCCTCAGCACAACCTCTGCAACCCCATCCCACCTCCAGTCCCCAAAATAAACCTTCCCCTGGGAGAAGCCTCACCCAGGACTGTCCTGCCCAATGTTCTGTGTCAGGTATATCACTGCAGATTATTTTGTCAGAAATCACTTGGCAATGAGGTTGGAGGGGCATGACAGCAGGGGATGGGCTGGGGGTCCAGCAGCCCAGCAGATAGCCTGAGCACCCCCGGGGCTGCTTGGACCAGCACACCTGCTGTGGAGGTTTGATAGTTTTTCCCTTCTCTGATGGATTGGTGGGTGGTTTTTCTTTGCTATGGAACAAGATGCAGAAAGCTTGACAAATGGTGAGGAGAAAAATTTCTCACACCAGAATAATTCAATTTTATTGTACTTCTTTGCCGTGCATCACACTCCCTCAAACTTGCTGTGGGGTGAAAATCACTTGATGGAGAGTGTAACATGCGAAAAGTCTCAGAAAGCTCACTGGAGCTGGCTCTGCTTTCATCCTCCCCTGCTCCCAGCCCCAGCTGCACCATCAGAGGGGGAAATACAAAGTAAAAGGGCTCTGGGTGGTGTGAGATTGGTGTTTGCTCCCCAAAATCCTGGTTTGTGTGCTGGACCTGAAAGGGAGCCCCAAATGTCTCCGACAAGCGTGCATTTTCTTGGCAAACTCCCAGCTGGTCCTTGCTCTACAGCTCCAGCCACGGCCATGGTCCCTTCTGAGTAATGTCATTTTCTTCTTAAAAATCCTGCTGTAATTTCTGGTGAGTGAAAAATTTCCCAGTCCCCCTCAGTTTGGGAGCTGGAGATGCAGGACAGTCATTATTCCTCCATGCCCTGTGGGGTGGCTTGTTAAGCCCTTTGCAATGCTCTGCTGTTAAGAAGGGTACAGAAACAGCAAACACCATGAGCTTTTCTTCTGGCAGTTTATCACTAGAACGTCCAAGGAACACTCCAGACAATCAGAGAAGGATAAAAATTGCTTGGAAAGAGAAGTCAGCTCACCATTCCCTTGTGTGATTGTTTTCAACCTTTTGGACCTAAAAATCAATGCTGGAGTGTGAAAGGCGCTGGTGTGTGAGCTGAGCAGAGGCACCCCCAGCTTGGGGTGATGCTGTCTGTCCCCAGCATGGGACCACCTCCGGGGCTGCAGGTGCCCAGTCTCCACCCCACTCCCCAGGTCTGGCTGGCATCACCCACACACGGCTCTGCCCCACCAGGATTCTCATTTTGGAGGGGATTCAGCTTCTTTCACTGCCATGTTTTTGGAAAGAAGAGGCTCCAGTGCCCACTCACTGCAGGGGACATGTCTCCCTGAAGGCCTCTTGGTGCTGCTGCCCTTTTAAAAGCCTTCTGACCTTACGCTGCTGGAGAGGCAGAGGAGCAGGGGGGATAAATTAGAGCCATGAAATTGAAAGCACCTCAGCGAGAGCTGTTAGCAGGACTTGCACAAAGATGGGCAGGAAGCTCCTGTGGTGGGATGGGCAGCATGAGATGGGCAGCACAGTCCCCTGGAGAAAGATGTGTCCCTGTCCCCTCGAGCATCCCTGTGTGTGTGAGGGCCCATGCATGTCTGCACGACTGCTCCTGGGCATCGCCCACCGCAGGGCATCGCTCCCTGCCCGCGGCGTGTCGGTGGTGGCAGCGTGGGTGATGACTCCCTGCTGATGGCAATTTCTAGCCTGGCTAATTTTTCTGCTTCTTAACTTACGTTTTATTGATGTTAGGCAATGGTATTTTTTTAAAATCAAAATGTCATGTAACGCTTGAATCAAGTGTCTTACAAAAACCTGGAAGGCTAAATATAGTTAATTTGCACAGTAACCTTCACCCGCCAAGCCAGTGTAAGTCAGCAGGAGAGCCACAGCCGTGGCTTTGCTTGATGGAGGAGCTGGAGGGGCTAGATTTTAGCTCCTCGATGTCTAAAGGCACTCACTGAGCAGGGAGTGGGCAGAGGAGCCCGGGGGATGGTGGCAGGAGGTGGGCAGTATGAGCAGTGCCCAGCGGGGATGGTGGGTACCATGGACACTGGGTGGTTTTGGAAGGATGTGGGCTGTGCTGGGTCAGCTTGCTTGGGAGACAAAAACCCACCAGGCTTGTAGGGTAAGGCGAGGTGCGCGGGAAGGTGACACTGCCCTTCCCTGGCTGTCACAGCTGGATGCTGTCTTGCCTCAGGCTGTTTGCAGCATGTCTTCCCTCGCTGCTAATAGGATTTGGGAGCTTAGCTACCTTTGTGCAGTGAAGACAGCTCACCCTGGAGTCTTTCAGGCATGGCTGCTTGGCTGCCTAAAAGCCTGGAAAACTGCTAATGAAAACTAATTCCTGCCCAGAGCCGCGGCACCTGGCACACCTTGGGAGGGTGGTTTGGCTGCCTGCGTGGCTGCTGGCCCCCACGCTGCCCCGCAGTGCGTGGGCTCCTTTGGAGGTGGCAGTGGCTCACCCTGTGCCAGTGCCACCCATCTGGCTCTGCAAGCCTCTCTGGCACAGCCCTCCAGCGAGCTGGAGAAGGGCAGGGGCACCGGTCACCGCTGCAGAGCCCTGGCAAGGAGGACATCTCTAGCGGCAGGAGACTTTTAATCTCATAGAAAAAAGCTTAACAAAATTCAGAGACTGGAGCATTTCTGGCTGGAAACAAGGAAGGTGTGAGCATGCAAAAACCTTTGGCTTTCCTACACACAGGGCCTGGCATCCATCCTGACCTCCTTGCAGATGCCCACAGGAAAGCTCATGTTTTATTTAGCCCTTTTGGCCTACTGAAGTGGTATTTCCTCCCCCCAGCTCCCTTTCCACCCAGCCGTTTCCATCTCCCCTCCTTCAACACAGCCTAATGCTTTAGGACAAGAGGAAATGGCCTCAAGTTGTGCCAAGGGCAGTTGAGATTGGATGTGAGGAAGAATTTCTTTCCTGAAAGGGTTCTCGGGCATTGGAAGGGGTTGCCCAGGGCAGTGGTGGGGTCCCCATCCCTGGAGGGGTTGAAGAGTCGTGTAGACACAGTGCTGAGGGACATGGGTTAGTTGTGAGGTTAATGACTGGACTCGATGATCTTAAAGGTCTTTTCCAATCTAAGCAGTTCTGTGATCCTGTGATTCCCTGGGCTCCTGCCCTTGGTCTCTCCACCGCAGGAACACAGTGCTACGGGCAGTCTGTCTGCCCTGCAAGTGCTGCTGAGTCTAGATAAAGTTGGGGTTTTTTTGTCAAAAAAAGAAGATGAACTGTGCAATTATTATCCTAATGGATGCAACACGTTCTCCACGTACTGACACATAACATATGGTGCAAGATTACACCCCTCTAAATGATTCATGGAGTTCATCACCACCGTGATTATCTGCTTCTCTCCAGAGCCGTGTCTTCCCATGCAGCTACAATTCATGACTCCCCACCCTACAGCCCCTCCCTGGTTCCAGCTGCTGAGGGATTTGGGGAAGAATACAAAATCCTCCAGCTGCTGTGGTATTTTCAGTCTCAGGTAGACATAGGGCAGCTTTGCCCATCGTACTGGTCATGTCCATCCTGGCTACTGGTGGAATGAAGCCAGTCCACAGAGCATGGGTGGCTCGTCTTCACTCCTTGCCTTTTAATAGACACTCTGGCCAAGCTCGATTTTCCCTGTCAGCACCTTCGTGATGAGGCTGCGAGGAGGGCTGGGGACACACACCCCAGAGGTGAGATGATTGGAGCAGTTTACCCCAAGAAGAATTTATTACTCCTACAATGGAAAAGTCCTTCAAGGAAAAAGTATTCATTGAGATGCAAATTCACCATCCTCTCTGCAGAAAATAAACCCATTTTCCCTGCACAAAGATCCAGTAACCTATTTGTAAGAGCAGTGCTCGACAGCGATATCTCCAGCTCCCCAGGAAAATGAGCTCACATTAGCACAGAGCAGTGTATGGGAACAGAGAGCAGCATCCTGGGCTTGCTTATCCTTGGGACATTCAAGAAAGAATTAACACAATCTAAATTTTCTAACTCACATATTTTCCTGGGGAACTTTAAATAGGTTTTTAATACTGTAGCCTGGTCAGCAGCATGTGAATCAAGGGAGCCTCCTGGGGCACTTACCAACCAGTCTGCTTTAACAGAAAAACCTTTCCACCATGCCACGCAAAGCCTCTCCAGGGAACGATGCTGTATGCTGCTCACTTATAACCAACAGCTAATTGTCTCATGAATTCCATGGGAATGGAACTAATACCAAATTATTTAAGACACTACAGACAAAAAAGCTTTGTTAAAAAAACCTTGTGCAGGCAGCAAGTTATGTACTGAAATGTTGGGAAAAGCCAGATTTGTGGTGCCTGCGCAACTTTAATTTTGCTCAGTGTGCACTGGAATGAGAGAAAAGCCCCAGGAGAAAGGAGTAAGTGATCATTTAACTAAACCCTTCATCGTAATGTAAATGGGGGCAGAAGGAAGGTCAAACCACCTACCATAAAACTAGCCTTGCCTAATTTCAGAAGCTTGAGCTTGCAGCCTTTTGACAGTGGCTTTGGCAAGAATTCCCAACCTCCTTTTCTTTTTATATTTTACAATGGCAACAAAACCCCAAACCCAGGGGAAAGGAGGGATGGTGTGCAGAGCCCTCCCGTGCCTTTGCCTTGCCAAGCCAGCTAACTTGCCAGGAGAGGGGCAAGGCCAGCAGCTCTGGCCCTTGACTGACGCGACAGCTTCAGCTAGGGTTCCAGATTAATAAACCTCAGCTGACAGATCTATCTCATCGGACAGAAGTTCTTGTTATCCAAATTGCTCCTCTGCAGCTCTGGGTTTGACTCATTTATCTCTTTCTAAAACACACTGAAAGGCTGTCAGTTGCCTCCAAAGCCATTTCTGGGCGGTTCGTCCCCCTGCCCGAACCCTGCCTGCCCACTGCCCCGCCTGTGATGGGCACAGTGCTGGAGTCACCACAGGCTGCACAACCCACCCTTCCCCTGGCCTTCCTCCCACCTGGTACCTCTCATCCTTGCTGAGCAAAGCAATCAGCACCACCCCAGCTTCTCCTGAAAGGCCCAGAAATGCCCTGCAAAGAGTCTTAAATGCACCTCAACTGTACCCCTGTATTAGCTCTCAATCTGAAATCCTCCCAGAAACCAAACAGGAACCTTCAAGGCATTTGGAATGAAATATAACCTAACTTTGCAGCTTCCTGGGCTTCTGCAGGGAGCTGTTGTCTTGCTGGCACGTTCTCCAGCTGTGCATTCCCTGTACAGCCGTTTGGTCTCCAACCATAAATTGCACAGTGAGATCATGGCCTCCTCTCAGCTTTGGGCATGAGAGAGTATTTCAGGGTATTGCTGGCCTCTGGCAAGAGCTGCAAGGCAAAGCAGCCACCAAAAGCCTGTCCAGAGCCACTGATTTAAAAATATTTATCTCTAGTAAATATTGTTTAACACCCTTAACACAAGTCAAAAATGAACTGGTAAGTATTTCCCCTAGCAAAGGAGCAAGAAGTAATTAGCGATAAAAAAGCAAAATCCCCCCAGAGCCAGAATGGGAAAACAGACAGCAATCAATGTGAAACACACCATATTGATCCGGGAAGCAAAAGTGATGAGCAGAACAAACCCCTGGTCCAAGGGGGCAAGAAAACCGCAAAGGGGATTTTTCAGGCTCCGAAGGAAGCCGAGCGATGGGCAGGTTGCGACTGTCACCCATCGTTACACTGATGTGGCAAAGGCAGAGCCGGACAGTAACTGTTCCTGGTTTTCCTCTGGAGCTCAGCCAGCCATTCCTGCCCCCCAGGCCCCCCGTGAGCTCCGGACCCCCATCCCACTGCCTCCCGGGGTGACCATTCCTGCACAGCCGGCAGCCTGCCAGCTCCTCTCTGCCAGCTCCGTATAATTGCTCTTGCAGCTATAAATAATCTTTATCTCCCTCTCTGCTCCTCCCGTGATGTTCCCTGGGATGCAGAGGCACAGCTTCCCCGTCACTCAGCCCCTCGGCACTGCTCAGCCCCTGTCACCGTGACTCTGCCTGTCCCTGGGGTGCTGGCATGTCTCTGGCAAAGCGGTGATGACGGCTGGGGATGATGTGGAGGTGGCTTTGACCTGTCTCTGCTGCAGGTACCGGCCACGTGCCCTAGCCACAAGGATGGATTTGGAGGAGGGGAAAGGAATTTCAGGGAGGGAGACTTTTTTTGGTGAGTTTTGTTTACAATGGGGGAAAAAAAAAGAAGAGAGAAAGGGGAAAAAAGAAGACAAATGAGCATTTTCTTTTCATCCTACTGCTGGAAGCAAGGAGACCTTGTGGTGATTTGTCTCCACTCCTTGTTTTTCTCGTCTAGAAGGAAAGCACTAAGAAACTGCTGTGTTCTCCCCACTCCTCCCCTTGCCATCCAAAGGCATCACTTGACCCAAACGGTTGGGGTCCCTTGGAGGGCAGTGCCCACCCAGCACCATGCCGGGGGGTGTACAGGGAGAGGAACATGCAGGTGCCTGAGCCAGGGGATGGCAGCAGGAGCTGGGCATCATCACTGCACTCGTTTTCCCAAGGCATGCCAGGTCTTGGCATCTCAGGGGCATTTCTTGGCCATGGCTGCAGGAGCAAGGTGTGTCACTGTCATGAACTTGGCCACCTTCTTGTCCCAGCCCTGGCCTGGGGCAGGTTTGGAGACGGATGCACCCCAGGGAGCCTGCAGGGACAGGCAGCCACTAGCAGGTATGAAGAAACCTCTTGGTAGAAACATTGCTCTCCAGAGAACTACTTTTTCAGCAGCAGCTGTGAGATTCAGAGTCATTTTTTCCCCTTCCATTTAAGGAGATACCAATAAAAAACAAGCACAAAACCACATCGCAGTCCCATTTCTCAGTTTAGAGGAAAGTGGGAATTACACCATTTTCTAGGAAAGTCACAGTCCAAATGCCCAGGGTTTGAAAAATAATTTTCCCCCTGAAAACAACCACTTTCATCATTATCAACTGAGGAAAAAAAACCACAAGGTATTTCACAGACAATTTCCTGGCTCTACGGAGCATCAGCCCCTTTTGGGTGCCCGAGGGTGCTTGGTGTCACCACATTCGAGGACATGGCCCGGTGTGCCCTCTCCCTGGACACCCAGTCCTGGCCACTGCCCACTCACCAGAGCAGCCCAAACGGTTTGGTAATTGGGAGCTAATTAAATCCCTTTGCAATTACCTTCTCCCTCCCTCCCCGGTTCTGTTTCCACCCTGGAAGTCTGTGCTGTTTCGGGCTGAGAGCAGCATCTGAAATTGTCGGTGGTAATTCCCTATGGCTCTGTTTATTAGGCCAGAGGGCTTCCCCAGAGTAATCAAACCCGACCAGAAATCGCATTAAACCCACAAAACAAACACTGGTGTTTGCAGCACAAAGCCCTTCCTGTCTCATTAAGATCAATTAGGTTGTCTTGAGCAAACTTTCCCCCTTCTTTCTGCTAAGCCTGGACTGTTAAGCCCATCCTCCACCTAAACAAGCTCAACAGCAAGTCTGAAGGTGAAAAATGCCCATGCATCATGCATCACTGCTTCCAGACAGGCTCTCTCCGGAGCTGGTTGCAAGGCTCAAGGCATCATGGTAGGGTGGGTATCCAGGACATTTCTCTCATGGCCCTTTTCCCCTCACAAAGGGATGTGCACACACAAGACATCTCTCTCCATTGCTCTCAGGACCATCCCAGATCACCCAACCCTGCTGTGGGCTGCGGGAGCCTCTCTGGTTGCCTGGGGTGGGCTGGCAGCAGCTCAGCCTGTGTTAGTGTCTTGCAGTATTTATTGGAGGACACCACAAAGTCTTCCAGGGACAGAAGTCCCAGCTGGTGTAGAACAGCATGGCTCATCAGTGGTGCTGATTTACACAGAGCATCTGCTGCAAGGGGAAGGCAGGAATGCATTAAAGCACCATAAATTCCAGTGGCAGAGCAGCCAGGGTTAGCCATCCCTGGCAGTGTGCAGAGTCTTGGGGAGGACAGCCCTGGAGACAGAGGGCAGGAGAAGGGGTGTTGGCTGGTCCTCCAGCACCAGCTGTGAGTGGGCTGGAAGGGCTGTCATCCCGGGCTGCACCCTGACCCTCGCGGGCTGCACACAGCCATGGGGATGCTCCAAGGCACTGGGGGAGCTGGGGTCTCAGACCCAGAGGACTGCACACATCATCTCTCTGGGCCATCAGGCCATGTGCACATCCCCAGCCTGGCCTCAGTGACCAGCAGCCGGAGGTAAGCACCCAAAGCAGGGACCTCACCTGCAAACCCTTGGATCCGCAGCCTCCCTCCCCACTTCGCTGCTGTGGGTGCGTGACATGGCTGAGTGTCCCACAGAGCAAAGCAGATGTGGCTTTGCTGAGAGCCAGCAAGAAAAGGAAAGATAGAATTAAACTCCTGACCCTGGCTACAAACATTTCATAATCAAATTAGCCCCCAGTCCCAGGCCATGAACTTCCTGCAGAGCAGGCGGGCACGAACGGCTGCAGCCTCAGCTCCTCCTCGCCTTCAGGGGTGTCCACCTGCCCCGCTCAAGGCTGGGCATCCTCTCAGCTCTCCACAAAATCACTCCTCCAAAGTGGTCAAGGCTTGCAGATGCTGGCACAAATGTGTGGGGTTCCCACAGGGAGGGAGATCTCTGCACCCAAACAGGGACAGCAAGCTCGTCTGCTCAGACAAGTGCTCTATTTCCATTAAACATAGTGGGATTTGTGTAGGGGTTTTGGAATCACCACATGTTCAACTGGAAGAGGATATTCTCATTCCTAAAGGAGAGTAGCCTGGCACAGGAGAGCACACATGCCAGGCAGATCCTGGATCTTGCTGCTCCATATCCCCAGCCATGGAGAGAACAAATTTGTGACTGCTTGTGAGCTCAGGAAGCCACTGAGAGAGGATGCTGCAGTGAAAAGAGGATGTTAACTCAATGGGGAGGGTGCCCGTGTGTTGCTTGGGGATGGAAAAGGAGGAGGGAGGGAGGGGAGCTCTTCCTGCTGGATCTGGGAACCACAGGAGAATCTGCTAGGATTTCTGCTAGAAGGCAAGTAACACCAACCAGCCTCCAGAGATTGTTTTCTCAGAAAACTTAACATGCAAGAACTGGAAAATACATAGCAATTCTAGAGAATACTCAAAGTATCTTTTTTTCCTTTTTTTTTGAACCTAGGAGAGGTGGCTGTGCAGGTCTTGTGCTAGGTGCTGCAAGGGATGTCTGCAAAGGGAGGACCAGGATTCATACAGGTGAAGGAAAAACGACAGCCTTCGGTGGCCTGCTTAAAGGTTTAAATGTAGACACAAAATCAGAGCCTGGTTCTGCCCTGGCATGTCTGGAAGCCAGTGTGGGACATTCCTCCTCCTCTGTGAAGGCAAGGGGCAGCACCTCCAGCCCGGAGGTTGGATGCACAGGTACCCTCTTGGGACTAAACAAACATAGCAAAGCTGCAGCTTGGAAAGAGCCGGGAGCAGGTGGGGTCACACACATATGCACTTGCATTTTCCCCTTCCACCAGCAAATCTGCTAAAGGCCTTGATCCCACATGGAGGGTGTTTGCTGGATCCTACTTTAAGAGTTTGGTGCAACCCAGAGGGCCCGTACTCATATGGACACAGGGGGAGGAAGGGGGAGCTTTGGAGTGTGAGGGTCAAGTAGAAAAGAGCTCCTGCCAGTGGCACGTGAAGTAGTGGATGGAGCAGAAGAGCCGTGGTGAAGTGCCCAGGATGTTTTGAAGAGCAGCCTCTGTACCGAGCCCAGGAGAAATCAGCAGAGATCCACGCTGGGGAGTGAAAAGTGTGAGGTGTGTTTGGAAACAGACAAAGCTATTGGCTGAAAAATTGAGTGTTTGCAACTAATTATTTTCAGTAACTGACCAGCTTTACGGATGGTTGAATAATATTTGTCAGATAAATTATTCATGATTTCTTTCCACTGATCAGCAAATCAATTAGCCACAAACCTCTCTTCAATTGTTTATCCAGCTCCAGCAGAATAAATGGGGAGATTTATGATATAGACAACCAACTAACATATGTTTCCAAACAGGAACCCTTAAAATCTTTAAACTTTGTTCTGAACTGGCTCAAAGGACCCAGCACTTTGATTGAGAGTTAAACTCTTCGAGCTCATGTCTTGGTATGCTGCCTGCTGTGTTATGGCTCCTGTCACCCAGCACCTGGGAGGTAAGGACACAGAGAGACACAGTCTCGGGAGGTTCAGCAGGGCTCACGAGTGATATGGAAACACAGACGTGCTCCACGCTGCAGAAACCAGTAGATATGGCCAAGGCAAATACAAGGTCCAGTGCAGAGGTAACTGGTTAAGCAGCCTGTGGTGTGCATGAGGTCGGCTGTGATGGTGTACAAATCTCTCCAGCTATAAACTCCAGGGATATGGGCCTGTTGGAAAGTTGCATTTCTGCAAATTAACCTCTACTGTTATAATTCACTGCAAAAGCACTCTCATACCAAAATTAAGGAGTGTTGACAATATTAAGCTGAACAGTAAATGCAAGTAAGAGTTATTAGACTAACAAATAGTCACATTAGCATAAGAGCTGGCTTTGCCTCACTGGAGTAGCAACCTTAGAGGTTGTGTAAGTGAAGCATAATTCACTGTAAGTGCGATAAGTGACCGGGAGTACACAGAGATCTCTCTAAATCGCCCTGCTTTGCAAGACTTCACATCCCAAATATATTGGTGCTCCAACTCAGAAGTGAGGCCTTCCTGCTATACCTGGCCTGGCCACAGGTCCCTCACAGCAATCTACAATATTACTCATTAATATGGTTGGAAATTAGGGTTGTGGCTGGCCTGCATAGATAAAGCAGGTCCAGATGCAGGAAGGCAGCTGCTGCACACACCAGGCAGAGCCGCTTTTCCTGCAGCAGTGTAGGAATGGGCATAGGAGTAGCAAGGTACTCCAGGGGAGGAGTGTCATAGAGTCACAGAATCACAATAAGATTGGAAAAAACATCAAGTCTAACTGTCAACCCAACACCACCAAGCCCACTAAACCATGTCCCTAAGCGCCACATCTACATGTCTTTTAAATACCTCCAGGGATGCTGACTCCACCACTTCCCCGTGCAACCTGTTCCAACACTTGACAGCCGTTTCAGTGAAGAAATTTTGCCTAATATCCAATCTAAACCTCCCCTGGCACAACTTGAAGCCATTTCCTCTTGTCCTATTACTTGTTCCTCAGTTGAACAGACTGACCCTCACCTTGCTACATCCTCTTTTCAGGTAGTTGTAGAGAGCTAAAAGGTCTCCCCTCAGCCTCCTTTTCTCCAGACCCCAGTTCCCTCAGCTGCCCATCATAAGACTTGTTCTCTAGACCCTTCCCTGGCTCCATTGCCCTTCTCTGGACATGCTCCAGCACCTCAATGTCCTTCTTGTAGTGAGGGTCCCAAAACTGAACCCAGCACTTGAGCAAGTAATCACTTGCAGCCTTGAATGATCTGGTTAGTGAATTAGGATCATATTTATATAAACACACCCGCTGCCTTAATCTGCTTTCATCCAGCTGCTTGAGAGGGCCCCCTTCCCAGAGAGTCCTAACCTTAATTGCAGAGGGTTCATTCATTTGGAGCAGCTTTGGCTAAAGGCAAGGGCTGCAAAGGCACCCGTGCCTGCTGGTGCTCACAGCCTCCCCTGGGGATGTGTGCTCAGCCCAGTGTGATGACCTGCTGCAGGGCAGCCTCCAGCTTTTAGCCTGAGAAGCTGTTGGCTCTGGGTTCGATAATTTTCCAGTAGTTATCATGCCAGTGCAGAGGAACGGTAGCTACATCAGGGAGCTGAGCCAGTCAGCCATGTCAGGGGTACCTGCTGCTTGAGAGGCAGTGGGAGGCTATGTGCCAGCCAGTTCTGCATCTCAAGAGGGTTGCCCACTCATGCCATGAAGGGACAGTGATTTCCTTTGCAAAGAGTGAAGGTGCGATGGTTCCCTCTTTGCAAAGTGCTTCCAGCCTGCAGGTAGGAAGGGTGCGAGCAGGGCTGCAGGCTGGCATCCCTCTGCCCTTCACCTTTCAGTGCTGCACATCCTTGGTGATGAGGACAGCTAACCAAGGAGCTACCTCTCCTGGGTCACTGCTTCTGCACCCCAGGAAACACTCCAGCTGAGGCTGGATGGCTAGGACGGGACTCACTACAATTCAGCTGCTGCTGTCAAAAGCCGAGGTCTGTGGTCCCTGTCACCCAACTGCAAAGCCCACCAATAGCAGGGTGCCCTCAGTGTCATTGGGGTCAGAGCTGCCACAGCCATGTCCCCGGTGAAGCATGGTAGGGGTCGGAGAGGCAGGAAGGCAGAGCAGGGGCTGGTAAAGTGCTGGCATGAGCTCCCCATGGAATGGTGCAGGACCCTCTGCTATGGGGGACATGCCACAGGGTGGGGGAAAAGACTGGGCAGCTCCCTCCCCATTTTCCAGCAAAACAGCAGAGCCACCCTTGGGGCACAGACAGGAGAAGGACTTCAGGACAGTGTTCTGGACCTGGGACTGATCACAGCTCCCCAGGATGGTTCCAGGGAGTACTGGGCGCTGGCACGGAGACCAGCTCCAGGGGCCGGGGCTGAGGATTCCTAGGGCTGACTGCCGCCCAGGGATGGGGATGGAGACAGAGGAATGGAGGCAGGGGATGGAGGCAGGGGATGGAGGCAGCGGATGATGGCAGGGGATGGAGGGAATGAAGGCAGGGGTTCTGGACTCTGATGTTGCTCTCCGGTCCCAGGATGGGGACAGGTGTCCAGTTCCAGCCCGCAGAGACACAGGGACAAGATCCCGGACGATGGGCTGCGCTTGGGTGCCAGGAGCGGGGACGGGGGTTCCCGACCGCAGGATGGCGGTGGAGGAAACCCCAGCTCCCGGGAACGGGGGTTCCCGGGGGACGGGGCTGCGCCCGGGTCCTTCGCCCAGGTGGGGTTGGGGGTCGCAGCCCCCCGGCGGCACGGGTTGGAGGAGGAGGTGGGGACGGCCCCCCTCTCCCCGCCGCACCGCCCGCCGCCCGCCCCCATCGCGCCTCCCGCGGACGGCGGAGCGCGGCGCGGGGCCGCGGGGCCGGCGGCGGGGCGGCAGCGAGCGGCGGCGGCGGGGCGGCCCGCAGCCCCCGACGGCAGCGGCGGCGATGCGGCGAGGCGGGGCGGCGGGCGGCGAGGCGGGGCGGCGGGGGCGGCGGGCGGCGCGGGGCTGAGCGGCGGGCGGCCGGGGCTCCGCGGCCCCGGGGCGGGGGGGTGGCGCGGGGCAGCCGCCCGCCCGCCCGGCGCCGCACCGGCAGACGGATTCACGGCGCGGACTGCAGCCTCCGGAGCGGCCCCGCAGGTAAGGCACCGCCGGCGGTATCGGGGGTCCCCGCCGCCTCCGCGGCGCGGCTCCGAGCATCCCCCCGTGCGTTAGCGCCTGGCCGGGCTCCGGACGCGGCACAAGTTTCCCCCGTTGCGGTCCCACCCGGCACCTTCTCCCTCCCCCCCATCCTCCTCCATCGGATGCTGCAGGGATGGGGCTGCCCCGGGCCGCGCCCCCCCGCTCCGGCCGCTCGCCCTCCCCGCTGTGCCGCCGGTTCCCCCGAGCCCCCCCCGGTCCCACTCGGGCAGCGCCGCGCACCGCCCGGGCGCGATGGAGGGGTGCCGGGGCTGCGGCCAACGCGCCCCACAGGAGCAGGTCCGGCGGCTCGTGCCGGTGCGGGAGAAGCCTCTGTGGCTTTCAGACCAAAGTTGGCTGCGGGAAACCTGCCCTCAGCCCGGGAGCCGCGGTGGGGGGGGCACCCGTGGGACGGGGGTGTCCCCAAAGGCATGGCCAGAGCCTGCTGCTGCTGCTGCTCGGGGTGCCGGACACTTCGCCTTGTCCCGCTCTCGGAGATGCTCTCTGCTAGGCCTCAGTCGGGGGATGCGAGAGCCCTGTTTGGTCTCTGCCCTCCCCCGGGAACGCCAGACCCACCCAGCCCTCCTGGCAGCGGGGATGAGTGCCGGGGGCTCGCCGTGCCGGCAGGGATGCTCCTGCTCTTCGCTTTGGAAACCCTTCCCCTTTCCAGTGGACCTCAGAAAGCCAGCGTGGGGTGGGGGGGGAGGGCACATCCCGTGGGAGAAGGGGCACAGCCCGGTGGTCACCGCACACCCCGGGGCACGGTGAGCGGGTCTGCCATCCCCTGAGGATGCTGAACGTGTTTTGAGTGGGACCTCCCCCTCTCCTGCCCCACCAGCTGCTCAGCCGCAGACATGATGTGCACGGGAGGATGTGGGTACTGCCGGGGGTCCTGTTTCGCTGGCACTGCTGGGTGTGGATTTTACTCAGGGGGGCTTTCCTGTGCCTGGAAGATCCCCAATTGCAGCCTTTTCCCCCTTTCTCCTGCACGGTGGCAGACTGTCACCACCGTCGGGCAGACAGGCTGTGCAGCTGAGCCGTGATTTCCCGTGGGCGTGGGGTATCAATCCGTGGGCTCTGCTGGAGCCCCCACAGAAGTTGGGCTCAGCCCATTGGGTCACCTGGGGAGTCTGATCTGATGCTCCTGAGCTGGAGTTGGGGTCAGATCTGGAGTCCTCACTCCGGACATTTTGCTGTCATACTTCTCATCAGGCAGCAGGGCAGCGGGCACGAGAGGGTTCAGGGGTCCCACGATGGTTTTTGATAAGAATGTGGGTGCCTCTTCAGCTGTGAGCTGCCTTCACCTGGGCTCACCGTAATGCCCTGACCTGGCACCATCCCCTCTGCAGCTCCCAACCCTGCTGAGCCCCGTGGGTCCTGGGTAGCTCCTTGATCTGCCACTGTGCCGGGCTGTGTTTGGGCTGCGGGATGTCCACTCCACAGCTGCACATTGCAGCTGGCGCTTGTCCCCTCCTCTGGGTGCCTGTCGGGTGCAGAAGGTACCCTGGGCTTATCTGTAAGAATGACTGTGAGTGCAAGAGTCTAATCGCTGCGTGCAAAATCCTCCTCCAGAAATCCCCTTCTGAGCATCACCAATGTGAGATGAAATAAGCGCAGATCCTGCAATTTTAGGGCTCTCTACAGGTTTTGCTGCAACCATCAGTAAACTGGGTTGAATATAAAATGGGTTTTTCTCTAGTTCCCAATGCAAAGCTTTTGCTGTCAGAATGAAAACAGCTGTTTGGCTGCCTGTTTAAGCCAGTTTTACAGAAAACTGCCTCTGGTTAAGACACTAGCAGTACTAGGATCTCCAGCTCCGTCCCGTTTACCTCTGTGGCTTCAAAGGCTGCCTGAGTGTAACTGTTCTTCAACTCCCCTGGACCTGGCAGAGCCAGGGTTGCTGCCAGAGAGGCATTCCCCCGCTCTCTTTAAAAAATAATAAGGGAAATAAATACAAAACAGCGTGTAAATGCTGGAGGAGGGTTTCAGAGCGGAGAGCGTGGCTTGGCACAGCGTTGCAGTTGGAGCTCTAGTCTGGAGCCAGAATCCCCGACGCTGTGTTCCCGTGTCCCCATCTGTCTCTGGGTGCCCTGCTATGTGCTGCAGGCACTCTGACAAGATCCTCAAAGGAATCCCAGCAGAGGATCTGGGCCCTAGCTCCTATGCTGCTTTGCCGGGGAAAGGCAGCAGCAGGATATCCCCCAGGAGCACCACGTACCGGCACGCACCGACCTGGGAGACAGCCCTGCTTATCCACTTATTTAGCACGTCGATCCGGAGGGAGGGGGTTCTCCCGAGCCTGGTTTTCTGCTTTAACAAACTGATAGGTTGCTGCTGGGATTTTGCTGTGGGCCACATAAAAGCACGGCCCGTGCGCTGCGGTGGAGCTCGTCATCTGGCTGGTTTTTATTTGGCTAATGGGATTGTAACGCTGCCCAGGGGGAGCACAGGTCCTGCCGCAGGCTGGGGTGTCCCCCTTTGTGCAGAGGGGGACAGGAGCTCACTTGTGCTGTCCCCGAGAGCCATGGCAGGGCTCTGCTGAAGCACAGCTACCTGGGTGCTCCTCTGCCTTTGCAGGTTGCTGCTGGGGCTTGACGAGGAGCTTTGTGTGTAAACGGGGATTTCTTCAAAAGCCCTGGGAACAGCAGCTGGTGGTGGAGTAGCTCTGTGGCTAAAATGTGTGTGTGTGTGTGTGTGTGAACTCCAGTCAAAACGTCAGGGAAAACATCCAGAGTTACGGAACTAATGCAAATGGAGTTGGCTTTCATCTCTCCCTGCAGCATCCTTTGTGGAAGGTATTTGCATTTCCCCAAAATCGGTTCCTCCCTACCTGTCCCTCAAACAAATCCAGAGCCTCAGAGCAGAGGAAAGCCTTTGCACAAGGTGAGGGGTGGCTCTTTGGGTCTGGAGAGAGGTGGACTCAAAATACTTGAGAAGGAAAGCTCTTAGTTTAAGGTGGCAACTCCGGACACAGCAGCAGACTGCAGTGTGCCCTGCCATCAAGGAACCATTCCTGAGCTCCCACCAGGCACCACGTGTGGGTGACCCATCTGGAGGGGGCTGGGGGGCTCACACGTGCCTCTGGCCCTGCCCTAGCACTACTCCGGGACCCCACCAGGATGTGCTCCTGCGAGAGGGTGCTGGGAGCAATCCAGCATCACCCTGTTTAAATGTGCTGGGAGACCCCCGTGGCTCCCATCCAACAGCCACCTGCCCTGGGGTCCCCAGGTGTCCTCTGCCTCCCCACCCTCAGTGTGGGGGGCTGCTGGGGCTGGGGTGCTGCAAACAACTCCGGGGTGGACTGCTGCCTTTTCGGAGGAAGGCTCCAGCTCAGCAGAGAGACAAAGGAAATAGGATTTCATGAGCACTCTTGCAATAGCTATTAGCTATGCTAAAAGGATTAACAGCTCTGCAGGACTCATCAAGTGTTTAAAACATAACTCAAGCATCAAAGGCGGCTGTTATGGGCTCACATTTTCACATCAAGTAACTCTGGAAATTCCTATCCAATTTAATTAAAACATCCACTAGACTCGTTAAAAGCTAAAATAACCCCCAACAAACCACAAAGGCCGTTTTCCCTTAAGCACCAAGCCATTCTGAAGAGAGTTTACAGAAAAGTAAGTGGACTTTGTTAAAGAATTACCTTTGTGAAAGTCTCCTGTCCCCAGACCACTGTGTCTGATTAATCTCAAGCTTTCCAAAAGGAAAACAAATATGGTGGGATTTTTTGTGGGTTTTTTGTGTTTTGTTTTGTTTTTTCCTGGCTAGGGACCACAGAAGAAAGATGAAAAAGTGAGAAGAGCTTTGTAGAGAAAGTTAGATAAGAGGGTGGAGGAGTGTCAAAACCAGACCTATAATAGGAAACAAGCCACTGAAGCGCTGGTGAAAGTACCTTTCATCTTGAAGGCTCCAAAGTGCTGTGCAGCTCATGAGTACACTGAAGAGCTGGAAAATAATTCACAACAACTAGCATCATGAGATGAAGTCACCACCTTTGCTGGCAGCAGAGCCACCCTAGGCAGGTCACCAGCTCACTCTCCAGCAGTCCCTGACTGCCTCTGCTTGCCCTGCTTGCTGGTCACCGCTGGTGTGTGCTGCCTCAGCCAAACTCTTCTGCAAGACCCCAGATGCCACACTTGGGTGACATAAGGACATATGGTCCTGAGCTGACCTGGCATGGCCGAGGCGTGATGGTGCTAATCAGCCTCTTCCCAAGCCCCTTCCCTCATGTGCTTGGTCCTGGGCAGCATCACCATCATCTCCCATAGTGTCATGATTTAATTCTCCATCCCTGTGATGTGCCCAGTTTCGGTGATGTTGGGTCATGCCCTGGCTTCAGCATTTATCTTCCCTGGCCACTCTCACTCTCCTCTCTCTGCCTCGGAGTCTTTAGTTATTTCAGGTACCCTGGGGAGACTTAAAATAGGTAGGGAGGCTCCCTCTGTATGAGGTGTAACTGGGGGGCTGTCACTGGAGCAATGGGTGCATTAAGAACAATATTTCAACTGAGTAAATATTTTTTGGGCATCCATAGAGGCCTTGAATATTTTAGGATTTCATCTCATTATGTTAATTTTGTTGGTCTTGATCAATAATGAATTAGCATCCCCCCCAAAAAAGGATTAAATAGCTCCTCTCTTTCCTCTTGTTTATGGGTAAGTTTGATGTCTGCCTCTTCACACTGTCCTGTGTGGTCAGAGGGCACCTGGAAGGGCGGTGCTGAGAAATGCAGTCAGGGGCAGGGCTGCTCCTACTGCATCTTCCCGAGAAGACCTGCAGCACACCTTGCTTCTTTCCTTCCCACTTGCCATCTTCTCAAGGCAGACTGTGGGACTTGAGCAAACAGCTTCTGGCCCTTGGGTACCCTCTGGGCTGCCCCTGGGGACCCAGCACCAAGCATGAGCTGCAGCCATGCAGGGCTGGTGGCACAGCAAGGTGTGTGAGCACAGGCTTTATGCCCTTGTGCCTGGTCAGTGTGTGAAATGCAGGAGTTAAGAGGTAGACTGGGTTTTTACATCAAATGTTTATAGCACTTTCCTCACTTTGTGTCTAGACACAGCTATAAATGAGGGAGAGGGCTATTACCTAGGAATAAAACTACTGAAACCAGCCCTGGAGAGCTTGTTGCTGTATTTCCAAGGAACTAGGAGATTCCTTATGATTAATGTAACAATATCAAAGGCTGTAAACTCAGCGCAGTTGGGTACTGAGTCAGGGGACACACTTACAATGTACCTGCCACTTGCAGCTTAGACTTAGCATTAACTATGGTCTCTTCCCAGCCCTTGGCCATTCTGAGGGCTGCTGCTTGCTTACAGAACATGGGTTCACTTCAACTGACTCCACCAACTGGCATAATAAAACAGCCCAGCTATCGCCCAGGTATCATGGACCAGTGTGGTGTGGAAGAGAGGAGAGGCTATGGGCAGAGCCCAGGCTGCCTAGCTCACTGGGAAACTCGGCCTTTGTGCCTGCTAACTTTGGGCAAGGAACGCAGGAGCTCTGCTGTGTGGGTGGCAGCCTGTGCCACCACTGACCACCCCAAGCCCTGCCCTGTGTGTGTGCGTGGCAGTGGGGTGGGGGGCTTCCAGCACCTGTGCGGGTGGGAAATGCCTGGGATCTGAACCCAGAAGCCCCATTCCCCCATACCAGATCTGATGCACAAGATCATATCCCGTAAAAAACAGTGGGAGAAGTTAGACTGCAGGGATCTCATTTTTCTGGATGCAAATTCCGTTCTCTGATCTCTGCTTCTACCACGTCCAGCTCAGCAGGGTCTCAGTCTCTGCCTAAGGCTTTGCAGTACTGCTACAGCATCAGCAAAAGTAATAAAGAGGGTGGACTCCCTGGAAAAATACCGTGAAGCAAACCACTGACGTGCTCTTGACAGTGTCCACAGCTAGAGCACAAAGACTTATTTTTTCAGCTAACAAGAATCTAATTACACTAGGTCTGAATGATGGAGTGAAGTGCCAGGAGATGTCTCTTCTGCACCCTCGGTTGAAGAGCTGTCATTAGAGAATGAGAAAGGGCAGGAAAGGGTCACACTGATGGCTGGGACCTGTTGAGACTTGCTAGCCCATGGCTAACCTACCTTCTGAGGGGGAAGGATGGGAAGGAGCAGCAGCACGAGCAGGTGCTACAGGAGAAAGCAGGTGGGAAATTTGGGTCAGCACCTTTGGGTCTTCAGGATATGCTCCCCAGGTCAGGTTTCCTCCTCCAGATGAGGTTTCCTCCCCAGATCGTGTGCCGTGTCCAGGCTTTGTCCCCTCCCTGGCAGTTTTCTTGTGCCACATGTTCAAGCTTAGGAGGCACTCGTGTAATATCAGCCTCCTCAGTACCTAAGATCTATTAAAAGCTGCTCTCATTTGACTCCATAAAGAATGCCATTGGGAATACAGCGACGCTTCTTGGATGTGAGTAAATATTGGCCTTGAATGAAGTCGCTGATAATGGGAGATAAGTTATCAACAGCTGTTTAACCTAATATTACTTCCATACAAGATAACACTGAGCTTTTGCAAGAGGTTAATAACTAGATGCAGAATCCACCTCTGCATACAAAGACACCTGACAAACTGCAGCCCTAATTTTTCCCCTGGAGCTTTATTACAGCTGAAGGAGCACGCAGCAGGGAAATGTGCTGGTGGGTCAGGGCCGGCTCCAGCAGCAGCTGAAGGCCATGCTGTTGAGCACGCGGCTCTGTGCGGTGCCTGGGGATGAGCGTGTTTCCCTGTGAGCCCAGCTCCTCTGGATCAAAGGGGTGGGATGGCATCACTATGTGGTTATATTAGCAGAGTTGTTGCTGCTGCTAAGCAGGCTTGAATCCCTGTGCTGGGCACTGCTTGCATTGCACATCCGAGCACAGTGACCACGGGGCAAGGAGTGGAGGAAGGTAGGCTGTACCTGGCATTAATAGTGATATTTGGAAAGCAGTGCTGAAACATAAAGTGTGCATCAGTTACAGATCACAGGATCCCCACGAAAGGGAATGTAGCTCATCCTCTACAAGATTTGAGCCCACAGTTATGGGTGTATTTTCTGCATTGTCTCAGGTGGCTAGCGGTCTCTGGCATATCTGTCACAGCCTGCTGTTGGACTTGTAATCCCACAGGGCTTTTAGAAAGAAGAGGCTGGCAAGGGCCAGAAGCACTCAGGGAGACTGGCAGGGCTCTGCAGCCAGCCACACACCAGATTTCTCCACAGAACTTCTCCCCTGGTATTACTTGAAGCGCAGGGCTGAGGCAGGGAGATGTCTCCAGCCGCCTCCCCACTGCCGCAAGCTTGAGCTACACTGGCTGTTTTAATTATGTTCCTCTCACTTGATCCCAGCCACTGAAGCTTTCAGCTTCAAAAGTCAGAGACATCTGCTAAGTGAAAGGCCAGGGTGGGCTGCAGAGGGAGTGGACCACTGCTTCCATGCTTTCCCTGGGCACCGTCCCAGCTGCTGCCTGATCCCTGAGCATCAGGCAGACAGGGGGTCACCGGTGTTAACACCCGGCTGGGATGTGCCTTGGGTGTCTCCAAAGACAGCGATCAGCTCAATCAAGTCCTCAATGGAGGCTCCTGGCAGGAGCTGGGCTGGCTTTTGGTGCTCCTGGCTCCCAGCCCCTGCTTTATCCAGCAGACCACACTGCTGCTCAGCTAAGCTGGCTGCAGATGCTAGGACAGCAGCTGCAGTCCTCTTGATCCATGTGGGGATGATAAACCCAAATGAAGGCCCTTGGGAAATCAGCACAGAATATAAAAATCTGGCTGCAAAGCGGGGGCTCGGACTGTGACAGTTCTGCAGATAAACCTGTGTGAGAGCCCAGCTGTGCAGAGCATCCACGGAGAGCCTGCCTTGAATGGGGTTGTGATGCTCAGGCTGTGTAGGGAAATCTTCATCCCTTGCCAAGAGCCCGTCACACCTTTCCCTTCCTCCAGAGGAAGCATCTGGAAGCAGATTCTGGTCCCTGCACCTGTAGAGGTGACAAGCCCTCAGTTCCCCTGGGACTGGGTGGTTCTTCCTCAGGTTGTGAGGCTGGAGAGAGCAAATGGACAAGCACCTCAGAAACATGCTCTCTCCAAACCTCCCATGGTCTTGGGGCTGGAGGGTCAGAAAAACACTGTGGCTCCCAAAATGAAGAAGTCTCTCAATTTCCTGCCTCTGCAACAGCTGTTGCACAAGTAGAAGAGGACATGTGCATCTGCAGGCCATGCTGCACTCCTGGCATTTAAATCAAGTCTATTGAAGTGACATAAGGGCTGTGTGTGCCCCAAGGCACTTTGGCCTTGGTCAGGAGTGCAGTGGAAAGCTGCTGCATTCCCCAGCATGGTCAGAACTTTGGGGAGTTGCTTTTGGGCTAGCCCCATAAATAGTTCATAGCGTTACCTGCTTAGGGAAGCACATCTCTGGGGTCTTGCTAGTAACTCCACTTAAGAAAGCCGCTATTATTAGTCCTTGTATGCGGCTGCTTTTCCCAACTCAAGCATTTCAGGTGAACTTTTCCCCCTGTGCTGTTTACAAACCACGCAGCGTGCAAGCATGCCCTCGCCCTTCCCACACACGGGACCCAGCAAGACAGCAAGCGAATTGCAGGTCGCTAGTTGTCCTTAGCAATTAGCAGATAGCTCAGGCTGCCAGCTGCCACTGCCCTGGGATGGCTTTTCTGTTCCCTGTGGATTCATTTCTGCAACAGCAGCAGAGCCGGCTGGTTTAGGTTGGCTTTTCTGTAGCCACCCCCTGCCCTCGCACATCATTTACATTGCAAGGTTAAAGTGTAGCCCGATAGAAACTTTATGTTAAAGATCCTGAGTTCTTGCGTTATCAGAGTGAGGACAGCCTGGGCTGACCCCTCAGGACTTGCATGCCTGCAGTTGAAAAGGATGAGAAATCTGCTGGCAGCATGTAAGCGATTCCCTCGTGCTCAGGCTGAGCAAGGTATGCATCCAAGCAGCTGCTCCCTGCCACAGACTCCAACCTTGTGATTCTCCTCCAGAGCTGGGTTTTAAGCTCCTGCTGCAGTTTGCCTCTGTGAGCAAAATCCTGGCTGGCAACAGCTTCCCTGGCTTTCTGCATTTCCAGGAGAACCTGCTGTGCAGCGGTTCTGCCCATCATCACCTCCCCTGGCCCTGCACAGGCTGTGTGCCTGCACTTCGGCTTCCCAACCTGCTGGTACCGCACACCAGCGATGCTAACAGAGCATTCCTTGCTGCTGCACCTCCTTTTCCAGGGCAGCTTCCGCATAGCTAATTTACCTGTGGAACCATTGGCTCCTGTTTTAAAGCTTTCTTTTAATCCCTCTGCAAAATACCCAGCTTCTGGTTTGCTCTTCTTTGAATTCCCCTGAGGTATTTTAAATTTCAGTGAGCATGACCGCTGGTTTTCAGCATGCGGCACAGCGGTGAGATACCTAGGGCTGCCCGGGAAGGCCAGCCTCTTCCCTCCGCTCCTCCCCATCCCTTCTGAGTTACAATAGTATAATCACTGGTTTGTTCACTTCTTATTTCCCTGATAGAAATCAATCCCATGTTTTCTTTGGTTTCTCTTTTGGTTTCTTAGTTTCTCTGATCTTCCCATGTTTTCTGCAGCTACACAACTCGTCCCACCTAATGGCCAGCATGTTTTGCCTCGCATAGCATTGTGTGCCATTAGACTTCAGGCAGTGCTTGTGCCTCCTTGGCTTGGGGTGGAGGTTATGGTGGGGTGCTTAATCACCTCTTAATTAATTCTGCCCTAGCTAACCAGGCTTTGGTAGTGAAGCCTCACAGTCCTATGCAGATCTTGCTTGAAATTCATGGGAAGAGAGGAGTGTTGCTTTGAACTCCCTTCACACCCCAGCCTACCAAGGGGAGTATAGGAAATTTATAGTTGCAGTTGCAAAAAAACTCTGCAAAGTTGTGTTGCATTCAATTTCCTTGGAAATGGCAAAATAAAACCACTCAGGGAAGAAAGAGTAGAGGAAAACACAGCAGACATCAAAGGAGAAAATGCTGAAGGAGAGGGGAAAACTGACACCCTTAATGTGAATTTGGGAGGAATTTATAAACCTGAAGTCAAGTAATCATAGAGCTCAGGTAGTTTAGGTCATGTTATTGGGAGTCATTGCTCTTCATTAACCTTCCAGCCACCCAGGTTCACATGTCAGTTCAACATCAAGTCACAACCGATCAAAACTTTCTACATTTGAAAAATTGCTGGAAAATTGGATTTTCAAATGACTCAGTGTGGTTTTATGAGGCACCTGCCTTCCTCAATACTGTTAAATCATTCAAGATCAAAAATCTTAAAATGGGTATCTGGGCCTGAAAACCAGTCCTGGGCTCTGGCTGAAAGGAGCTGAAAAAATGCTGTTGCATTTCTTTGTAAGTGAGGAGTCTGCCCTTATGTGCTACAGGGGCTTCCTTCCCCCTGCCTCCCCAAAGAGGGAGGGCGGGCTCCAGGCACTGCCTTCCCTGCAGAGCAACACAGAAAGCAACTTTGATTATTTCCCCAGTGAATAACCGTGGTTTTTCTGCTGTCTCTGCTGGGGATGCTCTGCCCTGGCTCAGTGGTACGGTGGCGTGCAGGGAGAGAGTAAGAAAGATGGGAAGGGCAGCTGGCTCAAGCAGCTCTGGGGTGAGGGTTGTCCATCACAGCTGTTTATTTGGTTGGGAGAAAAAGTGGAAGTGGATCCAGAGGGTGAAAGAGGCTTTCCCAGAGTAACTACGACTTCACAGGGGCCGAGAGAGACACAACGTGCAAGCCCTGAGTCTGATGTTTTATTTCTGCCTTGCCCCTCTGGAATACAGGAAGTGCTGCTGGGATGACAGAGGTATCAGATTAAAACTGCTGAGTGAGATGTTACTTACGGTGGATGCTGTCTGAGAAGTCCCCATCTTGGAAGATGTGGTGGAAGCTGCAGGCAAAGCAACCGAGTTCAGATCAGCAGTGGGTGCTGATGCCACCAAGGCACCTCTGATCAAGGGCTTTTGGTTCCATGGTGGCCTCCTATGAAATTCATAGCTGGTGTACAGCACTGGATGGCTGACCACACTTTTGACTACATTCACATCAGAGTGACCTGCTCAGATGGAGTCGTAGCCAAAAATGTAGGCAATCAGGCATACAGTGTTCTTGTAGCATCCCAGAGGCTCAGTAGGACCCTGTAACCTAACAGAGTTAAGGGTCCCTCCTAAAACTTGCAGCCTGGCATTGTGCAAGTGCTCAGTGCTGAACGGGGTGAGCTCTGCGCGTCTCCTGCAGCGTGGAGATCCTTTACTGGCTGTTGATGTGAGGATCATAGGGGATCCTGCAGTGGAATCAGCAAGTACAAATGCAAAATCCCACCAGTAGCTTTTACTGGTTTTCTGCATCACGTTATCTGGTTTAATATAAAGTATCTGCAAGCCATCGCTGGGCAGGAATTCATTGGCAGCCAGCTGTCAAGCTTAATTGGGTTGTCCTGTAAAATATCTTGCATATAAGTAAATCAAAAAGAGTGGGGCCCATAAAAGGGCCAGCATGTGGCACATTCATGTTATTTATAGGCTCCTCTGTGGTGCTCATCACCATGGCAGCTATGAAGGTCGATGCTGAGAGTTGTAAGGAAATTCCACATGTGTTTTAAAAAAGCCATGTGTATGAATTGAAGCAGGGCTTACACATTCCAGTGGAGCAGACAGGCAAGGGTGCAGGATCCTGCAGCGTCTCCCCACCCCATGACAGCAGGATGGGTGGGGAAGGGGACAAGGCAGGTGATAGCTGGTCTGAAGTTGAAGCCAAAGGACCCAAAAGTACCCCCATGGAGGAGGCTGGAGATCCCTTCAACCAGTTTCTCCTCTTCAGGATGGAGCCCTCATTTACCAGCCTGTTTTTCCTATCTTTCTGTGTATACTGAAGCCGGCGGTGATTGCTCACTCCAAGCTTACTTTCTACAGCTGGCTTTTTTATAATGTTCTGGCTACTTGAAAAGCAAACAAAAGCAGCATCTCCTCATGTTGGTTCTGTAATTGGCAGGTAAAAAGCCTGCTCTAGACACATCCAAGCAGAATTAGTTTGAGCATCTGTACCTCAGTCTCTGCCTGGAAAGCAGCCTCTGGCAAAATGATATCAGTCCCCACAGCACTTGTCTCCAACAGCATTACTCCAAAATGACTCCCAGGGAAATGTATAGCAAACCTTCACTGTGGTCCTTTTATTCTAAAACCACCTGGTCTCTCGGCTAATTCCTCCACATACCTGGTCAGGCTCTTTCTCTCAGTGGATGCATCATCATCTTCTTGCTTGCTTCAGGTTCTTTCTTTCTTACAAGGCATCACATCTCAGCTTTGATCCTAGACACCCAGGACTTTCGAGCCAGTCCTTCATGAGTCTCTCTCTCCTTGTGAGAAAACCTTTCTATAAACCCAGATCTTCCTTCTTAGCTAGCTGTGGCTTTTACTTCTTTTGACAGGAGGTTTTTCTTTAAGGACTGGCTCCCGTTGGTGATGGACCTTTTGTTTCCATAAGATAAATGCCACATCCTCATGACAGCCACCCGTGGGCTTGGGTAACTGCTCGCAGCCCTGCACCAGAGCTGCAGCGAGGACACGTTCCTCACCATGTCAGGAAAGCCCTAGGGGACATGCAAGTCGTTACTAAATTCACTATTTCTGCCTGTTGATGGTAACCATACTTCTGTTCCTGCAGGAGCATGGGGGTTCACACGTATGTTTGCAAGCATTCAATTTATGCTTTCTTAATAACAGTCAAGTGCCTTTGCCAAAGGCATTTGGTTAAAGAGCCGAGGTAAATAAACACACTGGGAATATTTTCCAGGAGAAGGGAAGTCATGGGCTGTCCTGGAGCTTATACAACTGCTCTGCTAGCATTTCCTGCCCTGTCACCTACTGTTAGTCCCACAGACACGATGGGTCCTGCTCTTAGAAAGGAGCCCATGTGGGTAATGAAAGCTAGACAGCTGGTGCAATGCTTTCTCTGATTCCTGCAACTCCATTCAAGAGCTTTTCTTGCAGAGCAAATACATAGGGTCTCTTTTTGCTCTAAGAGTTATATGCTTATTAAGCTTTCTGCAGCAGAAAAAAGATTGCAAGGCAATTCAGCTTGCTAGCTAGGTCATGAATCCATGTATATGTTATGAATGGAAACGATATGCATGTGCCCTGGGCTTTACCCAATCATATCAAGCAGTAATACAAGTCAGGATGAAAATAAATCTTAATACCAACTGCCCTACATGAAGCAAATACTTATTTTACATAAAGCCTAATTTTAGAACGTCAAGACTGTAGCCGATCCACTTTGTCTCGCTGTGACTTAGCACAGTGACGTACATATAGATATGCATGTAAATATATATATTGGTAAACATGCTCTTTTTTCCCCATTTTTTTTCTGAATGTAAGTGCCCCAAGAGGCAGCGCTTGCTCTCTTGGTGGGGAATCTGCGTGCTAGCAATCCTTCTCTTCCTCGCCTGGGCAGAGGGACGGCAGCGCGGGCGCCCAGCCCTGCCGTGTTAACCTGCGGTTAGCGTTATTTCTTTGGGCAGCAGCAGCTGGGAAATGCCAAAGCATGGCTTTAACACTGACTTCCAGCACCGCTGGGATCAGCGCACCGCCCTGGGTAACAGGAATCTCCGGCGGGCGCCAGGCCCCGAGGATGCTGGCAGGGGAGGATGCTGGCAGGGGAGGATGCTGGCCGGGGATGCTGCCGGCAGCCCTGCCTCCCTCCCTGTGCAGCTGGTCCCCGCTGCGGGGATCTCATCTCCGGCACAACAGCAACCTCCAAACGTGCTGCAGCGTGGGATTAAACAGTTTGCATGCCCTTTGTCTGATACCAGCTACCCACAGAGTGCCTTACGGGAATGCCAGAGGTTTCGAGGGAATGCCCTGAGGGAGTCAAGATGTGCTCAGATGTTCAAGTGCTCTGGAAAAACTAGCGGAGGGCTTGGCTTTTCAGCAAAACCAAGCACTTCTCAGCATTACGCTTTCCTGCGTCCTCCCTGTGCTGAGTGTCTGAGTTCATTTATGCAGCTATATTAACTTTCACTTCACCTTTCCCTAGTGTTTCCTTCCCCCACATGCTTTCTCCTAAGCACAGCCCAGGCTCCTCCAAGAGGGCTGGTTTTGTATGAAAGGTTTGGTTGTGCAGCAGTGGGACAGGGTCAGGAGAAGCCTGTCTCATTCCTCCCCAACCACATGGTCATTCACATAGCAGTCTGTGTCAGCCAGCTCTGGGGGGTCCTGGGGACAACCCACAGACCAGAACCATGCAAGGGCTCACACAGCAACTCCCTGTGATGCTGTTGCCTGCCTGTGTCCTTCGGGACCCCACACAGCATGGGGGAGGCAGGAGCGTGGGTCTGGTGGCCCCTATGTTGGCATTAAGAGCCTTGTGGTCCTTGCTGCTGGGGAAGGCAATGGGCTAGCACGTGGCTGTGGGAGGTTTTTGGCTTGTACTGGGACCAGCGTGAAGCATCTGGCACTGGTGGCTGGAGAACAAGGCTCTGCATGTGAGCCAAGCGAGTCTTGCAGGTTCAGGAGCCAGAAAGCACAGCGAAAGGCATGGCATCAGGTTCCTTTTTAAAGTAGCGCCGTGACTGTGAAGCTACTCGTGAAAAAAATCCATGTGGGAGGCCCAAATGCTTGGGACCGGCTGCCGGTGCCTGTGTGAGCCCAGATCGCAGCTCCAAAGAGGCAAACACCCCTGCAAATATGAAGGGTGTGCAGATCCCCAGAAGCTGTGGGGAAGGGGCTGTGCTGGGGTGCTGCTCTCCTGGTGAAGGGTCTGCCAGAGCCACCCCAAATGGAACAGAGAGGTGCTGGTGCCCTGGGAAGGTGCGGTCTGACCTCTCCGCTGGAGGAGTGGAGCAGGTACAGGAGATGAAATGACCTGCTGCTCTCTGCTTATTAAAAGAAAATGGTGTTTCCTGGCAGCATTACAGATCTGACATCTTGATCCATTGAAACGCTCTCAAAATATAAATCAAGAGGATGTGATGAAAGCCCCTGGTGCAGGGAGAGGTTCTCCTCACCCCTGCTGCCCTCTTGGAGGGTGGGAGAGCCCCCCTACCCCATGCTGGGGTGCATGTGGATGGGGGCTCCCACCACAGCACTGGTTTGTAGGGAGGTTTAACTGGGTGAAGCCTTGCTAAGCCCATCGCTTCTGGCTCAGCCCGAGCAAGTCTGGAAGGAGAAACCGATTGTGATTTAAAGATGTCAGAACCAGGAAATCCATCATGTCCCTCGCTAATCTGCTGCTGTGATTAATTACCCTCACCATTAACTGCCCATTACAAATATACACCTTATTTCCAGCCTAAATTAGTCCCTGGGCATGGCTGCACTGAGCGATGATGCATGGAGGAGTGTGCAGGGGCTGAGCAGCAGTGCAGCCTCTGCCAGCAGCCATGGGCAGGAACAAGGGGGACAGGAGTCCCTGTGATGGATACCCCCAGAGTGGTTCTGCGAGGGGGATGGGACCCCCACTGAAGGGCTTGGGGACATTGCAGGGGACTGCAGAGGGGGGAGGAGGGGGTCAAGGGAGGCACCACCCTGTCCCAGCCCCGACCCATTGAAGGAGCATCCTCAGGAGCTGCTCACAGAGCAGGACATCACGTTCCCATCCCCTTCCCACACAGAAGGATCTTCCAGCAAATGCGCACGAAGAGTCTTGCTCTGGCTCTGAACAAAATCGTGCAGTAAATTAAGCCTGATCTGCATGAAATTTCCTCCGCATGTACGTTCCAGGGTGAAGCTGGGAACAGGTTTTATCCAAATTCTCCTGTCTTTTGTCTTTAATTTAAAAAGTGAGGATCTCTTGTAATTGCCTCTGTGCTCATGGAGAATTGGGGAATACTAATAAACCCTCCGGTGACTAATTGAATGGCTTATAAATGTTCCGACTGTAAGCAAAGTTCTCTGTCTTACATTATAAAGATATTTAGGTCCAATTCTGTGCTAGGGTGATAATTTTATGAGGGATTTTCATATCTTTTGGACGCAATATGGAATGGATCATTACCTTTTTTTACACTTAATTGCTTTTATCATCCAGAAATATTCAGCGTTTAATGATAATAAAGCACTTCTGCTGAGGAGGCCAAACACCGTATACATTATTGCCTCACGGGGCTGTAGCTTACAGCTCCTCGGTGCCACTGCATTTCTGCTGTCACCCTCACCCCTTGGCAGGGGTAGATGCTGAGGCCAGGGCAGCAGCAGTTCACCCCAAATCACCTTTTAGCTGGGAGGGAAGAGCACTTGGATGTCCAGAGGCACAGGCTAGAGCCCTACAAAACTGGGAAATGTTCTTGGTTTCCCTAGCATCCACATTTCCTGGCTTCCTGGTGCCTTCCCTGCGGCAGCCAGCACGTGGATGATGCTTTTGGGGAAGCAGAAGCGTTATCCCCCAGCAGCTGGGGACAAGGTGTCTGAGCTCCCTGGTGTAGGCACCACTGCCAGGCTCAAAGAGGGGATGAGGAGCAGTCCGCCTTGCTCCAGCCCACAGCAGGCACAGAGTTTCTCTTGAATCAGCCTGATTGCCTTGAACAAAGGAAATTTGCTGCTCTTTGGGGGTCCAGGTTGCCTGCCGGGTTGGGCTGACACCTCTCCATCAGCTTTGCTCCTCAGAGGCATGGATTCAAGCACAGGTACAGATGTTTGCTTACTGTGTTGCCCATAGCTTTCTAAGAATGCATTTTTCCAATAGCCTTCTACAGCTTTTAATTAAAAGCATTCACATAATTTGTTAATTATTTATTAACTCTTTATAGGTGCTACAAGCCCATCACAGATGTCAGTGGAGTCCTAGTGATGCTTGTAAGCTCATCAGCAAACGTTGTAATTGATGGCTATAAGCAATCTGCTGACCCATTGGGCCCTGCAACAATTTATTAACTATTCATTAAAACATCTAGAAATCATTTATGAACCTTTTATAAACTATTTATAACTGAGCAGGGACAGATTTATTCATTCCTGTTCTTGGGCTTACAGCGGAGGGACGGAGGGAGCCCTGAGTGGAGGCTGCAGCAGCCCAGCTCCAGGCAGCAGCACCTCCATGGGGAACATGCCCCGTCTCACAAGGAGCCTTCATTGCTCCACCCATTCTCCCAAATTACACTGCCTTCCTGCAGGCCCAGGGGGGTCAAGGTTCCGTTCTCCCAAGGATCAGAAATGACCCAGAATGGGGAATTTTCTGCTATTTTGCAGAGTCAGGTAGTTTAGCTAAGTAGGGGCTGGCGAGGATCCAGTAGCAGCTCTTTAATAGACCGTTGGGCAAAAGTGTAGTCAAGGAGAGGATGAGCAGGCTCATGTATTGCTTTGCTTCTAGTGGGGTAGGATTAAATTACCCATCGCATTTTCCTTCATATTAGTATGCAGGGATATAGAGAGCCAAAGGCAGCAGCTGCCAGCAAAACCCCATCAGCTCTCAGGCGATGAGCTGATTCCTGGTTAAATTGGGGATGGAGCACGAGGATCAGGCTCAGGGCTTGCATCTGGACATGACCCTAGCATGGATTGGTTAGCTGGTTATTTTATTTTATTCTCCTTTTTTCCCCAACTAGATGAATTTCCAAGCAAAATCTGTTTTCTACTACTTTAATTGCAGTAGGGGAAGGGAAGGTGCAGTGGCCTTGCTCAGTTTAGACCTTGTGAATCCTTTCCATGTTCCCGATATGTCTCATTTATAGCGATAAAGCAGAGACTCTCCCTGGTAAGCACTGTGCAAAGCAGGTGATGCTGTTTCTCACTGCAGAGTCCCAAAGCACTGGCTGCTGCTATGGGTTATCTCCAGCCCACGGAAACGTGCATCACTCGACACTGAGGAGCCTCCTCGTCTCTGGGAGCTCACCATCACCAAATAGAAGCTGCAGATATAAACTCCCCATGTGTTGACAGAAGAAATGACGCCTGTAATGGGTTCCTAGCATCTACTATCACTTCTAACAGTCCATCTATAATCTCGCCCGCAGCAGATGCTGTCTAGCAAGACAGGGGGATAAGTGATGACTTCCTAGGAGCTGGTGTTCGGTGTAGCATGTCTGTCAGCTAACAGAAAGGGGACAGATGTGCCCTCTGTTTGTTTTAAGAGGTTCTTCCTTTCCTCCTTTTCTGCCGTGTTTTCTTACTGAAGATGCTCAGCCAAGCGCTGTAGGGCAAACCCCGTGTGAACTGGAGGGATGGCTCCTTGCTCAACAGAGAAGAGGATCCCAGCATTAGCAGCGGTCTGACAGTGGCAGCTTTGTACAGCAGCTAATGGTTAATTATGTTTCAAGACCTTGTTTAGATTTACAGGAGGGGTATATTTATGCACATGTAATTAATTCCATGGAAAGCAGTGTGTAGTTATATTTAGTTATAAATTGGACTAATTCAGGATTTGCACTGGGCGTGCCCTAATCAGTTTAGAGCTGACCTGAGCTCAAATTAGTGCAAGCCTGGGTCTAGTTGTGCTCTCCCAGAGGCTGATAGGGTGTCCTGTAGGATGCAGCTCACACTGACATCATGCAGAACTGCACTTGTATTTCAGCTCAGAGAACAGAAAAGTCAGCTCTCCACAGTCTCTCCTACAAGTACACTTGAGCTATTTTGGAGTACAGCACAAAGAAATTGGCTTTCAGTGGGAAGGGAACACAAAGAGGTACCTGAAAAGCCATAGATGGCTCAAGATTCATGCAAGAACACCGAGATCAGCGTGCTCCTCATCCAGCTCTGTCCCAGGACCAGGGGAGGTTTGGAGAACCTGCCACCCCAGCCATGAAGCAGAGTTGAGCACTGGGGTGGGAGGTTGCTCCCCACAGCTGACACTGCAAGCTGGAGCTGCCCTTATTTCTGGGGGCAAAGTAGTACAGAAGGTAGGGAGCACATCCTGTCCGGGCTGCTCACTCCATTGCTGCAGCAGGACATCTTTAGCTACGTGGTTAGAAACACCTGACTGTCACTATGGGCACAATCGCCAGCCACCAGCTCTGGCATGTCACACAGGAGTAGAGTGATGTCTGTGACACACAAAGGGGTTCTGGGAAGAAGGGAGGTCAGGTAAGGGCTGTGGGTGTCGCAGTGTGGGAGGAAACCACCCAAGAGTTGAGCTGAAGAAAAATGCTGGGAGGAAACAGCCCAAAGAGCATCTCACAGAAGCAGGGTTACATCCCTGCTGGCCAGGAGCTCCTCTGAGCAATGTCCCCTCCTGGGCCAGCACTCCCTGGGAACAGCAGCAGAGCAGGACAGAGCTGATGGCACTACTGGCTGTCCCCAGGGAAGGAAGCATGAGTGCTGTGGTGTCAGCCAAGAGCAGCCCAGGAGGCCAGTCCCTCCTTTGGCAGGAACCTGCAGTTGAGTAAGCAGAAAGCTGAGCTAAGTGATGAACAGCTCGAGCCACCCTCTTGTTGGGAGGGAGTCAGGGCTCCATAGGACACAGCACAAGGTGAAAGTGGTGTCCAAAAAGCAGATTCATGGCCAGCGTGCGATTAACCAACCTCACATGCTCAGGAGAGATACTGTGTTTATGCAGGCCTGGGTGCTAGGTGGAATCATCCACAAATCAAGCACCCCTATAGCAAGCATCATCACTTCTTTTATACATATTTTACATCATCATTACCATATTAATACCTCCTACCTATTCTTGATTGGTTAGTAATTTACTTATCATTACATCATTTTAAGTAACTTCCACACATGCTCAGGGGAAGGGTCTTCACCAGGGTGAGGGTCTTCTTAACCTATGGGCATGGTTTTTAGTATTATAATGAGGGCAGTTCATTTCAGAACACCTTAAAATTAAGTTTTGTTGCCAAGTTGGCCAGTGGAATCATTACTTGACCAGGTTGTCACATAACTCATCCTACATACAATCACTCCCTCATGTTCTCTCTGGTCAAGGCCTGGAGAACAGGGACTTCAAACAGCACTGTGTCCTATTCATTATTAACTGATTAAGGCTGACATAAACAATACTAACATAAGCTAATTTCTTAGCTTAGTCTGCCCTGTATCAAAAAGAGGGTCCCCCCCATCCCCATGTGCTACAGCGATGCCCTGGCACTGCTCAGCTGGGCAGCTCCACCCCCAAAGCACTGCTCCCCTTAGCAGAGCATCCAAGCTCCAGTGGGGAAGGTGGGTCCCCCAGCATGAGAGAAAGGAGCACCATCACCCTGAGACCGGTGTGCCCTCCCTCCCACTGCACAGCAGGAGCAAACCCAGCCCAGGCCTGGCTGCTTCCAGCAGCACTTTGACTTTGCACTCTCTTGGTTCACCAAAGCCTGAAATAGCAGAAATCACACTGACATCAGCCCGCGGGTGCGGGTGCTGGTGCGGGTGCGGGTGCTGGTGCCCCTGAAAGAGCTCAGCTGTGGTGGCTTTTATGTCTGAAAGCCATTCCCCAGCTGCACAGACCCACGTCCTTAGCGCCTCTTGTTTTCAGGGTGGGAACACTTGGCAGCTGGTTTTATGGTGAGCTGAGTCTTTGCCTAGTGCCTGCTGCCCTGCTCCCTTGCACCCTGCACTGCCAGGCACTGGATGAGGACCAGGGGTTGCGAGCCCCCCCCCCCCTCAATTGCACATTCCTGCTGCATCCCTCCAACAGCAGAAATTCATTGTTTTCTGTCCAATATTGGGCCTCTGTGCTCATACCCTGCCCCTCTGGGCTGCCTGGGACATGGGGACATCCCTGCAGGCAGGGGCTGAGCGTGCTAGGTGCTGCTGTGGCGGATGTTGGCTACCTGATTACACAGGAATTAACTCCTGAGAGCAGGAGACTGCTCATTTCATGCACATATGTGAGTCCAGGGAAGTGGTGTTGTAACACACGGGTCCACGGAGTGTTACAACTCCAGCACTGCTGGAGTTGGGGTGA
This sequence comes from Caprimulgus europaeus, assembly GCA_907165065.1. The sequence goes on along the minus strand of OU015534.1, from coordinate 26,631,502 downwards.
TGGAGGGTCCCTCTGGTCCCCCTGCGCTGGGAGGTGGGCTGCCAGGAATCCTAATGACAAGTGGCTGCCTAATGAGGCAAATCAGACAGGAGTGGGGGGCTGTGGCCACGGGGGACCCCATGGGAGGGTGGTGGTGTGCCCAGCTGGAGGGTGGCGAAGGGTAAGGCTGAGCAAGGGTGGGAGAGGGAAAATCATTGTGCAAAAATCAGTGCAAAGTATTCACATAGTGCTTAGGGAGGTCAAGAGGGTCTCCAGGAGTAGGTTTCAGAGTGTAATTGAAATAAAATCCTGTGGTTGCAAGTGCACTCGCTGTGCCTCTGCAGCCTGCTGGGCTCTACCAGCTCAGCAGTGACCCAGGCTGCAGCATCCCCCCAGTCTCCCCCAGTCTCCCCGCTTTCTTAGCAGGCGCTCATCATCGCCCATTTTGTACAGGAAGGATGCCTGTGTGTTGCTCTGCAAGCACCGATCTTCCTGTGCCTTTTACAGATGAAAATTCAGTGAGAAATACTTGTCAGAAAGAGACATTTACCACATTTCACCTTTTCTCTGAAAACCGGGGAAATTTCTAATGGGTTCCACACTGCAACTTCCCCAGGGATGAGTCTCCCTCCTGCCAGGGGAGAAGGAGCAAAGGTGGGTGATGGCTCTGCAGCCATTAGTGGATAGAAATAGGTTTTATTGCTCTTTCCTCTGTCTGACATTACTTGGGAATGAGGATTGAATCCGCTTCCTCTGGAACTATGTTTTCTAGCAAACCACACAGCGTGGTGTTTATCTTCTTTATTGTTCCTGAAAAGTCCAAACAGTTTGCTACTTCAAAGTGAATCTAAAGTTAGCAGCAGAGGGGAGGGGAGGGGAGGAGGAAGAGAAAGGTAAAATAACACCAGAGAGAAAGGACATCTTTCTGGGGCTGAACAAAGCATCTCAAGTCAATTCCTAACCATTCTTTGCAGTTTTTTATTTTGCTCAAAAACCCAAGTGAAAATAATTAAATGGTGGTCAAACAGAAATAATTTATATAGGATTTTCAGTCTGTCTGCTAGACCAAAACTAACTTGTTGTTCAGACACCCCTAAGGGAGACGTGACCCCAGGGGGGAGAGCTGCTGTCCCTGCCCTGCTCTGGGGATGCCCCGCATCCCACCCACGCTCCCCTGCCGCTGTCCTCCCTGGCATGGTACCCACAATTTTTGGGTGCCTGGGGACTGTGTAACATGGGGAGAGCTGCACTCTTGGGCATGGCAAGCCTGGCAGTGATGCACTCTAATAACTCCATGGCTGTGCGAGGTCCATGTTGTGATGTGGAGCTGCTTAATGTAGTCACCGCAGTGGGCTGGTGCGGTGGCTCCTGGGACCGATGTGTAACTCATGGCATTAGCTGCCACGTGCTCACTTGGCTGTGATCAGCAGCAAGAGAGCTTTCCAGAGGCGGTTTGATTTAAAATGTGAAAAAAGAGAATGAAAAATGAGTCCATTCTGAGCACACATAGCAAGAAACAACTTCAGAAGTTGACAATTTGGGGCAAGTCTCCCGTCTTCAAAGATGTTTCTAAATTAGTCATTTTGGGTCAATCTCTATCTATCATCTCCTGAATATCCCTTGTTCTTCCCATTTCACAGGGGGAGAAAACCAGTTAGCAGTTCCCCACTCCTAAACAGCATCTTTCAGCAACTAAGCTGCACAACGGGTTAGCTTTGCCTTACAGCTCTGCACACAACCACTTCAGGCTTGCACAGAAGTTGCCTAGCCTTTCCGAGCAGAACATTTCCCATGAAGCCTCTTCTGGGGATACCAGGAGATAGAAACGAGACTCTGGGGCAGAGAGTCTCTGGAGATGGGGGAGGAAAGGACACCAGGCAGGTGGGAGATCTGCTGTCATGCACAAAGCTAGCACTGAACGTGAGCAGGGCACACTTTCCTATCATCAGGAATGAGGATGCAAGGAGACAGCCTGGAGCCTGGCGGGGATGTGGGTGCTGGGAGCCTGGATCCAGGACTGGGAAGGTGGGGAGAGACCCTGTGCAAGCATCTCCTCCATCCCCAGGCACCTGCAGTTGTGAGAGGACTAGTGATGGGTCCCAGCCCATGGCCAGCTGGCCCATGGGACAGCAGTGACACTCTCAGATGAGGGTTCCTTAAGCCCTAGCAATGTGGAGGGGCAAGGCAGGTGCTGCCTCCAGGGATGCTCTCTGCCCTTGTCCAAGCACAGGCTTTTAAGCCTGCCAGCCTCTCCTTCTGCAGGGGACCTGACCTGGCCATGGCCCTCCTGGCAGGAGCTAAATTGCTCTTTTTGTGGTAGGAATTAGCTCTCATCACCTGCTCTGGTTGCACTGTCCCATGCACAGTGCAGCTGGGAATCGGGTGCGATGGGAACCTTGTGGGTGTGCTGGCCAGGAGGCAACCTCGAGAGTACGGGAAGCAACCTCTGCCCTCCATCCCTGTGCAGGGAGTCCATGTGTCAGCAGCACAAGCAATGGCCTCAGCCTGGGGGTCCTGTAACTCCAGTGCAGATATCTGTGGCACAGGCCACACGGACTCACCCGTCATTTTGTGGCCAAAGTGCATTCATCATGGGCCCTCTCTCTCCCTCCCTCCCTTCCTCCCTCCCTCCACAGAGATACCCGAATAGCAAGAGCCTGCTTTTGAGGTTGGAAGTCAGGTTTAGAATTTTAATGATATCCTGTATCCCACAGCCTTTCATTTGGGGAGAAACCACTCTAAATGACCCATTTTTCTTAGTATAATGATAATCATTACCAAGAGGAAAATGAGCACTGAAGCCGGGGACAAACGCAGGCACAGAGTAAATGGGGTGGCTGATTCTGACTGGCAAAACACTTCATGAAGAACTAAACCTTTTGTACTTAGAAGAAATGTAAAGATGTCTTTAAACATGCATGTAAATTTGTAACAAATAAGTCACCATGGCTTGAAATGGGAAGCAAGAGGGAGCAGCCATAAATATTTTATCTCCTTGGCAATGAGCTCCAGCACAGCAAATTGCCACATCCTCCTGGAGAAGAGGATGCCTGCTCACACTGTCGGATGGAGAAGCCACAGCATCTTCTGATTTCTGTGTGGCCTCCGCACTGAGGACCCTCCTTGCCTGGGACCTGCCAGTGAGGAGCCCAGGAGCTTCCCCTCCGATGGGGACAGGGCACTGCCCCTGCCTGCTCATCCTCCCTGGCTCACAGCACTCCATGGGCCAGTGTGACACATAGGTCCTTCCAAGCATGGATCCTCAAAAAGGATCAATGACTTGGATATCTTTGGGGGTTTTTTTAATGAATGTTCTTTTTGCAGGAGGGAAAGAATTTAATTTGCAAAAAGCCTGAAAAACCAACAGCTCCTGTAAATGAACAGCGCAATCCAAACAGGCCCTGGGCCAAACAATCAGCATAGACCTCCTGCATGATGGGGTGCTGCACAACCCACAGTTCAGACCCCTGCGGAGGTCCTGCTGGGGCCACTGGTGCTCTGAGCTGCACCAGGTGTGTGGAAGTGTCCCTGCCTGGCTGACACCACAGGGCAGATGCACAGGAGAGGGTACCAGAGATCCTGACCAAGATATACAGGTTGTTACTTCAAATCCGCCAGTGCACACTTACTGCTGAAATGTGACCCTGCAGCTGCTGTGATGCTGCGTGGAGCAGAGCCACCATCCTGCCCCTGTGGTGCTGGGCAATAGGCTTGGTCACAACTCTCCATGCAGCCTTGGAAGTCCTTTGCCTTTAGAGCAGGAGTCAAAGCCCAGCTGCTCACCAGAGATGGTATGAGGCTGAACACACTGCAGATTGCAGAGTGCTGCATGAGGGTATAAACAGGAGGTGCTGTTGAGAGTTGTCCTTGAGTAGAAGCATAAGTCACCTCCTTTACTGCCCAAAATTCGGTCTAGAAGTCATCAGCTGCCTCTGACCATGGTGCTCAAGCATCTAAATAATTCAATTAGGTGTGACCTAAGGAAAACCTGTAAACACATAATTGATTGGGAGAGTGAGTTCTGATCCCAGGTAATTGCTCTCTTCTGGAGTAGCCTGCAGCAGCCCCCTGTCCTGGCTCATATGCCAAGGATGTAGCTGGTTAGGTTTGTGAGTGATGTAAGAAGCCTGGTCTCTGGATGCTGGAATTGAATTAGACACCAGCAAGACAGATTTATTAGATTTATAGATGGCTGGTAGAAGGAAGGCTGGCAACCAGAGAAAGAAATGTCTCCCTGGTGACCTCCAGGCTGGCATTATTTTTCTGGCACTGCATCCAGATAGGTGCAATGTTTATCTCCCAAGCAATGTCAGAGCAGCAGATGCCTCCACCCCAGAGGCTGAGGCAGGATGGGGAAGGTGTCCCTGAGTTTAGCACCTACATGGAGGGCCAACCACATCTGCCTGCTGTCCTCCTGAGCCTAACAAGCACCGTGACCCACCAGTGCACTGTCCTGCAGAGCACCTGTTCCAGAAGGATCTGATGGTGGCATGGACTTAAACGGTGGAGAGCAAATGCAGAGCAGAGTCCACTGAGGCCCATCTCCAGCTCTGTGGCACCATGAAGCCCCCACCATGACTCAACCATGATTTAAGACAAGTCAATAGTTGTCTTCTGGAGGATGCACCACTAGGAGTTCTTGTCCTGCTAAGATTTCACAATGAGCAGTTGAGCTGTTGCCAACAATAATTAACATTGGACCAGCTGTGCCAAAATAAATCCACCAGGTGCATGGGGAAGGTAGAGGTCCCTTGATTTTGCAGGTCACCTACTGGTTCTTTCTTCCTTGCTGTCCCTGCATTACCGAGGTTTGAGGTGAGCTTTTCAGCACCTGAACTCAGAAAAAAGACACAATGATCTTGGTGAAGCTTTTGCTGGGATACACTGTGCCCTGCTGCCTGCTCACAAGTCACTTCACTGGGGAGCAGAAGTAGCTGAGATGCCTTCTCACCTCGTAGGGAGTTGGCTCAGCTGCAAAGGCAAAAGGCTGAGCAGCTCAAAGGCAGCACGCCTGGTCTCGGGGGAGCCCCTGGCCCTGTGCAGGGCAGATGGCTGCTGCCTTAGACCTGGGCGAGCAGCAGCCTGCCGGGTGTCACCAGAGGATGAGACCTGTCGCCACAGGAGAGGCTCTGTCCCAGGAAGGTCTCTGAGGAGTAGGTAGGGAATAAACCCTGTGGGAGGCAGCCAGGCAGGCATCGCCAGCAGGACCATCTCAAGGAGAACAGAGAGCAGCAAATTTACCCCGGGGTGACCTGGATCCCCCATCTCTGCTGCCAGTTCACACGGCGGCTGAGTCCTGGCAGTGCAGGAGGGGGAGAGCTCCCTGCTCTGGGTTCCCTGGGGAGGTTTGGAGGTGGCACTGCCCACAGCCTGGGTGCATGGCTGGGCAAGGGGTAGCCTTGCCATGGTCAGCAGGAGCCAGCAGACACACTCTCCTTTTATCACAGTCACTGGGCTCTGCTCCTCCATTCCACCAGAGTGGCCAGCAGCTGCTTTCTGTTAATTAAGAGGAGAACAATCACTCAATCAAAGGCCAGAGCGATGGCAGCAGCAGCAGCAGACTGCCCAGCTCAATGCCTACAGACTGCCTGGCTAATCCCACCTCTCCTAACCCCATGCTCAGGGCAGAGAGGGAATAACAAGGCCATAACTGTTTCTCCCCAATTGCTGCCCAGCTGCAACATGCCACCACAGCCTGGCAACAGGGACGAACCCTAGGTGGCTCCCAAGGAGGGCAGAGATGCCCCCATGCTTTGTGTAGGAGCTGTCTCTTGGGGATGGTTGGCCTCCAGAGGTGCTGCTTCACTTACACGATGCTGAAGCCAACTCCTCTCCTCCAGCACCCAGGCCCTCTGCTTGCTTGTAGAGACAAGGAGGGGGAAGCTTTCTCATGGCAGCAGGACACACACAGTCACTCTTATTGTCCTTCCACCCTAGCACAGAGCTTCGTCTGGGAGCTGGCACAGCACCTCCCAAAAACATTGAGTGGAGAAAGTGCTCAGGACCTTCAGCATGAAGTATCAGGGGTTCCCCTGCAGCTTGAGAGTCAGACTCCTCTGTTTTCCCAGCTCTTCTCTTCTGAGCTTTGTATGTGTTCCACTTGCTGCCCACAACCTTTCCTTGCATTGTGCAGGTAGTAGAGGAGGTAGAAGGACAGGTCCCTCACCTACTGCCTGTAGTCTGACATCCAGCCTGGCCCCAGGTCAGAGAAACCAGAGGGTGCCTCTCTGCCTGGGTCTCTGGAGGAGAGCCTGCAAGCCAGCCCCTCATCCCTTCAGCCATCCACTGCAGAATCATCCCTGCCCAAACACTCACATGTGTAGGAAGTGCCTGTGGATCTCAGATGCATCTGCCCCAGATGATTTCTGGAGTTCTGCCCCAGATGATTTCTGGAGTTCTGGCCCAGAGCTTCCAGCAGCCCCTTCCCCTACAAACACACGTCTAGCACTGGGAAGATCCCAGCAGTCCTCTATTTATAGCTTCACACACAGCTTTCATTTGCTTTTAATTAGCTGACTCTCTCTCAATCCCACCTAGATGAGGTGAGGGGCAGCTGGAGCTGCCAGAGCAGTGCTGAGAGCACTTGGGTGAGGGACAGGGAGCAGTGTTCCCAGGAAAACTGTACCTACCTGCCAGCAGCCAGGAGAGCGAGGACAAGGATGAGCAAGAGCAGGGAGCTTTTCCATCCATCCTTTTCCATCCATGGGGATTTCCAGCAGGCAGTGTGGGGAGGCATCCATGAGAGGACTGTGTGCTTGGCCCATATTTTTCTTTCCCCTAATACTGACAATGTGAGGTTATTTGAGGACCTGGCAGTGATTCACACATAAGTACAGCCTCAAGCTACCAAAATCACATCCAAGTTTTACACTCCTGGCCTGGCTTGGCCCTGGTGTTTGCATTTATGTCTATTTGTAGCATAGAGAAAATCAAAGCTCTGGGCTTTGCTTGCAGGTAAAACTTGGTGACCAGTTGGGTTAGGCCCATCTATCCTGGAGTGTACTGGTGGAGGTCAAAGTTGGTGGTGTGTCGCTGTATTTTAGTTAGGTGACTTGTGCAAATGTGAGCTGCAGGTGTGCTGTCAGCCCTGCAGTGCCTGGGGAGAAAGGCTCCCATGCACAGAGTGCCTCATCACCTGCGTGATGTCCTCTGCCCCCAGCACAAGGATGGCACAGCTCCTACAGCCAAAAGCAAAACAGTTTCCCAGGCAGGGGACAGGTCCTGCTTGAGGAGCCAGCGCTGTCACAGTGACCTGGCCAGGGGAGCACTGAGGGTGTTTGCTATATCTACTGATGGCACACTGTGGGATGGGCTGGGAGCATGCTGGAGGAGACACTTAAAATCCAACAGTGTCTCGAAAAAGTGGAGAAACAGGTGGAAAACAAAGAAAGAGTATAGCTGGGTGAAATTCCCCTGGCAGGGGCAAGTCATATCACCACTGGGACAGCTGATGCTGGGCACAGTGTTTGCAGGAGCACTGGGGCGGGAGGGGAGCCTGGGAGAACTGGGATGGCAGGGGCACGGGTAAGATGCTGATGGACTTTGGCAGAGGAGGAGCAGGTCCCTTCGGGTGAGACAAATCCAGGAGGACCCTCAAGGTAGCAGAGAGAGGAAAAGTCCCAGGACCAATGGGGAGAGCTCTGCTGAAGGGTGAGCAGAGAGTGCAGGGAGCCTGTGGCAGGGAGAAGAGGATGGGCACCCCTCCACAAGCAGGACCTGCAAGCCGTGGACACTGTGAACATGTGCATCTCCTGCCATGGCAAACACACACACAACCAGATGTCTGCCAGAGGCCCCCTGTTTTACATGCCCAAACCAACAAACCTTGGGGGATTTTTGACACTTTTCAGTCTGGGGTTTGGTCCAGAGCAGAATCAAATCTTAAAAATCCACCCAACTTGGAAACACCAAGCAATTCCTCTACAGAAATAGCACGTTTTGCTGGAAAAATTGTAAATTGTTTTGGTACTGTCAAAACATAGTATTATAATTTAACGTTTTATGTACAAGTCAAAATGAATCATTTACCTTCCCTAAACCCTATGTTTAACACCCAAAATATCTTAAAAGCTTTTTTTTTTTTTTTCTTTTTGACACATCTGTCAAATACCATCAAGCTCAGCGTGTTTGTGCACGGGGAGATGTTCCTGGCAGCTCCAGCCACCTGCATCTGCAGGGGACAGGGCTGCAATCACAAAAGGCCATCCGTCCCGAGCAGGGCTGTGCTTGGGGCAAACAACTGTTCCCCACCCATCACAAAAATGATGTGATTGAGAGGGTGCTTTTATTTTTTTCCTAGTCAGGCAACAGGCCTGATACTTTCCTCTTGGGTTTCTTCTTGGGAAAGGGGTTCCCTGAGGGAAGTGAGGGGGTTTGCAGCCTGAGAGCACAGCAAATGTCCTCACTGGTGCAAGCAGGAGCTGGTTTCATCCCACAGCCCTGCTGCATTGTTTATTTTGGGCAGGTTCTGGGAACAGTTTGCAGCTCTTTCCCTGTTTCTCGATGTGCCTACACGGTAAATTATCCGTAATCATTAGCAAGTGGGCTGTTTCCTCCTTCAGACACAATTAGCGAGCAGGGTCCGGAAAAATCTTCCTCAATCTCATTTCCTTGGCAGGATGCACTAGAGATGCAGGCAGTGCCTGGGAGGAGGCAGGGCACTGCTGCTGCCCAGAAGCCACCTTCCCTGTTCCCCAGGGTGTGAACATCCCCCCTCCATTGGTCTTGGGGGGCAGGTGAAATCCCAGCCTGTGGGTGGGTGATGCTGAATGGGAGCCCCACTGGCACGGGTTTCCAGCTAGGTGAGGCAGGACAGTGCAGTGGCACGGGGATGACACGATTTGTAGTTTCTTGATCAGAGGAGAACTTGCTCACCCTGTGAACCCCATCCTTGTGCAGAGCTCACAGATAATTCAGTGGGTCACCAAAAGCGTAAGCGATGAGCAGCCGCTTCCCAGCCCCAGCCTCTGCTGAGAGCAGGTCACTTGGCTGTCGATCGGGCTCTCCCAGAAGCACAGCCAGCTGCCAGTGAGCGATGCTGTCACCTGGGTGGCTCTGCCACAGACAGCTTTTAGTGTGTACAAGAGGTGGCCGTGCCCATCACCTCACCCTGCCCCACACTGGGGACAGTGCCATGTCACAGGGCACTGCCGGATGGAGAAGGGGTTTTGTGGAGCAGCAGCTCTTCAGAGGCTGACAAGGAGCGTTAGATTTACACTCAGGAAAGCTGGAATAAATCAGAGCAATTAAAGTGCAAATGAAGCTTTAAGCAATGCGGCATCCTAACTGCCTGGGAAACATGTTGTGTACACTTGTGCCTCGTCCGCTCCCTCTTTTATTTATAGACAGAATTCAAATTACTTAAATAATTTAAACTACTTCGCCAGGTAGAGCGGGGGGTTGGGAGGCGCCTGCTGGCATTAATGAGGCTGTGTTTTGAAGTGGCTCCACAAGCCCTCCAGGCTTGTCCACAGCTGCTTGCTCCCCAGACCTGGAGTTGGGGTGTGTGCGGGGATGCCGGCGGCTCCCTGTGCCCACACGGCTCTCGGCCATGGTGCCGGGTCCATGCAGGGCGATGCCAGGCACAGGCAGCCAGCAGAGGTGGGAGAGGATGCAGGAGGGCACTGGGGATGGGTGGCTGCAGGTTGCAGACACCGGTAAAGGCAGAGCTTTCGGTAATTAATCACACCGCAACGAGCCACCGGCGTCACGGTGGAAAGCACAGTTTAATTTTCTTCCAAACTGCCTGGGCTGATGGTGAAGCAAGGCTGTGACCACATGTCCTCAAGTAACCACAGCTGCTTTATAGCAGCCGGGAGGGCTGGGGAAAAAAGGTAGAAGAGCAAGAAACTCCTCAGCCAGAGCAGAGACACAAGGGCAGGAGCTGGTTGCACCTCTGCTGCTTGTTGTCCCTCGGTGCCAGAGTTAGCAGGGCAGAGATGAAGAGCAAGCCCTGCACTTCAGTTGGGTTTGGACCCTCCTGCAGGTCCCCTGAATCTCTCCCGGAAATCACAGCCCCCCACATTCCCACCACTGCCTTTCTCACCCTGTAGGGATGCTGGGACTGGGCAGGCTGGGCTGAGAAATCATAGAAACATAGGGGTTGAAGGGACCTCAGGAGATCATATAACTCAACCCCCCTGCCAAAACAGGTTCCCTACACCAGGTTGCACAGGAAAGCGTTGAGGCAGGTTTTGAACATCTCCAGAGATGAAGACTCCACAGCCTCTCTGGGCAGCCTGTTCCAGGGCTCTGGCACCCTCACAGTAAAGAAGTTTTTCCTTAAGCTGGTCTGGAACTTTCGGTGTTCCAGTTTTTGCCCATTGTCCCTTGTCCTGTCACTGGGCACCACCAAAAAGAGCCCAGCCCCATCCATTTGGCCCCCACACTTCAGATATTTATAGACATTGATAAGATCCCCTCTCAATCTTCTCTTCTCCAGGCTGAAGAGTCCCAGATCTCTCAGCCTTTCCTCATATGGGAGATGCTCCAGGCCCCTCATCATCTTTGTGGCCCTAAATGGGGTGTCCTCAGGCAAGCCCCAAAGATGGAGAGGGGCCAGGCTGCTGCTGCCTGTCGCCATGCCATGCTGGCAGCCTTCACTGGTGTGCAGGACACTGCCCTTGGGCTGCGTCTCACCGCCTGTCACACACTGCTGCGAGTGTTACCGGGTGCGTTTGCTCAATCCAATGCAAGAACAGAGCTGTTTGCATAGGAAAGTGGTAGAGGAGAATATGTGATTATGGGTGGAATTTTGTCCTGGTGAGGAGGCCCATAGTTGCCAAGACTGAAGCATCGCTGCAGTAGCTGCTCGTGGGAGCCCTGGCACCAAGCAGGATGCAAAGGCTGCTAGATCCCTTCCCATAGGAAGCCGCCAGCCTGGCTCGCTGGCATCCATAACACTCCGAGCTCATTACATTCAGGTGAGCTATTTACAAGAATTCCTACAGGAAGAAAAATTTTGTGAATACTTGTCTAAACAAATATTTGCTTCAGATATGCTCTTGTGGCTATCTGATATGCTCATTTTCTTGTTTATCCAGCATGTTTCTCAAGTGATTTCTCAGTGCACTGTCAAATGCAGTCATTTAAAACTTATGAATCAGGATTTCCCAGAGTAAATGGTTGTTTAAAAACTACCTGCTTTTTTTAAGAGTCCTCCAAGGAGAGTTTTATGTGTCCCTTCCCTGGTGGGATGGTTGCACATCAATCAAGCGGGCAAGCTCTGCTCCACAGATAGGCTGAGACCTCTATATTTCCATATAGCACTTGGGCTGCAAGAGGTGGGGAAAATACCAGTTATTGCACCACTGAAAATAGGAAGAAGAGCTTGCACCGCAGCAAATGCTTGGAAACTATTTGCCAAAGGCAAGAGAGGTGCTCGTCCTGGGTAATCTAAGATTTAACCCAAGAGAAAGCAGCGCTCGAGCCCTGTGATTCAGCTCAGCCCCGCGATCCCCTTCCTCAGCTCCTAAAGGTCACCCTAACAAATGAACATGTTTATCAAACCCATCCCAAGCTGCTGCGAGTCGTTCAGAAGCGGATGGGAGGCAAGAATCCACTGTCTGAACATATTTTTTTTTGCTGAAAACAATCTGCTCAGCCCCGGTGGTGAAAGACTTGTTTGCTGCTGTTGTAAACACCGTGAATTAATATCGCCCGGTGCCCTGGGTATTCACTGAGAGGCAGGGTAGGGCTTTCCTGTGTGCTTTCATGTTGGCTTGAGGACAGCTTGGGCTGGGAGCGTGTGCCTTCCCTGGCTCCCCAGCCCACACTCCTATCGCACAGGGGCAGAGGGGCATGATTTACAAGCAAGCTGCTTCCTAACCTTCACGTGCTGCGATGCACCCGCTGCCCTTTAAACAACCACTGTCTTTTGAAGGCATAAATACTTAAAGGGGAAAGAAAAAACCCACACCATTCCTTCCTGAAAGACCTAATTTATCTGGAATTATCCATCCTTGGCTATAAATCCCCTGTAAAACTTGGCAGGAGTTTAAAAGTGGTTACAGCAATGGCTGTATTTTTTTAATCCAAAACCTCAAGAAAGAGCAAAGTGAAGCCCTGAACGGCAGCTCCAAGGCTGCAGCAGAGAGCGGCGCTGGGGAGAGCGGGGCTGCGGTGGGTGCCGTGCCTGGGAAGCACCGTTTCAGGGGGTACTCATGAATCCTGCCCCATCTTTTTGGTTTCTTTCTGAGCAATTCCTGCTTGAGAAATTATTTTAAGACCCCAGTTTTCCCTGCTGTGCACAAGTCTAGCAGTGGGTTCAGAAGAGCAACGTGGGGGTCCTGGCCAGGGCAGCAGTTTTTAAGTCCCCTAATGTTTGCTGAGCTCCACGTCCTCGCTTGCCACATCCTTTGGGAGCCAGGGCACAGGTACCCACATCCCTGGTGTCCACCTACTCAGGTGCACGGCAGGGCTGGCTCTGACTCATCTGGCTTCTCACTTTGTCTTCTTTGTTCTTCTTCTCTCCCTGAAGCAGGAGAGAATCCAGCTTTTATTTAAATGAGGCCCCATAAACATAAGCTGCAGTGCACTTCCCTGTGCAAAGTAGGGCAGGGATTTAATGGCTGACAATTCCTTAGGGTTGGCTTCTCCCCTTCCACCTCTGCAGCTCTCCCTAGAAGATGAGAGAGCCCAGGTTTGTGTGTGTCCCCATTAAGCCAGCCGGTGGGGAGCAGAAGCAGTGCCACCAAGTCCTGGATGGGCTCTGCCACCCAAGTCCCTCCAACAGCTCCCAGGGCTCTCACTGGGTCCTGGTCCCCCTCCTGCAAGCAGGGATGTCCCCTGGCCCCAAGGCATGGACAACCAAATTGCATGGATATATGGAGTTCAGCTCAGCACCTTCTCAGCCCTCCAAATCCAGGTCTAGGCTCAGCCTAACCCTGGTAGGCTGGGTGAGGAGTGTCCACAGACCCCACAGCCTGGCTGCATCACCCTGGAGATGTTTTCTGCAGTGCCGTGATTTCCACTGACTGGTGCCGAGGGCTGGCGAGGCGTGGGTTGCATGAGAGACGAGGATCCGTGGGCAGACACGACAGCCAGGCTCCACAGGATGAGATGGGCTGATCTCATGGTGGTGGGGGGGTCTGTGGGGTCAAGCACTTTCCTCTCAGGGAGCTGCTGTGTGGGTAGGGCATGTGATGGGCATGTCTGATGGCAATCGTTATCTATCTACCTCCTCCACCCTGTGCAAGCAGCTGGATTCTAGTCAAGTGCTCTGGGACCTGTCTGCTTCCTGGGAATGCTGTCCCTGCACGGAAGAGATTCACAAATGAATTATGCAAGCGCAGCATGGTGAGAAGGACCTGTGGCCATGAGCAGCTGACTCAGTCCAGAAAGCTGCTGGGACCTCGTGCTGCGCCAGGGACAGCTTTGCTACCCCTCCCCTGCTGGGGACAGCTCAAGCTGGGATCTCTGCAGAGCACATGGATCCCTCTCCCTACTGCAGCTGGGACATGGCCAGGCTGGGACACCTGGGGCAGGGGCTGCCACGTTCCCAGTGGGAATTGCCAGTGTTATGAGCACTTGTGGACCTGTCACTCAAGTTGTGCTCCAGGTTTCTCTGGAAGAGCACCCAGGGCTTGACTTTGCCAAAAGGTGTGGATGCTCCCTCTCTGGAGGTGTTCAAGGCCAGGCTGGATGAGGCTTTGAGCAACCTGGTCTAGTGGAAGGTGTCCCTGCTGATGGCAGGGTGGTTGGAACTGGATTATCTGTAAGGTCCCTTCCAAACTAAACCATTCTGTGATTCTAAGGGGTTTTGGATGGAGAGTGGCTGCATCGGGGAAGCATGCTGAGTTTCCATGCAGGACACCCCAGGCTGCATTTGTCCTCAGGAAAAAGCAGTTCTGCATTAGGTGATACACAGGGCATGGTGGTGGGTACCTCAGTGGGATGGTGCCTGGCCATAGTGTGGTGGGAGCTAGGAGGGATGTCATCATCACCATCCCATGGCTGGCATGTGGAGGGTCCCTAACATCCATTCTCTGCTGTCTTTTCCAGGGATGGAGGGATACACGTGCAGCTGGGAGCAGCAGGAACACAGCACAGCCCTGTGGGGTTAGGTGTGAAGGTGGTTCCCCGTGAGGACACAGCGGAACCCCTCCAGTGTGGGGTCTCATTGGGAAGAGGAGAGCTCCCCTTCTGCTGGCCAGGTCCACCTGCTGCCCGGTCACCTACCACATTTCCAAGGATCTGTACCAGGATTTGAGGTTTGGAGCCCGGAGGTGCATTAGTGCCGTAGGATCGCTGGAGAGCCTGCCAACAATGAGGGACCCACCACAGGGGGAGAACATCCCTCCAGGAGGCCCTGCAAGCCTGTGAGTCCTGGCTGCTGGTGGCAGAGGGTGCCTGGGGCTGGGCTGCTGGGCCAGCCCAGGGCTGGGGGCAGAGCCACGGTGCTTGCAGGGCACAGCCAGCCAAGGGCGAAGAGCCAGGGTAGGGTCCGCACGGACAGCCCACAGCCCCGGGAGAGTGGGGCTGCCAGCTGAGCTGCTGCTGCTCCAGGGACCATTTCCTGGGGCTGGGGCACCGAGCAGCCCTCGGTCCCTGGGGTCGCTGCGGATGTCCCCCTGTGTCCCACCGGCAGGACTGCTCCCTTAGTGCCGGCGCAGAGGGAGGGCCGCTCATCTCACCATGGTGCTGCCACCGCCCGACAAGCGCCACGTCTGTCTGACCACCATCGTCATCATGACCAGCATGGCCTTCATGGATGCCTACCTGGTGGAGCAGAACCAGGGGCCCCGCAAGATCGGCGTCTGCATCATCGTGCTGGTGGGGGACATCTGCTTCCTCATTGTGCTGCGCTACGTGGCGGTGTGGGTGGGGGCAGAGGTGAAGACGGCCAAGCGGGGCTACGCCATGATCCTGTGGTTCCTCTACATCTTCGTGCTGGAGATAAAGCTGTATTTCATCTTTCAGAATTACAAAGCAGACAAGAAGAACCTGGAGACAGTGGCCAGGAAAGCCCTGACCCTGCTCCTCTCCATCTGTGTGCCAGGGCTCTACCTGGTGCTGGTGGCCTTGGACAGCATGGAGTACATACGGACCTTTCGGAAGAAAGAGGACTTGCGGGGGCGTCTCTTCTGGGTGGCCCTCGACCTGCTGGATATCTTGGACATCCAGGCCAACCTGTGGGAGCCGCACAGGACCGGCCTGCCCATCTGGGCAGAGGGGCTCATGTTCTTCTACTGCTACATCCTCCTCCTGATCCTGCCTTGCGTGTCCCTCAGTGAGATCAGCATGCAAGGGGAGCACATTGCTCCACAAAAAATGATGCTCTACCCCGTCCTCAGCCTGGTCACTATTAACATTGTCACCATCTTCATCCGAGCCATCAACATGGTTTTATTCCAGGACAGCAGGGTCTCCACCATCTTTATCGGCAAGAACATCATCGCGATTGCCACCAAGGCATGCACCTTCCTTGAGTACAAGCGTCAGGTGAAGGAGTTCCCCCAGAACGCCATCGCCCTGGAGCTCCAACAGAACTCCCTCTCCCACAACCAGACCATCCACAGCACACAGGGCATCCCCCATGAGCCTTCACCCACCAGCGAGATCCTCGACACATGAGGGATCACCCCAGCCGAGCGTTGGTTCAGATAGCCCCGTGCCGAGCAGAGGAGGGATGCTGCTCTCTTGCTGCATGGGGCGAGCACGACAGACAGATCCTGGCAGCGAGGGCTCTTCTAGGCACAAAACACCAACCACGTTTTAATTGAGCTGTGGAGTGTCCCTTAGACGTCTTCATCTCAGGTATAACCCTAGGAGTCCTCCAGACAAACCAAATGAACTTGCAAAGGACTTGAACCAGCTAACCCCTCCCGCTCCCTCCCACCACCTTCTCCCCTCCCAAGCAAAGACCTCTGAGGCAGCAACATCCCTTTTTACTCCTCCAGCACCTCACCTTTACTCCAAGCCTGGAACGAAGAGTTTGTTACCGGAGACCTTTTTATGGAGCGGGGACAGGGGCATAGGTGTACAGGTCGGGTGGGAGGGTGGGACGTTGGAACCAGTAAACCCTGTGATCGTAGATGTCTCTTATCTCCAATGGTTGTGTTTACAGTTTCCTATTTATAACGGGCTCCTGTGGGCTGTCCTGGTGGTTGGTGTCCATGCGGTGGGCAAGAGCAGCCAGCCCTGCGGTGGGGAGCGGGGCTGGGGCGTGGGGTGGGATGAAGGGGACTGTGCCTCCACCAGCGCACTGCGCCGACTCTGTTGGGAGCAATAGTTGACAAGCTAAAGCTGATCTAATGCTGGTGTTTTGTGTTTTTCATCCACTCCAAACGACTCAGCACAATATTTCTATTTTTAGAAGGGTCTCTCCCTCTCCCTGCCGCTGCAGCAGCCGGTGCAGCCGCCCTGGCCCCGCACCCAGGAGTAATAAGGCTGGCGATGATGCGTTTCACTCCAGCACCAGGCGTTTCTAAAGAAGGCTGCTTTCCACAGCTACTATATTTTTAAAATAAAACATAAAATTAAAAAAAAAAAAAAGACCCAAAAAAAGAGCTGGGAAGGATGTGCTGCTCCAGGCAGGCAGCTGGGCTTGGGGACGGGCTTGGGTCTCCTCTGCCAGAGTGTGTGGTGGTGGGGGCTTGGCCAGCAGCGGGGTGGGAGGTGAGGGCCAGCTGGACAATAAAAGCCCAGTGAGAGCAATGGCTTCTGGAGGTGTCTTTTCTGCCAGCGTGGGAGGGAGAGGGGCAGCTCAGGGGGCAGCTCCCATACAGCCCACATCACTTGTCTCCTCTTGTGCCCACCTCCCCCGGACCCCCGGTGCCATCCCAAGGTGCTGCAGCCCTGTGCTCATCAAGCAGTGGGCAAGGAAAGCAAAGAAATCATTTTTCCAGGTGAAAGGCTGACGTGGGGGCTTGGGCACCTCTCAGCTGCCTTCACCTGGGGGAGGCACAAGGGAGAGAAATAGAAAAGCTGCATCTCAAAAATGCTGAAATGGGATATTTTTGCTTTTTCTAAACCAAACATGTAATTTTGAGGAGACAAAATAAAATGCCTGATGCTGTTTACATTTCTCTTCTACATTTTCTCCTGGCTCAGCTTACTGAATTTGACCTAAATCCACAAATCATTTTAGTCTCCATCTTTTCAGCCCATCATGATCTGTCCAAAACTTTTCACCCAGCCTTCCAAATTTAGGACTGGACAATCACAGCCCTGCCAAACTGTCCTTGGCCCCTCTATCACCCAGGGGGTGACCTTGGAGAGGGGAGTTTCTTTATGGTTAATGAATCCGCTGAGAAATTAAAAGATATCTTTGCCAACAAAAGTGAGTTTGCAATAGATTTCACCAACTGGAAAAGTTTCTTCCTCCTTTCCCTTCGAGAACACGAAAGAAAGAGGGCAGGTGATTTAAAAGGAATTAGCAGAAATTAATTAAATAGCTAAATTATTCTGGAATACCTATGGAATTGCATATTACATCTCTACTGGTGCCATTAAAATACACATGATTAACATCGGTACAATTAACTCCCAAGTATCTAATAACATTCTGCCACTCTATTAGGTAATTAATTTATGAGCCTTTGTTTTACAGCTCTCCCCCAGAACTGAGTGGAGGCAAACCTGCAGGTGCTGGAAGGCCAGCACCAGGCTGTACCTGCACCCGTATTTTATCCTGGGGATACAATAAATTACCGGGGGTCTCTTTGACAGGTCGCTGCATATATTTCTGTCCTGTCTCAGCCTGATAACTAACTCTCCAGCCGTGCCTTTTATTGGAATGAGTTAATATTCCCTTGAGCTGTTGCTAAGGTTGCTTGGGGGGATATCTGGCTGCAATCTTTGGTTGGAGCCTGCATGAAAAAGGAGTTGTGCTTTATCCCCCCAGTGCCATAACCTCCAAGCAGGCTTAGGAGTCCCCACAACCTTTTCCCTGAGGCTGCAAGGTCCAGCTTTCCACTGGTGACACGGGGTTGTTGTGTTGTGGAGAGAGGTGTCCTAGGGGAATGGCTGCCCTGAGCCCCTGCGTTAGGGCAGGAGTGGGAGGAGAGGTGCTGGGATGTGGTGCTCACCTGGGATGTGGTGCTCACCTGGGATGTGATGCTCACTTGTGATGTGATACTCAGCTGGGATGTGATGCTCACCTGGGATGTGGTGCTCACCTGGGATGTGATGCTCACCTGGGATGTGATGCTCACCTGTGATGTGATACTCAGCTGGGATGTGGTGCTCACCTGGGATGTGGTGCTCACTTGGGATGTGGTGCTCACCTGGGATACGGTGCTCTGCATCAAGCCCACGAGGCGCCTAAGATCACTGTTGCTCAAAGCCTGGTGAAGGGAGGGAGGAGAAGCTTTTCTCTTCTTCTGCTGTTCGACATCCCCCAGGAGCTCTGTGTTCATCAAGGTTCTTACTCGGCAGCACAACCCTTTCTTTTCAAAGCCATCGCGAAAGCAGGTGTTACGAGCTGGCCCTTCCACAGCCGCCACCAGAAGAAGGCTGGGAAGCCAAGCAGAGGAGAGCTGGCTGGGATCGGCAGCACAGCACGTGTCTGTGAGCAGAGGGACAGCCAGAGCAGCCAGCAAAGGCCTTGGAGATGTGGAGACAAGGCAGCAATGGGAGCCCTGCAACTGTTCCCTGCCTGGTGCTGGCTGAGGGCAACGGCAGCTGTCACCTCCTCCCCACAGCCCAGCCCTGCCCAGCAGAGACAAGACCCCCGGGAGTGGTGGGACCGGCCGGAGGGATGGCACAGTGGTGGTGGCTGCATGGGGTGACTGGCTCCCAGCCTGGCTGGTTGTTAGGGGAAGGTGTTGTTTTGCCACAGGCAATGAGAGCTAAAGGAGACAATTAGAATGAAGTAGGCTGGAACTGAGGCATTTTTCAGCTTTCCACTGAGAAGGTGTGTTGGCAAAAGAGCTCCTTTGTGAAATGTGAAATCCTCCTGGCAAGCTGTAGACTCCCACCTTTTGAAGCAAAAGCAGCACAACAATAATGCAGAAGGGATGGAAATTCCCAGCCCTCCAGTGGAAACCCCATGGAGGGACATCCCTCGCTGCCTTTCAAAAACAGGCCAGGGGCACAAGGGAGCCCTCGCCCTTGGCTTGGAGAGGCCGGTGGTGATTGAGAGCCCAACTGGTGCTGTCCCACCAGTTACTGATGCTCTGGGCAGTGCTGAGGTGAACCCTTCCTTCCAAACCAAGCAACAGCCCCTGGAGCAGCCAGGTCTACCTCATAGCTTCCAGGGGACACCAGAGTGATGGCACCCTCTGGAGATGCAAAACCTGAGACCTTCTGAGCCTTCCCGTCAGGCTGGTCCCAAAGGGCAGCCAATTGTTGCAGCCCTGCACAGCCACAGACCATCTACAATGGCTCCCCAGGCAGTGGCGATGGGCTGGACTCACCCATCCACTTCCCAAGCATGGCAGAGCTGCAAAACAGGAGCTCACAAGTAAGCAGAGCAAAGCACGGTGTTCCAGGCTGCTGCAAAGCTTCAAGCCCAGACAAATCCATCTGGGTCCTGTCCTCCTGACAAACACTTGGATGAAGAGGCAGCAATGGACTTGTGCTGCTGTGTGCCCAACACCGTCTGTGAGAAGAGCCTGGACCCAGCTCTTGTGTCCCAACAGCCTCATGGTACCTGCAGTTCCTTCACCCTTCTCGCTGCCTCAGGTGGTACCACCAGATGGTTTACCCTCCTGGGAGCTCTCATCCAGCGTGCAGCAGCACGAGCACTTCGCCTCTGCATTGACCACTGTACTCCACAGCCAAGGGCACCAGGGCAGTGAGACACGAGCTGTAGCTTTTCTTTCCCAAGGTCCTGGCAGCTCTCACATGTCCTGCTTGTACTTTGATGGTCTCCTTTTGGCAGGTGAAAATATCTGATACTGCAGCCGCTGTGCTAGGCTGAGAGGAGAGTGGTTGGCATCAGGCACTGAGCCGAAAGTGCTCTGCAGTTCTGCAGCCAGATTCTCCACATGACTGTGGCACTGGTGTCTTTGCAGGGTCCAAAAGTGCTTGGGAGGGCTTGGGAGAAGAAAGCCACCCACCAGGGTAATGCAGCATAAGGATGGCCTGTGGACAGGCTGTTGAGACTTTGCAAACCCCAGGCCAAGAGCAGGGTGCCTGGGGACAGGCTGCTCTCCCAGCCCAGCATCTGCTTCTTTTCCCTGAGGTTGAATTACCACTCCCACCCTGGTCCTTCCTGCAGCACAGGCTCCCTTGCAGCCCCCAGACACGGCTGCTCACGTGTGGCAGGGAGCACCGAGCCCCAGCCCCAGCCCAACACCTGCTGCTGCTTTGTGGGTACCCGACAGCTTCACCTCCTAAAGTCACCCCGGGGCGGTGCAGGGACAGAATCTGCACCCGGGTGCAGGGAGATGCTGTCCTGCAGGCAGCAGAGCAGCAGCACCGTGCCATATGGCAGGGAAGAAGCAAGGCTGTCAGGTTGTATTTAACTGGGCAGGGCAGAAAAGCTCTCCATTCACTCCCTTGCAAACCTATATGCCCTCCCCACGGGGTGCCATGCATCCTGGTGCCACCCAGTGCCACCCCATTCACCCAGTGCCACCCCATGCACTGTCACCTCCAATGGTATGTGAATAAGCAATTTTTTTTTTACTTTCTTTTGTTCAATCTGGGTTAATTTGTTGAGCAGAGGGAGACTGAACATTCCTGCCAACAACTATTTTCCTCCCGCCTGCCCCAGATTCATTGCACTTCTTAAACTCAGGCCAATGCTGCAATAAAAAATGAAGGGCCGGTGTCCAGAGCACCATGACAGCATCTTCCCATCCTCCTACATTCCTTCTGCCCAGGCTCTGTGGCAGAAGTTTGAGTTTCTCATTAATTTAATCCTAACTTTGAATGCCCTGAATTTTTCAACTGTGTCTGATTTTTAGGTCTGGTATCCTTGAAGTATAATATCCATTTAAGTTACTGATCCAGGCTTGCTCATTTAATTTCATCTTAATAAAGATTTTATGTGGTTTCGACATGTTCAGTCTCTCAGATGTATTGACACAGCAGCCTGAAGAAACATTATGACCATAATGGCTCAGAAAGCATTAAAAAGACCCTGGCAAAGTATATTGATTGCCCTCTTTTGCAGTTGTTTGAAGACAAAGACCAGTCGTAGGGAAGAGCAATAGTTTGTTTTTATGTGAGCTTCCCCGATGTTACAGCATTTCATGTGTGCAAAAGGCGTTTGCAAACATCTCTCTGCACGTTCTTCATCGGGATGTGAAGTGGTGGTCCCGTTGCTGGAGTTGGGATGCTGTCAGGAGGGGGATTCCAAAGGAAAAATGCAGATAGATAGATAGCAGAAAGGTCACCTCCAAGGAAGAGACATCAAAGTGTAAATAAATAAATAAAGGAAGAAGATGCCCAGATCCTCCCCACTGGTGTATCCCAGAGGAAAAGCCCACAGGCTGACTGTGTCTCACTGGGGACTCTCTGTAACACATTGAGGGAAATGGTAAATCATCTTCCAAAATCTGTCCTTACAGCTGTGGGCTTCCCCATCGACTCTTCCCAGTTAATGTACCCTCAGTGCCTCTACAAAAATACAAACACATCATGGGCATGCTACACTGAGTGCAAGAGAGACAAAAATTAGTAGAATGATCCATTGGCAGGGGTAGGAATGTGCTTGAGATGGGAGAGGAGCATTATTAGTACCTCATGGCCAATGTATGTGTATGAATGTACACCCCAGAAACCCCTCTGCAGCCACCTGCCCAATTGCTACGGGGAAGATTTTTTACAAAGACAATTTACTAATTACCACCAATTTTCTCCAACCCCAACAACAGTGACTTCTGTTCAGAGGAGCCACGCACCAAGGAAGAAAACCAGCAGCAGCAGAACAGCAGCATCTCTCACCCTACAGCCACGCATTACTTTGCCAGACAATGCTGGTGTGGGCTCTGCCCTCTGCACCAGCCCAGCATAGGGCAAAGGGAAGGAGGGTGTCCCAAGAAGCAGGTCAACAAGACACATGGAATGAGGGGACTGGCCCAGACTGAGGCCCGAGGAAGGGCCTTGCTTCTTCACCCTTAAAGCATAATGTGGCAGATGACACTAAATCAATATTTTGGGCCATAAGGCCAGCAGACATGAGGTCTGCGGGGTGCTGTAGCTACAAACCCTTTTCCTAGTGCCTTTACATTGCCTTAGCTGAGCAGTCACCCTTGCCTTGGTCTCCAGGGCTCCTCTGCTTCTCCAAATCTGTCGTGAGATAATAACCCATCGCTCACGGGACCTTGCAGGGCTGAGGATGCTGAGAAGCAGAGCGTGGTGCCTTCAGCATTCCAGGCACATCTTCCCACACCCAGGTGGGCCGTGCCAGCAGGCATCTAATAGCCCAGCCTCTCAGCTCCCAGGGCTTTGCACATGGAGCCTGCTCTGCCCAGCAGAATAAATACCTCCAGCAGAAAAAGGCCCTGTTTCCCTTTTTTTGGCGCTAGTGCCAGGGGGAACTTAGTATTCAAAAACTGTTTTCAGATGTTTCACTTCACAGCTGGTGAATGAACTTGGAGAACTCAATAAACCTCTTTGTAAGAAATTATCTCTCATTAATCTCTCCGGTGAGGCTGGCACCTGGAATAGCATAAATCTTCACCTGCACATACGAGGAGACAGGGGAATGGGCCATAGGCAGCAAGCGTGTTATACTGGGAGAGTCCCAAAAGCCAAATAAAGAATAAATCCTCATTAAAATTTTCCTCCTGATCTTCTCCTGGGAAGAGGACAGCAGCACTTGGAGGAGATGGATCCCTGGTGGAAGGAATTTTATCAGGAGATAGGGCAGCACAAGGGCCTCCAGCAGTCTGCAGGCATTTGGGGGGAAACCTCTCCTCCTTTCTATCAGATTTTTCAAGAAACATCCAAAAGCTTTAAATGGTGCTGCCTGCTCAGGAGGAAACAGCTCCACAGGGACGGTAAGATTGCAGTTCCCTGCCTCATCCCAACTAGCTGCTTTGGAGACTGCACAGCTTCTTCCTCATCCTTATCCGCAGCAACGGGCTAGGCTGGCTGAGCTGGAGCACGCTGTGCAGCTCCAGCCTGTACCGTCACCTCCTACAAGCCTCACAGCTACCAAAACCATCTCCCCAAGGCAGGACAGCTCCAAAAAGTGCCGTGTTTGGAAAGGAGGAAGGTGATTTGAGCAAGCTTGGAACAGCTTGCCATAGAAATAGCATCCAGAGTTTTCTCCCTCACAGGGGATTTTGAAGTTCATTTTGGTGTCCTTTGCTTTGGTGCAACAGATGGCTGGGGGACACGGTGGCCCAGAATATTAATGCTTCCCTCCAGCATCTGTGTCCTCGGAGCAACTGGCGTCTCCGTGCTCTTACTGAGCATCATGCAGCCCTGTCTTCTGTCTCAGGGCTGTCCTCTTCCCACATCAGCGAGGAATTAAAATGTGTGGCTCTGTCCGCTGTGGCCCCCTCAGGGAGGGGACATTTTGCATCAGGAAAGCTGCAGGGCAAAGGCTGGGGCTGGGAAGCAAGGATGTGGTTATGGCAGAGGTATCAGCCACCTTGCCCAAACGGGAAACAAATGAAAAAATAAAAATGCAATGAAACAAATCTGTTCTGCAGCCACAACCACCACACTGCAGTGGAAAGAGTATTCAGCACATATTTTAAGAGTTGGCTTTTATTGATGCCTAATGTCCCATGACCAGCAGCCAACGAGGAGCAATTAAGCATTTGCTTAGATAAAATGTATGTCTTCGAGTCATGACCGGGCAAAGGACCTTCCACCATAATGTCAATATATGGTTTTGTACTGTGGAAATAAGTGTGTCATAAAAATCCCTCTGCTGCCATGGGATGGCTACCCTGCCCCTGGTCCCCACATGTCACAGCAACTCTCTGCGTGCCAGGGCTACCGGGGCTGTGAAGCATTGCGTGGCTTGACTTCCCAGCTCGCTGGTAGCCAGAGCTGAGCTCAGCCTGCCGTGGTCCTTTGGACATCTCTGGCTGACAGGCTGTGGCAAAGGACTGTGAGCCATTCAGAAAGGATAAAATTATACAGCTCCAAAGTTTAATAGCGTGAGCCCCAGCAATCACACAGATAAATTTAATGGTGACCACTTTGAGACCTGCTGGCTCAACTGTAATATTTGATGAGATGCTGAATAACACACCAGCCCTTCTCAGACCCAGCGAGGACTATAAAAGCCAGTGGGATGGAGGCCAGTGTTTCATCCCTCTCCAGCTCTGCGTAGGAAGGAGCTGGCACTACGCTGCCCATCAAGTGGGCATGGTGATGAGTCTGATACCTCCCAAGCACAGCACTGTCAATGGTCCAGATGTTTTCTGCTGGGAACGCGATGCCATCAGCCCAGTGGTACCCTGCAGCCTGTGCCACCCCTGCTTCGGGCTGCTGGGACTGCTGGGCATCACTTCCCACGGCTGGCTGTGCCCTGCAAGATCCTCTCTCTGTTACCTCACACCTCTGTCACCTCACACCTCTGTCAGGCATCTTCCGGGGGCTCTACCTGATGGAGTTCTTCCTTTATTCATTTTTTCTTAAAAGCAGAAAATTACATCCATACTATTATGTGCAGAGAACACAAGTGCTGTAGGGTTCAGGATTTAAAAGGCAGTGAGTGCTCATAGCAACGGTGCCTGTGCCATCCTAACACAGGCATTGTAAATGCTATTTGATTTTTATTTTAACAAGAGCAGCACCAGGTTCAGGGCAAATGGACTTGCAAGGGAAAGGATATGCTTTAATAGCTGCCTCTGTTCTTCTTCCATAGGTTCATGTGGGATGCTGGAAAGGTTGCTGATGCCCGCAGTCAGCTAATATCTGGGGCTTTGCAAAGAGATCAGCGGCAGTGCTGGGAATGCCCTGACAGCGGCAGATATTCTCACTTACAAACCAAAGATTTCCAAAGCACCCTGGGCATTTGCTTTTACCAGGATCAAGCTTACAACAGGTTTCTGCTTCTTCCTCTTTTTCCCAAACATCCCTCTGCAAACCACCCAATGGCTCCTTTCAAATTTCCAGTCTGTCCCTGGAAGAAATCCTGCCCCGTCCTGCTTAAGCCTTGCCGTGATGCCCATTTGATCACTCCTTTACTGGGCTCAGCAGCTTGCCATACCCGTCTCCTCCAGCCCAGGACTTTGCAGGGCATGTTCCCATTGGCTCACTGTCCCCAGGAGGGGTGAGATGCACCCAACATTGTTCTCAGGAGCAGCGTAGCAAGCTTGGCATTTAATCTGCTGCAGCACCAAATGGGATTTAGCACAGCATCTATCTGTAGTTGTCAGTGCCTGAAGAACTTTTAAATGTGTCCTTTAACTCATTCCTGAAGGACTTGTATTATTTTAATGAGCATCACAGGAAAGAAATCTCTCTGTGGAGCACTACTTTTGAGAACCAAAAACAATCTTACAGACAGAAAATATCAAGTTTGATTGACAAGGCCAATGCCCATAAACCATGCTGATTGATATTAATTAGTCTGCCAGCCTGTAATTGCTTTTGATCATGTCCTACATCACTCTGATTAAAAAATTAGTCCCATGCAAAAAAAATCAATGCAGCAGGGGTGGCTTGAGAATATCTCAACTGAGGCCTGGGATTTCATGCTCAATGCCTTTGCTCATGGAGCACAGTCAGATCTTTTCAAAGGGACATGATGGAGCAGGGTCAGGCAGGCAGGGAAAAAGCCTTTCAGCCTAATAATTATAACAAACCTCTCCTGCTTATGATATTTTTCCTTCACAAGAACTTAGATCCCAGAGGCAGCAGCTAGCCAGGCAAGGGGAGGCCATGGCAGCGGCCAGAGCTGCAGTGTTACGGAGGAGCAGGGATGCAGGCAGGACCAGGAGCAGCTGGTGGGATGCAGGCAAGATCTTGTCTGGGCCATGCACTGTCACAACCCCTGCTCTGAGGCTGGGTTGGGTCTCTTGCCACAGAAACACAGCCACAAACTTGGCAGAGAAGCTTTCCTTTCACCCAGGTCCCATCTGATCCCTGCAGGACCCATGCCCTGCAGGTGCCCCCGTGCCCAGCCCAGCAGATGCACACCCACCATGCCATGCTCTGACCTTTAGAAGCACTGAGTGGTTGCTGAGGCACAGGGGAGGCTAATTGCTGCTCCCCAGGGTGCAGAGGGTGTAGGCAGTCGGGCAAGGGGTCAGCTCGCCTGGGCTCAGTTTAATCGCCAGCTTTCTGAGCTGGAGCCAGCTGGCTGGGTGCTCCTGGCTGAGATGTGCTCCAGCCCAGGGCAGCACGGGTGCACCTGGAGCCTGAGATGTGCTGCCAAGCTTGAAACGCTAACGGCAGCCAGGGCCAAGTAATCTCTCTCTCTCTCTCTCCATCTCCTCTCCATTTGCATTTGATTGCATTTGCAAATACAGCCTCACTGTCCCCCCTCCCCTGCCCTACTTCTCTCACTCCCCTCGGATAACATTGAGGAAGCCTCTGCTTTTCCCATCTCACAGAGGAGCAGTGCAGCGGGCAGCTTCCTGCAGGCACATGGCTGGGGACAGAGGGGGTTTGCTCCTGGGGACAGCCCCAGCATGGGGCAAACACTGCTCCAGTCAGTGCTCTTGGTTTCACCCAGCCCAGCAGCAGCAAGGGAGTCAGTGAGCAGAGGGGCAGGGGGATGCGGGGCAACAGCCTGCCAGGAGATGAAGAGCAATGCTTGGCCTTGGCCAAGAAAAAAGGGGTGAAAAAGTCCCGATGGATGGGTCTCTAGGGAGAACAACTCATCAGATCCTTGCAAAGCAAGGTCATGTGGGGGGTTCATCACCTCTTCCTGTCTTCTGACGCGT
Source organism: Caprimulgus europaeus (assembly GCA_907165065.1). Next base: position 26,604,773 of record OU015534.1, on the reverse strand, counting down.
ACGAACCAGAGCTGAGGAGCTATGTGAAATACGCAGTTCCCATGGCAGCCAGCAGCAGCTCCCAGACCAATAAAAGCCAGGATATGATCACACTCTATTAGTTTGATAATATCATTTATAGTTGACTTAGAACTGCGTCCCATCTAATTAAAAGGGAGCTGCTTGTGAAAAGCACAAGAGCAGAAAAAGGCAGAGAGGATGGTTGCCCTGAGCCCCTTGCCTGCACGGCTGTCTTGTCAGTGAATGGCTTTTTATTTCCCGTTTCACGTTGGAGCTAATTTTATCCATCGGCAGAACCAACGTGACTCGTGCCCCCAGCGAGAAAACCGATGCAATGAGAAAGCACCAAGAGGGAGGGGATTGCGCCGTTCTCTAGAGCCAGTGTCATCTGGAGCTCCTCTGTTCCTTAATTACACTGTTCCGTCTCCTGGGTTTTTCAGGGGCTCATGTTTCTGCAAAGCCAGGGGAAAGAAGGCAGTGGAAGCACAGAATCCAGCCCAAATCCTCCTCCTTTTCTTCGCTGCAGGCAGGCAAGCAGAGGGAAGCAGGGTCGGCACAGGGCTGACTCAAGAGCACTGGTTAGAAGGGTTCAGGCTGGAGGCATCGGAGGGGGCAGGGATTCCTCAGGGATGCATATCTTCTGGGCACACTAACCATTTTTGTGGGAAACTAAGTGCTGTGTTTTTGCTTACAGCCAGAAAGTCAGAATTCCCCAAAACTCCCCTAGATTAGGAGAGGAAAGGGAGCAGTTGTGTAGGCAAAGGAGTAAGAGCTGACCAGATCCTATTTTCTGCCTGGGCAGCTGCATTCCCAGGGCAGCTCTCAGCCGCCGGAGCGCTCCGGATGCTGGGTTTGCTCCCTGAGCCATGCAGTGCTGGCTGATGGACTGCAGCAGGGCTATGGTGCTCAGGTACCTGACCAGCCACTGCAGCTGCAGAGGGTGCTGCCTTGCTTTCCTCACGAGGGGAAGGAGGAATGACAGGCTCTGGAGCCTGCTGGGGTCTCTGGGCCAGTCACAGGCACTGTGGGACGTTTGTGCGACTGTTGGCATCACGAGGACTGCCAGGGGCACGCAGGCTCCTGAACTATTAAGGTGCTTTTGAAAGATGTGTCCTCTGTCCCTGAGCAAAGGCACTGAAAGAACTACCAGTCTGGAGGACCCTGGATCTGCCACAGCAGCACTCACCCCCAAGGATGTCCCGATGCTGTGGCACCAGCAAGGAGCTCCTCTCCTTGCTCCCACCTGCCAGCCGACCAGAAAATCCCCTGATCAGAAAATCTGCAGCATTTCCAGCCCCAGCCGTTACCCAGCCTGCCCTGGAGGGTTTGCCAAGGCCCTAGCAGCACTAATCACAGCTCTTCAAGATCAAGGGGATATGAGCTGTTGCTTTCCTTAAAGACTTGTTAACTGGAGCACTCTCCAAGGAGAAAGCTGTGCAGGATTCTGAGTGCAGAGCATGGGGACAGGGACAGCTTTCACAGGGCTCAGGCTTGGGGGTGCAAAGGAGAGGGATGTTCATGCCAGGGGAGACAGAAAAAGCCCTCATCTGATACCCACCCTGAGCAGGGACCCATGCAGGACACGGCTCCTACAGATGGGGCACAAGCCCTTCCTTGCCCACCTCCAGGCTGCCTCCTGGGGACGGCCTTTCTCCAATTGCTGATGAATTATGGAGTGCAGCATCCCGCTCTCCTTCAGGGTGATGACCAGCATCTCGTGGCATCATCACCCAGCTGCTCCTGCTGCACCTACACTTAGAGGTGAGATTTTCTCCATCAAGGCATGCAGGGCTGGCCAGCAGTCCTCATTTGGCGAGCAGAGACCTGCTTGCCTTTCAGAGCGTGATAATAGAGCTGTGAAATTTCAGCTGCTTTCTTCTGCAGGCAGCCTCCAGCACACTGTTGTTCTCAGAGAGATTGCCAAGTTGTCTGTTCTCACACCGCATTAGATGCGGTCATTGCAGGCTGTCACCTCTCCGTGCGAGAGCCAGCATCTTCCTGATGGATGCGGGATCTGCTCATTAGAAGTCCAGCTGCAAGCCCAGGGTCCTCAGCCTCCAGGCTTCACAAAGGCAATCTCCTCAGTGCCTTTTTTTCTAGGCACTAAATGTTAATTTTTTCTGCTTTACATCCACCCGAAATTCACGGCCTGATGTGACCCTCCCTGTCAGAGCAACGCTATCAACAGCCTCTGGCTTGTCTTCCTCCAGGAAGCTTGGGGACCAGTAGCACTGCACATCCCTCAGCACGTGGGTGCTGGTGTGGGAACTTTCCCCACTACCTGGGCTGGTGTTTCTCCCCTTAAACTCATAACCTCTAAGTTGCATTAAACATCTTCTTAAATTAACACTTATCTGAGAGGAGATCTCATCGCGGTCTAGGACTTCTTCACAAGGGGAAGAGGAGGGGCAGGTGCTGATCTCTTCTCTCTGGAGACCAATGATAGGACCAGGGGAAATGGCAGGAAGATGTGCCAGGGGAGGTTCAGGTTGGACATTAGGAAAAGGTTCCTCACCCAGAGGGTGGTGGAGCACTGGAACAGGCTCCCCAGGGAGCTGGTAATGGCACCAAGCCCGACAATATTCCAGAAGCATTTGGACAACACCCTCAGACACATGGTCTGAATCTTGGGATTGTCCTATGCCAGGGCAAAAGTTGGACTCCATGATCCTTGTGGGTCCTTTCCAACTCAAAACATTCTCTGATTCTAATCCATGTATATATTGAGACACAGGGCCATCTTTCCATTGGGGTCATCACCAGACTTCATGTCACAGCCATTTATTCCCTCTATAACCCCCCCCCTCCCTGGGCTTTCAGCATCATGCTGCTGATCTCCTGCCCAGGAAGCAGAAACCAGGACAGAGCCCCATTGCCTCCCAAGAAAGCTGTCTCGGTGGGCCTGGCTGAGCTGCCTGTGAGTCACAGCCCGGACACGCTGTAGTGAGCATGCAGGATGCTTTCTCTGAGCCCTCTGCTTTTGCAAGCCGCCTCTGCCAGCTTCACCGTGACCCTTCGAGGGGACACGCTGAGATCCTGAGTCATACCAGGAAGCAAGTTACAAGCCCAGTGAATCATTTCACCTCTGTCCTTGTCAATTCCTTTCCCCAGAGCCTGGTGGCAGCTCAGCCCCATGGGGCATGGACCACAGCAGGGTTTTGCAGCTTGGGGCTGTTCTCTGCTGCCGTGTCCTCCTGAGGAGCACAGTCAATAATCGGAGCTGATGAGCTGTTTAAAGCAAAGACTCTGTCTCCATGTTAACATACCCTGCCAGGATATGGGAAAATTAAGCAAACTCACGAAGCAGAAGCCAAATTATCTCCAAATGATTTTTCTTCCCAGCATTGCTTAAGAGGTGTCAGTCACTTTTCAAATTATTTTCCCTAGCTGGGCATGATGAAGGAAGACGTCTGGGATAAAGGTGCCTTCTGCTGCTGTCACGCAGAGCGGCTGTGTGACAGCCTCTCCACCTGACAGGCCTAAAGAATCAGATCATTTCTCTGTAAAATCAACTTTCACAGCAATGTCCCCAGGAGCTGGGGATGAGGGACCGGCAAGGAGCAAATAGCCATGGCAGGACGAACACCAGCCATGGGCAGAACAGCTTGCAAAGTGTGTGAGATCACCCTGTTTGGTGGTCTGTACACTTCAATGGAAAATTAATTCCAGTCTGTACATTTTAATGGAAAATGAATCCTGTCAAACCCTGTGTGTTGAGGTTTTGGGGTTTTTTTTCCATGTAGTTACAAGCTTGATTGATAAAAGTAAATGTGTTGACATTACACATAGGCATCTGCCATGGTATCACCCATCAGCCTGATTAATACACAGGCGAGGTACAGATGTGTGCAGTTTATAGACTGGAAATTGGCTCATAGATAGATCTAAAAGTACGTGGAAATGGAAAGGCATCACCCAGTGGTGGTAATTCTGGTGGCACCCCACAGGTACCAGTCTTCTGTTGTGTTGTTCTCTTATTGAGATGTTTTTAAGTGAGCAGGAACACAATTTTAAATAATAAATGGGCAGCAGGACAGTCCCAGTGAAGGCAGGAGGTACAGAGCCAGCTGCCCCAGCCACGTTCAGCTCCAGGGCTGGGAGCTGCTCCGGGAAGCTCCACGCTTACTCCCCATGAGCCACCTCCAGCAGTACCCACTGCTCCTGGGCTGCTGCAGCAGACAGAGCAGGCTGGGCTGTGCTCTGGGACACTGCTCTCACCCTAAACTCCGTGTCTGTCCAGCCCAGAAAAGTGCCAAGGCTTTGTTTGATACAGCCTCTGCAGTGCAAATCAAAGCAACCACTTCAAAGGAGACAACAGCAGAAGAGAAAGGAGCCTTCAGAGGGAGCTGGGCACAGGGCCAAAGAGAATTTCTCTTTTATCACTTTCTCCTAAAAGGGAGAAAATCCTGCTTGTGGCACTGGGCTCTCCCTGCCTAAGGCACAAAACAAGTGCAGACAACATCTGCCATGGCCAGAGAGAGCAAATCAGGAGAGCAAGAGATGTCTTCCAGGGACAAGGACACATGAGGCCAAGTTCAAACCCATAAAAACAGGGGGCCTCTGAGCTTCCCCCGTGCTGGAGAGTGTAGACATTGGCACTGGGGGTGCTCCTGCCCGCTTCAGCTGTGCCAGGAGACAGGAGGCTCCTACCTGTGGTGGGATGATCGCTGCAACAGGTGCCCAGAGCATCACCTGGCCCTTCTGAAGCAGAAGCAGCAACAAGATTTCCACCAGTCCCATCAGAAAGCATTTCTGAACAGTGTTTCCCCCTGGGGATTACTTTTGACAGCTGGCTTCATTCCTTTTGATGCTAAGGTCCCGCTGAAGCTCCATGTCCTGCTGTCCCAGCTCGAGTGCCCATGGTCTGCACCCACCCAGCACTTGCCCATGTTTATGGGCTGCTTCTGAGATGTTGTCTCCCTCCACCATACATATTCAATTCCTCCAAAAAATCCACTCAGGATAAAACTCAGATGTGAGACCAAAGACTTTCCAGCCAGAAGTAAGCCAAGATGCTCTAGAGCCTACCTGCCCTGAGGAGCCTTCACCTTCTTCCAACAGGGTGAAAAAAATGAATGTGTCTGCAATACTATTGCCAGTGAACCCATCTGGTTTGCCTTTTCAGTATTTATGACCCTTTTTATTTGTGAATGCTCAAGAATATCAGCTTACGCTCACAAAACGGTGGTGGAAAGGAGATGCATCATGTCTAAGAGCAGAAAATAGGGAAGGAATTTCCCTGCCATTTGGAAAAGCTCCTTTTATTGTCTGCATGATAAATATACAGACTTCCATCCTGCAGATATTTTGCAGAGGACAAGGTACTCTCTGTAAGGGTAAAAATTCATCTAAAATAAAACTTTTTTTGCCAGAAAAGTATTTAATTTGGATTTGGGTCAGAGTTTCAGGCTCATGCCAAGTGCTTTTACCAACTGCTCCCCACGCACACGGTACCATCTTTCCAATGGGCACAACGAATGGGCCATGAACGTCTATATCTTGAGGGTTCGAAGGAATTTGTAGTTTTCAATATTAAAAAATTTCCTGATGGTTTTTCAGCTGAAATGTGCAGATTCCTTGCAAAAACTTGATCTCTTGGAGTGCAAGGCCATTCTAATAAGTCTTGTGATTTCTTTAATGTCCACCATGCAAATTATACCTGTGCATCCATGGGCCCACACCTGAAAACACAGCTGGGGACATAACTGGCAGTGCACTTACTGACAAGGCAGCTCGCAAGCTCCAGGTGCTTAGAAGCTGGAATCCATGCAGCCTGACCATGTCCACCTTGGTGCAAAGACAGCTGGAAACTGGTCAGCATGCCAGGAGCTTGCTGGGCCAGCCTGGGCAATCCCATACTGACTGCCCTGCACATGAAGACTGCGTGGTATCACACATCAGCCTGATTAATGCACAGGCGAGGTACAGACATGTGCAGTTTATAGACTGAAAATTGGCTCATAAATAGATCTAAAAGCACTTGGAAATGGAAAGGCATCACCTGATGGTGGTAATTCTTATGGCATCCCCCATACCAGTCTTGTGTTGTGCTGTTTTCTTACTGAGATGGTCCTTAGCATATGGTCCCACCCTCCAAACACCATCCCTGATTTCCCCATGGCCCCCACCAGCCAGCGGTCGTTTCCTTCCCTCTCCTGCTCCCAAATCAGTGTGCAGCAGAAGGCATTTCCATTTGAACGCTTCAAGGCTGATTACACTGGAAAAGCAGCTGGGAATAGGGCAAACATAATCACAGGTAGCAGTATTAGCATCACTGAATCAGGCTCTGAGAAAGCAGCACCTTCCAAAAAACTTTAATTTCCTTTAATTCCTGCCTTTTGCAGGCCTGCAGAGGTATTTTTAGCACCTTGTTGGGCGCAGCATTAGAACCCCCGCTCCGTGCAAGCAGACACAGTCCTCAGAGCAGCACCTGGGCTTGGTGCCTGATTGCTCCCAGGTTAATACCAACCCGTCACACATTTAATCTCTCCAGCCACGTAGGTTTAATCACTCTGCAGAGGGGTTGGCGTGGAAGAACTTCTCCCCAGTGATGTTATTTTGTTGATGTTTTCTTGATTATATAATGGATAAGGCAAATATTGAGGAGGCAGTAAGCTTTCAGGAGCAGAAAGCAAAGACTTTCTTCATGTGGCGAGGAAAAGTCCTTATATACTGAAGTTGTCAAAAAGATAGCCCAAATTATTGAGAGGGAACTCTGTGATGCCTTCACACAGTGCAGCAAACTGCTGTACCTAGAAGCCATGTAGCAGGCAACTGCACTGGCATCTGACACTCAGCATCACGAGAGGCAAACTGGCATCATGATTCTTACCACATCAGTTCTGGATGCTGCTCTGAGCATCCCCCAGCAGATCCCCTCTGCTTGGAGCCTTGCTGCTCTGGGAGCTGTGCCGCAGCATCAGCTTGTTCCTGGGAGAGACAGACACCAGTGAGCAGGCACAGAGGTGCAGGGGCAGCACCTTTGGATGAGGCTGGTATGCTCAGCCCTGCTGATGCTGTTGCATCTCCTGCGGGGATGCAACAGCATGGCCAGGTCACAGGACTGCCTGTGCTCCCCAGTTTGGGTGAGCTCAGTTTACTGGAGCATTTCAAGTCTTTCTTTTGTTTTTTAAATATATGCTAAGCCCTCAGCAGATAGGATCTCTCCTACTTCAGCATCTTCATATAAGCTTAATTCTTGATTTTACTAGAAACTGGTGTTCTCTCTGGAGTTGCCATAGTTACTGATGCGTGTATTTCTGATTTCACACACTAATGACCGTCCCAACCTCTTGTTTGTGGAATAAACTATGTAACCCTGAAAGCAACATAAAATGAAATATTAAAGCACTTATGGTTCAGAAAGCAGACATCATGAATCAGCGGTCGGAATTAATCACATTACCAAGCCTAGATTAAAATAATCCAAACCTTTAGGCCAAGCAAGAGAGCAGGACAGCCCCCAGACCAGGTCTGCAGAGGATGCTCCAGATCCGAGGGCAGTATGATGTTGTGGGCAGTGTCACACCCCTCCTGCCCACCAGCTCTAGCCGGGCAGTGGCTCTGGGTTTGCTGCTCCATGAAACGATGGTGGGAGAGACCTGCTGGCTGTCACAGAGGGGCAGGAGCTCTGGGCCAGCCCTAGCTGAAGAGCAGCATCCCTACATGAGATACCACCCCCACTTCCAATACTCTTCTCCCACAGCAAAGAAAGAGGAGTAGATATCCTCTGGATAGCATTCAGAGCAGGAATTCCCTGGGCACTGCAGCATGGCTCTCAAGCATCCCAGCCGCTTCTGTGCAGCTCTACTGGTCTCACCACTTGCCTCCTTCCTGGAAGGGTGGTTGGCTAAATCCTACTTGCCCCAGGAGCTCCTGTCTGCCTTTCCCCACACCACAGCCATCCCCCTGGGACAACCAGCAGTGCTCGTACACCCCTGTGCTAGCCTGCTAGCCCCAGGCTTGAAAGCCAATGGCTCTGTCCTTAGGGGACACTGGGCAGCAAGGTGTCCACATCAAGGGCAGTCTTGTCACCCAAGGACACATGGGGTAGGTGATCAGCCAGTGACAGCCAGGAGTCGCGTTTCCCTATGCTGGTGCTGATACAACTCATTATGCACTTGGCTGGCTTGAGACTAAATTATAATAAATAATGGAATATTTAAATTACCAGCAATGGGATGGAAGTGCAGCATCATTTGCCCTGCTGATGCCAGGCTCTGCTAACAGCTGCCCTTTTCCCCTGGCACCTCGGGGCCCGTTGTCTCATCCCTCAGGGCACCCACATCCCCCAGCAGCTCATGGGGACCAGAGCTCCCGGGGCACAGCACCTCTCACTGGGAACTAACTGTGGTGGGTTGACCTTGGCCAGCTGCCAATTAACATAGATTTGGATAGATAAAATTAGAACAAACACAAATTAAAACAGAGGCCAAGCAGGGGGAGCAGAAGCAGCAGCTTGCCCTCAACACTCATGCTCGGTCTGTTCGCACGTGCCACCCGGGAAGCCAGAGCTGCCAGCTCCATCGGCCAGATGAGCACCCATGTCCTGCGGCAAGGACAGAGCCTGCCAGCCCCAGGCCAGGGGGTAAAATCTTGGCATCAGGGAAGGATGGAAGCAAATTCAAAAACCCCTTCCAAAACCTCACCTGTCCCCAATGCAGATGCTGTCCCTCTCCATGGCCTGGGGGCACGGCCGTGTTTCTCCCAGGAGCAGCTCCCAGGTTCGGTCCCGCAGGTGCAGGGTTATTTTTAACCCACTCTCTGCTCTGGCAGACACTGACTTTGGCAGGAGATTTTTGCAGTGTCACAATGCCCAGCTAAGCTGAGAAACATCCCGTTGGGACTGCTGGAGGAATGGATAAATGGCAGAGAGGCTCTCGCTGGCTGCAGCCCCAGGTTTGTCGTGTGGAAGGCAATGTCCCTCTGGGCAATCAGAAGGTCTGAGCCAAGCTGCTCCTCTTTGCTGCCTTGGTTACTGCAGGTTGGGCAGCATAAAGGGAAGACAGCAAGGATGTTCCTTCCCACCTCTGCTCCTTCCCTGAATATTTCCTCACCAGTTACAAGCTAGAGACCAAATGGAGATAAAGTGGCACCACTACAACCAGACCATGAGTGTCCTTGGTGCACCAGGGCAAAGGAAGCATCTCCTCCTCCCCATCTGCTTTTGGTCCTGCCAGACCATCTAACCCCAGTCTTGGGCCAAGAAAGCAGTGAAAACAAGGGTCCCTCTGGTGGGGTTGAGACCCTGGTGGGTGCTGTGGGATACAAATGGAGAGGAGGGTCAGCCCAGAATCCCAGAATTGCCCAGATTGGAAAAGACCTTTGAGATCATCAAGTCCAATCATTAACCTCACACTGAGAAGTCCCCAACTAACCCATGTCCCTCAGCACTGTGTCTACATGAATCTTCAACCGCTCCAGGGATGGGGACTCCACCACTGCCCTGGGCAACCCCTTCCCATGCCTGAGAACCCTTTCAGCAAAGAAATTCTTCCTCAGATCCAATGTCAACTGCCCTTGGTGCAACTTGAGGCCATTTCCTCTTGTCCTGTCACTTGTTCCTTGGTTGAACAGACCCACCCCCACCTCTCTCCACCCTCCTTTCAGGTAGTTGTGGAGAGCCAGAAGGTCTCCCCTCAGCCTCCTTTTAGGTCTCTGTAGGCAGGGCCAGAAGCCCGTCACGCTCCGTGCTGTGCTCATCTCAGGCTAGCTGCTATTAATTCACAATCGATACCTCCCTCGGCAGGGTGCCCTTGGTTTGTTGGCGCTGTGAGAGGCAGACAATAAAGCTGTGTCTGAACACAGTAATTGGGGTGCAAAGACCCCCCTGTTATGAGTGGGAGGGTTACGACTGCCAGCTCCCTGCACCCAGGTGGCCTCCAGCAAACATCTCTGTGGCACTGCATCCCTCTGACAAAGAGGCACCTGCCCATGGAGATCATGTATGATATTAAATGGGTCTTTGACATAGCTGATGAAGACACCACGATGTCCAGCACTGAAAATTCAGCACATTTCAAGCTGAAAATCCAATGAGCACTTTGCTTTTAAGAGCAGTTGCCTGTCTAGGAGATTACCAAGAGACCTGGTGAGCTCAGAACCACTCGGAGTCAGGTGTGACAACACAAAATGTTGTCCTCTGCAGATGAGCAGGGAAACTCCATCATTTGTGCTTATGCAGGTGCTCAAATGAGAAAACTTAGGCTGTAATCTGCAAGTACGCATAGCAGTGTACAAGAATGGCTGTCCCACGCAGGGGGTGGTGCATGGACAGACCCTCAGAGAAAGCAAACAGTGCATGGAGCAGGAGAACATGGGAGTGAAGATAATAGATACAAAAGAACCAAAGTTAGAGAAAGAAGTTGAGGAGAAGTCTATTAAAAAAAGCATGGGAGAAGGTGAGCTCCAGGCAGGCTTCACAGCACTCTCTGCTGCGGGTGTATTCCCTGCAAATATGCAGAAATTTAATTGCTTTTCCTCATCAACTCTGTGGGCACAAACATATACTTCGAGTTCTCCTATCATAGTTGCTTCAAATTCTTCAGCATCCCTCTGAATTGCAGCTTTACCTTATCTCTGTAACTACGATAGAAGGGAGAAATTGTACATAGAGGAAAGCAATTAAAAAGGTCCATTTTTGGTAAGTTGTTGAAAAGACAAAACTGACATCATCTCTTAGCACAGCGTGTGCTCAGGAAAGATGCTCTTGAAAGCAAGGACATGGAAATACATGATGGCTACCTCACCTTCAGGACGAGCAGCATGTAGCTGACCATGTCTTGCAGCTCCTAGCTGTGTAGAAACCCAGAGGTCCGTGACACCGAAGGACTTTGAAGGAGGCGTAAAGCAGCAGATGGAGAAGATGCGTTTTGCAAGACAGCCCAAGACATGCCAGGCACTCAGTGCTCCTGCCAGCCGTAGTTATAGGGCCCTGCAGGTCACAGGGAGCTTGCAAGTCTCTGAGCTGGCCTGGCAGGGCCCTGGGGATGGTGTGTGAGCACCAAGAGCATCCTGGCACATTTTCTGCTCCATGCCCTGTGAGCCTTCACACCTGGCTAGCTGCCCAGTTGGCGAATCGGTCCAGAGATTTCTCAGTAATTCTTGGAGGTGTTTACTGTCTCATGCTATGTATTTGCATACATCCAATTTACAGTTCCCATCATCTAACTGCCTCGGTAATTGGGCAGCTGGTCTCAGAAATGCTGATTTACTGCTCTGCTGATGACATAATGTGTGTTTGTGTCTGCGAGAGGCAGCCATGAAATCCCTCCCTCCTGAACTGAATTCCACTATTGATTTTGCTTTATTGGATCAATATTGCCACGACCTGCTGTTTTACTCAGCACATTTAATACATTGGCAAGACTGTACCCATGCAGTTCTTTCACCACAAACTGCATTTCCTGCATGGAGCATCTCACCTGCCTTGGCACTCTTGCAAGGAAATAATCCAAGTCTGCTGGGAAGAGCAACAAGTCTGCAGCCTGGAGTGCAAACAGGAAATACCACCTTGAAATATGTCTGATTGGGTTGTGTTTTGCTTCGTCAACACCTACCCAGGCTGGGAGCAACTTTGCTGTTGCCTCCCCATGTCTCCCCGTGCCCACTGTGAGCTGCAGGATCCAGCATGGCAGCCAAGTGAAGGGCTTTGTGGTGACTTGTTCAGGTGGTCACACGCATCTCTGGTGAGCTCCATGCACCGGCCATCACTGGCTGTGGGGGACATGCCCAAGCTGTCCAACCCGCATCAGTACAGCTGAATCAAGGAGGATAATGTGCAGGACAAGTGAAAATGGTAATGAAGTGTCCCCGTCGCAGAGCGGGTGCTCAGAGCCAGCTTCCCACACGGCCAGCTGTCTCGTGTGCTTTTTACATTTGGTTTCCATCCAACCTGAAATAGGAGCAGTCTCCGAGGGAAGGCGTTTGTCACTGCCCAGAAGGACTTGCAAGCAAGGTCAGCCCGGACCGCCACAGCACAGCTTGACGGAGCCTTGCGTTGAAGGGCACAAACATACTGTCCCCAAACCTCTGTCCACATCCCCCCTCAGCCTCCAGCTGCATAGCAAAGGAAACAGGGACAGCACAGGCTCAGTACGAATAAAAAGAGCAAGAAAGCAATTTTGCTAGTGGGCATCCTTACACTTGCAGTCCACCAGGCCTGATTGGTTTTTTTCTGTAGCTGATAAGTCTTGTATTTGCTGATTTCCTGAAGGAAAGCTTTCTCTCGGAGAGCAGGAGTGACAAATGCCAGTGTTACTACATCCAGCGCTTGGACATCCCTGTGCACCCTGCTGCGGCATGGAGCTGGTACTGGCGGATGCGGTGCTGCCTTGCATCACCCAGTGGCATGGGGTGGGGATGTCCAGCAGCACAGCCCAGGACATCTCCCACTGAACTTCCCTTCATCACTTTCTAGCTGCACTATGCAAAACCTGCCAGCAAGGACGTGCAGGAGGAAATATTTTCTGAGAAGCTTTCAAAACTCCTGTGCAGTTCTTATGTACCAGGACTTGCAGTGAGAACCCTTTTTTTCCTGTGCGGCACAACAGAATTGACTCATACATTTCCCTTAATGCGCAAATTTGGGTACCAGAGAATAGGCATGGGAAGGATAATTTCAAGAGAGCAAATGGTGATGAGAACATCACAAAAATGAATGGTACTGGAAGGAAAAAATACTTCCAAAAAGCAATTTGAGGCTGCCCAGAGGGGACTGGGCAGCAGATCTCCACCTCAGTGAGGGATAATATTAACTTTCCTACTAGTTCTTTAATTGCTTTTATTTCCTTGGAGCAGGAGGAACAAGCTCAGACCATGCCTTCTACCCACACCCACCTCTCTCTTCCCTGAGCCCTCCATTCCCCACGCTGAGGGCTCAGGGGGGCTGGGAGCAGCCCCGCACTGATGAGTCCCAATCACAACTTCCACGCAGCAGGTGGGCTCCAGTGTATTAAAATGCCAGTCTTCCAGCTTCGCCCATACTAATTTTCCCCTGTTTCTTAGTAACTGGCTGGTACAGGTTATGTTAATAAGGATTTAAATTCTCCCAAGAGCAGAAAATTAAAGGAAATTATGAATCAATTTACATTTCATCTGATTCATAAACCTACACACTCTACAAAATGAGTTTATTTGAAATAATTAAGGTTAAGAATGTCCTCATCACCTCTTCAGTAATCCTACTAGATGCTCTGCATTTTCCCTGTCTTTACTCGTGCTCTCTTTAGCATTTCAAATTACACATCCTCCTTTGTTTTTTTTTTTCAAGCTATCAAAAATTTACCAGGCAATTAAAAAGTGATATGTAATAATAATAACAGCAATAACAATAATAACAGCAATAGGCTGTGTTTGCAGCAGGAGGAAGAGAATGCCAAAGGAAGGGAGATGAATGGAGAATTCCTGCTTAGATACAGCCCTTTGCAGCACAACCCCAGCACATGCTATTTGTCCAGCAGTGGGAACCAGGTTGTTTATAAGCCCTTTGACATGGGAAAGGAGGCCACGGCAGCAGGACGACTCCTCTGCAAGCAGGATCTGCCTAAAGCTTCAAAACCCTCCCTAGTGCAGCAGTGCCTGACTTTAGTAAATGTGGAAACATAGAATCATTAAGGTTGGAAAGACCTCTAAGATCACCAAGTCCAACCCAACCCGACACCTCCATGCCCATGAAACCATGTCCCTAAGCACCACATCTACAAGTCTTTTAAATATCCCCAGGGATTGTGACTCAACCCTTTCCTGAGCAGCCTGTTCCAATGCTTGATAGCCCTTTCAGTGAAGAATTTTTCCCTAATATCCAACCTAAATCTCCCCTGGCACAACTTGAGGCCATTTCCTCTCATCCTATCAGTTGTTACTTGTGAGAAGAGACCAACACCCACCTCACTACACCCTCCTTTCAGGTAGTTGTAGGGAGTGATAAGGTCTCCCCTCAGCCTCCTTTTCTCCAGGCTAAAGAATCCTCAGCCACTCCTCATGAGATTTGTTCTCCAGGCCCTTCCCCAGCTTCACTGTCCTTCTTTGGACATCTTCCTTTGCCTAGCAGACACCCGTGCTCTGCTATAAGAGTTTCTTCTGCAGAGCCCTGAGGATAATCACTCCAACCCTTCTGAGGATTTCTCATTAAGGTATTTTTTTTTTATCAGCAGGTTTTATTGCCAGGATGATACATTTGAATCAGCTCAACCACAGTGGACTCACATGTGAATAGCCCCTAATGAGGAGCAGAACCCACTCCTGATGGGGAAATTGTACAGGGTAATAGAGAAGGGGTTTTTCCATCACCCCAGACCTGGTATGATGTTCTTCCCAGGCCGTTTGGATGGGAAGGTGACCCAGCTGGGTCTGAGAGCCCACAGTAAACATGCTTGGCAATTTTCTTTACCTATTGAAGGTAAAGGAGGGAGAATGGCTGTTTTCATGGATGCATTTCATGGCAACAGGATGCATTGCTCCAGCATGTGGTTGCTTCCATTGCTGATTTTATTGATGAATATAGATTTGTCAGTGGCTACAGTAATTCTCTTCATTGGGAAATAAACATCAGTTACATGCAACTGCGTGACAGCAATGATATTTCACTCCAACAGACAACTGCTGCCTGTCCAGATTGCTCCAGCGATAAAGCAGAAGGAAAATGTCAGGCATCCCCAGTACCACTTCCAGGGGTCTCCAAGGAGCGATGGCGTGTCCTGCCCCACCTGACCTCGGACAAGTGTTATGGTGGGGATTTGTGAAAAGGAATTGCCACAGTCCCCTGCTCAAAGTTGGGAAACAGCAGGCAGAAAAGTGCCCAAGGAGCAGGGCTCGTTGCCACAAGAAGGTGGTGCCTGGTGCCAGCTGAAGGGCTCTGCAACCAGAAGGGCTCTGAAGGCACTGGCGTGTGATGTTAGATAGAAGTGAATCGAGTCTTTCCCTGGCTTGGCTTGATGAACCCTTTGCAAAGGATAGGGTGTTTCATTTGATCAGGGTGATGCAGAAGCTCTGTCATCTCCTTCGTGCACTGATCTGGTTCCATGCACTGCAAGCCAGAGCATTTACTCGGTGGTGGGTGACCCTGTTATCTCAGGGAGGAGATGGATTCTTCTCCTGAGAAACAGGCCCACAGGCATGCTGGTCTGCAGACACACTGCCAGACAAGGCACACACATCCTGGGTTACTTTAGGAGGAGCAAGGTCAGGAGATAGGGGGGACTTACTACCCCACTCTGCTTGGTGCTGGAGAGGCTGCACCTGAAATAGAGCCCCGTTTAGGTCCCTGCCCCCAGTTCAGGAGAGACATGAAGGAACCAATGGCTATTAAGATGGTCAGGGCCAGATCTTGGTGAGGGAAGTGGTGGAGTCATCATACCTGGAGGTGTTAAAAAAATGCGTAGACATGGCACTTCAGGACTTGGTCCAACCAACAGGTGTTGGGTTGACAGTTGGACATGATGATCCTGGAGGTCTTTTCCAACCTTAATGATCCTATGATTCAATAGTCCTGCCCTGAGCCAGGGGCTGGATTAAGGACCAAACAGCAAACTTTGGTGATTCTGGGGTTTGACATGCCAAGCCTTCCCTGCGAGGGAAGGACTGTGGCATCTTTGGGGAGACAAGCCTGTCACTTCTTGGGGTGCTGCAGAAACAAGCTGAAGATACTGAACCCTCGTGAACTGTAGTCTGAATTTCAACCCTGCCAGGTAGACTCAGCCACATTTGAATGGTGAGAGAACTGTCCAGGGGCAACGTCAGACCCTGGGAAATGTAGAGCAATTACTGCAACAGCCAAGCCAGGCAAGCCTCTGGCTTAGGAGAGTAGCTGTGCTTTTCTCTTCAAGCCCTCTAGTTAGTGTTGCGTCTCAGGAGCTATTCCCTTTCTTCCTCTCTGCGCTGTGGATCAGCAGCTTGGATCCCACTTGTTGAGACAGTTGTAAATCACTCTTGACAAATTTAACAATGACTCAAGGGCAGTAAAGAAACAGCAAACAGCAAAGAGAGAAGATTGCTCCTGCCAAAAATCAGTGCGTGGCCCTGTGCCTCCTCCCCCAGCTACGTGCACCTGTCTCTGTGGAGCTGGGAACACGCGCCCACCGCAGCCAGAAAGGTCACTCACCCCAACTCACAGATAAAATACCACATCACAGCTGACATTTAACTGCACCTCCCCTTGCCGAGTGTGCTGCAACAGGCAGGGGAGCCGCTCCAGACGGCCTTGTGCTGGAGGAGCCCTGAGCATCTTCTCAGGTGGGGTCACCTCTGCGGTGGCTGCTCCAGGATGGGAGCAGCAGACCATAGGCAGCACAGGTCCTAGTCAAACCTTCCCTGCAAGCTCCAGCCCCTGCTCCGTCTTGAGTCCCCTGTTCAGTTTTGGGCCCCTCACTACAAGAAGGACATGGAGGTGCTGGAGCATGTCCAGAGAAGGGCAACAGAGCTGGGGAAGGGTCTGGAGCACAAGCGTGATGAGGAGCAGCTGAGGGAACTGAGGTTGCTGAGCCTGGAGAAAAGGAAGCTGAGGGGAGACCTTCTGGCTCTGTCCAAGTCCCTGAAAGAAGGGTGTAGAGAGGTGGGGGTCCATCTGTTCAACCAAGGAACAAGTGACAGGACAAGAGGAAATGGCCCCAAGTTGCACTAAGGGCAGTTGAGATTGGATGTGAGGAAGAATTTCTTTGCTGAAAGGGTTCTGAGGCATTGGAAGGGGTTGCCCAGGGAAGTGGTGGAGTCCCCATCCCTGGAGGTATTGAAGAGTCATGTAGACACAGTGCTGAGGGACATGGGTTAGTCGGGGACCTGTCAGTGGTGGGTTAATGATTGAACTCGATGATCTTAAAGGTCTTTTCCAATCTGGGCAATTCTGGGATTCTGTGCCCTGCATGCTGTTCCTGTCTGGGGCTTTTAACCAGGCACCATCACCTGCATCCTGCAGAGGATCCCATCTCACACTGCCAACAAAGCACAGGGCTGGGTTTTCCCCTAGCAAAGGGGCTGGAAGTGGAGTCACAGCTCACTGTGCCGGTAGCTACTTCCCCTGTGGGGCTGCAGGCCATGGGGCATGGCCATAGAATCATAGAATCATTTTGGTTGGAAAAGACTTTTAACATAATGGAGTCCAACCATTAACCTAGCACTGCCACAACTAAACCATGTCCCTAAGCACCACATCTACATGTCTTTTAAATACCTCCAGGGATGGTGACTCAACCACTTCCCTGGGCAGCCTGTTCCAACACTTGACAACCCTTTCAGTGAAGAAATTTTCCCTAATATCCAATATATACCCGCCCTGGCACAAGAGCCCAACCTCACAATCTGACAGCCAGGACAGCCCAAGCCCTTTTGCTCCCTGCTCCAGTCCTCACCAGACCATGCAGAGAGCACAGTGAGCAGCCAAGAGTGTGTCCTGGGGACCAGGTGGGTCTGTGACATCCCCCTCCAGCAGCACCAAAGCTGGCACTAGCCTGCCAGGACACCTGGCTCTAGCTGCCTATACCCTGCAGCCACCCAGTGCAGGGGTTTTTGGGCCGTGCATGAGGTTGTGGAGAGCTCCTGTCACCAATGGATCTTGCCTTGATTTGTGTCTCAGCCCGTCTGCTCTCCAGACTCCTGGGTGCTCTGTGTGCTCCTCGGAGGCTCGCGTCAGCCAGAAAAGCAGGCAGGGGTGGGAGAAGCCTGACGGGATATTTGCATTGATAGCAGGAGATATGATGGGAGTGAATATCAAACTGTCATCTCCGTCATCTTGTGGCCAAGGTAACAGTGGGAAGTGGGTTTGCCTTGTTGAATTCCTCTTCAGATGAAAAATAGCTAGCATCAAGCTGCTCTCGTTCACAGATTCCTCCTGTTCGGTTTCTAATATAACGATCCAATTTGTTCAACACAGCTGCAGTTTTTGGGCTCTTTCCAGCTTCTGAGTGTGATACAGAAATTCTACCTCCTGTGCAGAAACGAGCTGTCCATCCACACCAGGCTCCGGCCCCTTCCCCCTGCACTGCTCCCCAGACACGTCGTCCCCCATGCCTCAGGCTGCAGGGCAGGATCCAGCCCACACAGGAAGCTTTCCTGCACTTTTAGGGTTTTATTGCCCATGGCAAAGAGTTTGGAGTGTGCAGACCTGAGAGGGGATGCCCCAACTGTCACGTCACCCCCTTCCCCTACACACAGCTCTTTTCTGAAGGCTCTGGGAGCTCTTCCTTTAACTGGGCTCTCCCTGTAACACAGGTAGTTTGCTCCCTGAATTCTTTTGCTGCAGGATTAAGGTGTATGGCAAAGAAGCAGAGCTGCCCAAATAGCAAGGCTCTTGCTTGCAAGAGAAGAGGACCTAGAAGTCTTCTGGGACCTGCTCGCCTCGGTGCAGGGGCAGCCGAGAGATCCCTATTTCTCACCTGAATGGGGAAAGCAAACGTTCCCTGGCCTGCTACACCTCCCTGAGTTACCCTACTGCAGCAGGAAGGGAGGATAACGTGGCAGGGGGTGTCCCCATCATCTCTGCACAGCTGTGTGCAGCTAGGTCACAGCTTATTCTTAATTCGTGCTTATTCCTACCCTGAGTGCTGCAGGTCAGCAGAGCCCCCTCCCCATGCCACACAGCCTGTGGCCAGAATTGCTTTTCTGTCCCCTGCTTAGAACCATAAGCTGACAGCACTCTCATGGGAGCAAATCTAAAAATCTTCCTTTAGCTTAAACAAAACCCATCCTAAATATCACTTTGCCCCGGGCAGTGGCTTGACAAGTGTCTCACATCAATGCACAGAGGTGTGTCTGGGGGTCTGCCTGTCCCTCACCTGGCACACAGGGCTCAGCACCCCTGGCCAGACAGACCCCCTCCAACTTTCCCCGTCTTATTGAGAAGCCCTGGGAGAGGGACCAGCCCTCAGCATCCCTTTGCAGAAGGACAGGAGGGACAGCAAGCTCTGTGTCTGTCCTCCCTCTGTGCCGGGCACCAGGCGTGATGCACAGAGAGCTCTGACTTTTTACAAAGGGATGTGCAGGTGGCAAAACGAGCCCCAGACCTCTGCTGCCAGGGGACAGGCAGGCACAGGGCACTGCCACTGCTCGAGGGGTGGCTGATGCCACCGAAGGCTCATTTCTGCTTTGCTGATCATGAGAGAAGAGCCATGCAGGAGCAGAAATCAGAGCACGGCTCTGGCCAGGCATTTTACTCATGCAGCTCCAATTCAGAGTCTTGAAAATGTTGTCCTACTTATTTAATCTTTCAGAAAGATGCCTGATGGGTTTTATAAAGTGTCTGAGTGCAGTTTATGCTCTTGGGTTGCAGGAAATTAAATGCCTTTTGGTTGTCTCTGAGAGTAGTAAAGAAAGAGTTCAGGAGCCTTATTAGACTTCATTTCCATTTCTCTCCATGTTGAAGGCATACTAAATAAGTCCATCTGGGCAGATTTGGAGTATCTGTCATTTGCTTATCTGCAGGACAAGCAAGAGCATAGATTATTACAAGTTCAAAATTGAAAAAAAAAAATCTTACTCATTCTCTCATTTATTCTATTTTTTCACTTTTTTTCCATCCCTATCATCTTGCAATTGTAAACAGCTTGGGCAGCTGAACTGGTGCTTCTCCCCAGTTTCACTGCCCTGATCCCAGACCCTTAAGCTCTAAAGCCATACTGAAATCCAGACAAGAAATGGCTCCCACAGATTCTTATGCTAGGGTCATGTTTCTGCAACTCTAAATGCAGAATCATATTTCTTCTTCTTTCTGGGTCCAGAAGAGTTTTTCTCCCCAGTGTTTTGGAGCTGTTTCTCCAAACGAAGCAGCCTGAGGAGGGCCGAGCACAAAGCAAGTGTAGGATGAGGCTCCCTGATCCTTGAACCTGCCTTTAAATTGGCCCCTTCAACTCCTCAACTGAGTCCTGGCACCCAAGAAGGCTGTGAGCCTCTAGAAATTGAGCACAAAGGGAATAACTGAGTTTCAGTGAGGAAAGGCAGCTTTCCCTCATGATGCTGTACTGCTACTTGTACTGTCACTTCGCACCACACCCCTGGCAACCGAGCAGGGTTCTTGGAGAGGTGGAGGTAATTCGGGTCAGGGAACGAGGCTCCTGAGGGGCTTTTTCTCATTTTCCTAAAAACAGCACTTCCATCATAAAAAGCCACTTGATTTGCTGCAAGTGGCAGAATTGATGCTCTTTGACATTTCTCTTTCCCTGGGACATTTCTCTTTTACGTTCTGTGTATTAAAATATATTTTATATGATTGTTATGTCACAGGGAAATGGCACAGCTATTTTAGTAATTATCTGGTTTATAGATTCATAGGCTTTAGGGCCAGAAGGGACTATTACGATCTGCAGAGCCACGGCCAGAGAAGCTTGCCCAATGATTCCTCCCTCAAGCCCAGCATTTCTGGCCAAGTGACAATCCATCTTCACACAGAGGGAAACTCAGTCGTAACTAGAATGCATCAAACACTGCAGAACATACATCACCTGTGGGTGCCCTGTACCTGTGCGGGGTGCTGGGCAGTTCTCCTCCCCAGCCATCCCTGAGGCGGCTGAGGGGCAGCCCACGCTCTGCTCCCCGCATGCTCTACCTAAGACAGAGCTCTGTTTATATCAGAAAAAAAAAAATCTCTCTGCTTCAACTCTTTCCTTCCAAATGTCTGGAGCAATTGCAGAGGAAGGATGAGCTCAGGCTGAGCTGGCGGCACCAATCCAGCCGGCTGCTGCCATCTACGGCAGGAGCGCGCATCTGTCTGGCTGTGCCAGCCTCGTCCATCGCCCAGCTGGGTGCTCTGCGCAGGCATCCACCTCCTCATCCTGTCCATCACTTTCCTTCTCCCTATGGAGAATGTCTGTGACTTCCAGGGCAGCACAACCAGACATCACACACTCTGCCAGAGTCCCTGAGCTTTACATTTATTATCCTTTCCTCTCCTGTGAGGAGAAATGCGTGAAGGTGGGACCTGGGGTCCTTTGCAGAAGCAGCAGCCCCTGAGGTGTGAGGACCAGTTAATTGCTCTGATGTGAGTTGTCAACCTCTTCTCTCAATCCCCTCTTTCGGGGCTGTGAAGAGTTTTACAAGTACAGCAGGCAGAGACGGATTCATTCCCCACAGCCTAGGGCTGTCCCCAGCCCCGGTGCCAGGTCCCTGGCACCCACTGGAAAGCGGCTGTGGGTTGTTGTGGCAGCATGAGCTGTTTCACCTGCACACCACAGCAAGGGACTAGGAATTAAGTGGACTCTAATTTTATCGTCAGGGTTCATTAGGTTAATTAAACACTGTGGACGCACTCTGTTAATCAGCTTTGCAATGGGAGAGTGGTTTCAGCAGGAATCAAGGAGCTGCTCAGAAGCCGCTCTGCTAATAGTGCTAAATCCAATTTCACGCAACGGCACGGTGCCGGGGAGATGATTAACGGGTTTCGTGTCTCCCCATCTGCGGGGGCTGTCCCCAGCTCCCCGGAGCCGGAGGGAGCGGGCACTGGGCCAGCCCGGGGGCGGCTCTTTGCTGGGTCGCAGTGCGGCACAGCCCGGCAGAGCTCCTTGCTCCTTGGAACAATCTTGGGATCCGGGCAAGGGAGAGAAGAAGTTTTCCAGGGCTGGTGTCAGCATCCCAATGGCAGGATGCTGACACCCAGGCACCCTGCCAGCGCCAGCCCCCCGGACCCAATGAGGTTTCAGCTGGCGGGGAGATGACGATGCGGAGCCGTCACGGCAGGGCAATGATTTCAGGGATAGACAACAAATTTGCCATACAAATATATTGCTGTATTCAAGGTTCTAATGCCATTTGGAAAGGATTTGCATTTTCATATGTCTGAGAGGAAGATTAGAGACACCACCTTCACAAGAGCTCTCACAGGCTATTCTCTCCGCTCTCCTTGGTACACAAGGAGTGACTTTGAAATAGGAAACTGCGCTGACTGCAAATTAGTTGAAATAAAAGTACTTGTTATGTGACCCAAAGGTTTTCTTAGTGGGGAAAATTATCACCTGAACAAGTAGGAGGATGTGACTGGTGGCAGCTCGAGGTCTGGGCTCCATGCAGAGGGGTGGCACAGGCGTCCCTGCTGCAGGAGGTTGCTCCAAGCTGCTGAGCACAAGCAGGAGAGGGGTGATCAGAAATAAGTATATTTTCCCCGCGTGGCATGAGAAGGAGGAGAGGAGGTGGGCATCAGAGCACACTCCAGCTAGGCACAGTGACTGAAGGGCCATAAAGGAGCTGGTGGAGGACTGGACTGGGCCAGTGCCGGGCACAGCATCCCTCATAACTTTGCAGCATCAAATAAAGGGCAGGTTTACTGGGATTCAGTGATTTTAAAGTGGGTGGTAGGAAGAAAATTCATCCCCATTCTTTGGCTTTTATGGGGACTCTGTGCTCATCACATCAGATAGTTCTGACTTTGCTCTTTGATGAGATTATGACTTTGACTGGTAAAGGTAACAGCACAGATGTGAAATACTTGGCCTTCGCTGGCATTTGAGTCCGGACTGCGCCACAGTCTGATTTTAAAAGTTATCAGGAAAAGACACATTAGGTGATTTAAAACATAGCTGACAAGCTCATTTTAAGAAGTCAGTGTGAGGCAGAACCCCTCAGCCAGTGGGCATGGCTGGGGCAGTGGGGGTCGGGGCTTGGCATTCCTGCCAGTAGCATCGCTGCCGGCAGCGTTTGCCGCTTGGCCAGGATGAGCCGCGCGGCCACAAGTGAACACAGGGCTGAGCTTTGCAGCCTGTGCCAAACGGAGAGAGGCTTTTCATGTGGCTCCCCTCCCCTGGGCTGAGCTAACGCAGCTCTCAGCTTCTCCTCGACCAGCCTGTGCTCCCACCCCAGCCACCGCAGTGGCCCCACTGGACTTGCTCCAGGCTGTCCCTGTCCCTGTGCGGGGCAGCCCAAGCCGCCCCCAGCTCTGCAGCTGCAAACAGGCGTTTTTCCCCCATCATCACATAAACACTGGTGATGCTATTTTAAAACCACAAATATATCCATGTGTGCTTTTCTTACGGTAATTTCAGCATCTGCTCAGGCTGCTGAAGCACCTTGTAGCATTGGAATCGTGTGCTCCAGTATTGGTTAAAGAACAGGATTATTTTCCATTGATTTCAGGCTAATCACACAAAGAAAAGCAACATCTGCCAAGTGAATGGGCTCCCAAGGAGAATTAACCACTCTCACACAAAAAGAATGGGAAAGAGTTGAACCAGCAAGATTCTCTTTAGGAAGAACATTTATTTTTAGCCTCTCGTGTGGCCCCATCCATTCCTCCCTCTTTTCTGCCAGCGCCCATTGGAGGCGGGCAAATACTGCTGGCATCGGCTTTTCTCTTTCCTCTCCATCATCCCCATCCCCACATCTTGACCCCCCTCACTAACTGAGCCACTCAGAAAAAAAAAAGACAATTTCTAGTGTCTCATCCATCTGTGGTGCACGTGGACTTATCTGCCAGCGAAATGAGTGCAACAGAGATTATTTGAATCCATGCCAAGGTTACCCATAAAACATAAGTCAGCTGCACAAAGGTGGAGTGGGGAGCCCTGGTAATAAGATGGAAGCAATATAGGAAACTATCCTAACAAGAGCGTGGCAATTAGAATTGGGCTGTTTGTTTCCCGTCGCATGGAGAAGCAAGCCATAAATCAGGAAGGCATCTGCCGTGCAGGATCCAAGGGCTCTCAAAGCAGTAGGAAATAGCCATCCATCACTGTTAACAGAAGGAGGATTTGAGTTTAAATTACAGATTCTCAAACTATGCATTTGCAATTGTTTGGAAACAAAGTCCCCTTTAATTTTTCCCTTGGCGCTGGGAGGGAGCTGAGTCTGCTACTGCAGGGTTCAGCTGGTGCCTAATCAGGCCCCAAAAGGAGCAGAAAGAGCAAACTGAGAGGGAACCCAAGGACTCTGGTGCATAGCTGCTGCCCTGGCATTGAGCACCCACCCTCCTACCCACCTTGTCTTCTTCCCTGTGTGGGCATTTTTCCACTTACAGCATGATTCTGAAATAACCTGGTCCTTGAAACAGAGAGAAGGCAAGAGAGGGACCATCTCAAGAGCCTCCTGAACACTCCCACTGACCTCTCTGTGCTTCCCCCAGCACCAAAGCCTCCTGCAGGGAGTTGCATCCATAGACCTCGGGGATGCAGACACGCTCCCCAACACCCAGTCCTGCGAAAACCCAGGCACTGGCTCACAGCCCAGGGCAAACCCCCTGCCTTGCCTTTTTGGACAGATGACCCTTCCCTGGGTGCCACCTTCAGCTGAGGCCATGGAAACTGTTCTCTCTGGATCCCAACTCCCAGCTCCTCCTGTGAGGCTTGGTCACCCCCCTGTTCCCATCACTGCACCCTTTCAACTCTTCCCTGGGCAGTCACTGGGACTTGGGGGCTGATAGATATATGAGTATATTTCATGTATACATTTTCAGGCAAGAAAGTTGACCAGATACAAGAGGTCCCTTAGGAAAATATATCAGAGTTATGGCATTAGCATGTAAAATCTGTGGGAGTGAGAGTGAAGTATTGCCTTCGCAGGCCATTGCCTATTGACAGGCCGTGGGAAGAGGAGCAGAGCTGGGGGAGGTTTTCCAGGTGAGAGTAGGGACTGAAATGTGTCCCCAAGGGTGTACATGAGTGTTGAGGGAGATGTTTGCCATGGACTTTGCCCCGGTGGGGCTGGGCACAGGGAGTGTTTCTGGGCACGTTGTACCCATCGGCAGTCACCAGCCTGCTGGCACGGCTCTGGTTTGGGCACCCATGGGATTTTCACGTCCCCTTGCACGCCCACATATTTATCAAGGGTGAGGACTAATCACTTGTACCTAGCAGGAGAGATGCTCCCCCAGCCTGGTGGGCTGGAGGGGGGTGTCCCAGCCCTCAACTCACCACCCTCATAAGTCACCACATGTCAATCCCCAGATAAATGAGACTTATGTCAGAATTAATCATTCTGGCAGTTTACAAGGCAATTAAAGGAAGGGGCCATGTGTCTGATTATACAGCAAATAAGCCTTGGCAAATTACAAACATATCAAAGGTAGTTCCAATTAGCTGCAGTGATTCACGGGGGAGAGCACCCAGGATAACTGCTCCTCCTCAGTTTGCACACGGGAACTGAGCAATAACATGTCTGAAGATCATAAACTGCATTCCCAAATGAAGAATGCCAAGTATTGTATTTATTTATCAGCCACAAGTGAGGGATTGTTACAAGAAGCTTGACAGCTAGACATGGCAATTAACATATCATTTGAATATGGCTACTTGCTTGTCACACAAATGAAGGAGAGGCTCTTCTTCCTTGGCCCTTTTTACAGAAGCTGAGGAAAGCCATATTCCTTCAGATTCCGTCTTGTCTCTGGTGCAACTTAAAAGCTATGGCCAAAACCACACGCTCCGGACTGGGATCAAAGGGACAAAGATAGCCAGGAGTCTTTCTGCATGAAGGGGCGGTCTTGCTGTATAAACCCCCTTGTATCCAGACAAAACCAACCTCCAGACCTTTCCTTCTGCAGTGATTCTACCTTGAGAACATCACCACGATAAACTGAGAATGAATTTTAGACTCATGGCTGTCAGAGCCAGCACCCTGCTTGCTGCCCCAGCCCTCCCTGCTACCCTGCCACGGGATCACCAGAACTTCATATCCCCACTGTCCTTCTTGAGTATCTGCCCTCAGCAATTCCCTCACCCATTGCTGTGGGCAGCCCAAGCCTCATGTGGGCAGGGGAACCTGCCAGCCACCAGGGAACAAGCCTGCTTTTTGGCTTCTTCCACTTTTGCAGTATTTTTTTCCCCTCTGTGGTCTGGCAGGCAGCGTGGGGCAGCTGCTGTCACTCATTGGGAGCACCTGGAGAAGTGATGATTTAAGGGGATGTGACTCACCCAGCAGTCTGGATAGAGGGGATGGTGGGGTTTCTTGGGTGGGTGAAGTTGTGCTTGGCCCTTAGGAGTTTGCTGCAGATGTTCTCCAGCTGTGTCCAGGTGCAGGCTAAAGGAGCTGAGCCCTGGGGCTGCTTGCTGTGAGGATGGGACACACTTTACCTTGAGGAGGTAGGTGCTGATTCTTGCAGTGAGTGGCTATAAATGCTTTTATTGATAAGTTTACTGACAACTATTACAACTGATCATGCTGGGAGTGGTTAAGGATGATGTTTGTGCAGTGTGTGTTTCTTATAGCACCATTTAGGCATGTTTATCATTAATGGGCCAGTGAGATGAGAACAAGAACACTGTATGGGGTGGCTCCTGTGTGGCTGGGAAGTGTTCAGTGGATGTGGGCATTGCTTCAGCCTGCTGTGGGAGTGCTCTTGCTGCTGGTCCTGGGTAGCTCCCATGTGTGGAGCCCTTGGGAGGCTTATGGGGATGGGCTTCCATGGCCACCAGCTCCCTGCCATGGCAGTGTGTGCTGCTAGCAGTCAAATATAGCTATTTGCTCACTCTCCCCCAAAGGGAATAGGGGAGGGAATTGGGGGCAAGAGTAAGGAGACTCATAGGTTGAGGTAAGAACAATTTAGTAATTGAAACAAAATAAAAAAAAAAAATAAAATATGCAAATGAGTGATACACAGTGTGATTGCTCACCACCCACTGACCAAGCCTGGCCTGTTCTTGGATAATGATCCTGGAGGAGTGACAATCTTGAAGCCACAATCCTGGAAGAGTGAGAGCCTGAACAAAAGCCAGAGAAAGCAAGAGGGGGAGACAGCCTCATTAAAATACTGAACATGACATTATATGATGTGGACTATCCCATTGGCATATCCAAATGCCAACTTAGCTTATTAATTTAAATATTTCCTGCCCCACTAGATCTTACACTTGTAGACTAAGAAAACACAAAGTCCCTCAACTTCCAGTGACAAATTAAAATGTGGGCATGTCATCAAAGTCTTTCTCATACTGAAAAAATTCAGTGTTGTTCTAGCCACTAAAAAGAAAACTTTCTCTGTCCCAGCTAAAAACCAGGATGCAATGGGACTCTGGGTGCCCCAAGCCTTCCAGGCTCTCATGACTTACTTGCAGATTGTCATGAGGCTGGCAGGTAAGAATGTTAATTTTAGCAGGCACCTGCTCTGCTCCAGGGAGTGTATTTATTTCAGAAGCACCATGTGTTTGTCTTTCTGAAACAAAAATGTTTCAAGACTTGAGGTTTGTGGAGAGCTTCCAAAACCCTGGGATAATTGCAAATTGAAAGGAAATTGTGGTGAAAAGAATCAAAGTGTCTATGAAGACAAAATCTAAGTTTTCAGGTGGTTCCATTAACAGTCTGTCTGCACCCCAACGGATATCAAAGCTGCGCCTGTTTTTAAAAACAGCTCTGAAATTGTTCCCAGTCCCACCTCTAAAATAAATAAATGCATACACACGTGTGTGCCTGATGAGAATGAGCTCTGCTAGCTCATCAGAACAAAATGTCAGCAAATACCAGCAAGTTCCTGACCTTAATTCCAGAAGACTTGCCTTCCTCCCCTTTCTGAAGTTTTTTGCTTCCTCCCCAGCCCTTGCTGTTTGGATGTTAATCACCAGATTTTATTGGGCAGAAAAGGTATCTGCTTGCTGTGCTGACCTGTGTGCCTTGCTTAGTGCTCCTTCCACCTGGGACTGTGCAGGTGACCGGAGGGACAAGGTGGCCCCCTGCCCCAGCCCACCGTGGGCTCCCAGGTAGCAAGTTTTGGGATGCTCTGATGTCGTGTTGGTATGTGCTCTGGTGAACTCTTTAATTGCAGGACTGTAATCCTAATAGGATTTGCTGTTGTAGGATTTTGTGGAAGGACATCAAAGCAATCTGGGCCACCTAACTATGAGCTGGATCCTACCTTTGCCTGTCTGAATGCCTGCTTAAAAGGCAATTTGCTTTACAATTTATTGCTTAGAGATGAAAAATCTGCCATCTGCTCATTTCCTCTCATAGCCATGCTCTGCAATGTTTCTCATTCCCACCCACACCCAGCACAATACAAAAACATTGGTGTACCTGGCCAAAAGCCCTTTTATTATTGCTCCCCAGAGGAGGGGCCTCCCGAGCACAAACAGTGCTGTGGAAGCAACGTGTGAGATGATGGCTGTGGAGTTGTCAGCTGTGGGTACACCGAATCACTTGCTTTGAGAGAGCTAGCAGGGAGGGAAGGGGACATGGCCTCCTGGGCTGTGGTGTGTGCTTGCCATGGCCTGGTTTGCAGGTGGTTGTCCTCTCCTCCCCTACAATGCTGTGGCACAAGAGATGTGGGGAAAGCGTCAGCTTTGCCACGCTGGCACAAATAGTGTTTGAGGAACAACAAAGTGCTCCGCAAACATCACATTTTCCCACGTCTCCCAGGTTAGATAAAGGATTGCAGGTGGTTTCTCTTATGAGCTGTGGATGTTACAGTAGCAAATATCTTTCTGCTGGAAATCCTGCAATATTTTCATAGTGGTTTTACCTTTTTAAGGGTGAGACTAGACAATGCATGCTGACACTTGCAGGCCAGACTGGGTCTTTATAAAATATTTGCACCATATCAGCTCTTTTTTTAGTCCTGAAACCTATCAAAGCTTTATGATGCTTTGAAAAGCACTCAAAACACTCCTGACCATCTCTTTCAAGTCCTTTGCTTTGAGGTAGGTTGCTCAGCACAGACCAATGCACAAAAGTGCTGCCAGCTGGGGTGACAGTCAGGTCTCCCCACTGCGCCCCACGGCACCCCAGTAGCTACTGCTGGAGGATGGAGCAAAGCTGCAGAGTGATGACTGACAACCAGCTGAACACGAGCCAGCAGTGTGCCCAGGTGGCCAAAAAGGCCAACAGCATCCTGGCCTGTATCAGGAATAGCATGGCCAGTAGAACCAGGGAAATTATTTCACCCCTGTGCTGGGCACTGGTGAGGCTGCACCTCAAGTGCTGGGTACAGTTCTGGGCCCCTCACTACAAGAAGAACATGGAGGTACTGGAGCACATCCAGAGAAGGGCAAGGGAGGTGGTGAAGGGGCTGGAGCACAAGTGTGCTGAGGAGCAACTGGGGGAACTGGTGTTATTCAGCCTGGAGAAAAGGAGGCTGAGGGGAGACCTTATCACTGTCTACAACTACCTGAAAGGAGGGTGTAGTGAGGTGGAGGTGGGTCTGTTCAACCAAGTGACAGGACAAGAGGAAATGCCTTTGAGTTGAACCAAGGCCAGTTGAGATTGGATGTGAGGAAAAATTTATTTGCTGAAGGGGTTCTGAGGCATTGGAAGGGGTTGCCCAGGGCAGTGGTGGGGTCCCCATCCCCAGAGGGATTGAAGAGTCGTGTAGACACAGTGCTGAGGGACATGGGTTAGTTGGGGACTTGTCAGTGATGGGTTAATGATTGGACTTGATGATCTTGAAGGTCTTTTCCATTCGAGGAGGTTCTGGGCTTCTGTGTGTGGTTCACCTGCTGCTGGCCCTGTCCAGAGGGGTCTTGTGGTGGAGTGTCGGAGTGGGTGCGCAGTGACATGGGTTTTTTGGATGGCTTTCACATAAGCATTGTAAGAACAACTTCTCAACTTCACAAGGTGAAAAAGAAGTCTGCAAGTCACAGGTGAGGTGTGGGACCGGCTTCCCCGGGGTGCTGGGGCAGGAGCAAGGGCAGAAGCCCTGGGCTACAGCACAGGAGGCTGGGGAAGTCTGGGGAAGGCAATGGATCGCCTCTCCATCCCCGTCTGGGCTGCCTGTGCTGCATTTCAGGGCCTTCCCAGGAGATGGCAGGGCAGTTTTATAAATCCACAGCGAGGAGCAGCAACCTGCGCTTGGAGAGGGCTGGGCAAGGCTCTCCTGTCAACGGACCAGTCCTTCAAAATGTTCTCGCCCAAAGTCGCACGGGCTCCCTCCTCGACAGCACATCTCCCGGGCTTTGGGGAGGTCCCCTCCTGCTCGGGTGGCACACGGGACCTTTGTCCCCGGCCGTTGTGCAAAAGCGGGCGAGCCACCGCGTCCTCACACGGGGCGGAAACAGATGGGACTGCAAAAACAAGCAAACCGGTTACACAACTTCGGTGTGGATGGAATTCCAGAGCTTCTAATTATTGATTTTGAAAGGGAGGAAACAGGTTCTGGACTTGCAGGACAGACACGAGTGTGAGAGTTTAGTCCTCTCCCTAGTCTTTGGGATCTCCTGTGCTTTCTGTCTGCGGTGGTGGTGGGCTAGGATTGATGTCCTGGGATCAAAAGCCCAGAAAAGTTCTCACAGGGAGAAGCAGTGGTTTGGCAGGTATGGTGCAAGGGCAGGGAGAGTTGGTCACTGAGCCCAGAAAAAGAGACACTGTTAACTCTTGTAATATAGCAAGAAGGTGGAGTCATGTGAAATGCCACAGGTATCCTAAGCAACCTGCAGAGCCTGGGTGATTCTGTCTGCAGCCCTGCCTGATGCTGCAAGTACCACCCAAACCACACCTGGGGTGACAGGTTCCAGGATGGGGTTTGGGACACAGAAGTACCAAGCTGCTGATGTGAGAGGCCCATGAGCTGAGGGTCGAGAGGAACTGCAGAGTGAGGTTGGTGCTTTAGCTCAATGACAGTGTTTTAAGAGCAGTCACCAGGTGCTGCAGCAGTCAGTGAGAACAGCCACCATGCTTGTGGAAGAGGCCTGAGGAACAGGCTATGGACTGCCCAGAGCACCCACCATGGTCCACAAGCAGCCCCAGCGCTGCCAGGCAAACCCACCGGCACTGCCTGGGAGGCTCTGAAGGCTTCCCATCAAACACCCATGTCTGTGCCTGGGGGAAACCTCCCCCAAGGCACTGCTTGCTGAAGAGATGCTTGCAAGCCCTCCCACACAGGAATTCAGTTCTTCACCAACTCCATGGGGTTTTACTAGCTGTGGAAAGCCAGCAGTCAGCAAGACTGTATGTCTTTAATCAAATTTAGCCCAGGACCAGGGCTCTGGAGGAGCTGCAGGATCTCTGGCCCAGCAGACACTTGCAATTCAGCTAGACACAGCCTTGAGCTGCTGATCTTGTCTTGAAGCTTGCCCTGCTTGGAGTAGGTGTTGGACTAGAGATCTCTGGAGACTTCTCCAGTGGCTCTATTATTCCCAGCACCTGGGACTTCAATGCTGTCAGCTACACACTTGCTAGAAGTAAACAGAAACCTTCAGCAAGCATGCAGAGCATCAAACACCATGGACCAGATCCAGGCTTGAGACTGTTCCACCACTGGCTTCTGTCTGTCCCAGACTTCAGCAAGCTCAAGTGCCACATGGGTGTCCAGCTCTCTGTGCCTCTTGTGCCCAGGGACTCTCTGCCAGTGCAGTCACCAAGCTGCTGCAGCACAGCACTGATCCCCTGCCACTTCCCAAACAAGGAGGAAAGGTTTTCAAGAGCCCAGGGCTTGCTGGCATCTTGTCTTCAGTGGGCAATCATCCCTTGATTTACTTGTCTGAGTGCTGACAGCTCTGTGTGATCCCACCCTGAAGCCTGTGTCCTGTTTTTCAGCTGGGAAAGAGCTATGTCTCTTTTTAGTAGCTAGGATAGTGCTCCTTTGCATACTTTATTACTATTTTAATATCAGTATTAAAGTTTTATTTTGTCAATTATTAAATTGTTCTTATCTCATCCTACAAGGTTCTTTACCCTTGCCCCCAGTTCTCTCCCCCATCCCCTGGAGGTGGTGGGGAGCAAATGGCCATGTTTGGCTGCTAAGCCCAGTGAAACCACCACAGCCCAGTGTAGGGAAGCTGGCAGCAGAGCAGCCATTCCATGCACCTCTCCTGGGCTTGACTGAGCACAGGGATTTCTCACCTTGTCCTGTAATTGTCTGTGCCCAGCCTGTTATCAGAGCCTCTGGGGATGGTGTTTCCCCACTTTGAGGGGAAATAAAAATTTTTCAGATGTGGCTGTGGCTAGCTTTGAGCTACATCATAAACTCAAAGGAACTTTCACTACATTGATTCACTCTGAAAAAAATCGATGGCCCTGAATATGTTATGCCCAGGGTGATGGTCAACAGCCAGTGCTGTTTGCACTGGAGTCACTTAGAAATGTGAGGAATATGTGTGGGACCATGCAAAGGAATTGTGGCTCTCCTGTGGCGTAGGGGGATGCGTCTGCCCTGGGAAAGCCTTGTCCCCAGTGGTGCCTCTGGCGTTCGGGGAGGCCAGTGTGAGCCACAGTGACATGAGCTCCACAGCTCTGGTGCAGCATCTCTGGGTGTTCACACATGGAGGGATGGAGCCCTACCTGAGGGTGTGCCACGCAGGTGGGGACAAGGGGTCAGAGCTGGGTCTGTGGATCCCTGCACACCTGGAAAGCAGCTCTGGGGTGCTTTCTGTGGATGGGGGAGTGGGGTCGCAGCTTTTGGGGCTTTTATAAGGTAGGGGACAGCAGAGTCGGGTCTGCTCACAGGGACTGGCCTTTCAGCAAGCACAAGGTGGAGATTAGTCACCTCCAGCTGACTTGATTTCCATCAGGTTGATTTCCATGTCTGGTGTCAGTAGGAACGCTTGGGCACAGAGTGCATCAGCCAGGCTCTCCCGCCCAGGTGGGATGTGGGATGTGCTTCAGGTTCCCCCACCGCCGTAACCACTTGCGAGGCTTTTTGATTATTATTATTTTAAATCGCCTTTTAATCGCTGAAGTTCGGCGGGGCCGGCTGCAGCCCCCGCAGCCCGCACTAGGTGTCAGCCCTGCCTTCCCCGGCTCCCACCGCTCCCCTGCCCTTCCCTCCCGCTGGAAGAGGAGGGGTGCGGACCCAGACCCCCCGCCCAGACCCCTCCTCCGCGCTTCGCGGCGGCGCGTCCCCGCCCCAGGGCCGGCCCGCGGCGCGGGGCGGAGGTTGCGCGGAGGTTGCGCGGCGGCGAGGCCGGGGCCGGGCGCGCTGCAGCGGCAGCCCGGCCGGTGCGGGGCCGCCATGCCCGCCAAGTCCAAGTACAACCTGGTGGATGACCGGCACGACCTCCGCATCCCCCTGCACAACGAGGACGCCTTCCAGCACGGCATCTGCTTCGAGGCCAAGGTGGGCAGCGGGCGCAGAGGGGCTCCGCGGGGACCGGCGGGGGGTCCGCGGGGGTCCCAGCCCAGCACCTGCACCCCGACCCCCCGGGGTTCCCTGGTTTCCAGCTCTCTCTTCCCATAGCCCGGGGTTTCCTCCACTTTCCCCGCTGGCATTGCCTGCTTTCCCCCAAACTCGGCTGCAAAGAGTTGGGTGAGGCTTCCCACCCATCCCATCAGGGTGGCAAAGCTGGTCCGATGGGTCAAAGCTGGAGCAGTGTCACCCCGGTGCTTTGTCCCCACATCCCGCTGCTTCACCCCAGCACCCCACCTTGACCCTGCATCCCTCCATGGCTCTGCGTGGTGTTGCCCCAAAGAGCCAGGGTCTGTGCGTGTCTTCCCAGGAGCGAGCAGCGGGCTTGGGCTTTGCTCTGCGTTCCCAGCGCTGTGGGTAACGCTGGAGTGACAACGCGATGGGGATGGTTGGTGTCTGCAGGATGCCTCGTTCCCTGGTGCTCCTCTGATGGGATAAACTCTTCATGTGAGCAGACAGAGGAACTGCCATTTGTGGTGAAGTGCAAGAGGTCAGGGCCACCAGCCCGAAATAAAAACTTGCTATTTCTCCTTATACATATAAACTATTCTTGCTAGTGGATTTGGCAGGAAGCACTTCTCTTTTTTTTTTTCTTTTTTTTTTTTTCTTTTTTTTTGTGAGGACCTCTCAGTCTCTAACTGCACTTAGGCTGTGGCTTCCCACAGGCTGAGTGCTTGGGATCTTGCAGCAGGCTGGGAAAAAGCCAAGCTACCCCTCCGTGTTGCCTGGCCCCGAGTAGGTCACACTGGCTGGCAGTATGCTGGGAAGTAGCTGGCCAGGAAATGTGAAAAGGGGGAAACTTAAAATCCTGCGCCCTTTGCTGTTCCTGGGGGACACAGTTATGGTACTGGTGAGATACTCAGGCGAGGTTGACTTGGAAAAAAACCTGGTTTGGAGTGGCAGGGAGGCAGGCATCTGTCGCACACCGTTGTCCTCAGAGCACGTGTGCTGGCAGGGGAAAAAAAGAATCACCGATTTGGCATCTAATTGTGTGCAGTGTCCTGGGGACAAGGCTGCAGCTCGTTGGAGGGTGTCAAGGTGTTATTTTACCCCTTTTTTCAGGACTGGGAGGGTTCCTCTGCAGAGGTCGTCGCCCACCCAATGGCGGGCACTGTGCTGCAGAGAGCAAAACAGCAGAAGAATTGTTTACGGAGCAAACTTAAACCTGCTTTGCAACTGTTTCCTGGGAAAGGCTGTTCTGATTCAGCTTTGCAGACTTTTGCTCCTGGATTATTGGAGCCAATTGCTGTCTTACTGCCAGCACCTGCTCACCCCTCACCTGTGGGGAGGCTGCAAAGCATCTTCTCCCCTTCTAAATCCCAGCTGCCTCTTCCATGCCAGGTTTGGGTGGCCCAGCTCGGGGTGTGAGGAGTGGGACAGGGCTGCAGTTGCCCCTCGGTCTCCTGGTGGCTCATCCCTTTTCCATGCTGCCGCTCTGGCTGTGTTAATGGGGTGGTGGACCTTAGTCTTTGTTCGCTCCTCTTTCTCTTATTTGGGATCCTGCGGCACGCGTTGATGCCGAGCACAATCCGTACGAAACCCAGCTTCCAAATTTGTGGGTTTCTCCAGCAGCCCCTGATGCCAGATGCAGAATGCAGATGGCTTAAGCAATTACTCCATCCTTTTATTAGATTGCGGGAGATTAATTAAATGCTTACACTCCTTTAGTTCCTTTTATCCCCCAGAATCCCAAGTGCTTAAACCCGCGAAGCTCTTATTTCAGCCAAGCACCCAGCGTGAGTCACAAAAATGAGGAACTCTGATTTAGAGCAGAACTTTTGGGGAAGATTAAAGAAGAAAAATGCTCATCTAGGGTGCTGGGACTTGCGTGCCCGTCTCCGAAAGCCTCCTGGGATTGCTGATAGTGCGGGTGATGGGGATCCTGGTGTTGCAGCCCTCAGCAGCTGGATCGGTGCTGGTTGCTCCGGCAGCCTGGGATTCCTGACGAGCTTGCTTGGGGCTCACCGCAGGGGGTAGCTCAGGCCTGAGTTGGTATGCACTGATTTATTGTTTTAATTTTAAATTTCATTTGTATGCTCAGACCTACGCTGTCTGCTGCTGTCTTGGAATGGTACGTGTGGGGCATGCCACGTGTGTTTTGGTTCATCAGTAGGTGCTGGCATCGGTGCTGTTGCCCCTCGTGCCTCTCTCCCAAGGGAGTGCAGGCATCCCAGGGTGGATCGCCGTGACAGTCAAGATTTGGATCCTTTTCAGGCACAGAGGGATGGACTCGCTCTGAAGCAAGCAGTGCTGTCACATGTGGTGCTGTCTTGTGGTGTTTGTTCCCACTGAAGCTACTTGCAGCTGTAGGCTGTGGCATGGGGACACAGAGCCTGAGTGAAGTGTCCTCTAAGGATTATGTTAATCCATTTTCTGGAGATAAATCCAGTAGTTGGAAAATCCCACTC
This sequence comes from Caprimulgus europaeus, assembly GCA_907165065.1. The sequence continues at coordinate 26,569,415 of OU015534.1, read as the reverse complement.
CATCTTCTTAGGACTAGTAATACATTTCACACTTTTTGATCTGTTTTCATTGGCCACCTCTCCTGGCACCAAACCCCTCTGTGTCCCAGAGGTGCCTCAGCCAGGCTGCTGGGAATCAGAGGAGCTGACTCCAAGGGGAGGCAGGGTGTTCGTTTTCTTCTGCATCTTGCGGACTGAGTTGTTGAATAAAATCAAAAGTCTGGCCTCTTGAGATAGCTGAAGCCTTCAGAAGAAAGAGCTGGGAGCTGCAGGGTGGCTCAGGGGAGCAGGCAGAAATTCCCACTTGTGCAATGGTTTCCTGGTTAAATAAGTGGTTATGTAGAGAGTAAAGACTCCTTCTGTCCTCCTCCACCTCTCTGACCAGCACGGCTCCTCCAGTCGGAGGAGGAGGGGGAGGCAAGCTTACTCCTTATCTTCCCAAAGCCTTGGTGCTGCGGGATGAAACCCAAGGGCCAGCTTGTGCAACACCAGCAATTCTGCACGTTCAGAAATCATGACTCAGGCAACTCCAACACCTCCAGAGAGATCAGCATGTAGAAGGAATTGAATGGGGTGGTGGAGCCTGTCATCAGGGTGCTGGACCCCCCATCCATTTGAGTGCTGTGTGCTGCTGGGTTTGCACGGGGAAGCTGTTACTGGCTGCTGTCCTTAGACCTGCCCTGAAGAGCTCCTCAAAAGCAGTGAGAGATCCCTCCTTCCCTGGAGATCTTGTTGTCCAGAGCAAGATGCCACGTACCAAATACCCATTGTTTGGAAACAGCCCTTAGTTCTTCAGTCTCTAGACTTGTTAATCCATTTGCAGTGCCATACTGTGCGTTGTTCCCAATGAAGGTGGGAGATGGGTGCAAGGACCCTCTCTGCTGCTCCCCCATCTGCAGGTGAGAGGAGAAGGGGCTGTCCAAGCAAACCTTGTGCCTCAGGCAGACACACTGCCTGCAGTCCAGGACTGCCATGGGCTGGGACAATAAATGTCCTGGGACCCAGCTTTCCTGATAGCAGACCTGTTTGCAGATAAATGTGGGACTGAAGGTTTGGGAGGGTTGCTGTTCTTCTGGGCAGCAGGTGGGGTTTTTGGGATCAAGTGGTGGGGGGTTTTTCCCCCTCTTAAAGGATTGTGGCAACCAGACATTTTCTATCATGTTTGCCAGCACTTTTCTCCACTTTTGTGCGTGGGAAACTGAAGTTGAACCGAGCATCTGCTGCTGCCTATGTTTGGAGACAGGACCTGAAGGAGACTTTAGTCTGATCCAGTATGTCCCTTCCTATGAGTCCTTCCAGCTCACCTGCCCACCTCCCTCCCGGGGCTGCGAGTGCTGGCAGAGCCTGCTGGTTTCTGCAAGGATAAATCCTTTATCAGGAAAAAATACTATAGCCTCAGTCGAACACTAAGCAGCGAGTGCACATGTGTTTCCACTCTGGTGTATATTTTTATGTACATAGGGGCTGTGCATTTGAAGTGAGTTGAGTTGCAGGCAGCTCCGATCAGGGTCTTCAGTTCCCTTCTTCTGCTTCAGGCTCCCTTCCCAGTGAGGTTTCCCTTTCCTGGAGGGCTGAGAAGCCGGGGACAGGTTGTGTAAAGCTCTGCACCTCTGCAGCTGGCTGGGAGAGACTTGGCAGCTTTGTTAGGGGCTGTTTGTACTGGCAGCTCTGGAGTAGGGTGTGCTCCATCAGGGCTGCTCAGCATGGAGAGAAACTGCACTGTGATTTAGCCCGGGATTGCTTGCTTGAGGCTATAAATAACCTTCCCAAGTGCCACAAAAGTTCTCATCTGAAACAGTGGCATACTTCTGCCATACTTGTTAAGTCAGTTCACAGGCTGCTTAGTGAAGCTCTTGGCAAAAAAAATAACTGCTGGGATTTGGCAAAGCTGTGTGTGCTCAGACTGGGGGTCCCAGCTGGGCAGCGCGTGGGCTCAGCAGATGCTGGAAGGTCCCAAGGAAGAAGCGATGGTGGTGGGATGCTCCCAGCCCTGCTCTCTGCCTGCTGAAGTGCTCTGGTCTTTCACATCCCATACACGAACGCCCATAAAGGCTGTTGTTGGGTGTAAGAGCAGGAAGCTCAGCCCCTGCGTGGGGGGTGGCTGTGGGTGGCGGCTGGGTGGGGTGCGGAAACGGGGGCGAGTGGACAGCCCTGCTTCATCAGTGTGGAAAAACTTCAGCTCTCCTGCTGCACCCTGGGCTTTGTGTCCTGCTGACCCCACTGCAGGGCTGCATCCCACTGCAAAGGTGTTTCCTCTTATCGCACGAGCCCTGTTTTGGCTGGTGAGAGGGGAGGGTGGGTGCGGTGCACATGGCTCTGGTGGGTGCTGGGGTCTTGTCTTGGGATGCCCAGAGCTCTGTGTTTCTGGCACTCGAGCCCCTGTGCAGCTCGTAGTCAGTGCAGGTGCTTCTGGGGTCAGCAGGCAGGTAGGCACTGACATTCTTCAGGCATCAGCTGGACCAGTGCTGCCTGGCATGAGTGCCCCTGTGCTAATGCCCACTGCCTGCTTGTGTAGCTCTGGATGGGTCTGATGTGCTGTGTTAAACTCCCTGGCTCCTAGGGCTGGGTGCACCGTGGTGTCCTGAGGGTGCAGAGCCCTATGAGGGAGGACTGGGCAGGGCTGGAGCCCTCCAGCTCAGCGGAGAGCCCGCTGCACCCGCCTGCCAGGCTCAGGCTGGAAAGCCAGGGCTTTTTTCCACTGAAGTCAGCTGGCATCCTGACTTTTCCGTCCCTTTTGGCCTCTGAGCCTGCACCACCCCAGTCTGAGTAAACTTCCCCCCTTTCCTTCCAGTGAGGCTGGATGTTCTGGGGTGCAGGGCTGAGCTGAGCCGTGTCAGCGCAGCCCCAAGGCTCTGTGGGCAGACACTGTGTGTGGGCAACTGGAGAGCAGGAGCTCCAGGACAGCGAAAGTCTCGGGAATTGTATTTTATCTTGTTTTCCATGATGGCAGCAGCCCAGGGTGAAGCCCTTATCAGCCAGGCTGGGTGTTTCCCTGGGCACTGGGGAAATACAGAGGTTTCGGATCTCTGGGCCCCTGGCTGGGGACTGGTGCCCGAGCACTTTGGTCTTTGCTTCGTGGCACAGCCATGTGTCACAGGGTCAATGTCCCCGTACCTGCTGCCGTCTTCGTGCTGCTCTGGACTCTTCAGAAGCCTTGGGACCCTCACACCCCATATCTGATGCCTCCTACCTGGCTGCTGGTACCTCCAGTAACCCCTCCCCAGCCCAGGTGCAGGATGCCCTGCTCAGACAAGGCTCTCCTGGCCCCTAGGATGGCTGTGTCGCCCGCGGTGCAATGTCCCAGCGCGTCTCCTCTGCCTGCCCTGCCCTGCTGCCTGCCTGCAGCTCCCCTGCAGAAGCAGTGGCTCCTCGTCCATGACAAGCTCCCTGACTCAGGGTGGCTTTCGAAGCTGGAAGGCCGGCAGCTGGCCAGTCTAGGCTCCCCTGTAAGCTGGGAATGATTCAGCCCCGACCTTTGTGCGTGGTATCGGGCTGGCAGAGCAGCAGTGTGCCTGCCTTGGGAAGGCAGCAGCTCCTCTTCGGGAAGGCTTTTGCTGCCCACCACCTGCAAGGGATCTCATCAACACCCCTTGGAAGGTGTCCCCTGTCAGGGATGAGATCGACCCTTGGTTTACCAAAAATATCTACCACCTGCTGAGACAGAAAAAGCACTTTCTCAAGAAATTTCATTTCTGACAGCGTGGAAAATGAGCAATATTAAACAACCTCAGGGAAAAACGAGAAACTAAGTGACTTGTGCAAACGTTGCTTTGGCAAAATGCTCTCCTTTGTTTTCTTGGTTTTTTTTTCCCTCTGGCGAGGGGAGGACTGGCATTTCCCTGATCTGGACAGGTCCTTTGTAAGCTGTGGGTGAGGGTGCATGGTGTGGGCTGTATTTGGGGTCCACTTTAGCTGGGTGTGGGACAGACAGGAGAGCCTGTTTGCATGGGAGGGGGACAGCAAGCCAGCTCCCTTTGGGTACTGAGAAGTCAGCCACCAAGCCTGTGCCATGGCAGGGAGCGGGGCTGCCCTTTCTAGGGGCCCTGGAAGGAATGATGGAAGGCTGGATCCCACACACAGGGATGAGGAGCCGTGGGGTGTGTGGGGGACCAAAAGCACCCTGCAGAATAGGTGCTTTGTGCCTGCCTGTGCTGCGGGCAAGGCAGCCCTGAGCGAGCGGCTTTGGCCACTTGCAATGTGAGGGCTGCCTTTGTGGGGCTGCCAGAGCGCCTCGTTGCAGAGGGACCCCCTCGGCTGCCCATTTACTGGCGTTCCAAGCGGGTGGCCTTTCTTCTCCTAATTGGGCCAGGGAGGAGGGGGCTACCTGGGATGTGCCCCCCACCTTCAGAGCACGGGGATTGGTGACCCCCTAATCCCACCTAGCTCTTGGCTGCCAGCTGGGGGCTCCACCTCTGCCCCCCATCCCTTGCCGAGGTGGTGGGGTCAGGGATCTGGAGGTGATTATTTGGAAAAGCTGCATCCAGCATATGTATATATGGTTTCCTCCTCAGTTCCCGGGGGCTTGGGGAGGGTGGGTTCTTTCATGGGTTTATTTTCTTTGTCAGCTCTCTTTCACACAGCTTTATTTTCCTTCCTTTTGTCTCAGGCGCCTTGCTTTCTCCTCCCCAGGCTCAGCCCCAGCCCTGCTGCCTCCCTTTCCCACGGGGTCGACCTGCTGGCACGAGTGCTGGTCCGAGCCCTGGGAGCTGGGACATCAACCCCTGCAGAGACCAGGACCACCACTGAGCCTGGCACCTCATGAGCATGTGGGTTTTAAAGGAAGGCAAAAGGCCATGCCTGCTCAGGGGTCCCTGGGGCTCCTGCCCTGGGATAGAGGAGCTGGGTCTCAGTGTTGAGGGGGAATGAGGGGTGAGTCCTGCACCCCAGAGGCTCCTGCTGCTTTGCTGAGCCTCACCTCTGCCTCACCTGATGCTTCCCACACCTCTTCCCGAAATTAAAGTCGGTGCTGTGAGTAGGAGGGCTGGAGGAGAGCAGAGCAGGAGTGGCCCTTGGTGCACTGGTAAATACGGGTGGTTTCTCAGGCCATCCCCGCTCCTTGCCGGGGAAGTGATTTAGCTGAAAGGCCAACCTTCAAGTCCACACTTTTGGAGGATACTCATCACATTGTGAAGGGTTACTCCTCTGCAGTGCAGTTCTGTTGTGTGATTTCTGCCCTGAAGGCAAAAATAATTTGGGGAGACTTTGTCCATCTGTTGAGTTTTGCATAATGTGCAAAAAATCCCTTCCTCCAGAGCGGAGGGAGAGGTGGGTGTTTTTGGAGCTGTGAGCACAGAAATTGTGTGAAGGAAGCCCACGCTGGGGCTGGAGGTGCCATGGGCTCTGGTAGGGACACACTCCCATGGGATGCAGGATGCAGCAGGATGCCCTGGAGCCCAAGTTGGGGAGCAAAGGTGAATCCTGTATGGTTTGTGACCTGAGCCCCTTGGTTCAGGTGCTTGCAAGCACAGGCTGGAGTGGAATAGCTCATTGAAAGGGCATAGATAGGATGGCATCCTACTGCTGTTTTCTAGGAGGGCCATCCAAGGAGGTCCAAGGTGGTGTTTGATTTCTGCTCCATCACTTGCTTATGAGGTGGCCCAGCCCTGACAGTCTTGCACACGCGATTTTGGGCATGACTGAGTGTTGCTGCTGGCTGAGGTTATGGTTGTCAGCCAGGAGGTTGGCATTGCTCAAATTCATGTGGCTGTGGGAGCCAGCAGTGGATGGGGCTGTCTCCTTCCTGGCTGATGGCTGCCACCACTTGCCCTGTCCTTGCATGTGAAGAAAGAAAAACACAAGGAGAAGGAAAGCGATTACCTCTCCAGTGTCAGTGACCTCGTGCTGTTGGGAATAGCTGGAAGAAGATAGGCATCATCTGGCCGTCCCCTTTGCTAGCAAAACTGTCCTCCCTATAATTCCAGCTAAGAAGTCTCCCTTGCAGGTGAGTGGGAAGCAGTGCTGGGTGGTGCCCAGCAGAAGAGCAGTGTGGGATGCTTGGAGGGAGAGGTGCTGTGCAGCTGAGATGTTCCTCTGGCAGGGGAAGACAGGGGAAGGTTTCTCCCTTACGTGCTGCACGGTGACCGTGTGTCCAGGGCTCTGGCTGCCTCAGCCCTCCTCCTCATCTCCTACTTTTTATTGATGGTTTCCAGACTTTATATAGATAAAGGGAATCAATTTGTGTCGAGGACATCTCTCTTAAAAAGAAACTGAACCTTTGAAGGGGTTGGAAGGCTCCATTTAGGGGATACAACTGAAAGCTTCTCAAGACCTGTGCTTTTGCAGCCGGGCGCTGGGCGGTTGGGTCTGGGCGGTTAATGCCGCCTTTGCTGGCGGCGTGCGCTGTGGGCTTTAATTCCCAGTTACATAAAGCTGCCCTGCACCGTGGCAGCCTGCTCGGCACGTGATGAGCACGCCAGCTGTTTTGTGCTTATTTTTATATCCTCTCTCTTCACATCCACTCTCAGCACTGACTGCCCGGTGCTGGTCGCTGGATGCTTGCCTCCATCTGCACCTGGGGCAGGAGCTGTGCCGGGGGCTTGTTGAGTTTGGGGTGTGGGCAGGGAGGGTCAGCAAGGAGGGCTCTCTGGAACAGCAGACACACACAAAACCCAGGGATGGTCGTGCAGCTCCATGCTGTGCCCTCGATAGAGGTGGCAGCAGTGTCCCAGCAGAGAGGAGCTGGGGGTCCTGCAGTGATGCTGGGTGAGAAATAACCCCTCTGCCTGTACCATGACCCCTGGCACATGTTTGGCCATTTAAGCACCCGTCTCAACGCCGCTGCTCGAAACCAGTGACCTGGGTTTTCCCAGTGTCAGCAAAGGTTACAGCTGTATTCAGGGGCACATACAGCCCTGCCAGGTTTATTGCCTGTGCTGCACTGCCGAGGGTTACGTCAGTGCTCGTGTCGAGATGAAGCGTGGGAGCACAGGGGGCTAGTAAATAGACTCCAAATGCTTTTCTTCTAGCTACACGTTTTTAGCGCTCCGCATTGACTCTTCATTGGTCGTCTGTTTTCTGATCCTTCTTCTCAATCTGCCCTCTTCCATTTTATTTTTAAAAAGGTTTTTGTTCTGCATCAATCCGTGCTGGGTCGCAGCGGTGCTGCCTTTGGTCCCCTTTGAATAGCAAAGCGGCTCCTTTATTCTGGAGGCTTGGCCTGGAGGCTCAGCATCCCTGCAAAAACAGCCCAGGGTTTGGCAGGGCTGTAATTAAGTAGTGAAGGGCCTGTCACAGGACAGGTTGCCCCAGCTATTTTAGGGATATTTCAATATCCAAGTCTATAATAGATGACTCAGTGCAGCTGAAGGGATATTGGCTTATACCTAGGTACTTTGATCAGGGCGTAGATGAATGAGTCCTGCTGGCCTGATTGCTCTGATTACTGAAGTGATGTTATTGTTAGAATAAGGGCTGCTGAATCCTTGAAACATTGTGTTGAGGGAACAGCTTTGTGATGGGAGGTGTGAAAGGCTTCAGGTACTGTGGGCAAAACGCTGCCTGTTCCCCAGGAGGGATGCTGGGTTCCATCCGGGGATGCCATCGAGACCATGGTGGGACCGTGAGGTTTCCAGCGCTGTGAAAACTTGGCTAATCAGCTCTTTCTTTCCCTCTAGTACATCGGGAGCCTGGATGTGCCACGGCCAAACAGCCGGGTGGAGATCGTGACGGCTATGAGGAGGATCAGGGTGAGTGTGAGGAGGATGCTCCTTCCCCTTATGTGTTGGGGTGGTGGGGACACTGCTTCTCCATCTCCACTCACAGCCTTCTCTCACCTAAGTCCTGTCCTCCAGGTTATTCATAACTATTTTTCACTGTCACTCTCTCCATGAAGATCATGTAACGCAAGCTTGGTGGCTGCAAGCTTGTGACTTTGTGCCCCACCGTCACATTTGGAGCATCCCCAGCGCCGGGTGTCCCCTGTGGTACCCAGGCATCCTGCGTGCCATGGCTGGGGTGGCTGCAGCCCAAGCAGCAGCATGGCCCTCTCTGTGCTCACGGTGCTGCAGAGGTGGGGATGGGGTGGGAGGTGGAAGTGGGGCTGCTGGCACTGGATGGAAACCACAGCACATCTGCAGTTCAGAGGATTTCCTCATGTGTCAGTGCCGATTCAAAGGTAACTGCAGACTGCTGTGGAGAGGTACACTTGTGTTTTGCTGCTTGCATAAGCGTTTCAGGTGTGTGCAAATGTGGGCGCTGCCTGGATGTGCCGGCAGGTTGGTGCCTGGTAAATGGCAAGGTGCAAATTAAAGTGCTGAGTAATGAGCTCTGTGGCCAGCCAGCAGCGAGCTTGTTTAACAGTGAGTAGGGTCAGGGGATGTCAGCTGGTAATGAAGTCATCTGGCTTCCCAAAATACTTATAGTCAGGATATAGGACACTCTTGCCTTATAATGCTTGGCTGATAGCCAGGAGAGGACCTTTTCCTCTGCACCCTGGCCTCTCGCCTGCATGACTGGAAGGTGTTCAAGGGCTCGGAGGGCAGCAAACCACACACCTGGCAAGCTCACTCTCCCCTGGCTTCAAACAGCAGGAGCTTGACTGCTCTTCCATGCATGGGACAGCCCTTTGGGCAGTGGTGGTTGGACTTTGGTCGGACGTATGTGACCACAGGCACAGGTAGTCTGATCTGTTCTGCAGGTCACAGCAAGGGGTCTGCCCTGCCTTCCAGGGGTGGCTTTCTCCTGGAAATAACACTCTTAAATGTAAGGAGCTGAGGATGCTCACAGGACATTGAGTAATGGATGAGCTGGTGGCCTCGTGGGGTCCCATAGGCACTGGACCTGCTGGTGTGGCTGAACAGTCCCTACCAGGGCTCGGCTGTCCCCCTGCTCCTCTCTCCACCCCTCCTGCTGACTCTGGCTATAATCCCATTTTCTCTTTTCTCATTGCCAGAGAGGGAGAGCAGTATCATATCCCAAGGACACAGATTGCAGGGCTCTTAGTTTCAAACTTTCAGCACATAAATAGTTTGTGAACTTTTTCAGCAGCTTTCCTTCCCTGTCCCCTCAGTGGTGGTGAACGTTGTGGCCAGTGCACAAGCTGGGAAGTCCTTTATGGCATTAGGTTTACTCACCTTGGTTCCAAACAAGGTTTGGGACAGAACAACCGTGACGCTCTCAAGAGCTCTCATAAACAGATGTTTCCTCTGCTGCCTTTCAAGATAAGACTTTTGAAAGAATGCAGCTTCAGCCTCAAAATCACTTAACTCCACATCAGTATGGGAGGACTGGCACAACTTTGAGGGCTTAAATAAACCTTAGGGGAAAAAACCCCCACACCACTAAAACATCCTTGTTGGCCAATACAAACAAACTTAAGCACAGTCTACAAAATTCATAGATAAAGCTCTGAATGGCAGGGAAAGGACACAAAATGGGGTAAAGTTATGATTTCTCGTGGTGAATGGTGTGCTTGAAACATGTGCTCAGGCTTCCTCGATCTAATGTAAGACAGGAGAGATCCAAGCCATTGGGAGGCCATGAGTTCACCAATCAGATCTGCCAGGGAGACTTTTAATGTCTGTTTATGTGTCACGAGGTGCTGTTTGTGCAGAGGATGCCAGGATGGTTGGTTTGATGGGAGTTTAGGCCTGTAGCCCTTCCCTGGCTCCCGTGGTTTGCGCTGTCCTTGCACCCAGCAGCAGGACGTTATCGCGGCGTTGCAAGGGTGCTTGCTGGCCGGGCTGGGCGTCGGAGGCTGGTTTCACTTTGGCTGGAGGTCAAGGAACGCATGTCCTTCTTAAAGCAGAAGGGTAGTTGTGTTCTTTGTGGAGTAAAGTAATCCCAAAACATTGACATGGGGAAACCAGAGGGGAAAAAAGCTTATTTGGGTACAGAAGGTGAGCAACGGGAGATCTTCAAGTGCAGGCTGCAGGGGTTCTGCGTGTGGTGTGTGAAGCAGCTGCTGACCTGCATGTTTGTATGGTTTTTAATGCAATCCCTGCTTTGGGAAGAAAATGGGGTGTCCTGGCATGTTCTGAGTTGCTCACTGCTGGTGAAAGAGGGGGACCCTCACCATCCCCTCCACCACTGTGGCTCCCCTTTCTCAGTGCTGCCTAGCTGCTCACTGGGCTTGGGCTCTGTTTAATAATGATTCAAAAAATCATCCTGCAGAGAAGTGAGGAAGCACCCTGCCCAACAGTGGGGGTCCCGAGGGGGAAGAGTGCCCTGGAAGTCCCCCAGAGCTGCCTGCACTGGGCTGGGAGTGGGGAGGGATGGGGCCAGAAGCGGCTGCAGCTCTCCCTGCCACCCTGCCTCCCCTCTCCTCTGGCTTCCTGTTTGGATGGAGACCTGACCCTTTGGGAGGACACGGCATAGCTGGCATTGCTGGGATTCCTGCTCAGGCCAGGCTCTGCTGCCCTGCTGCTGCTGTCCTGAGAGTGAAGCAGAGCAAGGCACTGTGGGCAGAACAGCTCCACCAGAGCCAGATGTATATATTACCCCAAAATGTATTCCCTTTTGTGGATCTGGATTGAGAGAGACTTTGTACAGGGAGCTGGTGTTGCAGGGCAGAGATGCCATCCCCGTCCCTGCCCTGCTGAAGGACTGGCGGTGGCGTGGCCATCCTCACGATGCTGGCCAGAGGGGAGGTTTCTGTCCAGAAGCAGGAGAATGTTGGAGAATTCCTGGGATTCTTGCAGCTTGGGGCGAGGAGGGAAGGGGAGGTGCTCAGCTGGCTGCCTCTGCCTTCCTGCTTTTCCTGCCTGTGCCAGCTGGCCTTGCTGGGGACACAGCCCCGTCTTGCCCTGTGCCATGGTGCATATCCCTGGCCCTGAGAGGAGTTGCTGGAACAGGACACTGGCCATGCCAAGGATGCACTTGGACAGCAATTTCATGAGTGTTAGCTACAGCTTTCCTCCAGAGCCTATGTCCCATGGGTCCCCTGCATGGCACTGATGGCCACATTAGTAGTGATAAATACCACAAGCCAGGGCTTGTTTTCCTGGCAAGCAGTTTGGCTTCTGTTTGTACAACTGAACTCTTTTTCCTCCTCATCCCAAAACAGGGTGACCCTGTCCATGTTGCTTCATGCCCCAAATTGCTGAGGTGGGTTTGCCTTCAAAGTGCTCCTTGGCTCCTCTGGATGCAAGGTGTGAGAAACCAATCTCTAAATCCAGATATTTACCCTTGGTCACCTGAACCTCAAAAGGTCCCAAGCTTAACAGTAGTTAAATGTTCATTAAAGCTGTCCTTCTGGTGTGAGCCCAGGGGACCTTCCTTGCCCAGGCTTTCCTGGGAAGCAGCAGCCCAGAGGCCACAGTGCTCTTCTGCTCTGCACTGGTCATGGGCAAAGCTTGAGAAACTCAGAGGGGAGCTCATGGGAATGGTCTGGGACAGGTCGTACCTCCATCAGCTACCAAAGTGGGTGTTACAGAGAGGAAGAGCTCAACTGATGCGTCTTCCTGACCATAAGGACTATGAGTTGTTGAAGATTTAAGTTTAAAGTGCCTGAGATAGCTGCAAGACATCCTTTCCTTTCTTCTTTTCTTTTTTTTTCAGAATGGCTGAGCGCTCGGGACTCTAAATGACAATGATAACTGTATATCTTTTTTTTTTATGTTTTCATGATGTAAATATATGCAAATACTTTCCTCTCTGTGCTCCTGGCATGTCTGCAATGCAGCCAGTGCTACCTGGCTGTGGTTTGGTGCAGTTGTTCAAGAGAGTTTGGAGTCATCCTTTTTTTCTACTTGGATTGCTGTGTGTGGCTTTAATCCAAGTTTTCTTTGGTGCCAGAAGGGATGAATTCTTATATAGGCACTTTTTAAAAGCTGTTTCTCTGGAAGTCTTCTGCAAGCCTGTTTCTGGGAAGTGTCCAGCTGAGTTTTGCAGGCTGAAAACAAGGAGGCATTTCAAGCACTTTAAAATCTAGCTCCTCTACACCTCCTACTCTGTCAGGTACATCTGATTTTGTGGGACTTCTGCAGCTTTGCATAGCTGAGCTCTATTTTAGCAAATTGGCAAAATTGCTGAATTTCAACCAGCTTGTTTAAAGCAAGATTTTGCATCCTCTGCAAACCACATGCAGAGTCACACTGGTGTGAAAATTGATGCGTTTGGCCAGTTATTTGTGTAAAGCACCTGTGTAATTTTGAGCTCATTAAATTAAAATATTTCTGAGATAACCCTGTTCCTGCCAGGGCGAGTTTTTAAAAGCATTAGGGCATTTACAGCAATGTAGTTGTCTTTGCTTTCATCATGCAAGAGGCAGCACAGTCGTGGCTGCCTGTGGGGATGTGCGCAGCGGGCAGCGGCTGCCCAGGAGATGCTCAGCCTTTGGCTGCTCCTTGCAGAGTCCCAGCACTTGGCACGAGGTGAATTATCAGTGAGCTAATGACTTGACTTGATTATCTGAGGTGAACAAGATTACGCTGTATTAGATCTGGGAGGAACCAAAGGGATATTTGTAATAATTTCAATTGCTCTTTCAGTGATTTGACAATCGCAGTAAAGAGGATGAAGGTTTCCAGGCAATTTTATTGTATTTCTCCCAGCACCATCAGTGCCACTTAACTCACAATAAGATAATGACTTGCCCAGCATTGCTACTAACATGCTACCTACTCAACTGCATGAAGCAGGTCAGGATCTCATCCTGCAGTTAGTATTTAATCAATAAACTGGTTAAATTAGTACCCAGATTCACTGGAGCAGCCTTTGGACCAAGACTGCTCATAAGGGAGGAATAGTTTCCAGGAGAGCTGGCCAAAGCCTGGTGGCCTTGGCTGTGCTGTCTGTTTTAATACCATGGCCAGGATGCAGCAAGCGCTTTCCGGCAAAGCTTTGAAGGTCACTGGCAGTGTTAAGGAGTGTGGGTTGTACCTACACCCTGTTGTAATGCACATGTAGTAAATTACAAGTTTAAGAAGGTAAATGACTCAGTGTGGCTGAAGGCAGGCATCTGAACAGTTAAGATGAAGTGAGAGCTTCTGATGCCGGAGAGTGAGTTCTGAGCCCCGAAGGAAGCCAGGTAGGGATGGGGCTTTTGGCACAGCCCACCAGAGGGACTTTGGAAAGGTGTTCCTGGGCAGACGTGAGCAAGTACTGCCTGTGCCGGCTGTCTGCTGGGCTGGTGGGTCATGCGGTGGCAGGGATGACTGGGCACAGCCAGACATACAACCTGACAGGTCCCAGGGGGTGAGGAATGGGCATGCTCCTCTTCCCCTGGGATCTCATAAATGAGTCCCGATAAGCTCATTGCCTTTTGGGTTCCAGCAGTGCCCAAGCTGAGCGTTCTCTGCCAGGCTTGGGATGGCAGCATGTCCCCTGTGGCCAGGCTCCCAGCCGTGGTGGGGAGAAGAGCTGGGTGGCAGGGTCCAGCCTGGGAAAGAGCAGGGGGTTTCTAACTGCTTGGTTGTGGAGCCATCGAGGTGAAGGAAACCATAACCCAGACAGGGGAGCATGCTTTGGGAAAGCTAGTGAGCTGAGATGTGCATGCTGGTGCATGGTCTTCCCAGAGCTCCTGCCTCCCTGAGGAGCTCAGCACTTCTGCTGTGGGCAAGTGTCCCACGGGTAGGTGGTGCTCAGGGCCCTGGCAGGAGCACACCATCCGATGCTGGGCATGCCAGCACAGCAGCAGTGTCCCTGGTGGGTGATGCTGGCCTGTGGCCAGGCAAATGCTTGGAGAGGGCTGGGAGCCAGGTAGGCACCGAGCCCAGGGCAGGACTGGAGCTGCTGGGAAAAAGCTGGGAGGCAGCAGTGCCACGTGTCCCCTGTGTTCCCGTCACACATCCTTGCCCTGTGTTTGCTTGGGTCTGCCTTTCCTTGGTTGGGCTTTCTTCCTTCTCCGAGACCTGTCAGCATCTCACTGTGACTCATCTCGCTCCCTGGCTGGGGGCTTTCCCCGCCAGAGCTCACGGTGAATCATGTTACCGTCCTGCCGACGCCATCGGCAAATATCTGCTGGGAGCTCAAGGGAGAGGACGGGGAGTAACGTCTGCCAGGCTCCCTGGACGTGGGGGAGAGGGCAAACCTTCAGCATCACTCCTTCCCAGCCAAGGGCTGCTCTGCCAGCTCCTACCCCCTCTCTAAATTCATGGCGAGCCTGACAAATAATTTCACAGACATCTGTCCCCTTTTATGTCCTTGTGCTCCTCTTCTTCCTCCTGCTTCACCCTGGTTCTTCCTCAGCAATGTTTCTTGAAGCAGGCTTCAGGCATTGCACTAACAGGTTGCTTTATCATTGGACTCAGCAGAGCCTGTGTGAGGGTGTCGGTCCCTGCTGCAGGGGTGCCCCTGGCTTTCCATGGCTCCTTCCTTGGAGGCTCTCCGTGTTGCACACACATTTTCGGTAGCACAGCAAGCCCCGTTCCGTGCCAGGGCTCAGCTGCACTAGAAATAAGGGAAAATCTGGTGCTGCAAATCCTGCTTTCCCCAGGAGCACAGCACAGCTGGGACACTGATGCACCTATCACCTGCAGCGCTGGAGGTACCGGTGAAGCTGCCGGTGGTGCCGAGGTGGCTCTCCTGCTGCCCCGCATGCCTGCTCTGGCTCTTCCTCCTGCCTAGAAGGGAGTGATTTGTGGCATCCTCTGGCTCCCAGGCATGATTGGATTTAGCCTGGCTGTCAAGAGAGAGGTCTGCAGCTTGTTCTGGGAGATGTGGGGTCATGAGAGCACTGGTAATTGCTGTTTGTGAGGGTTTGAGGAGTTCTTGCAGAAACTGTTGTCCTTTGATCGCTCTCTGCTCCTTCTGCAAGGTGGCAGAGCTGCCTTTGATTGCCTCACCCCCTAACTTGCATCAGCCTCTGCAGAAAGCACTGGTGTGGAGGGAAGGGGCTGTGTTCAGCATCGCCAGCTCTGACACACCCAGCTCCATGCTCTCCAGCCCTGTCACTGTCACAGAGAGGTGACAGTCTCTTCTGCTTCCAGAAAGTTGTTGGCAAAAATAACCATTTCCACTTATCTTTGCATTTTAGAGTAAATTCTTAACCATGCATAAGAATAAGCTCGTGGAGCACCTGAGAGATTGTTGAAGGGAGGAACCTTACAGAAGATGGCTTTAAGAGGGGTACACTGAGGTGTGGCTGATTTTGGGGTCTGCAACTCTTCCTGGCATCTCCCAGCAGTTTCCTGGTCAGCACAGTGGAAAGCTGGATTCATCCCCCTTTTCCAGATCCCTTGAGTTGGTGCCAATGTGTAGATGTAGCACTCAGGGATATGGTTTAGTTGGCGTGGTGGTGATGAGTTGACAGTTGGACTGGATGATCTTAGAGGTCTTTTCCAACCCTAATAATCTGTGATTCTGATTCTGTGTCTCCTCACACCCATGCCATTACTTTTATTTGAAGGTTTTTTTCCTTCTGATATACTGCAACATGGAATTTTCCTGTATTTTTTTAATAAACCAAGGGTTTAATCAGTGTGTTGCCATCACAGCAGCTTTTTACTCTTGGGATGGAGTAGGGTCCAAACACTCCCTTGTGCTGACCACTGAAGCGATGTGTGCACCTGAGCAGCAGAGATGTGGGCAGCTGCCTCTCCCAGCCAGGCGTGAGTATGTCCAGAGATGATACCTGGCTCTTGCCCTGTGATTAAGGGGAGAAATAGCTTAGGAAAAAGAGAGAAAAGAGTAAAAAATCCCTCACAAGCGGGCAGTCAGGCATCAAACAATATTTACTGTCTGTTTCATGGCTGAGAAACTGAGGCACAGGGAAACTGAAATGACTTGTCAGACTCCTTCCGAGGGAAGCGTCCCTGTGCAAGGAACTGGACTGAATTAAAATTGAACCAAGCTGAAGTCAACCCAGTAAATGCTACTCTTGTGTATGATCCTTTTGCTCTTGTGCTTCTCTGCTGGTCCTTGAACACCAAGGAACCCTTGATTTAATTTGTTGAAGTGTTCTCCTCTGCTGCATCACTTAAGAAGAGAGGCAAAACGTGGAGCTGCAGCCTTGCAAAAAAAAAATGCCACGTGCCGCAGTTTCTTTAGTGTTAAAATTAATTCTTGGTGGTTTTGACTTGAGGCAGCAGGAAGATGTTCCAGGGGATGGTGTACACCAAATGGCCCAGGGGGAAGAGCAGCGTCAGGGCCTGCCTGGCAGCCTGCAGCAAGGGGAGAAGGATTTTGGCGTGGGATTTTGCGGCTGTGAGAACTGTAAGGCGGGTGTGTGTGTGTGTTACGGCGTGTTCCTGCAGTGAGGAAAGGACCACATCTGCTTAAGAGGAGAGGCTGCAAAAACTATTGTGTGAGCCGGTCTGGGGAATGGATCTCGTGTAATTAGGGAGCTGGAGGAAAGGATGTGTCTATTGTAGGACAGCAGAACAACAAGCACAGCCAAGAACGAGATAAAGGAGCTGAGCACTCTCCCAGTCCCAGTGGAGAAGGTCTGTAGCGTGCAAAGCACAATGCAAGCTGTGGAGATCCCCTGCCTCCTCCTGCCTGCATCTCCTACGACCTCTCTACATCACAGCTGCTTCTTGGCACAGCGCTGTGGCCACGGCTGCCATCCCTGGCTGCTCCCCTCTCCCTGTGGATAACGGTTGGTGGGTGATGTGCTTCAACTGGGATTTTTAGAGGGATTGGACTGTCCCAGGCTGCAATGAAGATGAAGATTGTAGCCAAATTTGGATGAATTGTCAGAGAAGAAAATGTGTGTTTCTCAGGTTAGGTTTCCCTGATGGAGAATGAGGAGCCTAGTGGTTCTTAATCTGTTGCTTGGTCTTCACCAGCATGAGTCCAACATAGTGGAAGAAAACTCCCAACCAAACCAGTTCTTGCCATATGCTTCCCTGTGGAAACTGCTGATCCATTTCAGAATTTTGCAGAAACTGCAGAAACTGGCCTGAAGTGGGTATTCACCTCAGGAAGCTTCAGCAGAGATGGTTACATTTCAGCTTAACTCTTTAACTGAAAGCAGCCCCACCTGTGATGTTTTACAGGGTTGTTCTTGGATCACGGTAGTGACATGGAGAGCCAGCTCTGCCTTTTTCCCTCCAAAGCCTCTGGTTTTGTTTTGGCATTTTGCTCCAATGACATTTTCTTACTCCCTCTTAGCATGATGGATGGGACTGGTCTGGACTTCTTCAAACACTCCCTGATCCCTGGGAACTTTGGGGATGTGTGTGTATCCCTCCTGTACTGGAAACACAAAGAGCACACCTCTGCTGACCTCTACATAAATCCTAACATATCCTCAATATTTTAAAAGAGAAATCCAGAGTAATTGGCCCAAAGCTGGTGGTGAGCATGATTCAAGGTGCAGGTCCCACCGAGCTTCCTGTGAAAAAAGACCTGTGTTTCTGTGGTTTAAATGGATCCAACTTCAGCTCCCAGCTAGATGATCTTCTGCCTTTGCCTAAAGTCAAAGAGCCTTCGATGTGAGGAAGGTCTCCCCAGGTCCCAGGTCTGAGCTGCAGACAAGTCCCCTCCTAGCCTACTCTTTGGATAAGCTAAATGGGAAGAGCTTGTTTTAACCTCTGAGACTTAGGAGTCTGGGAAACGTGCCTCGTGTTCTTGTTGCTTTCTTCTAAACTCTTTTCTATTGCTTCTGAGAAGTGTATGGTAAAGCAGAACATGTTGTGTTGGGATGGATTATATTGGGAGTGATTTTAACAGTGCTATGTTTTGAGAAAATGTCACCTTTCTGGTGACACTGGAACAGGCTGCCCAGGGAAGTGGTGGAGTCAGCAGCCCTGGAGGTGTTCAAGAAACGTGTAGATGTAGCACTCAGGGCTATGGTTTAGTTGGCGTGGTGGTGATGAGTTGATGGTTGGACTGGGTGATCTTAGAGGTCTTTTCCAGCCTTAATGATTCTCTGTCATTCTGTTTTGCTGCACGTTGCCCTGCTCATGTGCCCAGGACCACACTGTCCTTATAATGTCCTTTCCACTGGGATGACACCTTTCCATGTTTTTTTAGGATGCATTTCTGTATCTTGTGGATGCAGCTTCTGTTCTTGTACCTTCAAGAGGCTGCTTGGCCAATGCTGTATAAAATCAGCCTGAAATAAAGTTCCTGTACACTTGATCTGGATAGCAAATACTCTTTTTCTTCCAGACCTGCCTAAAAATGAGCAGTGCTGTGCTCTCCTTGCTGTCAGGTTTCCTGGAAGCACCATGGCATTCTGTCATCTCTCTGTCTGTCACTCCTTCATTTGGGGCTCCACCAGTGAGGTGGATTTCAGCCCCTTAATCTGGGCTGTGTGGTCACTTTAGATAACATCTTTGTCAAAGTGCACACAAAGGGGGAAACAACAGTGTGTTCTCTAAGGTTCTGAGCCAGCCTAATAGCTCTGTGAAGTGCACTTCTAATTTCATGGAGGAATAGTTTAGGATCTCAACTTGCATAGGAGTAGCACTGTGCCAAGTTGTACTGCAGTCCTTTCGCTTGATGTTAAGTCCTACATTGGATGTTTCCTAACTCCACCTAAAATATCCAAACTTTTATTAGCTTGGATTTTTTTCAAGGATCTGAGGCTATATAATTCTTTCTCAAATTCTCTAAGGGACATTATTCGGATTTGTTGACTTGAGCATGTAGAATTTAGTGGATGATTTTTAATACCTGCATTAGTTACTGCTGAAATAGGAACCATGAAACGAGTGTGATATGAGTAATGACCTCTTTCCTCCAGTTACAACCCAGAAACACTGTTGAGCGCTGCCGGCATCTAATGAGCCCCACAGGGCTGGCTTGTTTCTGATGTGCTGAGAAGCGTTTAATGCTGCTGCTCATTCATTCTTTATTAATTGTCTGAATATCGTAATTGCTGATTTAGTTACAGTGTTACCAGCTTGCCTTCCTTCAGTTTGTCATTGCTCTTCTGCTTGGCTATTCTCATCTGGTCTTACTCACGTTTTTTATGCAGCTGTGGGAGAGCAGCTCTTTGGTGAGCAGTGGAGAAAAAGCCCAAATAAATCCTGTATTTCACAGCTCGGGGTGTCAATCACACTGTGTTCTGATGTGGCTGAGCTGACACCTTTCTGAAGTGCTACGTGGGTATGTTCTTACTGTGCCCCTGTCTCTGTCACCTGCCCTCGGGGTGGGTTTGGGGTCACTGTGCTCTTCTGTGGTGTCAGCCCTGCCTCTGGCCCCCTCCGTGCGGGTGGGGATGGTCTCCTTGAGGCAGGATCTGTCTTGGAAAGAAAGCATTTCGGGAAGGAAGTTAATCCTGGATACAGCAATTCTGTTTTCCTGCTGGGTACTATCTGTGCTGCTCAGCACCCGGCACTCCTGGTGTACCCCAAGGCACCAGGAAGAGGCAGGGGTTTAATCAGGGATTACTGTAAACTGCTGGGAATGGCAATGCTTTTCTTTAAGCCAAGCTCATTCTAGCACATGGGTTCAAACCCAGCATAGCCTGGGTGAGTAGAGGCCCTTTCTAGGCTCTTGTGGCTTCTTCAAAGGGCGATTGCAAGGAGCCGTCGCCAAACAGCTTGTGCACTCGCTGCCGTTGCCTGCAATAGGTTGAACCAGTGCATATCTAATGAAAAATACCACAAATTCCAGTCAGATGTGGGGTTTCCAAGGAATGTGCTTCTGCTTATTTTAGCAACAGGTGGTAAATATTAAAATGTGAGCAGCTCATCTCTTGTCTTATATCTCCAGGGCCACAAAAACCAGTGCAAAAGCAGTGCCTGCAGATGCACGCAGAGCCTGCTCCTTGTATTCATTAACCGAAGGGAGCAGCTCAAAACCTGGTTATTTTTGCAACCAGTTTGACCAGTATCTCATACACACCCACCCACCAGCTGATTCGCACACGCTGCACTGGGTCATCGGAGATGGCAGCGTGTGAAGGCGGGCGGGAGTTTGTCGTCTCCCACGTGGGTCCATCCCATGCTGTTACCGCTTCCTGGGATTTCTGAAAGGGATTCAGAGCTGTTTCTAGGGCTGGGGACTAGCCTGGGCCACCATCTCCACTGACCTTCATGCCTGGCTGAGTGGCACGGCTGCTCTCAGCCCACAAGCTGTTGCTGCGTGTGCCCGAGCCAGGGGACAAATGATAGGGCTGTGTAGGGACAGCATCTCCAGCTTTCTCTTATAAGCTCGTTATTAGTTAAACCCCAATGAATTGGACAATAACACGTGCACAGGGACCTGTTGTTGGGTGTGATGAGCTGCTGGGAGGAGCTGAGGGATGTTGCTGGAAAGCATGCTCCTGCATCGCTGGCTGCATCCCTTCTGTGTGCCGTGCCACTGCATCCCCTGTCCCTGCAGACACAGTGGCCATGGGGGTGGGGGCGCGGCACTGATGTGTCTCAGATCTCCTCTAAATCTCTGATTTTAAGGTCTTTTCTTGAAACAAAAAAAAAAACCCAAAACCACCTGAGGGCTGTGATGGGAGGGTGTGGATCCCCTAAGGACTTCTGGTAAGGGAGATAGGGAGATAAATAATCTTGTAAATAGAAATCTGCAAAAGAGGAGGTGAGAATAAGCTGTTACCTAGAGGAACATCCATCCATTTAGCCAGCCCTATGATTGATATTGATTCACTTTTTACCAGTTCTGATTTCTTTGAGATCTCTGTGAAACTGCTTCGACTGAAGATGGCTTGTTGTGTGTGTCCCAGTTTGAGAGCTCAACTCGTGAAACTTGGAGGTAGCAAGAGGAGGTTGGAGGAGGTGGATCAAGGCAACTATCTGATATCTGGTAGGAAATAGCAAATGGAGCTGAAGGAATTTATTGTGAAATGTTCAATGTTATTGGAAAACATATTTTGCGTGATAAGTGGGCATGCTGTGATCCAGGGATTATTTCAAAGCAGCAACCTCAACTCTACTCCACTGCTCCCACAACATGGGTATTTTTAGACCGATTCCCATTTATACCCATCAGTACTCGCGACTATCACAGACGGTTACCAAAATTAAACATGAAGTTGGATGGGAAATAGGCACTGACCTTGTCAGTACGAACCAAAATCATCTTATTTCAGAGGAAGACATGCACCTCAGAACTGCAGTTTCCCATATGTGCAAATGCAAGCTCTGAGGAACTGTGGAAGAGTTCTAAAAAAGCATCGTTAAGCCCAAGAACAGGCATCCAATACTTCATTACTCCTCCTTCCCTTCCAAATTACCATGCCCTTTGGATAAAGTTGCTGGTAAAGCCACCAACACTGAGCTGTAGACAGGATGACATGAGAAATTCAAGCCTGAGGAGCAGCTCAAACCGAGCTGGTAGGATGGCAGAAGTGTATCCAGTGTGTTTGCCCATGCAGTGCCAGCAGTTTGGTGATGGAGCGGATGGGAACCTGTGTCCTACCCTCAAACACCTCTGTGACCCCATGCCCAGCAATGGGAACCATCCCCTCTGTGGGCACGAATGCTGCAGGCTGGTTTTGTCCCAGGTTTTGGCAGCAGGACAGGGGAGCACACACAAAATGACGGCACTGCAGGGATCCCTGAATCTCCCCACTGTCCTTGCCCCTGTCTCCCAGCCCTGGGAGGGAGCAGGGAGGTGTTTCTGGCACCCCAGAGGTGAGCCCATGGGCATGCCCATGGCTGGGTGTTCCTTACAGCTGCGTGCAGGAATCGGGGCGATGGCGTGTGCTCACCAGAGACGCGATGGGATTGCGTGCCCGTGGTAAAGGGGAGTCCTCGATAGACACAGATGGCAGCACAGCACGTTGGTAGGGCAGCTTAAGGCAATCTTCTAAAAATGGGTTTTAGTCCATTTATTGCTGACCAGATTAGTAGGCTAAGCAGGTATGCCAGTGTGCTCCCCTCCAGCAAGCCTGGGCTCCCCGTGGGCTTACAGCGCAGCCCACAAAGGTGAACTGTCAGATATTTTGAAGCCTTGTTCAGAAATGTCTCCTGGATGAAGCTGACCACCCTCCTGGGAGGTGTCCTGCTTTCCAGCTGCTTCATCCCACGATGTCTGCTGCTGCCCCAGTAGAGCGGGGGCGATGCCCAAGGGAGGTGTGGGCTGGGGCAGGCTGGCAGCTGCCTTTCTGCTTTCGGGGCAGCAACGTGCAGCAAAAGCAATGGGAGGGAGCGATCCCCGGCTCTCTGCTGCCCTCCCCACCTGCCCGCCGGGCTCTCGGGGCGGTTGCTGCCTCGGTTCCCTGCGGAGCAGCAGACCATGCCCGGCTGTCTGCTGGGCACCAGCCCGCTGTGGCCAGGCCCGTGTGGCTGGGAGGGTTTGGGACACGCTGCTGATCTGCCACACTCCTCCTGGCCAGGGTGCTTGTTTGCTGCTGAGCCAGAGCTGTACTTTAAATCGTTTCCTTTTCCTCTCTGGTGCTATTTTCTTTCTGCTGACATATTTGAGAGACTGGTCGTATTCTCTCATTTAGCTGAAATGGTCAGGCTTCTCTGGGATGGATCTGCTGGATCTCACCCAGGAAGCCTCTCTCTGTGCCACTTCCTTGCCTACAGAAGTGTTCCTGGGCTTGTGCTGGGCATTGCAGCTTGTGCATCCCTGTCCGGCACGGTTGTGTTTGCCACATCCTGTGTGCATGTGGCCAGTCCCAGCACACAGCCCCTGTGCCCCTGGCAAGCTGGATGCTGTGTGTGCCTCACACACGTGTGGGCTTTCCCAGCCTTTCAGCCTAGGAAAGCGTTGGTTTACAGAACACATGGGCATGGCACAGTCCTGGGCTCACTGTGCTGCCGCCCCTCCAATGCTGGAAGTCGTGTTCCTCCTCCCGTTAGCAAAGCACCAGAAGGAAATAAAGGAGAAGAGACGTTCCTGGCAGTGGTCTGTGCCTGGCACTGCCCCTGGACCCTGGCACTGAGCTCCAGGCAGTGTTTACCCCACAAAGGCTATAGCAGGTGCTGCCCACCTGCTCCTTCTGCTCCCTGCTTTCTGTGCCCATCTCTGGGGTGGCTCAGCCCCCTGGCCAGGAAAGAGCCACGTCCCTCTCCAGTTCCCTCTCTGGTTCCCTTTCCCGTTCAGCCCGCAGGCAACTCTGAGTCATCCAAGGGCACTGGTGTTGGTGCCATTTCCGTGTGTGATTCCATAGAGCAAAATCCTCATCCCCTGCGTGGAGCTGCTGTTTGCCATTCCTCCCAATTACTGCTGTTAGGATCCCAGCAGGTTTCTCAGGCTTCTCCCCTGCGGGTTATGCCTGATCCCCTGTACATTCCTGAGATTTACTTTCACTCCCTGTACTTTCAGCAGCAGAAATTGTGGGGTATGCATTTCCCCCCTCCTGAAGTCGTTAATTCTCAGAACCCTGGAGCCCATGCCAATTGAACTCAAGCTCAGCTGTCATTTTGTAATAAGTTAATTCTTCCTCAAGAGAACAGTACTCAAAGCGCTGGGAAAGCCTTCGTTAGTCTGCCACGTCTCCCTGCTTTCGTTACCCTGAGCTGACCTTGGGTTAAAGTCTGACTCTGAAGGTATTTTATTAGCAGTGGCAGGGCTGGGGCTGCCCGCGCCCCGGGCTCCTTGCCAGCCCTTCGCCTTCAGCAAAGGTGGCTCGGTGGGATCCGGCTTTGCACTGAGTTTCATGTCCTTTGTGTATAAACACAAAGCAATACAGTTTCCTGGCCAAAAAATCCATCCCCTTCTGTGCTTTTTCCCCTGCCTCCTGAGCTAGCATGGTAGCAATGAGTTAATTGTTTTTTCCTTATTAATTGAATTCTCAGCCTGCTGCTCTTTCCCCAGTACAAGCTTGTAAACCTCCCCCCCCTTTTTTTTTGAGGATGAGAGGATGGAAGGGGACAGGGCCAGCTCAATTCATTTAAAGGAACTTCCTTTAAAAAATTTCCTGTTTATTTGCTAGCACAATCTGACCATATAGCATTCCCAGTACCTTCCCTTACTGGGGAGTGCTACTGGGCAGACTTAAATCTGTACCCGCTGGACTTTAGATGGGCAGGAATTAAATGAGGGCATTTTTATTCCGGTTAATCTTTTTCAGATGCTTGTGGATGGTGGGGGGTGAGGAATCTAGAAAGGCATCATCTCCCTGCTCTGGCTAACCTAGCATGCCGTGCGTGGTTACAAGTTTTCTGACACTTTTGCCGTGTAGGAACAGTGTGACAGGGACAAATAAGCAGTTTCTAAAGCTGCTGAGTTTCCTCCTGCTTTTCACACATACCCATCGCACTGGGATTCATACATAGCTTTCCTCTAAGCTGACAGGGTTACATACACTCTCTATTAAGCAACATATGTTACTCTGTTCACCAGAAAGGGCACTTTTAATACTCTGCCAGTAGGAATGTGTTGCGCAACGGTGCATGCACCAGCTGGCATTATTTTCCATCTAAAGTTATTTAAATAGCGAACTCCATGTACAAGACAGATGTTGTGAGTAGACTCCCACTAACCTGAGGTCAAAGGTAAGGCCCTCGTGTTCTAACAAAGCAGATGTTTCTTTTCTAATTGAGATGATGAACATTTTTTTTGGTGGGCAGTGTAAAATTAAGGGATAATCTTTTTTCACTAATTAGCTGGTTGGAGTTTACAAGTGATCTAATACTTCTTTTTTTATAAGTAAGACCACTTTTTTTTTTCCTTAAATACTTTTATTTTTAAACTTTGGCATATCTGAAATGTCCATTTTCAGTCTTTGCTTAAAAATTTTAGTGGAGTGTGCTTAGAGCTTCAGATGGACACTGAGTGTGGAGCTGTGCAAGTCCAGGTTTCTCTGCTCTTTCAATATTCTGTGCATTGCCCTGAAAATATTTTTTGTCTATCTTCTGGGATTGCCACATTTCTGTATTTAATAGAATTCAATATAATAGAATAGAATTCTATAATTAATAGAATTAACCCAAACTTTTAGTGTTATTACAGGTATTTAAAGATCCAGAATTGTGCCCAAGATGGGCAAACTACCTGGGTTGAAGGCCAAGAAAGCTCTTCTGACCATTGTGTAATTAGTTATAAGTAATTCAGTGAAATGCTACGTGGTGTGAAACCAAAGGGGATCACGGAGCAGTTGCACAAATCCCCTTTCCTTCCTTGATCCCAAGCTGGATAATTATTGTTGTATCACTTCTTTATTAAACAGCAGGCTGCGATTCAAGTCTCCAAACTGGAGATATCGGTAGCTGAATTCCCTCAAGGGAGAGAAATGTCATTATTCTCCTGGAGCAATCGCCTAAATCAGAATTCAGTATCCATAGAGCGTGAATTGCTGCTGCCCAGCTCCCTGCACCCAGGTCCAGAGGCTCTCTATTGCTCCTCTTGCAATGCACAGCAAAGCTCCTCTGGAACATCCCTGTCCCCTCCCAGCAGCAGAGCGGGTCCCACACTGGTGGCTTTGAGAAACCCCACTTTTGCTTTGTCATGTACACGGTTTTGTATCAGCTCAGTGAAAGCTCGTTAGCAGTGATGGTGTGATTTC
Source organism: Caprimulgus europaeus (assembly GCA_907165065.1). The sequence continues at coordinate 26,544,193 of OU015534.1, read as the reverse complement.
TAGCGTGCCTTTGGGGATGCAGGGTGTATTCCCAGCAACTGGCATTGGTTCAACATCCCTGGAAACATGCAGGGTTTCTTCTCCTTCGGTTCAGCTGATTCCCAATGGGTTTTGAATGCAGCAGCAGTTGCTGTGGCTGTGCAGATGGTCTCAGAGACCCTTCAGTGGCATTTCCCAATCCCCCATCACCTGTGCTCTCCTCCCACCAACAGGGAAAGTTAAAACCCTAAGGCTTTGCATCTCTTAAGCTTTCTCTCTCCATTTCACAGAATCCCAGAATTGCCCAGATTGGAAAAGACCTTTAAGATCATCGAGTCCAATCATTAACTTCACACTGACAAGTCCCTGACTAACCCATGTCCCTCAGCACTGTGTCTACACAGGTCTTCAACCCCTCCAGGGATGGGGACTCCACCACTGCCCTGGGCAACCCCTTCCAATGTCCGAGAACCCTTTCAGGGAAGAAATTCTTCCTCAGATCCAATCTCAGCTGCCCTTGGCACAACTTGAGGCCATTTCCTCTTGTCTTGTCACTTGGTACTTGGTTGAACAGACCCATCCCCACCTCTCTCCACCCTCCTTGCAGGTAGTTGTAGAGAGATTTCACAGCTGAAGGAGGGATGTTGACAAGTGTGGGCAGTCTGGGCAGATCTCCATGCCCAGGGCTGACAGAGCTGTGGTCAAGAATAGCTCCAAGCTCTCTCCTGATCGGTCATACGGAGAGAGGTTTCCCATTGCCCTGTTAGTAAAGAGGAGTTTTGGGCAGATGTTAGCACAGGGCCAGCTACCCTTCTGGGGCTGGGGAGAGCTGGGGTGCACACAGGCCCCAGCCCAGCCCCGAGTGCTGTACCTGGGCAGGTGTCTCTCCCAGTGCCTTGAGCTGACTGCAAGCATCGGTCACTGCAAGGGCTCGCAGCGAGATCTGCCTTTCTCCTGCCGTAGCTGATATGCAGCGTCCCTGCACAGCCCGGCGTGAGCCAGTGGTGCTGTCCCTGGGCAGGGGGCTCTGAGGGGGCTGGCGCTGGGCGGTTGCTGCTGATTTGAACTGATGCACCATGAACTGGGAGGTCTGAGCACAGATTCTGCCCTGTGTGGTTTGGGGTTCATCCTCTATAGTTTCTTTGGCTCAAATCTCACTTGAAGGAACTGCACAAACCTAATGCTTCCTTTAACCTTAGCCTTGGGGTGACATCTCTCTGGCTTGCTGAATTAGCCTGGTGTAGAAGGCAGTGCAGGTTGCTGTGAGCAGGGGTGAAGCAGCACATGAAGGGTGTAGATGGCCATGCAGGGCTCTGTGAAGCAGTATCTACTCCCTCTTGCTTTGGTCTGGTGCCCCTCTCTCCCAGGTGCTTTTCCTCCCTTCTTGCACCTATTTACCCAAACTCAGATTTCAAAGCTCCTCAAAATCAGCAGTGCATCTCCTGGCCCGTCAGAATCGATGTTCCTGCCCCACGCAGCCCAGGGATGCATGCGAGAGGCAGCTCGGCTGAGTTGCTGTTATATTGAATCCTCTTCCTCGCTAATTTGTTATTAAATTATGGCTAGTGTTTCATTAAAGCCCTAGTGGGCATAAGTTCATTAGTGTTTTACTGGCTAGAGCTGCACTTTGTTGCATGGGTAATATGTCCCGAAAAGCATCTGTGGCTGTTGGAGTGATTGCGCTAACGAGCTCTGGTTGGGGCAGCGTGTGCAAGAGCTCCCAAAGCGCATGGCTTGGACTTGTAAAGGAGCTTGGCTCTCGCCTCAGCATCAGGATAAAGGCCTGGATTTATGCAGAGGCTTAACAAATCTGGCTGGTCAGCCCTTCCGAGAATTCGACTTCTTTGATCCCATCAGTTCTGGCTGGAGTTTTGCCATGATGTGAGCCATCAGCACAAGGGGACTTTGGCTTCAGCATGGCAGAGGGAAACCAGCTTTCCCCACGGCACTCCCCTCTGCCAGGCTCGGGGCAAGCCTGGGCAGAATCCCCTGCCTGCACCAGGGATCACAGAAGCCTCTCCGAGGAGCTCTGTGTTGATTCTCTCCCTGTAACATATGCTGGGGCTGGGTAGCATCTTTGCTGAAATGTCCTGGCCTGTCTTCATTGCTGTCCTGGGGCTGTTACTCACCCAAAAAACAGGCTAAAAATAGTCTCTCTAACTCTGAGATATTTTTCAGGGTTGCTGTCTCTTCCAAGCCCGCTTTAATTAGCACTTGGGGTGGCCCAGAATAGAAACCCCACAGCTCCAGCAGCTCAGAAATGCAACTGGATATTTATAATCGGTGATCGTTAGGACCAATAAATCAGGTTGCAGCTCCGGAGGGGGCCGTGCAGTCGCTCTGGGTGTTGTGAAGAGCATCCAGCTCAGCCCACGGCCCCCGGAAAAATCGCACACAGAGCTTCAGAAGGTGCTGGGTTAATTACTCCAAGGTTGGCAGGCTGGAGCTCACCTTTTCAAGGCTAAATCAAGCTATTTCTTTAGTGTTAGTTCCCAGCCTCACTGTGGGGATCTTGGTACTGGGCTGGTGTCTTAGCAAGGCACAGAGGGGACTCTTGGATGCAATTTCATCTCTGCTTGTAACAATGGCGAAGGGGATTGTGAGACATGAGACTTGGAAACCCACCCAGGTAGGCTTTTTGGTGAGGGACCGTGGTGGGACCCTTCTGCATGAGGGTAAGCCCTTGCAAGCAGCATGTGGGTACGTGCTGGGGATTTTGGGGCTGGCTGTAGCCACGGTGGGAACCTGAGCTCTGCTTTCTCCAGCCCATCACCATGGCTTCAGCCCTGGAGCAGGTGGGCTTGGACAGCTTGCCTGGTCTGTGCATTGAGGAGATCAGAGCTGCATCCCCCCCAGCTGTTTTCTGAGTCATCTGTATCTCCAGTCCCCGTCGATGACTTTAAAATGGCTTTGAGGAATTGTATTCTCAGGCCTTTTTATCATTCGATCGCAGGACGGGGCCAGCAGCTTTTCCTGCCTGCTGGCTCTGGCTGCCAAAGTTAATACATCACGCAATGCAATGCTGGAAATGTCACACAGAGGCTTGGCACGGACCAGAGGCAGGGCTTTGCATCAGGGTGCCTGCCCTGTGCTCCCTCTGCAGAGAGACTGCCGAAATAATGAGAGGATTAATTAAATTCCTCTTCCTCAGGCGTGCAAGGGCTGGATGTGGGGCTTTGCTGCTGGGTAAGCATGGAGGGTCTGTCCTCAGGGCTGTGCACAGCACCCCTGCCTGTGGGACCAGCACACTGGGTCCCTGATGTGGGTGCACCCATGGTAGGCTGGTTAGGGGACTCTCCAGAAGTCCCACAGCAGGAGGTTGCTCAGCCTAAACGTCTTACCTAGCCTGTTCCCTGCCAGCCCTCTCCCCGCTTGCAGGACTCTAAATGCAAAAGTCACTGGATCTTGGGAATCTCACTCTCTCCCAGGGGCTGGGCCAGAGCTTTGTGTTTAGTCACTGATCTTTAAAAGTTCCTGTTGGGTATTTTTCCTGTCCAGTGACTTCTAATTGAAGTGGGTAATTGCATTATCTCATCTCCCCTGGAGAGGTTCACAGAGTCTTTGGCCATCATGTTCAGTGTAATACCGAGGCCCTAAAAACCCCACTCAGAATGAGGTTTCTCTTACCAGAGCTCAGCAATGGCCACAAGTCAGTGGGGCAAACCCAGCCAGGCTGCGGAGCCCCGGGGGCTAGCAGGGCTGGGGAGGTGGCAGTCCCTCTCTAGGGAGGTACAGCCCTTCGTAGGGGCAGAGCAGGTGCCTTTGAAACACAAGTTAACATTCCCAGCAGCATCCTGGGCTGAGCAAAGCGCTATCCCCATCCAGCGCCTGGATTGCTTCGAGGTGTGTCCCTCCAGATCCTGGGCACGGGGACACTGTGAGGCAGAAAGTCCCCCTGTCCTGTCCTAGCATGGGTGCACAGGCTGATGTGGACACGTGCCTGCATTTATGCACCTGGGGTCAGGGAGATCTTTCCTTGTCCCTCTTCCTTCTTCCCATCAGAGCCCCTTCAGCCCTCCCTGGGACTTTTCTGGCATGGGAAAGCTAATTCAGGTGTTTTCTTCTGTCCCCTGCAGTATGAGTTTAAAGCCAAGAACATCAAGAAGAAGAAAGTGAGCCTCATCGTGTCAGTGGATGGCGTGAAGGTCATTCTGAAGAAGAAGAAGAAGGTAGGCAGCCCCGGTCCCTGTGGCAGTGGGAGCCCTCCCCTCGTGGTGCAGGGACCTGCAGGGTTCCCGAATTTCTGAGGAGCTCCGGTGGGCTGGGAGAGGGAGGGATGGTCTGGGATCAGCCATGGATGAGCTGTGTTCCTGCAGGATGGCAGAGCCAGTCCTGATGCGGGTGTAGAAGGGGCTCGGGGGCCCCATGGTGTGGGACAACGCCGGCCCCAGCAGGATCTGGCCTTTGGCAAAGGGTTGCAGGGGAGCAGCCGCAGAGCTGTGACCAGCGCTTCCCGGGTCTGTCCCTGGACTGTGTCTGCCCTGTTCTTGATCTCAAGGGCAGCATCTGACGTACTCATTTTCAGCTTCTTTTGTTGCAGAAAAAAGAATGGGCCTGGGACGAGAACAAAATGCTTGTCATGCATGATCCCATCTACAGGTAAACCTGCCCGCTGAAGGGACAGAGGCTTGTGTGGCTCTGCCGTGCCTCTTACCCCACACCACACTGGCGCTGTGCTGGGGACTGACCACAGAGAGCCACTGCCAGCCCCACGGAAGGCTGCTCCCCTCACTTGCTGCGCTCTCTAAAAGTCCCCAGCTCTTTTCCTCCATCTCACTGGCAAAAGCAAAGAGCATGGGGCGTCTTGTGTCCTAGGGAGGCTGAATGGCAGCGAGAAAGGGCCCCAGCTGTGCCAGGGAGGGGGTGGCACGCTGGCTGGGGAAGGTGCCCGAGCAAGGAGGCCAGCTCTCCAAACAGGCAAGGTAGAGGAGTGAGATTTGCTCTCCTCAGTCCCTGAAGGGCTCCCGGGCCACTGGCTCTGTACTTGGGGGCTGAGCAGAGAAAGGCCCACGCTGCCTTCACAGAACGCTTGCTGCTGCTGAGTCAGCAGGCTAATTTTCCCAGCCGAGGCAAAGCCACTGCCAAAAAAATTTCTGATGGGCTTTAGCAGGGATGTGCTGCAGAGGCTGGGCATCTGCCAGCACCCTGTGCCCTGGGAAGCTCTGGCTGTGGCCTTGGCAGTCTCCTGGGCATGTGGGTAATATGTCTGTTGATACCCCCCCTCCTTCCTGTCCTTGCAGGATATTCTATGTGTCGCACGACTCCCAGGACCTAAAGATCTTCAGCTACATTGCCAGGGATGGGTCTAGCAATGTCTTCAGGTGCAACGTCTTCAAATCCAAGAAGAAGGTAAAGGTGTTGGGATGCTCATCATGCTGTCAGGGGTCTTGGTGGGGCAGGACCCTGTGGTGCTGCACTGCAGCAGATGGTCCCCAGCACGGCGGTGATCTGAGCTGTGGTGCCTGCAGCCATGCTCAGTCCCTGCAGGGACCCCGAGAGCTGTGCCCAGGGGCAGCTGGGGTTATGCTCCTCCTCTCCTCTCCTGCCGCAGAGCCAGGCCATGCGCATCGTCCGGACCGTGGGACAGGCGTTCGAGGTCTGCCACAAGCTGAGCCTGCAGCACACCCAGCAGAACGCCGACGGGCAGGAGGATGGAGACAGCGAGAGGAACGGGGATGACCTGGATGTTCCAGGTACTCTGTGAGGGCGGAGGCAGGGGCAGCGTGGGGGTCCTGGAGCTTGGCAGACGTAGCCTGCAGAGTCTCCATCTTCCCACGCTGCTCCTTGCTGGCTGACACCCGCGGGGAACAGATTTGCACAGCAATCTGGCCTGCGGCGCCCCGGTCTCAAGCTGGGATCTTGCCCAGCGAGGAGCCTTCACTAGGTGTTAGCCATCATCCTCACAGACATCCCCCTTGCTGGGAGCCCATTAGCAGCGCCCAGGACTCTGCTGGGCGCGTAAATACTTTCCATGCTTGGCTGCACACACCGCAAACATTTCCTCACTGTTCCCACAGCAGAGGCCCTAGGCACAGACCTTCCCTGCACCCCGAGATGCTCATGGGGCTGGGGCTGGCTCCCTGACATGGACCCTGCTCGTGGTCCATCACCACCTCTGCAGTTCCCCGCATGTACAAAGCCATGCTCAGGATCTTGCACCAAGCTCCCAGGTCTGCAGGCAGCCTGTGGACCCCTTCTCCCTTCCCAGCCCCATGGGCAGAGGGTGCAGGATGCTCCTGGCTGGGGACTGCTGGTCCACCCTGTCACCCCGAGCTCTGCAGGGACCCTGGGGCTGCTGGGCTTCTTGATGCCAGCAGCTGCTCTGGAGGGGAGACAGATGTATTGGAAGAGTTTGGTCAAACACCTCCAGTGCCTGCCCTGCAGCCCTGTGCTGGGTCCCCCCATCCCGTCAGGAGCAGCCTGGGCTGTTCTGTGGTTTCCTGCCTGCCTCTGCAGCCAGCGCTGTCGTGATGATCTAATCATTGGGCTGTCCTGGACCGGTCATTGTTTGCTTTTCCTCCACACAATGTCCCAGCCATGATAGCAGTTCCCTGGGGATTTCTGAGCATCCACAGCTTTTTTTTCCCCCTGTAATCTCTTGTTTACCTTTCTTTAACTTTCTCTGTGTCTTCTGCTCTCGATGGCTTGTTTCTCCCAGATCAGGGGTTTTGGCCACTGTTCCCCAGGTTTGATGTGCTGGGGCTGTGTGTGTTTTTGGCCACACACCCTGTCCTGGGCAGCAGCAGGAAGCACAGCCATGCTGCTCCCTACCTGCTTCCCCCTGGAGCTGCAGGGTGGGTGGTGCTGGGGCAGTGGGGACCAGTGGGCATCACTCACCCATACCGTGGGTGCATTGTAGCAAGCTCCTGCTCCAAGCAGGCTGTGCTCTGCTCTGACCGTTCCCTGCAGCCTGCCGCCTCGCCGGTGCGGAGCGGGCAGCCGCCTCGGCGGAGGAGACGGACATTGATGCCGTGGAGCTGCCACTGCCTGGGGCCGACATCCTCGACTTCAGCCGCGGCGTGACTGACCTCGACGCCGTGGGCAAGGAGGCGAGTGCCTATGCTGACGCCAAGGTGCGTGTGTCCCTGCACAGCACGGCCTCGGCCCCGCGGCTCTGGTGTGCATCCCGGGGGCCCGGGGATCAGGAGGGATTGTGCAGCATTCCCCAGCTCCTGGATCAAAGCCATCTGCCGCCGCAGGGCTGCCCTTTGGCTTGGGGCCCAGGGCGCTCCTGGAGAGCAGTGTGCCGAGGCTCAGCTATGTGCAGCCACGTGGAAAGTGTCTGGGGCAGAGCAGATTGGGATTTTTTTCCACAAAAAAACCCAAACCAAAACAAAAAAGCCTCCTTTTTGATACAGTGGAAATTCCCATGGGAAGCATCAGCCTTTTTGGGAATCTTCTACAAACGTATTTGGGCTTTTGTCAAAACTGAAAAAATACTGTCCTCAAAGTTTTTCAGCACCCCCAGCAAAGCGAGCGTTTGCTTTGAATGCGGCAGCTTCTTTCCTGGATACTTTTGGGGGCTGCTCTGTGCCACAGCCCATGTGTGGCTGGCAGCTCGCTGAGGCAAGGGACACAAGATCACACTTTTGACACCGGTGTTTTGCAGAGCCACCTCCACCCTGAAGATATCCTGACAGCGTCGCCCAAGATGCTGCTGCCCTCGTCTGCCCAGCTGCCTGACCTGGGAATGCCCCTCTCTGCCCACCACCAGATGCAGCTCCTCCAGCAGCTCCTGCAGCAGCAGCAGCAGCAGACGCAAGTGGCCGTGGCACAGGTTGTCCGCTCTGCTCTTTGCGGGCAGTGGGAGGGCTGGGGTGCGCTACTGAGGCCCTCGGTGCAGGAGCATCCCCTCCCTGGAGGGGGGTAGGTGTGAGTGGGGACCCCACCTGAGCCAGGGTGGACCCCAATACCAGGGCGTGGAAGCGGGCTGGGCAATGTCACCGGTCTTCTGTGACACAGCCCACTCTGTCACGCTTTCCCAGCATGGCTCACTGTGCCCTCACTCCCAGGAGGATCCCAGGAGGATCAGCATTAGGTCTCCTTGCCACCAGCTTTCTTGGTCCTTTGGCCCCTCTGTTCTTGCAAATGCCTGACCTCAGCGTTAGCTGCTGCCGGCTTGTTCTGCAGGAAGGTATTTCTCATTTAAGCAGCTCACCAGAGCTTCATCCAGCTCATTACCTTAGCTTTACTTGTTCCCTGGCCCTTCCCAGAGCTCTCTGTCATTGCTCAACTACCTTCCTGGCCTGAGTGATCGGTTCCAGTGGCCTTCCTGTACTTTCCCATGACTTTCCTCCCATACATCAGAAAATCAGTATTGGTCCTTCTGGCCGTGCTGCTGCACCAAGGCCCATGTGCCTTCCGGGGTCACAGGCTCAGGAAGTTGCTTTTCCCTCTGGAAGAGAGGGACCTGCATCCTCAGGGATCCTTTCTGTCTGCCCAGATATCGAGTTGCTACAGGCAAAGCTTGCCAGGCAAAGCCAAGTCCCTCTGTGGTAGGAACTGCTCACCTTTGGTAGTTCCCAGTGTACCTGCAGAGCCTTGCAGTGGCCATTTCTTTTTCTTCCTACATCCAGATAAAAAAAAAAATCTGAAATAGTGTAACACCATTTCTTGGCTGTCTTGTGGGATGGCAGCCAGTGGCCTCATCCCCCTCTCTCCAAGGGCTGACACTTTGCCCACCCCAGGATGTTTCTTGTCCCAGGAGCTGTCACTTAGCTGCTCTTAATCCCTTCAGCATGCACCATGGTGATTTTGTATCATTGTATTTTATTAATGAAAAAGTTGGGCCCTCTTATGTCAAATGCCTTTGAGATGACTGAATGCATTACATCAACACCTCTGTCAATGGCACTGGTTATCTTCTCTCAAAAAGTACCAAGTCAGTTTGTCTCTGAACACTCAGCGATGGGCACAGGCTCAATTCTTTACTAACAGAGCTGGGAGATCCATTGTGTTGATCAGGATCTGTGCTTGGTCTATAGCTACAGGGACTATCCTGTAATTATCTTGGCCTCTAATTACTTGGCTGAGGATGAAATGCCATTTAGTTCCCTGGTTGACCAGAGACTTGCTTTTGCAAAGCGTTTCCAGATAGCTGTGAAAGTTCCTTCTCTTGAATTAAGGTGAAGAGTCCTTTCTGGGTGTTGTCCCCAGGGGGCTGGTGGCACAAGCCACTGCCCTGCTGCAAGACGTGACTTTTGGGCACTGCTCACATCTTCTCCCAGCATCACCTGAGCATCTCGTGGACCTCACTGCAGGTGCCTGTGATGGAGACAGCTATCCAGCTCCGAGGAAGGATGATGTGCAAGCTGATACTGCCAGTGCCAAGCTTTGGCACCTGCTTAGCATTTAATTGTGATTCCCCCTCTTCTAGCTCAGCTCAGGGTCCCCGCTTCACCCACCATTGTTCAGCACTGTGCTGCTGTGCTCCACTGCTGGCAGGAGGAGGAGGAGGTGACTCTGGTTCTCTTGCTTCCTGCAGCACTGGCAAATCAAGTCCCAGCCCCTTGTCTGGCCTCCTGCCACCCCCAGAGCTCGCTGTGCTTCACTCTGCCCCGCCAAGGTCACTGCCCTGCCACCTTGCTGCCTGCAGTCAGGCAGCACAGGACAAAGCAGGCAGCACCTGCCTGCCCGCAGAGCCAGCGCTGCCTCCCGGTGCCACCCAGGCGGGCAGGGACCCCAGCTGTGCTGCTTTTGGGGCCCCGCAGCTGATCATGGGTTTGGCAGGCTACAGAGAGCTCCCTCCTCCTCCCCAAGGTCACTTTCTAGGCCAAGGTAAAGCTGCCTTTTGTGGTGTTGTTTTTTTCAGAGGTTTGTTTGTTTGTTTTTGTATTAAATCCATGCTTTCCTGGTTCCCCGTAAGCCTGGCTGGCTCGGTGCTTGCTGGAGAGAGGATCACTTGTAGGAGCCATGGGTGGGTGGCAGGAGGAGATGCAGAGCCACTGTGGCTCCCGGGTGGCTCTGCACTGCTGTCCCGTTGTCTGGAGAGTGCTGCTGGGGCTCTCCTTGCTTAAGCTCAGAGCAGAGAGCTGCCCCTGAGCAAGGGCACCTGGCTGGTCTCGCCCAGCAGCGTCCCACCTCCCTGGGTGCTTACGTATGGGTAGTAATGCCAAAATCAATGGACTTCTTGCCCATGGGCTCCCACCCACAGGCAACATCCAGGCATTGCTTCCCAGGGCCAGAACGAGCAGCCAGCTCCCATCCCCAGGGCCAGAGCGAGCAGCCAGCTCCCATCCCCAGGGCCAGAGTGAGCAGCCAGCTCCCATCCCCAGGGCTGACACATCTCAGCAGCACTCTGCCATCTGTGCTGCTCCAGGCGTGTCGTGCCTGTCGCAGCCGGAGCCGCCTGCAGCTCCAGAGCAGCTCTGATGCTCCAGCCCCTGCTAGTGACAGACACTGCTGGCAGGACCCTGCCTCGTGTAAAACGCTGTCTCTGGGAAACCTGCCTGGAAAGACAGCTCAGCCAGGGCCGGCTCGCGGCACATGGCTGCACCCTCATGTGCCCGCAGCACCATCCGGTCAGTCGAGCATGTCTTCTCTTCCACATCCATCTGGCTTCCTCCCAGTCTGCCCTTTCCTCATGCATTTGCGCCACACACGCATGACCGATGGTTTGGTCAGCATCACCTCCCTTTGCCTCGGGCTTTTCCATCAGAGAGACCAGGGGACCATGTGCTGAATTTGCTGACCATGCCCTGGTGTGACACTGCCACCTGCCCCCTCCTCTCCTCATCACGTCTGTGGGTGTCCGCAGGGAATGCTTCATCACATCGTTTGGTGGGATGCTGGTGAGCCCTGCTAGAGGAGCAGGAATAGCTGGAGCTGAAGCTCTCGGCCCTCGAGCAGCATCTCCCACACGCTCACCCGCTCTCTCCTGTCACACAGGTCCACCTGCTGAAGGACCAGCTGGCTGCGGAGGCAGCAGCACGGCTGGAGGCCCAGGCTCGTGTGCACCAGCTCCTGCTCCAGAACAAGGACTTGCTGCAGCACATCTCACTCCTGGTCAAGCAGGTGCAGGAGCTGGAGCTGAAGCTGGCAGGGAACACCACCAGTAAGCACTCCTGCCTCTTCCTCTCCCCTTGCAGATAGCTGGGTCTGTGGAGGACATGCATGTGGGTGTTTCTTGTGGGGTTTTTGTGCATTTTGTGTAGGAGAACATTAGTGCCCTACTGGCCTGGCTTGCATGTGTGCAGCAGGGTGCTTGCATGCAGCGTGGGAGGGGGCATGGGGAGGGCTGTATGGACGGGCCATCACATACGTCCATCAGCTGTGTGTCCGCTTTCCCCAGTGGCTGCGTGGTCTAGGCCAGTCCCTTACCTACCCAAGGACTCCTCCTTGACTTTTCTCTTAAGCAGACATGGCCATCAGCTCTCCAAAGTTGCTGGAGTGGGAGATAGAGAATTTTTATCCTGCAAAACTGGCACTTTGCTAGCCAGCAGCAGCTCCTGGCACCAGTGGCACCAGTGACTCCCTCTAAACAGTGGTGGTGGGGAGGTTGTTACCCAGATGACCTCAGACCATCCTTCTCTGGCCAGTCTGCAGCCAGCCATGGTGGCTGGGGGATGCCCAGGCAAGCTGGGGTAGCCCTGTGTGCCTCTCAGCCATACCCTTCTCTTGCAGCAGGCTCGCAGGACAGTCTGCTGGAGATCACCTTCCGCTCCAACGTCCTCCCCGTCCTCTGCGACCCGACCACCCCACAGCCCGAGGACACCCACCCGCCGCCACTGGGCCCCAGTTCGGGCTTCCCCAGCGCCCTGGGCAGCCCCATAGGTAGGAACGACTGTCTGGTGAAGCTGGAGTGCTACCGCTTTCTGCCAGACTCGGGGCCACCTGCCCCAGAGCCGGCGCTGGGCAGCCTGGAGCTCATCAAGTTCCGCGAGTCGGGCATCGCCTCTGAGTACGAGTCCAACACGGACGAGAGCGAGGAGCGTGACTCCTGGTCCCAGGAGGAACCGCCACGCCTGCTCCACGTCCAGCCCAGGCAGGACCTGGGTGACAGCCTGGAGGACGAGATCGCGGTGTAGGGGTCGGCAGGAGGTGGTGCAGAGCAGCCGGGACCCGCCGGAGCTGGGGTGGGCCCTGGCCATAGCCCCCTGGCCCTGGCAGGGACAGGACAGCCCAGAGAGAGGGGGCAGAGGAGGGAGCGTGAGGCTTCCAGCACAGGGCTGGGAGGTGTGTGGAGGTGAGGACGGAGCCGTGCCGAAGGGATGCGCTGGCCATGCTGTGCTCTGGCGTGCATGGGCTTGTGTGCTGAGCTGGAGCATCCCCGCTTCGCATCCAACGGCGAGCTGGCAGCTGCTTGTGCACCCCTGGTCCCTGTCCCCTGCAGGCTGTACTTTGAGGTCAGGCAGAGGCAAAGGGCTCCCTGCCGGATCAGCCACTGCTGCTGGTGCTGCGGCAGGAGGGAGCAGAAAAGCAGATGAAGGTGTTTGCTGGGGGAGTGAGAGAGCAGGCACAGGGTGGTGAGTGGGGACAAAAGTGACCGTGGGGCAGTGAGCAGGGACAGAGCTGCTGGCAGGGGGTCTGACTCTCTGCGTGGTGGGGAGGGTGGGAGATGAGGCCAGGGCTGTGCTAGCAGGGTGGTTAGGGTTGGTGACGGTGCACTGTCAGCGTGGGTGTGCGAGTGAGAGGTGAGGCAGTCAAGGAGAGTGGGGGTGAGCATGGAAAGGAGCTGAAGGGGTGAGACGAGATTGTGCAGGGTGACTGGGTGCAGGCAGCTCCTGGCAGAGTGCTTGTGGCACTTCCAGGACAGGTGGAGGGTGCCTGCTCCTCTCCCAGGCTGTGGAGTGGAGAGGAAGGCACGGCTCGGCAAGGCACAAGGACCAAGTTCTGTGGGGTGTCCTTCACTTGTTGCCTGGTCCTTGGGCTCCTCAGCATGGCTGCCAGGTTTCAAAGCCTTTTTGGTGCTCTCAAGTCATGTTTTCAGGCACTTCCCTGCACCCACCATCACCACAAGCTCCCTGCTTTGCTTTATAGACAAACCCTCCCAATTCCAAGCAGTTGCTTGACCCCAGACAAGGGCTGAAGGATACAGTGCTGGCATCAGCCATGCAGGGATGGGCACACTTGCCACCCCTCGATGAAGAACAAACTGCTGGGTCTGCAGGTGGGGTCCCCCATGTCTCTGGCTTGCACCCTCCAGAAAAGTTAATCCAAGATCTCAGAATCCCCCACCAGCCCCTGAGATGGCTGAGGCATCTGTGGGAGCCTCCAAGGGATCCAGAGCTTGTTTCTCTTCTGGAAGTACATTTATCAGCTGCCTGTTGCTGCAGCCTCTAAGAGGCCATGGATGAAGGGGTGTGAGCTAGAGTCCTGATGTCCCCCCCTGCCTCTTGTGGAAACACTTGGGGAGATGGGGATTGGCACAGTTGTCTTCATCCCCATCCACCCTCCTATCCTTCTTCTGCTTCGCTTTGTTGCTTCCTTTTGCTCTTGCCTTCACCACCTCTGTCTGTGCTAGATCTGCCTGTGCCTAACCCCTAGCTGAGCGCCTAACCCCTGTCTCCCAGGCATGAGCTCTTGCCCTCCTCCAGGGCTTAGCCTGGCTGCTGAGGAAGGTCTGTCACTTCTTTCTGCCCTGTTCCCCTGGGGACCTAGGGCTGCCGAGGAGTGAGGTGTGGGCAAGGCCCCGGGGTTGGTACGAGCTGTGCTATGCACCCTTCACCACAGGAGGAGACTGGATGCTGTGAGGAGGGAGAGAGTCCTAGTGGGAAGGAGAGATGTGTTTCAGCTTCCCCAGCAGTGGCCTGGTGTCCAGGGGAACCCCTGCACCGGCCACAGTGCAGGCAGAGTAGGTGGTGGTTGGGACCTGGATGGTCCTGTCCTCTGGCCACCAGTACTTCCATGTGGCCTGTCCCGCACCACTGTGTGCTAGCCCCTCTGCTGAGGACCCCAACATCCCACTGCCAGTTCGAAGCGCTTGGATGTGAAAGCATGGGGTGGGAGGCTGGTCCGGCCAGGAGGGAGAGGTGGGGATGGCAGCACGCCCAGGACACGGCGCAGGCAGGGTAGGGTTGTGTGGGTGAGCTCAGAGAGGGATTTCCATGTGGGCAGACAGATCAGGCAGGAGAAGGGATGGCAGGAGCTCTGCCACACGTGCAGGGCAGATGAAGGGAGAGCCTGAGAGTAGCAGCAGCAGGCGGGAGGTCTCTTCCAGGCTGGGCTGCCTCAGAAAGCGGGCAGGGCTGAGCCATCTCCCCAGGCCACGGCTCCTGCCTGTCCCTGCTGCACACACGCAGCCCAGGCAGTGGCCCTGCCCGCGTCCTGCCGCACCGCAGGTGTACACGTGTAAATGATCCTTCTCCTAACTCGGCGCTGCCTCCAAGATGCCTCTCTCAGCCTCTCATTTTTGCTATGGACCTTGACCGGGGATTTATAGCTATATTTTTTGTCCTTTCTTTTCCTACAACTGTCATGTTACTAACTGTTGACTCAAGTCTATCTGGGAAACCAACCTGTCAATGTAAGTGCACTTAACCCTTGGGTGTTGTCATTAGTCAACTGGCTTTTGCTAAATAAATCTTTCTATTTCTCAAGGTTTTCTGTTGTCTCTTCCTTCTCGCTGACTCTCTCTCTTTCTGTACTTCTCTCCCCCTCCACACTGGGACCCAGCACTGGTGGTGGCATCCTTTGGCTTTGCACAGACCCCCTCCAACCTAAAAGCATCCTCCCCTGTGGGTTCCTTGCTTGCGGTGCCCATGAGAGCGAGGTGCCCCACATGTTGCTGGGGGTACAGTGGTTTCAGCCTTCCCCTTCAGCCACTGCACAGCGTTGGCTTGTCTCAGGAGTGGAGGGGGGTTCCTAGCATCTGCAGAGAACCCCAGGGAGATCCAGAGATGCTCAGCAGTGCTTTCAGGATCTCAGGAGATTTTTGGCTGCTAGGGAATGAAAAGTCAGGAAGAGCTCCTCTGAAAGGATGGCGGAAGCGCTGTGTAGGCAGGAGCAGCAAGGCAGACAGGGCCGGCTGCTCCTAAACCAATTTATTGTGCCTCTGGCAGGAGTGATGGAGCAGTGCCCTCCCGCGGCGGCTGGCTGGGCTACCCGGGCACCCTGGGGGCTGCAGCCTCCTGCTCCTTGTGCTCCTTCTCCCACAGGGCCTTGAGCCGGCGGTAGTACACCTTGCAGCTGTAGCCCTCCTGGGAGCTGTGCTGGATGTGGGTCTTGACTGACCACAGCGTGGGGAAGACGCGGCAGCATGCCATGCACTGGTAGCCGCCCTGGGGCACCAGCTGTTCCTGGGAAGCGGTGATGATGTCCCGGACCGTGATGCTGGCTCCACTGCTGGTCAGCCTGCCCTTCTCGGGGGGCTGGGACGTGTCCGAGGAGTCAGAGGAGGAGCAGATGATCTCCGAGAGGTTATCGGGCTCCTCGGGCTCGCAGGTGCTGGTGGCTGAGCTGGAGGAGAGGCTGCCCAGGTGCTGCCGGGAAGCTGCTTTGGTGCACATGAAGTAGCTGTAGGGTGAGAACCAGGGCCGGTAGACGGTGCAGGTGCGGGAAGGGAGCTCGCTGCCTGGTGGGGCTGCAGGGCTGCAGGCTGTGGAGGAAAGGGTCTGCAGTGAGTCGGGGGTCCCTGCAAGAGCCTGGCCCCCCGTGGGGCTGGGAGCAGTGCTGGGGACCCTTCCTCTCTGTCTCCATGGGATGCAGAGGTGGCTGGCTCTGTCCCACTACATGCCCCTGGCATGGAGGGTACCATCCCTCTCCCCATGGGATGCAAGGGTAGAGATGGGCACGGGATGCTGGTGGGCTCCGAGGCACCAGCACAGCACAAGGCTCACCCAGCAACCTGGGAGCCATCCCACAGAGAGCTGCACTGGCATGGGGTGCTGAGGTGGCACTCCCAGGTGCAGCACCCACAGCTTTGAGGATTCCTGCTGGGAAGACATAAGGGAGAAACTGGTGTAGCTCAGGGGTGGGGTGTGACTGCAGGACACCCCCAAGTCCCCAGAAAGCACCTGCTGCCGTGGGTGTTCCCGGTCTCCTTTCCCTGCCCCAGGCAGGAGGATATGCTCAGCTACAGCCCACCACAGCCTGCCTGCCCGCAGGCCCTCGCTGTGCCACGGGAGGCTGAGCGGTGCCACGGGGGTGCGAGGCAGAGCCCTCCCCACAGGCAGTGCCTGCTGCCTGGACCCCCTGCCTGGCCACAGTCCATGGCCACCAGGCTCACCGGGCAGGCTGGGTGGGCCACAGGGGCACAGGGACTCTGGGCTTCTTGTCCTGGTGTCATGGGCCACGGCTCCGATGGGAACAGTGGGCAGGACAAAGTTCTCCATCACCCTCGCGTAGCTGGTGTGTGGCTCCTGTGCCATGGTACCCGTTCTGTTGTCAGCTGATGTCACAAAGGAATGATGTGGCACGTGTGTAGGGTGCAGAGCAGGGCGCTCCTGGGAAATGGGCTCAGTGCCTGGGGTCCCTGGGGAGCTTGGCCAGCGCAAGGGGACAGCCAGCCTAGGCTGGAGAGGGAGCCTTGGTGAGGTGGGCAGTGCAGAGCCCAGGCTGTGGGTGTCCCCAGAGACCCCCATGCCGCTTCACAGATGCCTGGCTGACCAGGGCCCCACACGAGTCCCATCTCTGCAGGCAGAATGGCAGAGCTGGGCAAGGGGGTCAGCAGCACACCTCACCCAGCAGCGCAGAACGGACAGGCTCGCTGCACACTTACCATTCTCTTGGTAAATCCTCTCTCTTTCTTTCTTTCCACAACCTGCTTCCCAAGTCGCTCAGTGTCAGGTAAGAGATGGTCTTGGTGTGTTGGCAGTGCCAGCGTGGAGTCCTGGGCTCATTGCTACCCCATCTTGTCCCATGCTGTCCCCACTGCATGCACTGCCCTGCGCAGCCCTGGCACAGCCCAGCTGCCCCAACCTCTGCGGGGCTGCAGGAGCAGCCTCCCTCTCCCCCAGATTGTGTTCCCCATGCTGCTGGTCTGGGAGCTGGTGAGCAGCTCTGGGATGTGCTGTCCCCACTGGGGTCCTCCCTCCATCCCAGTTTACATCCCCCCTTCTCTGTTCCATTTCCCCTTCCAGTGGACCAGAGCATGTTTGAGAACGCCAGCGCTGGCACGGCACCCACTCCGCGGCTGCAGCATGTCCCTGCCACGACGGGTGCCCCAGTGCAGCCCACCCGCCCTGCCGGCAGCCAGCACCTCCGCAACCTGGGCAAGGCCGTGGGGGCCAAGGTGACCGACCTCCTGCGCCGCAAGGAGCCGGCTGGCCTCCCCAGCGTGGGGGCAATGGAGGTGAATGCCAGCGCCGGGGCCGTGCTGGGCACAGGACAGTCGGCTAGCGAGGATGGGTGAGTGTCCCCACAGCATGCACCCCACGGCAGGGCCATTGGGACAGGCTGGAGGGGCCACAGCGTGGGGCTGTATGTGACTTCTCTGTGCTTGCAGGGCTGTGGGGCTGGATGCCTTCCCCCGGCTGGACCCCCCACCCCCTGTCACCAAGAAGCGGACGCCCCGTGCCCTGAAAACCCCGCAGGACATGCTCATTGCACCGCAGCCGGCAGGGACCAGCCCAAGGAGCAGCACAGAGGAGCCCCCTGAACTGCCCACAGCCCACCTTGACCCTTCAGAGGAGCAGCCAGGGTCGAGGGACCTATTCCCTCTGGAGTGCCCTGGGGTCCCCAGTGTAACTGGCACCCCAGAGCCGAGCGGGGACCAGCCCACTGGTGCCCTCCCTGTGCCCGATCTCATCCATAAGGGCAGCCTGGAAAGTCAGTGGCGAGTGAGTGAGAGGGGTGCTGAGACCTCTCCCCGCATGGAGAAGCCCTCACGGAGACCAGGGCTGGAGCATGAGCCGGTGGGGAGCACAGGGCAGCCAGAGCCATGCACCCCCGGCCGGGAGGTGGAGGGGCCCCATCCTGACCTGCTGTCCTTTGAGTAGCAGCAGTGGAGCTGCAATGGGGGCACCATGGGGGCTGGCTCTCCCAAACACATCTCTCGCTGTCACTTGCCATTTTTGGAGTCATTACTTTGGAGAGGGAGTAGCCCCGGGATGTCAGGAGGCGTGGCTGGCCCAGCATGGGGTGTGGGGAGCTGTGACACCCCACTTCTCCCCAGATTTCCAGGAGTGGTGCAGCCTGTCCTGCCATGGCTTCTGCAGCCTCATCCCAGGCCTATTCACCTCAGTCATTGTCAAGCTCCCATCCTGCCTCAGGGCCCCCATCCTGGCTGCAGCCAGGGGCCGTACTGGGCTGGGGACCAAGGGTGGGCTTGCTCAGCAGCTTGGATCTCCATCTGCTGGTGCAGACGCAACAGTCTGTCCCCAGCCCCCTTGGTTTTGCCGGGGCAAGTGTCCCACGCAGTTCCCCATGTCTGCACTGGCTGCCACAGTCTGAAGGATTTCCCAGCTCACACTGTGTTTGCTGAGAAACCCTATTATCCTGGCGTGCCTGCAGGCTCACCCAAGGGAGCTGGGATGGCACAGACCCCAAGGCCTTCTCCAGGTGCCAACCCTTTGGCATTAGTCCATGCAGTGCCATTTCTTTGCAGCAGAGCCCCGAGGCTTGCTGGTTGCACGGACTCTGGCGGGGAGCAGGGCTGGGTGCCTGGAGCCACAGGGGTGCTGGCCAGTGGGCTCTGACAGGGAGCTGAGCTCCTGCCATGAGACCCCCCTCCACCTCTCACTTGTTTTCTGGTCTTGCCCCAGCCATCACGGACTGGACTGACCTGCCTAGGCAGCCAGCCTGCTCCATGGGGGCCAGCACCACTGCTCTCCTTTTTTTCTTGGGACAGCAAAGTCTTTGTGAGACTGGGACACAAGAAGCCACGGTGTCCTTTGATAGTGCTCTATGATTGCTTCCCCATGAATTACAGGAGCGCTTAGCCAGCCTGTGGACCCCTGGGCCACTGCAAGGAAGCAGCTGTGAGATGGCACTTTTTGCTTGGAGCTTTAATATGCATCCTCACCACAAAGGTGGGTTTAAGAGGAAAACCTCTAAAGACCAAATTTGGGCTGGAGGAAGTTAGGGGCTCATGCATGGGGCACCTCTACTCGCAGTTTCCACTGTGCCATGCAGCTTGATTGGGCTGAAGAAGTGTCTTCTACCACCCAAAGCCATGTTGTGGTCCTGCTGAAGGAAGGAGGCCATGAGCATGGGTCCCTTTGCCCTGGGAGCAGCCACCGTGCCTTCCTTGCCTGTCGGCATGGTGGGTGCCATGGCAGCACTTGGCCCTTGGGAAGGCCCTGCTTAAGAGCAAAGGAAACTCCAGAGCCACACCAGGCCCATGGCTGATGCTGAGGTGTAACACGCCCTGTGTACAATGGGACTGTACACGGCCGATGCCACCCCACAAACAGAAATCTGTGAGTGTGTATATGTGTGTGCTGCCCGGAGCTGTGCTGTGGTGGGTATGTCCATGGAAACGAGGGCTTGCAGCCCCTCTTTGAGGAACCAGCCTCTTCAACCCTGCCAGTCACAAGGGAACCTCACTGCTGGTCCAGTCCCTCTATTTATGTTGTCTAAGGGGTGTGTAGTTTGGGACAAACGATGCAGATTGCACAATAAATTTCTTTTTTCTTTTTTTTACCCACTGACATGTAGCAGTCCCTTGATGGGAGGGGACCCCCGGTTGGTGCCTGAGCTGAGGGGATGGGCCCCTGTTAGTGCCTGGGCTGAGGGGATGGGCTGCAGTGAGTGCCCAGGCTGAAGGGATGGGACAGGCCGCGTTTGGTGCCTGAGCTGAGGGGTTGGGACCCCTGGGAGTGCCTGGGCTGAAGGGATGGGCTGCGGTGGATGCCCGGGCTGAGGGGATGGGCCCCAGTTGGTGCCTGGGCTGAGGGGATGTGACCCGCGGGTGTCCGGGCTGACGAGGCGGACCCCGGGGGTTCGTGTGCTGAGGGGATGTGACCCGCGGGTGCCCGTGCTGAGGGGATGTGACCCGCGGGTGCCCGGGCTGAGGGGACGGGCCCCGGAGTGCCCGTGCTGAAGGGATGTGACCCGCGGGTGCCCGGGCTGAGGGGATGGGCCCCGCCCAGGCTCCGCCCCGCTACCTGCTCCGCCCCACGGCGCGGGAGGGGAGGGGCCGCCGGGCGGTGCCGCCCCCGCCCCGCCCCGCTTCCGGTGTCATGGCGGCCGGAGCGCGGCGACGGCCGGTGCCGGGGTCGGTGGCGATCGTGCGGCGGCGGCGCGGCACCGGCGGGGGGGCGATGTGAGGCGGGACGGCGCCATGTCGGGGTGCGTGTGGGGCGCGGCGCCGCTTCTGGAGGCGCTGGGTCGGCTGTGGGAGGTGCAGGCGCCGCTGGGCAGTGGCTCCTCGGCCTCCGTCTACCGGGTGCGCTGCTGCGGGGACCCGCGGGCCCCCCCCGGCGCCGTCAAGGAGTTCGTGCCGCCCCCGCCGCGGCCCGGCCCCGCGCGTCGCCCCGGCGGCCGCCCGCCCGCCGCCGACTGCGCCGAGTACGGCTTCCGCAAGGAGCGCGCCGCGCTCGAGCAGCTCCGCGGGCACCGCAACATCGGTAACGGCTCCCCAGCCCCCCTTCTCGGGGTCCCCCGCAGACACACCCCATCCCTGGGGCCTCCCCCCTCCCCCCCAGGGCAAACTGGTGTCTCCGAGCCAGCCCCGCCAGGGACGGGAGCCCCCAACCCACAATACGGGTTCCCTCGCCCCCAGACTGACCCCCCGGGCAGGGCTAGGGACCCTCAGGCCAACGTGCCCCTTGGGTTGGCACCTCTGGGCGGGCAGGTTTGAGCGCCCCGAGCCTGGACACCCCAGAGCAGCAGTGGGTGCTTCCTGGTACCCCCTTGGGGCAGGCACCTGGGTACCCCACCCCTTCCCTGGGCAGAGGGCCTGCAAGTGACCTCCCCAGGGTGGGCAGGAGAGGGCTGTCACCCTTTGGGTGGGCAGGACAGGGCACCCCTAAGTCCTCTGGAGCTGGGCCATGTCCCCCCTTTCCCAGGCTGCCTGGCTCCAGCAGGAGCCTTCTGGCTGCTGCATGGGTGGGAATGGGCTTGGGAAGGGAGGGAGCCCACACGCTGGAAGCGGCTGCTGGAAGCCCCCAGGTTCTCCCAGCACTGATGTTTTTTTCTTTTTTTAATGTCTGTGTGAAGCACTTTTTAATGCTGTGATATACCTAGACACACAGAGGGGTTGGCAGATGTCCCCAAAAGAGTGGTACTACCTCCATTTTACCCACTGGGACCTGCTTATCCATGTCCCAGAGATTGTCCTCGGCAGGAGCGTCCAGCTCCATGCTTTAGCAGAGCCTGGCAAGGCGTGCGAGGCCAGCTCGTCCGCTGAAGCCCAGAGGGGTGACGTGACTGGTTTTCCCCTGCTGCTTCCCTCTGAAGTTTAGTTCTCCATCTCTCTGAACATCATGCTTTGTAAAGCAGATGAGCTGCCTGCTGCAGCTTTTGTGGTCTTCTGGGCAGTAGTGGGGAGCAGTGAAGCATGATGACCGTGTAATTGCTAATTACCAGTGCCTGTCAATGCATCTAACCATAGTGACGCTGTACGGCGTGTTCACCAACCACTACTCTGCCAATGGCCCGTCTCGCTGTCTGCTGCTGGAGCTGCTGGACATCAGCGTGTCCGAGCTGCTGCTGCATTCCAGCAACCAGGGCTGCTCCATGTGGATGATCCAGCACTGCGCCCGAGACGTTCTTGAAGCCCTGGCGTTCCTGCACCACAAAGGCTACGTGCACGCAGACCTCAAGCCACGCAACATCCTGTGGAGCGCAGAGGAGGAGTGCTTTAAGCTCATTGACTTTGGACTTAGCTTCAAAGAGGGGAATCAGGTTTGGAACGTGCTGCTGTCAAAGCAGTTGGCTCTGTGTTGAGTTGTGTGGGTCTGTGATGCTTTCAGCTCATGAGTGTAGAAGTCAACATGACCTGATCAGAGTAGTAGCTGAGCTGGTGCAGAGGGTTTCCTGGAAAAGGCTGAAATGTTGTCTGGCCCTAGAAACAGAAGCTCGTGTTCACACTCTCCTTGCATGTCTCTGGTTTCTGTTGATGTCTTAGCCTTTGTACTCCGTATGACCACAAATTCCAAAGTTAACTATGCACTGAAAAATGTGGTGTCTCAGCTTCCTGGGAAGTTGGATAGTTTTTATGTGGTTAGATGAGTGGGAGCACACAGATCTGCAGCACTTCCTTTTAATTCCTTTTATCATCCCTTATCGTATTTAGTAGTAATCCAGGCTTCACCATCAGCCTCCCCAGTCAATTGCATTATCTCTGGTATTGTCCTTGTGCTTGTCTTTACTTTCATCCTGTCTGCAGCGGCTTCCCTTTTTCAGGAAGTCTGGATGTTTCTTTCCCATGTCACAGTGTTGACAAAAGCCCATTCTCTGATTGTGGGTAGGCAGTGTCTGTTCTTTACTGACAGGGACAGATCTCTGCCTGCTCTGCTCTGCTTTTCCTGTTTGCTGGGCTTTCACCTCTCTTCATGTTGCTGTCACTTTTTGGTTTGGTGTTTTTGGTTTTGTAAGTTTGGCCTTGCCCTTTTTATTTTCTTCCATGGCCTCTGAGAGCAGAGAGCCTCTGAAAGTTCTGCTTTTTGCTTGATAGAGCTTCCTCTCTCAGTAACTGCCTGTGTTACTGGGGTATCAGTAAAGCTTTTTTGTCAGGTAGCCTCTTAGCAAATTTGCCTTTAATCACTGGACTGTGGGCAGTAAGTCTAGTAGATGAGCTATGATTTTTCTGTGCAGACATTGTCCTGGCTCGTCCCTACTCCATGCGCTCTATTCATTTAGAGGTTTTTCATTGATATACTTTTTTAAAGTGGTTTACCTGGTATTGACAGTGCAGCCCACTGAACCTGTGAATATTAGAGGATTGTGTGGGTGACCTGCCTCTGAATTCTTTGGTAACAGAGCTGTTTTTAATGTTTGTACTTCTTAACTCCTCCATGTTGTTCTTCAGTTCTCCCACGTTCTTGGCCTAATGCTGGTTGGTGCTGGTAATCTGTTGCTGTCTATCAGCAAAAAACATTCTCCTGGTGTCCTGTGTCTAATGCAGATATCTTTTTTTTTTTTTTCTTTCCCCTTCAAGTCTCTGTTTTGCTGCTTGCTCTGTAAGTTTCCTCATAACAGCTGATGAGGTGTTTTCTTTGCTCCTATGGATCCTTCCAATCTGCTTTCTTTGGGCTGAGTTTCCTTTACCCAATTCTCAGAAATACACTGGCTGTATGGGTGAACCTTCCGACCCTGCTTTGAATGTGTCCTGGGTATCAGCTTCCCCTCACCACCCCTGCCTTGGGCAGCAGCATACGTGATGATTTCCTTATCTGAGTCAAGACTCCCACTCTTATTTGTGACAACTCTACCGAGCTTATCCTTGCATAACTCTTCCTGCCGTTACTGTTTAACAGAGAATGGCTGTACACAGAGCAAGGTCTCAACCCCTTAAGTCTCTCAAAATGCCTTAGGTGGGAATGAAATTCCGTCTCGCTCTTTTGCTGGTGGTGTTGACAACAGTGTTTCCTCTGTCTCTAAATGTTGTTTGATGGGGCTGCTGAACTGCTGCTTTTGCCATGCTAGAGGTTCTGCTCTTTGCTGGTAGGAGGAGGGACACTGATGAGCAATTTGTGTATCAATATTTTTTTTTTAAGAGAGCTCTGTTGCCTGAAAATGTCTTTTGTAAACTTTCTTTTCAGTCAGGGAACCAGATAATTTTGGTTTGAATGTATCCCCCTGGTAAGAATTCCCAATCTTGCACCTTATCCAGGAAGAAGGTTTGCATATTCTGCTGTCATTCCTTGAGTCACATCAGTGTCTAGAACGAGCCCTCCTGTGATAAAAAGACGCAGCATGTGGTTTGTCTTTGGACACTTAGGAGAATTGGCTAGATAAAGCCACAGCTGGCTGATCTGGTACTGGCTGTGAGCAGAAGGCTGGACTGGAGACCTTCAGAGCAGCCCCTCCAGCCAGCACTTGGGTGCTTCTATAATTTTCTGTTATCTTTTAAGCAGGTGGTGTGTGGGCATTTTATTTTCCTTAGCCAGCCACGGCAGCTGGGCAGGTATTGATCGCTGCAGCACTTCTGGCTGCGAGGGGGAGAAGGAAGAGGTGCGTGGGAAGCACCTTTGATAATTTCCTTGTCTGAGCATTAGGTGTCTGCTTCATTCTTTCAACATTTTTTTCCAGAGAACATCAGTACTTGAATAATGGCAGCTGTTACTGATGCTCACTGTTCAGACCAGGCTGTTTCTGTTCCCATGCAGCTGACATGGGAGCATGTTGTGGGTGTTCAGCCCTTATCCTGAAACTTCCAGCGTTTTCTGTGCTTATGAGAGGTTAATGAGCCAGTCCACAGTGACATCCAGCCTCTTCCTCCCAGCAGTGTCATCCTTCAGAGGGACCAGATGTTAGTGCCTGCTGTTTTGCTGGGAGATGTTTTCTCTTCCAGACAGTCTTGTTTTTTTCCTCAT
Organism: Caprimulgus europaeus; assembly: GCA_907165065.1. The sequence continues at coordinate 26,519,855 of OU015534.1, read as the reverse complement.
CAACACAGCAGTACAGGGAGTTGAACTGCCTGCCTAACACAACTGGCTGTGCAATGCTTTCTATCCATTTAGCAGTAGTATTTTGGTGACCCTTTTGGGAGGTCCTCTGAACTGATTTAAGGATAGAGCAAAGCTTTTGAATCTGCAAAATTAACTTTGTCTGTGTGTGTTTGATCTTCTGTAGGATGTGAAATATATTCAAACAGACGGGTATCGGGCTCCAGAGGCAGAACTGCAGAACTGCCTGGCGCAGGCAGGGCTCCAGAGTGAGACGGAGTGCACCTCTGCTGTGGATCTGTGGAGTCTGGGAATTGTTTTACTGGAAATGTTCTCAGGAATGAAACTGAAACATACAGTCCAATCTCAGGAATGGAAGGTGAGTGAGAGCTGCTGCAGGCAGTCTTGCTTGCACGAAACAAGTCCTCCCACTTCTTATTCATAACCTGGATTTGTGAGGTAGCACCTGGCAACTAGAGAGTGTTTCCAGGATGTTTCTCTAATCCTATTGCCTTGAGAATTAAGGTTCCAGAGCCTTAAGGACCTGCCTGCCCTGTGGGACTTGGGTGTCTGAGTGCTGCCTGTGTTGAGGTTACTGAAAGCTGTGGGCCTCAGGAGTCTGTGTTTGGAGCCCGTGTCTTGCCAAGATTTGGGAGGAGAGTTGCACTGGCTGCAGTGTGGCACAGAAGGAAGAATGAAATGGATGGCTGGTGGCTGCCAGCTAGTTCAGCAGCACAATGGCAGAGGAATTATTTGCTGCTTTTAGTCTGACGTTAGCTCTGATTTGGGAATCTTCTCATAAGTCTATATCCTGAGAAAACAAGAGGAAGGCTGTGTGGTGTGAGCCTGAAGCCTGACTCTGTCCTCTGTTCTTTATAAAATCATTTTGGTTTGTGTTCCCCTTTCCAGTAAGAGTATCCTTTCAGCATCACAACCTCCACAGTGCCAGCAAATTGCCTGTGCATAGGAATTTCCAACTTTTGCACAGGCAAATGAGAAAAACTTTCTCTAATGTGGGCCTGCTGGTTTGCACCACAAAATGCCACAGTACCAGAGCCCTCTGCATTCAGTCCAGAAAATGATGGGTTATTCAAGGCTTTGCACTGGTCTCTTCTTTCCTCCCTAAGCACTGTTTCTTTTTCTTTCCAGGCAAACAGTTCTGCCATCATTGATCGCATATTTGCCAGTGAAGGGGTGGTTAATTCAGCCATTCCAGCTTATCACCTCAGAGACCTTATCAAAAGGTATCTTATCATATTTACTAACTGTTGCTTAAAGTTGTGCTTTGTAAAGTCTCATGCCTTGCTCTTGGTAACTTAGAGCCCACCCTTAACACTTTTTTTTTTATTTTTTAAAAGCTCTCCTTGCCACTGTAACAAGTGCAAGCATTAGCAGAGACACTTCAGCTCCTCTGATTTAGGCACAGGTTGGAGTAAGAACATAAAGAACATCAGTCATGACATTCATCATTTGCTGTTTCAGTGCTTTGTACTTCCTGCCAGCGAGGTTATATCTAGAGGAAACTGGAGATTGTGCAGCTTTAGGGGAGTGTTGTCAGAAACAAGGAAGGGGGTCAGGCAGCGCTGCTTCTCCACTGCTGTCAAGATTCAAATGCACTTGTGCAGCTCTCTGCAGAGAGGTCTGCCGAGGGGATTGTTTTTGCTGTCCTGTGACTCTGCTGTGGGGCTACAGAGTAAATGAGGACACAACTTTGCAGCAATAGCATCAGGAGTCACTGGTAAAGCTGAGTAGGGGATGTTCTCAGGCAAGCCCTGGGCTATTAGCTGCTTTGAATCCCATTTGTGGAAGGATGTGGGAGCTCCTCGGTGTCTGATTGCTTTCATGAGTCTGGACGTGTGCCTGAGATGTGGCTGAATGGGCTGGGGAGGTGGAGCTGGAACATGTCATGTTCCTTGTGAACTTTTAATGAGCCACTTCCATCACTTGGCGCTGAGAGGCATTGAGAAAGAAAGCCTCCTGTACCATGTACCCAAAATGCTTTTAGAGGATCCTTCTGGTGTGCTTCGTACCATGAGCACCCCAAAGACAGAGTATTCCTCTGTGCTGGCTTCCAGCCCGAGTTGAATTTGTTGATGCAGGAGTGTCACATGCAAGAGCATAAAGGTGTCTTCTTTTCCAGCATGCTTCATTGTGACCAAGGAAAGCGAGCCTCCGCTGAGAAGGCTTTATGCAGCCCGTTCTTCAGCATTCCCTTTGGTAAGCTGTGCACCTCTGCCCTGCTCGTGGCTTTCTCAGCGTGTGCTGGAAGCAGCACAGGGTGCAGTTAAGTTCTATTGTTTCTGTTTCTGGCCTTGTTGCTGCTCCTTTGCTCTCTGTGGTGCTCACCAGCCCTCTGCAGTACCACAGCCAGCAGGTCAGCGTGCTGGCTGTGCTCTCAGTGCTGCCCTGCCCCTCTAGGCTTGCAGGCTGTCACTTTTGGTTGGACTCCCAGTAAATTCTGCCCAGATCAAACTGACCAAGAGTGTATTTGCAGCAGCGTTCATCTGAGGGGACAGAAATAACCAAGGTACTTACCTAGTACTGTGACCATTAAGGTGCTTTTGAAGGCTGCAGTGCTGTTTATGGTGAGTGGATTGTTTTCCTCATGCCAAGAGTTTCCCAGTTCAGAAACCAGGAATGGGAGTGACTAGGACAGTGGCTGGTGGTAGCATCTGCTGCTGCCTCCTCTGCATGGCTCAAATAATCCCAGTGTATTCTCGTGGTGCGACCCTATTTTTGCAGTGACTGGCCTGCCTCTTCTCATGCGTGTGTGGCAGGCCAGGGAGATGTCACTGTCACTTGGATCTGGCACTTTCTCTTCGATTTAATAAAATGGTGGTGTTTGCACAGGAACCTCTCATGTGGGCTGCAGGCTGTCAGCAGAAGATAGGCTGAGACTGCCCTTTTTGGGCTTGTGTCCCTCCCTGTTTTCTGTTCTAAAAGCAGCATGGTAGCATTCTCCAGAGCTTGTCTGCTTTCAGGAACACTAGTGAAGAGCTTTGCATCAATCTTTTCTGCAGCATAAATTAATGCTTCAGGCATCCAGATTCTGGCTGGGATAGCATTTTCTCTTGAATCTCAGCCCTGCTTTTCTTAAGCTGCTTGGTTTTCCTTGCAGTGCAGGTTAAGTATTGCCTCTTGAGGTCACGTCAAGATACTGGCGTTCCTGTGTATTAGCAAATGCAACAAACTCGTCCTGTTCTCAAACTTTTCCTGCATCTCAGAAACTGGGACTGTTGTAATGAAAGCTACCCTCCATGGAAGGAGCTGAACCTTGCAGCCAGTATTGCTTTAGAGCAGAGGGAGTAGTATATTGGCAGTGCTTTCTGGTCTAGTTTTAAACACAGACCTCTAACTGTACCTAGGAAGGTGCTTCTGTGGTTAGTGCTACAAGTTTATACAACAGCTTCAATTTTTCTCAGTTGCTGCTTCTCTTCTTTGCCAAAGTTGTACATAACCTTGTTTGAACAAAGAAGCATTTACTGTTGCTTTCCTGGGAAGTAAAAAAATGATCTGTCGTTGCCTTTCACTTGGACATGGGGGTTGTTCTGTTTAGAGCAAAGACAGCTGAGAATGGCTTTCCTTGGCATTTACAGTCAAGTCTTGACTTTCCAGTTCATCAACTTCTTTCCTGAGCTGCTTGCAGGCTGCAGCCCTCTGTGTTGTCAGTGTGGTTTGTATCACCTGGCACTTTGAAGAAGAGCAGAGGGGCTGGGCAGAAAGTATCTCCTAGGGCAGAAGGGTGTTGCAAGAAGTGCATTTGTCACTTGGATACAGGAAGATCAGGTGGCTCTGAGTCCTGAGGGTGGTTTGTCTCCCTCTCTGAAAAAAGATGTGTGAGATGAAGGACAGACTTACTTGGATAAAAGGTGCAGCATGTGAGTCTGAGGTAATACTTAAATGTTCTTTCAGTCCCCAGTTCATCTGATGTTGTCTCTTGGTTGCCAACAGTCCTGTGAAAGAATGGTCCTGGTCCCAGAGGTTCACTTGGAGCTGGAACACGGCTGGCTATGTGAATGCAGCACCTTTCTTTGAAGGGCAGTCTGGGCATTGTCTAGACTGATAAGGCCTTTCATCCCCTAAGCTTTTCCTAAGGACTCTTCCATGTCAGACAGGAGACTTACTGTGTATGTGAGCTTGCCTCTCATCTCCCCTTTCACTGTGAAATCAACATCTTCTGTCTGTGCCTGCAGAGATGTCAGCTCCCCAGCTTAGTTTGGAAAACTATTTCCAAGGAAATAACAGCCTGCTATCTTTGCAGACATAGTCAGAAGACTCAAACTGGAAAACTTGAGCCTTTTCCTCCCTTTTCTCTCCTCTCTGTCACCATCAAGTGTGAGAACTGTGAGGTACTGCTACTGTGTTTGGCTACTGTAGCTGCCAATACAAATAAAAGCGTTAATGCTCTCCAGGTCCTGCAAGTTGGGCTCCCAGATGTTAAATTCATGACTGGCCTGCCAGTCCCTTTCGGGAACACAAAGCTTTTGTCCCTGGAGAAGTGACACTGTCCCTGCTGCTTTGAGTTTATATAGGACTGGACGTCCTCTCAAACGTGACTCTCATAGGTTGACATTAGTCTGTCCACTTGGGCTGTTTCCTTCTTTCACTGCAGTACCTGCCACACTGTTCCAGACTGTTCTGGAGCTGCTTGTTTTCTAGAGCCACGTGTCCTGTGGCAGCAGGGGCTTTATTTCTGCTCCTGTGAAGTTGTTCACAGGATCACTGCTCACCCACCTTATGGCAACCCTCTTGTGGCCATGCCTTATACTATAGTTCTGCATTGTTTAAGTAACCAAGTAGTTGTCCCCATTTCTGTTGCAAGATTGCCTGGTGGTCTTCAAAACAGTGCATTGCAGTCTCTCAGGGCACAGGTGAAGATAAGTTGGAAACAGGGAGAATACAAGCTGTAAATGCAGGTAGTAGTGGAGAGAAGCAGAGCTGTACTACAAAGAGCAGTAAGTGCTTGTGTATGATAGTGCATGTTGAGTGAACTTCCTGTTTTCTTGCTGCTTTGGACTTTATTTTCTTTTCTTTAATTCTGTGGGTGTCAAACAGCTCCCCATATCGAAGATTTGGTGATGCTCCCCACGCCTGTGCTGAGGCTGCTAAATGTTCTAACTGATGCTTCTCTGCAGTGTGAAGAAGAATATGAAGGTTGGTACAAGCTGTGCAGTTCCCATGTCTTACAGACTCTGTTTTGTTTGGCTTTGGGGATGTGAGAGCAAGCAGAAGAGCAGTTAATAGGCACACAAACAGCAAACAAAGAGCTGCTCAGCTGAGATTTGGTACCAGGTGGGTCAGCTACACCAGCAGAGAATAGACTAAAAGATTGAGACAGAAAGGGGAGCTTGTAGTGAGTTCTTGAAGAAGGATCCTGGATTTAGAAAAAAATATGGTTATTTTGGTTTTCTTTGTTGGTTAAATGACCACAGACCTCATAATGTGTTTGTGGCTCTGAGCTTCTGCTGGACTTGCAACCCAGTAACAGGGATCCTCAGAAGTTTACTAGTGAATTTATCCAGGAGCTCAGCAGAGAATTGAAATATCTCTTTGTAGTTCTTCTATATTATACGTGGTAGGTGGCAAGGTATGTCAGTGGAATATGCATTTCTGCTTGCTCTCAAATCCACATGAGTAGCAAAAAGCTAGAGAGCTCTGGGGATATGAGTTTAAAAGGCTGGGTTCTATTCACACAAAGAAGAGTTTGTGGCAGCTACTTCAGTTCCCCTCCTCCAAGTGCCATAACAACAAAAAAAAAGCACTCTCAAATCCCAAATGTTTTAGCCTCTGGAAGGCCAGTCTTTGTGAGCAAGGAAAAGCACTGTCCATGTGCTCCAAGCCCTGCTGTTGGGGATTCACTGTCTGCAGGCCTGTGTTCATGACCCTCAGTGCAGACACTTTGTCTCATTATGTGACCATTAAGTAGTGTCAGCTTCTGCTGTGACACCTCTCAATAGTTTATTTTAAATTGAGAAGAAGGGACTTATCTATTGACTGAATGTTCTTGATGTGTTCATCTGGCCTTCATTTGTTTCCTGGCTCATCCTAGTTTGCAAAGTGAAAGACAACTGGGTCTTTTCTTTCTCAGATATCCTGGAAGACATAAGGGAGGAGTGTCAGAAGTACGGACCCGTGGTTTCCTTGCTTATTCCGAAGGAGAATCCTGGTAAAGGCCAAGTAAGTGAGTGGAGGAAGGAGGCTGTGTATTCCCACGTACACTCCATGTGCTGCAGGACTGCTGCTCAGCTCCTGGCAATCTCCTGGCTGATGACAGTGCTAAAAATAGATGGATATCTTGAAGGACAGCACGAGTTCCTTCCTGGTTCTGTAAGGCTCCCTAACCTGGGAGGTTAGGTTAGGTTCCTAAACAGCTTTAGCAGAGCAGCTGGGATATGGGAGGGAAAGAGAGAAGCCAATGGGTGGGAGATGAGGCATTGAGATTGTAGGTCATCATCATACTTTCTCCCACCTCACCCTTAGAAATGAGGGGCAAGAGGTGAAATTGCAGTTCAGAGGTGCAGCTCCTTCTTTTTAGCTCTGCTGCTCTGGCTCAACCAAGGATAGAAGGGAAAAATTTGTTCAGGAACTGTTCTCCCAGTTGCAGGAGTGGGAGGGGGTGTGTGGCAAGCTGCACTGGAAGTCCCATTTCTCCTCTCTCTCTTTCAGGTCTTTGTTGAATATGCAAATGCTGGTGATTCCAAAGCTGCCCAAAAAATGCTGACTGGAAAAATTTTTGATGGCAAGTTTGTTGTGGCTACGTTTTACCCACTGAGTGCCTATAAGAGAGGATATCTGTACCAAAACTTGCTGTAGGCAGTAGCAACAATCAGGAGAGTTGTCTTGCTCCTCTTCCTCACGTGTTTTACAGTTGAATGTACAAAAGAGCTTCCTAGCCCTGCTTTTGAGTCATCTGTGAAGGAGAGATGTGAAGGACTTAACTGGGCTTTGAAACCTTTGCTGCTGCTTTGTGATGTGCAGAGGAGGCCGGGATGGCTTTCAGCGTGTGCTTGTGTGTGTGTTGTGCTTGCTCGTTTACACTGGGTGTGTGGCTTTGCCCCGGCGGGCGCTCAGGTGGCAGGAGCGGTGACTCTGGGAGCCTGGGAGGCCCAGCAGATCTTGGCAAGCGCTTTTAAGTGATTTGAAGTGAGACATTTAAAGCCTTGGCCTTGGCACTTGACTTTGCTCTGGAGAGAGGATTTCTTTATTAAGCTTTTGTGTAATGCACATACTTTTCTCCAGTGCTGGGCAGGAGGAGGAAAAAGGCTTCCCTGCCTTTTGTTGATATCTATGGTAAATAAAGAACTGGAAGCACCATCCTCTCAAAACTAGACCGGGAAGACTTTTGAGTCTTCGCATCCCAGAGCAGAGGGAGGCAGTGAAATCAGATCTGCTGAGCCTGTGGTGTGACCCTGTTGCCGCCTCATGACCCGAGAAGAGCCATCCATCTGACCTGGCACCGATGGCATGATGGGCTTGGGTGACAAGGTGCGGGTGACACTGCCTTTGGTGAGCTGAACTTGCTTGTATGCCTCTGGTGGGCAGGAACTGATGGTGGACACCTGTGACCTGTCCTCAGAGCAGTACCAGCCTCAGTCCCAACACAACTTGTAAGCACTTTGTAGCCTGAGGTGATGTGAAAACCCTGTTGTGTGGAGTCATCTTCCTAGCACATGCCCTGTGCTGGCACTGATGCTCCCTAGCTCTGATGCCAAATCATCTGTAATACTAAGCGTCTTTAGGTGATATTTTTGGGAAAGGAGTGCTACAGCACGCAGTATTCTTTGTGTCTCAGCAGGACTCCTGCCCTGTGAGTCTTCTAAGGAAGAACAAATATTTGTCTGTCGTAGGTCCCACGCTTGGCTTTCCTGTGGTGTGCGTTTTGGTTTTGCATTAACCCATTAGACTTGTAGGTTAGAAGCACTGACACTTTTGGTCCTTCATAGGTTATACAAAGGGCCTGAGGCAATCTGAGATCCTGTGTGGAAAGGGCTTGGTCAGTCATCTGTCTTCACTGGCCAGGAGAAGGGCTTTCCCAGTGTCAGGGACAACAGCCACGTGCTTTTGGGGGGAAAAAAACCCAGGGTGAGCAGCATCACTGCTGCCCCCAAAGCATGTTTGCTGCTCATGTGGCTTCAGTGCAGAGGCAGAAGCTGGCTCAGGCTGCTGCCAGCGTGGGGTGGGTGGTGGCTGTTTCCAGGGGTGTGCAAACCCCTACGCCCAGCAGAGCCCCTGCCTGCAGGGGTGGGCACTGTGCTCCCGGTGAGCGCAGGCAGAACAACACTGCGTAGAGAGGGACCAGCGTGCTCTGGCTTGCAGCCCTGGTGCTGGTTTTAGTGAGGAGGAGAGCCCTCACAAATTCCTTTCTCCAGCTGAAATGCTTGCAGGCACCTGCCTGAACCATCTCTGACCTTCACTGGAATGATACCTGAATGACCTTGCAGTTTACGTTTTGCATCTTGCCGATGCTGGACTTGCTGGAATCCTGCACTTAAAAGTTCCTCTTGATTTTTGCCCTGTGTGCACGTGTGCGGTGTATCAGGAGATCCAATGCCTGTAGTGTTTCACGAGTCTCGAGTTTCTCTCTGTGCTGGTGTAGAGTCCTGTCTACTGTGGCCCTTCCCAATCTCCCTCAGAAAGGACCAATCTCTTTGAATTATTCTGTTGCCTTTGAGATGGTAGATTTTCCAGGAAAAAAAACCCAGCCTAACTCTGCAGTGAGTTGTAAGGCGTGATTTATTGATCAGACTTTTTCTGGGAATGATGCCACTTTGGTGTACATGGCTGTAAGCAGCTTTGCATAGATGGGGTGTGTGATTCATTGCTTTTAATTTAACTGTCCTTGCAGTGAAGCACTTTTAGTGTCTGGGAGGAATTGGATGATTAACTGGGTGAGGGTTTTTCCTGTGTGAAGTGCGGTGTTTAAGTATTGGTAGGTATTGACTGACCTCAGCTCTCTGTTGTTGCTGTCGCTGGTGGGCTGAGCCAGGGGTGAAAGCACTTTGGCCCAGAAATTCATGTGTTGAATGCCATCGTGTCAGCAACACGTGTACCTGTCAGCTGGCAGGAGCAGACCCGAGAGCTCCTGCCCTTCTGAGTGCTAGGGGACACGGGGAGCTCCTCTGAGTGCGGGGCCTGAGGTCTGTCACCTCCAGCAGTACTGGGGCAGGGAGATGATGGGGTGCAGGTGCAGAACTTATATGTATTTAAGTTCTCATATGCATTTGTCGAGGACTGTGAGCTGCTCTGTCATCTTTCAAGCATATTGGTTTTTCAATCAGAATTATGCTTTGGATTTACAACTAAAGATAAAGAGCTGTGCCAGGATTAATCTTTAGAGAGGAGCTGCCACCTGTTCCTGCAGCATGGTAGAGCTCTTCCACTAGAGTTTGGCTGGGGTTTTGTTCAGCTGCTTTAGTAGGAGCTAAATAAATCTTCAAGATGCAGACTCGTGCTACCAGATTTTCTCTCCGGATGCTCATTGACCAGGCTTGAGCACTGAGCTGGGCAAAAAACCCAAAGCTGCTGTTTATTTTTCTCCTGGCAAGAGCTGAAGATGCTGATCTCTGTCCTGTCACTGGATCCAGACCCTGGCTTGCCTCTGCAGGCTGTGGGGTACAGGGAGGCTTAGAAGCTCCTCGGAGAGAAGCATTTTTTCATTATCCCTCATCCTCTGCCTTCAAAAGCTTTTTCTGTCAAGCTGAAGTTCACTCGGGTGTCTCAGCAAGCTCTGGGTGGCTTGGCAGAAGTTTCAGCGCTGCTAAAACCTGTGAGTTTCTTAACTCTAGATTGTGTCTGAAGTGTGCATGGTGATTCCATCCATGGCATCTGTCATGGTGTGTGCCTGGATGGGCCTGGCTTTCCTTATCTCCAAACTACTGCCTGCCTGAGTTGCAGAAGCATTGAGGCTTTCCACTCGGATGCTCGCTGGGTTTCTTGGTTTGTGCTGCTGACACAGCTCCCCCCCAGCAGCTCTCAGTGTAGCACTGACCTGTCCTAGCTAGGCGACAGCTAGACGTGAAAACCCGCAGGCTGCCTTTGAGGGAGAGATCTGCTTTGGCTGGGAAGGGGATGAAAGATGAAGCCTCTGGTGACAGCCAGGGAAGACTGTCACTGCTCCAGTGGGATGCCAGGGCAGGCACCCAGCCCTCCTCCCTGGGAAGAGGCAGTCCAAGGGGCCGCGTCCCCTTGGAGCGTGTGTGTGAATGGGAAACGCAGTGCTCTGCTCCTCCTTGGTGGTGGTTGGGTTTCATAGCTGACCTGACACAAAATGTCACTGCCAATCAAAGAGTCCCACCGCTGTCTGTGTGGGAACAATGACAGAGAGAGAGTTCTTTGCCCTTCCACCTATTTATTAATCGCAGGGAGGGCAACTGGTTTTTAAATCACTGGCCAAAGCACAAGTCAGCTCTGATCTTAGTTGTATTCCTAATTTTATGCTCACTGGTCTCCAGCCTCCCCTCACAACGTAGCCTGAGCACCGCGTTGCACCCGGGTTGTCTTTCCAGCGCGCTGAGTGCGCTCCCGCCGCGCCAGCCCCCGTGACCACGTGCCTCCCTTCGGGTTAGATGTCAACCGTTGTGTCTCGTCACGCACCGTTGTGAGCAGATGTGTGCTTGATACAAATGATCAATAAATGATGCTTCAGTACGGAGCGGTTGTGCAGCACGCTTTTCTTGTGGGACCGCCCGTGAAATGCCAGGTAGCTGAGCATGTTCTGTCACCCTGCGCCAGGGTGGCCATCCCGAGGGGACAGGGCTGTGCCCCAGCCATGGTAGCGCTGGCATCTCCTGCTGGGTACCAGCGTGGCTGAGAATCCCGGTGGGAGTCCCGGCGTGACCTTTGCCCGGCCGGAGCCCACCGTGTCCCCTCCCCGTCACTGGGGGCTGTGGCTCCTGCGACAGCACCGCTTACTCACACCGCACACGGGCGCTTTCCGCGCCCTCCCTGGCGTAACGGTTTCCGAAATGATGTAATCGGGAGGGGAAACCGCCTCGGCTGACGCGGGCTGCGCCCCCGGGGAGATGCCGTGAGTTGCACAACTCTCCGCAGCTTCGGCTGTGCGCGGCTCCGGCGCCGGGAGGGGACGCGTGGGGCGAGGCGGTGGCGGGGTGACCACAGTTTTGGCTGCAGCCCGCACCGATGTCACCGCGTGTCCCCTAACGGGGGCAAGGGCGCTGCAGCGGTGCGAGCCGGGGTCAGCCCGGGCTCCCCCTGTGCACAAACCTCGCCTGCCCCTTTGGGGCGGGTTTGGGTGGGTTTGGGGTTTTCTTCCTCTCTTGCCTCGCGCTGCAGCAGGGCGGCTGCTGCCCCTCGGCCCCGCCCGGGGCTCCCCGGGTGCCGCTCTGCGCGCGGGCCCGGGGGAGGAGCTGGCAGCGGTGGAGCTGGTACGGGACCGCGCTCCCCGCCCCTCCCGGGCCCTCCGCGGAGGGACCGACCGGGACCGCCCCGCCTCTCCCGCGCGCTGACGTGGCGGCCGTTGCCATGGCAGTCACCGGCGCGCGCGCCACCGCCGCCGCACCGGCCGCTCCGATTGGCGGCGCCGCCGGGGGAGGGTTGGGCCGCCACGCGCCCTCCCACGACGCCAATTGGGCGGGCGGCGGGACCACGTGGCGCGGGGCGCAGCCGCCGCCGTGACGCCGTGCCGCGCAGCCAGTGAGGGCGCGGGAGGGGCCGCTGCCGCCTGCCATTGGCGGCCCCGCGGCGGCGGGGGGCTATAAAGCGGCCCCGGGGGCGCGGCGGCCCCGCGGTGGCGGCAGCGGCGGCCATGGAGTGGGAGGCGGTAGAGGTGCTGGAGCAGCGGCTGGTGGGGGGCGGACAGGGCCACGTGCTGCGCTTCTGGCCCGAGCTGGGCGGCGCGGCCCGCCGGGCGCTGGCAGCGGAGCTGCGCGATATGGACGTGGACGAGATCAACCGCTTCTTCCGCCGCGCCCGCGGGGACGGCGGCGGGGCGGCAGCGGGGCTGGACGCGCGGATGGAGCCGGTGCCGCGGGACGTGCTGGGCAGCGCCTGCCGCGACCGCGGGCTGCTGCCGCGCTGGGAGAGCCGCGGTAGGTGCGGGGGGCGGCGGGGCCCGGCGCGGCGCGGTGCCGGCGCGGAGGGCCCCACGCGTGTCTGCTCTCCCCGGGCGCAGGGCTGGCGGAGATCGCGGGGAGCCGCGTGGCCGCGCTGCTGCTGGCCGGCGGGCAGGGCACCCGCCTCGGCGTCCCTTACCCGAAGGGCATGTGCGACGTGGGGCTGCCCTCCCGCAAGACCCTCTTCCACCTCCAGGCCCAGCGCCTGCGGCGGCTGCAGCAGCTGGCGGAGGAGCAGCACGGCACCCCCTGCCACATCCCCTGGTGAGCGCGGCCCCCGTGGCGGCCTTGGCGGGACAGGGCTCCTGGGTTGGCTTAGGAAGGGCCCCGCTGGCATCAACCCAACGGGTATGGATGGGTTAAGAGCTCGTGGGTTGGTATTGTCCCCTTGGTGTTGACCAGGTCAAAGCCCCTCTGGTTGGCCTTGGTGGGTTGGCATGGGTGCCATTGGTGTCAGCAGGCCAAGGACCATGGGTTGGTGCAGACCCCCTGGACAGCCCAAGGGTTGGCATAGACCCTCTTGACACCAGTGCTGTTGCCGTTAGCGTAGCCTGTTGGAGTTAGCAGGTCAAGGCCCAGAGGGTGGCACTGGCAGGTCCCATGTTGTCAAGCTCAACCCCACAGCCCTTGGGAACATGTGTCATGTCACCTATGGCCAGCCTGATCCATGGGTGGGGGTCTGTGCTAGTGCTGTGAGCAGGAGGTTGATGTCCCAGCAGGAGCTGGCTGCTGCAGCTGGGTGTCCTCCCAACCGCACAGGGTGTGGTAGGGGTTTGGAGATGTATGTTGCAAGGAGGGGTGAAGCCCTTGGTTGGCTTGCCAAAGAGATGAGACCATAATGGCTCAGATCCTTCTAAGTGTTTGAAGGGGGAGCAAGCCTGTCCTGGGTGTTACTGGCTGAAGCAGTTCCCCATGTTTGGAACGAGGGGTGTGAGACCTTGCCTCTCCCCTCTGCTCATCGGGTCTCTTCTGCACTGCAACAGGTACATCATGACGAGCGGCCGGACTATGGAGTCCACCAAGGAGTTCTTCCTGAAGCATCACTATTTTGGCTTGAAGAAGGAAAATGTCATCTTCTTCCAGCAGGGCATGCTGCCTGCCCTGGACTTTGATGGGAAGATCCTGCTGGAGGAGAAGGGCAAGATTGCCATGGCACCAGGTTGGTGGCCGGGAGCTGGCGGGAGGGGTGCACAAGGGTGAGACGTGGTGCTGAGCACAAGTTTTTGGAGCTGGAGCCCGCATAGGGTGGTCTTGCAGGGTGATGTGGCCCACAGGTGACACAAGCTGGGAGGTGTCTGTCTTGGTGGGGAGGACCAGGGTGGGGTATGGCCGAGTCGGTGGCCCTCCACCCCAGCTCTGTGGGGAAGGAGGATGAGTGTGGGTGGCTGATGGGACAGCTGGGTGTTGCTGCAGCCCCAATGGTTTGTTTCCTCTGTAGATGGCAACGGGGGCCTGTACCGGGCCCTGGGGGCACATGGCATCATGGATGACATGGAGCGGAGGGGCGTACAGAGTGTCCACGTCTACTGCGTGGACAACATCCTGGTGAAGGTGGCTGACCCCAGGTTCATAGGCTTCTGCTTGGAGAAGGGAGCGGACTGTGGGGCCAAGGTATGGTTTTGGGGGCATGCAGGCACTGCTTCCCTGGAGCAGGCTGGGGTCTGTCCTGCTCCTCGCCTGGCTTCCTTGGCTCCTCACGCTTCCTTCGCCAGCTTGCCGCAGCCAGGAGGGATAGCTCAGTACCGGGAGCTCGCTGATGGAGTAGCACTTGCTGCCAGAGTCCCACCTGCCCCTTGGATCTGGCACCCTGGGGGATGCAGGGTGTCACTGACCCCTACCTGGCACTGCTGCCCTCCTGCCTTGCATGGGGATGTGTCACCAACAGCCCCAAGGCTCACAGGTCCCCTAGTTCCTGGGGCCCAGAGCTGCCAGGGAGCCTTGTGGGGCTGCCTAATCCCCACCTGGATGCTGGGCGGCTGTGGGAGCACGGGCAGCTGAGCTCCCTGCTGCAGGCTGCCAGCTGTCCCCGGCTGTGACGTCCTGGGCACCAGACCAGGACACAGTGAGTGCAGCTGACAATGAGCCCAGCCCCGTGTCTTGCTGGTAGGATGTTGAATGCCCACAGCTTTATTTAAAAGCTGGATTAACAGCAAAGGGGCTGTGTAATTGTGTTTGCATTGGGCTTGGCTCTGGCAAACAGGTGAGAGGGTTTGCTGGCCTTGAAACTTTCAGAGAGCGAGCTGGGAAAGGGAGAGCAGTTCCTCCTGGCCCGAGAGAGGAGGAGGAAATAAACCTTAGCATGCAGAAAGGAGAAAGCCCCGTGTCCCTGCACACCGCCCTGCTGCCGTGGCAGTGACAAGTAGGGTTTTCCTGGGGAGTCCCATACCCAGAGGGAGGTGTGTGGGTGTGAGGAAGAGGAAGGAGGTCAGGTGTAGGGGGATAGCTCTGCTGAGCCAGCAGCCTCCTGCTTGTGTGCAGCAAGCTGGCTGTTCTCGTGCGGGCTGGGTGCTAAAAATATCTGTGTCCTCTGCCAGCCACACGCGGGCTTGGTGCCAGATCCTGCCGGTGCCCTCTGGGTGTGCCTGACACCCTGTCACCCAGCCCTGCCGTCTCAGCCTCCTCCAGTCACCATCACCAGAAGCACCTGGGAGGGCTCCAGCATCCCTATCCCTGCACTATCCCTGCTGTCCTGCGCAGCAAAACACCTCCATGGGGGCTGCTAGATGCAAGGGAGCGTATTGGAAGCGCAGGGCTTTGTGGGGTCTCCCCCTGACAGTGCTTCCCTTGGGCAGGTGGTGGAGAAGACCAACCCCACAGAGCCGGTTGGCGTGGTGTGCCGAGTGGATGGTGTCTACCAGGTGGTGGAGTACAGTGAGATCTCCCTGGCCACTGCCCAGAAACGGGGCCCGGACGGGCGGCTGCTCTTCAACGCGGGCAACATCGCCAATCACTACTTCACCACCGCCTTCCTGAAAGACGTCGTCAAGTAAGGGCCTGGCGGGGTGCCGGAGGAGGAGCGCTGGTGCTGAGCAGAGCTGGCTGCCTGCGCCTTGCTTTCCGCTGGCTGAGCTCCAGCTGTTTGCAGGCGTGCAGGGATGAGGTCTGCAGGGTCTGGCCCCTGCCCCTGTACATGCTCCTTGGCCCCCGCCTCTCTGCACGGTCCCTTCCCTGAGATGAGATTTCTCCCGGCCATTGCTGGCTGTGGTGCTGGAGTGCCGGCATGCGGGGCTGTCCTTGCCTGGCTGCCCTGGGGATGAGCAGCCCATGTCTCGGGGTGGCTGGGGGTCCTGCTGCAGCAGTGTCTGAGCTGGGGGGCTGGAGACGTGCCTCGCTTGGATAAGGGACGGCTCTTTCTTGGCCTGTTGCAGCACTTATGAACCACAGCTGCAGCACCACGTAGCTGAGAAGAAGATCCCACATGTGGACATCACTACAGGACAGCTGATCCAACCCGAGAAGCCCAACGGGATCAAGATGGAAAAGTTTGTCTTTGACATCTTCCAGTTTTCCAAGTACGCTCTTTTCTCTCGACAGGGAGCAGGCTGCTGGCTCTCCCTCAGGCAGCACTGGGGGTTGCCCCTGACCTCAGGGCTGTGCCCACTGGCGATGCCCTGGGGTCAGGATGGGATGCCAGCTCCCATGCTGTTCAGCAGCAGTGGACAGTTGTGCCCTGACATGAGTAGGGACGTGAGCAGCAGGAGGGGCAAGAGCTGCATGCCTTTTGCTTGGCTGAGCCCCACTCCTGGGCCACAGGAGCATCTCCTGACCCTACAACCTTGGTCCTCCCCTCCCTCCTTCGTAGCTGTGAGGACAGCCCGTGGGTGTTGGCTGCAGTGGGGGGGGCATAGCCCTGACTCAGCCACGGGGAGAAGCCAAAGTGACAGGGAGCAGCCACGTTTCCCAAACCTGACCCCCCTGCGCCCCGTTCCCCCTAAGGAAGTTTGTGGTGTACGAGGTGCTGCGTGAGGACGAGTTTTCTCCCCTGAAGAACGCAGACAGCCAGAATGGCAAGGACAACCCCACCACAGCCCGACATGCCTTGATGTCCCTGCACCACTGCTGGGTTCTCAATGCAGGGGGACACTTCGTGGACGAAAATGGCACACGCATCCCCGCCATCCCTCGGTGAGTTGCTGCATCCTTTTTGAGCCAAGTCTAAAACACCAGGCAGTCCCCAGCCCTTCTCTGTTTCAGTGCTCCTGAAACCAGTGTTGCTGGAAGCACCAGCTGTTGGTGCTTTCTCCTGGGTGTTCTGTGGGGCAGAGATGGGTGTGGGCTGGGCAGTGGCTGCAGGCAGGGAGCTAGCTCTGTCAGCAGGAGCTTTCCTTCTTGATTCAGTGCCTGTGAACCGAATCCTGCCAGTCTCTTTTGCATAGCCAAGGTTGCCTGTGCTGGGAGGAGGTGACTCCCTAAAGCCCAAGCACACCAGCAGATCCATGCAGCAGCCAGGCTGGGGTCATGGCATCCCTCAGCTGAGAGAGCTCCTGGTGCCCTTGTTTGGAGAACAGCAAACCCCAGACTTGTTCTGCTCTGGTTTTTTTTTTCCCCACCCTTGCTAACCCTTGTTTATTCCCACATAGTGTCACAAACGGAAGGTCAGATGCCACCCCAGCAGATGTCAATGACAAGTAACTATGCCGTGCAGCGTGCATGGTGGCGGGGCTGTGCTTAGGTACTAACGGGCTGGAGGCAGAGCAGTGCCAGGCTGCGATGGGCGGTGACTAACGGGGGCTCGGGGCCGCATGCTGGGAGCGGGGCGTGTCTCACTGCCGGGCCCCGCGGGTGCCGCTTCTCACGGTGGCGGGCGGCAGGCAGCGTCTGCTCCCTCCTGGGCAACTTTCCACAGAGGCAGCTGGGTGGGATGCTGTTGTGAAACACGCTGGCATGTCCCTTCGGTGGAGTGTCATCTGTTTGTCACGCCATGGTGTGGTGCAGCCCAGACTGATCCCGGCTGGTCCTGTAGCTGGAGATGACTGCTGTCTCCTGGTGTTTGCCAGGCGTCCAGGCAGCTTGAAATGGGATTGAAAACATTAAGTAAACGTCAAGCAGGCTTTGATGTAGCATGTGCAAATCTCAGCGTAGGTGGCCAGCTGTGCTTTGTGTAACTTCAGCTCTTGAGTTTTGAAGATCCGGACTGTGACACTAGGAAAGCCCCTGGCTCAGCGCTTGAAAGTTTACAGAAGTAAACAGGAAAGTTGACAGAAGCGTTAAAGCAACTTCTGTAGCAGCAGCGTGTGCCTCTGTAGGCACAGGGCACGTCTGCGTGGCTGGGAGTTAGAGCTGGGGAGTGTCAGTGACTTGCAGAGTAAGCAAGCCTGCTGCTTCAGGAGCAGTTGTATCTTCTGCTGCTTTCTGGTGAATCCACCTTGACTCTGGGGTTTTTAATTCAAAACTCCAGCTGCTTTCAGGTGTATAACTAGGCCATCACAGTAGTTATAATGGATAAAGGATGCACTTTATCCTACATTTATCCTTAATTGCCAGTTAGTGGCTTTTTCTTTTTTTTTTCCTTTCCTGCCCAACAGTTATCTTGAAACAAATCTGACTCTAAGGCAAACATCAGCACAAGGGCTGGGTTAGGATGGGAGAGCTGTTTTATTTGCTCACAGCAGGACAGGAGGGTGCTGGCGTGGGTCTGCCGTTGTCCTCACCAGCTCAGAGGAGCTGAGGCAGTTGATCTCGGAGGCAATGGCCGGAGGAGCAGGCAGTGCTGCAGGGAGTGTTTCTGCGTGAGCAGATAGGCTTACCCTGTGTCCTCAGGTTGTGCTTGCTGTAAACAGAGTGTGTTTAAAAAACTGTTGTGACTAGCCGAACAGGAAGGTGCTGTGAGTGGGTCTCTCATCACCCCAAGGGTGCAGGGGGAGGAGGAGGAAGGGGTGACTGGTGACCAGCTTGCATGCAGCATCACATACAGCAGGGCTGTGGGCCAGGCGGGAGGCACAGGCGCTGCTGTAGTTCCACACACGGAAAGACACGTACATCCTCATTAAAGCCACATCTAAAGCTCTCTTCCCTTTCAGTCGCTGCTGGTTATCTAAACTTTAGCTCGCACCTCCGTGGAGAGCACGCAAGGCTTGACTAACCCAGGGCAGCTCTGCGGTGGTGGGGTCTCTGGGGGCCAGCAGCCGCCAGTGCCCGAGAGAGCTGCTGACCCCCCGCGCTGGTGTCTGCGAGATCTCTGGGTCCCATCCATCTCCCCTGGTGGGATGTGGTTAACCCTCCTGACTTTTATTATTCTCTGCAGCTTGAAGGATGCAAACGACCTGCCAGTCCAGTGTGAAATCTCTCCCCTCATCTCCTATGGAGGAGAAGTGAGTACTGGCTCTCCAGAGCTCGAGCACCCTTGCAGATTAACGAGGCAGGTGGGGAGGCTGGCGGGGCACACGTGTGAGCACTGGCCAGGAGGGGTAAGCCACAAAAGTGTGACTTGAATTCACTGTGGAGCTTTTTGAGGCAATGTCCCACAAGCCACTAGCACGGGAGGGGACCAGAGCCACCTGTGAGCAGCTCAGCAGGTCAACAGAGCAGATGACACGTGTTGTGTTCCTAACGAGCTGCTTCGTTCTCCTTTAGGGTCTGGAAAAATACGTGAAGGACCGAGAGTTTCGTGCACCTTTGATTATTGATGAAGACGGGATCCACGAGCTGGTGAAGAACGGGATGTAGTGGTGGCACAGTGCCCAAGCCAGGCTGCCCGTCCCGCCTGGCGGGCTGGGGGTTCGGACACATGAAGGTTTATAGCTGTAACCGGTGGGGGCTGCTCCTGCTCCCTCTGGCCCTGCGCAGAGGAGGATGTAACCCACTCGGTTCTTGGCATGTTGTACGCTTCTATTTATATTTTAATTTAAAAACCAAACAGTTTATGGGTTCCCCTGCCACGAAGCACAGCTATGGCACTGCTCTCTGTGCTCCAGGCTTTATTTTTAAACATGTATATAGTAATAGGCATTGTACATGCAGAGGATTTTTATGGTACGGGGCTGGGGTTGAATTTTTATTTTTCTCAAATCTACGCGACTATTTTTTTTAATAGGATCCTTGTCATTGCCCATGTCCTCCCTTTTGATCATCCTTTGTACGTTGCACAACTGGAAGCACCTGATTAAACTCTGAGTCCCTCCTGTCTGTCAGCTGGTGCTGTTTTAGTGATGGTGGCTTTCTGCAGAGGCTCTACTCATAGAGCAGAGGTCCTGCTGCGTCACACAGAGTCCCCTGCTCTGCCCAGTGCACCAGGGGCTGATTGCTGCCCGGCAGGGTGGCAGGCAGGGCCTCTGGCCCATGGCACTTGTCTGCAGTGTCTCTGGGGGAAGCAGGGGGCTGTGTTTTCCTCTTTAATGTCTGCAAGCAGCGGCAAACCTTGAGCAGGTAGGAACAGGCAGGAGTGCAATGCCACTGGAGCATTCAGGGTGCAACCAGCCTGGCACAGTGCCCTCCAGCAGCATCACCTCCCATCTCCTTTTCCAGGGAGGGATCTTCAGCTCCTGCCAGTACCTGCTGTCCTGAAGTGTGGTGTCCTCATGCCCTTGGGCAGAGCGGCTTTGCTGCCTCCCCTCCTTTTTGGGAAGGGGAGATGGTGTTTGGCTGGTTCCCCTGCTGCGCCCGAGTCCTGCTGCAGCCCCTGTGGTGCTCTGTGGCGGCCTGAGGAGGGATTTTCCCTTGCAGGGCTGGGAATGGGGCCCAAACTGCTCCCCCTCGAAGGAAGTCACCAAGTTCCCTGAGTACCGAGGTGGCTGTTGGGCTCCCTGGGGCTCAGCTGAGCACGCAGCCCCCCAGGCAGCGTGCTTGGGAAGCCGGGGCTGTGCGGGGGGTCCTGGCTGGTGCTGTGGCTGCTGGTGGCTCGCCGTGGGCCAGCCAGGCTGCGTGTGGCCGAGGCAGGCTGGCAGCTGTGGGTCCTGGGGGAGATGTCCTGGGATGGGGGCCAGAGCGGATGCGAGGAGCCAATGCAGAGTGCTGCGGGTGGTCTGCACCACCACCGCCTCCCCCTGCCCACCAGCTCTGCTGGGCCCTGGGAGCAGCTGCCATGGGGAAGGGACATGTCTGCTCCCTGAGGAGCATGCGGGCACCCCTGAAGCTCCTCCTCAGCAATGGGTGGGCAGCAGCCAGAGCACAGGGTGGCCCACCTTGGGGGGATGCTCATGGCCCCAGGACCAGCACCAAGCAGGAGCCAGAGGCTGCACCATGAGCCTGAGGGGATTGCTGCTCCAGCTGGCTCCCCCGGTGCTGCGAGGGGTGGAGGGGAGGTGTTTGCTTTGGCTTTTTGGCTCTGTTTGCACTCCAACACCTTTGCATTAGGTCCTGGGATAGAGTGATGCAGTGCTGGCTGTAGCCAAGTTATTTGAGCACCAGTTCCAGGTAGCTGGGGATGAACGGGTGGAGCAGAGTGGGATGGTGTCTGTGCGGGTGAGCACGTAGGGCAGCCGGTGCGCGGCTGAGGGCTTCCCCTGCCAGCAGATCTGGGGTGGCACGCCGGGGCATGGTACAGAGCCCTGCAGCAACCATGCTGCTAACTTGCTCCCTGCCTGCCCTGCCAGCCCAGAGGCTCCTCTGGTGCTCTGCCCACTGGTGCTGAGCATCTTGCCGCACCCATGGCTGGGCTGGCGATGCAGCCCCTGCCCAGTGGCAGTGGCAAGGGTCCCCAACCCAATGCTGGCATCACACCAGGTGATGCATGGATGGCTTTCCCTGTCTGGGACTCGGTCTGTGTGTCTGGAGAACAGATGGGCTGGGAGTCTGATGAGGAGGAGGTCCTCCCAGAACCTCACCTTCTCTGGTCCCTTCCCCAGTGTGGGGTGCTCCGTGGGACAGCAGTGCTTTTTGGGAGCTGCTGTTCTGCCAGGGGTGCTACTTCACTCCCACAGCAGTGTAGATGCTGGCATAAATTACAGCCAAAACACTAGTCTGAAAGAATATTGATTTATTTTTTTAAAATGTGTTTTTAGCTATTGCACAAAAATTTAACGTGAGACGATTATTATTATTTTCTCCCTGGTGTGTTGCGTAGTTGGTGGCTGCAGTGCCAAGCTAGTGACTGGAAATGATGTAAAACCACGAGCTCAGCGTGCAGTTTGGGGAGCTGGAGTGCTCCTTCCGTGCCACGTGCCAGGGCAGGTTGCCTCTCCAGCCACTGTACTGGCCACGTGTGCCCATGCAGGAGCCCAGCACCCTTCCCATCAGGGGCCCGGAGTGGGACAGCCTGTGCAGGACCCTCTAGGGACCTCCATCACCCCTATTTTGGAGGTGTCCCACCTGCTCCCTGCACCCCACGCTGCAGGAGCAGGGTCCCGGACACGTGTGCCATCCCGCAGCCACGGAGGCGAGTGCTGGAAAGCAAAATGCTGCCTATGGCTTTAAGTTCCCTCGCCAGCCACGGGGACTTTATTTTTTCTCTCGCTCTATGAATGGGTTTTGCTGTAAATTATAGCTTTGCACACATTCCCTCGGGCCGAGGAAAATAACCTCCGCCGAAAAGCCGGCCTGGATTGGTGACTGGCTCCCCCTCTCTCCGCTCCTTAATTGAAACCAAATGTGCAAGATGTAGGATTGTGGGATTTCTGGCCGGCTCCCAGGAATCTGCAGAATGCGAACGCTCTCCCAGAGGCATCTTGCATCAGCCCGGGGAAGTTCGCTCCTCGCCTGGCTCCCCCGGCCCGGGCGAGGGGCGAGGAGCCCACCCGCCCACCCGCCGCCTGCCCCCTCCGGTGAGTCGCTCTCGGGGGCGTGGGGAGGCGTTTGGTCCCCCCTATGTTTGGGACTTTGGGGGGACGCAGGGTCAGCCCGTGCTCCACAGCAGAACCTGGGCAGAGGGGCTGGGGTGCGGGTCTGCCCGGGAAGGGGCTGGGGCAATGCAGGGTGACGACCCCACCTGGGGAGGTGACATTTGGCTTCTTCTCTCCATTCTTCTCCCCGCTGCCAGCGTTTCCCCCCATGCCTCGTGCCAGGGCAGGGTTTCCTGGTGTCCCTCTCGGCTCCTGCCTGTGTGTCTGTTGGCAGAGCTGGGAGCAGTGCTGGCCAGCCCGAGAGGCCCTGCTGTCCCCAGCCAGGCACTGGTCACACTGGGAAGGGGACACAGGACCACAGCTCTGGTGCTCCTGAGCATCCTGTCCCACATCCTGGTGCTGGGGACCTGCTTGTGGCTTCCCAGCCTGACACTGTGGCGGGGCGATGCCATGCCCCGTGGCAGGTGATGCCACACACCATGGCGAGGTGATGCCATGCCCTGTGGCATGGAGCAGGGAGGTGGGCTGCAGGTTTTTGGCTGGCAGGGAGTGCTTGCTGGGTGCAGCACCCACAGGACCATGTCCCCAGGCCCCATGGCCATGGGCTGTGCTGCTGGCAGGTCTCTCCAGGGCAGTTGGCAGCCACGGGGCCATGCTGGCCACTGCTTGCACCCTGTACGTCTGCAATGCCCCCGGCTGAGCCGGCCAGCTGGTGGCTGGGGAGGTGCTTGCTGCTGCAGAAAATGGGGTTGCATCCAGCCCAGAGAAGGTCTAAAATGGCATTTTTGGAGGGGAGGAGGACTACGGGTCCCGGCATGCCGCACTGTGCTCCCACCGAGGCTGCGCCGCAGGCACAGCATGCTGGGGGCTGTAGTGCCAGCTGGGTTGGGGGTCCTGAACCCCCTTGCTGAAACACCAGATGCCTCGGGTCATGGCCCAGGGTCACAGGGAGCCTATCACCGCTCGGACATGTTCCCTCCAGCGGGGCTTCGGCATGTCCCATCCCAGCAGGACGGGAACGCCCAGCCCAGTGTGAGGACAGGAACCCTGCAACGGGACCCCTGAGAGACCCACAGCCAGGACTTGGGGTGCACAGGGGGTATGGGTTGCTGCTGTCCAGCCCCTTCCTTGCGGATGATGGTCCTCTGGTGCCGATGAGGACAGCAGCAGCCATCTGGGAAGTGAGCTGGGGGCGACAGGGACCACAGCTCAAGTGGGATTTGTCTCCAAACAAATACAGATTTATTTTTTTCCCCACTAATTTTCCCTGGTGATTTCAGTAGAATGAAAAGGGAGGAAAATAAAAAGGGAAAAAAAAAAAAAAAAGAAAAGGAAAAAAAAAGAGCAGTGGCCAAGGGAAGCTCCCAAGCCCAGGCGACGCCAGGGAGGAGCTCCAAAAACTCTCTGAACTAAAAATTTCCAGTGATTGGAAATTTTCAGCAAACATTTACAGACAAAACGTTGCAAAGCCATCCCTCTCCCAGGGCTGGTGGAACAAAAATGGTTTCCAGCTGGGTTGCCAGTACTGTTTGGCCCATTTGACCACGTGTCCCTTAGCCCCCAGCCTCAGCACCTGAGTCACTGCTGTCCCCCAGCCCCGCTCCCCCGAGCAGCAATGAGCACGTCACAATGGCTGCGTGGGGATAATTTCCCTATATTAGACCAAATGTAAATACATTCCCTGCAGGAGATTATGGCATCTGGTATCCTGATGCTTAAAGAGTTTACTCAGCCTGAAAGAATAGTGGGAAAAAATATCCTTGTATGTTTTTTTGGAATGCAGAAGGAAATTGAGATTTTTTATGTTGGGGGAACTGGCCATCATCAAACACAGGAGCCTTGCGTGTGCCTCTCAGTGATGCAGTTGAAACTGCAAGTTAGTTGCAACTAACTAATCTCTCCCATCTGGAAACAGGGAAAAAAAGCAATCACATAAGTGCTTTTAACAAAAAAATTAGAAAAAAGGGAAAAAAACCCCCCACCCTAAGTCCAGGTGTTATTGGTACCTCCTGCAGAGCTCGTGGTGTTCAGCAGAGACCCTGGCAGTGCCGCTGGGTGCAGAGAGCCTCTGGCAGGGTGCGGGTGGCAGCTCCCGGGGCTCTGTGCTCCCCTGGGGCGCTGGCACGGCCACAGCAAGCCTGCCTTGCTCCTGCCAAGCCAGCGAGCAGGGCCACATCCAGCACCTCCCAGCTGGGCTCCGCAGGATGGGGCCATCCGCTGATGTGGCAGCTGGTTCAGGATGGGTTTGGGCTTTCTCTCGGTGGTGGGGGCAAGGCTGTGGGTCGCTGCATGGGGTGGGTGCAGGGACACAACCAGGCACCCACATGTGGGGTCACTGGTGTTGGGCCATCTTGGGGATCCACCAGCCCAGCCATCCCTGGTACGGTGGGACTAAGCTGGGATTGACCCCAGCGCTGAAGTGCAGTCAGGTTCCATCTGGCCAGGAGCTATGGTCCCTTTGACCCCCAGGTCAGTGTGTTGTTCCTGCAAAGGTTTATGTGCATGTAAATGAGATTAAAGCAGCCTTTTTTAATGAAAAGAAGACTAATCTGCATCCAGTGCTCGTGTGAAGGACTGTGCCAGGAGGACAAATGTCCCATTGGCAAATAAGGAGAGGGGGATTCCAGGGAGCCTGGCGCAGGACTGGTGAGGTTTAGGGGTGTCCCTGGTGCACCCCCGGCATGGTGCTGTGCCCCACAGTGGTTCCCCAGGAGCTGCTCAGGCTCTGGGTGCTCCTGGCCGTTGAGGGTCAGCCAGAGCTGGGACAATGGCAGCTGCCCCGCAGAGGGGCTGTGGCACAGCACTGACTCTGCAGGCACGTCTGGGGGCTGGGGTCAGGGGGATCCCCTCATGTCGTGGGCTGCACCCTGCTCCGAGGAACCCTGCCAGCACTGGCTCTTTTTCCCCCCTTGCTGCAGCCCAAGCCCCATTGCCAGGACCCCCAGATCCCCCCCAGCCCCATCCCACGCTCTTGCAGAGGCAGCGGGTGCAAGCTGGCTCCCGTGCCCTCTGTCACACCTTTCTGTGTCACCCATGTCCCCAGGATCCACTCTGCCACAGCGAACTGTCACAATAAATATGCCATAAATCCTGGGCAATATCTGCTGTTCTCTCTCTCGAGCCAGAAGGCAGGAAAACCGCCTGTTGCAACGTGCTATTATTTTGTTAGACGCCGAGGTTGTGCAACATGTTGCTTTCAAAGCCATCCCAGGGTGGGTGGCCCAGCCGGAGCCTTTGTGCCCATCAGTGGAGCTGGACGGCGCCGGCTCCGAGCAGAGCTCTGGGAGGCTCCAGTGGGTCATAGAGTCATGGAATGGTTTGGGTTGGAAGGGACCCCCAAAGGTCATCTAGTCCAACCCCCCTGCAGTGAGCGGGGACATCTTTACTAGAGCAGGTTACTCAGAGCCTCATCAAGCCTGACCTTGGGTCCCATGGCCATTTCACATGGCTGGCTCCAGGGACACAGCAGGGCCACGTTACCTGCCCATGCTGGGGCTGCGCTGGCATGGCACCATGATGCTGTGGCTCCTGAGGGTAGTGGTGGAGCGGATGGGACACTGGGACTCCTTTGACCATCACAGATGTGACACTTGGGGCTCTGCTCCTCCTCCGAGGCTGAGGTGGGGACACAGGGTCTCGTGCAGGGGAAGCCCCTCTGTCCTCTGCTGGCCACCCCAAGCAGGACTGCCATTTCCACATGGCTCAGCTGGCTCAGCGTGACGAGTCCCGGCTCTGTCTCCGCAGGACTGCTGACATGCCGGCCACCCCCAGACCTGCTCTGCTGCTGCTGCCACTGCTGCTGTACGTCCTGCGGGCTGCAATAGCCCAGGTCAACCCAGGTGAGTGAGGGACCAGGTGACTGCAAGAGCCATGAGGTGTGTTTCCCTGTGCTGTGCTCCTGCCAGGGCATCCAAGCTTGGGCTCACGTCACTTCTGCCACCTCTGGGACTTTCCCAGCCCTGGGAGCAGAGTGTGGTGGCCCCACACTGCCCATGTATGCCTCAGCATGCTGCTGTCCTGCACGTGGCTTGGCTACTGCCAGTGACCCAAAAAGCATCCTCCATGTGCCATGAGCACCTGTCCTGGCACTGCCGGGCTGGAGTGGGGGCTTTTCTCCATCAGAGGCTCATTGAGCCCACTCAGTTGCTGCGGTGTGCAGAAGGCAAGGCATAGGGTATTGTTTGCTGCTGCTGGGACATGCTTTCTTTGGCGGTTTCACAGTGAACTAAGGTTGGCTTTCATAAAGTGGCTTGACTAGGTGCCTGGCTTCTGCTCAGAAACCACAACAGTGCGCCGGGCGTCGGCAAGAGAACTGTGTTTAGATGGTTATTTCTGCAGGCTCAGCCCCCTCCTGCACTGTTGGGGTGGACACAGAGCCCAGGCTCCCTCAGTGTGTCAGGGTTTCCCCAGGGCATCCCTGTAACAAGTCTCTTCAAAGGCTTCTTCCACCTGTGGGAAGAGTTTGCTGGATCTTCCCCAGAGCTTGCATGGTGCTTAGGGAAGCAATCCTGTTTCTTCTGCAGCCATCCAGGGCTGGCAGTGTGGGCTTTGCCCGGCCAGGGTGGTTATTACCTGGGGCAAAGGAGCCGTGCTGGTTCCATGTTCAGCAAGAATTAAATGAGAATTCAGTGGGAGTTGCACTCTGCAGAGCATCACATGTGGGAGAGACAAGAGATGTTCCCCACTGTGCTGATGCCTTCTACAACTACCTGAAAGGAGGGTGTAGGGAGGCAGGGGTCAGTCTGTTCAACCAAGGAATAAGGGACAGGACAAGAGGAAATGGCCTCAAGTTGTGCCAAGGGCAGTTGAGATTGGATGTGAGGAAGAATTTCTTTGCTGAAAGGGTTCTGAGGCATTGGAAGGGGTTGCCCGGGGAAGTGGTGGAGTCCCCATCCCTGGAGGGGTTGAAGAGTAGTGTAGACATAGTGCTGAGGGACATGGTTGACTTGTCAGTGTGGGGTTAATGGTTGGACTTGCTGATCTGAAAGGGCTTTTCCAATCAAGGCGATTCTGTGATTTGTACTGAAGATGTGCCCGTCCCTCTGACGGACGCAGGAGATGGTCCCTGTTGTGCGGGGACCCAGGGCTGGGAGCCGGCTGCCGGGTGGCACCGCATGCTGGGTTGTGGGCTCCTTGCTGACACACTACTGGGCAAGCAGGAGGCGGTGGGGCAGGAGGCAGCCCCAGCAGCGCATCCCGGCCGGGGCCCTGCGGGCGGTTCCTCGGGGCGGTGTGCGGAGGGAGCGCTGGGGGCTGGAGCCGGCGGCCAGACAGTAAATACGGCCAAACAAGCGGCCTTTCAGCAGCGCTCTTGGCAGCCGGGTGTGAAAAAATAACTCCTGGGAAGCGGCGGGGATGTGGTGCCGGGGGAATCGGCTGCCACTCAGGGCTGCAGCCGCCTGCACCCCGGGTACTTTTCCACTGGCAGCCGGGGCGGGAGCAGGGCTGGTCATGGGAGCTGTGGGGCTGGTGGGAAGGGCGAGCACCTGCCTTTGTCGTTTTTCCCCCAGGCAGGTGGGGTGGCAAGGCCACAAACAGGTTGCTGTAGGTGGGGTTTTTGGACAAGTCCTCTGTTTGCCCCCAGAATGACGAGCGTGGGGACAGCAGTGCCAGCCCAGGGGCTCCCCCTCCACCACAGCTGAAGTGCTTGCCAGCAAGGCTGGAGGGATGTCTGGGGACAGGGACTGGGTGCAACCCAGAGCCCTTGGAGCACTGCCACCCCTTGTTCTGGGCTTCACTTGGAGCTGGGCTGGCATCTGCCCCTGGCCAGTGGCTCCATTTGTCCAGGCAGGTGTCTGCCTGTGCAGGACCATCCCATTGTGCTTGGTCTCCACTCTGCAAGCCAGAGAAGGGGAGAGTGCCGTGCCCAAGCTGCTCAGGCTGCAGTGCCTGCAGTCCTGTCCGTGTGCCCCAGCCCTGGCAGTGCCATGCCGTATATCAGCACGTATCTCAGCTGGGGAGGTGAGGAGGGAAACCGCTCAGCACCCTGCCTGTCTCGTTGCAGCGGTGTGCCGGTACCCCTTGGGAATGTCAGGAGGGCACATCCCCGACGAGGACATCTCAGCCTCCAGCCAGTGGTCCGAGTCCACAGCTGCCAAATACGGACGGTGAGTGCAGGGACACTCCTGCAATAGCCACGGCAGGGGCTGAGCTGCCACGGGAGGGCAGAAGAGGAGCACAGGGCTGGATTCAGCTGCCTACAAACAGCTCCTCTGCTCTGCATTTGCAGGCTGGACTCAGAGGATGGCGATGGTGCCTGGTGCCCCGAGGTCCCGGTGGAGCCTGATGACCTGAAGGAGTTCCTGCAGATTGACCTGCGGGCACTGCACTTCATCACACTGGTGGGCACCCAGGGACGCCACGCCGGGGGCCACGGCAATGAGTTTGCCCCCATGTATAAGATCAACTACAGCCGGGATGGCACCCGCTGGATCTCCTGGCGGAACCGGCATGGGAAGCAGGTGAGGAGGAGGCGGGTGGGGGCTGCACTGGTGGCAGGTGGGGGGCTGCATCTGCCCATCCTCACCACACATCTCCCTCCCCAGATGCTGGATGGAAACACCAACCCCTATGACATCGTCCTCAAGGACCTGGAGCCGCCCCTCATCGCCCGCTTCGTCCGCTTTATCCCCGTCACTGACCACTCCATGAACGTCTGCCTGCGCGTGGAGCTGTACGGCTGCGTCTGGCTGGGTGGGTGGCGTGGTCCTGTGCCCTTCCCCGTGTCCCCAGAGCCTGGCCGGGGGGCTGTCTGTCCCAGGAGGGCTGGCAGCACCCTGGTCCTGGCTGGAGCTCACCATAGTGGGGCGTCTGGCATGGGTGACCGCTCACACTCCCATCCCCACAGATGGGCTGGTGTCCTACAATGCACCAGCTGGGCAGCAGCTCGTCCTTCCTGGGGGCACCGTCATCTACCTGAACGACTCGGTGTACGACGGGGCGTTTGGGTACAGGTGAGCACTGGGTGGGCTTGCGC
The DNA here is from genome assembly GCA_907165065.1 of Caprimulgus europaeus. The sequence continues at coordinate 26,491,095 of OU015534.1, read as the reverse complement.
ACGTCGTGGGTGCCACCAGACAGGAGAGGATGGGGGTGTTTCATCCTTGCATTTGCAGGCTGATGTGCTGGTCCTTAGCAGAGAAAGTACTTGGGGTCTCCCTGAAGCAGGGGACATGGCCAGCTCTGAGAGGCTGCACATTGTGATGGGGACAGCACAATGGGGAAAGCACTTCCAGCCCTTCTCTTGGATTTGCGCTAACTGCACTGCACGTTCAGCGTCCCACAGCCTTTTCCAGAGAGAACATCAAGAGCAAAACCCCGTCCTGAATTTCCCAGGGGCTGTGAGGAGCTGCCGGGGTGGTGCTGGGTGGTGGCAGGTTTGTGGGTTGGTGACAGTCACGCTGCCTTTCCCCCCTCACACACACAAGCATGACGGAGGGCCTGGGCCAGCTGACGGACGGCGTGTCGGGGCTGGACGACTTCACGCAGACCCACGAGTACCACGTCTGGCCGGGCTATGACTACGTGGGCTGGCGCAATGAGAGCACGGCCAGCGGCTACGTGGAGATCACCTTCGAGTTCGACCGCATCAGGAACTTCACTGCCATGAAGGTCCGTGTACCCCCCACCCTGTCCCCCGTCCCCGTCCCCCACCATGGCCACGCTGACGGGCTGCCCCACAGGTCCACTGCAACAACATGTTTGCCAAAGGGGTAAAGATCTTCAAGGAGGTGCAGTGCTACTTCCGCGCCGACGCCAGCGAGTGGGAGCCCAACGCCGTCTCCTCGGTGCTGGTGCTGGATGACGTGAACCCCAGCGCCCGCTTCGTCACCGTGCCCCTGCTCCACCGCATGGCCAATGCCATCAAGTGCCAGTACTACTTTGCCGACACCTGGATGTTGTTCAGCGAGATCACCTTCCAGTCGGGTACCTGCTGCCATGAGACCCACGGGGTCTGGACCCTCCTGAGGGGGTTCAAAGAGGGAGTGGGGCTGTGGGGCAGTCACAGCCTCCACCCTGACACTCTCCTCTTCTCCCTTACCAGATGCAGCCATGTACAACAACTCGGTGGCCCCTCCAGAGGTTCCTGTGGTCCCCACCACTTATGGTAAGGCATTGAAAAGCACGTTGCCCTGAGCTGGGTGGGGGATGCTCTGGGGTCTCTGCCCCATCCAGTGGAGGAAAGGGGCAGCAGCTCTCCCCACACTGCAGTGTGACCGGCTCTTGCTGTCCCCTTCTCCTGCCAGACCCCACGCTCAAGGTAGATGACAGCAACACACGCATCCTGATCGGGTGCCTGGTGGCGATCATCTTCATCCTGGTGGCCATCATTGTCATCATACTGTGGCGGCAGTTCTGGCAGAAGATGCTGGAGAAGGTGGGTGAGGATGGGGTGGCTATCAAGGTGCCCCAGGGCAGTGGGCTTGTCCCAGGCAGGTTCTCCTAGGAGCTCAGCATGGGGAAAGCAGTGTCTGTGCTGGGGCTGATGCTCCCTTCCCCTCCTCAGGAACATTGTGGTCTGCATGCATCTCCTGAGCAAAGGGATTTAGCTGAGCAGGGTGGTGACTTTGGGACCTGCCTCCTCGTCCATCCCTCTGTCCTGAAGCTGGGCTGGGGAAGAAGAGTCTGAAGGGGTCCCACTGCATCCCCTGAGGGCAGTTGTAGAGGTGATGGAGCCAAGCTCTTCTCCAGAGAGGCAAACAGTAGAAGCAGGAGACATGAGGACGAATGTCTTCACTGGGTGGGTGCTGCAGCCCTGGGACAGGGCACCAGAGAGGGGGGCTTGGGACTAGGCATGGCCACAGTGCCATGGAGCACAGGAGACCCTGTCCCCCTGGTGCTGTTGGGACCCCCTGTCCCAGCTCTCGTCTCCCTTGCCCCTGTCTCACAGGCATCACGGAGGATGCTGGATGATGAAATGACCGTCAGCCTCTCCCTGCCCAGCGAATCCAGCATGTTCAACCACAACCGCTCCTCCTCCTCCAGCGAGCAAGAGTCCAGCTCCACCTACGACCGCATATTCCCCCTGGGACCTGACTACCAGGAGCCCTCCCGCCTGATCCGCAAGCTGCCCGAGTTCACCCCGGGGGAGGAGGACACAGGTGAGAGCCGAGACCCGCTGCACGCTGAGGGCCAGCCACCATCCACCACACCTCATGCAGCCCCAGCTTTCAGGCAAGCTCCACACATTTGGGCACAGAGGGCTGGGGGGATGTCGCACAGCTCCTGTGCGTCCCACTCCAAGGTCACACAAAGCCTGTGACCGAGAGCCATCACCAGTGTCCACACCGGCCCGAGCTGTGTCCCCACCACCATCCTTGGGATGCTCCAGCACCTCTTCCTTGGTGATCCGGAGGTTGGGCACTGATCCCCGCCCATCTAGTGCTTGGGGCTGGGTGGGTGCATTTGCCAGTGTTGGGGAAGGAGCACAGCAGCCTGCGGTGTCTGCAGGAGCCCAGCCATGCCAGAGCAGCGCAGGGGCTCTGGGGAGGATGGGGATGGGGAAACTGGTGGCTGCAAGGCAAGGAGGCACCGGGCAGTGGAGGGTGTGGGGCAGGACACCCACGGCCGGGCCGACCCCGCTGTCTCCCCCTCAGGCTGCAGCGGCCCTGTGAAGCCATCCCAAGTCACCGTCCCCGAGGGTGTCCCCCACTACGCCGAGGCTGACATCGTGAACCTGCAGGGTGTGACGGGCGGCAACACCTACTCGGTGCCGGCCCTCACCATGGACCTGCTCTCTGGCAAGGACGTGGCCGTTGAGGAGTTCCCCAGGAAGCTGCTGACCTTCAAGGAGAAGCTGGGGGAAGGACAGTTTGGAGAGGTGAGTGGGAGCTGAACCTGCTCCGAGCAGGGCTTGGGCAAGGCTCTTCCTGGTTTGCAGGGGCTGGGGGAGGCTGTTGGTTGGCAGAGGTAAGAGCTGCCCATTGTCCCCACTGCCAGGTTCACCTCTGTGAAGTGGAGGGGATGGAGAAGTTCATGGACAAGGACTTTGCCCTGGAGGGCTTGGACGCCAGCTCCAACCACCCGGTGCTGGTGGCTGTGAAGATGCTGAGAGCAGATGCCAACAAGAATGCCAGGTATGGGGCCAGGAGTGCATGCCCCCCAGCATCACACCCCCTGCGCAGAGTCCCCCAGGAGATCTGGGATGCTTGGAGACCATACCCTGCCTCTGGCAGCCAGGCGCGTGGTGCAGCCGTGAGGACCACATGTGTCCGAGCCATCTGGAGATGCTGGGCTGCTGCAATTCAGGACTCTTGGTCCTTGCTGGTCCTAACCAGCACCCCAGCACTCCATCTACCAGCTGAGCCCACCCACAGCTGCGTGTGGATCATCCCTGAGCTCTCCCTCACCACCCCCAGTCCCAGGGGAAGGGACCCATGGGTCCCTGCGAGGCTTGGGCGAGTGGGTGGCACACGCAGGCAGTCTGTGCACACCTAGGGCACGAAGGTGCCCAGGTCTGTCTATCCGACCTGTGTGGTTTCTGTTCCGGAAAGGAATGATTTTCTGAAGGAAATCAAGATCATGTCACGGCTGAAGGACCCCAACATCATCCGGCTGCTGGCGGTGTGCATCGCGGATGACCCACTGTGCATGATCACCGAGTACATGGAGAACGGGGACCTCAACCAGTTCCTGTCCCGCCAGGAGGCAGGCAGCCCCCCCACCGCCCACGCACCCACCGTCAGGTAACTCTGCCTGGGACGGGCAGGGTGGGCAGGACTGTCTGCTCCAGGCACCCTGCCCAGCTGTGGGGTGCTCGAGGCTGTGTACCCCCCAGCTGCCATCCGGCCCAGAGCCTCAGTGCTCCCTTGTGCCCCCTGGCAGCTACAGAGACCTGCGGTTCATGGCCACCCAGATTGCCTCCGGCATGAAGTACCTCTCCTCCCTCAACTTCGTGCACCGAGACCTGGCCACGCGGAACTGCCTGGTGGGGAAGCAGTACACCATCAAGATCGCCGACTTCGGCATGAGCAGGAATCTCTACAGCGGGGACTACTACCGCATCCAGGGGCGGGCGGTGCTCCCCATCCGCTGGATGTCCTGGGAGAGCATCCTGCTGGTATGCGGGGGCTGGGGTCCCCTGACAGACACTGACATTGTCCTGGGGCTGCTCACAGCCTCCTGTCCTTGGGCTGGGGGTACAGAAGGGACAGGGAAGTCTCTCCTCCCTGGAGCCCAGCTTTGGAGTGAAGCGTGCAGAAAGCAGGAGTGGTAGCAGCTTTTCAAGGCAGGATGGGGGGATTGTGCAGATCTTTGGTGTCCCAGCACCCAGCCTTTGAGCAGGATGCTTGACATCCTCTCCTGGCCATGGTCAGACCTGGGAGAGGGAGCAGGGAGCTCTTTATCTTTGCAGGGAGCTGCTCTCAGAGCAGTCGCTGCAAGCTGGACCTGGAGCCCACCAGGCTCTGGCCCTGGGCAGAGAGCAGAGCTGTGGGACTGACCCCACTCTGGGCCCAGATCTGGAAGCTGAAACATCCAGAAAAAAGTTTTGAACCTTTGGCACACAGGGGTTATGGAGTAGGATGGGGTAGTGCCTGTGCCCAACCTTACTCTGCTCCCTCCGGCCAGGGCAAGTTCACGACGGCCAGTGACGTGTGGGCGTTCGGCGTGACGCTGTGGGAGACCTTCACGCTCTGCCGGGAGCAGCCCTACTCCCAGCTGTCCGACGAGCAGGTCATCGAAAACACCGGCGAGTTTTTCCGGGACCAGGGCCGGCAGGTAGGGATGGGATGGGCTGGGCTGGGCTGGGCTGGGCTGGGCTGGGCTGGGATGGGATGGGATGGGATGGGATGGGATGGGATGGGATGGGACAGGCAGCAGTGTGCCTGAGACACCAGGGGACTTGGGAAAAGGCTTTAAGGTGACCAGAGAGGGAGCTTGGCTATGGAGGAGTTATGGGGCAGGAACCCCTCTGGGAAGGAGTCCTGCTGAACGGTCTGCCATAGCAAACCCCGTACTTGACACAGCCCCAGGCACCACTTGCCCGCTGACCCCACTCTGGCATTCAGCCAGGCTGGGAGGTGTGGGCAGGTGTCCCCAGCCCCCGCCCCATGACACCTGAGTGTCCCCTTGCCCCTGAGCATGCAGCAGCACAGTCCCCTGCCCCACTGCACAGGGAAATGGTGCTCCCCAGGAGTGGTTTGATTTTTAGTTTCCATGTCAGTAACTCTCTCCCTTTGTCATCTTTGCCTTTTGTTTTGAAGACCTACCTTCCCCAGCCTGCTCTTTGCCCTGACTCAGTCTATAAGCTAATGCTCAGCTGCTGGAGACGGGACACTAAAGATCGTCCCTCCTTCCAGGACATCCATCGCCTTCTCCAGGAGTCAGCCAGTGAAGAATGACCCTTTGCTCCCCACCAGCCCGGTCCGCATCCCTCCCCATCCCCAGAGGAGCCCCATACGCAAACCGAAGCCACTTCACTCGGACTTAGAAATAGAACCCGGGCAGCTGGTCATGTTCTCATTGTACAGTGAAGCTCCAGAGGAAAACCCCAAGGGCAGCAAGGAGAGCTGCAGTGTGGGACGACTCGGACGTCCTGCTCACGTGCTGACCCAAGCCCGGGAGCGAGGCGGGCTGAGACGAGGGTTATTTATTGATGCAGCGTGTTCTTGGTGACGATGACCGGGACAGAGCCACTTCTCTCACCTGGTCAGAGGGAAGGAACGTCAAGCTGGACTTTCTCTGTGAGGAAGCTCCCAGCCCATGCGCAGGGCAGGTGTCTGGGGAAGGGATGCAGGTGGGTACCTGCCTGCTGGAGCAGGGACCATCCAGCAGCTGCTGCTCCAGGAGGAGCCGGGAGTTGCCATTAGCTCACAGCGGGCTGTGAAGTTACAGGGTGAAAACAAAAACTCGCTGGACATTTTGGGCTATGGACATGCCACATGGAGGGGCAGGAAGCCCTGTCCCTGCCAGCCAGACCCTCGTTGCACAGGGAGAAGCCTGGCAGCATTCCCAGCTCCTCACCTGGCTGCTGGAGCCGGCAGTGTGCTCAGCCGTGTCTCCTCTGTGCTGGCTGGGGAGGAGAGGGAATGCCAGCCCTGGTGAGAGGTGCATCAAGGGGACCTCCTCTCACCGACCACAGCCACTCCAGAGCTGCTCAACTGCCTACAAAATGCATTTTGGATGCCCTGTGGGTGCTGCGTGGCAGCCAGCAATGGGATGTTAGCACCTTTTACCTCCAAGGGGAAATCTTCAGGTCCTCCTCTCCCAGGGTCAACCTGCATCTCTACCTGTCATGAGAGGAAGGCACATAGCAGAGCTTTCAGCATCTGCTGCCCAATGCCCAAGCCTGCAACAGCCTATGGGCACGAAGCAGCGGGCACCCTGGCTCTTCCTGGCTCTCGGCCCAGGGATCCCAGCTCAGCTGAAGTGCCTGGGCTGGACTCTGCCACCCTGAGCATCCACAGCACTCTGGCACCGGTCTGTCCTCCCGGATCTAGCAGCTCCATGAGCAAACTGGGCAGGTGCCAAAGCCGCAAGCCCTCCAGGAGCCCTGGCAGGATACCTACCCATCGTGCCCCAAAATCAGATCCTCCTGCGGCTGGACAGGAGGAACTTCGTAGTTAGAGGACACATGGACTCCTCCATACTTTTGTACGCATTAGTTCAGCACCATCAATTCACGCGTGGCACAGTTTCCAGTACACTATTGCTAAGGCATGTATATATTCAGTAGATGCACCTACATATAGGGGCAAACCAGCTGAAGAGACATTTGCTACGTGAATCTGGTTGCATGGTTTCCTTGCGGCAGTTCAGAAGGCAGCTCGCCTCCTCCATGGGCACCCCTGGGGTATCCACCTGCCAGGGAGCTCTGGGCCTGCATTCTGTGCCCCAAGGTGCTGTGTGGGGAGAGCTCGGGGGAGTGCACACAAAGAGATGGAGGAAGGATGCTCAACAGACCCACTGGTTGACCCACACCAGTTGCCCATCTCCTTGCGTGACAGTGAGGGTGCTGCGAGGCTCAATATCCATGTCAGGAGATGCCCATGGGCAGGGAATGAGGTGGGTCAGCAGGTCTGGGTGAGGGGAGAGCAGGGGCAGAGGTCTGTGCTATGCAGAGGGGCTGGCTGGTCTCCCTGCCTGTGGTCCCGCTGGCTGCAGCAGGCAAGGTCCCATCCCTGCTGTGTGTAGCCTGCAGCAGCACGGCACTGCAGCTGCACCCGGAGCCAGGACAGGCTTTATCCACCCTGCATAATTGGTACCCGTCTGCCACTGCCCTCGGGGCTCCTCTCCCCACTCAGGGTGTGTCACAGCCTCTCCCAGCCCTGCCTAAGCAAGCTGGGAACTGGGAGCACTGGGCACATCTGCCCCATGGGCACCACAGCTCCCACTGACCCGAGCCCCTGAGCTCTGTGCCTGGCACCTTGCACAGAGGGCTGCCCAGACACGGGCTAAATATGACAGGATGGTGCCAGGGGAGCTCCCCACCGCCCAGGGAGGGGGGCTGGGTGTCCATCCCCTGCTCCACCCATGACACTGGCCTGACCAGGAGCAGGGCTGCACCTGAGATCTCCAGTGGGCCCTGCAGACCCAAACCTCTCTGCCACAGCAGCACTGGGCAGCCGTGATCTGGTGGCATTTCTGTTTGTCTGCAAAACCTCTCTCTGTGGCAAAGGATGGGAGGGCAGAGTGTGCCACGGCCGCCTGCGGAAAGCCTGCCTGCTGCAGCTGTGGGGCACGAGGGCTTGCCTTTGGCGGGCTGGCAAGGCAAGGTGAGGCGAGGCGAGGTAAGGCAAGGCAAGGTAAGGACAAGCAGCAAGGAGAAGCAAGGCAAGGTAATGCCAGGCAAGGCGAGGGCAGCAGGCGGGACCAGAGCACCGCGGCGGGGGGGGCGTGGCCTGCACGTCATGGGCGTGACCTGCGCGTCGGTGGCGTGGCTTTAGCACCGAGTCGGTCCCGAGGGGGCGTGGCCCATCTCGCCCCGCCCCCTCGGCTCGCCCCACCATCACGCCACCAGCGGCGCGGGCCCCGCCCCCTTGTCGCGCACCGATTGGCGGGGACGGCGGGGCGGGGCGTCATGCGCAGGCAGCGCTTATAGGGCGGGGCGGGAAAGGGGGAGGTCCAGCGGAAGCGTGAGATGGAGCGGGTGGTGCTGGTGACCGGTGCTAGCAGGTGAGTGGCGGGGACCGGGCCGGGAAGGGACAGTAACGGACCGGGCTGGGGCGAGCTGGGACGGGCAAGCCCAGCCCAGCCCTGCCCTTCCCGCCTCGCCTCGCTCCGCGCTGTACCGGACACCGTTCCGTTGCAGCGGCGTGGGGCTGGCGCTGTGCCGGCGGCTGCTGGAGGAGGATGGCGGCCGCATCCACCTCTGCATCTCCTGCCGCAACGCCCAGAAGAGCGAGGCCACGCGGCAATGCCTCCTGGCCGCCCACCCCGCCGCCCGGGTCTCTACCGTGCAAATGGACGTGGGTGACCTGGCATCCGTCCTGCGCGCCGCCCGCCAGCTCCGCCGCAGGTACCGCATGCCCCCGCCCCGCCGGGCCCCTTGCCCGCACCCCGCCTCTCACCCCTCTGCTCCTCCCCGCGCAGGTTTCAGCGCCTCGACTTTGTCTACCTCAACGCGGGGATCATGCCCAACCCACGGGTGAACCTCACGGCGCTCTGGCACGGTTTCCTCACCGGGTAGGAGGTGTTGAGGGGCTCGGGGGTCTGGCCTGTGGCTTCTGGGCAGCACGGGGTGCTGGCAGCATTGTCACAGCCAAAGTGTGCCCGTGGGTCCAGGGTCATGCCACTGTCCCTGTGGGGTAGGCTTGGCTTGGCCGGGGTGTTCTGAGGTTCCCTGTGCTGCTTCTCATCCCTGGTGTGGGACCCACTGCGTGCCAGGGGAGGGTGAGGACCCACCCAAAGCCCCTGGCATCAGGGGTTGAGTGAAGCGTGGTGGTGGGGAGGTGGAGTTTGCTCCTGCTGGGTCTCTGTACTGCAGTTTTGGTTCCACTGTAGGCTCTTGTAGGTGTTCTCAGCTGTGAATGCTGTGTTTTGTGCAGCTGGTAGTTGATGTGCATCTCTATGGAGATAAGCGTCATTATTCTATAAGCAACATGAGGAAGTTGAGCTGGTGAGGAAAGTGAGTTGTGTTGAGTCTAACAATAGTGGTTTGTGCGTTGTGTTGTAGGTGCTAGACTGCTCTCACCAGCCTTGGCCCTAGAGATTAGTTCCATGCTGGAGCTTGGGTTTGTTATCTGATGGGGAATGGAAGAGCGAGACTTTTTCTAATGGTACTTTACTGTGGTGAAGTGAAGGAAGGGACAAGGCTGCTCTGGTCTAGTCAATTTAAATAAAGGGGCTGGGATACTCTCAACTTCTTCCAATCATTTCTCCATGGGTTAATAGAGCCCTTGAAGGTGAAACTAGAGATGCTTCTGAAGAACTAGGGGGATGCTTCTGAAGAACTGATGTGAGGGAGCAGTAGATGCCTCCCAGCAGTGTTCCTTTCTCACTCCTGTCCTTGGCTTTCAGGAAGGTGCTTCACATGCTGACCACTGCAGAGGGCTTAATGACCCAAACGGACAGGCTGAATGGAGATGGGCTGCAGGAGGTGTTTGCCACCAACCTCTTTGGACATTTCATCCTGGTGAGGCTGTGTATGAAGATTGAGTCCTTGGTCTGGTGGTTGGTGTGGGTAGGGATGGGTGCAGGTGTTACTGATGAATCCAGCAGCTTCTTGTAAATGCTCCTGGTGGACCTTGGCCTGAATTATACCTCAATAGTGGCTGCCTCTGGCTAGTCTAGTGAAGGTTGGCCAAGAAAGCTGAGATAAACTCACAGCTTTTAACTGTAAAGCTATACTGCCATCCTCTCAAATTACTGTGTTAAATAAGTTAACAATTCTCTTGCAGGTTCGTCAACTCGAGCCTCTACTTTGTGGTAATGAGAATCCCTCGCACCTCATCTGGACCTCTTCCAGCAATGCCAGGGAGTCTGCCTTCAGCCTCTCTGACTATCAGCATGCCCGGGGGCAGGAATCCTACAGTTCCTCCAAATATGCTACTGACCTGACCAGTGTGGTTCTGAACAGGAAATTCAATAAGCAGGTAACAGTGGTGTTTGTATGTCTGGAGAAACCTAACGCGCTCCGACTGCTTCTGACTATCACTGCGTTGTTGTTACCTAGCTGCGTTAATTCATAGCAATCTGATTATGTCCCTGTCCTAGTTTCGGCAGGGATAGAGCTAATTTTCTTCTTAGTAGCTGGAATAGCGCTGTGTTTTGGATTCAGTATAGGATCTGGTATGAGAAGAATGTTGATAATATACTGATGTTTCTAGTTCTTGCTAAGAAAATCAAGGACGTTCCAACTTTCCATGTTTTGCCAGTTTGCAAGTGTAGAAGAAGCTGGGGTGGCAGGGAGAGCATGGGGGATAACATATCAAGAGCAATAGACCCAAATTGGTCAATGGAATATTCCATGTTGTATAACATCATGCTCAGTATATAGATGAGGGTTGGCTAGGAAGCTCTGTCTTCTGGGACTGGGGTTTTAGGATTTTCTCCCCTCTGGGATCACTAGCTGGGAATAGGCTGGGCATCAGTCGACAGGTGGCGAGCAATTGCACTGTGCATCACTAGTTTCCATATTCTATTGCTACATTATCATCATTATTATTTCAAATCTTATTTTATTTCAATTATTAAATTGTTCTTTTTTTATATCCATGAGTGTCCTTACCTTTACCCCTCCAGTTCAAGATCCCATTCCTTGGGCCAGGAGAGGGTGAGCAAGCAGCTGTGTGGTGTTTAGTTGCTGGCTGGGTTAAAATGACAACACCTCCTTAATGCATGTGTAAGGACTAAACACAGCCGAGGTTGAACTGGTGATGTGGATGGTGGGGAATCTGCCAGAGGGGTTGCTTCTGGGATTCTTGTTCATGGGTTTTGTCTGCAAGCAGAAGTTTTCAGGAGCAATCTGTACCTTGCAAGTTTCTAGCTGTCTCTTTAGACCAAGGAACTGGTCTTAAAGAGCAAAGAGCTGCTGCTGTTCTCGGGCATCCCTGCCTCTCGGGGCTGGTCAGGCAGCTTTGCCTGCAAGCACTTGAGGTGCAGGCTCTGCTGTCTCTCTTGATGGCTCCATGCTGGTGCTCACTTGCCACTGAGACGTATGAGCAACCTGCCTTCCCTGTCACAGGGGGCTGATGGGTTTTGTTGGCAAGCTGCAGCCCTAGTCCAGTGATAGGGATTGTACTCCACTGAAATACCATAGGGGAAAATGGATTAGTCCTAGAAGGCTGAGCTTTTACCTCTTAAAGGTGAGGCCGCCTTTGATCTGGGCAGGCTGTAGGTTGTGGGATGCCTGCTTTCACTGCTGAGCTGCATGTGGGCTGCAACGTGAGGCTGTGACGTGCTGGGAGGCTGTGCCTTCGATCTCATGGGCTTGTGATGGACACAGATTTAACATGAACATCTCCAGTTTGGACCTGTTAAAATCACTACATCTAATAACTCTCTGGCTCTGGTAACTTTAGAGAGGACAGCATCTACTATTAACTGGTCTCTGTACTCACCTTTGTTTCCTTGCTGAGAAGTACTAGGAGGGAAGGAGTATGATCACTGTTAAACCAACTGTTGTGTATTTGCCCACTGACTTGGTTTCTTCTCTGCAGGGTCTGTATTCCAGTGTTGTTTGTCCTGGTCTCGTTATGACTAACATGACCTACAGAATTTTGCCAGTTTTTCTGTGGAAGCTGCTAATGCCCATCATGTGGTTGGTAAGTGGATCTCCTGGCTGATTTTGAGTTGAGGTAGCACACTGTGATAGACTTCACTGCAAGTGATATGCAACATGCTTTGGGCTCCTTGCTCCCCATGCTGCTATACAGCTTGTTCTTCTGTTGGACTGGGCAGGCTGGTCCCTCTGCAAACCTTTGCTTTGGCACCTTGGGGCCCCAATTTCCAGGCTGAGTTGGGAGGTGTGGTGCTGGACAGCACTGTGTGGAGAGCCAGGATTCTGCCCCTCAGCCAGAACAATGTTGGCCAAGGCTCCCCGCAAGGTTTGCCAGCCTGCTGTGGGCTTGTGAAACCCTGTCACTTTGGTGGCAGCAGAGCTTGGGACAAAACACGGCCCCTGTGCTTTGAAATGCTGTTTGTTTCTAGAACAGGCTCTGTTATCTTGCAGTGCTAGTGTTCTTCTTCCCATCCCTCTAGAAGGCAGTGTCTCCTGCTCTTTTCTTTCTGTCCCTCTGGAAAGCAAAGCCTCCTGCTCTCTGCTGCCTCTTCCCCCGCTTCCACAGAACTTTCCTTGCCTTTCTTCCTCAGGGCTTCAGCTTCTTGGGTTCACTACAGTTCAGACTCCCTGCTCAGACCCTTGCTACTCTTGCTGCAAGATTGGCCTTTCTGCTTCAGCTGCCCCAGCTGGCAGTGGCTGATCCTGACACATCACATTTCTCCTGGCAATGGAGAGGCAATGCCTTCTCACTTGTCCTCAGCACTAGCCGTGTTGCAGATCCTCTCTGCTTCCTGCCTGATGTGCTCGTGAGACCATTAAAGAAGAGGTGCCCACAAGGTGTATGTGTGGCCCATTGTCTCTTGCTTTTGGGGTGAGCCTTGTGTTGGGCATGGAGCAAGGCTTGCTGATCTGGTGGGTGGATGCAGAGGCCAGAGTTTGTCATGGTGAAGGGATGCTTTAGTCAAAAGTGTGCTGTGTTACCTGTAGTCAACTCTGAGAAGCATTTCTACCTCTGGTAGATGATCTGGTGTAGCTGGGCTGCAGAGGGCTTGCCAGAGAAACCTCGGGGCAAAATACAGATTCTGTCATGTACTTCTTTTCCCCTCAGATTCGCTTCTTTGCCAAAACTTACACTCTGACACCCTATAATGGAGCAGAAGCTCATGTAAGTACTTCACTACTTGATGTTGATATTCCTTCCTTCTGGGTAGCTCTTCCAGGGTCTGCTGGCTTGAACAAAGAGCCTCTCAGCAAGCCTGGTGAGTGAGTGCTGTGTGTCACCCCTGCATAGCATACAGCAGTGAGTGCTGGGGGATCAGCTGTGGCCAGGGCTGCTTTACCAGCTGATGCTTTATGCCCTTGATCAGATGCCCATGAAATAAATGACTTTGGGAAAACACTGTTCCTTCCCCCTTGGTCAGGGAGAATGCTGCTGTCCCAGCTGGTGGTCAAGCAGCCACAGACATGCAGGCACAGGGGACAGATGGAGGTGGGTAATGTAGGGCATGGTGTGCCTTGAGAACAGTAGTGAGCATGTTTAGCTGTGTGAACTGCTTTAGTGCTTTAGCACTGGGGCATAAACATGGTTTACTGCTGGCTCTGGTAGGTCATAGCTGATGGGAGCCAGCCCAGACCTTCTCTGGATGTCAAGTTTCCTCCTGCTTGGTGGAAGCACCTGTGGTGTGTTCTGTGTCCACGGGCAGTCAGGTGGGCTTGGTTGGGACAGTGTGTGCTTGACTCCTACATGTTAGTGCTGTTCTTCCTAGGTATGGCTCTTCAAACAGAAGCCAGAGTACCTGGATGCACTTGTCAAATACCACAGCTGTACTTCTGGCCTGGGGAAGAGCTACGTGGAGCCCAGAAAGGTAAACTGAGCGGCAGCCTCCTGCTGCAGGGGGCTTGGCTAGGGGTCTGCCATCTGCCTTGCACGGAGGGGTTGGTGCCAAGGGTGTCCTGAGGCTGGAGTGGAAACAAGGTGCATGTTGAATGCTGATGTGGAGTTATCTGTGAGGTTTCCTAAAGTAACTCCTGGCTCAGGCTGGAGTCTGGAAGACAGTGGAGATGATGGTTAAAACAGGAGGAGTGTGTAATGATGCTTTCTCAAAAAATATTCTGTCTTGTGTCCTGGTGATAGATGCCTTTGGTTGCCTCTCTGTGAATGCAGAAATGGGGAAATGTAGGAGAGACGTTCTGGAGATGCACCCTGCTGTCTCCAGAGCTGCCATCAGCATCTGTGCTGGCTGCCACCAGAGTGATGGTCTCACAGTGCTGTTCCTATTGTCTTCCAGATTGATGTGGATGAAGAAACTGCTGAGAAACTTTACCAAAAGCTGATAGAACTGGAGAAGCAAACTCTAGAGAAATACAGTGATCTCCTAGATTAAGTAAAGCCAGTCGCAGTGGGATAACAGTCTCATCTTGGTAACACGGGCTTTCTTAATTCCGGTGCTACTTGTGATACCTGCTGTTCTGCAAGCACATGGCTCCAGACTGCATCTTCCTTCTCAACAGAAGGTGAACAGTTCCTGAAAATGGAAGTGCGTCAACTGAAGAGAAATGCATACTCTTCTTGGTATGGGATTTTTTTCTAGCATAAAACTGGAGACCTAGAGTAGGTAGAGACGGTCTTGACACAGTTGCAAAGCAGTGTCTTGCAAAAGTGTGACTGAACCTGTGCATAGTTCAGGAACAGCCTCAAAATGTGTGGTTTAAATCTGGCTTAGTACAGGAAAGGCAACGGTCTGGGGTGCTGCCCTGCATCTTGGCTCTACCAGTCTCTGTAGATGGCTTGAATGCATTACCTGTGGCTGATCCTGAAGTACCTGAAGGTCTGGCTTCAGAAAAGCTGCTCTTCATCAGTACACCAAAGCTGGGGCCAGCTTTCCAGGTGTGCTCAACAAGATTGAGCCTTGCTGGGAGCCAGGCTCTGCCGAGCATCTGAAGCCGAGCATCTGAAGCCAAGCTCCTGAAGAGCTGGCCTGAGAAGCACACCCCTTGCCTCAACTGTGAGGGCAGATGCCTTGCTGCCCCTGGGTGTGGGGCCCTACATGTTCTAACCACCACTGGCTGGAAAGGCTGAAGCTGCTGATGTTAACCTGGGCTCAGGGCTAGTCTGCTCTGTCTGTAGCAAGAGAAAGAGGTTACCATGTTGTTTTATCTGTTTTAACTCTTTTTATTGTACCAGATATTCTTCCTGTTGTCTCTCTGGGGAGCTTCACTGAGTACCTGTGTACTTCAAATGCTGCAATGAATAAATGTCAGGAACTGACTTGTCCTTGCTGCAGTGGTGTTTTTACTCTGCTAGCTGGCTGCTTTTGACCTGGAGGTCTCGAAGGGAGTTTTGTTTCTGTTGCCTTGCACAATAAGCCTGTGCATATCTGGGAAGTGCGAAGTCTCTTCTTTCCTGCCATGGGAGAGCTGTTAACCACCTCTTTGGGCTTACTTCTCTTGTTCCTTCTACTTAATGAAAGACACGAATGACTTCTGAGGACTTCAGTGTGGGTTTTTGTGTTGAGCACCTCTGGGGTGTCTCCCAGCCTGAGGAACTTGGGATATGTAGATGTCTCTGGTGCTTGCTCACACTGATGTGTCACATAATCCCTGACTTTAATGCTCCCTTGTAAGGGAGGGTTACAGCACCCCCAGGCTGAGCCCTATACTGAATCCAAACCACAGCACTATTCTAGCTCCTAAGAAAATATATCTATCCCAGCCAAAACCAGGACACACAGCCTTGATCATAGGCAGGTTTAATGACAGTGTGCAGTGGGGAGGGGTACAAACAGTTGGCATCTTGGGGAGGCAGGATGTGTGTACCTGCTGAGGAAGAAGTTAGGTATTAGCTGAAGCATAGGAGGGGCAGATACTCTCCTCTGCCTTTCTTTGTTGCCTTTCATGCTGCTTGAAGATAGGCTCCTGGTTTTCCCAGCTATGCTGTTGTATTGGGTTTGGGGGTGGGTGTGGGGAGGGGGCAGTTTTCCAGAGTGGGTGAAGGGTCCACCTTGTGATAAGCTTCAAAGCTACCCTGCATGAAAAAAGCTGATGCATGAGGGACACTTGCTGTGGTCCCTTGCCTAGCTCTATGGCCTCCTGCCATCCAACCATCTGCTGTCCCCAGGTGAGCAGCATCTGTTGAGCCTACCTCTCATTTCAAATGCTTAGACACCTCTCTGCTGGCCCTCAGCAGCTACAGCTGCCTTGCCTTCATGAGCCCCTGGCTCCTGCTGGGAGCAGGCACTGAGCTGTAGAGCCCAGGGACATGACTCCATCTCCACAAGCCTCATTCTGTATGTGACCTCTGGAAGGCACAGCTGGACTAGTTTATAGTGCCTTGGAAAATCCAGCATGGGCATGCTGATGAGACTTGCCTCCTCCAACTTTGGTCTCTCAATAGGATATGGTGCTGGCACTCAAGGCCACAGGGAGGTCCTGGGAAGAGCTACAGCATGTACCAGGAGTGTGCAAGGGTCAGCCACAGCCTCTAGCTCACCTCTATGTGTCCCACGGGGGATACTGGGTAACACTCAGCTTTTGTCCCTAAGTTAGCTGGGGACTGTGGAGGTGTGTCCTTCCCACCTCTACCACTGATACAAGACAGGGTGGAGTGAGTGACATGCCAGAGGGTCGTGCTGCCATCCAGAGACAGGCAGGAGCAATGGGCTGACAGGGACCTCATGCAGTTCAACACGGGCAAGTGCAAAGTCCTGCACCGGAGGAGGAACAAGCCCATGTACCAGGGCCCCCCTGCTGGAAAGGTCCTGGTGGGCACCGAGTTGAACATGAGCTAGCAACGGGCCCTTGCAGTAAAGGTGGTGGGTGGTGTCCTGGGCTGTGTTAGGAGTGATGGAGAGAGGTGATTCTTTCCCTCTGCTCAGCACTGTGAGGCCACACCGGGAGTGCTGTGACCAGTTCTGGGCTCTCCAGTACAGGAGAGACATGGACATACTGGAGAGAGTCCGGTGGACGAAGGTGATGATGGGACTGGAGCATCTCTCCTGCCAGGGGAGGCTGAGAGCCGGGACTGCTCGGCCTGGGGAGGGCTCGGGGAGGGTCCCCGCAGGCCAGCACCGGCTCTCTGCTCCTGCTATGAACCGTTTTAATTGCAAATCATTTTTGGTAGCGGCCGCCCTGAGCCCCCAGTTTGTCCCGGTTCGTGCGTGGGGCTGCGGAGCCACGCGGTGGAGCTGCGCCCTCGCACAGCGGGACTGCGGCTGCGGGGACCGACCGGGACCCGCCCTCGGCACCGCGCGGCCCCCCGGGAGCGGTGCCCGGTGTTCGGATGGCGGCCGTTCTCCCCCGAGGGCTGCTGCCGACGCTGCCTCCCCCGGTCCTGCCAAGCTCGGAGTCCCCTGAAATCCAAACGAAGAACTCGTAGATCCAGCATCGGGGTCAGACCAGGTCTTAAGCCGCCAACCAGCGTGTCCCTGGCCTGAATTGACCCATAATGTCACCGTCTCCCTGCTGCTGGTGCCCCTGACAAGGGCTGGCCAGACCAGGCAGGGACCAGGTCAGCACAGGGAGGTGGAAGGTGCACAAGGACATCCTTTCTGGGGGGGGCTGGGGGCAGTTTTTTTCACCCACAGCCCTGGGCACAGACCTGTTATGGAGCTGTTGGATTGACCTTTTCCTAGACTGGGTGACATTTTCACTTGTGGCACTTGAGGAGCACTGTCTACCTGCTTCCTTGGGCAGCCCCAGCTTTGCATGAAACCAGGTATGGGGACACTGGGGACTCCTGCTCAGGCCAGGGTCTGGGCCAGTCTCTCTCAGCAAGACAGGAAAGCCAGAGCTACACTTGCTTGCTCTGCTGTCATAGACTCACAGAATGGTTTGGGTTGGAAGAGACCTTAAAGCTCATCCAGTTCCAACCCCCCTGCCATCAGCAGGGACACCTTCCACTAGACCAGGTTGCTCAAAGCCTCATCCAACCTGGCCTTGAACACTTCCAGGGAGGAGCAGCCACAGCTTCTCTGGGCAACCTGGGCCAGTGTCTCACCACCCTCACAGGAAAGAATTTCCTTTTGTCCTCCTCTGTCTGTGGGTTTGTCTTGTTTTTTTCTTGAAGGGGGAATGTTCAGACTTTCAAGATGACCGCAGTGAACCCAAACTGCCTGTTGCTGTCTCCTCTTGCCCCCAAAGGACAAGCTTAAACTTGTCTTTAACCCAAGCTAAATACCACCAGAAAGGCTTTCTTCCTCTTTCAGAAGAAATCAGCAAAGGATGTCAGTAACACGTGAAATCCTTCCCTTTTGTTTTGAAATATTGCGGTCAGTTTGTTTTCCTTCATTTTCCAGCCTTTGAAAGTGACTTAGGAAAAGGCTTTCAAAGTTCTAGGTGCTGCTTGCCATGGGACCTCTCGGGGCTGCTCTCAGCTGCTAGCCCTGATGGTGACACAGCTGCATAAGGGTCTGGTGCTCTGAGCCAGCTGGGATCTCCTGGAGGCCTCGCTGGACCTGAGCTGGGGGCTCCAGAAGCCCCTGTCCACAGCCTCAGGGCAGCCCGTGCTGGCAGATGGAGTAGCTGCCCCTGCAAAGCTCAGCTCTTGGCAGCACGGGGCGATGGAATCAGAAGTGAAGGAGCTGGTGCCCAAGGGACATTTTATCCTTGAGAGATCCTGGTGGGGGGAGGCTTTTAGAAATGGCTTTCCCTTCCTACAGCTCTCCAGTTGCCCAAAGGTTGGCTGTCCTTGTCCTCCCATCCTCCCTGGCTGCTTCCCTGTTCTGCTCAGCCTTGGCGCGGGGACCAGCTCATCCCTGCCCGCTTCTCCACAAGCTTTGCTTCCCAGGGAGGCTGGAGGAGAGGAGGGCATGGCACCACGCCAGACAAAGCCTGCGGTCCTGGCCCTGGAGTCAGCAACTTCTGCTGTCCCCTGTGCCACAGCCGCTTCCTCTCTCACACAAGATGTTTTCTTTGCGTCTGGCAGCTCCATCCCTCCAGCGTGACCCTGGAGAGAGCAATGGGATGTCAGAGCCAGAGCCAGCCGTGAGGGGTGCCCTGTCCCAGGGCTGCAGGCACCTGGTTTGGGGACATGTGTGCATGAATGATGGGGTCTTCACTGGTGCACAGCCTTCCTTCAGCGAGAGCTTTGCGTGGCCTCTCGTGCCCTCGTTGTGCATGTGCCTTTTTCTCCCTCTGACCCGTGGGCAGGTTTTGAGGCAAACGCGAGCCTGTGCCATACCTGGGCCATGATGCTGGCATGTTTGATGGCCATCAGTATATTTTAGGAGGAAATCTCAGGTTTCCTCACAAATTAGAGAGGCCCCGACATCATCACCGCAGCACAGACACCTATGCAGCGGAGGATGCCGGGCTGTGCTTTCCCCAAGAACAGCGTGTCCGGGACGTTTCCGTTTGGCAGAGGTGCAGAGGGATACAGGACTGCCAGTGCACGGCCGCTTCCCGGCGGCGTCAGCCTACATTTCAGTGAGCACACGGAGGGCTGAGCTCGTGGCTGGGAGCCCGGCTTTGAAGCATGAACTTTCTGCGTGACCCCAGCGCATGCAGTGTCACTGGAGAGCTGCGGGCGTGCTGTGCCAGGCCGAGCCATCAGGATGGCTTACCGGTGACCCAAGGCACACGGAGGATGAGAGCCAGGCTGTTACGGGAGATGGAAAATGAGTGGGCAGGCTGTGAGGATGGCTTTCTGTCCCTCACCAGCTCCCTGGCAAAACATAGGGGTGGGATCTGCAGGTTTGCTTGGTGCAGAACGGCAGTGGGTGTATTTGGGAAGGTGTGCGGTGACATGCCAGGTGACATGCCAGGTGGCTGCAGCCCCCCGGGAACCCCCATATGCCAGAGCTTATCGCAGCGTGCTCCGGGTGGGTGATGCCGGAATCCCCCGGTCTTCCCCCGGGACAGGGCTCTCCCTTTCCCGCGGGGCAGCGGGAGCACTGACCAGGGGGGGACTGCGGGGAGCCCCCGCCGCAGGTGGGAAGCATCGCCCGGGGTGGCCTCGGCCCGTCCCCGCCCCGCCGCCCGCTCGGCCCCGCCCGGGGGCCCGGCCCGCCGCGGAGGGAGGGAGGGAAGAAGGGAGGGAAGAAGGACCGGAGGGAGGGAGGAAGGACCGGAGGGAGGAGGACCGGGGCGGGAGCCCGGCCCCGCCCGCGCTCGCCGCGCCGCACCTGAGCGAGCAGCGGCGGCTCCGCGCCGGCCCCGGCCCCTCCGCCTCCCGCCCATGGCTCGGCCGCTGCCGCTGCTGCTCTGCCTGGCCGCGCTGGGCGCCGGCTGCCGGGCAGGGTTCTCCCCCGCCGGCACAGCCGGGCCCTCCGCCGAGCCGCTGCAGGACGAGGCGGACAACCAGGAGAACATCCTCTCCCAGGTACCCGCGGGGATGCGGGCGCCAGGGATGCGGGGCGTCTGGGGGTGCTGGGTACCCGCGGCGTGGGGCTGGGCACTCCCCGGATGCTGCTGGGTGCACCCCGGGTGGTGCTGGGAATCCACGCTGGGTGCTGCTGGGTGCTCCTCGATGTCAGTGCTGGGGGATGCTGGGTGCTGCTGGATGTCAATACTGGGTGATGCTGGGCGCTCGCCCAGTGCTCACGGGCGGTGCTGGGCGAGCGCAGCCGCAGGGAGTTCTACCTGGGGTGCAGTGAGCTCGCTGAAGCCCAACGGGGAGCAGTTCACAGCTTCCACCCTGTCCTTCCCCTGGGGGGGACTCAGAAAGTGGGGAGCTCCTCGGGAGGGGAATTGGTGGAGCCTCTTTGTGTGCAGAGGGGAGGGATCCAGGATCCAGCAGCCTCTTTCCCCGCCAGTGGGATGCGGTGGAGGTTTCTGTTAGATTTGGCGGCTCACACTGCATGCTATTATCTGCCCTCGGAAATGGCTAACGTGGAGACTATTGGAAACATACCGTCAAAGTTATTTTTGTGCTTGGGCTTTCAGAAGTGCTGTCTGCAACTCTCCATAAAGGAAATTCCTGGCATTGTATGGGGCTAATCAGAAATACTGTTTCACCACCAGGTTACGCTGCTTATAGGGTGGCTTTCAGTCACCCGTCCAGCGCATCCTTACCCTGTTTGCCCGTGTAAAGAAATCTTGCTCAGGGTAGCAGGTGACTTAGTGGGTCTACCAGACACAGAGCATTAAAAGACAGCATGATGTGGTTTGCATTTAACATTCAAAGCAGCTAGGTCCATTTTATGCAAAGTGGAATAAAAAATACCCGGTTGGAAGAAGCCAGTTTTTATTCCCCTTGTAGACAGGGATCAGAAAGCTCTGCACTCTCTAGAAAAGTTCTTGGTCAGCAGATTTTGGAAGAGCTGGCCAGTTTCCTCGAGGTGTCCAAAGTGCCCTTGTTTGGATCTCGAGGTCCAGAGTGCCCTTGTCCCTTGCTGGGCAAGCAGAGGATGAGACACGTGCTAACTGCCGGTGACCTGTGCCCAGCTGTTAGGTGACTACGACAAGGTGAAGGCTGTGTCCGAAGGCTCCGACTGCCGGTGCAAATGCCTGGTCAGACCCCTGGGCCGCGGCGCCTGCCAAAGGATTAACGAAGGTGCTTTCAAAGCAGAGGACTTTTACACCGTTGAAACCATCACGTCAGGACCCAGCTGCAAGTGTGCGTGTGTGGCCCCCCCCTCGGCCCTCAATCCTTGTGAGGGGGACTTCAGGCTGAAGAAGCTGCGGGAGGCGGAGAGCAGTGACCTGAAGGTAGGAGAGCAGCTTGAATTTGGGGCTCTTTTTGGGAGGGGGAGATCTTCTGAAGCCTTTTCTTTCTGAACTTTTTCTAAAACCCTTTTTTCCTAACCTTTTTTTTTTCTAAAACATCTCCTAGTTACTCTTATATCTGCATGTTTTATATAAAAATCAAGCTCAGCTTAAGGGATTCCTCTGAGCAGCTGCAGCCGATGATTCACTCGATTCACCCCGCGCTGCCTGGGGTTTGCCGTGGCTGCCTGTGCTGAGAGCCCAGGAGGGACTGGGCTGCTCCCTGCCTTTTGTCCAGTGCTAAGTGTCCCCGAGGGACAGCTCGGCTCTGCTCCGCTCCACAGCTGCCAGGTCTCGTTCCCATGGCAGAGAGGGGCTCCCGAGGACCCACACAAAACGCTGTTTTGGCTTCCGTGGGCTGAAAGCCGCTGATGTGTCAGTGTGAGGGCGTGTTACACAGCTGGCTGATGGCACGATGGGTTTTGTTGTTTTAAATGCTGACGCTTCTATACTATTTAGTATTTTTCTCTCTTTAGTAATATGTACCTCTTTTCCAAACGTGACAGTGTTTGTTCTAAGCACTCCTGCCTTTCACTGGATGCTTACTTTTGCTGGTCTAGCAGCTGGCATCAGACCTTACCGAGTTTTCAGTTTGTCACCTGGGTAGGGCAGCAGAAATCCTCCCCAAAGGGCCACTGGCTTCATGCGGCCCTGGGGAGCAGAAGGTTGAGTGCTGGTGGCACTCATATGGGTGGTGATGGGACATACCCCAGGGCAGTGCTGCTAGTCCCAGCTCAGGTGGGAAGGCAGGTGGTGTGCAGGGTGCCGCGGGACAGCCTGCCACCAGGACCACCATGATGGGTTTGTTCTAATTAATCTGTAGCTTGAGAATGTGTTTCATCTTGTCTGACTGCAGACAGTCGTCAGCTTCTTGTCCAAGCTCCCCTGCAGCTAGGGAAGATAAACAGGCACAGGCAGATAATCCATCATTTCGGGAAAGAGGAGTCCCAGTCTGGAGTTGTTTGGTGGTCCCTTGCCTGCAGGAGAAGCCGGGATGTCCCACTTGGCCTTAGATGAGGAGCTGTGAGCTCTCTGTGGTTAGGGGAGGGGACACCCTCCGAGGTGGCAGAGCCAGCCCTGTAGTCCCTTGCCTGGAGGCAGGCAGAGCTCCTCCACCAGCAGCTGGCACCTCTCTCCTCATTTCCAGAGCTGGGCAGTCTCCAGGAGGAGCAGAGCGAGTGGTGAGCTGTGCCCTTGGCTCCGGCTGCCTCTTCCCACCGGGGAGCTGCTCACAGCCAGCTGTGGTGTGAAGCTTGTCCTCTAGGAACTGGCCCAGGCTCCCCCGCTCATTTCGCAAGGATCCGCGGCCAAAGGATTTCACAAGATTTATCCAAACATACACACGCGGGGCTTTTCTGTGCTGCGAAAGTCAAGCCCCGGCAGCGGTGAAAACAGGCTCGCTTTCTTGCTGAGCACAGGGTCTCTCCTGGGGTGGGGTGTGCTGGCAACAGCCACCTCGTGCAGGAGAAGCTGGGAGGCAGGAGAGGACACAGCTTCTGTTCTGACAGAGGAAGAGCAGCTCCCATGCTCTTTGGTAAGGGGGCCAGGAGGGACGAACCAAGCCACCTTGTTGTCTAACAGTCCCAGGGGTTTTACTCTCCTTGTTCTTCTCGTGAGCATTGTTCTTGCCTGGTCCAGCCACAGGAAGTGTGTAGAGTTGTGCTCTGTGTCTATTGTGTTTTACCAGGCTTTCTATGCTCTGACTCAAGAGCCCTGGGGACTCCATGTGTGGGAGAGCCATGGGAAGTTCCCCAAAATGAGAGCCCTCCCTTACAATGGATGGGCTGGAGGATGCATCCCCAAGGGAATGGCCAGGAAGGGAGTAGATAAGCCCAGGGAGCAGGACTCCCATTTGTGCCTTTAATAAGGTCCCATGGGAATGCATGGTCCATGAGATCACTGAGAGCCAAAGTCCGCAGTGGGTGAAGGGAAGGAAGCTGAGTGAGCTGGTGCGTGCCTCAGCACGGTCTTTTGGGGAAGGTCAGCTTGGTGTTGGCAGGGAGTAGCTGCCTCTAAGATCTGATTGCAGCACGCTGCTCCTCAGCTTGTAGGCACGGCATGTGTTTTGGGGTCTCAGATGCAGAGTCTCTGCAAGGAGCCTGTGTTCAGGAAGATTTGGAATCTGGTTAATAAATATTGTCTGCAACCTTTGTGCGTTGATGGAAGTTATCCAGCCTGGAGGGAAAGTGCGTGTCTCTAGCGACTGTCTGGCATGTTGTGTGCATTGTATTGGTTGTCTCTGTCCAGTGGATGTGTAGCCATAAAACAGCCCTTGTCTCTGAATGCTGCCGTTTTATCTGGCCCAAAAAATCTTTCCTTTGCTGTCAGCTCCACAGGGAGACTGCAGAGGCCAGGGTGGAAACTCCGAGTGCTGCCAGCAGTGTTGCCTGTACTTCTCCCATGTTTATGGAGCTCTGTTGACCAGTTTGTAGCTGCTGGGAGAAAATGTCACTGCCTTGTAGCAATTCCCATGCATTGCAAATACTTCTCAGCTGTCAGGGCTGTAAGGTCTGCAGTGCCACACTGCCTGTGTGGGGACATGTGGGACTGGAGGGAGCAGGCTCGTGTGGGAGCAGAGGCAGGGAATGACCCAGGAGCTCTCCCCACCAGCCCATGCCTTGCTCAGTGCTGTCCTCTGCGGAGCCAGCACCAGGAGCCATACGAAATGCAGAACGAGGGTATTGCTGTCTGGGTCCCCAGAATCATTGAGCTGGTGCTGGGCAGGACGTGGGGACACAACCCTTCCCGCTGCAGGAAGGGGGTGAGTTAAATACAGTGCTTCTCTGCAAGGGGTGGCTGAAGGACAAGGCAGCATGCTGCTGATAAAATTGTTTTCCAGGGAAACAAACTGTTACCAGGCTGGCACTGAATTTCAGTTGCTTCATTCTTGCATTTGTGAACATTTTAAAAGTTTTTAACAAGTTTCTTCTTGTTCCAGGAGGGAAAAAAACCAAACCAAACAAAAAAACCCCAAACACATGGGATGGCATGAACTCAGAATCTGATCTCAAACTGACTTTTATGTGAGGTGCCGTTTGCTTATTGCCTCTTTTGTTGCCAGTCACATCACTGGTGGGGTAGCTAAACCTTTGGGGCGTGAGAGGGCTTGCCCAGAGCAGGCAAGGAGGACAGTGCTCCTCCTTGCTCTGCTTACTAATCCCCAGGACCCAAAACATGCTCCTGAACTCCTGAAGCTCTGCATGCTGTGCTTCTGACTGCAGCAGCAATGCAACAGGGCTGTATAAGGAAAAACTTGTATTTTAATAAATTTCTTGTGCTCAGATGCGTGCATTGCCCTTGACTTTTCAGCTGTAGAAACCATGCAAGGTACTTTGCAGCAAGTGCCTCTGCCTGATGGCGTGTTCCCTTTGCCTTGCAGCTGTCCTCCATCGTGGAGATGCTGGAAAATGCCTTTTATGGCTTGGACCTTCTGAAGTTGCACTCGGTCACAACCAAGCTGGTGGGTCGGGTGGAAAAGCTGGAGGAGGTAAGATGAGTCCTGCTGCTCTTTGAGGTTCCTGCCTTCAGTGGGACTTGCCTCAGATCAGGTATTTGGTACCTTTGGTGTGTTCAGAGCCTTGTTCCTTTTGGAAGAAGTGTTAATTAACTGTTTGGCTGAAACTAAACTAGACCAGACCAGACTCTCCAAACTCGACCTCCACTGTTCCCTGCAGGCAGTGCCCAGGGCTTCACCACCCCATCAGCCTCTTCTGACTCTCTCTGGTTTCCTCCATCCCTCATGGCACAAACTAGGGGCCTCACCAGGACCAGCATCTCCTTGGGCTCCAAAGGGTCTGCTTTTAAGTTTTTCCTCTTCTCTGTTTTACATCTGTGCTGGAGCAATAGTTTCTCTCAGCCAGGTGCTTTTGTGCTGTTTGATGTGGGGGTGAGCGGTTCAGGGCCGGTGCCAGGACACGCTCACCGGGACAGCTGGTAGCCAAGGAGGTCAGATTCCTTAAGGACCAAGTTACATCTTGGCCTGTGTTAAAAAAGAGCTGAACCCTCAGCACTGCTGAAACACAGGTAAAGTACCTTCCATTTTTCTAACAGCAGACTTGCAGTGAGATGATTTTCTCCTCCATGCAGTTTAATGGTTCTCTGGCTAGCACAGCGCAGGGTGTGCAGTTCGTTACGCTGCGCTCAGCTCTGTAGCTACAGGTTGCCAGATTAAATACTGGAGTTTTCTCCCGTGGTCCGTATCTGGGACAGTAATTCCACATTCTTGTCAGAGCAGAGCAGCCCCGTTTGTCTGTAGCCAGGAGCCGAGAGGCGATGATTTATAAAGCCAAAATTCCACTTGCAAATTGTTTCGGGAAGGCCCGGCGTGACCATCCCGGGGTCAGGAAGGAGACAGCCGAGAGGAGCACACTTACCTGGCGGGCTCTGGGTTTCCAAGCACAGGGATTGACCCAGAAAGGGGAAAGGGAGTTTTGAGGTCTAAAAATAATAAACCACCAATATTTCTGTTTGCACACCCACCCTCTTCCTGTGGTTTAGCGTATTCTCCAGTTGTCACTTGGGTTTGCTGATGAGTCTTTGCTAATTAGGAGAGAGGAGCAAAGGAAGTGGGAGCTGTGTTGCCAGCCCCATGTCATGTGTCCCCATCAGGGACCTTCGCTACGGCAGCACTGGTAGCCACAGGTCTGGTGGTGGGGTGAGCCCTGCCCCATGGCATGGTGAGCCGGGCTCGCCCAGAGCAGGGGATGCTGTGGTGAACACAAAGGTCATCGTCTGTGGCTGTTCAACATCCACAGTTGCTGGATTACGGATGACAGAGGGGACAAACCCCTGTTTGGTATCCTTTAATGCATCCGTGGTCCATGGATTTGTCTCACCTTGAAACTAGTTGGCTGAAAATGGTGCTATTAGACATTGTCACCTTTAAATGGGTCAGACCAAAGTGACACAGCCTGTCAGGCCAGTGAGTGGGGAGTGCAGATTCCTCAAAGACTTTGCTGATGGTCAAATCAGAGGCTAAGGTAAGGCAAGTGTTAGGAGTTTGGGTATTGACAAATGACACAAGTGATTACTTCATGTGCAGGAACCACTTTGCTTTTCTTTGGTACCAGAGCAGTCCTATCTACCAGCAGGTTCCTGCATAGGGGCTTCAGCATGAGCCGTGCTGGTGGCACTTCTCTGGGCACCTCAGGGTGACCTTGCAGTGTGGCTGCTCTGCTCACAGCCCGTCGCAGTGAGGCAGATGGACAGAAAGCTCGGTCTGCCTGCAGTAGTTTGGTTGGAGATGGAGCAGTGAAGGTGTAGGAGGGGAGGATTCACAGATTTGGGTCTTTAATTTCCCTGCAGGATCATGTAACAAGCAGCTGAAGCTGCGGGCAGGCACTCGGACAGGATGGAGAAGGACAGGAGAAGTCTGGGTCAGATGTGCCGCTGGGACAGGGCAGAGCTGGTGCAGCAGCAGGTGTGAAACCCTTCCTGCTGCTGGCTTAGCACATAAATTCCTGTTGAGAGGAGGATCACACCCTGCATCGGCCACGGGATCTGATACAACAGACAGCTGAGATGCTGAACAAGAGCCTGGCGTGGCTTCAAAGCATCGGCCTCCCGGGCGGGTGTGCTTTTGGCAGCTGCTCCCCGGCACAGCAACTGAGCAGCCTTGAGCAGCACCACAGGCCAGGCTTTGGTGGTGCCTCCCTGCTCAAGGGGAGGCAGATTTTATCCCTAGGCAGGTCATAAGCCAAACATTACACAGAATAAGTGGTAAGGGCACAAGGCTGTCAGAATCAGACATCCTCCCAAAAGAAGGAGGGTGTCACAGCCACTTCTGCTCCTGTGCTGCTCCTAGGAGAGCATCGTGATATCCCCTCTTCCTGTTCTTACTGCAGCAAAATACCTGCTGAAAAGTCCCTGTGTTACTGGACTCAGCCTTAAAATTGCATGATAAAGCAGTGACTGGGAAAATTCCTGGGAAAAGACTGGGAGCTGTGATGTCCACAGAGGGGGATGGGGAGTCACTGGGCTGAGGATGGCGTTTTTGCAGAGACAAGAAGGTACTGTGGGATGTTTGCAGTATAACAAGGTATTTTACACAAATGGTGCCAGTCAAGGGAGTGAATCCACAACTACTTGGTCTGCAGAGCCAGCACCTTCTCTAGCAAGGCAGCTCCTCTGCTTTGTCCTCAGCTCGCAGCTGTTGCGTCAGCTGGAGATTTAGAGGTCGCAGATGGAGGTCGTGGTGGCTTTTAGGAGAAATTAATGGCAGGACAGATTGAAAATGAAGGATCAGGGGTTACCACCCCCAGTCTCTGTGCAAAAATGCTTTGATTGATGTGCCACCTAGTCAAAGCAGTTGCCACTTAAGATGTAAAAGACCAAGGAGCAATGAACAGAGGCTGCAACAAGCCCTTGGTGACAAGGTGTACCTGTAGTTTGGAGACTGAGGGGGACAAAGGGGTTTGCCTGCCCTGGGCTGTGTGATGTGCTGCAGCTCTCTGATGGCCACTGGCTCTATTCCTCTCCCCCGATTCTCCCCCTCTTCTGTGGGAGCAGAGAGTGGTGGGAAGGAGCAGTCCCTGAGCACAGGAGCTGTGTGGCCAGGCAACAGGGCAGAGCCAGGAGAGCAGGAACCAGACAAGCGGGGTGCCAACCTCAAGGACTTGCCTCAGGGGTCAGGCAGGCAGTGGCCAGCCAGGATGGGAGCCTGCTTGGAAAGTGGGATTAGTAAATGGGAGATGAACTTGCTGCTATAAGCAAAGGACACGAGGCTGGGACTTTAGCTTGTCTTTTCCTCTTCCTTTATGTGCAGTGAGCATGGCTGAGGATGGGTGTTGAAGAACCTCAGGGCCATGGGGCCCTTTGGCAAAGGGTGGATCTGGAATGTGCACACCAGGGATGAGGTTTCTGGATCCCACTGGGGTCAAGGACACCTTAGCAGCTGAAGTGCCCAGCTCCATGGAGAAGCCCAGCTGTGAGCGCAGGATGGGAGCACAGAGCTCACTGGCTCCTGGGCTGTGGTTTGGGGGCTGTGGAGCATCCCTTGTCTTTATGTGGGGTAAAGTCTTCTCTCTTGCTTTTCCAGGGCATGTCCAGGAACTTCACACAGGAAGGCCACCGGGCAGGAGCCACCGTGGAGGAGGGTCTGCAGGATCCCCCCCGCAGGGACAGGGAGAACTGCTCCAGCCTCCTCACCAACAGCCTTGCCGACCTCGAGAGCTCGCTGCAGCGGGACGCCGAGGCTGCCTACACGCACATAGAGGTACGGCCACCCCAGCGGGCTGCGCGGCTCGAGGTCACTGCCACCACGCAAGCCAGCCCAGAGGGTATCTCCTGGGTGTGGCCACCAGCTTGGGGTTGTTTTTTTCTCAGCTCGGCCGACCCCATTTCTGTGTCTCTGGCTCCAGGCTGCTGCTCTGCTGGGATGTAGGAGGGAACAGGAGCAGGCTGCTCCCTGGGCCTCCCCCTTCCCGCGGGGCTGTTGGTTTTTGAGGTCAGCGGCGGCCGTGCTGCTTGGAAAGAGTGATGTCATTGTGGGGCCGGCCGGGAAGCACTGGGAACCTCGGAGCCTTTGATTAGCCAGGCTCGGGGGCTCAGTGGGGGGACAGCCTGTCGCCCTCCCACCCCACCAATTACCCCTCCCCAGCCAACCCCTGTGCCTGGTGGGTTCTGGGCAGGGATTTGGGCACCTCACTGGCTCCAGTGCCCAGCCCCAGACCTCAGGGGTCCCTGCGGGGTCTGCCTGGTATGGGGACGTTCTCTGCTCAGGGCAGTGGTTTCTGTGCTGCCTCAGAGGGGGGTAAGGGGGGGTCTTTTGGGAAAAGGCCCACCCAGGATGCTCTGACCTCCTTGCTGCCTGGATGGTGCAATCTATGGTGGCCTCACATGGCTCTGATCCATGCTGGGTGGCTGCTGGAGCATCCTGCCTTCACCCCAGGATCCCCTCTGCAGGGACAAAAGGGAGCGGGGAGCGATTGCTGCATCATTTCCAGCTCCAAAAGGGGAGGTCAGCTCCTGGGGTGAGGACAGCCTGCACATGGACCCCGGCACGGGGAGCAGGTGGTGTGGGTCCCACACAGAGGTGGGCTCCCCGAACCCCACTGGGGAGCTGGGTGGGCTCCCACACACACACCAAGGGTCAGCGGGTGGGAAAATGCCACCGGCCGTGGCGTACTGGTGTGCTGTGCTTGGGGTGGGGGGCCGTGCCCCATGGCAGAGGGTGTCCAGCAGTGCTCCTAGACCCTCTCCCCCAGCTCCTTGGGCCATAACCTGAGCAAGGGTTCCACTGCTGCTGGAGAGGAGCCAGCCCCGGCCAGGCAGGAGAGCAAACCCCAGGGCTTTTATTACCCCGGGTGACCTCATTTCC
Source organism: Caprimulgus europaeus (assembly GCA_907165065.1). The sequence continues at coordinate 26,461,472 of OU015534.1, read as the reverse complement.
CAGCGTTCCCCTTCTCTCACTGTTAATTGCAGCAGGGCTGTGAAGGAGCCCTGGGCCTGTCTTCTCAGCCAAATGGGCACAGCTTCAACCTTTGGGCTGTCTTTCCGATTTCCTTTAATGAGATGAAGTCCTTCAGGCATGAGCTGTGGCATCTGGGGGCTGCCCCTGCCCCTGGGGGTTCCCAGTCCCTGCCCTAGGGGGCTCCCAGCCCCACTGGGAAGGTGTCTTCAGCCTCTGCTCTACCAAAGCTCAGCACATGTTACACGCTCTCTACTGGTCCCTGGTCTGCAAGGAGGTATCTGGTGGGTGGACATGAGAGCAGTTGCAGTGAGGGGTGTACCCTGCTAATGCCACCCCGGGGTCCCCCCACTCTGCCTGCATGTCCTGCACCCCACAGCCTGTGCTTTGTTGAGCACTGAGTCCCAAATTTGCAGGGTGGTACCAAGGTCATGCCAAGGCAATGCTGGTCTGCCAACCCTCCTGTCTCCTGGAGGGTCTCCCATGGCAGGAGGGACTGAGAGTGACCCTGAGAAAGGAGGGAGTGTCCTACTCAATGCTCAGCTGACCAGCCCCGTGCCCCAAAACACGGCTGTTCTCGCCCATCCTCTAACAGCCTCCTGCGTTTCTTCCAGGGAAAATACGAAGAAAGGTTCCTGAAAGATGAAACCATCTCCCAGCAGATCAACTCTGTTGAGTCCCTCCCGGAGCTGCACCTCTCTCCGGAGGACGAGAAGCCCAAGCAGCTCTTGCAGAGGAAGCTGCGTGTGAGGAGCCGGCCCCCTTCCAAGCCCACCATCGTCCGAGGAGTCACCTACTACAAAGCCCAGTCCACCGAGTCAGAGAATGACATCGAGGAGCAACGTGAGTTGGGTTTGCAGCCATGTCTGGCAGGATGGCTGGCTGCAACCTGTGGCAAAACCAGTGTCTGGCCCCAGAGTCGGCTCAGAGCTGCTGCCCTACAGCTCAGCAGGGTGCTGCTCATGGCTGCAGCCATGAGGGGAGCCCCTGGGGACAAGGCAAGTGCCCTCTGTGCCCTGCCAGCTCAGCAGCGAGGCTGGCCAGCACCCCTGTGCGGGTTCCAGAGATCCCTGAGATGAGGAGGAGCACAGGGCACCTGTGGTGGCCAGGGAGCCCAAGTGGTCCCGTGCCCTGGGTGAGGCAGCTGCTTCAGCAGCCTGGGTTAGGTGGGTGGCATCTGCCTGGGCGCTGCAGCTGTGTCTCCATCCTGCCCCATCTCTGGGAGCTGGCAGGACTGGATCACTCTCCGTCACCTCCCGCTCTGCCTGGCCTGGGGTGGTGGATGTGGCTGTGGTGGGGTCTTGCTGACCTCCCAACGTGGGCACCATTAGCCCCTGCAGTCCACACCGCCCTTCTCCAGCTGGAAATTAAGAGGGAAACCAGGTGGGTTTAGTACAAGACAGCCTGGAGAAGTGGGCAGAGGAGCCAGAGTGGTGGGGTGAGCGTGGAGGGGCCCCAGGGGACCTGCTGGTGCTCGCTGCGGGGCTGATGCCTGTGTGCCTGTGTTTGGCAGCGGATGAGCTGTTCAGCGGGGACAACACAGTGGACCTGCTGATCGAGGACCAGCTCCTGAGGCCCAGCAGCAGGGCGGGTGAGGGTGTGAGAAAGCCCTCCCCGGTGGGATGGCCACCCACCCCTGGCAGTGACCCCACCACCCCGCCAGCCGCTGACACTGCTGCCACGGCCACGGTGCCCCTGTCCCCTGCCACGTCCAGGGGGCCCACACCAGACCCCACCACTGTGAGCCGGCTGACCCCCACCCCGGAGACCACCACTACCACAGTGGGGCTGGCAGAGGAGGGGACCCCACAGCTACCGGCAGCCTTGGCCAGTACAGTGGTGGCCACAGCCACGGAGAACCTGCCCACAGCCACCACCGCTGTCCCCAGCCCTGCTGTGGCCACCACCGCCGGGACCTCGAGGGACATGGGGATGAGCCCTGCCCAGGAGAGCAGCCCAGGAACTTGGGGACAGGCGAGCACCCCTGCGACGCCGGTCAGCCCCACCATCCCCGCCACCCCGAAGCAGGCCCTGGAGGAGGAGGACATCAGGAACATCATTGGTGAGTGCCTGCAGGTCCTGCACTGATCCAGCTGTGCCCATGGGGGCTGGCTCCTGCCCACAGCCTGTCCTGCTAAGTGCAGCGTGCCTGGATTTGGTCACGAGTGGGAGGTGTCATGGAGGTGGTGGCTTGACAGCACTTTACGGGGGCACCAGGTTTACTTTCTTGTTAACTCTGGAACCTACTGTAGTCTCCTCCTAGTTTGAAGGGCTGGGCAGGGCAGAAAGAGGCCTCCTTGGAGATGGACTCGAGACAGGCAGCAGCCTCAGCTGGGGCAGGGGCATGGCTGAGGCTTTGGGGAGCTGTTTGCAGGATCTGGCTGGTGCTGTTGGTCCTTGTGAGGCTGAGAGTAGGGGCTGTGTCTGCTGGGTGGGCAAGGGACTAGAGTAGGGCTGATGCCTGCAGAGCCCAGCAGGAGCAGGGGGAGTGTGGCTGCCCTGCCTTGGGCCTCACAAGCCGTTCTCTGCCTGCACAGGGCGCTGCAAGGACACGCTGTCCACCATCTCGGGGCCCACCACCCAGAACACCTATGGACGCAATGAGGGGGCCTGGATGAAGGACCCCCTGGCCCAGGAGGAGCGGATCTACGTCACCAACTACTACTATGGGAACACGCTGGTGGAGTTCAGGAACCTGGACAACTTTAAGCAAGGTGGGCTTGTGCCACCTCTAGTGCTGCGCTGGCTGCTGCTCAGCTGGCCCAAGTAGTGTCCTTGTTCCCTGGGGTGCTGCACTGCGGGGGATGCTCTGCCCAGGGACCTTTCCCTCTCGGGCACCGGTACCTGGTGTGTGGGGTGCAGAGCACGGGGCAGGTTGGGCTGCCTGTGGTGGCTCTGCTCTTGCTTGTCACCATGCCAGGCTGTGGCTGGTGGCTGGGGAGGGGGGTGGAAGCAGGGCTGGGGACTGGTGGCTGGGCCACCAACCCCAAAGCAAAGGGACAGCCTTACCAGCAAGGTGTCTCTGCCTCACAGGGCGCTGGAGCAACTCCTACAAGCTCCCGTACAGCTGGATCGGGACAGGGCACGTTGTCTACAATGGCTCCTTCTACTACAACCGGGCCTTCACGCGCAACATCATCAAGTACGACCTGAAGCAGCGGTACGTGGCTGCCTGGGCCATGCTCCATGACGTGGCCTATGAGGAGTCCACCCCGTGGCGGTGGCGGGGCCACTCGGACGTGGACTTTGCCGTGGACGAGAACGGCCTGTGGGTCATCTACCCAGCCATCAACTATGAGGGCTTCAACCAGGAGGTCATCGTGCTGAGCAAGCTGAACGCCGCCGACCTCAGCACCCAGAAGGAGACGACGTGGCGGACGGGGCTGCGGAAGAACTTCTACGGGAACTGCTTTGTCATCTGCGGGGTCCTGTACGCGGTCGACAGCTACAACAAGAGGAACGCCAACATCTCCTACGCCTTTGACACGCACACCAACACACAGATCATCCCCCGGCTGCTCTTTGAGAACGAGTATGCCTACACCACGCAGATAGACTATAACCCCAAGGACCGCCTGCTCTACGCCTGGGACAATGGGCACCAAGTCACCTACCACGTCATCTTTGCCTACTGAGACCCCCCGCCACAGTGGGGCACTGCGAGCCAGGGGCCACCAGCACCTTTTATTATTATTTTTATTGTTATTATTGTTATTTTGTACAAATCAAAGAGTAAATGATGGGTTTTGTTTCCAGCTGGTTTTTTATGGTGGATTGTAGATCGATCCCCAGGCCAGAACTGTCCCCTTCATCTTTGCTGTAACCTTGCTCCTGTTTTTCCTTTTCATGGGGAGGGTCCCTCCTTTTGGGAGGGCAGACCCAGCTCCCCTGCCCGTGGAGGAGGAGATGGCCCAGACATGGTCCTCCCAATGAGGTGTTTAGCTAAAGATGATCAGCAAGAGACCCAGAACCAGTGCAAAGCTGGCCTGGCTGCAGGCACCAGGTCCCTGCGGGACGCTGATCTCTGCCTGTCCTGGTGGAGGGGGTGCGTGTCCCATGGGAATGTCCCATCTCTCAGGACTGTCTTCCCGGCCGATGGCCCACAGGCCCTTTGGAGACCCTGCTGTACAATGGGGCTGAGTGCAGCTCCGGCAGCCCCTGGTGCTGGCGCTTACGCTGAGGACTGTCCCCTCCGGCCGGGGCTCTGCCCTTTGCAACCTGCCCTGGGGGGCCAGGAGCACCCTGAACCCCGACTCGTGTCCAGAGTGAGCCAGCGGCAGGAAGGGGACACTGTAAATATGTGTAGATGGCTTTTGTTTGTTCATTTTGTAACCCAAAATAGTCCCCTTTGGCATTTGCTGGGTGAAGGCTCTGTTCTGCTGGGTGCTGGGCTGCCTGGGTGGGAGCTGTGGGAGCCCTCGGGACTGGGGGAGCCCTTGCTCCCCATCCCACTGCCACTCCATCTCCCACAGGGTCTCAGCCTGTGTGTCCTCTCACAGCCGTGCTCACCTGGTCCTGGCTGTTGGCCACCAGCCGAGTCACAGAGACATGGTCCTTCTCGCCTGGCACCATCTTGTATTTACCTGCTGTGATAATAAAAGATCAAGTACCTGTGCAGCTGTTCAGGGGTTTCTTTGGGTCTGGTTCACCCTCTGGCTGCATGGAAATGCACAAGGGTTTTTTGGGTGAGTTTTGGTTGGTTTGGAGAGTGCCAGGTTACAAGCCAAGTGGCAGCAAGGCATGCTGGCTGGAGGGGTCCTCGGGACCGCTCTGAGCTGCTTGGTCCTGGCACTATGGCTGTGCCCAGCCCCCAGAAGCATTTGGTTCTGTCACAACTGCAATAGCCCTCAGGTCACCAGGGGCTGTGGTGGGACCCGTCACCTCCCCTTGGCCTCTTCTTCCTGAGCAGCTGGTGCAGGGTGTCCCCTCCCCAGGAGCAGGACGGGGTCTGGGTGCATGTAGCTTGGGCAGTGCCAACACTGTGCTGTGCAGAGCCACACCGCAGCCCAAGAGCCAGCAGAGACTGTGCTGGCCTTCTCTTTTGCTTATGTAAAACAGTATTAACAAGGAAATTAATAATAAAAAATAATAATAAATAAAAGATCCATTTTATTGCCTTCAGTGCTAGGGACACAGACAACAGAACTACACAGGATGAGAGGTGCTCTCCACTGCTGGAGCCCACGGGTGCTGGCTGAGGATGTGGTTCCACAGCAGCCCTTTCCAACATGCCAGGCTATGCCAAGCTCAGCCACCACCGTGAGGTCCCCTTCCCAGCTCCCCAGCAGCAAATGACCCCCCCCAGAGCAGGCAGTCGCCCCTGCCTGGGGCTGTGAGGGAGCTGCGTGCCTCTGGCTGGGGCACTGCCGGGGTTTTATTTTTGACTATTGTGTGAGCTGGCCCATAGTCAGGTGGGGCCGGGGCCAGGAAAACAGAACTGGTGCAAGGAGCAGAGCCAAACCCCTCGCCGAGCCCGGCTGCTTCCCAGCAGCACGAGCGCCGAGGGGACGGGGGCCTGTGCAGCTCGCGCTGACTACGTGGCAAAGGGCAAAGCTTTGCCATAGTGTTGCAAGGCACATACTTTACAGAGGTGTATTGCTCCTCACCCTCCTCCTTGCCTCCCCCGAGCTGTTTGTCTTGCTGAGGATCAACTTTTATTTCCTAACAGCCACACATACAACAACAATAATAATAATAATCATCATCATAGAAAACCCACATCAGTCAGTCAGCGGTGCAGACAATGAAGGAAAGGCAGTGGCTGGCAAACTGAGGCTCATCATCTGCTGCGCTAACGGCAAAGGGAAAAAAAAATAATGTAACATGCTGAAGTCATTAGGAAAGGCCAGAGCTCTGCTGGCGGCTCATCCCAGCTGAGCACCACAGTGCACCGTGTGCTGGAGCCCCTCAGCCCAGCTCCGGCCCAGGGCTTGGCTGACAAGCTCGGGACCAGTCACTGGAGCTCTGCAGCAGCTCTGTAACGGCAGCAGCCGCCTGCAGCAAGAGCCATGGCTAGCAGCTCAGTGCTCAGGGGCAAACGGCACGCTCGGGGTGGCTGGCGGCACTGCCAAGGCAGAGAAGGAGTGCGGGTGTGAGTGTGTGTCTGTGTTTTGGGAGGAAGGTGCTGTGGCTGTGTCCCAGTGACATGAAGCAGCTCTTCTGTCCTGGCAGGGCCAGTGCTGCTCTGTAGGCTGTTAGCTGTGAAAAGCATTAAATATATTTTTTTAAAAAAACAAAACAACAAAACAAACCCCAACAACAATGAAAAAAAACCCGAAACAAAAAACAGGTGGGGGGGGGGAAAGGAAAAAAACCAAAACCCAGCAGGACTGTCTTCAGCAATGCATGTGCTGCACCCTTGGGCCAAGGCCCAGCCTTTTGCCACGCAGCTGCGTGGGCTGGGGAGGACAGCAGCAGTGTGACAGGGGGTGTGTGTGTGTGTGCACTGCCTGGGAGGGTGGCCCAGGCCGCAAACCACCCAGGTACCCTGCTCGTGGGGGTCCCACCACGGGACTCCCAGCAGGGTGACCCCCGGGAGCAGGGCCACGCTTCGCGGCGGTGTGGGTTGCTCTGCGTGTAGTGCTTCGGCTGTTAGTGCAGGTTCCCAATGCCCTGCCAGGTAGATGGGGCTGGGCTGCCCCATGGCACCCCTGCAATCTCAGGCAGCACCCCACCACAGGAGACGGTTTAACAAGGACAAAATTCCCCCCCCCCAGGTTTTGCACAGTGCACAAGTAGCAAGGACGGCCCGTGTACCCCCGGTGCCAGCTGCTGGTGCTGACACCAGGACTGCAGCAGCGTGCATCACCCGCACCCCTGGCACTGGGCATCACACGCTGCGTGTGTCCCCAGGTCTGTGCCCAGCAAGGTGCCAGCTGAGCTGTATAATTCCTGGGCAGGATGTGGCTGTTGGGTAGGGTCAGGCACAGGCATGGGCTAAGCGGGTTTGCCCTTGCTGTGCCGAAAAAGGGGCTCAGTCTGGCAGCAGGACCTGCTGCGTGCCGGGTGCGGATGCCGGGTGGACGGGCTGTGCTGCTACCCCAGGAGCTACTGCAGGGATTTGACAATAGCCCTCAGGGCGTGAGGCATCTCCGGGACAGAGGGAGACGCGCTGTAGAAGGTGTTGGTGTGATTTCTGCGCTGCTCTCGGAGGTACGGAGGGACAGATGAACTTTTGATGTGGAGGATCCTGGTGTCCATCACTTCGCAGTCGATCTGCATCATCACCTCGTAGTCCTGCCCATTGATCACATTCTCTGCAAAAGTAAGAAAAAAAGAAGAAAGTTAGAGTTAGCCCTGCAAATTAGAGCTTTTTGGACCTTTTTTTTTTCTGGAGCAGGAGCTGGAGGGAGGAAGCCCTTCCTTTTTGCAGCTCCACACATGGAGCTCCATCTCACATAACACAGCCCCAGCCGGCTTGTGACACCTCAAAGGGCCCAGGCCACACTTAGCATGTGCAGTCACACCTAGAAATTACTTTAAGTCTCTTTCTTTTCCACTTCTTCGTATGCACATAATTACCAGTGGAGTTTGCCTTGTGTAACATTTATTACTGAACTGTTCTTTAGCCACTAAAGCATAGAGGTGATTGAAGATAGGGCTTGTTTGAGAAAGCTGAATGTTTCACTTTCTTTTTATTGGTTTAAGAATACTGCAACCCTCTTGACACTGAGGATCTAGAGGAATTTCTTCACCAGATTATTAATAAGAAAAGTCAAATGCTATCTCTCGAAAGAATTAACTGCACCTCATTCCTGAGCTGACCTGGCTGTTGTACTCACATGACATTGTGGTGTGACACTGGACAAGGCCATTACCCTTGAGAGGCCTCTGGACACAGGGAGACCTGTGCCAGCACATGAGACCCCGACACAAGGGCACGCAGGGCTGCACCACCCCAGCACAGCCCAGGCTGGGCACGTCTGCTGCTGCAGAAGCTCCTGGATTTGCAGGCAGGGCTGTGCACATGGCCAGCATCTGCTGCCTGGATTTAAAGGTGGAAGACTGTTCCCTGCATAGACAGTGTGTCCAGGAATGCAAGAGTCAAGATCGGATTTCCAGGCATGAGCAATCCTTGCCTTTCAGAGTCAGAACTGCTGACTGCCATCGGCAGGGTTTGCTTTCTGTGCTAAGGAGGATGGAAGATCACCTAATGCAAAGCGTATGGATTGGAGGAATGCAGTATACATTACTAATTTTTACTGTTTTCCTGGATTAACCCTGACTCTAGATGACAGCTGACAACCACAGCCGGACCCTCTTGTGCCCCTCGCCACCTGTAGAAGCCATTAGATCAAGTATGTCTGGTAGAGTAATGAAAAGCAGGAGCAAACCCTTGCTAAGGGGGCTGAGAGCCTGCAAGGGAAATCAAAGCTCCCACCTGCAGAAATGAAATGGAAAAAGCCCCGTAGGTGACACCGAGTAACCGAGACCAGGAGCAGCTGTGTATGTCTGTGCAGGTCACCCCTTCTCTCATCCTTTGGATGTGCTCTTGGTTCTCCCCCAACAGGCTCAGGATGAGATGGTGGAGAGGGCTGGGCTGGTGGTGCTGCTCAGGACAGGGGCTGCACAGGGCAGCCGGGGGCACAAGGAGATGCTGGTGTGGGGGGCAAAGAGCCTGGAGAGAGCCAACAGGAACAGATCAGCTCCCTGTGACACAGCAAGCTGAAAATGCAGCTTCTCAGCTCTCAGGTCACAGACGACAGCTTGACAGGACCCCAGCTATGTCAGAAGATGTGCTCCAAAGCCACAAGTGGGTGAGGTGGGATGGGAGGGCAGCCAGGGGCAGGAAAACCTCTCGGTAAGGCAGTAAGACATTCCCACACAGCAGGCTGTGATTAGGATCCCTGGCACTGCACCACACGGAGGAGAGCAGCAATCCCAGAGAGCAGCCCACGCGAGGAGGGAGCTGCGCTGCGTGGGTGGCAGCGGGGAGCATGGGAGCCAGATCTGTCCATCTCCGCCAGCCAGGATCCTGCTTCTCCCAGCGCTGACTCGGGCTCCCCCTGTGAATAAGTGGACCACGATTATGTAAACCTCAGCTCTGCTACCCTGGGCAAGAGGTGCTGTGTCTTCTGAGGTCACCACAGCTCAGATAGCTGGGAGGAACCATGCTCACAGGGAGCCTCTCTGGCCTGCAGGCACGGAGGGGACTCACACACCCAACTCAGATGTTTGCAAAGCGCCTGAATCCTGCCCTGTGTGTGTGATCAGCCCAGGAGTGACACTCAGGTTTAAAGACAGGTATCTGATTCTTTCCCCTTTTGGGTTGAAGGTACTGCTGATGAAGAACTGCTGTGGGAAGCCTCTGTGCAAAGGGTCTCGTCTCACAGGGATGAGGACAGTGGCAGGAATGGCTCAGTTCCCACTACAGACATTTCTAGCAGCTCTTCTCACCACCATCAGCACCAAGCTGACTTAGAAGGGGAGGTGGGATTTTCTGCAAGGACAGCAGTTCCTGCTTGGTAATGCTGCCAAGTGCCTGGATCAGCTGCATTGAAAAAGCCCGTCTGAAAGCCATGCCAGCCCCGGGATGCCTGGCCACCATCAGAGAGCCCTGCCCAGCTCACCCCAGCCCAGAGGGTGGAGGAGCTGATGCTCCATGTCAGCCCACATGATGCTCTCAGCAAAACAACAGGCAAACGTGACCCAAATGCTTCCAGTGCAATCCCATGTTTGGAAAGACTAACTCACTGTCAGAGGGGAAGGCATTGCAAAAATGATTCCACATGGCTCCATCCAGAGCTTGATGCCATCAACTCTTTCATGATCTGGATGAGGAATAGAGAGCATACTTACTAGATTGCTGGAAGATGCTAAACTGGAGAGATTTCAACCACCTTGGAGTATTGGATTAGACTGCAATTTTGATAAAAGACTGAAGCTGTCCAAAATCTTCAGGTTGCATTTCAACCAAGGCCAGAGTGAAGTACAACACTCAGGAGAATTGGAAAACGTGAGTACAAAATGGAGCTGGGCAGAAGTATTACAGAAAAAGCAGGAGGACTGCAGAGGATCGCTGTGGATAAGCCAACAGCATGACAGGACTAGAAATGATCAGCTAAATTTCAAAAGAGAAACAGATCCATCTTTGACCAAGTTTCTAACAATAATGAAATATAAGCCCTGGAAGAAGTTACCTCGGGAGACCAAAGGATCTCCGTGACTGGCAGTCTTTAAGGACAGGCTGGATGACCACTCCTCAGACAAGACCTGGGGCACCTGGCCCTCCCCAGGCACAGGCACTCGCAGTTGCCCCTGGCCCCTCCAGCCCTGCTTTGCTTTTCTGTTTTGCTGTAAGCTGCAGGTGCCTGTTCACTACTGAAGCCCCTTAGAGTAGACTGCAACTCCCAGGTCCACAAAAGAACGCAACGTATGTCAGCTGAGCTGTGACAACTGTCCATCTGCTCTTTGCTTGTGACAAAGACAAGGCAGTGCAATTTGGACAAAGCCCTTCAGTGAGATCTGAGCTGACATTTGCCACAGGGCAGGGATGCACACCAGCCAGTGCTCTCGGTTCATCAAGGTGCCATGTTTCCTTGATGGTCAGTTTAAATGCAATGGCTAAGTAGCTGGACATGTTCAGCTGTGTTGCTCCTAATCCCTTGTCAGCAAGTGGACAATATCCAGAGTAGAGCTGTGGGTTCTCCAGGGGACCCCACGGTCTGACCTCATCCACAGAAAAAGACAACAATTTTGCCTGGTGATTCCCACATCAAATCTTCTAAAAATAGCCCCATCAGGCTTTCTTCCCTTCCCCTTCCACGGGGCCTTCCAGCATTACCAACGTCTGGGAGACACCAATGGAGCACAAGGTGGGTTTTCTAGAGATGCCCTGACGAGCGCTGAGCTTGGCAGTTGCATGTGGCTGGTCGCTGGAGGGGTCAGTTCACGTAACCAGGGCTTTCTCCCAACACTCAGGTCAGCTCTGTACTGCAATGCCTGAGCACCCATCACACCTGGCAGCCCTCTGCAGGGGTGTCTTTGATGGCAGGACCGACAGCTCAGGGCTGCTGCCTCCTGCCGCTGCGCTTTTGTTGGCTGGAAGGTCAGTGCTGCCAATCTGTGTTACACCAGGCTGCTCAACAGCCCAGAGCAACACTGACACTGAATTATTTCTGAAATTTATTGTGTTGAATTACCTATGACTGATGTTTTGTGGGATTACATAAGCGAAAACACAGGAACGGATCTCCTGTAGAGGTGTCTGGATTTATAAATAGATTTACTGCTCCTCTTTGAAGTCCAGAACATACAGCCATTCATACGGCCTCAGGCTTAAGAAGCTATCCTCCCCAGGCCAAACGGCTGTGTTGCACTTAATTATTTGTTAACAGGTTTAAAAGCCGTGCTTCAGATGATAGACTATTCCAAATTAACAGCAAGGGTAACTGTGCCAAGCACTGCTGTTCTCTGACTGCACCTTCTCAAAGAGGCTCGCTGGCTCTCGCAGACTGTACCAAACTCCCAGCATAAGCTTGGTCTAGGGAACAGAAATCTAATTCCCCAGTGCTGCTCTCTAGGGTTTATGGCAGCTCCTCTTAAAAACAAACATGTTGCAAGACCCAACTGATGAAAGCTGAAGTCAGCAGTCCAAACCAAAAACAAATCAGGTTGAGGGTAATAACTACTGTTACAGATTTCTGAAGATGATGGAAGATTGGCTTCATATTTGAAGTACCAGATTTTTCAAAACTGGCTTATTAGAAAGACCATAAAACCAGAGTCCTCCTTCTCCCCTCAGTAGTACTGACATGTATCGATCAGTTGAATGTTCCAATGTCCATCTTTGAGAAGTTATTCTGGTAATTCACCCTTTTGCACTCACATGCACCCTCCCCACAAAGCTTTGCTGCAGGAAAATGCTTGTCTTGAAAACGGCACAATTTTCAGAGAGGCTGCAACAGAGTTCCCCTGAAATGCCACCTGACCTTGTGAAGTGTTTCAAGGCTGAAACCAACCACCATGGAAGAGCTTTGCAGTTTTCTGAAGATGTGCTCATGCCTTAGGGACATGGATAAAGCCTTGTTCTACCAAATCAGCTGTGAATTTTGACTAGCCCAGGCACTCCCACAGTCAACTACCCAAAAAATACTCTATGAGACCAGTACTGTGTAATTCAGGGCCTGGGCCACTGACTTGACATTCCCCAATCTTAAGACTCTTCTCTAAGTCCCCAACTGCCTTTGCAGTAGATAACCCACGTACCTACTGGCTGGTTTCTTAGTAGGTGACTTGTAAAAGTGGCCAGAACCTGCCTGGCTTTACTCCCACACTGTGCTCACTGAATATACACAGATCTGGACTACATGTCCTCGCTTCTGCTGGTAAGGTACAGGGAGGGAAATCAATTGCCCTGTCTTTACTTTAACTACCTGTGTTTGTCAGTAAGGCTGGAGGATCATCTCCTCCTTGTGCACAAGAGCATGGAGTGAATTTGCTATCCATGAAACCAGTTTAGTTAATGTCAAAGTTAGGTGCCAGGGAATTATCTCTGCATAAGGCGATACAAAACCACTGACTTTAAAAACCATCTTTGCTGAACAGTTACTCATGCCCTCTATACTTCCCACAATTCCAAAGAGAAAGCTTGCTTCACCATACCAGATTCCAAAGTCAGTCAGTGTCAGTGTTAATTTACACTTGGAGCCCCTTCTGCAGCCCCATCTATCCCATGGACAGGAACCGAGGCAGCTTTCAAAGAGCCACCGGATGAGTTCCAGTACCTGCCTGCTTTGTGTGAGCTGTGCCAAGCTGATGATGCTCAAGTTTGGTTTAAATAACAATATATCACCAAAATACCCAAACAATTTATAGTGCAACCTGCCCTGGTCCAAAACAGAGCTCATGTCTAGGGCAGCGTAGGGTTCAGAAAGCACAAGCTTCAGGAGAAGATGAGGGCACTGGCTGCACACAGCTCTGGGGCTGGCCTGTGGAAGGGCTGCAGCTGTCCCCAGACATAATTCAGGGGGCTTTCTCTGCTCTGTCACTTCCACAATCTCCCATCCCATCACCACTGAGCAGTCCTGACTGTCCTACCCCGCACATCTGGACAACGTTTCCATCTGAAGGGTTGGTATACACTACCAAATAAGTATATAAATGAAGCAGTGTTACTGTGACAGCTACAAAGACTAAAAATACACTCACTGCAACAACGCAGCAGGGTTCCTAAAACATTTACAGATTTGCCTGTTAGACAGGATTATTTAAGGCAAGGGAGAAAGTTATATTGTGACCCAAATAACTTCTCTTTTTAAAAGCAAATTCCTGCTTGGAACTGTTTCCAAAGAAAGCAGTTGCAATGGTCTCACCTCTGTGGACTCAGCTGTCCTCAGTCCCCGACACAGGTTAAGTGAGATACTGGGCATTTCAGCTCTCCAGGTCTCCTAGCACCTCTCCAACAGTGAGCCAGGCTGGTCTGTATGCTACAGGAACAGGGCTGTGGTCAGACACACTGGATCCACACAATCAAAGTCACGCTGATGAGCCATGAGACGACAGCAAGGAGACAGGGTCTCCCCATGTCTAAGCTGTTGGAGCACTGGTGCCAGGGGCTATCCAAGAGGGATATATGCCAGCATGAGGGGTGAGCAAGAAAACTAGAGGAAACAAGCTCTCCGTGGCTTCCTATGTACATAACTGAGCCACAGGAGAGATCAGCACTGGCTGTGCATGAGGAACACAATGTGCCCTTAGCTTACACCACTCTCTGGTTGTTGGAGAAGGTCAGTGCCTGTGGGCAGTGTGGCCAGGGGCAGATCTGCACCAGATGTGCTCTGCAGTACCTGATCCAGACTGGGAGGTCTCAGGGAGAAGGAAGGAAAGTTGGCTCTTTCCAGAGACCACTTCCCACCTGATCTCTCACCTCCTCTTCCAATTTTCTTTCATGCTGCACAGTCATTTCCCACTAAGAGAAAGCATGAGCTACAGAGGAGAGCGTGGATCTACTGTCATTGCTCCTGTTGTTTTGGAGAGGGAGCCAATGGCCATCTCAAGAAGAGAAGATCTGAATCACCAGTGTTGACCCTTCCAGGCACATCATTTAAAGCTCCCTCAGGTAGATTATTTCTCGGAAATCCTGAGACATTTTTGACAGCACTGTCTGTGCACACGCCTGTTGCTGGCAGGGTATCATTGCCGCAGGATGGTCATATTTGAAACCTAACCAGCTGTGGCAATGCTAATGACAAGGGAGCAAAAAAAAATAATGAAGAGAAAACAAAGACAAGGGGCAAAGCAGTTGTGCTGCACAGAAAGCTCTCTCTGGAGTGAAAGCCAGAGACTGGAGAGAGAGCAACTCTGTTAGGCAGAACCATCCCATGCCTGCTTGGGAGGCACAAAAAGCATAAACAAACTCCCCACACAGCCTGCAAATCCAGACAGAGCCACTTACAAGACAAATAACTGTACCCAGGAGAGCAGCCTAAAAAGGCATTCCGGTAGAGACTTCTTTCAACAAGGGCTGGAGGGCTTGACTGCTCCCTCGGAGTGCAGAAGAGAGGGGCCAGGAGGCACAGCCACATTCCCTTTGGTCCCCACCAAGGGTCTAGCATCCTGCAGGTGCTGTTAGAGCTGGAAAACCTCTCTGGCCCAATGTTACCTTTGGTTTTAAATGCTAGCAAGCTCCTCCTTTTCTTGCAGCGCTGGCAGGCTGGCTGCTCTCCTTTTCTATCCTTGGTACTGCCTAAGGACAGCTGTTCTGTGCAGGCAGAGAGTAAAGTCCTGGCAGCAAAGTCCCACCCAACCTGTGCTTCTGCCTCTAACAGTGCCCAGCAAGAGAAGCAAAAGTGAGGGCAAGCATGTACTTTTGGTGATATATAAATTAGAAAGAAACTGCTTCCCAGACACCTCATCTGCACTATACATAGTTGTTCAGGTTCTGTCATAACCCTTCACTCAGCAGTCAAATTGAACAGTCACTGTGGTAGCGAAGCTGTTACACTTAATGTTCATTCCCGTTGCTTTCCCTCCTGCATCATTCATTGTTTTATATATCTATAAATATCTTTGACCAAATGTGCATAGTATTGACGATGGGGATTCAGCAGGGCTGTAAAGATGGTTCATGTTTTGTTTTCTACTCCCTCTCTAAAAAATTATATTGCTCCTCTTCCTTGTCTAAGCTGACGCTTTGGGGAAGGATGCACAGTGGCTACTCTGAGCAGTAACAGCTCAGTTATGTTCAGTCAGGAACATTTTCCCACGTAAATTCTTTTGCATTTTTTTCACACCAGGTTTCACTTGCTGAACAGAATTTCACTCCTTTCCAGGATCTTCCAGCTTGTGCCTGGAGATGCAAGAGCAGTGACCCCAGCACAGACCTGCACGGGAGTCTACTCGTAACATCCTCTTCATTGTAAGACGTGACCATCTGTTTCCCTCTCTCATTTACACCTCATAGGGAGATACCAATCCACAAGTGATCCTTCCCTCTGGCCTCACAAAAACTTGTTTTAGCAGTTTCTGAAGAACTACTTTTTTCCAAGTCTTTTGAACACTCAAGTATGTTATTTTGCTGAAGAGACCGCCCTTAGCCTCACACTCGCTATCCCTCTGAGGCCTGCGATGGAGCACTAAGGCAGGACTTTCCTCTGCAGAACCTCTTCCCCATCATCGTGTGTTCCCAGGCATGCTCAACTCTCACAGATTCAGACAGCTTGTGCAAAAGTGAGACTTGATTTTTTTACAGTTCCTGAGGCCATTTTTAAAAAGTTTGCCTCAATTGTCACTTGCCATTCTTCTGTTAATTATACAGCATCAGTGGTTAACACCAGCACAAGAACTTTCTTCTCTTTCCTTCAACAGTGCTGACTTCAACTTTTAAGTGCTCTTTCACACCTTGGTCCTCTACAGGCACCAGAGATTCCCTGGCAGGCGTGCTCTGAAAAATGTTTTTATTATTTTTTTATGCCTCAGGCATACTGTTCCTCAATATCTTTTCCTGGCTTGACTTCTTATGGTTCGACATTGAGTCTGCCAGAAATCGTGCTCTTTTTTCTATTCCCTCATTTGGCTACAATGTCTATTGTTTAAAAGGTATCTTTTTACTTCTATGACTGTACTTTAATGTGTTACTTAAGCCTGGCAGATTTTTTAGGGTCTTTTAAAAAAATTTTGCACTGAGCTTTTAATCTTTAATCAATCTTCATACCATTTGTCAGCATTTTACCCCATTTTTTTTTCTTTTAATATGTTTTCCTATTCTTACTTTGTCCTGACCTTTGAACTGTAGTATGTACTTCACCATTTCAGTTTGCAGGCACTTACTGATAAAATTAATTTCACTATTTGACTTCATTTTTTTTTTCAAGAGGCAGGGTCACTTTTTCATTGGCATACACCTTCTCTATCACCCAGTATCATTTGTATCCCAGTGTTAGTTTCTCACTGATTTAAAAGCAAAGGCTGGTGTGAGCCTGTATTCACTTACAGTTGAAATGTCTTTATAGGGTGAATGGTATCCAAAGAGTGAGCTGAATTTTCCACCTGTCTCACTTGGATACATAAAATTACCTCATTTATTTAGAGACTGCGATCGGCTCTTGCTCGTAGAGGAGTATTTTCAACACCATCTCTGCGAAGCTCCTGTCTGTGTGGGGCCAGCACTTCCCTCCACGTGAGCTTCTCTGATTCAGTGCATTTGCCAGTTAATTAAAACCAAAACACACACACATGCTGCAGAGTGCCTATCTGAACACTTCAGTTAATGAAAAAAAAATCATACCCACATGCTGCAGAGTGCCTATCTGAACACAGCACACTAATAAAAGTGAGACATCCACTTCAACGGTTTCTGCTTCCCAGCTACAGCAACAGGAGATTTACAGCTTTAATGTACAAGCCCTGCTCTGAGACAGAGGTGCCTCCTTTCTCATGGCGAGGGGCAGCTCGGGCTGGCAGTCGTTTCTTCATCCACATTCACCCAGAAGGCATTTGTGCTGTACTGGAATATGCCACGGCCTTTCCACCTGGAGCTACTACAGACTAAGACAGGATGGAGGCAGATGATTTACAATGAAGTGGTGGCTGACTGAAACTAAAAATGTTCTTCAGATGCTCAGGATGCATTTTTCAAACGCTTTCCTACAGCAATCCTGCGACGAAGGATCAAGCCCAGAGGACACCCAGGAAGCACACCAGGAAATGCCAGAGGTGTGGTGGCCTGGACAGAGCAGGTGAGGAAACCCATGGTGTGGAGGACTAGACCTGGGATACAAGAAGAAGGCAAAGGCCCTCTCCTGGCCCTGCTGGCAGCTGTCTCCTTAGAGACTGCAATACAAACACTGAAAAAGACCATCTTGGACTGCTGTGTTTTCACTAATCTCTACATTTACTCCAGTGATGTTCTCAAGACAGAACTCATAAATGTGAACCTCCCCTACCAGCACTGTTGCAATTTTTTATGTTTTTACAGGGTGAGCTCATTATGGATAATTATGTTTCAGATCACTGCAGAAATAAAGAGCTACCAGTAATCAGAGTTGGCCTCTGTATCACAAACATAAAACTGAGTTTGCCTCCTATAATTTAACACCAAGAAGAATTGTGTAATCTTGAATTTACAACCTCTGAAAATGCATTATGGCAGATCAGCTGGGCTGGAGGCTAGAGTTACGATGTGCTGCACAAACACAGCTCAGTGTAGCTGAGATGGCAACCGTAATCTCGTAGATGGGGATGAAAACCTTCTCTTTGCTTTGTACCACAGCTCCTGGCACAGTGCTCTCTGTGAAGCTTGGTGGGCGAGCATCCCTACACGGCAGCATCAGCATCCAGGGTTGATGAACACCTAGAAGATGGGGGCTCTGCAGTAAGACACGCATATGTTCAGTTCTAAACCGAATCTGGCTCCTCCTGCAGCTCCATACTGGTGTCCATTCTGGCAGCTAATATCATGCGTTTCTTTTTTATTCTACTTTGTGGATTTTATAGAAGTGTGTCTTTTATATGGGAAAAACAATCTAGTGTAATAACTTGACACTGGTGTTGGAAATACTAAGTATGAAGTCCAATTAATTTATGACTCATTCTCTAACCCCTTTGTGAGCAATGTGTTCCCAAGAAAATGCCATCTGTACCATTTATCTTGTCTGTACGGGGAAGACCAGTCACACTGGGGCTCGGCCTGCTCTATCACACAAAACCCCAGAGATATTCTTTTTCATATTAACAAAGGGGTGAAAAGGCACAGAATATCCTCTGAAATCATCTTCCTGTCCTTTTGAATACATAAAAATAGGTTACTCATTTAGCAATTTAGGTAAACAGCTCGTTATGAAAAGTCATTGGGGAATAAGCCTTTATGATTTCATTTCTTGATCGTTTCCTGTCTAACTAAACAAACATGAACTCAAGTGACACAGATTCCAGTACTTTTGTGCACAGATTCTTGAATGATTTCTTTCATACTTTTTTGAGTAATTTAATCTTCTCCTTCCTATCAAAGACAACATCTATTAACAGACAATGGCTGGGGAGAGCAAAGTCACTCAAAGACAACAAAACCTGTTGAAACCTTCTATTCAAGGTTGAATCTAGGCAATTATCGATTCTGATGTTCAAAGAAACGTAGGAAAGTTTTGAGTGGGTATTCTGTTTTGATAAACTGCACTTTCACAACACAAAACAGAACATGAGTGAGCACAGCAGCATCTTACACTATGACTAAAATCTGTTGTTAAAGTTCCTTGATAAAATATGTTCTGCCATGATTTCAATCCTGACCTCTACAGCACAGTGTTACACGAGCACAAGAGCTGAAGTACCTCTGTGACGTTAGCAAGCCATCCCAATTACAGCAGAACCACAGTAACCTGACATGCTGCTTGTCCATGACTGCACACAGGAGATAGCACACACTCCCTATTTCTCAGTCCAGGCTCAGTAATTGGCTCTTGCAGCGAGGTATAACCAAGAGCTAACCATGGCTCTGATTTTCTGGTCAGGCTTCACCAAACTACTTTAATTCCTCAACTGGCAGTTCAAGAAGCTGAAAGGTGGCATTTTCAACATAGCCTGAAGAGTTACAGCACAGAGACAATCAAGATATATTTTCCTACAAAGTAGTTTAGAGGTATTGATGCTTTGAAGGATTCTCAAAAACCCTTAGCAGCCACTCTTCTTTCATCTCACAGAGAGGTTGTAATCCTACATACGCAGCTTCCAGGGCGTTCTGCTCATACCCTGTAGATTGTAAGGCTGTGCTGAATACTCAGCTCTTTCTGCTAAATCCAGATATAACATCAGAAATAGTGAGGCAAGTGCATCTACAGACGATGCTTGTGTAGCCAAGAGATGTGTCCTCTGTACCTACTACTAGAGTTGCATGAGCTTCTCCAGCTGGGGCCAAGGACAGCAGCTGTGAGAGGGAGCCACAGGGACTAAGACATAGCTTCTAAGCACCAAGAGAAGAATGAACCAACAACAGCTAGAGATAGCTGGGGCCATTAGTCTCCTGGAAACCATTCTGAAACTGTTCAAAGTGAAACAGAAGGCTACCCAAAATGTTAAGCAGCAACCTTCAGGGAAGTCAGCTGCCATTAAGTGGTGTGTATTGTTGTAGACCCTCCTGGACAGGGTCCCTCAGATGACTGACTGGGAATTCTGCTTCTTGCTCCAAAAAAGGGAAATGGCATCTTTTGTTTGCTTGACCCTGAAAGGCAGAGGAAGTTGGAGACTTTATTTATTCAACCCCAAGACATGGGAACTTATAGAACATTGTCACTTCCCAAAGAGCTTTTGCTTTTATTTTCCTTTTCAGCCTGTGTGGGTTCTGTTTGCTTTATGGATTTTTCACAGACAATTTGCTACCAGCCTTGGACATCTGTGAGTGGCTTGCACATGGCCTTCAGTTGGAAGAAGGTTCTTTGTAGTTGCATGCAAATAATCAGGCTGCTTGATGGCAGAAATTGCTCCAGTTCTGATCAAAAAGTCTTACCACTAGATTTGTTATTGACCATTTTAATTAGGAAGTGTATTATTTCAGAGCACTTTTGAAGTCTGTTACATCAGTATGATGATGGATGCTAGAAGGAAGGCTGAGGGAAGTGGTCATGATCAGAAGCTGGCCAACACAACAGAGCACATGGACTTGGCAAAACTCACCCTCCCATTTACAGTAAATTTCTGCCTTTAGGAGACTATTTTGCTTTTGTGTTTCATGACAAAAATCAACCCTTAAGAGAACAGGGCTCCTGGAGAATCCAGGAACATACAAGTTATAGAGGGTCAGGCACACAAACAGCGATCTTAAAGGCAGACTGAAGACAAGTCCCATTGCGTGACATTAGACTGAGGACCTACCCCTTGTATTTGCAAAAAATCCAAACCTCTCTCTGTCACGGCTGCCATTTCCCACAAAATGAGCCTCTGATCTCACCAGGGCATTTCCCATCAGGTGTCTCACTTTTGTTTGGCTGATAGTGCAGACACCAGCTCCCAGTTTAGACAGAGAAAATGATGGAAGGACTTTTCATGTATGGGGGACTGTTTTGCACAGTGATCCTAAGAATAAAAAAGGCCTTTTTGGCCTTTGTGCTGCTGCTAAGGCCACCAGCACCCATGGTGAGTACACACCTTCAAAGACATTTACAGCTGCTCCTACCAAGAGGAAGCACAAGCTGTGAGAGCACCTAACCTGATCCTAGGGAGAAATGCGTTAATGGAAGTGGCTTCTGGGGCTAAATGTTGAACGCTGGCTCCTACCCGGAATGACTGCACATATGTTCTCACTTTTGTGCAATGCAAAGAGAGGACTACTGGTGGTGTGTGCTGCACTGCAAAGCTGCGGGCATCCTGCAGAGACAAAAGGCTTGTGCTTAGGGTAGGAAGAGTGTCTCAGCTATGCTGTACTCTCCAGATTATTTTGATCCAAAGATCGATGTTATAACCCACTGCATTTTTTACAGCAGTTAAGTAAATAGGAGGCTAATGGCAGATGTTTTCAGTTAAACTTCAAGAAAGGCACCGCCTATATGTCAATTTAGAATTGGTGTAATAAGCCAACAAGACTCTGAATTACAATAAAAGCAAATTTAGGAATGAAATCTACTGGAGACTTAACTGGTCTCAAGTGCATAGTTAGATTTCTAAAATAATAGTTGCAACCCAGCATAACAAACATGACTTGCTTAAAAACAAAAGCTGGAGTTTAACTGTAAATTGCAGTTGGCTTTCATTCCCATGAGAAACGGCAAGATATTTCTTCTTGGAATAACTTCTCAGTAAAGGCATACCAGTGGTGCCTTCAAAACCATATAGAGTGGGACTAGGATTACCCAGTTCTGCTTTTCTCCTCTCCAGGTTCACCAACTCTAAGGTCCTTAGGTACAATCATGCAGATTTTCTGTGCTGGGGCTTTGTTGTTGGGCAGAGGCAGGTCAAAACGTGGGCATGGCTGGCTGCAGGGGCCAAGGGGAGAGCTGTACTGAGGGACAGCAGCCAGCAGGCAAATGGGAGAAGGGTAAAGGGCTGTGAGAGTATCTGGGGAGGCAGAAATGGAGAAGCTGACAGCAAGCACTGGCTGTGAACTGGAGGGGTGGCCCAGCAAGCTTGGAAAGGGGCTTGGAACAGGGTGGGGAAGAAGGAAAGAGGGTAAGAGGGGGAGGATTAACATGTACCAATGTGTAATAAGGTATTATACTTTTTGAAAAAAAAAATATACTTAAACATACTTAACATACATCAACATATTAAACACATGTCAGTATTTAAACATATTTCTGTGCACCTGCACAGAAGCCCCTAGTGGGGATTTCAGTGGTTTACCCTCATGCTCGCAGAGGGCCATGGGGGATTTGGGCATACCAGGAGAAGGAGCACATAGGAGAAAGTTACAAGGTTATGGCCATTTTTACTCTTTTCCAACCTACAACTGAATAGTTTTTATCAAGTTTTTATATTGAAAATTAATAATGTACTGTTACTGCTTTGTGCAATACTGTTCTCTTAAAACTTCCATCTTATCAAATGGACACATGTGCACATAGATGCACCCATCTACTACAAACTGTTCTGTTGAGATGTGCCATTAGCTGCAAAGCCCTAGGACTGCCACTGGCCAGACTTACCCCAACTCCCCCCTCCGAGAAAAACTCTTCAAACTGTAAACTTGATTCTGCTTTGTACACTGGTGAAAACTGGCAGCCAATCTCCCAGAACCATGTCATTAGCCTCCATGCAGTCACGTAGGATAGTGACTGATAACTCATCTTACTTCCTAGTCTTTGTACCTGTTCTCTGTCCCTGCAGCTGGTGGTGGGAAGGGCTCAAGTCAACTAAAGGCAGAATCTCCAGTGGAGCTCAGAAGGCACTCAAGCAGTCAAAGTGCAATCAGAAAAGGCTGACAGTCCTGCTGGGAAAAGACTGTCCAAGCATTTCAAAGGGCTCTTGACTGAACTGTAAGCTACTTCTGTTTGGAAACAGTGTCATGGGTAAATTTTAGTACACCGGCAAAGACCCTGCAGAAGAAAGCAAGTGAAGAAGTTCTGAAAAAGTTCAAAAGCAAAGGCCACTTCAGTTGCATTCCCTTCATCTCCTCTGTCAGGGTTGTGGCAGCAAAAAGGAAGGGCAAGTAAGTTACAGAGGAAAAGTTTTCCCTTCTTCCACAGAGATCTGAGGCACAAGGAAAGGCAGGAGGGGACAAGTTCTTTCACTGAAAATTTTGCCAGCACCTCCCAGGGAGACTTGTCCTCTTCTAGCAGCCAGCTCTCTGCAGGTGGACAAAGAATTAAGGTGGGCTTAAAAAACCAGCAGACAGCTGGGAGGAAAGATTTGTGGTCAGCTATCTTCCAGATGCCTGTTCAGGATGTGCTCAGTCCCCATGGAGGCAGAATAGGGTGGAGGAGCAATGTTCTTAGAGGAGAGAAATGGGTTCTTCTCCAGGCAGAACTGTTTAGGGAATTGTCTCCTCCAGGTATTCTACTAATAATCAAATTAAAAATCAAGTCAAGCTACCTACTGGCCCTTGTAATTTTGTTCCTAATACCTGGCTGAGTGTTGCACAGGAAGCAGTGTTCGATGCCGCTGTTTACTTAATGCTATCCTTGTGTCTCATCTGTTTCGACATCTCTGCCCAAATCCCTGGACAGTTTTTTATTTCCTGGATTATGCTGATGTTCTGAAGAAAAATCCCAAAGAACTCAAATAACTATAATTTCACAATGTTTCATTACTAATGAAGGATAAGATTTGTCACTGGATTCTTATGAGTATTTTCCAAATTACATTTACTCCAACAACTGAAAAGTATTTCAAGTAAAACAAGACTCAGTAACATGTTAAGAACAAATACTTTGCAATTTAGAAATAGCATTTGTTCTTCAAGTGATAAAGTGCCCATTTGCACGTGCTCATTCAGCTCAGCCAGAAAAGGATTTTTGTAATGAACATGAAAAGGGAGTTCCATGCAGATAAATGCCAAAAATAATTCTGATACATCTAACAAAAATTCCCCTAAGATAGCTGGTTATAGATTATCACACTTGTCTTACTCTACTGCATGGGAAAATGCAATTATCAAAGTGTTGAAAGCCTGAACTGTTTTCTTTTTCTTAGTTTATGGAAATTTGCATCATCAGATGTTTTCTGTATGCTTGAATTTAACAAAAACATTTGGTTTTATGATTCACTTGTATTGTAAAACACCTAAGTTTTAAAAAAGCATTATGTGCACAGATATTCACAAAGTAAAGTTTATGCTGTTACAGGGTTCACGAGGCATTAGATGCCTGTGACAGTGACCCTGTGCCCCAAACATGTCCTAACCTGGCAGTTCCTCCCCATATGAATTACTGATATATTTATACAGTTCTTGTCCTGCCTCTCATGTGGGACTAGACCAAGAACATTTCTGTTTGCTAGTGAGCCTGTGCCCCCGGTGTGAAGCCGTTTTCTCTGCTGTCCTGCAGCACTGTAACATGATGATTATTAATCCTGACCACGTGGTGCTGAGAGGTCCCACTCACACGGAGTGTTGTATAACAGAGCAGCAAACAGCTGAGGTAGCTGAGGGAAGGCAGTCAGCATCCTAACAAACCAGCATGGCCAAGGAATTTGCCCTGCTAAGCAGGCGTAGGAGGAACCCATATGAGAGGATGAGGACAGCCTCCATACTCGATGGGATCTCTGTAGCCACCAAGTTAGAGGAGCTAGATCACATTCAAGTAACCCTTAATCAGCCGTGTACAAATCACCAGGACTGGATGGCACCAACCCTGCCCTTGAAGGAGCTGGAATGAGATACTGCAGAACTGCTGGCCAAGTCACACAGCCTCTCGTTACAGTCTCGGTCACCAGGCACTGGTGATTTGCCAGCACCCCAGCTCCAGCGGGGACCCTGGCAACTAAGGCCCAGTAATGACCAGTCTGACTTCTTTTTCAAAGCTGTAACAACAGATATTTGTTCTAAGCTTGGTTTCCAAGTACAAGTCAGGCATACTCTTTGAAATTATTCTCCTATCGTTCTCTTTCATGTTTTGGACTTACCATTGATGTTTACAGCTGGCAGTACTATAGACATTTTTGGTCTCGTGGTCTTGTTATGTGTGGTGGCTGGCAATAACAGGTGGTCCTGGAAAACAGGGGAGAATATGTGTTAAATCTACCCAGGAAATACAGAGCTGGGAAAATTCCTGTCCATTCTGTCTTACAAGCATTCCACATAGAACTATTTACGACAGCTTAGCAAATTCAAATTGTTGAGGGAGTCTTCCAAAAGTCACAGCAATTGCTCATGCTTTGTAACTGAGAAGAAAGCTCTGTCGCATGCAGCAGAATATGAAAAAGCCTTGATCATGTGGAAAGAGATGGAAACTACTATTAGGCCCTCATTCAACAGAGCACTTATGTATATGATTAAAGTAATTTAACTTGACTTCAATGATATTTAAACATGTGGTTAAGGGCTCTGCTGAATTGGAGCCTTCACTCGCAGTGCTGTCTGCTTTATATACAAATGCCATCTTGCTGTATCTATGTCAAGCTCTACAGCACAAGCCTTGGGCAGTAGGTCTTTATCAGTCCTGGTTGTGATGGGGTGTGAAATATGAGCTCTACTGACAAAACCTACCAGGGAGGTTTGATGGTAAAGCTGTGTTTCAGTAGCTTATCTGAACTGTGAGGTGGCTGGGTGCTGCTGTAGGACAGCAGTGTTCTAACCAACTACCCTGGGCTTTTGCAGAGGAAGCTGCATCTGCAGGAGATGCTCTGGATACAGACCTGACCTGCAAGGAAAAATGCAGCCTTTCTTCAGTTTCTTTGCTGTTGCTGAACTCAAATTGCTCAACTTGCAGCCTGGGAAAATATGGATCTTCCCTTATCAACAGAAGTAGCAGAACACGAAGTGCCAGTCCAGGCATCTCCCATAGTATTGCGCTATGCTGATCTAGATGGACCAAAGACAGACTACTAAGGGCGAGGGAAGCTTCCCATGCCTTTCAAAGACTGGCTTCCCTAACAGAAGGCTGTTTTGGAACACTGCACCATCTCAGTATGCACATCTCACATGGTTAAGAAGTGGAAGCAAGTTTGATGCTCTCATATCATTTCATTTCATGCTTTCCCATTTGTAAAATTCCCACAGTATTTCACAAACCCGGCACTCAGACTTCACGTGCAGCTTTGCACCTCCCTGGTTAAAGGCTAAGAAGAGGCACACAAACATCTCATGCTTTGGCCAAGGTTATCTTTTTGGCAGATTGAATTAAGACTTCCTTCAGGACACAGTTGTTAACTTCTTAATGTCAGGGTAACTATTTTCTCCATTGAAATACCTAAACACTACATTGTTATGTCTAAGATTCAAAGAACCGAGTTACACACGAAGTTAGGTGTTAAATATATCAAGGATATTCTGTAGATATGCTGCAGAAATACCACTCTCCTTTTTTCCCACTAAAAAAATCCCCCCAAAAACCAAATGACTGACCACAAGAAGAAAACATTACCTCAGTAAATGACTGTAATTAAAAACATCTTAGTACCAAAATTACAAAACCACTCTGGTATAATTCTCAGACTACATATGTAATTCCCATTTAATTTCTGAGCCACTGAGATTAAGACAACACTCAGTAAGACAATGAACTTTACAGAAAAACTGTTCTTGAAATTCAATGTTCCCAAGGGAATAGGCCAAAGATAAGATATCCATTAAAACTACATTTTTCAACGATATCCTTGTCATGGTTTGATGACTATTTTTAACATTGCTTAAAAAATGCTTATCCCCTTTTTTTTGCTTTTTCAATGCTTCTGAGAGTCCACATCATTACCTAGCAAAACACAAGGACTGCATAGATGATCCCCCATGAATCATTACAAGTGACTAGTATTTTTTGCTAACATAGCTGAAGATTGGTACATTAATTGAAGCTGGCTTGATTTTGTTTATAACAGCACCTTTATTTACTGTATGTATAAAATGTATTAAGAACTATCACAAAGACTTCCTAATTGGAGTACCTCTACAGAAATAAACAGCAGTGTCATGACAGAAATGCCAAATTTCTGGATAGCAACAAACCAAGGAAAATTCCCTAGGTACCTCCTGTACCATTACCTTTCTTGGTTGCACCATGGGATGTTCAGGTTGGACATTCATAAGCAGTTTTTCACTCAGAGCGTGGTGCAAACCTGGAACAGGTCAGCAGAGAGCCAGGGGATCTTGGAGGTTTCCAAGACCCAGCTATACAAAGCCATGGCTGCCCTTATCTACTGTGGGCAACAGTTCCACTTGAAGGAGGAAGTTGAGCTAAACACCACCAGTGGTTTCCTCTGCCCATGTCAATGGTCCTCTGATTCTCTTTCTGCAGTCCACAGGACAGGCACTGGCAGTACCAACTTGGCATAAGAGTCCTGAGGTAACTACAGAGGCTGTGCAAACACCTCAGACTTGGCCTTTAAAAGCTCTGCATCTCCTCCACCACAGTTCAATTCAAAGACTTGGCTCAAACTGTCTCTGCAGTTAAAAAATTTCATTTCCATGACTGCAATGCAGCCAAACTATGCACTAATACTGCTGAGCAAGTTCAAATTTCACCAAATTGATCTGCTGGAATACAATACTTTATTCTAAACCTTGCATTGAAAATGAGATGTAAAATTCACCTAGAAGTCTTTCTCCCCACTTCTTGTGTCCCAACTCCCCACCCCCCCCACCCCCCTCTCCCAATACCAGGAGTTAGATTTAATTGCAACTGATTTTAGACTTCTGTGAATGATGTTTCAAGAGCTGAAAAGAAGAAATGAGCAGTTCACCACTATCTACTCTCAGTCCTTATAATTCTCTCTTAAAAAAACCCCACCAAGTCATTTTCTGGTAGACCAATCAATGGAAGTGGGCAACACCAGCAGGTATCTCACTCCACACTAAGATAGCACTGGAGATGACAGGAGCTCCAGAAAAGCCTGCTGCTCTCCAGAGACTAGCATGAGAATGAGGTCTAGTTCAGACTGGTCAACCAACATCCAGACACCTCAAGCTATATTAAATGAATCCCACAGTCTTCTTTCCCTGACTCAGAGAAATAAAAGGAACATTATTTTCTAGATCACAATAACTCAAAATCAAAGGAATATAAGAAGGAAGACAGATATATAAAGTGCCAATAGTATATCCAATCTAACCTAATGAAGTGAACTTCCTGTACACTAATCATGGCAGGCCCAACACATCCTGCCCAGCCACACAAAATCCAGTTAGAGACAAACACCACAAACTTTGATAGCTATTATACCTGCACTGTTACCAGCAATCCCTCCAAACACAACCCAGCAAGATCAGTTCACTGGATCTGAAACAAAGGGCACAGGGAACCATTTTCTAGGAACTTGCTCTGCTACCCAAAATATTAAAATTAGCTCCCCCTTAGTTTCCAGACTCTGACACATCTCCTAAAACTACACAGTGAAGTGGTTTGTTCACGTTTCAGTTCACCTGCTATTCCTCTCTTTTGCTGGACCGTTGAGAACAGTTGAGAGGGAAGACCCAGAACCTTCTGCTCCCACAGCAGAGAGTGAGACAATAAAGTCATCTTCACTAGCATTTGTGTATCCAAACATGTTCTAGAGCTGCTGCACAACTCTTCAGTGTTTCAACACCAACTCTGGAGAAGACAGACGTGTGAAAAGCCAGGTAGCTGTAAACCCAAACTGCGACCAGGAGCTAATGCACAAGATGCAGATTGTCTGGAAGTTGGATACTGCCCATCTCCACTACAAAAAGCTTTTTTTTAAAATCTGGAATTAGGGAAATTTATCTGTCTCCCAAATAATTTTTATCTTTTATATGCAGGAGTGTCCCTTTGACAATCAGTCCTAACTTGCAAAGTTTCATAACTACCCTCATTCTACACTGAAGGCAAAGGGAACGGTGGGTATGCTGCAAGAGTATAATAAATTTTTGCCTACAGTTTAGCTACCGACAACATTCTTGAGCCCAAAAGTCTTCAAATAGTTCACAATTTTTATTAGCAATATCTAATTATTTATAGGTAACATAAATGACTGTACAGATTAGTGATTAGGAAGAAATTAAACATTTAGAAACATTTATTTCGAACATATAAAATATTTTCTCTTGTCCTATCCCGTTCTGAAGTATGCTGAACTGCATCCCAGAGGGGTGTGTGATGCCATTACTCATCCCTAATTTTAAACACTAAGTAAAAATATCTAAAATTAAAACACTGTTTGTGATATTGACACATGGTATAAAACTGAAAATGAATAAAATAAAATCTTACAAGTCAGCATCTGGCCCATAAGCATGAATGTCGACCAGAGGCAGAATTAATCACCGCTATTACCCAACAACAGATGGCCCTGGCTGGGGCCAAGGTTTGCACTTAGATGAGATGACAATTTAAACAGACGATGCAGACCTGAGACTGCTGGCAGAAGGACTGGAAAAAGATCAACCTGGAAAGACAATATTTCAAACGAGACCCTAGCCTTACCATTCTCATTTTGCCTTTGATCATCTCTACAGTTCAGTGATATTGAAGCCAGATGAGACAGATAGATAAATATAGACACAGATACTAAAAATCCAGCTACAAATATATTATGTTAATTTAATGAGTTGGGATACAGAAACACATTTTTTCCTGGGGATAAAGTCTGAAGCTGTTACTTGTTAAACTTCTGATAATAATCACATTTATTAAGTCCTTGCCACCATAAAACATTCTGGCCACTATATAATTAAAACATAATTAACCAGAGTTGTAAATGTTTAGAAATAAGGTGCCCCTATAGGATGAATTTCCTCACTGAATCTTTTTACTCTGCTGGCTATTTCAGTGCCTGCTGATCTGCTTCTGGACTCAACAACACATGGAACAGCAATAAAGATTTTAAGGCTTCTTATATAAGATCAGTTTTGTCAGGGCTCTAACAGGGATTAAGCTTTGGAGTCTCAAGTATCTCTAACCCCTACAGTCAACTGGCAATGGAAATCCTGTTCCACTGCGCTAGAACATTCCAAAACTGGCTGCTCCTGCAGCTTCAGCCTGAGTCTCATGACATGAGGTTTGCTTCTCAAGGTCTTTACTACCCAGATGCATGACAACTTGTGAGCATCTTAGCTTTCATTTGAAAAAAATAAAATAATAGTTTCTAATTCACATAGTTAAAGGACATAAGAAAATATCACCGTTGCATACCATGAAGTTTAATTAAACAGAGAGAAAATGTGCTACTCAAGGCCTTTTTGATTTTTATTTTTTTTAAACTATCAGAATTTTGTAAGCCAGGCTCTTGACTTCTAAATAATGAAAATAGGCAATAGTGCTTGTTTTGGCTTTTGCAATGCATGTCCCATCAGCAAGGCTGCTCCCCGGGGAACAGTATGCCACCTAGCTATAGGCAATCTGTGGAGCTCCTCCTCCATTTCTGTGTGTTTGAAAGAACCACAAAGGAATTAATCCTTGCAGCATGCCTGCAATGGAGAACAATATGACCAGTGCCGTGGGGAATGCTGAGAGATGTGCACGCGCTTGAGGGATATCCGAGTGATGCGGGGCACAAAGGAATGGATTTCCAGACCTGCCAAGGCTCTGCACTCTCAGCATGAGCTGTCTTTCCTCCCACCCCTGAGGTTACTGATCTGTCAAATCAATTCCCCTAGATTTTTCTTACCCTCTTCGCTGCTGTGCTTAGGTATGGGCAAGCATTTTTCAAAAGCCTTTCCAAATGTCTTGGGCAAAAGCATTACCTACTAGAAAATAACCAATATAACTTGATTTAAATGTGCTCTGTGACAGTGTATTTAGCACATCTGCCTATGTAAATGTTGTTTGTCATGCTACTGGAGGGCAAGCCATGCCTCTGACCCTTCCCAGTCGTTTGGAGCATGGACCCTGCAAAGCACAGATGGGATCCATGCGGCAGCCGTGACTCCACTCCTGCAAGACAGGCCCTGTCTCTCTTCTCACAAAGACTGGCAAGATGTTGGAGAGCCCTGCTCTCTGTTAGTGATCCACCTCTGATGAACTAAGGATAATCTTTTATAAAACAGGTGACATCTGCTACTTCACAGGAATCATAAAATGGTTTGGGTTGGAAGGGACCTTTGAAGGTCACCTAGTCCAACCCCCCTGCAGTGAGCATGGACATCTTCAACTACATCAGCTTGCTCAGAGCCCTGTCCAACCTGACCTTGAATGTTTCCAGGGATGTGGCTTCTACCACCTCCCTGGGCAATCTGTGCCAGTATTTCAGCCCCCTCATTGTAAAAAAGTTCTTCCTTATATCTAGTCTAAAAATAAAAGCTCCAAGGAGACAGGATTAAAATACCAAAGGAAAACCTTCATGTGCTGTTACTGTAATTTGCCTTGATGAGGAGATGTGATCTTTAGCATTGCCTTGGAGACCAGCTCCATGCTAGAACATTGCAACTAACAAAGACAGTTGCCAGAGCAGAGCTGGCAAGTAAGAGCCAGGCGCCTCGGCATGCCAAGGGGTACTCTGTCCAGGCAGCTTCAGAAGGCTTCTTACAGTAAACAAACACTGCAGCTGGGCACTTCTTCATCTCTGTTTATGACTAAGAGGTCTCCCAGGGAATCATGTCTCAATCTCTTCCAGCCCAAATCATCATGCTGTGATTCTAGGACCACATTACAACCACTGCTGATACAAACTGGGGAGCTTCCTACATCCCACTGAAGTGCTGGCAGCTTCCCAAAGCTGTTGGGGGTACAGTTTTTCTACTACTTTTGGTAGGATTCAACACATCCTGACAGATTAAAAGCTTATCTATTAACTATCTAACCATGTCTAGTGAACTCCAGATGAAGTAGATAGAATGCAAGTGGGTTTTTGACCATTAAAAATTGTGCATCAAATCCATGTAGTGTCTTCCAAACCTATTTTTTCTGAACACCTTCAGGGATTTCAGGTCAATGAGATGACACTGGACCTTCTTTAGAAGTATGCTTTTGGCCATATATAGAGTGTGAAACAAAAAAATGTGCTTTCACAGGCCCAAAAAGCTGCACATGACTTCAGACACTGCCGTGTACAGGTCCTCTGAGGGGCTGGACTTTTTAAAACCCTGGGCTGACAGAGCCAGTGAGCCAGCTTTTCTTACACAAACCACAGACTTCACACTTTTTGGACATTTCAAAATAATTGTTTCAGGCTGTCTGGCTGTTGCCAGAGATGTGACGTTTCTGTCCTGATCTCCTACACAGGCCACCAAATCTGCACCAAGCAGCAGTGCAGCCTTTGGCACGCGACTCCTAACCAGGAAACAGTACCTGTGAAGCTGGAACTTGATCCTCAGGACAGCCAGGGCTGAACTTCAGCAGCTCTCTGGACACAAAAGGAGGCTGTTCTCCAGGGAAGAGAACTTGCTGCATGCACTCATGGCCTAGGGGCAGATTCTCATTTACCCTGCAGTTCCTGACACTGCCAAGCACACAGCACAGATCACGGTGTAAATGAGAATCAGGTCTTGGCATATCTGTTTCTGGTTTCCTCTGTCAGTTTGAAGAGGACGTGTATGGAAGTCTACACATTTGTAGAGGAAATGGCTGTATAATTTCACTATTGATTCGGTTAGGTGATGGCAACCAGATGGTGTCCTGAGGATACACCACACAGGATACAGCGCTGGTCCATCTGTACGTGCCAGGAGTTCCTGCAATATTGCTTTTGCTACCAGAGGACACTGAACAGGGCAGCAACTTCAGAGGGGAGGGTGGCTCTGAAACTACCGCTATCCCACCAGTTCTGTCTGGCTCTCATATCTGGGAAGAATAGAGATGGTTTTAAGAGCAGAAAAAAGAGAGGAAACCAGTCAAAACCTCTACACCAAGTGTGACTCATAGCCACAATATTTGCTCATTACACCAGGAACTGCAAAGCTGCCTTGTTTATAAAGTTGATGTGTCTTTTTTGCTTTCCTTTTTTTTTTTAAAGGTACACCTCATAAATCGAAGTGGATTTACTCACCCCATCATGGATTCTTACAGGGAGTCCATGACATGAAAGATGAGTATGGGAGTGAGTGAAAGATGGGATGACTGCAAGGAATCCACAAAAACCCCCAATAAAAATTCACAAGGTCCCAGTCTTTCTGCACCGCCTCTTGACAGCCCACCCTGGGAGGCCCCAGTGGCTTTACCAGTTTGGGTTTAACAATAACCATTTCACTTAATTTGAAAGAGTCCAGTTCTGCATGTATTAAACTCGAGGTTAGCTAGCACATATTAACACAGTTTGATTTTGCAGCATACTCAGAGACTGTAATTGAGAATTTAACTCCCAACCCCTAATCATAGAATTTAATTACTTTTATATTTTTAAGCCTATTTTGAGAGGGGGGAGGTGGGGGAAACTGTCCCATAACAGGAAAGCTCACAGAAGTGGTGGGAATAGCTTTTTCTGCTTTTATTTTTGCCCAAAGTGCTCCTATTCACACCAATGCTGTTGCAACCCCAGAGTTTCTGTGCACAGGTGGTTTTTACAGCCCATACTTTGCACACAGCAATGAAATGATGAGATACACTTTTTATTTAAGCGCTTTACCAGAAATAGCTCAATCTCACAGTCAATAAAATGTCCTGCAGTGTAAGATTACACCTTTCTGACATTCACAGACAAATTTTTATAAATAACACCTAACTGCACTCTGGAACACTTTGTGGTCACTGTCCCTGCAGAAGAGGGAGTTGCTATCCAGTTTACTTCCCACATGAGAGACCTTTTAATGAAGAAGTCTTTAGTGCCTTTTATTGTCAACTGCGCTACTGCCAGATGTGATACAGCCTGGGCTCCAAAACTAAGCTAACTGGAAAGCACCTCACTGTGAGTCAGAGAGCCTTGTGAAAATCCCAGAGACCTCAGAGGAATGGAAAATTCACTCTGTCACAAGCCTCCTTTAGAGGAATTGCCTCCATTCCCTTCAATGGCAGCACTGCTGCTTGTCTATGAGCAGGGCTTGGCTTTGGAGGTCAGCACTGAGCACTTTCTCAGTGGCAAAGGACCTCTTCTGGATTAAGAAATAAAAAGGTTATGGATACTACCAAGGATATGGAGACCTGCCGTGAACTGTTTCCTTCTCTACAGTTCACAAATGGAGACATCAGTAAAGCAAGAACTACTATTTTCTATCCCTTCTTTTGGATTGAATTTATGTTACATTGACTTAAAGACTGAAGGGAACCTAAGAAACAGAGGACAAATGAGTTTAGATTTTTAAATGGACTGCAAGTGTCTCTGACATTTATTCAGATCATCTCTGCAGTAGCTCCTGACTCCCAAAAGATCCAAGAAATAACAGTAGTCACCATATGATTCTATTTTAGAAGAAAAAAATGCCTCCAGGTGTATAAAGAAGACTCGGTTCCACAATGATTTGAGGCAAATCAAGCTTTCCTGCTGCTGAAGCTGTTCCTGATTTCCTCTTCCTGCCTGTCCTGAGCTGGGCATTCCTGCTGCTACTCAAGAACTGATGTGGATCCTCCTCTGACTCCAGGGAAAGCCAATTCATCTTGCTAAGATGGAAACAAGCAGTGTGTACAGGTATGACACTTTCCCCTACCTGTCTTCCAGCCACCAATCGTTTTCAATCACCGTTTCAGGGATTTTCTAACAAAAAAGTGGCTTCTATATACTTAGTAGCTACTAATAGATTTATCTTCCATGAACTTTCCCAGTCTTCCCTTGAATACATGTAGACTTATAGCATCTATAAGGCATTTTGGCAAGAAGTTCCACCAGTCTACTTATACTGTGTGAATTACTTCCTTCACTTGGTTTGAACCCGCGCCCTCCTAGCTTAGTTTGCTGCCCTTTGTTTCATTTGGTATCCTGCTCAGTTCCATCCAGGTAGAAGATCAAGGTCACAACTGAGAAAGCAACAATAAAAATGCAAAAGAATCTCATTACTTCATCAAAATCTGAGAAGACCAACACAACAACTTTCTAATACACAACATACTACAATACAAAATATTACTTAGATACACCAAAGGCAGCTGTAAAAGAAGATGTCACATAAAGGTGGAAAAAATTTATATAATATTATTTTTTTCTCTTTTCATGGTTTACAATCCCTTTATTCAACTTCCTAGGCCAAAGAGAAGGAATTATGCCTTAAGATAACACTGAAATATGTTGGTAATTAGGTATCTATTAGTCAAACAGTAGAAACTACCCAGTGGCCTCTGAGAACAACTCTTGTCTCCCTTCAGGAATCAGAATATCAACACACTTCCAGAAGCCAGGCCCACTAACCTTCCATCCTACTGAAACATCTATCTTCATCCTGTTAACAAAGTGATACCAGCTGCAAAATAGCCCTCTATTCTCCAGCTCCTCATTCCTCTGCAAATCCCTCAGTCTGGAATTACCCAAGATGAACGCGTCTCATTTTCCATCTGAGCTTTCTAAATCTCACTTTTGACTTGCAACACATCCTAAATAAGAGGCACTAAATACCACCAAGCCTTCCCCTGTGAACTGGGAATGCTCTAGGAAATCACAATTAGCAGAAGCTTGTGCGTACATATGTTAATCATGATAAAGCACAGCAAAGCCAGTCTGACTGCAACAGAGAATGAGGTGAAGACACCCCGTTTGGACTTTATTTCTATCATAAATGTACTCCTCCATGTAGTTTTGTTTTTTTTTTTCCTTCATATAGGAAAGAAAAAGAAAGCCTGTGTGAACATGGAGGGCACAGGACAGAGGCTGGACAGAAACCCAGCCAATTAAACTTGTCTGCAGAACTGCTTTGCGATGCCCAAAAGTAAAGAACAATGCATGCATTTGCTATGATGTCATTTTGGTTTGGCAGCAGATTAAAAAAAAATTCCTAAATGCAAAGTAAGAGGATGTGAAGAACAGAATTCTATGTTTAAATAAACAGTTTTGGTTAAAATTGTATAGGAAGATTTTTAAAGGCTTGAAAATGCTTTGATAATTTGTGTTATTTGTGGAAATTAGTTGGAAAAGATAGGTGTATGTGAATATTTGACTCAGTTCTGTGCTTCTTAATAAGACAAAAAAAAAATTCCAGCTTGCACTGGTAAAAAGTTCCTGGTATTACATTTGATAAGGATCAGATTTACTTCTAAAGGCTCTCTCAGTCAAACTAGTATAACAAAATTTTAAAAAGTTTGCTTCAGATTATTTGAAAATGATGTTTCTTTGCCATTTTCTGTCCTTCCCATAGGCTACATAAGCACAGAAATGCGGTTCATCTGTAACTCCCAGCTGAGTCTGTCAATTATCTTTGTGGATTTTATGAAGTTGTAAGACCCAAAAGGAATTAATTGTTTTATTACTACTACCCATAAAAAGAAAATCCCCTCCTTCTCTAATTCACTGCAGCAGAGCTCTGCTTTTGCATAGCATCTGCAGAGTATTAGTTTTGCAACTGCAATCTGTAATTGCAAAAACATGTAATTTAGGTAGGGCATGTGAATAACGTCCAGGAAAACCAAAAAGGATATAATCCAGATTCTTTGCTTCTCTGACAAAATGTTAACCCAAAGTTTCTATATCGGCTTGCAAGACCTCAGGTCTTCTACATAAGGCAAATTCTGTATTCCCAGAATTACTGCCCAACTGGAGACTCAACCCCCAAAAAGCACACACAATGCACACTGGAGTGGGGAATGCTATTACAAACAAACAAACAAACAAACAAACAAACACTCACACCTTTTTTCTGCCTTTGCAGTCTTGGCACATAAGCAGAAAGCCAACCAATGCACAAAAATGACGTGGTTTCATGGGCACGCTCCCTTGGATCCAGTGTCTGAGATGGACTAGACTGTAAATCCCAATTTCTCTCCAGATCAGATTCCCCATGAAAGAGAAGCCGGATGGGTAAGAAGAAATTGATGTCAGGCTTTCTCCAAATGCTGGATCAACATAACAGCACAGTTTAAAATCCATGTGCTAATAAGGCTGTGCTCTGCTCTCTCTTTTGACTGAGTTCAAAGGCTAGTGAAGGACTAGAACACTGTGAAGTCCCTTTGCGGTGAGATCTCCATCCTTAAAGGTCTCAGAGCCTGCTTGACAACGCCACGGCCAACCTCACGCAGTGTCGGCAACAGCCTTCCTTCACACAGGAGGCTGGACCAGAGGGCTCTTCTAACCACCATTTCTAAGATCCATAAGGACCTTGTCCCACATTTGGAAGGGTCTGTCAAGATTATGCTTCTACCTTACCCTTTCCCTGTCTTACTAATTTGCAAGCCATTCATGCAAAGACTGTGTGAGAAAGATGTTGATAGCAATCAGGGCTACATACACATGAGGAATGTTTAGGAATAGCTACAGAAGTCCATGACCAAACACTTCTGACAAAACAATTTCCTTTCAAAGCAGAAGAAAGCATCCTTTCTTACAGAGCAAAAATGCCCACATTTGAGAATGCAAGACAACTTTAAAATCCTAACCAGAAACAACTGCCAAGTAGAGTCCATACTTTAACCTTTTTTAAACCAAGGCAATTAATTTGATCACAGTGTTTTCAATCCTACAACACATGGCAAAAGATCCAGCCCTGGTTTGAAATTACTGTCTTCTTGCCTTCTGAAGCAACAGAAATAATTTATTTAAATCTCCCATTGAATCTCCACACTATGCAAGATAGTTGCAAGGCAAGAAGTAGATCACCTGCAGTTGTCAGTGCAACAAACTCACAATAAACACAGCTCAGCCAAAGAGCCAAACAGCCAGAAATGGAACACAGATGCAGGATTCAGTCTGAAGGGCAATCTTTCAAAAATGGATCCAAAAGATGTTCTGATGAAAATAACAATTATATTTATTACTGGTGCACAGGTGAAATACATTTAAAGTTTTGGAAAAAAGTACTGTCAGACCACAAACCCTCATTTTACAGGAGCTGCTAATTATGCTAAAAAGTATGCACCTGGTCCCTCATAGTGTACAAAAGGACCAAGCTGTTCATTAGCCCAAACACTGAAGGTGAGCAGATGCACTCTTGAGCTGAACACCTAGCACAGGATTTATCTTAAAACATATTTTAGTGTCTGCAAGAAGAACATAGATGTCCTTTGCAGCCAGGACATCAGATACTGGATTCAAATCTGGTTTGGGGGAATAAAATGACATTTGGCCAACAGCAACTTACATCTCACAGTCATTGTGACTTTCTTCCTTTTCCCAGTCCATCTGCTGATCCGTGATTGTTGCTAACTTGCTGGCAATATGTTCACTGGGGAGAGTATGCTTATGGAGGAGGAAACCAAAGATTTGAAAGCAATGATGGCAGAAACCAAGAATAGCTTTCAAGGCTAATGACAGGAGAGAAGAAGGCAATAGT
Source organism: Caprimulgus europaeus (assembly GCA_907165065.1). The sequence continues at coordinate 26,423,644 of OU015534.1, read as the reverse complement.
CCCAATTAAATTCTAGGCTGAAATTAAATTTAAGTTATCTAAAAATTATCCCAGTTCTGCAAATTAAACTTCTGCTCTGTTGAAGGTTCCAGTTAACAGTGAAACCCAAAGCCCTGTAGGAGAGGGTGCTCTTCCCTATTCTCCCTGCTGGGACAGCCACAGCTTGCCGCTGTTTGCCCTGGCCTGCTCAAGAGCAGACAGTGGCAGCCTGATTCTCATCTGCAGCCAGAGAGATGCTGTTTCTGAGAGCACAGCAGATGGACAGGAAACTAGCAGCAGCAAATCTTTCCTAATTGTGGAAGTTGAATCAGCTACACAGACATAGACCAGAAGGACTGGAAAGTCTCTGTTAGAAATATTTGTTATCCTTCAATTTTCTGGAAAAAGCAACTGACCATGAATTAAGTCTCTGGAGATCTCCTCTTGCCCCGCATCCTTTAGCCTCATACACTCAAGGTACCTCTTAACTTCTCCAAGGGTAACTCCTCTTCACCGAGATGGAGGTATCACCTCCCAGCAATGGCAAGAAATGATGTTTTAGAGCACAGGCAGAAAGGTGTTTTATAAATACAGGCAGTACTTTCAGTAAACTGGCTTTGATCTGTTTTTAAAATTTTGGGTCTCATTTGCATTGTCAGTATCTGCTGGGTAAAGTGGCTTTAGAAGCATCTCCCTGGGTGCTAAACAAATGGCTGCTCTTCCTTCTCTACTGATCTATCATTTTCCCTCCTCTGCTTTCACTACAGAAAATGGTTTTCCCCTCCTTCCACATTCTGCCAAAGTTGGATAGAAGTGTGCTTTTATATAAATATAAATGCAAATACCACTGTTAAAACCACAACAATAAGGCAACGTGAGAGATACAGAAAGAACCACAACCAGAAAACAAGGAAACAAACGCCCTTCCCAGTCAGCAGCGAGGCTGTTTTTGCCTGAAACCCCTAGATTTACCCAGAGCTCAGCAATGACTTCAGCTCAGACTTGGGTGGGTCTCTGTGCATCTTGGCAGCAGGGACAGGCAGAGGTTCTAGCCGCCGATGGCTGGCCGGTGGTCTGGCACACTCGGGCTGGGGCTGCTGCTCCACATCCAAGCTGCCTTCTGGTTTTTCAAAATGTCGGTTCACAGACATTTTGGTTTTAATATCAAGATGCAGTGGGCTGAATCCAATTTGATGGCAGTGTTTTAATCTGTGCAATGTGTATTGCATTACAGATGCTTGTTGGAAAGATGTTTCTCATTCTGCAGATCCCAGGACATCTGTATGGCTAAGGATCCATCAACTATTCATAGTTTCTTCTATTTAAAGAGATATTCAATATAATAATGTTAAAGAAGTTGTCACTTCTGTTACTAATATTCTGAGTTAAAACAAGAGAATATGAAGATGAAGTTTCCTTTCATTTTTTTGCCTGTTTAACTCATATTTACCCCAGCCTGAAGAGCTTCCTTCTCTTCACATTTGCAGCTAAGTTTCACTTCTAAATCTCAGTTCTGAGTCTGGTTTTGCTGCCAAGCGCCTGCTCTGTTTGAATTTCTAGTGTTGCAGAGGAAGACGTAAATCAGCTCTAGAAACAGGCTTCATTTTATTAGGGGAAAAATGTCTATAAACATTTAACTTTTTTCCCCCAAAAAAGAAAACCTCAAACCAAAACAAGAAAATAACCTGATAGAAAATGGTCTTAAAAAACATAAATAAGTTAGACAATTAACTCACATCTGGTGGCAAAAAGGATCCTGGATGCTTGACATGGAAGATTCTTCCTTAACCACCTTACAAAAGTGCACTTCAGAATGGCTGGGCATATCCTACAGGTAGCTGAGCAATCTGACCGCTGTGGCCACCAGAAATGGGAGAGTTCCTCCTCCCTCCCTCAGCCCTCACACCTTCCCTGCCAACCTTTGGCAACTGCCAGACTCTCCTGCGAGTCCCCTGAACTCTCCAGGCTGTTTTTCTGCCAACATGATTAAACAGCTCAAGGATGCCTCTGACAAGAACATGCACAACCAAAACACTGACAACAGGAACACCTTCCTGGCAGTGGTAAAAATTGGCTCACTGGCCTTTACCCTAAAAAAATCCTGGAAGCTGCTCACGTAGATAGGGAAGAAAAGAAACATCAAATGGTTTTTTTTTTATTATTTATTTTTTACTCTAGTGCTGTGGGAACTCATACAAGCCATCAAAACTTACAGCACCGTGATGGATCCAAAGCACTAAGCACTTTTCATGGCCAAAACCCAGCAGTTTCTTACTAAAAGCTTTCTCTTGTGGCAACTTGGATCCCTGGTCTGAAATCTGACATGATAAAAGATAAACAGGGGTGTAAACTGGTGCAGGAACATCACACTCCTTGTCAGTCTCGTGACTGTGCGTGTGAATAACTGCCTGTCTGCCACAGCAATTGACTTTGCAAGATCACAGGCACCACATTAGATTAAAGGCAGCGAAAGGTCAGCTTCAGGAAGACAAAATATAGAGAGATGCTTGCTTGCATGCTACTCAAAAGACACATCAAGCTATAGCTTTCAGGCTAGGCCTGTCTCTCTTCCTGGAGAGCAATATGTTTCCTTCTATCAGTACTTGCCAACTCTCAACCACATTTAAAACATAATGGCTCGAGCAAATAGAAGTCTTTCATCTCCCTACTTAGTGTGAGATTAATTTTTTCCAGCTTTAGCTGTCTGACAGAGTCGTCTAGGCTCCCTTTAAAATCCACAGAAGGAGAGAGGCACCTCCGGAAGGAAATTCAGTCCAGGCAATGGTAGGTGTTTGGGATAGGTGGGAAAAATTGAGAGGAGGTTTTTCTGCCCCCATAAAGTGGAGAAGGAGCCTTGCATGGTGCCTAAGAATTTGTGGTGCCTGGTAGTCCGTAAAGCAGCAACAGCAGTCTGTGAAATTATTTAAGAAAAAAACACAGATGCAAAGTTGTTAAGAAAGAAAACCAGAAGAATTAGAGGAACACAGCAAATCAAGTAAATCTAAGCCAAATCTGGGGAGTGTGGCCAGGGAACTGAGGAAAGTTTTATCACCTTCTTTGTTGGGCACTGGGGAGACCATAGCTGGAACAGCATTTACAGTTTTAGGTCTCCTTCTCTTCCCCTAGGCAACGAGGGATGTGGGGAAGCTGGAGAAGGGCCAGCAGAGGCTATCAAGAAGATGGTCAAGGCCTGGGGCACATGGTCTGTGAAGAGAGATGAAAGGAGCTGGGCTGGTTCAGTCTGCTGAAGAGCAAATAGAATAGGGGGCCAACTGAGGAGCAACCTACAACTAGCTAGGGAGTTACAGAGACATGGGAGCCAAACTCCGTAGTGCCAGTTGACACGGCAAGATGCCACAGCCACATGCAGCGGTTTGGGACATTCAGATTCTTCCCCTGCCAGGCAGTGCAGCCCTGCAATGGTTCACCACAGAGGTGAAGCATCTCTCTCTCCTTGGAAGGTCCCAAGACTCAGCTAGATCAAGCCACAGCTGATCTGATTTAGTGGTGACAACAGTCCCACTTTGGACTGCAAAGGTCCCTCCAGCAAATGCTCCTATGATTTTGTGAACATTCACAGTTTGAGTGCAATCAGTAGCAAGTGAAACACAAAATGGCAATACTGCACAAGACTGCTGGTGGATTTTTACAAAATCCTTTTCATTAAGGATTATTTAGAAATTCTGCTGTCCAGGGAGATGGTGCCAGTGATACCAAACAGAACAGGTGCAGCTCTCTGCCTTTATCTGAACGCACCTCACTGGACATGTGCCACTAACTTAAACATCTACAACTACAATAAACTCTTTTGCCTTGGAGTATTCTAATTATGTGCATTTTGCTTATGAAACAAGAACTCTCAAGTTAATTTCAGCCGTTTCTGCCAATATCCTGCAAAGTATGATGCAACCATATCAGAGAACCACAGAAGCCATGTTTTCATAAATGTGGGTTTTAAAAATGAAATGCCCCATTGAAAACATTTCACCAAGCCACTGGAGTTCCCAGCTTTTCTAACTATTTCAAAATACAGGGGATTTTCAGGTCAAAGAAAGGCTCTACTGGAATTCTCATCATAGAATAAAGATATGAAGAATAACTCACAAAGGTTTTTAACAAGTAAGTACATCAGTGTACTCTTAGTCGCTGAAGCTACAAATACGATGGCAAAATAACCGATCTCACTATGTGGAATCACATCAATTGCATGGGCATTTTTTTAATCATCTGAACCATGCTCCCATATGAACCCTCTCCTCTTTTTCTTACTACTGTTGTGGTTTTAATTCTAGACAAAAAGATTGAACATCTTGGACTCACCATAATTTCTGCAAAATATCAGCGAGGTACTGAGCACCCTGAAGGCACTAACTCCTAATCTTCTCTTCCAACACAGCTGGAGGGCCACTCAGCTTGTCATTAAGCAATTTAATGTGTAGTCTCCATTCTATTACCTCAGCTGATCAATGAAAATACCTAATTAGATCCTCAATGCAAGGGGATACAGAAGAGCAAGAGCCTGGGGGTACTTCATCCTAATGGATGCGTTCCCTTTCATTTCCATTCCCTCTTGCCCTCTGAGCCTCTCCTGGCTCTGCAGAGCTACCCCTGACCTGCACAAAGGCAATGTGAACTCCAGGCAGTCCCTAAGCTGCAGATCATTTCCCTCTCTCCCTCTGATCACACATAAATCTGTTTATAAGCATACCAAGAAGTGCACATTGCACATGCCGTTACTGGGAGGGAAACACTGAAGGAGCACAGCACTGCACTGTTTGATGGGTCAGACCCAATACTGTCATTTCATACAAGCCAAAGCAGCTGCATCAAGGCTTTGTCAGGATGTTTTCAAACAGAAGCAGCACTGCAAGCAGATAAAGGTGATTTCTAACAGAATCAGACAAAAGGTGCCACAGGCAAGGCACAGGGTTCTGGGTTTATTTTCCTTCTTTTAATCCACATCAGTCACATTCTTAGGCATCTATTTCCTGCGAGAATTAAGTTACTGGAATTGACTTATACAAGCAAACAGGTAAATTCTTAAATCAACTATCAAGATTTGGAGAGACTATAAAAGTCATAAGGGCTGTCAGTTTTGATCCACGTGAAGAGGTCCTAATTCGCAGAAGGATAATGGATGGTGATGGTTTTACCTGCCAGGATTGCAGAGGAGGGACAGGGTGGTAGGAAATTAAATGCTAATTACTTGAGAACATACAGGACATCAGGCTGTTCTCCTTGCCAAGGTCTGCAGTTGTATTCTCCTTCTAACAGACACACATGTAGAAGATAATGAGACTGAAGTACATACACACATTTTACATGCATTTGTTACTTCCTTTTGACAAGTCACATGCTGTGGGTAAAATCCCCATCCTGGACTGCTACACCAAACAGACACTAACCAACCAGCATTTGTAGTATCACTCCGTGTTGAGCCTGAACCTAAAGAGTACCTCTCTGCTTGTGTAAATGTAGTTCTTTGCACTTTCTCTTACTCTCCTAGAGCCACAATTAACTGCTTTTGTCAAAATTTTACACCAGGAAAACTGCTGCATCTGTCCTTTTTCTCCAAATGACAGCATGTTTATGTCCAGTTTCATTTTTGTACACATTTCACTATGCTGGAGCTTGAGGAGTTAGGAAACTTCTTGCCTAGACTGTACGCGGCACCTTGGTTGCCTGCCGGAGAGTTACAGCTTACAGCTGGTAAGCAAATACCAAACAGATGGCTTAGCAAAAGCAAAGAGAAACCCACAGAGTATTTCCCTGATGTTAAAGAGAAACCCTTCTGGACATGCTGGCCCTAGACTCCCTAAGACAGCAGAATGGCTCCTTTTCAGCCTTGTTTTCCAGTAGTCACCTGCCCAGGGATTGCCTACTGAGCTCCTGATCCTGATGAAAAACTCCAGGTCCGAGTGCTCAGGACTGTTCCTAGAAAGGAGGAGAGCTGTGCACTGGTTTCCTGGAAAGGAGATTAAACAAGGGCCTCCTGGATACTAACAAGTGACTCAACCCAGGAACCTCCACACTGGCCAAGGCTTCAGGGAAGGAACCATCAATGAGGAACAGCTTGGGAATGTTCACTTCTAGAGTCTCAGAGGAGAGTTTTTAATACACAGGAGCTTGGCTGGACTCTGATCAAAAGAAGGTCTGTGCACCTTCCTCGCACAGAGCGAGCTCCCAGTCTGAGCACAGCTTAGATTGTTTTCCCCATGCCGGATATCACCTCTCCTTGAGATAGCTGACACTTCAAATCTTATTTTGGATAGTCACAAACCAAGGAATAATCACTTATGCAATGCAATGCTGAGTGGAGCTTTGCTAACCCAACTCCAAGGGCAGTGGCCCATGGGATTTAACAGATAAGCCATTTCTACCCAGGACTCTCGTGGTGCACACGCTGTCTGAGTTGCTCACGTGCTCCTCCTGCATAGCTTTGCCTGCTCTCAATGAGAAGTATTTTCTAGCATCAGAATTATGCACAGGCACATTTTAATGTTTGCGATCAAAACACAAAGAGGATTTCCTGAACAGTGGTTTCCAGCATGAAAGATCTCTCAGCTTAGCCCAACGTATTCCAAATTCGAAATCACTGACCCAAAGCCAGACAGCTTCCATCAATTATGCTGGCAAAACTGGAATTTATCCAACTACCTGGTGAGGAGCAAGCCATATCAGGCACGGAGAAAAATTATCTCATTCCCAGACCCATCTCTCTGCTTTAACTATCACAAACAAAAGTCCACCCTGCAGGGAGTTGGTATGGAAGTGTATTTTAAAATAATTAAGTGGTGAGAAGCTGCGATGGACACAGGTAGAACACACTTACATAGGAGTCTCTAAAAGAGTGTTTAGCCATAGAGCATACACTTCTGCAACAGATCCATCCTGATCCTGTGATAAAACACAGTGAAGAAAAAAAGACTGCATCCTGGGGAAAAGGCCCTACTGCTCTCTAGGATTCATAGACAGGAGATTTAGCTGCCAAAGACTCTCCTAACATGTCTAGCCCTCTATAAGAAACAAGTGAACTTCTGCAGCTACCACTCTTGTCTTTCCATTAGCCATCTCAGTAGATAGGCCACAAGCAACCATGAGTCCCAGAAGTAGAAAACAAGTTTTATGTTCCACTCTCAAACAGTTTTAAAGCCAGTTGCAAGTTTCAAAGCCAGTTTAAAGATAAAAATGTACAGTTAATTTTATCACACTTCTTGTCCTAGGAGTGTAAGTGATTTAAAAATAAAACCTGGAAGCCACAAGTGTTCTGTTTGGTCCAGTGGGAGGTGATGATAATCTGTACACACTCATAATAGCACCTGGGCTCTTACTTCATAAAATAAGCTTTGTGTGCTGTCCAGCTAAAAATCTGGCAAAAGGATTACTTCAAACTGGAAGCAAATAACTTCATCTGACCAGAATTAACTCTAAAAGTGTGCTTGGGATTTTAAATAGCGCTCTCAAATGTAATACCATAATGATTAACATTTGCTAACAGGTAGGATTTCTATTGTGGACACAAATGATACCTAAGGAAACCAAGAACATCTCAGTTCTCCACATTTTACTTTTATAAAGATTCTGTCTAGGGCTGTCGGATACAAAAACTGAAAATGGACAGAAAAAAATCAGTAGTCTGAAGCTGTGGAAGTGTGAAGTTCAACTAAGAAAATAAGCATGGTCATTTCAAAGTGCTCTCTGCGTATACTGTCACTCAAGGCAAATGAAATATCATGAAGGTCATTTTTTCATGCAGAAGCTCATTCCTACCAAACACAAGTCAATGCCTTACTGGCTACTGCAGCTCCCAGAGCTGAAACTATCATTTATGTCTTAGTTAGGGCTCGGTCAGCATAATTACTGTTATAGATCATAAGCAACAGCCCATTATTCCCTTCTGGGAACTGTTCAGAATAATCTGAGTCAAATTTTCTTCAATGAATACCATGTTATCACTAAAGAAAAAAACATTATTATCTGGCATTATTAAAGTATTAATAATGCATTATTAAACTTGGGTTATTTCCTGAAGGAAAGAAACTGCTTCAGAGCTGCATTTCCACTGCCTGCTCTACTTGAATGCACATTACTTGTTTGTGGATAAACTTGTGTTCCTTCTCACTTTGTTGTCAGAAACTGTCTGTTCTCTGTTCTTAATAAGTGAGATACTGCTGTCACTTCCTTTACTACAACAATTCCCACTTTATAATCACATCTTCCTCCCACGCTTCCCAATTATACTTCTCTAGCCTATGTCCACACCAATTTCATAAGCAGAGGGTCTTTTACAGACCATCTTTTCCAAAACCAACAATCTTCCTCTATTTCTTGCCCACAACTCTTTGTCTGTCAAGCATGTGGCACATTTTAAATACATGTATACTATTACTGGTCACGTCTGTCTGCAACCAGTTTGGGTTTTGGAGACTTTTTTGCAGCATGTTTTATTTTCACTATAATTATCTACAGTGTATGTTGTCCTTCCAAATACTGTTTAAAAATAACAAAGTATTAGTTAGGCCTGGGACATATAAGGCTGAAAGAAGTTCAGTGACAGCATTAATATGATTCATGAAGTTCCAGCAACCATACAGAAGACAAACCAATCAAGACTATACACACAAAACTCAAGAGTATCTTTTGCTCCATGCCAGGCTTATTCAAGTGACTTTTCTGTCTCTGCTTATACATCTGTCCTCAACACCACATTCATTCTCAATTTTAATTGGAGGACAGTGGGGTTCAAAGGGACTCAAGGAGATAAAAATCAGTGTCTAAGACTTTGCTTCCAAAATGTCTTGGAGAGCTAGGAACAGAACAGATATTTCCAAAGGAAACAACACCACCTGATGAGACAGGCAGTACTTCCCTTCTCAGAAATGCGGTTCTCGTCCTTGCTCTGGTCCTTCTGAACCGCTGTTTGCATCTGGCTGAGCCAAACAGCTGCTGCCCAGGAGAAGCTGTGCTGCAGCTGGTACTGGCTGGCTGCTCCTCCTTGGCTTCCTCTCACTACACATCCAAGGTGTCTCATTGCCTGGCTCCTTCTCTTCCTTCTTCACTCACCCTGCTTGCTCCCTACAGCATACACGTCGCCCTTTGCTGCTTCACTCTTGAGGGTGTGTTCTCACACAGGAACACAGCTTCCAGGTGTTGCAGAGTAACACGTGAGAAATAATGAAGCAGTCAGACGTTTTGCTGGAAAATACCATAAGGTGTTGACAGAAAGCTTTTTAAAGAATTGCTGGCCTTTAGCTGGAAACCTAAAAAAACTTCTCTTGAGCTTCCTTTTGCTTAAACTTGGCATTGTGTTGTTCTCATACGCATGTATTCCGACAATCCCAAGAGTGAGGTAAGGCCATTTGTGCTCTATAGACCAATAGACACTTTTAAGACTTGATTTTAGATTATTAAATTTATCTCTGGAGGTTTTAAGACTAAGCTTTAAGATGCTACCAAAAGCAACATCTTCCCCAGCTGAGTATCCAGAAGACCACAGAGAACCCTTCTCCCCACTACCTCCCAGTCCCTTGGATAGTCCGCTCTCCTCTGCTCCCCACCTACCAGAAATATTCCACACTAGAAAGGATGACAGTTCAAGAAAGACCAAAAAGAAAGCTTGCTTCACTGTTTTTATAGAGACACCAGGGATTTAGCAGGAGAAAGTTCTCTCTGACACAGAGAGAATCTACAGTTTAGCCAGAAAAGAGGGAATTTGCAGCAAAGAATGCAGCAGGCCTGACTTCATTTTCACTAGCGACACTTAGATGGAAACAGGAGGTTTTCATAATGGATTTTCAAATTTGAAAGTCAAATGCAGCCAGAATTTGACAGAGGCTGACTCGCTGAGCTCCAGGGCATGCTGAAGCACAATCACACTCTGTTTGCTTTCTCAAACTTTCCCAGGGAGGCAAAGGTTGGCCTCACAGAGAAGACAGGCTAAAGAGTAATCCCTGCTTCGAAAAGGACAGGCAATGTTATCATGGATACTATGTCTGTACCCTCCATTATTCTCAGCATCTGTACACAGTATCGGACAAGATCTGGGATAAAGTAGTTTTTTTCTCTCAATAGCCAAGGTCAGGTTCCCCAAGGAGAAAGGGGAGTTTGTAAAATCTTTCTAAAATCTTTGTATTACTTTGCAGAAGTTGCAAACCCACAGGACTCAAACATACAAATTAGCTACTGTGTCTTTAGGAGCAGCAGGATTATGTGAGTTTAATAATTTCATCTGAATGGAAGATCAAATCATTCCCAGCCCATGGAAATCCACAAACAAAGTCAACAGCAGAAAACTTCATGTTCAGTAAAAACCACCCATTGTGAAGTGTAGTGAAATAGGAGAAAAGTATATGTTAGGACTGAATTTCTGGCTATGAAACATCATCTGAAGCTGACTTCTTATAATGCAGTTTTGCCTAAAGGATGCATATGGTATCAAGTGTGCAGTGAACTGGAACCTGCCTCACTCATGCTCTCTGAATAAATTCCAACTATTGCCAGAACTATGTGCACAGCACAGCAAACTACTGCTACACAAGCATGTCAAAGCCAGGCACTATAATCTTTTTTGCCTGAAAGTAATAGATCATCTCAAATACAATTAACACAGCACAGGCTTATTACCAACAAAAGCAAAACACAATTTAGATATTTTTATTCCTAGCACATTGAGCGCTCACACAAAGAAAGAACAAAAGTTCTGATTTAAATTTGGCTTAATCACTTCAGTGAAAATTTGTTTGTAGAACTTGAGAAATCCTTAAATACTCATTGCAGATGTTGGCTTGTAGGACCAGAAATTCACATCCATAGTAGTCTGTTTCCCTAAAGGTCTATGGTTTAAGTGCCATGACACTGAAGCAGCAATTTACACAATGAAATTCAGGTCTGTTGAGGTTGGTAAAGGCTTTGCCATTGACTTCCATAGGGCCAACATCACTCTTGCTTTAACAAATAATAACCAGAATCACCTTTTAATATCTATTTTTTTTTACTGCAATATACTGTAAGATATTGTATGTGTGCTGCATTGAACATAAGTGGCAAACTTCGGTATCAGGAGACATTTGCGCTTTCAAATAGAGAAAGTAGTGAGAGGAAATGCTAGTGGCCTTCTAAATTTCCCAAGCAAATCAAACTTTAAACTTTCCTTAAGAACAGTAATTACATTCTTACCCTAAAAAATATCACTGTCCTTAATAAACCTGCAGAGATGTCATCAAAGGGTCACTGTCAGAATCTTCCAGGATGAGGAAGTCTACTGCTTCATCACTGCAAGTTGCAGGCACTCTGATGCACAAGAGTGGAATGGAGTAGCATTTACAGGCCAAAAGTAAATTGGAACACATTTGTTTTCTCCAACGATTTACTTAACTACCTTTCCAATTAAGCTAAGTATTCAAGTAATCCTGGAAACAATCTCAAGGTCTGAATCCTTCATGGCAAAACAGATGTGAGCTCTGAGAGAGAGCTGTGTGGGTGCCAGGCTCAGAGGAGAACTGCAGCAGAGCCAGGTGTCTATCTCTCTGCTGACAGAGCACCTTACACCAACTAATCTGAATTTTCCAGCCAGGCTCCACTGGGGTTTTAGAACAGATCAAGCAGACTTGGTATCACAGATGTTAAATGGCAGGAATCAAAAGGTGTTGACAGAGCAACAGACCCTCAGTTCTGCCTCTCAGACCTGGAAAAACGGAAGGAAGGGTCAAGGCCAACTGGAGACTCCAGTGTCCTTCAGCAGAGCTCAAACTGCTGCACCCTTTTCACAGAAGCACAGCAACTTGTTCTTCATCCCTGCTGCACAGACCTCTCCGCTCTGAATGTGCTCCCAAAGCCAACCCAAACCAGACCAACTTAGAGGCACGTTGCAGACACAGCTTCTCAGTGCTGGACCAGCTGTGAACATATACAACTAGGAATGCATGTTTTGTTACATTGCCAGGTGTCACTTTCTGCAATGCTAAATGACTGCTGAAAACAATGGCTTCCTGAAAGTTAGGCATCAATAAAAAATAAAATTAGCAAGTTAACATCTCAAGAAATAAATGGTGATGAGCCTTGTCTATGAGGGATGTTGGCTGCTGAGGCCTGGCAGAGCTGGGAGACAACACTGCTTCAGTTCAAGAATTCTTTACTCACTGTCAGTTACTTATTTTTTCTTGTTTAAAAATGACATTACAGATTCCCCTGGCAATAGCAGAAAATCAGTTTCTTTAAACTCCTAGAGTTAAAGCCCTGCTGCTTGTATGGACTCAGCTCATCCAAATAAATACTACTACTTTATTTTCCTCTCTCCTCCTTAAAAAAGAAAAAAAAAAATCAAACTCCAAGTGTAAATATGGAGACATGCAAGCCTTCCACAGCAAGGAAAGAAAACAAAATTTATGAGATAATGAGAAATTCAATCTTACAGGTACCAAGCATCGGCACAGGACGACACAATGCATGTGAGCTTTCCTCCTCTACCTTATACCCTGTTTCAGTCCTCCTATATGAGATGGGCATGGGCAGCCCTAGCAAATGCCATTTTCTAGAAAATCCAAGGAACTCAGGGCACAGCTCCTTTAGTGCAAGTGAGAACATGCAGAAAATACACAAAAAATGTGTTACACTTCAGCATAGGCACCCAGGAGAGATGCTGGGTTGTGTGACGCTGCACAGAGCAGAAAGCATGTGGAAAGAGGGTCCCAGAGACATCAGGTGAAAAGGATCTCTGGAGATCCACAATCCCACCTCCCACTCAAAGCAGGACCATCACCAATACCAGAACCATCCACTCCCTGGAACTATTAACTGGATGATTCCTGTTCTTTTGTATATGTCTGTTAACAGCTTATTAAATGCTTGGGAGTGTCTGCATGGCAAACAGCCAGAAAGGAAAACAAAACCCATCATCTCCAGGCCTTGCCTTCTAACTTGGACAAGCCAGCAAGCAGCACGAGTGAACTGTCCCTGAGGACAGTAACGCTGAGGAGGAAATCAGTCCCCACTCTCAGCTTCTAATCATCAGTGAAAAGGGAACTGTGGTCCAAAGAAAATGAAGCCAGCAGTCCTCAGGAGAAGGTGAAAGGGCACCTCCCTGGCTGGGGCCCTGCCGATAGCACCCCTCAGCTCTGCAGGCCTCCTTTCTTCTGCACTTACAAAAGAATCCAAGCAAGTCATTTAAAAGTGCCTCAGGGCAGAGCTTGTCACTAGATCAGGTTTGCCCTGTTAAAATAATAAATGAAGTAATGAATAAAACTGCCTTCAATTTGAGGACATTTCATTCATAAAACAGAAATACCAACAGCTTTGCTACCAAATAAACTTCATAGATGGTTTAAAAAAGTCCCCACACCTCTTCTTGCAACAGAGCAGAGCCAAGCAGTGGGGGTTCTGTGGCACAAGACACATTCTGTTTCCAAGGACAGCTCTGTAAATTGAAATGAGAGCTGACAACTTCCAGGTCATTAATCTGACAGCGTAAACAGAACCCACGGACCAGTACATGCATTCAGGTAAACTGGAGCAACAGCCACAAGTGAAGAACTACACAAACACAATTCTGCTTTCTGTTTGGAGTCTACAGAAAAACTTTTATAATCAATTCTCTACTCCCTTCTACTCATCCTCAGGATATGTGGAGCCTGGTGTCAGCTATATTTGTGTTGCTAGCTGAAACAACAGCAGAACATGCCAAGCGTTTAATAACAAAATTCCTGCCTTGTGACACAACCCAGTAATCCCAAGACTGGAAACTAACCTCATATTTCTACTCAGCATAAAAGTCTAATCCTAACAAGAGCACTGCTATTTTTATTTTTCCTGAACCTTTTCTAAAGACATGTATCTCAAATTAAGAAAGTTACTCTAGATCAGGTCAAACAGGGATGTGTTACCTACGTACATATGAGGTCTACAGATTGGCAGAACCCTGACAACCCAGAAACTGCTAAAACTAGTTCTGCTCATCTGTGTGCTCTTGCACAGAATTGGTGGTAGCTGTATGAGCTGGTGTAGTTGCAACTACTGCCCTCCTACCACCTTGGGATCCCTCTCAGGAGACTCCTATGATGAGGAAACAAATGGAGAGTTGTAGGGTCCCAGGAAAACTGTGGCTGGGAACAAGTGTGGATAGAACAATCTAATATCATGACTGCAAAATAGCAAGGCAGGAGACTTAGCAAGTGAAGAGCCCAGGTTCAGGCCAGGGACAAATATGCATTATAGACATGTCTAAAGGACTCATCAAGACCTCTGCAAAAGGGAGGAAATAAACTCTTCCACACTCTAAGTTAAGTTGCTGTTTCAACCACCATTTCCCTTGATCATTTCCACCACCAGATCCCAAGCAGCTTCTCATTACTGCAGCTGTCCTGGCTTCAACACCATTCAGGCTTGCAGTATAGAAAGTGCCACCAAACACCCAGAATTCCATTTTTAAAACCAGTTTTTCCTGTCACTAACTGCACTACAGATGTGAGGATAGGCTTGTGCTAAAGCTTTGTCAGACAGCAGAATTGCTCATCTGTCTCAACTTACAAGTCATAAAACAGCAGAAAAATTGTGCCAGGGCAGAGAGTCCTGCACATTTGGAATATGTGACACATAAAACTGCAAATTCAAGTGTTTTAGGGGAAGATAGAAGTAACATTATGTTAAGCTAGCAGAAATAATTTGTACATAGGGTACATTTATTCCCAGAAGCACAGAAGGCTTATACACCTATTAAATTAATAGCCAAGTAACTATTGTGATTATTGGACTGCTACCATGCATAAGTGTTTAACCACAGGATTCATGCCATTTTGTGCTGTCTTGTGCTGGCACTACAATGTCTCTGCAGAGCGCTCTCTCCACTCCTCACTGTGATGGGCACACTTTGCAACAACCATGATCTGGCCACATCCGTGTAAAGAATACACAGAAGCACCAGTTATGAAGAAACAAAGTTAGCTTCAACCTCAATTAGGTCATCTTTTGTATTAAAAGGAAAGACAGTGTTAGAGACAGTCTTAGGGATACACGTAACAGGCCAGCATGGAACAACTGCTGCACTTACTCTGCGAAATGACACCACGTAGAACGTATCTTCCCTCCTGCGAAGAGCTTCAAAAAAGTTTTGATAGCTCCTTGGAGAGGCATAATACACTTGCAGCTCATTCCCTGAGTTCCTGCTGAAATAAAGAAGGGAGGAATGTAATTATTTTCGACAAGAAAGTTAACCTCAGTGAAACAATGACTGTAAAGTTTTCAAAAGAACAGCAGCTCTTCATCCATTGAAAGAAGCGTGAGGAACATTTAACACGAAGACAGTGATACTCCTGCGTATTTTTTGAAAGTCCAAGGTGCTTTAAAAGTCTTGCTGCAGGAAACTTTTCCAGGATTGATTTTATTCATGCTTTTGAGGCTGGCAAAAACCCTCTCGCTAACCCAACAGAAAAAAAAAAAGTTTCAAGTCAGTCTAAAGTGTCTGAAAAATTGTGATGATTTCTGGAAATAAATTTTAGTGAATTTTAGAAGGAAATGCCATTTTGAAATAAAAACATACTTTTTTTTTACTGCTAAAGATCCAGACTACTCAAATTGGAAGAAATGCAAAGTTAAGTATAGACAGAGCTTTTCACTTACTGTCAAGTGACAGCCCCATTTTCTCTCACCCCTACCACTTTTTTTTTTTTTTTAAATCTGGTCAATTCAAAGATTTGCTCTTGATTTTCAATTTAGACAGTGGAGCAAACATAAGATATTAACAGACAGGAAGATAAGATATATCAGACAGGAGGAGGAAAAGACACTCTGTCTAAACTATTCTAAGCAAAAACACTGGGAAATTGTACAATCATGGTACTTATCCACTGTTTATCTTGGAAAGGTGAGAAATTCCCAGCACATACTGCTATCATGTATACTTCCCCAATCCCATTCAAAAAGAACATATTTAATGAAATTGGAAAGCTGTACTTAAACAAAACCATTATCTGAACCCTCAAGGAGTCATTTTAATTCTTTCTCACTTTAATAGCATAGTGTCTGCTTGCAATATTTGTGGCAAAAACACTGATGGGGCTTCCCAAGCTGTCTTCTGCTGACCCAGATTTTAAAACTATGGTGGTTGACTTAGATTATTTTGGTATGTTTCTAAAATATATGAAACCATGCACCCAAAACAAGGCACAAATCTATCATCAAGTGATTTTCTTGAGCAGCAGTAATAGTAGACCATCATTATCTCCTCCCTTACTGCTAATATAGTCCTGTTGCAAGGGAAGGACTGCAGCTGCCAAGCCAGTTGCCCTTTAACAGGAGAGGGGGTGTAAGTCCTGGGGGATCGAGAGCAGGCAGCTCTACTCTTTATATCCTCTTCAGCAGAACTATGCAAGAGAGGAATCAGATCACATCCTTCACACACAGGAAACACAGATCAGAGCTAATTTCAGCTTGATTACTCATTCATAAAAACACGTAGGCCCACCAAACCACCCCTGAGATTCAGCACTGAAGTTGTACTGTGATAAAAGGCATCACGCCCACACGCTGCTCAGCAAAACACATCCTGAAAACTGAAACAGGTCCCACAGATCTGTTTGCTCGCCCACACTGAAGAAGACACAGCTAGACCTTAAAAACAGCCTTTTATAATTCTAAATCCAGCCATGGGAGAAAGTTGTTCCAAAGCACTTGGAACCCACTGGGCCTTTCAAAGCTCTCCTGGGTCCATGGAATAAGTCTATCACCCGTCCCAAATTGCAAGTGATACTGGTATTCCACCATACCTACCTTTGGGTATTTAAGAGTACCCACTATGGACTCCTCCCTGAAAGGAAGGGAGGAACTTAAGATCTGGAAACAGGTGCAAAGCTACCAGTTGTTTTAGTAATACTTTATTATATTACAATAAAGTATCATATTAAATTGTGTATATTAAAAGCTCAGTCAAAATCATCTTGATTTTGATCTATTTCCTCTGCTTTGGCTTCACTGCAATAGTTCTCAATAAATTTTCTTTTGGAATCCAGGACCAACGTGACAACATTGGTATCATCAGTGCTGCAGAGATACATCTAGATCCTGCTAATGTCCTCCTGTTCATGGACTCAGGTCATCAACAAGGGTGGTTTCGAAGGTAAAGGTCACTCAATTTCCAGTCACAGCACTAGTACTAAAAATTAAAAGCCCCGTCGAAGCTGTCCCTGCTCTTGGCAGGGGGGTTGGAACTAGATGATCTTTAAGGTCCTTTCCAACCCAAACCATTCTATGATTCTATGACTGTATACTCCACAAAAAGGCACTTGAATCATTACTAAAAGTTTCAGGGCCATCTACAAACATTAACATTGCCTATCAGGAAACCTAAAAGTGGTTTAGTTTCTGGTTTTACACATTTGCAGAGACAATGCTAGTTCATTAACAGTTCTCCACAGGCACTGCCTCAGGGGTAGCATCAATGATAAAACTGAATGAACAGCACCTTCCCTGCCTGCCCAATCAATGAGGCACAGTGCTGCAGAAAGGATCTAGGGTGCTGGCAGGCAAGCTGAATGCAAGCCAGCAGAGCATCGTGGGGGCAACTGCGTACTGGGCTGCGTTACAGAGAGGGCCTGGAGTGCAGGATGTACAAGGAGAGACAGGAGACAGAAGGAACTGGGCTGGATCAGCCTGGAGAAGAGAAGGCTGAGGGGCTCCCAGTGCAATCCCCAGCTTCCTAATGGGAGTTACAAAAGGAGTCTTTTCTGACAGAGACACAGAGAAAACCTGAAGTAAAACCTACTTTGAGCAGGAGGTTGGACTACAGATCTTCAGAGGTCCTTCACAACCTAAGATATCCTGTGCTTCTATGATTTCATGGAGCATTTAATAGCTGATGGCTTTGGGAGCAACTGGAAGTCTGTTCTATGTTCTTAGCAGTTCCAGGACAGTCACAGCATGCAGCTGCCATGACTCACTGGTCCTGTTCATTTAAACATCATTCATTTGAAAAAAACTTACTTCCTTCTGAGTGCAATAGACTATTCCACACAGAACTGCATGATGTTGCAGACTGTTTCCAATAATCCAGATTTTCTTTTTTTTAAGAGCAATGCAGGTTTGTATATTAAACTGCCTTATGCCATGAGGCTTGTTCATGCAGTCTTCAGTCAAAACAGACATCCTTCCACTGCCTGTAGAACTAAAAAAGCTTTTTCTTTTTTTCTTATTAGTCAAGACATATCAAAATTTGTCAGCCTGGTTTCCCTAACATTTGCCTGCAGCTTGCTATTTCCTTCCTGGCTCATCCTGCTTTTTAAGCAGCAATGCGAATGGAAGGGTCACAGCTGCCTTACTTTCAATGTCAACATTTCAGGTGTTCTCCACAAAATGTCCACTTTATACTCCATTCTGCTTGCTCCTCTTTGTCACTACAAAGCAGAGAACCTTTTAAACACTGACACAGAGAATTCAGGAGAGACAATTTTTGTTTCCTTAAGCTTTCCTCTCCAGTTCTTCCTGTCCCCAGGGAAGAGGGACAGGATAGGCAGGTATACAGGATGGCAGGGCAGGGGGAATGAGGAAACTCTGGGTTATTATCTTCTAATTATCAGGGAAAATCAGGAGATGGAAACAAACCATGCAAATAAGATGTAATGATACTTTAACTTTGTCAAAAGAATTTGGTAATAGCTGTAATGGCTCTACTCATGAAGACAGTGAGAGAAACCTTTCTCTTACTAGATTCTTTGAAACTTTCTTATGAACTACTGATGTTCCTCTGGATATTCCCAAGACAATGCCCCCTTTTTTTATTCCCTAAAGATTCAAATCTGTTTAGGGACTCTGCAGAGTGATGTAAAGGTTTTATTAACATTCATTGGTAGAAAGCCCCAGAAGAGTGGAGCTGTGGTACAGGAGTTTCTTTAAATGCAGTTTGAATCATCAGAAGCAGTTATTTGCTAAGGGACAGAAATCAGGCCAATAAATGTAGCTAGCATCTGGCTTGAAAATCCTGACAATAAAGTGAAAACTGGCATTTTCTACCTGCTGTTGGTAAAAAAATAGATTAAGTAGAAAGCAATAAAGCAGCTGTTCTGCCTTACCTGAGGCTGGTGCCTGTGTAAGGCATGGCCATTAGCTGGGAATCCGCCTTCTCACTGAGGGAGCTCTGGAGAAAAGGGGAAAACAAAAGGATGACACAAAGTGAAAACAGTAAGCATTTCCTTGGTTTGGCACTACATAAAACATGATGCATATCTGTAGCAGAGAGTGAATATATAAGGGGGTGCAGAGGTTAATCAGTGCCCTGAACATTAAACGTAGGTTTTCCCACTGGTGAAACACGAGTAACTGAAATGACCAGCAACCCATCTGGAAACACAAAAACCACAAGTGTTTTAATACAGACAAATTTGAAGCCACATATTCAGAGACATAGAAGGAAGGCTGGCACCATACACATACTGTGTCATCCAAGTGCAAAATTTGCTATCAGTGATGTCAGATTTGCAGAGTTCTTCTAAGGTCACATCCACTTTCTACCACTGCCAAAATATACTACCCACAACACACTCCTGGTGTTTGAAACACTAGAGGCACCTGAACTTAAATGTTCTACCATTCTCCTTTGGACACCAGTGAGAAGAATCTGAAGTTTAGAACACAATAATAGCATTGTGCATAGTACTTCCCACATCATTAAGTTCAATTCCTTTTAAGGCTGTTACTAGCTCTTAATCAAATGACACACTTTCAAAATTCATGGTCTAATTTCATCCTTGCCATTGGTATGCCATGTAGATAAAAGTGATTTTAAAAAATGGGAAATACGAACACAAATCTCGTAATTCAGTAGTCTTTACCAAAAAAGCAGCCCTCTAGCAAAAATCTGAAAAAATGAAATAGAAATATTACAACAAAACCAATCAGCCATATCCCTTAACCACGAGCCAGGTGAACGAGCTGTAGGTTATATTTCTCTCCATTAACCATTTATCCTTTTCCTTACACAGACTTACACACAAGTCACAAAAGCAATTTTAGAAAACATTTAGAACATATATTGATGACTGCTAAAAAATGTAAAACCTTTAGAGCCTGAATCCAAGAGCAGGAATGGAAGAACTCTGACAACATAATAACAAACCAAACCCAGCAATTTAAAAAGGGAAGTGTTGGGTACCCTAATTACAGGCACCATCGCTACTTTTGTCTATAATGACAAGCATAGACGAGCAAGAGAGAGTATTTTTTATGTTGTCTGAAATTATCTTGTCATTCTACTGACTCACCAGTATAAACCTGCCTACCTGCATAACCCGGGCTTTCTGCTGTTTGTTATTTGACAACCTTCTGGACCTCGTTCGTTCCACTTCGTGTCTATGAACCCATCCTCGAAGTTCATGGTTCAGCCTAGAAAAACCCACAACATTAACAGATGTTTCAAAAGAACAGTGGTAGAATTTTTTAATTTTAGAAAACAATTTACCTAGCCACTATAAAGACACTGCAGACTAATACTCTTTTACCTTATGGTAACTTATTTTTAATACCAGAGTAAGAAAATACAATTGCAAGATTAAATTTATGAGGGAATTCATAAGGAAATAAATATTAATTATTTGGGTCATGGATGTTTGAATATAAAGCAGATACAGGACTTTCTTTTGCCCAATGAACAGTAATTCTGAAATTACTGGAAGGACTACTGAAATTTTTAAAAGACAAAATATTGGTTAAAAAGGTTGAAATATGTCAAATAAATTTGAGAGAAAGAATGGAGATAAGGTTAGTGACACACTCATATCTTTGGAAAAAGTAGGGCTAGGTGTTTTCTAACAGTGAATAAAACATATCTGCAATGTCAGGTTAAGTCTGCTTGTATCATAAGCTGAAGAGCAGGAGACCACCTTTTATGTACTTCTGATGGAACAGGCTTTTACCTGGACTTAGTTTCCATATTATGAGCATGTCTACATATGAAATGATTTCTCATTTGAGTCATTAAAAACCTCCAGGCAATCAGAACATTGTTATTTGGTTATTGCTAAACGACCAATGTGAAAACTGAGTGAAAATCATTACTAAAAATGTCAAAAGATGATAAAGATCCAAGTTAATCTCCTGTCTTCATGGTAGCAGACACTGCACAGTGCAGACATTGATGGAGGCACTGGTCACATACTGGATGGACACTATGAATGGACAATAACATCACCCAGAGCTGACTGTCCATCAGCACTCATCCAACACACAATTTATATCTAAACTCCTAATAAAAGCTTAAATGCTCAGAAAAGCTTGTTTGCTTACCTGAGTGACTCTGTCCGGTTAATCAGGGGCTGACAGGGGGGCGGTGGTGGTGAAATATATAACAGTGGTTCTTCTGAGACTATCATCAATGCTTTGTTATCAGATTCAGAATTATTATACCTGAGAAAAAAAGAAAAGACATCAAGAAATCCCTTAAAATAGTTTTTCATGAACCTTTGACCAAATAAGCACCACTGGCAAACCCACAAAGGTTACAGCTCCTCCTATGGGACCTTTGAAACAGGTGAATAACAATTTCTATCAAACATCCAATGGTCTCTGTTAGTTCCCCAAATAGGTCTGATAGTACTCAGCAGGCAGTTGAGCATTAGCAGATGTTGGATCTCTTCCCAAACAGGCAAGATATTGAAAGAAAATGAAGCCTGTAAAATATTCCTCATAATACACAAACGATGAGATCTGTGCAGAGGTAACTTTCTCTTTTATTCCAGGGCCATGCAAGATTGGCTACAGAAATACTAAATTTATTAGCCACTAAAACAATGCAGATGTAAAGACCATGAGCTATATAACAATGGAACAGCCACAAACTACATTACAACTGAGTGGAGAGGATTTACATCTTCAACAGTCTCCAGAAGTTAGCTTGGCTTCCATAAAAAGTGAAAATGAGCATGTATTTCAATAAAAAATCCACAGTGCTCTGAGCAACAAAGCAAAGACTAACATTCCTTTCTCCTGGTTATCTGCACCTCCTGAGTGGTTAACTAGTTCTCACCAAATAACTACAGCAAGTTCCTCTCTTGATAGGGTATCAGTATAACAGTCCTAGTTTTGATGGAGACTCATAGCTCCTAAACCTCAACTTCTTTCTGAATAAAGAGTTATAAGAGCTTATGAAAGCCTTATTCACATTCCCCTCCCTTTCCCAGCTCTCTCCATCTTCATGTCTGCTTCTCCTGTTTACTGCATCTAGACCTAGATAAAGGAGAGTAAGCAGCAGAGCTCACTGCTTGCCAAAAAACGAGGTGAAAGAGTATAAGAAAAGTAGAAGGTGGAGGCAGTAGCGTATCCTCCTAAGAGAACCACTCTCCTGCTACGTCACGTAAGTCATGGTCTGAAATGTGCCACATAGGACACAAAGCCCTCACCATGGCTACAGCCTCAAAACGTTCTTGATTTATCACCTTCTTTCTGCATGGCAAAATACATCAGGGCTTTCTTGCACATCTGTGCCTGGCTTTGTTCAACCAGCCAAAACACTCTACTGGAAAGGGACAATCTGATAGAATAAATCTTGTAAGGGGAAAACATGAGCTGGATTAGCCAGACCTCAATCTGGAGACAATTATATGTTCACTTATGCACTGAATGCTGGAGAACTAGGAAGCTTGAAAGCAACTAGATAATTAAATAATAGGTAAGCTAAAGGACAGACTTAGAGATTTCTAAAAAATCACAGTGCTCAGTTCAGAGTATGTTCTTAATCATGAATTTCCTTGGTCTTCTCTTGAGCAACTAAGAAAATAAATACTCTAGCTTGAAAAGTAAGAAGAGCGAGATAATATGACAAATATCACAACTATGCAAGCTAAAATAAAGATCATGGAAAAAATCAAACAGATGAAGAATTGAAAAAGGTCATGAAAATCTCCATAACAGACACTTGTTTATATGCTCTCTTCCACCACACTCTCCCTAACGCCATACAGCGAGGCAAAACTAGCCACGTGTACGCTTCTGAAGCTCTACCTATTGGGTAATTTTGGAGATATCATAAAAAAATAAAAATAGCTTTCAAAACACTGTATTTGTAAGTTCAGTTGCTCTATAAAAACAGCAATAACACTGGCCAAAAAGGTTAGCAAACGGAAGGGCAGTAAAGTCTAAAAGCACCATTACCCTCTGCCACTGAAACCATGTTAAGGATTTTCATCTCACCTGTTACTCTTTTCGGGAATGATGGCATCAGGTATTTTCTGAGCTGTGCTGGACTCCTGGATGGCTGAGAACTCCAGAAGATTTCTGGTTCGGTGACTGGAACTTGCAGTGGAATCAACTCCATTGGGATCCTTTTCAAATACACTGGAAAACACAACAGTCATACCAAAACATAGCACATGCATAAAGGCTCTGCAAGACACTTTACTGTAAGATGCTAAACACTCAAGTGGGTAAGTTTCTGGTTGCTGCTATGTTATATTGATAAATTTCATGTCATGTCTAAGGTAAAAACAATGTCTTGTGTCACTATATTACTGTCATTCAAAGCATTAGCAGAAAGAAAAGCAATTCTGTTCTCTTCTTCAGTTTTAATAGTTTGAAGGATTTTGTTGCTCTGTTTTTCATGTTCCCCCACAAGCTTCATCTGATGAAAATGATATCATTCTGTCTGTAACCTAGATCTGCAGCCATAAGAAAATTACCTATATTCAAATCAAAGTACCCTTGAACTTCAACTTTCATCAGCCTCAAAGCAAAACTGACATAGTTTATATGAATACAAAATGTAAAGAAAATATAGCTACCAAATCCTGTGCAACTGAAAGCCTGGAATATTGTGCCAGGCATCTAGCAAAACTGTACACAAACACAGAGATGTTCAATTCCTCTTGGATTTAGAGACATTGGCACGGCTGATAACCCCATCTATATAGTGGCAGTGGCCCATGGTCCCAGATCCCCTGCAGTCCTGGTCTGTGCTTGCCCTGATTGAAGGATCTTCCCCTGGGGCTGCTCAGCCAGCCAGCCATGCAGTGTAGGAACATCTGTGCTGCTCTCCATGCAAAGCAAGGCAGCAGCATTTCACAAGTGAGCTAGAAAAATGACCAAAAACCTGCCACACGAGATCGACTGCATCTTAGTTCAGAAGGGTGATTTGCAAGTGAGAAATCCTGAAAGTACAAAAGCAATCCTTCAAGGTGTCCTCTCCAGAGCCTAGCTTCACTTTTTCACAAACATGGTTGCTTCCCAAAATATGTATATTTACAAAATCAAATCCTAATGTTCTTTGTTGACTATAGCAGAGCATCACCAGCAGCACACAGCAAACATACAAGATCCCAGCATGCTGGTGAGATCTTTGCCATGCATGTTGATCACTGCCTACAGAGAACATTTTAATTCATGCCCCACCTCTCTTGTGAAGGAAAGCATAAACTCTGCAGGGGAAGATCTCATTTTCCTATTTGTTACATGGCATCACGTTACAACAGGCAACAAATACAAATGATAATAACAGAGAAAGGCAAGAACTAGCAAAGAGAGGAGGTGAAATACTCCACAGCTAAGCAGAAGGCACACAGGCATAGTTGCCTAGCAATCCCCACTCTTCTGCCAACACATCTGCGCTCCTGTTCACAGTAGCCCAGGTGTCCCCATGAGTAATCATGTCATGTTCTGCAGAACTGCTGGAGCTAGGGCAATCCCAGATCCAGGCTAACGTCGCTTGGACTGTCCCCTCTCCTTCAGGTTTCCAGGCAGCAGCACAGAATCAGGGCAGTAGAAATGCTACAGGCTCTGTTTTCAGTAGTGACAGTGGACAGAAAAGCACTTCCAGTGTCCTTACTGTATAAGTACACTAGCATCCAAGTGTTGCATTCCTTCTGCTGCATAGCATGGAAAGCTGGATGGCTTATTCACAGCCTCATAGATCAGACAACACCAGGCTATGCAATTTTACAGAAACAATCTCCATGATCTACTATGTTGTATGAGATCATGTTTCTTCTCTTCCAATGAAAGCATCAGCACAGCTGGCAGCATCTCAAGTCTAGAACCAGAGCTCAAAACCAAGGCTGATGCTTAAAGGGATGCCATGCGTCCCTGATGGAAGTCATTCATCTGTGAAATGTCCCTACTCTACTTCATTTGGAGCCATGACAGCCACAAGTACACAGAATTTTATTCATGAAACCAAGAATATCCATCAGAAGACCAGAAAGCTGTAAGTCTCCTGCAAACCATTTCTCCACAGTCTGAAGTGTATCACCCATTCAGTGTGTTGATGGACCTACTTGATCTGGTGTTTTATCCCACATCCTACTTCTTCCTTTCCTGTTCAAAATGATACATTGAACCAGAGAAACTTTCCATGGAGTTATTTAGCTAAAACTGACAAAAATCTAACCAGTAGAATTTAAAAAAAAATCTGCATTTCTCCATGATGGTTCTTCCTTCCTGTTTGTCTCGTTCTGCAAAGGCGATCCCTGTTATTTCAGGTTCCAGCTTGGCGAGGTGACTAGTTTGAGATTAAGTGTCATATGCAACACATTGTTACTCCAGTTCACTCTCAACAAAAGTAGAGAAATCCAAACCAAGTCCATCAAGGATAAATATAAGCGCTGCTCTGCACTCACAGCTAATCTTCAGTTTTTGTAATTTAGTTGTTTGAGCTGTACAGCCATTTAAAACCACACACACCTCATTTTATTATATTAGCTTTAATAGAGAGGAAATGTTTATTTTTACTCTTCTCATGCTTAAAAAGCCTTAATCTTTTCATCAAAATTAAAATTTCACTTTTGGCAGCAGCTAAGTATGGGATGTTTCAACCTGAAAGAAGATGATCTTCAGCAGCAAAAGACAAAGAAGGAGGTAGAGTATATTTTGCCACCCCTACAGGCATAAACCATAGTTCCCCCTTCTGAGAACATGGGCAACAGCATGAGGACAAAGTATCATACTATTTATGGTATTTATTCCAATGCCCCTTTTTCAGGATTGTTATTTTTCCAGAAAATGCTTCTTTTGAAGCAGGGCTAGCAGCAATTTCTGCCTTAAGTTACACGGGCTACATTTGCCTTCCTTTTCCTGTTCATTTTTTTAGGACCTTGAACATGATCAAAAGCTTCTCAAAGTCCCAAATATGTCTGAAAAAAAAACAAAACCCAAAACACTCCCTTTCCTTGCTTCTTTGGTTTCTGGCAATGACCCAAAATCAAAAGAACTTTCAGTTTGGACAAGGAAAAATCCTGCAACTTTAAATACTGCCCTGCTCCCACCTTCCAGTTACTTGGGGCGATTTTTTAGGTTTTTTTCCCCTCTCTCTGAATAGAAAATACTGTTCTGTTGTATCATTTCTTCCCCTTTCTTTCTCCCAAAAGAAGTCACCTGTGGAGTGTCCTGGGTTTTGCTAGGATAGGGTTAATTTTCTTCTTAGCTAGAAAGCACTGTGTTTTGGTTGTGAGAACAATGCTGATAACTACAAGGACACCGTGCTTGTGCAGTTTGCAAGAACAGAGGACTGGAAGAGAAGAAGAGTGTAGTAGTTAGTAAATCCCAGAACTGACAGTTGGATATGACAATCAGATATTCCATATCACACTACATCATGTTTAATATATTCACTGGGACTGACAGGAAAGGGAGGGGATTCTCTTGGGAATCACTGGGGCTCGTTTTTCTTGGGATTGTGATTTCGGTGTCAGGGTTCCTTTTTGTTCCTCCGGGATCATTATTAGTGGCTGGTGAGCAATTGTACCCTGCATCACTCGTATACATATATATATATAGTTGTTATCATTGTTACTATTATTACTGTTTTATTTTTTTTACTCCAGTTATTAAATTGATCTTATCTCAACCTACGAGTCTCCTCACCTTTACCCCTTCCTTCAATTCTCTCCCCGATTCCCTGGGTGGGGGCTGCCAGTGGCCGTGTCTTGTTTGGCTGCCAGCTCAGTTAAACTATCACATGGAGTTTGCCTGTAAACAGGGCTCCATCTTCAGGTAACAGATAGGAGAGGACATGTAGGTAATGGTCTGTATCCTCTGACTTCTCATTCTCAAAGACCTCTCCTTGCCAAGTAGGTAGAAGAGGGTATGACACAGGATACCTGAAATCTTCCTCCTATGACATCTCAAATTGACATGGAGGGAAAAGCATGACTACCACTCCCTTTAGTAGCTGGGATGAAGGATGGACCTCTCCTGCAGAGCTACATCTAGAAACACCTGCCCACCTGAGGCATACTGAGCTTTACAAGTGCTAGGCAGAACAGCAACAGCACAAGCTGGAACAGGAAGGGTCTACAGAGCAGATCCCAGCACCACGACACTGAAGTCAATATTGAGCATTTTTAAAAATCCAGTAGAAGAAGCTAGAAACAGTGAAAAAGGTGGGTAGATGATCCTATTCAGTAGGAAAAAGCTTCTGAAAAAACAGTATTTTCAGCTAAGATATCAATAGTTGCTTAAAAAAATGTTTTAATATTACAGATGGTAAAAGCATGGACAAGTTTGTCATTCTGTTGGGCTACAAGATGAGAATTTGGAAAAGAAAGAACACTTTGGCATATCTACACAGAGTGAGTCCTACTATTTGCAGGAACTGAGTTACTGCCCCAAATTAAAAGTCAAGAAAGACTGAAGCTGAGAAATGGCTTTACTGGACAAGGCAACCAGTTAGAAGTTGGAAGCTGGAACCTTTTCTGTTTGGCCACGCTTACAGACCTGGGGTGCTTACCAAGGCTTTGCAGCCTGCATTTGGACATCCCAGATACTGGGAGCATTAAAGGGTTTTCACACAGCCACAAACAACACCCCATCCAAGCTGGCCGAGCTATCGGCTTGTTTAAGATGCAAAATCAGATCCAAGGGAAAAAAGAAGGGACTACTAAATACTCCATGGAGATGTTTGTTCAGAAGAATAGATAAATTTGATTATAGAAGGGAAAGAAAAGCACTACCCCTGTCATGGTTTCTCCAGGCATTCAGTGGCACCTGATATTTTAGCTGTATTTTTACTTCTTTGGTTTGAATGTCAGTTTGATAAATGTAAAAGCAAGTCTTGCCAGGAGCCCAAACTAAATTTCATTTGTACTTCTGGCTGAACAAACCCCGTGCACTTCAATTTTTGAATACTGACATTTAAGTTGTACAGTAACTTGCAGACAAAAGCCAACAGTGATATCATAACAAAGAGTTTTCTGGGGACAGAACCATCTCTGAATGTGAGCTGGGACGTTTCCAAGGGGCTAAAGTTGACATTGCAAGGAGACACCAACTGAGGACCTTGTCCTCTTCCTAACTGATTCCAGACAAGGCTGCCACAGTGCCAAACACTCTCTGGAAAGTATTTCTTGTTCCTTACTCCCGATCAGGGCACCATCTGCTGACAGCAAGGCACTCACTTCTCCTGCCAGGCTGCTCCAGAGCCACCCTCTGCAAATGCTGGGCTGGGAAGAGGAGCCCAGTCTCTTTCCACTGCTGGGGAGGGTGAGGAAAGCAACCCAAACTGGAGGGAAAATCTCTGTTTTTCTTGTATTTTGCTTTCTTTAAAAACCAATTTATTTTTAATAAAGCTGTTAGAAAAGAAAGGAAGAAAGCAAGTATCAACACACAGGGCGTTTATTCTTGCTCAGGGAAACTACATAGGTATTTGGAAGTGGTCTAGCCTTTATTGCCAAAGCTTGGGCAGGCCTGATGCAAGCAGTCTCAACTGCAATGTTCATTCAGGGCAAAAACTTTCTGTATTTCACTCCCAGCCCTGGCAGATGATGATATGGAAACAAAGGGTAAGTTATCAGCGAGTGCATCTGGCATTCTGTGCCGGCTCTGCAACTGCACCAGCAGTGGTGGGACAAGGCAAGTGAGCACAGCCAGGACAAGGCACAACGCTGCCAGGCTGTAATACTAATGGATGCAGTTTGTAAGAAAATCAAGGGTATTCAATTTATTCTAGCACCAACCTATCAAGAGAGGTTCTGAAAGGTATGGAACTTGAACCCAAGTCCAAATTACTCAACCTGCCCTCTTCCTCTCCATTTCTCTCTCCCTCTTCAAGGAGAAACTACAACACAAGACCAAAGGTGTGCTACAGAAGCAGTTTTCTAGCTTTAGGCCATCTCCAACACAAATGCACACTGAACTCAGCACTGAAGCACATTCTTTCAGCGTCACAAACATTAGTTTCTCATGTTAGAAGCGTCAAGAGCTACAAATGTCTTCTAGAGCTTCGAGTATTTTTGCCAAACACTCAGAGGGCTCCGTATGTCCTTGGCAGTCAGAAGGAGCTGGCTAACATGGCACTGCTGCATACCTCTTGCACTCATCTAGAATAGTTTTCTCTTCACATTTCACCAGTTCCTCTCTACTAGTGTGGAAGAAATTAATAGCCCTTTGACTGTATGTATGTTTGTTAGCATACCTCAGGTATTTATCACATTTAAGTTGATTAACCTCCTAAAGATATATGGAAGGCTATTGGGGCTTGCACAAAGCAGAGAAACAATCCTTCACTGTGTGCAAAAAAGCCAGGAATGGATGAACTGAGCGTAAGAAACTCACCCTGTTGTAGAGCCCACAATTTGTGGTTCTCTGTCCTCAGAACATCTTTTATAGATACCTCAGCAGTTGGCACAAGTTTAGACAACACTACCCAACCTGCAGCTGAAGGAAATCATGGGTCACAAGAGCAATGTTTAATGCCCCCAGTTCAGCACCACTCCCAGATCAGGCACCAGCTCAGCTGGAAGGTGGCAATGGACCAGTGAGGAGCTTGGCTAGGGAGTTCCTCCTCCATTGCACTACAAGGCACTGGTGATTTCAAATAACCTGCCTGACTTCATATGGGAATGGAGTGAGGAAGGAGCACACACACAGTCAGGAAAAACTGTTAAGGCAGGAGGAAACAAAAAATAAAAATACTGTGTTTCAGTTGCTAGTCATTGCCCTTCATTTTAGGCAGGTGCCAGGCACGTGGCTTTAGTCTGCTTAGCACATATTCCTCGAGGACATTTGGGGTGTTTTCAAACATGCCAAACCACTGCTCAAAGGCACAACTGAGCTCACCTCCTAGGGCAGCACACTGGTGAGATCCAGACCATACTGAGACCTCGGCCCAGGAGTGGCTGCTGTGGGTGGGACCTGCACTGACAAACCTGAGCACACAACATACAGCTCAAACATCTCTGCAGCAACACAACACTTGCTGTGTGGGATGTGATGGTAACAGGATTACCTCCTTGGCCCGCACAGCTAGTGTTCCCTTTAAAGGAACTACCAAATTATTTCTCTAACTTTCCAACATCCCACTACCGAGGTATCCCTAGGCTCCTGCTTGCTTGGGTCTGTTTCTTTAATCAAGGAGTCCAGCCTCAAGGCTCAAACAACAGCAAGTTTGCATGAAAACACTGCTGAATGCACCAAACCCTGCTCTCCCACACACCAACTCGATTGCTCAGCAGCCCAAAGCACACGTGCTCCGAAAGCTCAGCAGGATTCATCAGCACTGAGTAGCAGCCTGCAGAGTAGGTGCAACACTCATGGGTGATGGTGAAAGACTTGTGTATTGCTTACTTCATGCTTACAAACAGCAGATCGTAGCAGCATGCAGCTGAACAACCCTTGGCTGATTTCCTCATATTTAGTAAAAGAGGATTAATCTTACCACTTCTGGTTTTTTATTATTTTTTTCCCCCCTAACATTTGTGCTACCAATCTAAGAAGTGGGACACACCCCTAGGTCTTTCAAGAGTCAAAAACCACTACTTCTCCATTTGTTGCAGTCTATGACAACAGCAGAAAAATCACGTTTCTCAGCTACCCAGGCTGGTGTCTTTACTTGCAGATTGCTCAGAGGATCTAAATTTTTAGTAAATTATACAGTTTCCCTGATAGTCCTGGAAAGTAGAGGAAAACCCATCAGGATACTCTAGAAAGGAGCTGCAATGAAGTTGCTATGAAAGGCCAGCAATTCTAGCACAGCTGCTGTAAGTCAACAGGACACAAGAGATTTTGAAGCAGCAGCTTTACTTAGCTCCATCAATCACCACCTCAGTCATCCTTCACCACAAATATAGCTTAAGAATTTTTGGTTACATCATCAAGTCTGTTTTCCAGTTGGAAAGCAGTTCCAGCCATACAGAGGTGGCCAACTTGTAAGAAAAACCAAAATTAATAATAATTTTAAAAAATCATACCACCTTCCAAACCCCCTGGTCCAATCTCTTCGCAGATCTGCCTTTCCTCTCTCCAGCTTCAGATTTTTCTTTGTTTTCTGACCACTAAATATCTGAAACGGTAGTTAGGACACATTCTGGCTGGCTGACAACTTTATAAATGCTGTAAGACTGTTGTTAGATGATGACCACCATGTAAGCTTGAACAGACTCATTAGGGGGGAAAAAATAACTAGGTGAACATTTTTCATAGCTGGCTTACATGCTTTGCTGCTACTGCCCCAAGAAGCAGAGATGCAGAAAATTTACCTTTTGCATCTTCTGTGATCTGTCCCCCCTCCCTACTTTTTATACATGAGTAGGGTTAATTTTCTGCAAATATTTCACTATCACATGTAGGACTTGCATTAAAAAAGACAAACACACAAGATAATTTATATTCCAATTGGAATGGGGAAGAGAAACAAAAGAAAAAGATTCCCAAAATAAATACATGGATTGTTTAGACTAGAACATGTGCTTGGTTTCCATTTGTTTCAGCATCGTTTGTGCTTGTTTAACACATTTTCAGATCTGATTACTACCCAGGCACACTCTAACACAAAGATGGAAATTAAACAAGAAAAAAAAAAGGCACCTAGGAATTGTAAGTCTGAAAATGTTCAGGTTTTGTATTGTAGGTGACAAAAAAAATGCACAGCTTAATACTAGAAGTCAACGATCCCTCACGGGACTGCTGAGAACGCAGTCATGCTGAGCGACAGTGGCTCTCTCAGAAGGCCACTGTGAGGGCAGGAGATGCTGCCTCCCACAGACACCCACCTCCAGGTGCCACGGTTCCAGCTCCCACCCCTGCTGCACGCCACGGTTTGTGAGCTCACTGCCTGTTGTGCAAACACCGTGGGTTGCCAATTCCTCTCTTGCACCTGATGGTCTGTAAGACTGGGACAAGGGGGTGACCTCTTCAAGGAATTAAATCAAAATGTACCCTCTTCCTCTCCTACACCTCACCAATCATTCATAAATAACAATAAAAGGAAAATTTGATAGATGCTAAATCCAAATAATTCATAAAGATTAGAGAATAGTTCATTGACACACAGATGGGAAATTCCTGGACTCCTTTCTTCTAGTATAAAGCAAACAGATGAAACAGAAATTTACACTAGCAGGATTCCTGCTAAATCACTTCTGCTTCTAATAATTGCAAGTTTAATTTTTCTATACAAATATCAACAAACCCAAGAGTTTAGTAACACAGTAGGATATAATGCAGAGTTACCATGAACTCTATGCAAGGACCAGAAAGTATTCATTTCACATTTATATACAGTTTATATGTAATTCAACTTCCATTTTTTATCAGAGATAACATAGTTCCAGTTCCAGGACTGAAGGATGTTCTGAAAAGCTTGTTAGCAAACAGACTGCACTAGACTCTCCCTCCAACATTTTCAAACAGACTTCTTGGTCAATATGCCAGCTGCCCTACCAGACCTTCAGCCCCACTCCCATGTTCAATGTTACAGATCACCCATGCACACAGTATATTTGTCAACAGGAAAAAAATGTGTCAGCAGAATAATTTTATCTGCTAAACTCGTTTGCCAAGGTCTGCTGCATCCTAGACTGCTTCTCCTAATCTTAAAAACAGCAGAACAGCCCAGCCTCAGAGTCCTCCATGGAACATCACAAACATCTCACCACTCACATGCACAGTCAACAAGACGTAAGACCGATAAACAAACATAAGTGTGAACAAGTGCCCGTACAACACATCTCCATTAATGCAGAAGAAAACATAAAACCAACAGCACAGTCAACCACCCAGATTTCTTTTGTAAGATGTTGAGTGCCCAAACACTGCACTGCACCTCTACTGACCGGCTGCAGGCCATGGAGTGTTTGCAGGACACCTGCCCTTCCTGTCCCCAAACAACCCCACTGCTTCCCTGCCTCCTCTGATCTGACAGAGATAGGCAGCTACAGAGAAAATCTGTATATCTGTTCTTTTGTTTTACCTCTAGCCTTCAAAGAATCCTATCAATTCTGATCAAGATATTGAGAAGCATCTTACAGTAAGGACAGCTAACAGAATTTCAAAGTCTGCTACAGAATTTAGGGAGTGAAATTCCCATGATTTTGCTTTTTTTGGATGTCACTCCCTCTTTGCAATGGTTCATTGGTTTAAAATAATAAAATATCCACTGCTAATATGTTTGAATCAAAACATCCTCTGCCTGAATGCTGTCATACCTCCATATAGGTATGCAAGTGAAATGATTTCCTACATAAGAGAAATGGCAACACAGTCACAAAGTTTCAAATCAGATTTATCTCCAGTTGACCACTGGATAGAAATTAGGTATTCTGCAGATAGCTAACTTAGAGGAAAAAAGTACTTTTTGCTGAACTATAAGCTAGCATGGACATTTTAACAAAAAAAACCAAAACAACAACCTATTTTTGAAAGAAGTTGCAGGGACTGAAAAACATCATGTGTATTGGAAGCTTCTGTTGTTAAGGACTACGCAGAACAGCAGTCATGACTATCACATTCTTGGAGTTACCATTCAGTGACACCTCTATAAAAGGAAGAAAATGCATGTGGGAGGAGTGAAATCTTAAGTAATGGTTTGTATATCCCACATTCTGGGCCTTCCAAAGGGAATTGCACAATCAACATTCACACCACCTTGATACAGTCTGGTACTTTGATTGCAGTGCAACCATTTGTTCTGCTTGGGGAAAAAAAAAAAGGCAGAAAGATAAGAGTCATTCCCTGCAAATTTACAATTACATTTCTCCAGTACTGATACAGACCACCTAGCTCAGGCACCACGATTACACTGGCAGCCTCAATCAGACATCTAAGAACTTCTTTTTGCTTTAGCTACTTTATTAAACATCAAACAGGCGAAGAAAATAACCCTGTCACATTTCTATAGCTCCTGATTGTTGCGGAGAAATGAACACAAGCTGGCCCTTCAGTCTACCTTGACAGCAGTTTCCTTCCACCAAGCTCAACACCATACTCATTCCTGGGGGTAGAGAAGCTGACACAGGAACTTTAGAGCACTGTGGTAAAAGGCTTCCCACTCATCTTCTGTATGTTTCCGAGCCTCTCAAAACTAACAAGAGCTTCACGCATCCCAACTCTTCACTGTAATGAGGAGGCAACTAAAATTACTTTCAGCCTCAAAAAGATTATTGGTCCTATTAGTTCTAACTAAGTAAGAACAGTGTCTCTGGACTGAGTGGTAATGTTTGCAAATGCAGATGGAATGTACAAATAAGTTGCTCAGTATCCAGAAGCTGATTTTTCTGATAATAAAAAATCCCAATACAAACCCTAAATGCACTAAGCAATGATCTACCTTAAAATCATCCATATAAAAGTAAAATTATCAGCTGTATTTCACCGCCAAAGATAAACAGTATTTGTGCTTATTGCAAATACTTCAAAAGTAATTTCAGCTTTAGCAAATTTTCTAATAGTATTACAAGTACAAAGACCAACATTGCAAAAGTTTATTATAGTCAGAAAAAAAGTCTTCCTCTAGATTCATCCCACCTCATTCCTGTAAGTTTGACTGAGGATTTGAAGACAAATATAGACACTGCTCACTAGGAACCTACTGAAATATCATCCCCTTTTGAAAAAAATTAACAGCTTCCTACAAAAGGTCCTTATATGCCAGAGCCAGGTTAAATAACAGGTATGTGCAAGAAGTATCCCTTTTTAGTCTCCTCTTTTCCAGATTTCTTTATAAAGTGTCTGGGAAGTAATGTAGCGTTTCCTTCCCGCTCTCTGGTTCCTGACACAGTTTGAACAAGAGAGGTTTCTGATTACCACTTCAACTAATTAAGAAGAGTGAATAATCTCTTCACTGGATGTAAAAGACAAGTCATACAGGGCTCACACTGTAACAAGGAAGATTGTGGCTACACATCCAATGGGCAGGATTGGAACAAACAGTGGGATTTCCTGCACTGGGGAATAGAGGCAGTTTAAACACATAGCTATTGAGATTAGCACAGGTATAAACAAGCAGACAAGCTCTTAAAGTCTGTGACTCTTTTCCTAGAAGGATTCTAAACACAGTTTTTTAATCCCCTCAGGTATAAATGGAGCAGACAAACTGCTGTACACTGCACTGATTAACAAAATGCCAAGCCAAGAGAAATTAAAGATACAAGGATCCATCTCTTGTTGCCAGAAGGATTCTGAAAGAAGAACCATTATGCAGGTAAGTCTTCCCCTATGCAGGAGGAGAGTAAAGGACACAAGTCAGGTTTCAAGCTCAGGGCTTTAAAACACAACACAGCCTGTACTAAAGATTCAAACAAAAATGGCATGACAGCAAACTCGCTATGCAAAGAGGAATTCCTAGGAAGCTTACCTCAGTGGACCATAATTCAACATTATGAAAGCCAGTATCACCATCACACACAGGGTCCTTCTCTTTGGAGATGATACTTTTAACTTCTGGTTCTAGACATGAAAAAACACAGAAGACATGCAATATAAAAGGGGCACAGACATTCAAAGGTATGCCAGGACCTAAATAAACCAAATTATGCTTGCTTTTTAGATTTATACTTGCCACATTATGTACAAATACACCCCAGGACCACTTAAAATAAAACACTCTTGTTTGTACATTATATTCAGTTTCTACTGAGTCTACCTTACCAGTGAAATCTTCAGAAGCACCATAAAAAAAGGAATTAAAAGTCAACTAGATAATGCAACAGCTGTCCTGACCTACAGTTGGTGAAAGTCCTGCCCAGAGTGGGAGGCTGGGCTAGGAACCCTGAAACGTCTTCCAGGCACCATTTCCATGATTCTGTTCAAATGCCTTCCACCTGAGCAACTGTCTTGATATCAAGTCAGATCTTCACCACAATCTCTTACCTCTAATACCACTTCATCCAGCTGCCTCTTCAGTGTGCTGTTTTCTTTCTTGAGTTTCTCGTTCTCCAATAAGGCTGCCTCCAGCCTCGCCTCCAGTCCCAACATGTATTCTTTCTTTTTCTTCCGCGACTGAAAGGCTGACTCCCGGTTTTTGATCATGCGCTGCTGCCTTCTCAACACATTGACCTGGACAGAAAATACAGAGGTCTGCTAATGATCCACAAGTTAAAATTGCCTCTATTTCATGCATAAGTTCTGCTCCTTTACTTTGTCAAAAGTATGCACAGATAGCTTCCAGCACTCTGCTTCAGATGAGCTGAAACGTTCAGCACAGAGGCAGCTAGGAATCACAGTACACCTCCACGAGTTATAGCTCACGGACAGTAACAAAACGGGTCCTGCACTGTCTCTGCTTTCTCCTGCATTCTTAACCTTCTTCTATGCATAAGGGATAAAAAAATATATACTTGAGCAACAGTTATTTGATCAATCAAATCACAAAGACAGAAAATACATATCTACAGGTCTGCAGGGTAGCAAGAATGGCTTTCACCTTCACTTTACCATGCACTCACTTATAGGCTACAATCAGTCAACTGTTTTCTTAACCGTAAAGCTCTACAGTTTTTCAGTCTGTCATGTATGGAAGTCATTCCTACACTGATGACACCTGCTTCTGTACCTTTTCCAGCTCTGCTTTATAGTTTTTGACATTTTGAATACCGTTGCTGACCTCAGATTGCACATTCTATATGTGTCAAGCACTTATATGGCAGTTTAAATGCAGTGTCTGGGTGCATCTATACTGGCATTTTAATTCAGATGAGGAGTGTGGCTTTGATGCACACTTCCTGATTGTCCCACTAATATCACAGAATCATGGAATGGTTTGGGTTGGAAGGGACCTTAAAGCTCATCCAGTTCCAACCCCCCTGCCATCAGCAGGGACACCTTCCACTAGACCAGGTTGCTCAAAGCCTCATCCAGCCTGGCCTTGAACACTTCCAGGGAGGGGGCACTTCCAGGGAGGGGGCAAATATGCTTTGGTTCACATCACAGTCTCTGATAGAGCACACAAACTAGATTCCTTCCAGATAAAGCTAAACCAGCAAATATACTCCAGGAGGACACATAATTCACTCCAACCACTAGCAGGCATTCAGTCTGCAAGACCAGACTGGGAAAGGTCGAAGTATCCCCTCCTCATCTTCCAACAGTCTTGATGACTCTGATTTTTTTTTTTTTCCCAAGCAGGATCAGTCTACCATCATCTACCACTTACTCATTTTGTGGTTTGCACTGAGTGGGACAACCTAGACTGAAAGCATCTTGTTGCTGACAAGGATAACAATGATCAATACTGCACAGCTATACAAAACTACTGGAAATTCTAAGTTTAAACACTACTCTGTTGTTTTCCTTGACTTTGCAGATTAGCAACATCAACTCTGTTTTTATTAAAAACAGAGGACTCCCATCACATTATTAAGCTACAACAGGATGTGCCTTAATTATGTTTACACTGAAAGAGAACTGAATGCTGTATCTCACACAGACCTGAATATCCTCCAGTAGCTACCAACACATGCACTGGAGTAGCCTGTATCTATCACAGCATGAAAGCTAAAGAAAAAAAGATGAGAGCTATTATAGAAGTATCAGCCTAGGGAAAAAATAAACAAGCCTCAGAATAGTAACATTAACAAACTCAGATGGTGTGCTCCAGTTAAGGTCTGGCTGCTTAAAGAACCTTAACCATGGCTTTCCAACTCTCTCCCTGTATATACCCACACACAGACAGTATGTTACTCTAGGGCTTTGGTGTCTGCAAGAAAAATTGGCTACAGGCTGTTTGAAGAAGTCATTCTTCTTCATGATACTGCAGTCTGGTGACAAAGACAAAGAAAACACGTTACAGTGCATTAACATTTTGGGCTCCTTCCATGTTGATCTAATTGCTTTCTGTAAAGATAATTTATTATATGCCTAGTCTGCTGCCACCAACAAAAGACTGTGAAAGTGAAGCTGTTTGTACTTACTCCAGTTTGTCTCTTAAGCAGAGAGTGGAGAAGGAAAAGATTTTAACATATATTCATTAACACTAAGTTTTGTCTTGAATTTTTAAAGTACTACAATACTTAATATAAGAAAACTTCTGCAGACATATAAAAACTTTGGAAAAAAAAAGATTCGGGCTAGCCAAGGACTGCAGTGTATAGAGCACACCAGTCTGGGGCCAGGATCACTTCAGCTGTCCAGAGATGAAATAATAAGGAATGAGTTCATGCAGCAGCTTTGGCTTGAGTTGTGTGATATTCCATACAAGTAGTTAGACTCCTCTTTTTAAAAAGAGGTTTTGCACCATGAAGTCAAGCAGAGAACACCAAATTGTTTATGTCCGTTCTTGTTTGCAGGCCTGCTCAGGATTGTTCACTCCTGGACAGCTTTTGACTAAATGTCTGGAACCTGTGGCAAATCTACCTGCTTCCCTGGAGAAAACATGGAGCTGAAGCACCAGTGCAGGTTTGTACACTAAGGGTACATCCTAAGGTACGTCTATTGCTGTTTCAGACACTACCAGCTACACTTCAGATGGTATTTATCTAGACTGCCCTCCTTTACACCGTGCTCTCCAAATGCTGTCAGGAACAGCAGCTCTTCCCAGTCTGATTCAAGGTACCCTGTGCAACAACTGCATTTCAGTCTATGCCACACCAGCTTCACTTCCACTCACTTCTTTAGTTTGCTGAAATGAAACCCCACTATTTGTGTCCTTGAGTTATTTTGTTTTAATTGACAAACCCTGAAACATTTTAAGGTCCTTGGTCAACCCTCTAGCACTTGCTTGGCTTTTCTTGAAGAAAAAGCCACAACTGCACACCTGATCCTTCCCAAATCTGATGTAGGGAACTGAATCAGAGTTGTGCATGTGAAATAGTGCAACAGTGCTTAAACCTGGAAGCAGTATGGCACTAAGCATTATATAGCTGGCTTGGCATCAAGATAAACATGGCCCTTGCTTGAACATTCTGATAATTAGAAGAGAAGAATTAATTTATAATGTCAGACTGCTTGAGCAACATTACTTTGCCCAAGTACTGGACAAAGATTAAACACAGCAAACACCTCTGCTAACTTCTTTTGCAGCCTCCCTCTTTGTAGGTTGTATTGTATTAATTCACCACTCAAGATAGTAACTTCTGGTTCTCAGGAAAAACAGACCATATAGGGAAAACACTGGCATTGAAATAAAATACGAGTGATGCAACTTTTGCTTCCTAGCTTTAAAAACCTCACCACCACTAACACACCCACAAAAAAGAAGTTGTAAATATGGAAAAGTGAAAGGTTCATTGCAAAACCTTGCTTCAAACAGTACTACTAGATTCTGATTGTCCTCTCTCTTCAGAGTCTTTAGGAAGAGTCATGCACTTCACAAATAAAAACTGATATCTCAATTTAGTCTTCCAAAGAAAACTCAGTTCTGAGCAAAATTCAACCTCCATTCAAATACAGGCTGTATCTCTAGCACAAGGCAGTAAGAACACCTCTCACACTCTGCAGAGTTTTTGGTACACGCACTGGGAAAGTTAACAAAGAGCTGAAAGCACAAACCATTGCAACTTTACATGGGCTGGCTTACCTCAGCTTATGAAAGCTGCTGTCTTTGAGGATGCATTTAAATATGGGAATACAAAGCCTATGCAGGTGTTTTCTCTGTTCTTATGAAAGATTTGGGTTTTCTTGTCTAACTCAACAGAACACAGCTTGACTAATGAATATATTTTATATGAAAATTACTCAATGTACAGCACAGAAAACAGGATTCTTTAATAGAAATCCACACCTATGTCAAAATAATTTTGTGCAATTTCATTTTTTCTAAATTTTCAGGAGTTTTTTAATCAACAGAAGCGGGAATCAGAATTAAATAATTTCTCACTCCAGAGTGGAAACATGAGAGAAAGG
Organism: Caprimulgus europaeus; assembly: GCA_907165065.1. The sequence continues at coordinate 26,383,654 of OU015534.1, read as the reverse complement.
CCCTGTGAGGACAACTAAACTGGATTCCTTCACACACCTACTGTTTGTGTTCTCATTACTTAACTGCAACAGGAAAGGCAATCCGCTTTTTTTAATTAAGTGGCTCCTTCCTTCAACCAGAACAGCAGCTTACTCAGGCAGAGTTTCTTTTGTCCAATTTCCTCTTGGATAAGCTCTCCACCGGTTTCCTGGTGAAGAGTGAAAGCCTGGCACTTCCCTGAGGCTGCCAAGCTGTGCAAACGTGTGCCATCAGGAGAACCACAAGGTAGGGCCTCACGCGTAGAGCTTGCGATCAGCCGGTCTCAGCCCGATCCACGGGAAGGGCTGCGTGTTACACTAACAGCTTATCCCTCCTAAGCCCAAAAGAAAGTCCTGCAGTGTTTCTTTTTATCCTGCAACATCTGCTTAGATTAGCAAACAAAAACACGTGTTACAGAGCTCAAATGACAGCTACATCTGTGCAGCTCTGAGCACCACAGATGGCGTCTACAGCCGTTGCAGGATGTTTTAACCCCGCTGGCGCCAGCTGCATCCCAAAACATTTGTTCTTCTTCAACGTGCTACCTCACAGGATGTGACAAAGAGCAGTTGCAACTTCTTTTCCATGTTTCAAAAGATACAGGTAAGATGTGTAGCATTTACGCTGATAAGAAGTCTTAAAACTGCCTGCCCAAAGCTTCAGGTGGAAAAATCCACACAACCATTGTTCAAAACAAACAGCTATATTATTCCAAGCTACACCTTTGCCTGCTGGCTGTCACAGATGTGTATATGAAGTGTGATGACAACAAGGGGGTTTTGTCAATTAAATCTGCTATTCAGACAATGGCAAGGTGCCATGCTCGTCCTGATCACAGGGAGTCACAAATCTAAGGACCACTGACATGGCTTTGCATGGCAGGCAATTAGAATTTAAAAATGCAGCGCTCTTAACTGGTCTGGCTCCTGACAGAGCTTTGTTAACTTCTTGCAAATTCAAGATCAGGTTTCCATTGCAGTCTGGCTGCTGAATTATTTGTAGCAAATAATTTTTCATATAAAAATGCAGCCCACATACGAACACAAATAGTGAGGAAAATGTAACATCAAGCATGAGTGGCAATTCTCAGCCACAAGGAAACCGTACAACACCCCTCCAAAGAAGCCAGAAGGCACGTGCCTTTGAGAGACTGTGTCCTGCACTGCTAATAAACAGGTGACTATACTGCAAATTTCATGTGAACAGACACCAGTGTTTTCTCCCTCACACTGAGAGATGCAGTAGGATCCTCAGCTCACAACAACTGTACTTGGAATACCACGCTGGAGAACAACACCCTGAGAGTTAAAAAGCCACAAACAAGAAGCTTCAGCATTTACCACATTCATGCCTTCCTTTGGACAACAAAATGCAACCAAAGCAGCTCCAAACTACTAGGAACTAAATCAAGGTAATATCCAGCTTGCTAGCTAGCCAAGATGTCAAAGCTGAAGGGGGAAAAAAAAAACCCCCACACATCTCAAAAGCTATTTCTGTTTACACCTACTGCGGAAAAACTTAATTTGCACAGTGACTGTTGAGAGCTTACCCCTTTTTCACTCATTCAGATGTGATCTAAAGAGAGCCTGAAGAGATTAGGATCATGTGAAACTCAATACCTGAAGTTTCTAAAAATCACAAGTGAAATCTGGGGAGATAAAGGGGATGGAAAAAGAATCAAGCCTACTGCTGACATTTCCAATTCATCTACTTCCAAAGGAGTTTTTTGATTACACAGATTAGAAAAATGGTTTAGCACTAATCAAAAATCAGATATATCAAATCTTTCAGTACATAAGAGAGCTCTAGCCATTGAGAGCTTGCAGTTGAAAAGACAAAAGAAAGAAAGGAAAAAAAAAAAATCAGCACTGTCTTCTACCAAGATGCTTGCATACCTGGTCTGCAACTCCAGGCAGGCCAGCAGATATTAAGCTGTTCCTCCCCATTCTTCCCCAAGCTGCCAAACTCCCTGTTTACTGTTAGGAACCCTATTAAAGAAGCCCAACTACAGCTCTGTCTGGTTATTAGTTTCATCACAGAGTCAGAACTTACATCCAGCCCCGTTGCTGGTGTGGTGCTTTGAAGCACGGGCTTAGTCACTGGTATTTTGCCGCTTGTTGAGCCATTTCCAGCAGCTGGAGGCAATGCATTCACTGTATGACTGTGAAGCTGCGTGGTCCCTCCAGTGACAGCAATGACGGGCTGGGAGGCAGGAAGCACCCCAGAAGCCTGGAGCTGAACCACAGCAGGCTGGGAGAGCACCACTGATTGACCTAGAAAACAAGAACAAACAGGAGTGTTCAGCATATGATATGAAATGGATCTGTACATGACCAGTGCATAGGTGAATACTGATAGAGGTAGAAAGCCTTGCTTCCTCTCCTGTCCCACAGGATTTTTATCAAAGTCCAGTTGTTTAGCATTAGTATATTTCACAGAATAGGAATGAAAAAAAACCCAAACAAACAAAAACAAAACAAACAAACTCAAGCTCAAAAGTTTGCAGGGCTCTTAATCCATCCTGCAAACCAAAGCTACATATATTAAAGGGATCCACTAAAGCAAGCTCTCCCAAAACCCAATGGCTCTTCAAAGCTAATAAAAGTCAGCACTTGTTAGAAACATTGCTCATTTCAGTACTGCTAACACTTGATGCACTTTGGGCAGTTTTTTCAAAGAACTTAGCCAGCTTACCTCAAGCCTTTTCCTCCCTTTTGTCCACCCCTACCTTATTGCTGTATTCAACAGAAAACTTACTACACAGAAGTGACTCGTATTATACAAACCAATTCAGAAACAGCATAGAGAAAGATGATAAAGGAGAAAGAACAATGCAAGTTACACTTTCAAAATGTAAGTTAAAGCCTCAATTCACACTAAGTTAAATCCAATTTTTTTTGAGATGCTTTAAGTAAGAAATTTTATGCACAAGCTGAACAGAGCTTAAAGAAAAGCAAGCAGAAAAAGTGAGGTAATTTTGACAGTTCGAAATGGAATTAGAAACAGTCACTTCCAAGAAATTTCAGTCCAACAATTGCATTTAACTCAAGCAGGTGTTTGAGTAATATTTTGTTGTCTGAAAACACATGAATGTCTCTTTAATCCTTTGTAACAGGATGACCTCGCCAGCTTTCAGAAACAGCACATTCCAACTGAGCATTCCAACCAAAACGCACAACGATGTAGTAAAGCATTTACCCAACCTTCTGGAAGATGAAAAATGAAGTCATTTACTTAGCACCAAGATCTTTTATGTATGAGGTGTAGGATTAGATCTCCTTTTTTGCAGAGATAATCTTGAAAACCATCATAAGTTAGTACTACCCTATTTAAGAACATCAAATGGTGAATTTGAGTTTATTTCCAACAATTTTTTTAATGCATAAAGTATGTGATACTCTAAGATCGTGCTTCCTCCTTTAAGCTTTTATGAAAGGGACTGTAAAAACACCATTCCTCATGTTCCTTTGAAGATAACAGCATATTTCAAACTGGTAGTTCCAACTTGTCATGTGCAGGGGATTTTGATTAACAAAAAAGATCCTTATGGTTTTTGTTATGGAAGCAGCACTATAGAATTTTTAAACATACCATCAGTTAAAGTAAATACATGGCATGGAAATACTTTCCCAAAAGTATTTCCTCTATAAGTGCCCCACAGAAACTACTCTCCTGACCTTTCTTCAGGGAAAAGGAGAAACTGATCTTCACAGTACTAAACTTGCATTCAAAAAAATCCATATCCCCAACATTCCTTATTCCAGATGGTATTTTATCAGCTGGAGCATCAGAAAGAATAAGAATTAGGTCACGCTGACTGTGCTGACCTGTCTTTTGAGCAGTCCAACAATCTTAGGCATGCTGTAACAAATATCAGCGTCCCCAGCCTTGGCTTAACTCCTGATGCAAGAGCAATTAGTAATTACAACAATTTTTTCACTATTGCAATAAATTCTCGATAGTGCCCTGAAATACTTGTCTCCTTTTTCCTTCCACGTCTCAGTGTCTGCACAGTCAACCGCAAGAGACTGCAGCCATCAGCTGGTGAAAACGAGCAACTGCACCTGACAATTTCAGCAACACATGTAACGTCCCTACTGCCTCAGCTGAAGAGTAAAATAATGCTTGGGATTCAGAAATGAAGGCTCAAGCTACTTCAAATATCTGTTACAAGGAAACAGGAGGAATGGAGAATTATCAGTGGACAGGATATCACTTGCCTCTTGTTAACATCAGCCTGCAGCTCTAGGCAATTATTCTACCCTCTGGCATGGCTCTCAACCCTTCACAGATTTCACAACATCCTATTTCATGCCGTTTAGTGAGATAAAAAGCCATAAACTCATGTTCCTATCATGCTGTGGCAGAGCTTCATGTAGGTAAAAAAAAGTTTTTATCACTCCTCCCAAGCTTTCAAGCTTCATTCAAGCCATCCTAAGTGATTCTCCTGGATGTTCCTTTGGTTATGACAGAATACCACTGTCATCACCTTATGTGCCGCTTGCCACCACCAGGAGAGCAAAGGGTCCCTAGAGATCCTTCCAAACCAGTGTGTTTCATCTCCACAACAGCCAGTGCTCAGCATAGCCTCTTTTGCTATGCTGTCTTCCATTACACACAGTGCTCAGGTGAGTGCTGTTTCTCATAGGACTATATGAGATGAATGAGTCCATCTTCTCAGCCTAAAGCTTTTTCAGCAAAGCATATAGGACCCTCTTTTTTTTTTTAACTACCCATCCTGTTTCACCTGCCACAGCTAACTTCATTCTAGCAATGGTCCCAAACAGACATAGTGTTTACCCCCAAGACCTGGCTCAGTCAAGACAATTCACCTACCTTTAGGGGGTGCTGGCTGGATGTTAACAACTGGCTGATGCTTTGGCAGTGGCACAAGGGTGGGAAGAGTCTGAATAATGATGGTTTTAGCTGGGATGCCAATGTTAACCTGAGCCTCAGGTACAGCAGGCAAAAGGGGTTTGGGTTGTATTGAAGGCCTGGGTGTTGTCTGACCACACCTCTTCAGAGTCCTTGCAGAATTATTTGCTAGGAAAGGAAAAAGAGTCAGAGATACAAAGAATTCAAGCAGTAATAACATGGGTTTTGGTATGGTTGGGGTTTTTTTAACCTATCTATAATACTTGTTAAAAATAGACACATCTGATCACAAATTCAAGTCAGACATGACAGGATATACCAGTGTCTGTTAATTAAACATGTGTATGAAAGACAAGATGCATATTATCTGTGGAATCAAACTAACTCAGTCTTTCATACCAGACCGAGAAGTGATGCTGACAGCCGGCTTCTTCCCTCCATCTCCTTCAGGGGACGCAGGGCTTTTGCAACTCTTGCTGTATAGAGAGATGGGAGACATCTGGGAGCTACAGCTGAAGTCCACATCATCCTGCAGACAGAAAGTGCAGGTGATTAATCCTTCAGAAACACATCAAAGTCCCTACTAGCAGTTCAGAGCATAACAGCCCTTCATCACATCTGTGTTGCTGCTTCAGCAAACAGGAGAAAAACAGGTTTTGTGCTGCGGTTTTCTTCTGGTCAATGTTAAGTACCACTGAAAACCAAAGAAGTACCTCTCCTGATCAGCAGGGTGAAGTGGGGCAGAGACCAGCAACTTCTAGACTACAGAAGGCATTTTGTTTGGCAACCAGGCCAATACACTCAACTGAGGAAACAGAACTGAATATGCTCTTTTTAGAATGGGTCACAGCAGGAGAGGAAGGAAAACATCACTGAAGGGAAGCTGGTTTTGCTAGGGTTGGAAAAATAAGCCGTTTCCCCTTATGCCATGAAGCTGGTCACATAAGTTAAATCACTGGGCTTTCTGTTTGTCACAGCTGGTGGTGAATGACTGCTGCTATCTGTGTTACATAGAGGTTTCTGCATACAGGCACGTTCTGCACTGGAGAGTCCACAGATGACGGAGAAGGGATGGAACAATTTGAAGTGGCTGGTGATAAGGGTTCTGTCTTCACGCTTGCATCTGCAAGAGGCAGATAAAGAAATTTTACTGTACATGTGTTTAACAATGGGAGAATGGTAAAGGACACGCTGTCCTACACCACCTATTTTATTCCTGAAGCAAGGCACAGCAGAAAACATAGCGAGATTAAAGATACTAAACAGCTTAGCTTGTAGGGCAGTCCTGTACCCAGTATGACATCTCATCACAGAGCTAAAAGCTGCAGGACATCAAATAGTTTCACATAGGTTACCACTATCCTAAAGTTGTAACAGCTCACCCTTGTGGGGTGGGGGGAAGTAGTCACACCTACAAAATATAAAAGGTAAATTACCTGCATAAGCATGGCCTGTAATATTCCAAAGATCTGAGTCCCAAGACATCAAATCCAAATCAAAATGAAAGTTATAGAGATCGTTTTCCTGAAATGAGAGTTCAGAGAAAGAAATAATACAAAAAGACAATATACACTGAAACCACTAGCCATTATCTTCATATTCTTACAGCTCTGAAAACCAAAACAAAATTATCACTTCATTTGCCTGAAGGCATGCAGAGATAAAAGCTCTTAAGGGGACAATTCTCAACTGAAATACACAAGGCTTATTTTAAAGCTTAGAGCTGTAGGAAAGGAGCATACCACTTTAAGATAGTCACTAATTACTGTACTGTTATCAGTAATTTGTAAAGTGAAAGTTCTAAGTCCAGTCACTGAACCATCTTATATAAAACACAAGTCACTTCATACACATTATTTATTGTATGACCTTTAAAACAGTGATCAGGTTTTTGTGCCATTTTTTCTGCTGATACAACTGAAAGTCTCAGTTTCCTACTCAAATATATTGTTTTTATAAGCACTTGCATGAAAAATATAAATATTACATACCCAACTTATACAAATAAACAGCAAAGATTTTCTTGATAAAAACTATCTCGCAAACGTCCCCTCCTTATGTTCTCAACTTGCCTCGTAAAGACAGGCTGAGAAAGTCAGCTGACTGTGCAGAAATTAGTATTTGCAGGCTAGGATGAAGAAAAAGCTCACCAGAACATATTTACAGGAAAAAAAATGACCAAAAAACACAGCCTGAGATGTGCAGCAAGAGTCTCCACAGAGGTAACTAACCCTGACCTGCTGATGGGGGATCCCCTGCTCTTGTACAGTTCAGCGGTTCCCAAGTTTTCTATAACGCCTGTAGGAATGCTCTCAGGACCCGAGGCTTATGCTGGATAACCCAGGGGCAGTGCTGGAGGGGGGTTAGGACACAGTGAGCAGGGAGAGGCAGGAGAAGAGCAGAGAGTGGAGAATCCACGAAGCAAATGCTCCAGGACAGAAAAAGCAGTATGTACGATCGGACAGTGAGACACATGGGGATTAATGCACAAGGTTGCAAACAAACTGCTTGTGAGAAAATACAAAAACAGGCAAGAAAATAAGAAAGCATCTTCTAGGCAAGGGCACAAAGCACAGCACTGCTGGGCAGAGGTGTAAGGTACCCAGGCTTGTCTCCTGGAACCCACAACCGCTCTCTGTCAGGGGAAGCGTACCTTCACCGGGGCAGTGACAGCACCGCCCTTCCTGGGCACAGCACCTCCAACTCCCCGCTTCAACCTCGGCTTTTAAGCCTCCAGCTCCGACACCGACCGTTTATTGACAGCCTGACAAGTGCACCCCAAGGCCTAACGCGCCGAACGGCCGCGGGGCCGCCAGCTACTGCGCTCCAGCCAGGGAGCTGGAGTGTCCCCTGCCCGAACCGCCACGGCCCGCCTCCCGCCGCCCCCGCCCCGTACTCACATCAGGCTCGACCTTCGGGGCCCGCCGCGGCTCGGCGGCGCCCAGCAGCTCGCTCAGCTCCTCGCCCAGCGCCGCATCTGCGGGAGAGACAGCAGCCTCAGCGCCGGCCCGGCGGGGAGCCCCCGCCGCCCGGCCCCTAGCCCTCCTCCGCCGCCCGGCCCCCGCGCTCACCCCAGTCGAGGCCGCCCCCCGGGGCCGACAGCAGCGCCACCGGCTCCCACTCGGCCTCCGCCGCCGCCATCGCTTCCGCCTTCCTCCCGAAACCCACGTCTCCTTCCGGGCAGCGCTCCGCTCCGCCCCGCCCCACCTACGGCGGCCGCCGGCGGACAGACGACGGCGGGACGGTGGCCTCTAGGGACGCGCGTGGGTCCCCACGGCCGCTACTAGCATCGGGGCTCCGCTCCCGGGCCCCAGGGTCCGCGACTGGGCCGCCCCACCCACACCCGGGCACACGGAGGCGGCTCGTTAGACACAGAGATTTATTCAGGCCCCGTTGACACAAGCCCGAGGGCGGAAGCACGAGTGGGGGGAGCCGCGGGGGAACGTCCATGGGAAGGGAGGCAGCTCCGTGAGGGTAAGGGGCTGACAGCAGGCGATGGAGGCGGCCCGCGGCCCCGGACTGCTCTGCAGAGGCCTTCACGCGTGGGTGGTGCCGGAGGGCAGCTCCACGCCCCGCGGGGTGGGGTGCACACGCAGCGTGGGTGCAGTGTCCGCTGGTCTGGACCGCAGCCGGAGCAGTGAGGCCCCCCTGGGCCGCGGCAGCAGCTCCCGCCGGGTCTGCAGTGCTGGGGGACACGGTGGGTTCTGGTCAGGGCCAGGCTGGAAGCACAGGAGAGGCGGAGCCGGTGTTACCCCCGTGGGTGACAGCACAGCGGGTCCCCCCTTCCCGTCCCGAGGGGTGTCCCCGCCTGGGAACACCCCACCCCTGCCCAGGTGGGTTTCCTGCAAGAGCGCAGGGCGCTGCCAGCCTCTGGCCAGCGCTCACCTTACAGGTTGGCATCGTACGCTGCGTTGGTGAAGGTGCCCGGCGCTCCGAGGTCACTGGAAAACAGACACGAGGGTGTCACCTCGGGGGGACACACGGCAGAGTGGTAAGGGTAGGGGTCCGCATAGCCCCGTGGGCCCCCAAAAAGCACCTCCTGGGTATAAAAGCAGCATCGCACAGGCAGATCTGGGTGACGCGGAGTGACCACAGGGCTGTGATGGGGAGAGGACAGAGCCACTCTCTTGCAGAGCATGGTTCTCACCTGGTGGGGTTCAGGAGCTTCTTCTTCTCTTCTGATAATGGTGTCAAAGTGTCCCCAGGGACAGAGCAGATAGAAAAGAAAGAACCAGATCTTTTTAGTGAAGGACTTGAGAAACCGTGGCAGCAGCATCTGAAATTGAACCGAGTTTAACAAGCATGGGGTGGAGCGGGGAGGGGAAGCTGCAGCATTTGCCATCTTCCCCTTCTCAGTGAAGGTGTTTTTCTGGCTCTGCCCTCCAAACCCGGCTGCTGACACTTCCAGTTGGACAAACTGCCAAGAAGGTGCTGCTGGACCAACATGACCCACAGCAAATAAGACACATGGATGGAGGCAGTCACATTGTTAAACTCTTCACATCATCCCACCCTCCCCTGGGACTCTGTGACCCCTTGTGTGAAAGCCCCCAGCCAAAGCGATGGTGGGCTGCGGGAGGCGTTTCTGTACCTCTGTCACTGAGCCGCTTGGCGAGGAGGGCAATGAGTGTCCCCAAGAGCACCATGCCAGCTACCGTCAGAGCTGTGCCACTGCTGTAAGCCAGGACTTGCTTCAAGAAGGGGGAACCGTCCTCTGAAACAGATCCACAGACCCACCAGTTAGAAAGTTGCCAGAAGGACTTCACAGCACCCAAGCTGCTGGGGTGCCCCCCACCACGTTCAAGATGTGCTGCAGGAAGCTGGACCTACCTCCCCCCCCAGTGCTAGAGGAGCTGGAGGTCCCACTGTACCTGCACAGAGAGGGGGATGCCTGGTCCAGTTCCCCGTGGCTGCACACCGGAGCTGCTCTGCTCCCACCCGAACAAACCCCTCCTCACAGGAAAAGGTGCACATGGAGTTGAACGTGAAGTTCCCATGCACGTGAGAACAGCTCAGCCGGCCTCTGCTGGGAGGTTCCAGCACCGGGCAGCTGATGGCTGGAGATAAAGCACAGTGGTAGCATCAACAGGACAAGACCAATGGTAGTGGGATGGGGTCAGATGGGCTGGGGAGCCAGGGGATGAGCTGCCATGGACTGGGGGTGCTAAGGGGAAGGGGATGCTGTGGAAAGCAATCTGTGACAACAGAGCGCTTCTGGACATGTATGTGATCAGGAGCTCTACCTTTACAGTGTGGGGCATCCCCAGTCCAGGTCCCTGTGGCCGTGCACTCACGGTTCTCTGGCCCCATCAGCACAAACCCCGTCTGGCAGGAGAAGGCACACGTGGAGCCAAAGGCAAAGTCCCCATGGAGATGGGAACAGGAAGCCTGGCCCATCTTCGGGATGGCCATTGCTGAGCATTTGATAGCTGCAAAGGTAAAGAGGCAGACTTCAAGCAGGAGCCTGGAAGGCTAAACTGTTGAGATGAAGAGGCCAGGAAACATACTAGTGTCACCTCAACATCAGTGAGACACCCTGAGCTCTAGCAGCAGCTCTACCTTCACAGCGTGGGCTGTCCCCAGTCCAGGTCCCTGTGGCCGTGCACTCACGGCTCTCTGGCCCCATCAGGGTGAATCCTGTCTGGCAGGAGAAGTCACACGTGGAGCCAAAGGCAAAGTCCTTGTGGAGGTGGGAGCAGTTCATCTCTCCTCGGCCTGGAGCACGGAGCACTGGGCAGGTGATGGCTGCAGGGATACATACACACTTCAAGCAGGAGCCTGGGGACCACAGGGCTGTACTGCTGGAACAAGAGTACCAATACACCTGAGAACATCTCAGGGTCAACCCAAGGCTTGTGACACCTTGAGAAGCATCTCTACCTTCACAGTGTGGGGCATCCCCAGTCCAGGTCCCTGTGGCCGTGCACTCACGACTCTCTGGCCCCATCAGCACAAACCCTGTCTGGCAGGAGAAGGCACACGTGGAGCCAAAGGCGAAGTCCCTGTGAGGGTGGGAGCAGTTCATCTCTCCTCGGTCTGGAGCACTGGGCACTGGGCAGGCGATGGCTACAGGGTAAAGAGGCAAACTTCAAGTAGGAGCCTAGAAAGTACAAGGCTAAACTTCTGAGACAAGGGGACCAAGACATTCAAGAACATCCCAGGGTTATACCAAGACCTGTGACATCTTGAGCAGCAGCTCTACCTTTGCATTGTGGGGCATCCCCTGTCCAGGTGCCTGTGGCTGTGCACTCGCGGCTCTCTGGCCCCATCAGTGTGAATCCCGTCTGGCAGGAGAAGGCACACGTGGAGCCAAAAGCAAAGTCCCCATGGAGGTGGGAGCAGTTAGTTTCTCCTCGATCTGGAGCACTGAGCACTGGGCAGGTGATGGCTGCAGGGAGAGACACACTCCAAGCAGGAGCCTGGAGACTGCAAGGCTAAACTGCTGGGACCAAGAGGTTGGGCTGACACTAGGACATTCCCCAAGATCAGTGAGACACCCTGAGCTCTAGCAGCAGCTCTACCTTCACAGCGTGGGCTGTCCCCAGTCCAGGTCCCTGTGGCTGTGCACTTGCGGCTCTGTGGGCCCTCCAGTGCAAACCCCATCTGGCAGGAGAAGGAGCACGTGGAGCTGAAGGCGAAGTCCCTGTAGAGGTGGGAGCAGTTCATCTCTCCTTGGTCTGGAGCGCTGAGCACTGGGCAGGTGATGGCTGCAGAGAGAGATAAACTTCAAGCAGGAGCCTGGGGACTACAAGACTAATGTGTTGGGACCAAGGGGCCAGGCAGCATCTTAGTGTGACCCCAAGGCCAGTGACTCCCTGAGCTCTAGCAGCAGCTCTACCTTCACAGCGTGGGCTGTCCCCAGTCCAGGTCCCTGTGGCCATGCACTCGCGGCTCTCTGGCCCAATCAGGGTGAATCCTGTCTGGCAGGAGAAGGAGCATGTGGAGCTGAAGGCGAAGTCCTTGTGGAGGTGGGAGCAGTTCATCTCTCCTCGATCTGGAACACTGAGCACCGGGCAGGCGATGGCTACCAGGTAAAAAGACAAACTTCAAGTAGGAGCCTAGAAACTATAAGGCTAAAGTTCTGGGACAAGAAGACAAAGACACCCAAGAACATCCCAGGGTCAACCCAAGGCTTGTGACACCTTAAGCAGCAGCTCTACCTTCACAGCGTGGGGAGTCCCCCATCCAGGTCCCTGTGGCTGTGCACTCACGGCTCTCTGGCCCCATCAGCACAAACCCTGTCTGGCAGGAGAAGGCACATGTGGAGCCAAAGGCGAAGTCCCCGTGGAGGTGGGAGCAGTTCAGCTCTCCTTGGTCTGGAGGGCTGAGCACTGGACAGGTGATGGCTGCAATAGGATAGAGATACACTTCAGGCAGGAACGTGGGTGTGACAAGACTAAACTGCTGGGACAAGAGGACCAAGATACTCAAGAACATCCTAGGCTCAACCCAAGGCTTGTGACACCTTGAGAAGCAGCTCTACCTTTGCATTGTGGGATATCCCCAGTCCAGGTCCCTGTGGCCATGCACTCACGGCTCTCTGGCCCCGTCAGTGCAAACCCCATCTGACAGGAGAAGGCACATGTGGAGCCAAGGGCAAAGTCCCCATGGAGGTGGGAGCAGTTCATCTCTCCTCGATCTGGAGCACTGAGCACTGGGCAGGCAATGGCTGGAGAGTAAAGAGGCAAACTTCAAGTAGGAGCCTGTAAGCTGCGAGGCTAAACTGTTGAGATGAAGAGGCCAGGGAACATCCTTGTGTCACCCCAAGGTCACTGAGACACCCTGAGCTCTAGCAGCAGCTCTACCTTCACAGCGTGGGCTGTCCCCAGTCCAGGTCCCTGTGGCCATGCACTCGCGACTCTCTGGCCCCGTCAGGGTGAATCCTGTCTGGCAGGAGAAGGCACACGTGGAGCCAAAGGCAAAGTCCTTGTGGAGGTGGGAGCAGTTCATCTCTCCTCGATCTGGAGCACTGAGCACTGGGCAGGTGATGGCTGCAATGGGAGAGCATTGAGGAGAGGTCTTAGAGATGGGATGGTTGAGGTTAAATCTAGAGATCAGAGCTGAATTTCAGCCAAATAAAACTAAATCTATGGTGATGTGTCTGATTTATTTACCTTTCTCACCCAGAGAAGTCTCACCTCTTAAAAAACAGAACTAACAGTTGGTGCAATGATTTTTCTGCCGTGATTTATTTGCGGGGGGCATGGCTGGGGCTGTTGCTGCTCTGCCAGAGCCCTGTTTATCCCAGGTCACAGCCCCGAGGATGAAGGGCCATGGCTGCTGCAGTCCTACTCGCCTTCCTCCCTGGAAGGGAGCAGAGACCTGCCTCCATCCTTGTCACAGCAGCAGGGGGAGGGACCCCGGGATGGCTGTGGGGTGTAGGGGACCAGGAGGGGCCGACTGTGATAGCTATGGGGGTTGTGTGGCCGTGCCTGGGCTGTGCTTCACTGCGTGCTGGGGTAGCACCCAGCGTTTGCTCCACTGCCTGCGGGACCACCACAGGTCAGTGCTGGGGGGACATCAAACAGCACCAGCACCCAGCCTGGGTGAGACAGACCCCATTTCCTGCACCTTCTGCCTTCAGACTGACACCAAACACTTTCCTTGGTAGACTTTTCCTTTCATAACCTTTCCCAAGCAAGCCCAGTTCCCCGCAGGCTCCCGGGGGTGCCTACCAGGGATCCCAAAACCCAGCACGGAGGCACCCCTGTGATTGACCCAGCCCCTTCTGGGGCAGGCAGCTGGGAGCACAGAGGGGGCTGCAGGCAGGATGAGGGCAGGGCAGGGGGCCTCGTCCCCTGTGGAGCCCGCAGCACCATCAGCCTCGCTGCAGCAGGAGCTTCTGCTCGTTTTTGGAGTAAGCTCAACTGGCAATGCTTGCTAACGCAGCTTCCTTATCAGCAAGAGCAACTGATTGACTCCTATGATTCTTTGCAAAAAAGAAAAATTAATCACACTTACAGCCAAGCAGGAAAAAACAATGGGCTGTGCTTTGGGAAAGCAAGCCTTTGGGGACCTGAAAAGCCATGAGCACACAGGCTCAGCCCAGCTCACCTCGGGGAACTTCCACAAAATTGGGAGCCAGCTCCTGACCCTGCCACTGCAGGGAATGCTCGCCAGGACAGTCACATCACATCTCCGTGTTTGTTCCCCTTAACTGCAGAAAAACTTGGTGATCTCAGTTGCCTCAATTGAGTCTCAGGTTGGACCACGGGCCCACCTAGCACAGCTGTCATCAGCAGCACCAACTTCAAGGCAGGCCTTTTTTTTTTAATATATAAAGACCCTGCCCATCTCCTGACCGCTCCTGCTGCATCTCTAAGGGTGCCCAGTTGTGTCCCATGTCTGCACCAGTCTTCAATTCATCCCATCCTTGTCCAAGGCTGCAGATCCACCATGCAGCAGCACAGGGAAGGTGGAGCAGGGCTCTCGCACACCCCCCCTAAAAAAAAATCCCAGCACCTCTCTGGGGCACCCAGTGCCTGGCTGCAAATCCTCGAGCCACCAACATGAAGACTTTCCCTGCCCCTGCAGTGTAACATACCACAGCTTTCTCTCCTTTGTGGCTTCCTGCCCCTTTCTGTCCCTCCCAGCCTATATCTAACCACATCTCACCAGTCCTCACCCCACTTGCGGTGGCCCAGCCCTGGCAGGATACACCCTTCCGCCAGCTGCGGGACAACAGCCCCACTTTGCTCTTCTCTTAGGGTCCCCAAGATGCCAAGCACCCTCCCAAGGTGGATCAGGATGGGCTTTGAGGGGAGCACACAGTGCCACTGCAGTGATGGAGGTGCCAAGACACTGTCCTGCCCCACATGCAGTGACACAGGGAGCTGGCCCCTGGCTGTGATTCAGGACAGGGACCAAGAGCATGAGGACAGCTGAGGAGAGCGGGGGTTCATCCAGAGCTCACAGCCACTCTGCCCAGTGCAGCCTCATCGAGGAGCTGCTCCTTGCCTGCAGCACCAGGAGCTGCTGCCCCAAAGGACAGGGGCACAGCAAGCCCAGCCCATTGCTTGCCTGAGTCACGTTTGGCACACAGGGCTGGCCCCCCAAAGCATCACTGCCACACCCCGAGACCCCCAGGCCCTACCTGTGCAGGTGGGGGTCTCTGCTGACCACTGCTGGGAAGGCAGGCACCGCAGCGTCCCTGCCCCTCGCCGCTCAAACCCCTCCTGGCACTCAAACGCGCACGTGGAGTTGTAGCTGAAGTCTCCGAAGGGATGGCTGCAGTTCATGTGCACTCCCTTGGGCTCCAGCTCGGCACACTGCACAACTGGGAGAGACATGGAGCCACCAGCTCGTCAGGAGCACAATGGACTTGCCTGCTTTGCCACTGGGACTCAGGCACTCCAGCAGGGAGGGAGAGATGGATGGGGTGGGGTGGGATGGGGTGGGATGGGGTGGATGGCTCACCATCCTCGCACTCAGGGCCATAGAAGCCAGGGTAGCACTCGCAGCGGTAGCTCCCGATGGTCTCCACGCACTCACCGCGCTGGCTGCATGGGAAGGGCTGGCAGGAGGCTGTGCACACAGAGGATGGTCATCATGAGCCACCAGCCACCCTGCTGAGTTCCCCAGCCCTTCTGCTCCGAGTCCATCCCATGGTCCCCCACTCACCCTGGTAGCACAGCGCCTTTTTCCTCCGGTTGCAGGGCTCATCGTTCCACTTGCCCGACTCCCGCTGCCGCTTGATGTAGATCTCCACGCAGTCCTGGTTGGAGCGGCGGTTGTTGGGCTCCCCAGCTGCCCAGTTCTCTGCCTCCTTTGTCAGCGCCTTCCTGGTGCCCACCCAGGTCCAGGTGCCACCCAGCTTGCGGATGCCGATCCAATAGTAGCGCGCGTGGAAGGGCAGGCTCTCATTGAGGTACTTAATCTCCTGCTTGTTCTGGATTGCCACCAGGTCAGTGAAGAAGGTCTGGCAGTAGTTCCTGGCCTGCTCCCATGTGTAGTCCCCTTGGTCGCTGTAGTGGTATGTCCAGGCACCCACCTCCACTTGTGTCACCACACCTGGAAGAAAGGTCCAGGATCACTGCAGAAAGGATGGGAGCCGGGTTGGGGATGGGGTCCTTCGGGACATGAGGATGAGCTAGGGCTGGCATCGAGGCCAAGAGATGCTGGCAGCCAGCTAGGTGAGGGGACAGGATGAAGGGACAAGTGTGGGTGAGCACAGGTCTCTAAGAGGGTTCATGGAGACCTGAGTGGATTTGGCATGGCAGAAGGAGCTGAGGTGGGACAGTGGGACGGCACAGGGATGAGGAAGGCAGAGAGGATGGGGTAAAGGCTGGGACAGAGAGCAGCACAGGATGGGGCAGGCAGAGCGCAGATGGCACAAGAGCCCCAAGCAGTGATGCCAACCCCTCCTCCAGCACAAGGGGTGCAAGCCCTGACCCCACAGCCCCGCTCCCCTTCCCACAAAGGTTTTCCAAAGGGGAAAACCCAACATCAAGATGGTTCTTTAAAACACAGTTCCTTCCCTGAGTGCAGAAGCAGACCGCTTCAGTTTTCTTGCTTTACACTTCTACATGAGAGCCAGCTTGGAGCACAGCAGAGCAATGAGTGCACCCCTGCCCCAAAAGCAGTTGGATCCTGAGCTGCTGTTCTGAGCCTGAGACAGTCTGAAGAGTCTTGTAAAACTCAGTATTGCAAAACAACATCTTGCAAAAGTTAAGTTCACATCCTGGCTATGCCCACCAGGCAAGGCAAAGCCAGAGATTAACTGGAACCCACACCCAGAAGTGAAGGGCACTTTGCTGAAACCCTGCTCTTATTTACAGAATTTTGCACCACAACTTGATGCAATCAAAGGGTTTTAGCTACCAAAAAAAAAAAAAAAAAAAGCTTCCTCCCCCTCCCCAGAAGTAGATATCTCCACAACTGCAGAAAGTGGTATGGGGATTATTTTCCATCTGTTTAGAAAGTGAGACAGGGACCAAAGTTTGCTCCAAACAACTGGACTGGGTACCCTGTGCCTCAGGAAAGTGTATCACACTGTGGTTGTGCAGGTAAAGGTCTGGGCATTGCAGATTAGATGCAAATCTAGGGCCTCCCAAGTGTAATTAGGGCTCTAGTTTGGTCCATAATTATGCATTTCTCTAAGCAAGATTCCCATAATTTGTCTGTTTTTTCCTTGTGAAAGAGCAAACTATCCACTTTGTTCAACTAAACTATCCAACAACAGCCCTCTTCTTCACTCCTTGGGAGCTTGGGGCTGCAGGACAGAAGCTCAGGACACCTCCTGGGAGTCTGCCCCTTCCTCAGCTCCCACCACCCACCTCCTGGCCCTCGCTACCTCCCCAGCCCAGCTCAGGGCAACCACTCTGCTACCCTTGCACATCCCATCCCCAAACCAAGAAGGACCAAGGGAGCCCATCCACTGCGTGCCCATCCTCCACATTCCCTCCTGCATCTTTCTTCCAGCTCCACCAGTAACACCCTTTCTGTAGTAGAGCTCAGCCCCACTCCTTCCCCTCACCCTTATGCTACCTCTCCCTGCACCAGCTGGAGCTGAACTCCCAGGTGGGTGCTGTTTGCCTGCATTTCAATTCCTCAGCTCCCCAGCAACCCCCAATGCCTCCCCCCAGGGCCTCCTCCCCCAGTCCTCAGCACCCACCGCACTTGGGGTACCTTTGCATTTTTGTTTTCCCCTCAGAGCTAAATCTCAGCCTCCTCCTGACACTTCTGCATCTGCATGTTCCTGAGTTCAGTCACAAAAGGTCCTTTGGAAAATAACCCAGCTCATGGAGGATTTCTGGGGACAGAGCAGGCACTAGCAGGTTTTTCTCTGTGCAATGCCAACGTGTGAAGGAAATATCCTACAGGCAGCAAAACCAATTAGCTTCTACTCTGATTTCTTCTCCTGATGTCAATTAGCAGCTTCAACTCTAGCTGATGCTGCCCCAGCTGTGCTCCCAGCCCTTGCACCTGTGGGTCCTGTGGCTATGTCCATGCCCAGCTCTGTGGCATGGGCAGGGGTAGAGCTGCTGCTGCCTTTCTGCAGTTCACAGTACAGTGCACCAGCTGCCACGCTGCATTTGGGGAACCAGACCCCCTGCAGGGACCCCGCCTGAGGCTTGGTCTTCCCCAGGGGAGCATGGTCCTGTGATGGGTCTGGCTGGAGGGACCTGGCCTGGGCAGACACAGCCTCCTCCCAGCCCAGGAGCATTCAGCCCTGAGGATGTGACTGATGAGTCCTCCGAATGATACTGCTGCCATCTCCAGCTCCCTGGACCTGCAGGCTCCTCAGCAGCAGGGTCACACTGGGCTTACAGAGCAGGTGGTGGGTGGCTTACCCCATGCGATGGCAGCGATGCCCAGGTAGTAGATGCCAGGAGAGCCCAGATCCCACGTCCTCCCAGCAGACTGCAGTCCCACAGCAGTGCCCTGCACACCAGGGAGGGAGATGTGAGCGTGCATGCATGTCCCATGGGGGCTCACGCACCCCACCGTGCACCCACACCACTGTCAGGAGGTCCTGGTAGCCACAGGGGCACGTTGCAGAAGAGCTGCACAGCTCTGCTGCAGAAAGAGCCCCTCCAGTGAGGCAGTCTAGGAGGCTGTGCCTGCAGCACAGCTGGGTGGTGGGGGAGGCTGTGGCCACAGTGCAGTTCACTCCTGGGGAGCCCCTAAGTCCCCCTGTGCCCCTCACCCCTCTCCCCCAACCCAGGGCTGGCAGCTGCCTCCGCAGTGGCTGTGCCCTGTGTGCCCGCTGCCCTGGGCAGGGTCTCTCCGGGGCAGCCTGGGTCCATCCCGCGGGTCCCCAGCAGCAGCACCAGTTCCTGGCAGGGTCTGCCCGCAGCCCTGTCCTTCCCTAACCCCCTTTTCTGGGCAGACCCCAACCCATCCCCAAGGAAAGGAGTGGGACTTACCATGTCGGTGCCGCAGACCAGCGTCGGGCAGCACCAGGCGCGTCTGGCCCTCAGCGGGCAGTGGTGCTCACGCTTCCTCCGAGCGCAGAGCATCGCTCCCTGCCCTTGGCCTCTTCCCCTCCCGCCCCAGCCCCGCTGCCAGACCGCATCCTGCCTCGCACCTCCGCTTCCCCTGCCGCAGGGCTCTCCCACCCGCAGAGACCCCACTCCCAGCCCAGGGCCGGAGGGGAACAGTGGGGTCGGCCCCAGCTGTGGCCCTGGTGGGACTCAGCTTGTCACCTGCCCCATGGCATGGGAGCTGGGTGCATCCCCACGCTGCCATGAGGGCCAACCTGCAATGAGCCGGACCTGCTTGAACCCCCCAGGAGGTGCAGAAGGGTCCAGCCCCAGCCCACGGTGCCCAGGGCACTGAGACCTCTCCAACCCACCATGTCCCTGTTGCGGTGCCCACGCTGGCTGTCGCAGGATGGAGGAGAGGACAAAGTGTGATGAGCTCCCACGGGAGCAGGCGTGTGGCTTGCAGCTTCCCGGCTCCTGCACCAGATCCTCTCCTCACTGGCAACCTTTTTGCTCTGGCTGTGAATCTTCATATACCATTTATAAACAGTTACTTACACAATGTATTTTCCTGTCTTTGCCTCTCAGTTTTTATGAGAAAGGTCCAAAAACATGCCAGAGGAACTTCCTTGTTAGTACACTTTATGAACTTCCACCGACACTTCAGGAATATGCCTCATTGTGTCCACCTCCCCTTGGATCATTCTTGAGTCATCATAAATCTTTCCTTACCCTGTTCTGCTTGTAAGTAAAATTGCCTTGGCAGGGTTTTCTGTAGAAATTACGCTGCTCACTTCCAGCTAAAGCCAAAGCAAGAGCCATGCAGGTCACATGCATTTTCCCGTTCCAGAGAAATTGATGCTGCTCCAGTGGGACTCATGCTAGACAAAAGGAGGAACCCATCCCACAAAAGCCGTAACCCACTACAATGACTTTATATTTGGCCAATGTAAATGGAACTTTGTTCCTGTCTCTGGATATCTTCCTTGCAAAATGTTTTACTGCAATTGTCTATTTTTATGGAATTGCTGAGGATGAGTCTGTATGTCCAGTAATTCAGGAGCGCTCGCTTTCTGGCAGCTCATGTGCAGGGGGTCCACAATTATGGCAAGGGAAGAAGCAGACGGTTGGGCAGAGAGGCTGAGGGGCAGCTGCTGGGGCAGGAGATCATCTCCAAACACTGAGGGTCACCTGGGTAGGGTGGGAGCTGCCTCTCCCACCAGTGGGAGACCTGCTGGGAGTCAGAGGGGTGCTCATGTGTGCATGGCCCTGAGGGGGAGCAGGCTGTGCCCCTGCCAGTTTCACTTCTGCTGGGACCCGACACAGTAGAGAAGAGCAGTAGACAAAAATATTCTCACCTTTATTTTTGTAACTAAAAATAGTTTCTGGCATTGTTTTAAAAACAGAAGCAAGGTGGCTGAGACCCAGAGGCTGCTGCTACAAAGGGCAGAATGTGGCCAAGTTCAAAGCTGTTTGTGGGGGCAGGTACCCCCCTGCCTGCAGGTACCTGGGCTCAGAAGGGGGTCCTACATGATACAATTGGTACCGAGGGTTGTTTGCAGGTAGTAGAAAAAGGTACAGCTGGTGGGAGGAAGAGAAGACCTGAATCAGGTCTGCAGTGAGCTGGCTAATTGCCAGGAGCCCTTTCACATCTCAGGTGGTTTCCATGGCTGGCCCCCTGGGAAGAGTTCAGGATGCTGCAGGGCACATGCTCCCCACTGGGTGCCTGCTGTCCTGCTTACCAAGGAAGGGCCCGTCCCTGCCTTACGGGATGAGCAGCGCAGGGATTTCCCAGGCAGCGGGATGGTGCCTCCTGTCCCGCCAGCCACCCCTCCAAGAGCACAGTGCAGGCTACAAGCCAGGGCTTCACTCAGCACGGGCTGGAGGGAGCAGGTACAAAGACACTTTCCTGTGTCACCTTCTCACTATCCCTCTGGACTCTGTAGGGATCTGGAACAGAAATGTGCCTCCTTTGCTGTGCCCTGGTCCTGAGCCGCAGACGGAGGCGATGCTCTCTCCCGTGACAGCCCTGCCGTGGGATGTATCTGTGGGGAAGTGGCACAAGTGCCCCACTCCCACTTGCAAACCACTGCCGAGGGTGCTGTGCAGCCAGCAGGGTTGGGCAACCCACCCACTGGCCACGACCAGGGGGCTGGGTAGGGGAAGCAGCTCGGCCGCTGCAGCCATTGCTGCCCACCCAGCCTGACGCTCTGCTCCCTCTCGGTGTGCTCGGCTGTGCCTTAGGCAGGGTGTTCTGTGCAGGGCAGGGTGTTGTGCATAGGGCAGTGTGTGATCCTGACAGCACTGGGAGCATCCAGGTGTGGATGGGACCCATGGCACCAGGAGCTGTACATGCTGTGTGGGGAGGTGGGCACTGCCACAGGTGGGCAGATGCCCCAGGGCTTAGTCTTGGCAGAGCCCGTCCAGGCTTGTGCCCTGCAATGTGTCCCCAGGTAGCACCCAGAACCTGTTAGACTCTGGGGGCAGGGGGTACACGGGGCACCCCCACCCCCCCACACCCCCCCACACCTCGTGCAGAGGCACACTTGGGTTGTTTTTGGTGGAGGCTCTTGCCCGATGGCTGCACAGCCTGTTCCCCTCCTTGTGCAATGTCCCCCAGCAAACCGCAGAGGAACCGAGTCACCCTGACACAGCCTGCCCAGCTCGGCTGCTGCCGGCGATACAGTGGGCACCTTCCTGGGAACCCCCCTCGCCCCTGCTGCTGGGGAGGGCTCAGCAGCCCACCGGAGCTAGGAGGCACCCAGCAGCACCCCTGCAGAAGCATGGCACTGTACTGGCGAGGACAGGCATGCTGCTGCTGCCATCCCCTGCTCCACCCTGGGGACCCAGGCAGCTCTCTGAGGCTTTAGAGGCACCTTCTGAGTGTGGGCAGGGGATGGCTCCCCTCCCACCGCCGGTCCCCAGTGGGTGCTTGACTCAAAGGGTGTCCCTGAGCTGCAGGGGTGCAGGGTGCCTTTGGGTATGTCTCCCAGCCCGATGCCTGGCCTGCAGCCCAACCAGCAGGACTCTCCTCTGACAGCCCTGGGGGAAAGCTGCTTTCTCACCATTTGAAGGTGTTTGGGCACAGGAAGATGCGTTACCTGAGTGCCGCCCTGGCTTGGAGGGAGTGAGATGGTGAAAGGATTAGCCAGGACCAGGACAGGGATGCTTCCAAGACAGCCTAGGTGCCATGGCATCCCACACTCCCACCCACAGGGACCTTGGAGCGCTGGGGCAGCCCCGGCTGCGGGATGCAGGGGTAGCTTTGGGCCAATCACTCCTGCTCACCCCACCTGGTCCCTCTCAGAGATGTTCCTTTGATCTCAGCTGTAGGACAGGTCTCTGCCTCATGCCTTTCCCCTGCCACACTGGTGATGGAGAGCCTTTTCACAGGGCACCGCTGCCAGCCGGGTACCCCTGCCCGCGCTGCCTGCCAGCTCCCTGGCGCCTGGCAGCAGCAACGTGTGTGTGGCACAGATAAGGGTTCACCAAACAGGATGCTGGGGGCGTAGATAACGCTGAAGTTATCTCACTGCTTGTGCAGTAGGGAGTAAACAAGCTCTGCCCACCCAGGAAATCCTAGGCAGCGCCGCTGCCCTGCCAGCAAGCTGGAGCACAAGGTGGGCATGGGGTGCTGGGGGATGCAACTGCATCCAGGGGCAGCCCCACACCCTGAGCGAGAGCAGAACCACCCAGCCTGCAGAGCTGCTCCTGCGAGCTGTGATTGTCCTGCCACGCCCTGCCTGGCTCCCCACGGCACTGTGCATCCCTGGAAGGCCAGGATGGGCCACTGACCCGCCTGGCCGTCCCTCGATGGCACCCGTCTTCCTGGCACAAGAGCCATACCCAGAGCTGTCAGGCTGGCTTGGCGTGGGGGCACTGGCAGCCGACAGAGCAGGCCACTGATGAAACAGGTGGAGCACCCACACCCTGGACATCACCAGTGCTTTTGTCATATGTCTGGTTTAATGCAGAGATTTCAACCTTCTCCTGTCTCACAAAGCAAGCCCAGAGGCAGACCCCTGTTTGTCACCTCCATCACCCCGTGCGCACTATTGCCTGTTCCCCTCCCCTCCTGTTGGGCTCTTTGCAGCATGGGCTCAGTCCTCCCCTGCTCCCCGAGCAGGGCCACTGCAGCCCACCCAGGGCCAGCGGATGAACATACTCAGCACAGAGAGCCATGTCTCCAGCCAAGACCAGCCCCTGCGGAGCAAACAATGTCCTCTCCTCCCGCCAGGAAATCCTGCAGCGTCCCCTCCGGCAGGCACTGAGCCCAGCTGCGTTTTTTCCCGAGACAGAAGCATCCTTAAGGATATTCTTCACCTTTTGGCAGGCCAGGACTGAGCTTTCCTCTTCTCCTTCTCACCTTCCTGCTTCAGTGCAGCCAGCAGATTGCTGCTGTTTCCCCTGGGATATTTGTTATCTTTCTGCTCCAAGGAACTACTGTGTCCTGCAACTTGCCAGTTGATTTAAATCGCTCATTTATTTCCAGCAGGTAGGGCAGGCACTGGCACAATGTGCACTTTAAGGTCTTTTTAATGTCTCAATCACTTTGCTTTTGTGGATCTACAAACTGCCCCGTCCACGCTGCCCAGGCTGTTGCAAACTGCTGGGCTTTGCCCTGTGGAGTGTCCACTGGGTGTGTGACCGTGGGGACAGGATAGCCCTGTATGATCGCCGCTGCTGTGGCCATCCAGCTCTGTGCACAGGGTTGGAGGTGCTTGCTGAAGTTGCCTCTCTCTAACAGTCCTGACTTTTGGGGCAAGCCCCTGTAAGAAAAAAAACCAAAAGCTAAAATAACAAGGGGAAGGACATTCCTAATGATTTGTTGTCACCTTTGAAATTAATTCCTCCTCCTCTGACCTCTTGCAGCTCTGCTTTAAGGGCAAGATGGCTACAAACACCAATGGGACTGTGCTTTGGCCATGGGCAGAGTGATACCAGGCTCTTTGACAGCAGAGCAGCAAAAGCAAAATATCTTTTCTGCACTTTTCTGCTAGGAAATTGCAAGGCAACATATGAGTGCTCTCCTAGCTGCTTTGTATTTTAATTTACCCTTGAAAGGAAAAGGACTGTTTCCCAGAGAGGCATTTCGTTTGCACTCACTGGCCCAACAGGAGGTAAGGCAGGACCTTCTCACTCCACCCATCTCTGCTGCACATGCTGGGACTGTACCTGGCTCCTCCGGTGAGAGCAGCATGCAGGGAGTAGCTCCTCAGGCTGCCCAGCTCCACCATAGCCGCCAGCCCTCCTCTGCCACCTCCGACACTGTCACACCGTTGTCACACGAAGGCTTCCCAGCTTCTGGCAAGAGCAAGAAACTCGCTTTTGTTGTACGGGCGCTGACGTCCTTCGGCAGAGGCGTGGGGCTGGGCGCAGTGTCTGTCCTGATGGACGCTTACGCGGGCAGTGAGCAGAGCTGTGCTGACTGCAGCGCCGGTCCCCTCTGCCATAGGGGTGCCGTGGGGATGCAGTGGGGGTCTTGGGGGCTGCTGTGATGTGTCCGCTAGCCCATGGGGCATTGCTCTCCACGATGAGCCGGAGGAGCCCTGCCCCAGGGAAGTCCATGATGATCACCCCCCAGCGCACGGACTGGCCCCTCAGGCGCCGCAGGTGCTGGTAGCAGCGGGGGTTCACAAAGCGGGCCACCTCCTCCGGGCAGGTGAAGAGCCCGTTGCCAGAGCAGAAGGTGAGGTGCATGATGGCAGGGTCCCCGCTGGCCGCCCTCTCCAGGTGCCGCCGTGCCTGGGCCCACTTGCGCTCCAGTGAGAGCACGTTCCAGGCATCGCTGATGCTCAGCCGCTCGTAGGGAATGCCCAGCACCGCCCGCGCCAGCGCCTCCAGCACCACGATCTTCCCTCGCACCTGGCCCAGCGTTGGCACCTCTTCCCGGCACCACACGCGGCCCCGTCCCTCCTCCAGCAAGCAGCGGTGCAGCCGGGCGGCAAAGCTGGGGCGAGGGAAGATGGGCAGCTCCTCCTTGATGCGCATGAGCACGGCCTCACTGGGGTGGGCGCGGAGGAAGCGCAGGGTGCGGCGGAGGACCCCCCGCAGGCTGGCCCGCTGGAAGGTGCAGAGGTGGTAGATGTGGAGCTCACCCCGCGCCAGCTTGCAGCGTACATCCAGAAAGCGGATGCCAGCTGCCAGCTGGGCCTCCAGGCCCCAGCTCTGGCACCGCAGGCGCTGGCCACCGAACAGGCTGAGGGAGTCGTGGGTGCCAGGGATGGAGAGGCGGGAGAGGGGCAGGGCATCAGGGAGCCCCGCCATCCAGTCAGGGCAGTAGGCTGCTGGCTGGGGCATGCAGTCAAACGCCGCGCTGCGCCGGCACCATGCCTCCATGTCACCAGGAGAGTGAGCGCCCCAGTACCTGACTGGTCCCTCCTGCCATGGATGAGAAGCAGACCATAAGCAGTTGGAGCACCACAGGGCCTCCAGGCATCCTGATCCCATCCCTCTCCAGAGGGATCCCCACCATCCCATGAAACCCTATAGCATACCACGTGCCCCATACATGTTGCTGATGATACTTGCACTGTTGCACTGTACAGCTCCCCTCCCACGCTCAAGCACTCGTCCCACTATCCCCAAGCCCCCCGCACATCCCAGCCTCCCCGTCCTGCACTCACCTGGGTTTGCCTGTGGCTGCAGGGTGCTGCCTGCCAGACAGAGCGTGTGGCTGTGGGTACCAGCGGCACACTGACGGGAGGAGCGGGATGCTGGCCATTAACCTGGTGACGGTCATGACGCGCGTCCTGCCTCGCATGTGGCACGTGCACCAGGGATTCATCCTCAGCCCTCGGCCAAGGGAGCACTCAGCAGACAGGCCAGGCTGGAAAATCGCCTGTCTGATCCCGAAAGCAGCCATTCAGGCCTCTGCACCTCCCTCCCCAGGAATCAGGACAAACGGGATTGAGGTGCCACAGGGCTCCCTGACACTACCCATGGGAGCAGCTGCGCTGAGCCCCAGGTGCCCATGCGCCCACTCCAGAGCCATGCCCAGTGGGACCTGGCTGCTCCCGGCGATGATTGCCATTGTCCCTGTCAGAGGGACAATGTCCAGGAAGGGATCACGAGCAGGGGGTCTGGGCTCCGTCCCCTCGCTCCTCAGGCACCGGCGGCTGCTTCGCACCGGGGTCACCGCGGGGCTGCTGCCGGGGGCCAGGGCTGCTGTCACCGCTGGTGTCATCGCTGGGGTCCAGAGCTGGTGCCCAAGGGGTGACTCACCTCCTGGCCGGGGGACACAGCCGCAGGGCACCCCACTCAGCAGCGCATGCTGTGCCCAGGGGATTTTGGGGAGGAGCCACACGGCAGGTCACGGACACCTCTGAGCATCGCCCCGGGACACAGCCCCTCCGCCCGAGCAGGGAGGGGACAGAGTCTCCCGGGGCTGTGCCACCGCCAGGACACCCGCAGACGCCCTTCCCCGTGTGCGGGGAGCAGCAGCGGGGGTCCTCCTGGGGCAACCTCCCTCAGCCCCTGAAACAGCTCTGTCGATGTGTCCCTGCAGAGCCGCATTGCAGCCCGGCCCCGCCACCCCCGCGAAAGCCCAGCCCTCCTGGCACTGATCCCCGGCGGGCGGAGGACAGGCCCGCCCCGCCGCCTCCCCGCCGCCTCCCCGCCTCCAGCCCGGCCGCTGCTGCCTCTCCTTCTCCCTGGCATGGCGGCAGCGGGGACGGGCAGCGGCACCGGCCGGGCCTGCTTCGTGCTGGGCGCCTCGGGGGAGACGGGACGGGTGCTGGTGCGGGAGCTGCTGGCCCGGCAGCTCTTCGCCAGGGTGACGCTGGTCGGGCGGCGCCGGCTGAGCCTGGGCGAGGAGGCGGGGGCGGCCGTGGTGCGTTGCGGGTGCCAGGGCGGCGGGACAGCGGGGCGCGGCCGGGGCGGTTGCGCTGACCCTCGGCCTCCCCGCAGGAGCAGGCGGTGGTGGACTTCGAGCGGCTGAGCGAGCACGCTGCCGCTTTCCGCGGACACGACGTCGGGTTCTGCTGCCTGGGCACCACCAGAGCCAAGGCTGGCGCGGTGAGTGGGACCCCCCGGGGCAGGGGTCCTGCCTGCCCTCCCCCTGCCGCGCTGACCCTCCTCTCTCCCGGACCCGCAGGACGGCTTCGTCCGTGTGGACCGGGACTACGTGGCACAGGCAGCAGAGCTGGCACGGGCAGGGGGCTGCAAACACTTTGTCCTGCAGTCTTCCCGGGGGGCAAACCAGCACAGCCCCTTCCTCTACCTCCGTGTGAAGGTGAGGGGGCAGCTGGGGTGGGCTTCTCCTGGGATGTGCGGCAAGGAAGCAGGAGTGAGGTGTCAAGAGATGTAAATATCTCCCGGGGTCCTGGTGCTGGGGGGGTGAGGAAGGGGGCTGGCAGGATGGCCATGCCCCTGGCTCCATCCGAAGCAGCACAGTGCCCACAGGCAGTGTCCATCTCCCCCTTCAGACCACCAGAAAGACCCACTGGAGTCTCTAGCCCAACCCCAATTCCCCAGGCCCATGCTGGGATTGTTTCACAGCTATGTGGGGAGGCCCAGGGCTGTGAGATGTGAACTTTCCAGGGGTGGAGAGCCAACAGGTTCCCCGGGTGGGACATGAAGGTTTTTTCCTCCATACATTGAGTGCTGCAGCCCCACCATCTGCTGGACTCGCTGCTGTCTTCCAGCATTTTGTGCCGGGATGCCCAGGCTGGACGCTGTGTCCCGATGCTGGCTCAGGAGCGTCCGGTTGCAGTTAGCGCGATGGCTGGAAGGGTGCGCTGCTGACTGACGGTCAGCGTGTCCCCTGTGGACACTCCTCACGCTGCCTTTTCCTGGAGAGCTGCTGGCCACCCAGGCGGTGCCTGGCCTCTGCCAGCTTGGCATTAGAGCTGTTCTGCCCATGGCTCAACAGCTCTCTGCTGCCAGTTCACGGGGTGGCAGGGATGGTGCTTGCAGTCATCCTTGTCTCCTTTCATCCTGCCCGGCCGCTCTGACAGGGAGAAGTGGAGAACCTGGTCCAGGCTGTTGGTTTTGATCGCTGTACCATTCTGCGGCCGGCGTGAGTAGCGGTGGAGGAGAAGAGGGCACAGGACTAGGGTGGGGGACTGCCAGGGCAGCAGGCTGGGAGATGGAGAAAGGATGCACAGGGGGAGGGCTGGGGAGGGAAGTGGAGAAAGCCACCAGCTGCAAATGCAGCTCCTGGACAAGCACACTGCTTCCCAGTGCTGCAGGGAGCGAGCACTGCCATTTCCCACGGCCCATCCCAAGGCTAGTGTCACGTGCCATGCAAGGAGAGGAGGCTTGGGTTGAAAGCAGAGGTTCAGGACATAGGTCGAAGCTTATCTTCGCACAGACCTTGACCTTATGCAGGGGGATACTCACCTGTATTCTTTCAGCTGTACTGTGCTCTCACTGCCTGGGAGAACTGGCATCCTGCTTTTGCAGCACTGAGGTGAAAGGAGTTTAGTGTCTTGGGGCTCAGCTTAGTCACATTTTAGGACCTTGCTGAAGCCCCATGGCCCCCATGTAGGTTTAGGAAGCTGGGCTGGGCCCCTGGCACAGCTGGAGAACCCAGTCTCTAGCTTCTTCCACGGGGATGGTTCCAGCCTGACCCACCTTACCTCCTCACTCTGCAGGGTGCTGCTGTGCAAGCGCCAGGAGTCCCGCCCCGCCGAGTGGATGGCCCAGCAGTTTCTAGGTGTTGTGGCTCGGGTCTTCCCCACCGCTTACTCAGTGCCTGTGGAAACAGTGGCCAGGGCTATGGTGGCCATTGTGCTGCAGCCAGGCAAGGGGAAGGTGGAGGTGCTGGAGAACAGGGCCATCCACGAGCTGGGAAAGGCAGTGCCACAGCAGGGCACGTAGAGCTAAAGGGATGGGCAGGAAAGAGCTTGACTCATCATTCACGTGCTCTTCTGGGCTGAAGATGAATGCACGTGTGGGAGAGAAGTGGGGTGCTTGCATGGCTGATGTGGAGATAAGAGGTGCACTTCTTTGCATGGTGGCTGATTCTGTCAAGTGATCAAAAATGCAGGTGCTGGCTGGTGGGTGAGGAGAAACAATGTGCTCTGCTCCCTGGATCCAGCATGCAAATCCAGCTGAAAATGGTGTAATCCAGGCAATTTCTTGACTTCAGGCCTTAAATAAAATTCTGTGACTGGTCTGTTTGTGTCCACTTTGTGTTAAGATTATGTTTCTGTCCTGCATATTGCCAACATCTATTCACAGATTATCTTTTGGTGACACTTAAGGGAATGCATACAGGCAAGTGGCCATGCTGTAGAGATACACAGGGAAGCGGAGCCAACATACAGGTGCCTGTGCAAAGGCTGGTCCCTGCAGAGCACACAGTGGTGGCACCAGTGCTGCTCAGGTAGTGGAGCCGCTGGCAGCTGGCAGCAGTTGCTGGTGTGCTGGGGACACTGGCTCTGCCCACTGAAGTTTCTGCAAACACGCAGCGTGTGCCTTGTCCTCGCCGATCTGCTCTGAGTGCAGAGAGGCCGCGGCAGGGATGCTGCTGTTCAGATCCAGGCTGTCACTTCAGTACCTGTAATAGCATAAACACCACACAAATGGCTTGCACTGACTTGAAAATGCCTGTTACCTCTGGACTTCCTATATGGACACAAGTGCAGCAGAGCTCAGCCCTGTTCCCGGGAGTGCTCTGCGTGTGCAAGAGGTGAGGGCAGCCCCATGCACAGCTTGGGGTGGGTTTATCCTTGCCCCGCGCTGCCCAGGTGCTGGAAAGGGAGCAGGTCCCTGCTGTGGGCACAGGGCAGGCGCCAGGAGCAGCACCATGTCCCAGCCACGGCCCTGGCCATTCTCAGGCCTTGTGCTTGGGGTCGAGGAACTTGGCAGCTCTGCAGTTGGGATGCAGGACTTACGTGACTCCCGAATTTCCAGCTGGCCAGAGTCCCAGTGCTCCGGGTAGCGCTGCTTTCCAGGGTTTTCTCTTCGACCTCCCCCATAGCTCCTGTGTCAGTGACTTGGATGCAGCAAGCGGAGGGAGCTGGGATCCCCCGTCTCCTTCCTTCTACACAAGTGCTTTAATCATTGGTCTGAACTTCAGATGCTTGGTGGAGGCAGTGGGATGGTGTAAACCCACGCTGGGGGTTACCCAAGTGACTCCTGAGCCACACACAGTTCCAAGGTAGCAAATGAGGGACCAGGGAGCCGTAATGCCTGGTCAGACTGTCCTGGTGAGGGTAAAAGCAGTGGCTTTAAAGTAATCCTTAATGTCAAAAGGGAAATGAGAGATAGGCTGGCCTTAAAAAAGGTGATGTGCTTACATAGGGGAGTGGAAATGAACACCTGAAGTGGTGAAAATTGCATACAGATGAGAGAGTGAAAAATACAAGCTCTGGGTAGTTACAGGTGAAAGGCAGGCCACAGAGGATTTGAGGAAAGCATCCTAAAGGCATAAAAATTAATCATGACTATGCGAGAAGCAGAAAGCTCTCCAGAGAGCCCAGGGGACAGGACGTGACCAGGCTCTATGAGAAGGAAAGAGCCATCATGGAAAATCTTGGCGAGTTACTCGCATTGGCCTTTGCTGTGAAGGAGCTCACACTAGGTTCATTCCTTAGGGGACACGCATTAGCATGACTGTCCCAAGGCACTGGGAGGGGGGATGGGGAGAGAGGAAAAAAAAAGATATTTTTAACTCCATTTTTAGAACACATGGTTAAAAATCTGTCAGAAGGAGCGCTCAGATGAGCTGCCAAATACTTGCCTGGGTGAGGATTACAGCGATCTCTCTACCAAAAAGCCAACGTTGTTAAATACAATGCTAATTTCTGAAAAGTTCCAATGGGAACCAGGAAACTGCAAAGCAGTGAGGCTGCCTTCTATAAAAGGCAAGGCTTTAGAAAGGATAATAAAGTCTTGAAATAACAGAGCCCAGGATAAATCTGGTGTAATGGGAGATTCCATGTGGCTTTTGAGAGGGCAGTTGCAAGGCACAAACCTAGAGCGCTCTTGGAAGAAACCAGCCATTGTGTACACAGGACAATCTGGTCCTCGGAGTGCACTTGGATCTCCAAAAGCTCTCCCAGAAGGGCTTTTAAAGAAATTAAGCTGTCGTGGGAAGAAAAGGAAGGTCTGGGTAGTTTCTTATTGGAAATATTTTCTTAGCACTCCAAAGCCTTGAAACACACAAGCCAAACATTTTTTACTGGACAAAGGTCTGCAGAAAATACAAGCTATTTCTGTGTAACCCTTGTTTCTGCTCAATGGTACATGGCTTCTTTTCCAGTGTTTTAGATAAGCCTCTGCTAAAACGCACAACTGCCATCGCAGCGCACAGTAGAGCTTCCTTATGACCTTGCATGAAGCTTCATCATTCATTTACAACATCAATGTGCCAAACTTGCTCTGTACATTCATTAAACCCCCACCCTAGGGCTGCAGAAGAATATTATAGAGCATTGGTCACAGATGACAGCAGAACGATAGGACCAGGGGATTTGCCCACCCAGGACTGAAAGACAAGAGTAGGTAAAAGTCTTCAGGGGACAGATCCAATTCCTCCGTGGGGTCTCACAGGGCAAAGCTCCAGGCTCCTTCAGGCAGCAGGAGGTCTGTGGAGCTGGAGCCGTGCCCCAGGGTGCCTGGAGAGGCTGGCTGCCTTCCAGGGGCATGCAGCCCCGGCTGCAGCTGGGAGGAGAGCACGTAAGGGTGCTTGGTGTCTGCTGGACAGCATTCACACAGACTGCCCGATCCCACAGATCTGAGCTCCCACAGGATTTCCAACACTGACTTTATTACTGAAGATTAATGAGAAAAAATAACTGTGTTCCCAATGGCTTGGCAGCCGAGCACCGGGCTGCGGGGGTTCCCGTGGCCCTGCTGCCCTTCCCACCCCGGCAGCTGTGAGAACCGCTGGCACCTCTCACCCACCCCTGGCTGCTCCCCTCCGTGCCGAGGGGTGGCTGGCCAGCTGGCACAGCATCCTGCAAACAGCACCTCAGCGTCCAAGGAGCCTTTCAAAGCAGCTACCAAGCTGGCAGGCACTGACCTGGCACTGAGGATGGACTGGTGACATCCCTGCTAGCAGATGAACGCCCCTGACACGCTCTGCACCCCCGAGGGCAGCTGGCACAGCCCCACAGAGCTGCTGAGCTCCCAAGGCTGCAGTCTCCCCAAGAGTGAGGGGCTGCACCCCAGCTGCTGGGAGATGGGGCAGCTGGGGTGCTATCCCCAAACTGGGGCAAGGCACCTCCACCCTGGTAACAGAGCCTCCCTCCAACTCCTCTGTGAAAAGGCCAAAATGACATCAGTCTGTGAAGGAGTGACGTACCTCCATCCTCTGCGGCTCCTGTTGCTTCCTTCACCGCTCTGCAGGGCACAGGGGGACTGGCACGTCAGTGCTGGGCAGCAGGAAGGGGCAGCCCCCAGCCCAGCAGGTCTGGCACCCCAGTTTGGGTGCATCTGGGGGGTCTCTAATCAGCACAAACCCACAGAAAGGTCCTTCAAGGATCTCATCCTCTGAAACTCCAAGGTATACTTTTTGTCATTCAGTTTCCATTACAAACCAGTAAGAAGCTAACACAAGTCTTCCAGGGAGGCACAGCCTCTAGCAGATGTACAGCTTTCCATTTCTGCACTCACATCATTTGCTGCATAATCCCAGAACAGCAGGAGACAGGATTGCAATGCAGGTCCAAAGTCCATCCAGGAGCCAGAGCCGGGCACACCTCTGACACTGCTCAGAAAGGGAAAGGGTGCCAAGGGCTGAGCTTAAATGTCACCTCAGGCTGAGGGGGCAGGTGGGGCTGGTCAGGGCAATTAAGGCCTTAGTGCTGGTGGACAGCCAGGTTGGGAGCAAGGTCTCCTATTCCCAGTAACAAGCTGTGGATGTTAAACCAAGCTCTTGGATGCACATTTTCAAAGTCACCCAGGCAGCTGAGGTTGGGGACTATCACGTGGTAGATTCTCAGGGTGAACTCCGAGCCCACACGCCGAGCAGGATGCCCAGGATGTGTTTAGGGGACAGATCCAGTTCTGGGGATGCCCTGGCTGGGGTGGAGCGGGAGGTGGAGGCAGGGCGGAGCTGTAAACCCTCTGTGCCTGTGCTGCAGCGGGTGTAACTGCACAGGCACCAGCGCGGGGTGGCAAAGACCCGCTCGGTGTAAGTCCTGCTACACAAACGGCAAGAGAGCTGGTGCTGAGGCCCCCATAGCTGCCCTGCATGTGTTTGAGGGCTTTCCCCTTCTGCTGGCTCTAGTCTGGCCCTGCAGACACAGGCGATGAGCCACGACCCGGCCAAGGATGGGCTGTCACGTCCTGGCTGGAAGTGAGGAGGGCAATGTCCGGGATGGCTGCAGTTACCCTCTCCGCTCCAAGCACTGCTAAGCAGCAGTAGGAATGACTCCATTGCAGCTGCTGGCTGCAGCTCATTCTCCCCCTGAGCGGCCATCGAGTCAGGGCTTTGGCTACAAGGCCCCTGGGAGCCAGTCTGGTCCCCATCTTTGCTGTGATTTGCCTCCCAGCAGGCAGACTCCCTCTGCGGTTCACCTGCACCGTGCCTGGGTGCCTGGCTGAGGCCGGCAGGAACTCATGCCACAGATGCCACAACCATAGGGAGGTGCTAGCTCCGTGATTACGAGTTTTAGTGGAGCAATCAAAGAGATCTTACCTGGGCAAACAGAAACACCACGACACTGTGCAGCACCCATGCTTTAGGTGAGCGAGGGGCTGTGTCCCAGTGGGGCTGTGCCATGCCAGGGGACACATGGACTGGTCCATGCTCAGGCCCCACATGCCACATCGCAGGTGGCTCTGGGCTCTGGCGTGTTTTACTGCCCTGAAAGAGAATGGGAAAAGGGTCCAAATTTTCCACTGAACAGAATTCAGGATGGGAATTATTTTTGGCCTCATCAAAGTGTCACTGTCAGATAAAACTAGAACATTTGCTATGATTAAAAGATTTAATTTTTTTTTTTAAGCTTACATTAAAATGAATTTGTTCTGGAACAAAAGTCACTGTTACCCACCAGTGATAACCACTGCTGAAGCTGTGAATATTTTGACATTAGCCACAGCCTTTAAATCAACAGCAAGACTTCTCCTAGGCACTTTCA
Organism: Caprimulgus europaeus; assembly: GCA_907165065.1. Next base: position 26,349,797 of record OU015534.1, on the reverse strand, counting down.
TTTTTATGAAAGTGACATTTTTCATTGAAAAAACCTCACTTGAATGAAGCATTTCTACCTCTTCTAAATACTGACCCGGAGCCTGATGTATCATTAATAGGAAATCCTGTGGGCTTCCTGAAGCCCCATCAACAGCAGCTTGGCCCTTACAATTCTATTACCTGATCTCACCCCAGAAAAAACACATTTTTCCCCCTGTGAGAGCTTAGAGAGGAGAAAACAAACTCCAGAAGCCGCTGGGGCTGGGGCCAGCTGCGGCGGGACGGACGGCATTGGTTACGGGGCTGGCCGGGGTCCAGCTCCCAGCGCTATATAGGAGGGAGCGGGGGGAGCTGGGCTGCATACGGAGCTGCTGCCTGCTGTAGCCATCGCTCACACTCTTCTCCTGGCTGAGGATAACCACAGCCTGCCAAGATGTGCAAGGGATTAGCAGCGCTACCCCACACGTGCCTGGAGAGGTGAGAGGGGCTCGGCTGTGCGGGGGTGCAGGGGGCAGAGGGTGACTTCCTCCAACACATCCCCATGATGGACATCTATGGGGACTGGGATCACCCAGCTCTGAACTGGGAGGGAATGGAGGCTTGCTGGCAGGGGCTCAGCGGGGTGCTGGAGGGGCTGGGAGCCTCAGACAGGCGAGCGCTGGGCCAGTCCCAAACTCTCCCTCTGATTTGGGAACCTCTCTGCTGAAGAAGTCTGGGCTGTCCCAAACCCGACCCCAGCTGCTCCCCTGTGCGGTCCCAGAGCAGGAGCATGTTGTCCTCAGACCTTCATATTTGCAAAACATGAGGGAGGTGGGCAGAAGAAGCAGGAAAGCGGTTGTCTTTCTGAAGTTAAAACAGCCCTGGCTCCAAAGTGGCTCAAAATCTCCTTTAACTGGCCACATCTCCCTTGCACATGGATTAGCTGGCTCTAGCCCCTCTCATAAGGCTCAGCTCTGTGCAGAGCACTTGCTTTGCCCTACTCGTGGCACCCACCCTCATCTTCATCCTCCTCCGCCCTGGTGCTTGCCTTGAGACCTGTCCCAAGTGGCAATGGTGCAGCCTGGGCTGCTCTTCCACCTGGACCCTGGGCAGGCTCCAGCCCCAGCCATTTCCACAGGGCTTGACACCTGCCCTCTGCTCTGCTCCTGAGGAGCTGGAGGGGCTTTGGAGGGGGTCTGGTGAGAAGCAGCGGTGCAGGGGAGGCCATCGCACGAGGCTGGGGTCTCCCTGCGGCAGTGGGGCACATGATCCTTCACCTAAAGAGGAAGCCTGGTGACAGACTGTACACATTAATTACCCGGTGAGGATCTCCTCGCAGCTGCAAATGCCCTAGTACGGGTTTTTAGATGAGAGGGAGGGTGGCATTCACTGTCCTGGGGGCATCTGAAGCTGTGCCACTGGAGGCTGGTGCTGCTTGCCCAAGAGCAAGGCAAATTCCCATCACAGGCAGGAACAGGAGTGTGGGCCTGTGACAATTTCTTTGTTTGAAATTTGCCTTTTGGCTGCCCTCATGGCCCCGTGCCCGCCTTGCCTGGTCTCCCGCAGCCTCCTGCGCCATGGGCAGCCTGGCAGCACTCTTCTAGATGTGGGTGATCCACATGTTTCTGTCCTGCTGTCATCTTTGTTGTCACTCTTCTGCTACTTTTTAGTACTAAATTATTTCCTCCCCCCTGCTGCTATTGTGATGCTTTCATTGACCTCTGTTATGCCCTCAAACCCTCACTCTTGAAGGCACCTTCTATACACAGTCAGGACTGTGTTTGTCCTGTGTGCATTGTTTTGCTCTGTGAGGACTTTCAACAGCTGCTTCGTTGCCAGTCCCAGAGACCCTCCTGCAGATCCTCACAACTGGTCCCCAAGTGCTGTACTCGGGTAGCACAGTGTCTGCTGCTTGGCCCTTCTCCCCACACGTGACATGTTTAACAGCAGGGTCCCAGCCCATGTTCCCTCAGGACTGTCCCCACCGAGGAAAACACACCATGTCCCCTGCATATTGGGTCCTACCTTTCCCACGCTGTCATCCATGAGATGACCTTCCCCTTCTGCAGCTGCCTGGGGTCTGGAGAGCCCACCCAAGGTCTGCTGCACACCCAAGGGCATGATGCCCCTGAGTCTCCCCAAGGCATGTGCTCTCTGGCCTCTTCAGAGAGGGCTGACAGGTTTGAAGGAATCTCTTCCTCCTGCCAGAGCTGCGTTGACTCCTCTCCAATAGACCATATTTGTCCATGTGTCCACCACGGCTGTCTGATACAGCTGCGGCTGACGTGCCCGTACGGTATCACACTTGCAGCTTCATGGCTCCTCAAGTGCCCCTTGGAGCCTTTTTCCCCTGAAGGGACATTTCCTCTGGCACCTCCTTGCCCCCGGGCACAGCCGCTGCTTTAGCTTTCAGATAGAGCTTCAACTCCTTTGAGCTTCTTTTTTTGTTGTTTTCTTTTTAAAGCTGGAGTCTCTACTGGCCCTCCCCAACAGCCTTCTTGCTCTTGATGTGTTTGTCAGAGCCCATATTTTCTTTTAATGCTTCTTGGAAGCTGTTTCTCAGACTTTTTCTTGGCTTGCTCCCATATGTTCTCACACTTAACCTTCCACAGTTTACGGTCTTCTTGCTTTTTCTCACTCGGACATAGCTGGGGGTATTTTTGAAGGATGACTTTTTGTTTATAACTGCCTTTTTTTACCCTGCTGTTTAGCCTTTGCTGATGTCTTGCTTGAAAGCTTGTAATACATCTGCTGGAGGACGCCAGGGTGATATCTTTAAATAGTGCTTCCCTCCCATCAGCCTGTGAGCACTCAGGCTTTTTGGCTGTCCTTTCTCGCTTCCTTTCAACAGCCTTTCTCATCTCTGCTGTCTCCCCATATCTCACTAGGGCCCCACAGCCGAGGACTTGCTCAGGGTGGGGGCATTCTTGCTGCTGTACCCACACTGGGACCTGCAGGGCTTCAGCAGGGTGGGCAGCTGCTGGTGATCCATTGACAGCCCCATGGGACAGAGCGGGGATGGAGCCATCCAGGGAGCCCTGGTGGGAGCAGCAGGCGGTGGGGCTGCAGTGTAGATCCAACATTGATCCAGGAGACCAGGCTGGGGAGAAGCCCACCTACAGCACAGCCCCAGGGAAGGCAGCCCCAGGGTTGAGCTTAAATGGGCAGGATGGGGGGCTCACCTGGGGCTGCTCAGGGCCATTAAGGATGGTTAGTGCCCTCTGAGCCTGACAGACATTGGCTGTAAGTCACTGTCACAGTGTGGGAATTGGACAGCAAGATCCTGAAGCAGGTCTAAGCACTATCCAGGAGAGTGTTTGCTGCTGCAAGAAGCCATCATCAATTGCATCCAAATCTTGTGTGTGTTGGCCTCACCAGGGTAGGTGGTCCCCAGCTCCTGTTCAGGCAGTGACAGAACCCTGGTCTTCTGTTCTCTCCTCATCTGTTAGACGTGGCTCTCAGTGTCCCTGCTCCCAGCCCAGCCCATGTTTTCCTCCTGACTGTCTGGGACCCCCTGGCGCCCACCATCCTCACTTCAGAGACAAATGAGCCCTTTCCCCCTTCCTCGTCACCCTGCCCCTGCCAGACGAAACCCTGTGATCAGGCACATGGTCTGATCACCTGGCAGGGACCATCCCTGGGGCACAGCACCCAGCACCAGCAGCAGGTTGGCCATGGCAGTGTCCCCAGCTCTGCCTTCCCGAGCGTGGGGCAGTGGCAGGGAGAGGGAGCACATGGCAGCTGGCACTTCTGCTCAGCCCCGCTTTGAGAGATGCTCCCTGAGCCCACGCGTCCCCTTCCCTGCCGGGAGCTGAGCCTCTGGGGGACCCAAGGCTCACAGGAGAGCCAGCCCCAGGCTCTGGGCCTCGGGAGCCAGCTCCAGCTCAGAGCATCTATCCACATTTTATTTATTAGAAGGAGCAGGATGAACGGTGCATGGCAGCATCCCTGTCCCAGAGACACCTCCATGCAGGGAGCGTGGGGACCTCATCAACCTTCACCTGAGGTCCTGGTCTTTCCAGGCGAGATTCAAGTTTTCTCAGAAGCACGAGCAGCAGAAGCTGTCCCTGTAGCAGCTGACATTTTCCATGAACACAGTTGGGATCTTGGGTCCGTGCTGCCCTGTGCTGTACACCCACCGCGGGCGGTCCTTGCAGACCCAGGCTGGGGTGCTCGCTCCGGCTGGCCCCGCTGCCTGCTCCCGTGGAAGTGTGCCTGTCAGAGGTAGGTTTCTGCAGCAGAAGCTGGGGGCAGCTCATGCTGGGTCTCCAAAAGTCATCCACAGGGACTGGCAGGTGGAAAACCAAAACACAGAGGGAGCTTTGCAGGGAGAGGAAAAAAATTGAAGGAGTAGAAATGAAACAGCAGATATAGCAAGGAAGTGATTGTCCCCAGAGGGACCGTGAAAATAAACAGCAGAGAGGAGCGCAGTGAGCCCTGAAGCCGGGGAGCTGCAGCCTGGCTCTGACAGCCACGCCACGGTGATGGCACTGACCCACCCGGCCCATGGGGACGCGGTGTGTCCCCTTGCCCTCAGCCACACCCTGTGCCAGTGAGCCTGGAAGTCACCAAATACCGCAGTGCCAGGGAAGAGCCCTGCCCTGCAAAGGTGGGGCTGGGGGGACCCACTTTCACCCCTTTATTTGTCCAGTCTTACACAGCACACCTGAGCTTCCTCTGCCAACGCCAGGCTTGCTCTTGCTGCCAACACTGGGCTGCAGCAGAGAGGAGCCTCCTCAGTGGATTTGGATGCTCAGGAACACGTTGCAAGTCATATTGCACAAAAGGACACATTTTGGGAGACAAAAAAAGTTTGCTGTCAAACCCCGGGACCCCTCTTGTCTCTGTATCCTCCAAAGGGATGAAGGATGAAGCTCCTTTGCTAGAGGGACTGTTTCACCTCCTGAAACCCTTCTTCCCCCTCTGCCCAGGGAAAGCAGCACCCAGGAGTTACTGTTTGCAGGACCATTCCCATTTCAGCCATAAGTCTCATATGTGACGTAGGAGCAAAACTGAGCACTAGCAGAAGTGTGGTGGGTTGCTGGCAGCCTGCATTGCTGGTGGCCCCCAGGAGAGCCATAGAAAGATTATACAATCCCAATAACAGTTCCTAGAAAGGAGGAAGCCCCCAGTGTGAGTGCTTGGGAAGGTCAGGGGTGGGCACACAGCACATGCCCTGGGACAGGGAGGATTTTGGCTGTGTGGTGCTCGGCAGCGGAGCGCTGGGCTCAGGGATGAGGCATGCCTTGCTGGAGGCAGAGGCAGTGACCTCTAAAAGCTCAGGAGACATGATGGGGACAGTTTTCTGCTCCCTCTGGCTGCATACCAGGATCTGGGGAGGGCACCTGCTCCAGAGGCCATTGCTGGCACAGGGCTGGTGGGTCCAACAGGGGATGGGGCTCGGCGTGGGGCAGGCGCGGCCGTGCAGCCCAGCACAGCACCCCTGCAGCCTCCTCTCCAAAGGGAGCTCCTTCATCTCCTCGACAGCATTTCCTCAGGGCACATCACTATAGAAACTGAGTGCTGCACACATGTCCCCTAATTCCTCCTCAGAGCAGCCCACCAGCTCTGCTGATACAATTATCCGGGCCACAGATGGCCAAAGCACAGAGATAGAGATCAAGAGCTGCCACTAATTCTGAGTACCCGGCTTGAAGTGCCTCAACCAGGCGCCTTTACAGCATTAGGGTCCATTTGTCCCTGTGTAATTAATTACACAGCTTTGTACTTCAGCATTGGCCGTGCCAGGGTCTGTGTGGGGATCTGTGCGGGTGCAGGGCAGGGACCATCCCCGCTGCCCCATCCCTCTGCCTGACCTGCCTCTGCTCATCCCCTCCCACAGGGCCAAGGAGATCAAGACCAAGCTGGGCACACTGCTCCAGAAGCCCGACTCGGCCATTGACTTCATCATCCCCTACCCGGAGAAGCCAGAGAAGCCACCCAAGGCCCAGAAGTGAGTACGGTGCTGGGCGGGCAGTGCTGGTGCCCGTGCCCAGCTGGAGGGTGGGTGTGAGCCCTTTGGGGCTGCAGAGGAGCTGAAGCCCCTGCTGTGGGGCTGCGCTGGGCACAGTGAGCTTTACATGGCAGGTGGCTCGTGGCACACTCCTCGTGACCTGCTAGCCAGGAGCGGGCTCTTAGAGTTTCGTCAGGACAGCATGAGACGTGTCAGGCTTATGGAAACCAGATTTCTCATGGAAACTCAATTTACATTTGATGAGATTTCACATTATTCGATAAAGATTTTGCCTGAGGCGTACGGCACTTGGACTCCTCTGAGTCACCACCTCAGCTCAGAGGTGCCAGCCTTGCACAGCATGGTGGCTTCAGGGTAGCAGCGTGTCCCTGAGTGGGGTGCACAGCCCCACGCTACGATGCCTGGCTCTGAGCAGCTCCATGGAGACAGCACCTTCACCTTATTGCCTTCATCCTGAGCCTCTGCTCTCTGGCACCGAGCTGGTTTAATGACACAGCAAAGCAGAGGAGAAGCTAGAGAGGTTGATGGTCTGTGCTGCAGGATTAGCAGTTAAAAGGAGGCAAAATAAACCTTTAAAAGAAATCTTAAAAGCAGGATGGCTTCCTGGGTGTAGGGTGATGGTCTCCCCCAGGGGTACCTCCAGCCCAGCCTTGGGCACCTGAGCCAAATGCCGGAGCTGCTACCCAGTCACTCTTCTGCCACCCCTCAGCCCTGCTGCCATCAGACATGTGTGACTGTCCTGGAGACACGTGCCTCTGCCCTGGGGAGTTGCTCCCTGTCCTTGAGCTGCAGCTAGTGCTAGAGGATGCAGAAGAGGTCTGGCAGCACCCAGACTGTCTGACTTGCTGGAGGTAGGAGATGCTGACTGGCGCAGCCAGCCTTGCTCATGGCACTGGGAACAAGGGCCCATCTCGAAGGGCTTGAGTGACCATGTCACAATGAAAACCAGGAGAGGTGCATGCCCACCCTTCACAAGGCCAGATTTCTACTTTAAAAATCACGACTGTTTTGTTTACACCAGTCCCTCTCCCTGTGCTCCCCTTCAGCTCAAGCAACGGGACTCTAAAACAGGGACCCTCCACCAAGGGATTGCTGAAACAACCCCGACACGCAGACGAACGCCCCGCTCACCCTGACGTGAGCCCGCAGAGAGCTGCGGTCACTTTGCTGGCTGCGGTGCGTGGGGACACTTGCCAGCACGGTCCCTGCCCGCTGCATTGCTGCCCCACCACAGCTGCTGGGGCCAGGCAGGGTGGCACATTTCATACTCAGTCACTGCCATGCCCCGTGGGATGCCTCTGTGAAGGAGACACTTTTGTCCCTATAAGACATCCCTGTTGAAAGCCAAAGAACATCTTCACTCTGTGCTGGCTGGAGGAGTGGTTGTCTCCTGCACTGCGTCGCTGTGCGGCCCCGCTGCCATCCACCCATCGGCACCTCGCTCGCAGCTTGTATCATCCCTAGGACAGTCAGCTAGTGGAAAAGTGGGCACCTAACCTGAGCAAGCCATGCATTCCTGCCGTTCTCCTCTCCCTCCTGGAGCCAGCAGGGCAGGGCAGGCTGGCTGGGAGCACCCCCCTTTCCCCAGTCCCACTAAAGCACCGGGGCCCAAGGACCGGCAGGTTGTCCTGCCCACTGCTCCCTCGCCATCCCCAGGGATGCTCCAAGGGTTTCAGCCCTGACACGTGCCCCTGTGCAGCAAGATGAGCCTGAGTGCAGCACTGCCTATGGGGAGCAGGATGCTCTGCGGGAGCCCACTGCTCAGCAGCCTGGGAGGGCTTCATTGCTCCTCCAGCCCTGGGCATTGGCCATGGTGGGCAGCAGGATGGGAGCTCCATCAAACTCCTCAGGGCTTTAAAAAAACAAACAAACAACAAAACCATAAACAAAAGCCCCCACAACTCTCTTTAGTCATATTACAAACACTGCATTAAAAAAAAAAAAAAAGGAAAAGCCACGCACATGGAAAACACTGTAGGTTTTCACTGGGGAGGGAGGGAGCCGAGGCCGGTGTCCTGCCTCGCTGCAGGGCGTGGGAATGGGGCGGGCTGTGGGGGTGGAGGGTGCTGACCCCAACCCCGGCAGCAGCGCAGGGTTGGAAGGATCCGGCCCCTCCATCCCCTGCTCCTGGCAGGGAGCATCCTTCACCCCAGTGGGAAAACATCGGGATGTTTCCCAGCTGCCTGCAGAGCCATGCATAGGTGTTGGAGTAAGGAGGGGACCCACGGCTGCAGAGAGGACTCAATTTGTGGTTCAGCCACATCTTTACTCAAACACAGGGGAATTAACCCACCCAGCCCTGTCCTCACCTTCCCTGGCACTCAGCTCCCCTGGGAGGAGAGTACTCGTGCTGTGATGCCATCGCATCCCCATTGCTCAACCATTGCTCGTGCTCTGCAACAGTCTCCACAGATCATTCCTCCCCTTTCTAAAGGGATTATTTAAAACCTGGAGCCCAGACTGGGGATGTGGGGCGAGCATGGACGACCTGGACTTTCTCTATTCCCTTCAGGCCATCACCGGAGGAGGCTCTGCAGTGGCGCGATTCCCTGGAGAAGCTCCTGCAAAACCCCTGTAAGTACACATCCCCTGTGGACACATCCCCCCTGGTGCTCAGCAAGGGCTCAGCCCCCCTGGGACCCCCAGTGCTCAGCGAGGGCTCGGCCCCCCCACAGATGGGCTCGCCAGCTTCCACAGCTTCCTGCGCTCCGAGTTCAGCGAGGAGAATGTGGAGTTTTGGGTGGCCTGTGAGGACTACAAGAAAACCAAGTCCCCTGTGAAGATGGCAGAGAAGGCCAAGAAGATCTATGAGGAGTTCATCCAGACCGAGGCACCCAAAGAGGTCAGTGGCCATGGGGTGGGAGATAGTACCAGGAGGGATGAGGCTGCTGCCCTGGTGGCCTCCATCCCAAAGGAGAGCGATGACTGAAGGACACCCCATACTGTGGCTCAAGGGCTTGGAGGGCTGTGCCCATGGCAAGGGGCAGCCCCATCCCCACCGGCTGCAGTCCCACCCTTCACAGCCCCAGTGCTCCTGGTTGCATGCTCAGCCACTGCTGGGCTGCCTCCTGCCACCGGCTCTTCCAGCTCTCATCCTCCCCCAGAGAGGGCTTACATTAATCATAAGGGATGACAATTCACAGTAATCCTCCCCTCACAGTTAGCTTTGCTGCAGGATAGACCTCATCCTCACAGATTTCCCACCAACAATTCCCCCAGAGAAGCAAACCTGCCCTAGCCCCTCCCCATAACCTTTGGGTGGTTGTTGGTGGGACAGAGCAGGCGAGGGGAGGTGCCATCACCCACCCCTCGCAAAGGCAAGGTCCTCATCCCTCTTACACTCCCATCACAGGTGAACATTGACCACTTCACCAAGGCTGTGACTATGAAGAACCTGGTGGAGCCATCACCAAGCAGCTTTGACATGGCCCAGAAGAGGATCTTTGCCCTGATGGAGAAAGACTCCCTGCCCAGATTTGTGCGGTCGGAGTTTTATCAGGAGTTAATCAAGTAGCAATGCGGCAGGGCTGTGCGAGGCACTCCCCGCGGGCGGTCCCACTGCTTCTCTCTGAACACCTGCCCCTTCTCCTGCAGCCGCTTTGCTTTCTTCATACCACCCTAGAAGAGCACCCAGGGGCATTGCTAAACATCTCCCCTGTGCTTTGGACTGTCAGATGTCCTGATGTTTCCTCTCTTACAGTCTTTTTCCTCTCCCACCAAAGACCAACTAGCAGAACTCCTGGTGATTCTCCCTGGGTTTGAAGTTCAGAAGGGCAGCGGAGCAGCCCCAGCCCTGCAGCAACTGGGAGCCGCTGGGGCAGCCGGTGTGTCCCCGGTGCTCTGGGGCTCGGCTGTAGTTGGATGCTCTGAGGCACCAGCTCTGCCTTCTTAGGACATAACAATATTTCTCCCAGTTTTGCCCATGTTGCTGGTTTGGCCCAGGCTCTCTCCTCCTCCCAGCTTCCCTGGGCGCTGCTGAGGCTGCACAGGGTGCCCCACAGCCCTGGGGTGCAGGGTGGGAATAGCCACTGTGGGATCATCAGCTCGTCTTCAGAAAGCAGCCGTTCAGCAGGCAGAGTGACGGCTGCACGGCAGGGACGGCGGTGTGGCAGGGGTGGCCATGCAGCAGGGATGGCAGAGTTGGCTGTAGGCAGAGCCGGCTGTAGGGTAGAGCTGGTTGTAGGGCAGAGCTGGTTGTAGGGCAGAGCTGGCTGCCACCGGCCGTGTGCCGCAGGGTGCAGCTGGCTGGCAGGAGGGTGGCAGAGCCAGCCTGCAGCACCACTTCCCCAGGAACTGCACTCACAGTCAGCCGTGAGGCAGCCTCTTTGCTGCACACGGAAGACAGTAAAGAGGATAAAACAAGATCTATTTGTTCAAAACACCGGGACTGTTTAGCAACCCAGACCTCCTGCTCTCTCCATCCACTTGCATGACGTACTGAGCTCGCAGACTGCAGCCTGTGCCCGTGTCCCCAGTGCCTCCGCACAGCCCCAGGCCATGCTGGTGGCCGGCCCCGTGCTTGGACTGCAGTTTCGGGTCTCGCTGCAGCCATTTCTTGCTCCAGTTGCTTCTCTCTGCAGTAGGCAAGCCAAAGTGATACTTCTGCACAAACCCAACCGAGGGGCATCGATTAGAGGAGGGAGGAAAATCAAGCTGAGGGAAGAAAAAGCTGCTAATTGCAACGGTTCAGATCTAATTAAAGAAAAAAAACAACCCAAAAGTGAAACCCAAAGACAAAATTATTATTGGAAATACAAAAAATAAACCCCTGTCTTCTTGAACAGACAGCAAACTCTGCTGAGTTTGTGTAGCCTGTATCTCTCTCCTGTCTCCTCCCATCTGCCCAGAATGAGTTTCCATAAAGCTGTCTCTTGACAGGACCAGCTCTTTTCTAACAATTCAAAGCCAGCCCACTGTTTGCTAGCAGAAGAAATCCCATCTGAGGATGGGGCAAGGGTGTACGTGAAAGGCGTCTGGGGTCTCATTTCAGCCTCGAGGCGAATGCGATGAACCCTGGCTCCGTTTTGTCCCTGTGATGGTTTCCCGGTGCAGTGTGTGCAGGGCCGTGGCTTGCAACGAGCCTGCTGCGGGGATCGACCTGCCCAGCCGGCCACCCAACACCTGTGGGCAAAATGGCGAGTGACCGTGCTCCCAGCAGGCATCTCAGACCCGCTGCCCTCCCTCAGGCTGCTCAACCTCAACTGCAAGTCATGAGACTCCATCTGAAATGCCGTAACATAAACAACAGGTTTGCCAGCCTCTTAAAGACTTTCAAAATCTGATCAAAACTCCACCAGCCCCAAATATTTACACGTCGTCACTATGGCGATGAAGAAAAATACATCCCGAGCTGCAGGAAGTGGGCTGTGATCTGCAGGCAGGGATGGGGAGGCAGGGGAAGGATGGAGGCCATCACAAACATGCCTTTTTTTTTCCTCTGGAGCAAATGGCCTGGGAAAGTCGGTGCTGGAGCGGCAGGACAGGATGCTCACAAGGCATTCCCCCGGGGTGAGCGCAGGGGGAGGCTTGGGCTGCCCCAAATTGCCGCAAGGGAGCCCATGAGCAGCAGGAGGGTCCCATCAAAAGGGTGCAGGATCCCCCTGGCAGCACCTGCTGCCCAGAGCTGGTGGGTGACAAGGGGAGCAGGGCAGGGCTGGGTGCAGGAGCAGGGGCTTGGCCAGCCCTTCTGCTGCGGGTACTCCCACCGCCTCTGCCCACGCGCGCTGCCTGCACCCTCCGAACCTCTCCGTGAACTGGTGTCAGTACAAGCGGGTTCAGCATGTTCAAGCTCCCGATTTACAGCGTGACTCATAGAAATGCAAAACCAAACAGGCTTCCCTGCAGAAAGACCTAGATCTTTCATTTTTACTTAATCCTTTGGCAGCTATTTCCAGATACCCTCACGTTTCACAGTTAAATGCCAACACCGACGCCGTAGAGGTCGGGATGCTGCTGGAGGCTGCCTTGCTATGCACCAACAGAACGTGAGATGTCACGAGCTGCAACAGTGATGTGTGGGCCAGGGAGAAGGTGTTTGGGTATGTACGTGCCGAAGAGAAAGGTGGAGGCTGGATTCAGGAGAGATGAAACAGCTCTATTGGAAACTTGTCCCCAGCTCAATTTCAGCTAAACTATTGGAAGTCTACTTCAGGGGTGATTGAACAGGTACCAGTGAGCTACTGGGTGGCCATAAATGTGGCCCCTGAAGCATTTTGGAGCTCTTGGGAAGTTGTGTTTGTGTAGAAGGCTCATTTGGCCCCAGAAAGGTGGCAATGCCTGTACCCACCCCATGGCCAAGCTTTCCACAGGCCCAGAGGTATTTACTATTATGCTGATACCAACCATCGTATTTCTGGTAGGAAATACTTCATGTATTTTATCACTCTTGCTCTCGTGAAATTTGGTATATGTATGAGCACTATACACACAACATTGTACATCTGTATCCGTATAGTCCTGTATAAGTATAGAGACACAAACACATATACATACTCCTAACATGGCATCTGGATCCTCAGTGAGTCAGAGAGTCAAAAAGGAGAGTTTCTGAATATTGTGCTTGGGGTCTGTCACAGAGATAAGCGTGCGTGGGTTTAGGGCAGTCCCAGACCCTGCTGAGGCAAACCTTGGCCGTCCACCCAAGTGGACACAAAGGTGCAACTTTCAAAACCTCCTTTGAAATCACCCTGTGCCTGTGACCACAGGGTGCCCACAGCCCCGGCATGTCCTATTGCCTCAGCTGGCACAGGTGGCAGGTCTCATGCCCTGCAAGGGACCCCAAGCCCTGCCGTGGGGCAAGGCAACCCCACGCTGCAGCCAGGGTCCTCGGGCACCAGGCGCTGCCTCCGTGCCCGCTCCCCACCATGGGGACACGTGGAGGAGAGCTCCTTGCAGCTGCATCCCTCAGACTGATGCTGAGGGATTGTTTTCTGTGTGTTTTGTGGGTACTTCAGTGACCTGGACCCTTGCACCTCACCGGCCACCGTGTGAATCACCCAGCTCTACCCTGGCATGCTGACAGTGCTGCCTGGTCCCAGCCCTGGGGACTGCCAAAGCCTGCGAGGCAGCAGCAGGAGCTGCCCACAGGGATCTGAGGGTGTCCCAGGGCTCACCCAGGCTCCCCCCTAGTCCTCGGTCACTCCCTGGAGGGTGCCAAGCAGTGGCCAACGGCTGGAGCAGAGATTGGCTCCTTCACACCTGTGAGCAGCAGTTTTTCAGTCGGATGTTCTCTGTGTGATTTCCACTAGAGATCCGTGGGGAAGACGTGGGGCACTGGTGTGCACTGAGGAAGTGGTTGTGTTAACCTACATTCATGTACCATTCAGTAATCCACACATAAACATGTATCTCTGCTCCTGTCTCGATGGACTCCTCATTTTGTCTCCTTGCACTGAAGGTGCAGCGTTTCCTTACCCTCCACAGCGCGCTCCCAAAAGTTGTGCCCAAAGCCCTGGCAAGACCAAAGGCCTCTGAGAGCTTCTGCTGCAACAGATGTGGTGGTTTCTCGGGAATCTGAAAAGGGAATGAAAATAACACCCCAGGAGGCTGGTCCAGAGGAAAGCCCCCAGCACCAGCGTGGCACGGGCACCCCCAGCCCTCCTGCCCGGGTGCTGTCTGGGCTTCGGCTGACAGAGTCAGCTCACGCTTCAGTAGCAGCCGAGGTGCTGCAGGGGCTGGGCAAGAGCCAGACCTGCTCGCCCCGAGCCACGCTGCCTTTGGGCACAGACAGGGTTTGGGTGCAGGGACAGGCTGAGCTCTGAGCTAAAACGTGTTCCTTCTGGAGCTCTGGGGGGGAAACATTGCAGGGAGGAGGTGCTCCTTTACATCCTCCCTCCAAGGCTCTCAGAGGGGCCTCATGCCCACCCCAGCCCCTCGGTGAGGACAGGTGGTCCCTGAGCTCACTGGCAGGCACAGCATGGACCCCAAGAAGGCAAGCAGCCCCCAGACTCGGTGCTGAGGGTCTCTGAAGGATGGCTGTTGCCTCTTTCCAGAATTCAAACAACCTCTGAGTGAAGCCATTTGTAAAATGACTTTTTAGAGTAACCTTGGCCAATGAATTGCATCTCCATGCATCCTCTTTGGTTCACACAATGGCATTTTTAGAAGGGACTAATGCAAACATTTTTATTTAGAATGTATTAATCATTATTTAAATATCAATACAGTTTTTGCAATAGTTATCAAGAGTTCCCAGTACCAGGGGAAAATAAAACATAACCACATGCTTGGCTATGTTCAGAGCTTTAGCAAGCCTCTCCATCTCTTAGCTGAACATGCAGGGGTGGTATGTGTCAGCACAATCTAATAAATACAAAATAAAGCAAATGTCTAAAGAGGTGTTTCCCTGTGGGCCTGGACGTGCCTACTGGCGAACCACAGCCTCCTCCTGCCATGTCAAAACCCTGCTGTGGGAACCGTTCTCTGGACTGGGATGCAGAGCGAGGAACACACGGTTGTCAGAGCAGCAATATCCAGCTCAGGAGAGACCAAGGGTTGGGGTACTGTCACCGACAGCCACGGACTGCTCAGAGCAGGCAGTCCCGGCTGCTGGCTGGCGATACCCGGTACTGCAGCCCAAGACAGCAAGCCCTGCATCTATTCTTTGTGCCTCCAGCTGCAGGTCAGTGTCAGTCCCAAAGCCCACACTGAAGGCCATGTTTAACTGCAATGATTAAAAAGTAATTTGCCTTCTGGAAAAGCCCGGGAACAGTAACGAGGCTGACACATTCCTCCTACCATCTTCAGGAAAAAAGTGAGTCGTGCTACTACTGAATTATAAACTCACATACATAACATTAAAAAAAAAAGAGAAAAAAAAAAGGGATCATTTTCATGTACTCCCAGGCAGGGTCCTTCCTCCCCAGCTGTTGTGGTAGTGGTCTCATTCCATCACAAACTGTTCCACACAAGCCAGGGCAGGCAAACCTGAAATCAGATGTCGCTGCCAGAGTTAGCAGTGTACATCTGCCAGTCTGGGAGAGAAGGAACGTGTTTCTGTTTTGCTCAGCTGTGCTATTTAATCTGGGAACATGAAGGACACAATTAATAATATATGAAATAATAAACCTCCCCCAAAATAATAGCTCTGCATAGCCCTAGGAAAGATCCTTGGCCAGCATAAATTAGATACTACAAAGGGAGAAGCTGCCAGAGGGAAGAGCTTCCCTGCAATTGTGGCTGTGGTGATCGAGGAAGGCTGTTTGCCTGAAAAGTTTGGGTTTCCCTTCAAGAAAGAGTAGGAGCTCTTCCTAACTCTGACTGCTGTCATGCAGCACAACCCGAGTTCTGAGTAAACGCTACTGAAAGCCTAGACACTTGGGAGCTGTATGAACAGCTAAGGCCCGAGCAAGTCCTTTTCATCTAAGCTTTTGCCTATGAGAAAGGGGAGATGACAGTCCCCAACACTTCCCTGGGCTTCCTCTTTCCCCTGCTCCTTGCCAGATGTCACACTGCAACACTGCCCGTCTGGTCCCTTGGTGGGCAGTGCCGGGTGTGAGCGCGTGCTCCCCACCACCCTCCTGGGCTGGCCGGGCTCACCGGGGACACAGCAGACATGCAATGACTGCACCCAGCTCTCACGTCAGGCACAGACTCCAGGGCTCCTACACCGATGGAGTGAGAGGAGGGTTTGCTACACAAACTGAGCCTGGCTTGGGTTACAAAGGCTGGCTGTTGCATGACATGGGATACAACGGGGACATTAGACAGCTATTGGAGACAGCTCTGCTGCTTCATGCCAATGAATGCTTTTGCTGCCATATATTCTTGTGAGAGCCCAGCCCGCTCCTGCCTTGCTGCAGGTTCAGGCACACTGAGAGATGATGTTGGAGTTGCAGTCTAAGGTGTGAGTGTGGCTTCTTTTGCAGTTTTCGGGCCCACAGCCAGCACCAGGTGGGCTGAGCAAGTCCAGGTAGTAGGGGGACTTGAGGAAACGGCGGTAAGAATCCTTTTCCATGAGGGTGAATATTTTTCTCTGAGCCTCATCAAAGCAGGACAGCGTAGGTTCCAGCATGTTGTGGCTCGTCTTCTCCCGTGTGCATGAATCCAGGTTCACCTGTGGGCCAAAGGGACGGCGTAAGTAGAATCTGTCCCAGAATTGGCTAGCATAGGCAAGGGAAAATCCAAGCACCAAGCGTGCTTAAGCTGTCTTTAATGGGCTGTGGTCTGAAATTGCCACTGGACACCCAGTAGCCTTGGCAGAATCTATGCAGCTGGATACCAGTGCATCTCTCCTGCCAGAAGAACTGTCAGGGGAGACTGACACACACCCCTCGGGGATGCAGCCAGCCAGGAAAGCTGAGCAGCTGCACAGGAGCAGCTGGGACAATGGGATTCATAGTCCTCTTGGGCTTCTCCCATTTGAGTGTGCATGTGGGATGGCCACGTGGCTGTAGCTAAACACACTTCCTCTCTATCCAAGTTTAATATGAAAACAACAAAAAATTTGCAACACCATTTGCTTGCTATCTAGCAGAGCAGCAGCACCCTGCAACTCTTGTGAATCTACTGATCTCTACTTCCCTGTGGTGCTGGCCTGGTTCAGAACTTAGGGTGATACCTTTGCTCAAGAAATGTTCTGTGCACATACCTCTTTTGTTGCCTGCACTGAGATGAATTCATCATAGATCTTTCTGGCCTTGAGGCTGAGCTTGGCTGGTGACTTGGTTTTCTTGTAGTCCTCACAACTGACCCAGAACTCGATGTTTTCCTCACTGTACTCGGACTTGAGAAAAGCACGGAAAGCAGCCAGTCCTCCTACAGATTGTTTAGAAGAAACCCAGATCAGATGACAGAACCAGTGTTGGTTCCTGGATAGTCATGAACTCCAGTGCCTCAGCAAACAGCAATTCTGGGTTCTCCTTCCCAGAGCTCAATGAGCAGCAACTCTGGGGCTAGCAGCAGGGATGGCTGTCTGCCTCCACAACAGTTGCTGTGCATGCTGAGGGAGGCTGGAATTCAGACAGGCCTCACGGGGATGTCACACAGGGGTCCACAGCTGCCTGCTCCCCCACTGTGACCTTCAGCGGCTCAGCCAGGAGAGCACAAGCAACTCGCACGTTCCCAGAAACCCCGAGGAGACAGCCAACACACACCACAGAGTCTCAGGCCATGGGAACAACTTGAAGGAAATATCAAGGACAACAGTATAGCCTGGAAACAATGGGAAGACAAAGTGTCCCATGGGCTCACAGCGGCAAACAGTTTTTCCACTGTTTGGTTCTTGTTTAACCCCCTGTTAACCGTGTGCTGCAGTCTTGCTTTCCCCTTGCGCAAGGGCTAAACCAGTTGCCTTCACAAAAGGGACAGCTCAGCAGTAGATCAAAGCCTCACTCATGATACATTGGGATTGTCCCTTGGATCTGACCAAGAGCACCCTTCACCACCCCTCCCAGAGGCCTGTGTGGGCAAAGTTGCTACTGTGTGCTGCTAAGAGACACTGGATAACTTCCATGTCCCCTCTAGGGACCGCTCAGCAGAGACACGTTACGGGCCGCACCCTCACCATCTCCAGCAGAAGGGCCCCCTTTACTTACTGTCATGGTGGATCAGGTTTTCCAAAGAGTCTGCCCACTTTCTGACTTCTTCTTGGCTAACCCTAAAAGATGACAAAGGGAGAAACATAATGAATATTTAAGGCAGTACAGAAAGGACAAAATTGGTTTTCAGCTCAGCACCATTAGAAAATTCTTTCTCTGATTATTGTAAGAGCACATACGAGAGACCAAGAAGGAAATGTCTGCTTGCTTTACAGAGACCCCTGGGGATCCCAGATCTAACCTACAGAAATTCCAGTCTGCAATTCCTGTCACCATGGGCTGGAAAGGAATTTTCCTGGAAAAATTGTTGGGGACTTTGTGTTTCTTTTCTGACTAGCTGCATCTCTTACTGGGGCACAGGCCTGGGTCACTTTTACAAGTCATACCAGCGATCTCCAAAGGGCTGATGTCTTTAACCTGGCAAGGGAACAGTAGCTATATGGTAGAGAGAGGAATACGGGAAGTAGAAACACATGGGGAACGTGAGAACACATCCCACATTCATTCCTCCTACCATATCAGAACATTCTAGGGCTCATCCATTCCAGGAGCATACCTTGGCCTTTGGAGTCCTTCTTGGAAAGGACACCATCTATTTGCACCTCAGTGAGAGCAGTGATACCCTGACAGGCTGTTCTCTCTGTTTTCTGTGCCAATACCTTTGTGCAGCTGTGTGGACCATTGCACAAATCAACTCAGAGACCGTGATGCTGATTCTGCAATGTGTCAAGTCACACTGGGTCTTGTGATGGCGTTATTCCCCTGTGCAGGAGACTGCATAAGTCTTTCCATGTGCACATGCATATTGAATCACAGAAGTGTTGGCAGAAAGGGACCTCTAGTTCAACCTTCTTCATGGAAAGGGACTATCAATACCTGAGGACTATTGCCACACTAGATTCAAACATGTAGGTGTTCAGCAGGCACTATGGGAAGCAGCAGCAGAAATGCTAACAAAGTTCAGCTCAGTGAAGGAGGAAACAACACATTGCAGCCAGCCTGGGCTTAACTACATGGCAGCATCTGCTCTTACCTCTGGCTTGAAGCTATTTTCTCCTTCTTGCTCTGGGAAGAGCTGTAGTCACAGGAGTCCGACTTCTGCAGCAAGAAGCCCAGACGATGCTTCATGTCTTTGGCACTGAAAGAAACAATTCAAGAATGAGAGAAGATGATGCGTTAAAACTCCCTCTGCAGCCTCCTCACCCACAAGAAGCTTGTTCAGCATTACTCAGTGACACAAATGCAGGTCACAGCTAGTCACTCCAGTGCTGACTTTCCACTTCTCATGTAATGCACATTTCTGTTTCTAGACAAATACAACAAAGTCAAACAAACAATTTTTCACATTCAACAGCACCATTTTCTCGCTGAGAAGGTCATCAGCCCAGAGGCAGAGGGTAGCAAATGGGGAGAATCTGCTGTTTTCTTACTGTTTGTTTACAGTTAAAATATTGTGATAGAAAGTCATCACTGTTCTGTAAATGTGACACTTCTCCTTGAGCTGATTTGCCCAGCTACCAATGTCTGGTTCTTACGCCCTTACTAATATTTTCCTGCAGCCTTTGCCATCTCCCCACCTCACCACCTCACTCAGCTACAGGAACAGGAAGGCCATGACACAGAGGGAAGGGGAGGAAGCAAAGGGCTTGGAGCAGGACCATGGGGTGAGATCAGGGGATGAGCCAGGAGCTTCACCACAACCAGCCCACACTGACTGCAAGCTACTCCCTTGCTGCAAAACAGGCGCCTACAAGGCTGCACACTTAGTTTTGTTCTGCTTTCCAGTGTGCTCTGGACAGCCATTGCCTCACAGTAGCATCTAGATATGCAGCTGATATTGGCCTCAGCATCTCTCTGGATTTCCTTCCAGGTCAAAAACAAGAGGGCAGGTAAATCAGTCCTGCTTGCTCAGGGGTGCAAGCCCTGGCCTGCCACAGTGTGCAATGATAAGCGGGGAATTATTTTCCTGCTCCTCAGATCAGAGCCTGGAAAAGAGCAAGAGGCTGTGCCACGGGGCTAGGCTCACGTAGCTGCTCAGACTCCCAGCACTGCTCTTTGCTCCAGCCATAGCACCCTGTCAGTGCTCCCGGCCATATCTTATCTCACTGTTTGCTTGTGCTCATAAATGTTTCCTAAATAACTCCAGCACTATGGTGAGAGTGAAGGAAATTCAAAGCTTCTTTAGAGCAGGGTGCGTGTCACCAGAGCCCACACCCAGGCAGGCACTGGGTACTCTGTGCTGTCACGCTACTTGCCCCCAAAAGGAGACCACTCAGCTCTGCAGGAGGGCAGCAGCAGGAGGAAACAAGGTATTGCTGTTTGCAGTGAGTCCTACAGCTTTCTGGGAGAGAGGGATTTTTTTGGGAATCCAGGACAAAGGTGGTTAAAAGATGTGATTTTTTTTTTCTTTATATTTTTTAAAATGTTCCCTCACCCTGTCAAACATTCCTGCAAATTGGGGGGACGGAGTCAATATTTTTCCTCACATTTTCAGCACTTGTCTTCAAATCCTCCATGAGCAGGGAGCTTTTTCTCCCAGAGAGGAGTGGGCTGAGTCTCAGTTTGTATTTTCCCAACCGTCTCCCATTGCACAGCCACTGGGGAGCAGCTCAGGAGCACTCCTGAAGGCATGCGTGGCCAGAAAGGTAGTGCTGTGCTGTCAGAGACCCCTGCAAGTTTGCAGGGGCTGGATGCGCAGGGAGTTCTGTGGGGCTGGCACCATTCTGGGGACCTATGCCACCTTGCTGGGGGTCTCCAGGCCCCATAGCACTCTCCAGGAGGGCTCGTGGCCACCATGCAGGCATAGAGACCCCCTCATGATGTGCTACGAGGCAGACCATGCCGCTGAGGGCATGATGGGGCTGCAGAAGCTCTGCTCTGCCAGCGCAGGGATGCCTGGCTGGTGCCACACACCAGGGTGCAGCCAGATCCTGTGCCCATGGGGTACAGCCCATCCTGATCATCACTGCACAATGGGGTATGGCCAGCCCCACACCAGCCCCACAGCGCTGTGGAGTGGGGGTACAGCCTGACCCAGCCCCTCACCATCAGTACACACCAGGGCGTACAGGCTGACCCCACACTGGCTGGTGCTGCATCCCCAGCCGCAGTGCCCTGGGCTGGCCCGCATCCCTGCCCAGTCTGCGGGCCACTGGGTCTCTGGTCCTGCCAGGCTGGGTATCTGCATTTGGGATGCATTTAGGGAATGACTCTCAATTTTTTTTGCTATCCCATCTGCCTTGCTTAACCCTTCAGAAAAGAAAAGAAAATTCAGCAGAGAAAGAGGATTCCAAGGAGAAAAGAGGTGCAAGGCTTACGGCAGAATCAGATGACAGGAATATAAAAATATAACAATGCTAAGAGCTGCTTGTTTTGCTGATGGGAAGGATGGGTTTAGAGTTCCCATAGCTCAGTACAAAACCTTTATGCAATCCTGCTTCTGACGAACAGGGGAAAAAAAGCCTGTAAGCAATCATTTGTATCTAATCTTACAAAAGAATCTGAGCAGAATCATAGAATGGTTCGGGTTGGAAGGGACCTTAAAGATCATCCAGTTCCAACCCCCTACCCATGAATCTGCCACTTCTGCTTCAGACACCAAGTGCAATACATCAGCAGATCTCCAGACTAACAAGACCATTAACAGAGGCTCAGAAATAAACAGTACCTTTTTAAGCAAGTGGCTGGCAGTGCAGCGAGTCCCTTGCACATCTTGCTCCAGAGATCAGTTCTGTATTCCAGGAATAACAACAACGCAGGAGGCGGCAGAGGCTGCGCACGAGTCCTTCACCGTCTGCAGAACCCAGTCTCGCCTCTGAGCCGGCTGCGCTGCCTTGGCTGTGTTTTATAGCCTAGCCCAGACAGCGCAGCAGCACTCGGTGACCCAGTCAGGACTCAGCACAGCGGCAGCACCCGTCCCCTTTTTGCCCACCCAAGAGGAAGAGGGTGACGTATAAACCGAGACAAAGGAGTGAGTAGGATTGAAAACCTTACCAGAAATGAAGCTTGGTGTCTGGCTGCAGAGGTGGATTCTTTTAAAAGGGGGGGAAAAAGCTTCAGGGGCTTTCCTCTATTGCAAAAGATGGAACGGTGCAGATAAAAGCTGGAGGAGATTTTCAGAGGTGCACACACAGTAAAAAGGGTCAAAGAATCAATTCTGAGAACAGAGATGAGCTTTGCTGGTTCATCTGTTCATTTTCTCCTTCTAGTTAAAGCAACCTGAGGAAAACAAGGGACAAGAATTTTAGATACAAAAAGTTCCCATAATCTCAACAAATGCAGAAACCAGAACTTTAAGGAAAGAAGAGTGTAAATTCACCAGGGAACTACCCAGGCAGATGAGACTGGCTTCATTCTAGAGGCATGTGGGTATATATGACTCCAGCTACACCACTTGTTCTCAGCCCTTGGAGGGTGCAGAAGGCAGTTGCCCCTCTGGAGAGAGGGAATTGGCTGATATTTATTGAGTCGTGGCTCAGCACAGCCTGTGCCATCGTTATAAAAGAAGGGAAAGCTTTGGGCAGACGGGCATGCATATGGTCTGCTGCACTTAAATTCATGCTCCTGCTGTGAAATAAAGAAGCGTCAGTTCAGCAGCAGGCTGCCTGCCTGCACTGCCCACTGATGCGCTCCTTCTCCCTAGAAACCTTTAAATACTTTGCCCACCACCTGCAGAAGTGGCAGGGTAAGCTTTTCCCTCCTGTGTCTCTAGAGCCTACAGCAAGCAGCACAGACAACCCAAATCCCAGACGAGTTTACCTGCCTTGGCATACTGCATCCTCTCAGATCATTAACTGTGCTGAAAGGCAATGCTCTAATTAACTTTAAAATGCTTTTGTACAAATGTGACTATCCTGTTGCCAAACCTGAGGCAACGTGCCTTAAAGTCCTGCCGTTTGGGCTAAAGATCAGCTCCAGTGCAGGGCAGTGTAAAACTAACTGAGTGAATCCCCTTGTGTTTTTAGTGTCGGTGAGTTGAAAGCACTTGGGTGGATCTGTAGGAAGCAAGTGAGCACTGGCAGAGTTGGTGCCAAAGCTCCCTGATGTCTTCTGTTTAAGAAGAAAAGCCAAAGGGCAGAATATGGCCAACAGGAAAAAACTAATTAATAAATCGCTAAGTATTTAAATTAACTTAATTTCCATCTCAAATTTGTGCAGTGTTACTGCTGTTCATGTGCAACTGAAACACATTCATTCAAGCAATTCAAGAGCTCAGCTGGCCAACATGGTCGAGGTGTCTGCAAGCTCCAACCCTGACCCTGGCAGCTGGAACCTGACCTCCTGGCTGAGGAGGGTCCCCAGGGCTGCTTGCTAGGGCAGGGAACCTCTGCTCAGAAACTGCAGAAATTCTGCAGTGTCTCTGCAAATTGGTGTGTAACCAGATTCAGGAACGTCACACTTCTCTGGGGATTGTAAGCACATTCGCTTTGTGGCTCCAATGGCACTTGAACACTGGTGTCGTCAACATCAAGTCACCTTCTGCATTCCCCAACTTCTGTGTGAGTAGGCTGTAAGAAGAAATTTCTAATGCTGCCATCACAACAGCCAGCCCAAAGGGCTTTGCAATTGAGACCATGCTCCCTGGGCTGGGCATGCAGACTGCTAGAACTGCTGGAGTTGAAATTTCCCTTTTTCCAGTTCATTAACACAGACTGGTTCAGTCTGACTCCCATGTGAGGAGTTTGGGCTTGCATACTGTTTCTCCTCTAAGCTGTGTTTCCCAGCTGCTGCAGTTTAATATCCTCTTAGCTGCTCCAGCTGGTCCCCAATCAAAAGTACCCCTTCCATCTCCTACCCATCATAGTCAGGGCCCTTCTCCCAGGGAACAAACTGTACTGTGCTCAACACCAAAATCTCTTCCTCCCTGCCAGATACAGAAGCGGCAGCTCATGCCTCTTTTTATGCCTGTCACGTCAACTCTGGCTCACTTCATCATCGGTGAGAGCGGCTGGGGGTGCGAGGCTGGGAGCAGGGGCTCCCTGGCCAATACAACTCTTGGCCGTGCGGAGCTTTGGAGGCACCCAGGGGTTCACAGGAGATAGCATGATAGGAAATGTGTGCAGTTCCCACTGTGGCATCTCTCATCCTCCACCCTACCTCCCCAAGCAGCTCGAGACAAGGCTATGAAGCGGCGCTTTCCCTCCCACCATCGCTGCTAGGGAAAAGCGTCACACGCGTGCTCACCCCCGTACACAAGTGTGTGTGGGATGTGTCCCCCGGCTGCGCTGCAGCCCAGCAGCAGGCCGTGGGAGGAGGCAGGGAGCACAGGGAACGCTGCTTCAGTGGTCATTGCCCAGAGCCAAGCTACTCCAGGCTGTTGCCCTCCCAACAGCGTGGGGCTCTCCCGCCTCAGTCCCTTCCCATCTCGGAGCAGCATGCTGTGGGATGCATGAGCGTGCAAGGAAAACGGCTGCTTTGCGTCACTGGAAACAGAGAAGGGCACGACATGGGCGCTGTGAGGACGTGCTGCTGGGCCAAAGCCTCTTCTGTCACTGCTGCCTTCCCCAGTCCACCTTGCAGAGGCTAGCAGTACCCCGCTCTTCCTCCTCTTCATGTCTCACAAAGCCAGCCAGGCACCTTGGAACTGGGCTAGCAAATCACCCGGGTGTGCAGGGGGACATTGCCTGTCTTTCTTGTGGGCATCCCCATCCCAATACGTATCTGGCCCTCAATCTGCTCTGCAGGCAGACTGGTGAGGAACCAGAGCAGCTCCCACACCCTTGAGAAGCACTAACCAGGGTGGCACTGGTCCCCACAGCTCCAGGCTGCAGAAGCCCTGCACAAACAGCTGCCCTGGTGACACTTCTGCCCATGTGAGTGGCCCCAGCACCAAGCTCTGCTGCGGGGAGCGGACCTGGAGCTGCGCTGAACTCCCCAGTTTGCTTCTCCCATACCCCAGCCCCACACACTGTGCACAAAATCCCTTCCACTGCAACATTCCACTGTTGATTTCTTCTCCAGTACGCCCGTTAGTGGGTAAGATTTCCTTCCATTAACGAGGGCTGCATCTTCTCCACATACGTGTATGCTTTGATTGAATTATGGCTAACGAGCTGGGAGCAGAGTGCCCTGGAAGGACCATTTGGATCTGGGCTTGGATGAATCAGTTTAGCACGTGCCTGCGCCTGACAGTGCATGCAGCCACGTTTCCTGTCCCAGGGCACTGACTATGGCCTGACCTCTCTAAAATACACATGGAGAGGCCACGCTTGTCCCCACAGGGTCTCCTTGCCAGCACTGGGATTCCCAGAAACACTGTCCCACAGCATAGTCTGAGGAAATCATTCTTTCCCATGTCTCTGCAATGCACTGCCTGACTTCATGCGTGACCACAGCCATGGCCCTCACAACCAGCCCCCAGGGGCAGCCTCTGAGGAGAGAGCATCTCCTCCCAAACTAGCCCTGGCGAGAGGGGTGACTCACCATTCTGCCACACGGTTAATTCACTGCTCACAGGGAAACCTTCTCAAGGGGGTCTACCTCCAGGCTGGCCCAGCCACCTTTCTGCTTCTCTTGGACAAGGTGTAGGTGAACTTTTAACGCAAAGAAGCTGTGGCCTGTTGTCGTACTTTCTTGCTGAGCCTGCTCCTCTCTGAAGTGGTGCTCTGTAACTGTTAGCACATTCATTCAGCACATTCCTTAGCCCCAACTTCGTACAATCCATACAACCAAACTCATTAATTTTCACATGGTCTGAGGCGTTTTTTACTTATCCATGCATGTACAACACCAGTAGATTTTTGTTATTTCTAAGTGCTTGGAAGTGCATAATAATTTGGGGGTTTTGGTTGGGTTTTTGGGCAGCTTGCTTCTCCTGTTACTCCTCAGAAGAAAATATTTCATCTTGTATCAAAGGAAGAATTTTGTTCAGCCCAAATGGATTTATTTTTCTCCTGGCTTAGGTTTGCTAATGAAATAAGTGGGGGTTTTTTGTCTGGCTATTGTTTTTGTTTGTGGGCATCAGACAACAGAAAAAGCTATTATTTCAGTAATTTGCTGTCCAGTTTCCCAAATATCTGTCTCATCATCCATCTTGATTAACAGCCCCTTAAACTTTTCCTCTTAATCACTAAGAAAGTTTTGAATAACACGGCCACAAACCAAGCCAACGTATACCTGTTTACTGATGCTTTTCCAACAGTAAAAACACTTTGAAATGTCTCACTGAGCCACTTTTAGTCCATTTAATATGGATTTGATGGCATTTTAAGCCAAATATTGACAGCAAGTCATATTCATTTATAAATCTATTTCACCACTACAACTCCCCCATAAAAGCACTATTAAGCTCATTAGAAGAGGTCTATTTTTCCATTAAATCACATCAGCCAGGATCAATTATATCACCACCTTTTCAAATGAGCCTGCTATCGTCCATACTAATAGTGCTCCTGCACTGATCAAAAGGTTAATAGCTCCATGACTATATAGCTCACCCAGCTCAGACCATGGCTTTCTTTCAGTCTCCTTTTATTCTAAATGAATAAAAATGACCACCCGTTGTCCTGAGAGCTCTTTAGCCTATTCCTCCAAGAGTCTTAGTGCAGCCAGTTGCACTTGGTTGATATAAAACCATGTAGATCATCCCCAGGGCTGTGTAGCCCTCAGGCAGGGACACACTTGCTCGTCTTTTGCAAGGCAAAAGCAGACACTTGCATTGTGTCCCAGCTCTGCCTGCAGCTCCTCTGGAAGTCTCCCAGTGCCAGACCCCAGTGCTGCCATTGCTGCTTCTGTTTTTCTGTCCTTGAGATGTGCCTGAGGGTGTGAAGCAGCCGTTTTTGTCCTATCTGTGTGCTGCCAGCCCCTTCTCAGTCCTCACACCCTGGCTGAGGCACAGCACCCAATAGCTGGGTGCTGTTCCCACTGAGCAAAGGCAGCTCTAGTGAGATGTGCACTGTAGACTGCTCACAGTGAGCAATGAAACTCTTGAGAGAAACCAGGTCTAAGTATTTTCATTCCATATTTTGACCACCTGATATATAGTGTAACAGGAATTTAGCTGCTGTTGATTTAAACATAGTTGTGTGTTCCTTCATGTTCCTCTTCACAAGCTGTTTGCACTTACTATTTGAAGCTTACAGGGAAATCCCCTATTGAGGCAGAAGCTGTGATGGACCATGGTGGGACAGCTCAGATTGACCCCTGTGGGCCCATCATCACATGAGCTCACAGTGGTTTGCACACACCTCGCCTGGGGACCTCTTACTCGTGGGCAGGTTGCTTCACCTGAACGTGCCCTAAGGCATAAGGGGGGAGGTGGCATAAAGGGAGGCAGGAAGAGGGTTGATACATCAGAAATTCAGATGCCTTTGGTACAGTGTACAACAAAAACACTCCTGGTGCCTTCTGCACCTTAGCAACCCAGCTGTGCAGTGACTTCTTTTCTACAGCTTTAAAAAGCTCAACTTTTTCATGTGATAGAGCTATCTGCTGCTTAGACATTCACTAGAGGATGTGAAGCTACAGGCTGCAAGGCTAAATCTTTCATTGCTGCAGATCTAGCAAGATCCACTGTCTTAACCTTAGATGGACCTTTCTTCCTTCCTTCCCTCTTATCTTTCCACTGGCAGCTGAGCAGGATTAGAGCTGCCATATGACAAGGGCCCATGTCAGGGAACAAAGGCTACAGCTTTATTCAGAAGTACAAAGCCCAGGGGACATTTTGTCAGTGGGGTCACGGCTCAGCGTCCAAAGCTTGTTGCTTACTGCTCTGGTCACAGTTTAGTTGTTTAATTCTCTAAAGCTCGCTTACAAAAGGCAGCTTGGAAGCAGTGAGCACGTGTCAATGCCTGTCTCATGGGTATGCCAGTTATTTAAAAGGTGATGTCTGAAAAGTCTGTAGATGGGGTTGCAGAGCATCATGATTGCAGGCTAAAGAAACACAAAAGCAAGGACAAGCACTTGCAGTAGAGAAACAGCATCCATTCAAAGCACTGCGTGATGCCAGCCTGCTGCATGCAATGCCCAAGTTGACTCAGAGCAGAAGTAAATGCTCTGGATGTGGCCCCAGCCTGAAGGGCAATTTTAAAAGGTGCCAGGTATTAAACAGATTGGTCAGCCCTGATGTGCAGCTAGTTTAGAAATCACAAAAAGGAAGCAGCAAAATGAAACTGTGCTGAAAACAGCGGATCCTAGCCTGAAGTTCCTTGATCTATATCTTGGAGGGGAACTGGACAGAATGAAACTGCAAGTGGCAAACAACCACTGTAGCAAAAACATGGAATTACAACACTGGCAATAAGTCACTTGTGGCAGAGGCTGACTGCACAGAAATGCATAGAGTGTATAATAGACATGCAAAGTCTCTGGAAAACAGTCACTGCTCAGTGAGCTTTTTTTTGCCCAGACCTCTTGCTATTTAAAATTTATGTTGCAGCAGTGCTGAAAATCCAAGCAGACCTGAGCTTCACTGTGCCACAGGGAAAAAAAGGCAGAGAAAGATCTGTGAGCAAAATCTATAGCACGTGGTACATGGCTGTGCCCTGCAGCTGATGCTCAGAGCATCGTGCTGAGAGTGACAACATTTAATGCTTCATCATTTAGAAATTTCTGCTTTTTCAAAAAAAGAAATAAATGTTCCATGTTCTTGTATTTCATCTTTCTGAACTTCTCAGCAGGATGCATATGGCTGAGATCTTACTGTCTCTTCGGAAACTGTTTGCCTGGATACAGGCTGGATGATAAAGATTGCAATTACTGGCTCAGCAGGTGAGACTCTGGCAAGCTGCTATCCTAAGGCACGTTTGTGCTTTGGTGTTTCATCCAGAAATAAGTTTCAACACAGAAGGAAAAAATACGAACTTCTCCACCTGTTTTGAATCAAGCTTCCTGTATCTCTAATTGGCTCATCTAACACACCATCACTTGGATCACACAGGACTCTGACCAAGACCTATTGCAGCAATCCCTAAAGTGTCATCCACAGAGGACTTGTGGTCCCAAGGATATAATTCTTCAAAGAATCAAAGGAGATGTTGCCTCGGATAATCTCAGAGATGGAGACACAAAGGTGCACTATGGACCTGGACTTTCTCAGATGAAGTATGTTCAGATCCAGGGTACTGTTTCTGATCACTGGAGAGATAAGATAGCTCTGAAGACAAGCATGGTTCTGAAAGGAGCTATACTGTTCAACATTAGCATGGTATAAGCTGACTGCCATTATGTACAAAATGCTCGATACTCCGTTAGTATGGAGTATTTATCTTTGTGCACCGCAGGAAATTGCAAGCCTCTGATGCAGGTAGTACTGACAAATTGTGCTTCCCCATTTTGTGAAATTATGCTGCAGGCCCAGTCAGTCCAGCTAATCTTCACCCACTAAACACTTACATGAGATTGCCACTCAGCCTAATTTCATGAGCTTGTCCCACCTGGAAAGGATTGGCAGGCATGAACCCTGGTTTGTTACAGAGAGCACTAGATGCCCATAAAAACATGCCCAATATCCTGTCAGCCAGAAAATCCTCCCTGGCCATTGCTTGTCCACTCTGTCACTGAGATAGCTTCGCATGATGACCACACACTGCACTCTGCATTCACTTCTGCTCTGAGACGTGTCCTACCTCTTTGCTGCCAGCAGACCCCAGCTGTATTCCTCCCTTGCCCTGTGAGCACCAGCATCTTGGGGTGCCTGTGGAGGGAAGGACAGGATAAGGAATATGGTGGAGCCACGATGGCCAGAAATAGGAAAGGGCTGGGGTCATGAGAGCTGGAAAGGAGGAGAGCAGGAGGGGAAGAAGTGGTCAGTGATGTACAGGGGGCACAGGAAGCTATGTGAGGGGAGGCCCCAGAGATTAGCCGTAGGAAAGAGGAGGACACGTCCCATGTCATCTGGACAAGACAATCCTTGGGAACACTGTCCAGAAGCCAAGGGTCTCCAGAGAGACTTGGCTGTCTCTGGAGGGAGCATGTGCTTGTGCTGAGTGGCCTTGCTGCCCTGCAAGGGAGGTCATGGAGAGCTGAAACCAATGCCCCGGTGCCTTGAGACAGCGTGGTAGGATCTCTAGGGGAGCTGTGCCAGGCACAGGCCTCCAGCATGACCTTTCTGCTCAGCAACATCCCTAACTCTATTTATTGTTATCTTGTGCTCGAGATTCATAATGGAGAATCACTTATCTTCTCCCCGAGTAAGAGCAGCTAAAAATAGCGCTAATATAACAAGGATGAGAGATGAATTTACACAGTAGAGCAAGAAAGCCCAGAAAGCCCTCACAGCCATTATAAGCTCCCACAGCTTTCAGATGTGCTTTCAATAGCAAATGCTCTTGCTGTTTGTTAGGCAAAGAAGGAAATTGCCTAAGACAGTTGCATATGGCCCGGAGAGCTTCATATTGGAGTGATTTCTTTTTCTCCCCTCTCCCTTCAACATACCTCACTGCTATCCACCTTGCAACCCTGCTTCCTTAACCAGAATATGTGGGGCTGAGCTACCAGCAGGTGTGCACAGAGCATCTGGTGAGGCATCACACCAAACCTTGCAGTGGGAGAGAACAGCCTGGTCATCTGTCATTTTCTAAGTCAGCATCAAGCTACAGTGAGGCATTTTTTCCTTGTCAGAGACAGATGCTGCCAAAAGCACGTATGGCTTTTTCCAGGCTCCCCCTCAGTTAGGGCGCTGCAATTTCTGCCCTGTGTGCAGGGTCTGTCCCTTCTGATGTGGGCTAGTACATCTGCAGCTCAACCTTTGGGTAAGCACTACGGATTTGTAAAATTTTTAAACACTTGTTGATGACAGAAAAGCAGAAGGCTCAGGAAGGGAAACAGCCAAGAGGTGAGGCTACCATGATACCTGGATCCTTGGTGGTCACACTTCTTTGGATGGTGTGACAGGTAATCCTAGCTGCACAGTAATCCAGCTTCAGAAGGAGGAGGGGGAAACGTAGAAAGAAACCTGCTCACACCACACCAGATTAGCTGCCTAGACACCTCAGGAAAGCTGCAGGAGCTCCAAGTTTAAGCCTTATCTTAAGAAAAAAGGCCATTTCCCCCTCAGAGTTCAGCCCTTTGAATCAAAGGGCCGGGTGACACCCCACCCTGGTGCTGTTTTGCACGCGTGCTGGCTCTAGCTGCGCTCTGCTCAGCACACAGCGCTGCACAGACCCTGAGCAATCCCTGCCCCACTGTGAGGCTAACACAGAGGAAGGGGCTAATTTCAACTCTCCAAATCATTCTGGAGGCTTTTGAGAGTGCTCACCTCTCCTATTCTAATATACAAGGGCTCCAGGGAAGCCACCTTGCAGCCTGAGCTGTATTTAGAGTGACGGGCAGCTGATGCAAACCAGGCTCAAAGGCAGTTTGGGAAAGATAAATTGGGTAGAGAGAGGCCTGGCTCACCCCTCCCCATAGCCACAGTAAAGCGTTTGATGTGTCTCTTCCCTGCACTTGATCACGTTCCTGTTGCCTCTCTGATTCATATTATGCAACTGATTGACTTTGCAAGATATGAGAACAAAGTGTTTCCTTGCCCTGCTCCCTGATGCGCATTAAGTGTGTTAGATTAGAAGGCTGAAGCAGAAATCAAAACAAGCCCTCAAGCTTGGTTTCTCTGCTAATCATTGGTGCTCATATCCTTGTTACGCTGAGGGACTGTGCTACAGCAATCTAGGCACCATCCTGGGCGTGCTTCCATTGGTCTGCAGAACTCTTCTGTTGCAGCTACCCAGTGAGGACTATGACACTTTCTGTATCAAGCAAAAATTGTGTTCCAACACCATTTTTCTCGGTAAGGGTTAATGAGCAACTCTTGAAGCAGCCTCTGATCAATGAGATGTGAAGGAAGTAAGCCAGGAGGCACAGAGGCCAGCTGTCTTGCCAGCTGCGTCCCAGTCACAAAAAATAAAAGTCGCGGAGAAAGGAGTGGGACCAAGAGCACCACCTGCTCAAGGAGTGCCACAACCCCTGAAAGCATGGCTCAAGGTATTTCTCATGAAAGGTCAGACTGCTTCTGCTCAAGAACTCATTGCCCTAGGGCCAGCATGTTCCAGTTTAGCATCTTCAGCTTGGTGCAACATCCCTAGGTCTGGTCTGTTAAAAGGACTTTGCACCATGATGCTCATACTAGGAGGGAACAGGCACCGTCGATCGATGACACCCACATCATGTACTTTCACAGCCAAGGCACATCAACGTGGTAGTGCTGGGCTTTACAGAGTTACTCTGCCACATGAAATCTGGTGTTGACAGGAGGGGTTTTTGCTTCTGTTTTTCTCCATTTTCCTGCATCCAGCTGTGGACTGCCTTTACTTACGGCTTCTGGATAATAGAGGCCGAATCCCACTGTGCTGTTTTACTGCTCTTTAAATCCTCTAACATATGCACACTTAGTCCAAAACCCACCAGTCCAGTAGGAGAGGC
Organism: Caprimulgus europaeus; assembly: GCA_907165065.1. The sequence goes on along the minus strand of OU015534.1, from coordinate 26,317,971 downwards.
AGGTTGGACTTTGTCAGCAGCAGAGACCAAGGTGGGCTCAAATTTTAAAGAAATTAGCTCTAAAATCCTGCTTGTCTTTGTTCTGTGTGAGTCACACAAGGCAATGTGCAGCAGAGGCTGGAAGGGGAATGGGGATAGCTCACAGCAGAAGGATTATTATTTTCCTTTCTCCTTGATTTCCCATTCATATATTGTCTAGAGTTGCTCATGAGAGAGTAGGGGGAAGATATGCTACCCCCTGTCTGAGATCAACAGAGGCTTACAGCAAATCCTTCTGCTTGATATCTCAACAAAACAGTAACAGACTCTGAACAAAGAATAAAAAAAATGGAAATACAGACAGGAGAACAACAAATGCTAGGGCAGCCTGGTGTTGCTGGAGGAATGGAAGGGAAAGATTGTTGAGGGCAGGACAAGTTGTAGGAGATGCAGAAAGCCAGGTATGTCAGCTTGAAGCTAAACTTTTGGGCTAAACTTTTCAGATTTGAGAATTATCTGCTTCTCCTAGTCTGGACACGTTTGTTTTCCTGGTGGTCTATCAGGAAAAGCAATGGTATGTGAATTGCTGCAACCTCAATGCTATTCTCTGGGCAGGATATGGGGTCTTCTGCTGATGGCTTGTCTGTGCTGGGACCTTACCAGAGGGCAGGCCTTCCAGTCATGCCATAAACACATTCTTCAGTTTTACAACCAGGAATGGCATCCTAGGAAGCCGGTTCTGGGAGCAGTACAGTACATTATCAGCACAGGTCATTCTTTTAATCCTCATTCTGTTGTTTTTCCCCCATTGTTTACACATACATTTCAATTCAGACTACAACCTTAATATTTCTTTTACAAATCTCTTATATGTGTTTATAAGAGATAATCAATACATTCTGCCTCATTCAGATGTTCAGTAAGAGGTTGGAAGATGGATATTGCTCTTCAGGAAAGCTGTAGACCAACTGGAGAGGGTCTAGATCACAGAGGTATACAGCAAGATGGAAGAATGAGAGTTTGTTCAATCTCGAAGTGAGCAGACCAAAGGGACACCAGGTAACCATACATGAAGTACTTAAATGTCACATCCATAAAAGGCTGCAGTTACAGAGAGGAAGATGATAAACTGTTAAGTATGTCCATGCTGGTTAAGGACAAGAAATGTTTGTCCTGAATTACAGCAAGTAAGTATTAGATTAGACAGCAGACAAGATTTTTCCAGCTGTAAGATGGTGAAGTACTAGACTGGATCACCTGGGGAAGGGCTTATAAGACCACTTAGAAAAGCTGCTACTACAAATATAGTTTATTTGCCTCTGCATTGGACCTTGGTGAGGTTCTAGATGGCCTTTCTGCATTCCCTCAGCAAGGGCTTATTGAGGAGCTGATAAAACAAAAGTCTAAAGTTCAGCTTTGATACCCATATGTCAGGTTTTTGGTTAAAAGCTGGGTGCACAGCGTGTCCTGCTCCTACACAATCCCACCTGGCTGCCCCAGAGACAAACATGCAACTGCTGCTGAACATCAGGGACCCACTGCTTCTGCACAACCTGTCTTCAACATAGCAAGTGCAGCTGCCCTTCACAATCCAGACCTTCCCACTCTTACCAAGCTTTGCTACCCTTTGACCACTGCAGTAAGCTTGGCAGTAAGCCAAGCTAGGCTGTATCATCAAACTTATCTTTTTTTTGAGTCAAATGGATTTCCACCTACTCTGCAACCCTGGGGAAAAGGAAGTTGATTTTCCGTCTGGGGAAAGCAGCTCACAGTGACCAGTCCCAAGGGAAAAGATGATATCAGTATTTCTGAGTTTCCAGTTAATTGTGTTTACTGAAGAATACATAACATTAGAGTGCCTTGAATCTCGACCAAGTTTGTAAAAGTAAATAAAAGACAGTTCCAGTCTAATGTTAGAAAACTGACCCTTGAATTATTTCTGAGCATACTTCCAGCAGCTTGAACAAACCCTGATATATATGATGTGAAATAAGGAGCATTAGACCCATACTTTATTATTTCAACAAATAAACATGTTCAACTGCTGTAGGTAGAAGGCATCTCTCCTCCAGAAGGCAGGCCACAAGGCAGAAGAGCAGCTCCTTCCTCCTAGGTCTTGTCTGGTGACCCCCCCGCAGCTCATCAGACTTCCAGTCACCTTGTCAGGAGGACCCAGTGCACGACATGCTGTGCTAGGAAGCAGCAGGAGTGGAGATACTCCATAAAGGGGGACAAGCCAGGAGCTGAAGATGACCCCAGCATAGGCTGTGCCCTCACTGAAGAGCACCATCCCACAGCACCTCAGCAGGGCAGGCTGCAAAGGGACCAACTTAATGGTCCATCCACTGCCTGGGATAGTTCAGGACAAGGACATTTCAGGAATCCCTGCATTAGGAGCAGCAAGAGATGGACTTGGAGACAGATCTACAACATAGCTCAGGAGACAACAGGGGCCCAAGGCCTGAGTTTAAGTTGAGCTCCTAGTCTATGAGCAGAGTGTGTGAGTGGTGGCCCAGATGAGGCTGGTCCAGACAATGGAGGCCTGTTAGTGCCCTCAGGGCTCTGACACCATGCCTGCTCCTCAGGTGGGCAGAGCCATCTCTGACCTCCCCAGGAAGAGCTGCACAGCACTGCTCATCCCAGAGAGGAAGGCAACCATCGGGTGCACCCCAGTTCCTCTCTGTTCCTTTCCAGCACCTTCCCTCTACTGTCTTGCGATCTGCCTGGCCGTGTGGTGTCAGCCGGGGTCTGCTGACTCCTCCTGTGAAAGCTTTACGAGCACATCTTGTAAATTGCTCACAGCAATCCTAACACAGCCATTTCTGCCCAGCAGAGTCCCATTAGCCAGCAACTCTCTCCTCAGTCTCTAATGATTCAAACCACAAAGCCATTTGTCGTGCTACATCTTCTTTTCCAGTGAGTAAAAGTCAATTAGCGTTTTCAACTTTGCTCTGAAATAGCCCTGGCTCTCTCTTGCCTCTTTATGCTACCAGGAAACCATCTACAGTAATGACTTGTTTAGATTAGTGCTGTGTTACAGTGAATTTCAAGCTCTCTAAACTTTCCTCTCTACATACCAAACGCCACAAGCAGGAGGCACATTTTGCTGCCAGAAATGCCAAGATGAATTAGGTTTTGAACCTGTCATATGGCCATTATTTAAATTTTATTTTTTTTATGCTCAAGAAAATAATGATGATTTTTGCTACCAGACCTTGTTTCCCATCTCAAACACCTAAATTTTCAGCAATCTTTCAGATTTTCTTAATCCTGTCTTAGTAGAGGAACAAACTCTTGAAAAACAAATGCTCCAAAAGGTCTGCAGGATGAGACTTGGTGATCTAGGCAGTCCAAGCGTGTGCAGAGATCACAGGTAGTCCTGCGGCCATCAGTAAGTTCTAGTGGCCTGCTGTCCCCCAGAGGCCCTGGCCAGCATCGAGTGCTGTCACACAGTGCTGGCCCAGGCTCCCTGTGGAATGACTGGCTCCAGCCATGCCCAGAGCCAGCATTGCGAGGGGATGAAACAAGAGCCTGTTGCACTCAGAGCAGATCAACTCCAAACACAAGCTGCCAAGAGTCACAGTGAATCTGTTTTGCGTTTGTCAGCGTTAGGATGTAATAAGGCATTAAAACTTGACAAGCCTGCAATAATTGTGTTAGAGCTGCTCTTAAAGGGTTTTAAAGGTAAAATACAGTAATGTTTCTGAAATGGAAAAATAAAAACAAGTGCTTTCTATCCTGTTGATATTTTAATTTGAAGGTAGAGGTGTTAGAGCAAATTCAGATGAAATAACCTTTTTTAGTAAATTATTTATGCAATTCAATTATTAAATAAAGTTGCATGTGCTTAGGTTTGTCCTATTCAGCAATGAATCTACACATTTCCTTAAATTTCATTTATCATATGTATTTTTGAACCAGAGCCAGGGAGAAAAGGCTTGAGAAGGACACACTCTGAATGTGTAGACCATGGGTCTCCTACAGTGATCGCTGTCAGTCATCTGCTGATAATGGCTTCTATTTCTCAGCAAGACTCTCAGAGAATGGCCAACCTTTCTGCTGTCACTATGATATCACACAGATTTTGTTGGGATGTTGCCTCTCCACTTGCTCCCAAAAGAAAAAAATTCCTATCTTTCCTTCAGGCTTTCAGAACCAGCTCGTGGGCAGAGGTGCCCAGCCTGCAGCCAGGTGGTACCTCTCCAGTTAGACAGTGGGGGACTGGGTTGTCCACATCACACGTCTGCCTCAACCACAGTGGGACGTGACTGGTATGGTGGGTTTGTCATACCACCCTCTCGTGAGTAAGAGGTTCACAGCAGGTGAGTGGCATCTCTGAGAGCTCCGATGGGTATGCTCTCTAGCATCCACCTCTCCTGACTGCAGAGCTCACCTTGGGAAGCAGCACAGGGGAACATAAAAGCCTGAGTCAGTTTTGGGGAGAACAGCCACTGTTTAGATGCAACTGAACATGTGCACAGTGAAGTGTTTGTGAGTGTTTTGCTCATCTCTGATTCAGCCTACGAAGCAGCCAGCAAAAGTCACCCAGCCTGGCTTCAGGCCCAGCTCACACAATTAGAAAAGTATTAGCTGAACTTAATAGGAAAATCAACATTAAGCAGAGAGGAGCTGGTACAGTTGTTAAAGACAATGTAGTGTTTTTCCCTGGCAGAAGCCCATGCTAATGGAGGGCTTCCAGCATCCAGAGCAGCCTCCAAATGACGTTTTAATTGGCCTCTGAAACCACTCATATAATTACAAACACTTGTAATGAAGCATGAAAAATACAAGAGCCCAGGACTGGGACATGGAGGGAAGAAATTATCTCATCTGTCTCAGAAAAGAAATCAAAGCTGCTTTACCTTCTTCCTTACACTGAACCTTCTTTGCAGCTCCTATCTGGCCTGCAGACTCCACTCGGGTGCTGGGGATATCTAGCTTCTAACACAAAGCAAAACTCCTGCCCTCCCCTGGCTGCTGGGGACACCTCTCCAGCCTCCGTGCCGGTTGGACTCTGAGTAGACACTAGAATGGACTTTGACTGCCCACTGCTGGTGTGCACAGCACAGCCCTGCCAGCAGCAAAACATCTGCTTTGGGGAACATTTTATATTTTGATTCTGCTTTAACTTTAGCTAAACGACCCTCCACGATTTCTGTTCAACAGTTGCTCCCTGACATGCACGTCTTTGCCAATTACTCAGACACAGTAGCACAGCTACAGCCCCTGGAATGTGTGTCCTGGATCTGGTGGGGAGCCCAAGGTACAGCTTCCTCAGTTGCTATGCTGGACTGAGCCAAAGATCAATGGTGTTTGTGCTGTTCATTGTTCTACAATTCTCTGGTTCACTGAGGACAATTTGCTGGCTTGTTTGTGTTGTAGACTCTTGAGTCCTTTGGTAAGTTCAGAATCACAGAGTAACTGACGCTAGAAGGAAGGCAGGACCCATCTGGTCCAACACTCACACAAAGCAAGGACAGCTTTGCCATCTTGTGTCATTTCTATGGACCAGGTGGCATCTGGTCCCACCAGAAGGAAATCTCAAGCAGGCATGTTAGAGAGGACCTAGAAATAGTTTAACTTTGATCAAGAAGGCTTCCTCCCTGCACATACCAGCAAAACAGCTGGACCAAGACTACACCCAGCCTTGTCCAATTAGCCATGCCATCACCCTGGCTCATTAACCTACTCAGAGCCTTGCAAGGCCACAGCAATACCGCTCATTCTTTTGGTTTCAGTTCAGATGACACGACCACTTGATCACTAAGTCCAGGGACAGGAGCTGTGTGCATCCCTGACCCACACCTCTATTCCCAAAGCTCACAGCTACTAATGCAGTGAAAGAAAAATGTCAGGAGAAAATTTCCAATGTCTCCTAAGGAAGGTGAAGGCATGGCACAGGGACTACCACCACCGCCTGAAGGACAGCAAGGAGGCAACAGTCAGCTGGGCACCTGTCATAGGGTAGATAGACACCACTGAATATCACTTTTGTTCAGGTTGTTTTCACCACTCACTTGTGATTTGAAGGTTCACTGCTGCACACATGCCTTGGCCTTCTCTCCTTGACTGTGTGTCCCTCTGTCTTGGGAGCTCCTGTACTTGTTTCTCATGTGTCCGTGTACACCCAACACAGCGTCCATACAAAGCCACTGAGTCACTCCTGGTGGGGATAAAAGATAAGAAATTGCCATCTGCTTCAGCAAACTAGCTTTGGTGGGACTTACTCAGCCTCCTGTTATCACCATGGCATCCAGCCGCAGTTAAACACTGAGGGCTCAACGCTGGGCATTGGGCAACCATTTTTTTCACGGGACTAACGTTGTTTGCCAGCAACTTCTGTCCAAGAGTTTGAGTCCTGTGTAGGCCAGACTGCATCAAGAAATCCCTTAGAACAGTCTCACATCTAGCACTCCTGATCTTAGGATGCACCAGCTGGTCTGCTGAAGCAGGCAGTATTCAAGCAAAGGGGGAGCATTCTGTCCCACCCAGGAAGATGGTGATTAACGAACTACAGCTTCCCTGGCACACTCTGGGCACAGCCAGCCTTAAAACCACAAGTTTTTTCCTTGCTTGCACAGGTTTTGTATCTTTTTACAGCTAGAATTTGATCAAATCATAATTAGCTAGAGCAAGACCTGATATGAGCTTAACTGCCCTCAAGTGATGATAAGCAGAAAGTACAGATAAAGAAGTCACCTGAAAAGAAGCACGTTTTGCAGGAGCCTGAGTGAGGCTTCAGAGAGGATTGCCTATGCTTTCCCTCACGTGTCTAGGCTCAAGCCTAGGGTTTTACTTTGAAGTGTCTGCTCTGGCTCTGCCCCAAGGGCTTGCTGGGGTTCCCTGTTTCCAGCTCTGCTCGGATAACCATCACAGTCACTCCTGCTAAATGAGTACAGCATAGCAAGCAGAGAGGGAAGGCAGTGACAAATGATTCTTTGGAAGCCAGAAAAGGACCCCAGCTCACAGTCCACCTGTTTTTTGCAACTGAGATTATGCAGGTTCTTGCATGCACTCAGTTACAAGATAATGACCCCAGGTGCAGACGAGAGCGGTTGTGTCATGTGCCACGTCTGCACAGCCTTGCCACAAAAGTAGCAGAAGCAAAAATGAACAAGGTGATGCCCTCAACGCAAACAGGGGTTTCTTATTGATGGAGCTGTCATTGGAATAGAGTGACCAGGAAACTGGTGCATGATCTCCCAGCTACAGATACCAGAGATCCATCAGAAGTGACAATGTACAGGTTGAGCAGGTGGTAAGAGCATCCTGGTCATGCCCAGCAGGGACAGAAGGGTTCTCTGATACAGATGATCTTTAAACTGAGGGTTGATGGTCTGAATTTGCAGAGTAAAGGGAACCCAGGTCATTGCCACACCTCAGCCTGTGCCCCTCACTGGAAACAGGCCTAGTGAGCCCAGGCCTGTGTTTTCTGGAAAAAACCCAACTAACTCCTTTCACCGGAGAACCTCCTAGGCAAAATATTTGCAAAAGGTCAGACTATTTTACTGATTTATTTTTTTTAGTCCTTAAAAATGTATTGCTCTGTGTATTGCTGCTCCAAACTGAACAGAACCAAAGCGAGCCCTCCTTGGCTGGGTCATGTCAGCCAAAGCCCAGTGCTAGGTAGGAAGGAAGGAAGGAGCCAGCAGCAGAGGGATGCTCACAGCTCTCTCAAGATTTGACTGGAAAACACCTGGGACGCTCATTTCCAAGCAGGACTGTTTGCATCCCCTTTTTTTGAAGGAGAAGGGACATGTCAGAATGTTTCCAACAGAGGGAGCACAGGGACAGCCGTGGCCGTTGCACTGCCAACGCCACCACCTGAGGTGCCTTATTTTGGCACTGGAGGACCTGGACACCTGTATGGCTCTTCTCACCTTACACCCTCTGGGGAGTATACATCAACACTGTCAGGACTGAGGCGTAATTTGGTCATCAGAAAGCAAAGATTTTAATTTTGGAGACCATTCCAGGGGAAAAAAAAAAATAAAGTCATACTCAGCCTCAGTGACGATCTCTAAAGTCAGGCTTTGGAAGGTGCTTGTGGATCAAGCACAGCTGTCTGCAGAGCTTCCCTAGGAATCACAAAAATGACTTGTGTTCACTGCAAAATGGATTAGAAATTATTTCAGACATGCCACAAGGACACATTTCAGACTAACGGGTTCTATCTTCAGGCAATCTAGGCTGTTGGGCAACAGATGAAACACAACATTTGTATTAGTTTCTTGGTGACCACAGAAATATAAAAGTTATTACAAATTTTACATCTATAAAATTGACAGCACCTTTCTTTTTTTTTACTCAAGAGGGAGACTAGAGTAGCTTGCTTCCTGGTGTGCACACCAAAAGTGCAAGTGTCACATTTCCTCTGTTTTGAGGAAGTATTTTTGGCAAGCTTTGCAAAACTTATTTTTGTGATTCCAGTTATTCTAGCTGTGACAGAGAAACTCCGATGAGAAAGACAGGAGCGGCAGATCGGACCTGATGAGTATCAGGTTTAGAGGCTGGTGTGAAAACCAGAGGTCACCAAGGTCGACATTTGCAAAAGTTAAGGACTATGTTAAATGAAAACCATAATAATGAAGCACGTCATGACTTGGACTAAAAGGCAGAAACATTCAAGAAATGGATAGTGCCCAAATAGCAAGGTCTTTTGTCACAAGCATGACAGCCAGGGTGACAGTGAAGAATCCATAAAATCCATACTGCTGCCTGGAGTACAGAATGAAGAGAGTTTAATTCTTTCTTATGTTGCTGCTCACATCTGCTGCATCCCAAAGTGTCTCAGATTTTATCCAGATCACAGTCTCCAATCCAACACAGCAAATTCATCAGATAAGATTTCTTCCATGACTGAAATTAAACATATACATGCCTCGAAGCCAGCCTCCTTGTAAGAGAAGATTTTTAACAGATTGGAAGGCAAAAAAGGAAACTACTACTGCAAAACTTTCATCATGTAGGAAATAAAACTGCCTAGTTTTATTCTAGAATACAGCTTTTCTCAATCCTCAAAAAATAGTTGAAACTTCTTGGAAAATTTCTCAGTCGTTCTGATGATTTCATACTCATTTAAATTTGACCTAGCATTATTATTAAGTTTTATCTAATTTTAGTGGTGAACTTTGTGTAATTACTGAAGAGAAAAATCAAAGTGATTGGTAGCTTTAAAATCTTCAGACTCTGTCTTCTTTCAGCAGAATTTGAAGATAATATATATTCATATACATATATATTTAGTGAGGACTGAGAAATTAATTTTTCTTTTTTTTAATACCAATTTTGTACTGCTCTGATGAGCAACCCACCATACTACTTTGTAAACCCTAGGACTATTTACATCAGCTAAATCAGGACATCAGAACAATCCACTATCAGGAAGAAGTAACAATGAATAAACCAATAATATATAAGCTGAAGAATATATTACTGTGCAAGTCTTAGCTGTGCTTTAAATAGCAGAATTTGGTATATCTGTATCAGTGCCATATTATACTAAGGGAGCATATAATGCAACACTGCAGCCATCAAGGGAGGCATACAGTTAATTGCCTAATTTAATCCTAAATACCTAGGTGTGACCTTCAAAACCTGTTTTGAGTGCTCTCCTCGCCCTGGGGTAGCTCTCTTCCCTGCAGAGCTGCTTTTTAAATACAAAATTTTACTGCTTCCCTAGTCCTACATTATGGAGGTTTGTCAGTGTTTGCTCCAGTAGTTCAACCTCTGCTGCGGTATCCCCGAGATATTCCCGAATCATCCGACTGAAAAAGCAAAGGGAGGACATGCCTGACATCCAACACGAGGGCTCTGCTTGAACCACAGAGTGGCTCAGTGACAGCAGACTCAGTTCTGATGTAAAACACATTTTATTCTCTTGTCTGCTGTAGGGAGTTTGATCTTTTGGCTGATGTTCAGTGGTCGAGAAGTCACAGCCCATTGCATGACTAAGTGATAGTCTCTCCATTCTGGTCTCCCACACCTTTCACAAAGGGACCAGAAAACATTCAGCCCAATACTTACTGTTGCTTGCACTGTTAGCATGGATTGATAAAATCTTTCTCTTGGAAAAAAAGCAGGTTGTCGTGGGAGGAATCCCTCTGGGTTTCTGTAAGATGGAAATAAATCCAGTAGTGTGTAACTGCAGTAGGATATTTTGGGCAAGATCTAGAATACATTCCTGCCTTCAACATTTCCTGTGAATACCACACTAAAACAACACATTTTAAAGTGCATGTGAGTGTCCTAGGTAAGCATTTCTGGAAACTGGTCATTAAAATGCAATTGTCTAACGAGCACTGATGTCATTGCTATACAATTCTGGAGAGCTAGTTGTAAACACCGAGTGGTTCAACTGAGAAATCAGCTTCCTGTAGATTAATTGTGACAGTGATGTATGTAATATGTAAATAGAACTAATCAGAGATGCCGGCCATACAACCACGAGGCAGGCAGGAAATGAATACAGCTGAGAACTTTGCAGAGTCACTTTCTTATTTGACCTTTCAAAAGACTAAATAAATGGATTTAGCTTAGCATAGATATAAACATTTTCTACAGCAGAAGTTCTGCAGAAACTACAAAGATTCCCAAGCCTACAACAAGGCATCATGGGTGCTTTACAAGATTGTTTAGAGATCCCTGTTGGACAGGACCTACAGACCCCGAATGCAAAACATTCTGTTCTGTTGTCAGTGATCCATATCTGAAGCAATTGCAGTTTTGTTTCCTTCCTTTTAAACAGCAGCAACAAAAGAGGGTTTTATGATGTGAACTATGCATAGGCTTTATAATGCTTCACTTCCACTAACTCTGAAGTATCCCACGTACCAGGTTCCTCCACTAGGATGAATCTTTTCAGTGGACCACTAAAGAAATTCACTGAACTCACAGACAGCAAGCTCCTCTACTTGAGATTTACAATAAAACTGTTTTCCTTTCAATATTGCTTCATGAAGCAAAAATGTTTTCTTATCTGAAGATAAACAAAACAATCATATGTTGGATCATGTAATTATTAAATTGTAGGTCCAATTATGGTTTCTAAAAAGGAATAAAAACCATAAATATTGAGGAGTGATAAATTTTTAAAAAGATACTGAAGAGCAGAATTATTTATTAAAGCCAAATTCATTCAAAACACATAATTTTAATTTTCAATGCTTCAAACTCCTCTACAGGAAAAAGAAAGAGGAATATGGAAATACATCTTTTCAGCCCGTGCTCTTCAGTGAAGTTTCTTTCCAAGCTTATTCTTCACAGGACAGGAAAGAGACTGTATTTTTTTTTTCTTCTTCCTACAAAGATGAACATCATTTCCCTTCAGCAAAAACTAAAACAAACATAACTCCACAAAAGCCATGCTGATAAAATTGGATTTGAATAGCAACAATGGTGGAGCTTAATTATGGAGGACAATGCTAGAACATGAGTATGGACATGTAGGAGGCAAAGTTTACACTTACCTGACAAGTAACAGAAGTGGCATGGAGAGAGATGTGGAGGGATTACTGAGAAAGGAGAACTTCTCGTTGTGCTCCAGTTCTTTGTGCTGAGCTGAACCACTCAGTCAGGGCTTCACTTCTATTCCACTGAATAGGAAGTCTGAATCTTTCAGTGCTCACCTTTAAAAAAGAAGTATGACATATTCAGTGTATAATACAATGTCCTTATTGCTAATGTTAACAGTCCATATTGCTACACAAGTCAAGCATGACTTGATTGTTAGCTCTGATAGGACCTTATCAAACACTAACAGAAGCCAATGCAGATGCTTTTCAACAGAAGGACAGGCTCAGAGAGATCACGACATCACCTCAAGCAACTTCCTGCACTTTATGATCTATCCAATTTTGCTTTTTAGTCACATAAAGATTGTTTTGAAAATACATATTCTATTCATCTAACTATGAAGGCTCTGGAAAAATGTATTTATTCTTCTCTACAAGTAATAAATCATTAAGTCAATATTGTTCTCACTTTGCAGAGATGTTCTCGATTTGAAGGCTTAAAACTCACTAGTCTCCTTCCCAAAGGATTAGTGGATACATTTCAATGGTTAGAGAAATCATTGGGAATCAGGACATTTGTTTCTCATCCCAGATTTCTTTAGAGCTTTCTAGGTCTCTAGTTATATCATCAACATAGTATTCTGGGTCTGCTTTTTCTGACTTAAAATAACTTATTCCTTTTTCTATTGTCATTTTTCAGTATCCAAAATGGCCCAGAAGCATTTATTGGATCATTGCTATAACTACTGCAGCCTGCAGTGCAACACAGAGATACTCATTAGCACCAGCAACATCGCTGACAAAACACAGACTGACTTTGATGCAATTTGGCTATTTCAGGGCCTGGATTTCATACTAGCTTTCTATTATTGGAGGGGAAATTAAAAAAAAGAAAAAAAAAAGAAAAAAGAAAAAAGAAAAAAGAAAAAAGAAAAAAAGAAAAAAAGAAAAAAGAAAAAAGAAAAAAGAAAAAAGAAAAAAGAAAAAAGAAAAAAGAAAAAAGAAAAAAGAAAAAAGAAAAAAGAAGAAGAAAAAAGAAAAAGGGATTGTTTGTAATTCTTCCTCCCTGCCCCCCTCCCCATATCTGAATGAATTCTCAGGAGATGCACAGCACAGTGCTGCATGTGGGGCTGATACTGCTGTCACAGCGTAGTGCAGTAATGTTTCAAGCATCTAAGACTTAACACTCGTTGCTTTAGAATCATTTAAGAGTGGAATGGACAAGCCATTCAGACATACATTAGGGAGAGTCCATCGTAGATGGGTGCTGAAAAAGATGACATAGTAGGTCATTTCCATTGAAGTGTTACATGGTATATTGGCAAGACCAACATAATTCAGTTCTGGGGGATGTTTCATGCTACAAATCTTTCTTAAATCAGCTTACCTGAACTATTGAGGCTACAATTAACAACATTTTTCAGGAACCAAAATCACTGGGTAATAAAATTCTGGAAGATAAACACAGTATTATATACACATAATGGGTGAAAAAAACCCTCACATGACTACCACTGTTATAGAAAGGTGCAATAAAGTCATGCATGCAGTTTTTATTTACTTATTGGTAAAAGGCAGAATATATTACTAAAGACAGCTGTGGTTAAAGGCAGTTTAAAATAATCAGGATGCAATATATAAGCCTCCTCTGAAACTGAAAATGCAGTTTAAAACCATAACCCTGCTTCTTAAAGGACCTTGAGTCAAAAAAGGCAGTTTTGCGCTGAATATCTCTCATTCAGTCTGATTTTAAAATTTGTATCACACATGTAACAAACACGAGTTTTCTTTCCTTTTTCTGTCTTAAAAAAAAAAATCACAGCAGAGAACATATTTTTTGTTATGTTTCAGGAATTCTAAGTCCCAGCAGAGGTTTTTGTTTTTGTTCTTTTGAATATTAGTACCTCCTGTCCTTCTCAGCTCCACAAGCCACAAGGAAAAGGCCGTGGTGGGACTCTCACCAGAACTCACCCATGTTGCAGTAATTGGGAAGAACTGAACAAAAACATGGGAAGATTATGAGATCATATCTTCTTCTCAAAGGCTCCGTTTCTTATCTGAATAATCAAAACAAGGCATTAGCATTAAAAAAGGAGGAGTATTTAATTCTTAATCATTTAACTACTGCATAATTTTATTTTTTTCCAGCCCCTCATTCAGTTAAGACTGAAGAGGTTTTTTTGGCAGATGTATTGTCCCTATGACATCTCCAACACAAATTGTACTTAAGAATGAGAAATTTAATTGACATCAGGCTTGTATGTGAAGAGGTAATTTGTGCTAATCAGCCTAAAAAGTAATACACTTTTATGTTATGCAAATTGAAACAATCAAGTTTTTTTTATTTACTGTCAAAATGAAAAAAATAAATCACAAATTTTTGTACTGAACTGAAGAGTTTTTATCCTGGCTGGGAGATAAACCACAGATATAAAAGATAAAGGAGGACCTTTAATGGGACAAACTTAAAATTAGAAGTAGATGCTCATAATTTCTGAAAAATAATGCAAAAATTAAAATATCTGTTCATAAAATATCTGCTTAACACAACTTCATCAGGCTCTGGCAGAAGACTCCAAGAAACTCCGAGTTTCAAGTTACCATAGTGTAGACAGAACGGATTTTGTGTCCAGTATATGGCACCTGAGGCTGTAGAGGGCAGTTTAAGATCAGTTACAAGTTCTTCTAAGAGCTTAAGATGATGGTGCACGTTATTTTATGCAAAATTATTTTCTTTAAAGCTCATTTTAGAGAAACTATGTACACTTCTCACAGGTGTTGGGGAAAAAATGTGTTAAAATAGCAAGTTCCACACGCAGAAAGCCAGGAGCTGCTCTCTGCTGGCGGCTGTGCGTGTCTGGATGATCACCGGCCATTTTGCAAAGCTGCAATCTCACTTCCCTAAATGACGACCGTAAAACCAGAACTCTGCTTAAGTCCCGTGTCCGTGCAGCTGCAGGGGCAGTGGAGGTGGAGAACCTCCTTCTTCCCACTGCCTGCTCTGGAAACTGCTCAACAGCCAACTAGGGGCAACCCAGCCAGATACAGCATGTGAGAGCCCTCCTGAGCACATCATCACAGCAATTGCTGTGAGGAACTAAAAAGAAACATTTTCTGAAACGGGGAAGCTTTTTTAGAGGAAGATGGAGAACCCACTTCTTTTATTCCCCCAACTAAACATTTCTGCCTCAAAGGATAAATCCTATTACAAAGTCATGAAATCAACAACTAAAGAAGAACCACATAAAACAAGCAAGCCTGGGTAAGTTTTAAGGTCCTGCTGACACTCAGTGTTCTGTTTACATAGAGGATTCTTCTAACATAGCTTGTGGGTTTGAATTTAGGGTGCAGATAATTTTATTTTTGACTTATGTATATGAAAACTCATGAACGGCAATCCTAGGAGTTGTATACGTAAAATATTAATTCATTGTGGAAATATTTCTTAAGAACAAGAAACAAATCAAATAATAAACTAAGAAAATAGGAAAGTAAGATTTCAACAAGTTCTGAGAAATGCTTCTTTAAAGCCTGAATACGATCCGGGAAAGTTTCTTTTTACAAATTTCAAATGACAGGAAGCAATACTTCCTTTTTCTTTGTGAAACATTAAAAGTAGAAGATGCTGAGCTAACTGTTTATCTTCTCTAGTGTGAAAATTCACCCCCCCATCTTTAAAATAAATGAACAAGATACTGAAAATGAAAATATTTTCATTTCATAGAATCATATAATATAGTGGGTTGGAAGGGACCTTCAAGGTCATCAAGTCCAACCCCAGTGCTTCTTTTTGCCAGTGCTTCATATATCAATTTGTGCTAAGCCATAAAGAAAAAAAGAATCATATGTAGCAGAAGTAAAATCAACATTACTATAAGTGAACATAGCAGGATCTATGATGCAGAAGCAGAGATGTTAGTCAAAGGAAATATTTGAGGGAAAACATAAGCTTTCAACAAGGTTGTTTGAAAAACTACCCTAATTCTGTTGTAGAGCTAAGCAGAAGAGAAACAGGCTGAGTCTTCTCCTGCAGAAATCTGAATTCCACGAAGGTGATCATCTTGGTAAACCTGTAAACTTGACAAAGGCAGCAAGGTAAGCTCTCTAAAAGAGTGAACTGGTGAGGACACCTTTCAGGAAGTGCCTGTGTGACTCAGAACATTTCCTGTGTTTGTGTCTGTGCATTCAGACTTGACAGAATAGTGCTTTCAACATCTATTTAATTAAAAAGTTAGCAATCTAAGCCAAGCATACAACACTACAGGGTTATCTGGCTTGCACCAAGGTAACTCATCACTTGTGTTTTCACACCACTAAGTGTAGACTGATCCCCATACGCTTACAGATACATTTGAACCTTTACTCATGCCCACAGCATTTTTATTAGTCCACTGACTATTTCAAGCAAGTATCAACTTAGAAATGTAGCTGACAAATTATTACTTTCAGGGAAATAAGAGCTCATTGGAAAGCAGGTTTTCCAAAGAATTCTGTGATGCCCCATGTATGCCAAATACTGAATGTATAGCTCCTCAATAATTGCAGTAATTGTCTGAATAGTCTTGTCTCCAAAATTCAGATATTGATGTTTATACACTATTTTAATATTGTCCCTATTACACTATTTCTCATAAAGATGCAGTGAAGTTTTGATTTTGTTGAATTCAGTAAGAGCTTAGTTCCTGACTTAATGAGGTACCAAGATCCCACTGAGGTACTGAGAATTGCATTTATTGGACTTAACTGAAAAGAAGGAATGCATAAAGCATTGCAACTTCATGGCCTCAAATTTGCTGCCCCTTTCTTTCCATCACAGATCACTTCAGAGCACTTTAGTGCTTCCCGTGCTCTTCTGTCTTGTTAAGCTTGCTGAACCTTGTTTAAACAGTTACTATCTTTGGGGCCGAGATGCCTGCTTTGACCAGAATTGCTTCTACAAGCTCTTACTAACTGTGAACACATGGTAGACATTGTATAAAGGCCCAAACTCTGTTTCTAGAACCCATGAAAAATTGGCTGAGAAGTGGGTAGACACTTACACCTGTGCATCTGGGTAATTAGACAATGTTTGTTGCTTAGATGTCCAAATATCATGGCCATCCAAACGACAGGGTGTACTCCTGATCTGGAAGACTTTCTAGTCCATGCTCATGGAGGGTTCCATAACTTTCTTTTCCCCCCTCTCTCTTTTTTTCTTGTTTTGCTGCTGGCAGAAGCCTTAATTCAATGGTTTCACAGTTCACTCAGAAATACAAGACATTGCAACGATGACCAAAAGTAAAACAGTGCTGAGAACACCTTTTTTCCATTTCTTGGTCCTAGACATGTAAAAGCATGCTGAGATTGCATCTCAAAAGAGAAAGCACCACATCCACACCACCTGTATGCACAGTACTGGTTTGCTGCTCGCGCTGGGTATTTCACACAAAGCAGAGAGCCATCAACGCATTCTTTTAATCTGTGAAAAGGCACTTTCAGAAGCAGATAAAATGACAATAAATAATTCTCTGAAGAATTTCCTCCTTTTAACAGACTAGCACTTCCTTGCTCAGCCAACTGCCTGTTACTCTCAGCCAGGTGCCTAACAGGGATTCTGCTGTTCTTGTTGAACAAAAGATAAACTGATAGATTTTTGCTGATATTTCTCTATATACAGATTAGACAGAGGTGTAGATTGTTTTCAGCAAATATGAAAGAAAATTACGCTTTTTCAAAGAATAAAGTGAGATAATAGTTTGAGATTTATTATTTGATTTACTTATTTTTAATGATTTCCATTCTTCACACAGAGATGCTAACTAACATAACTAGAAAGAGAATTTAATTAATCACTGCAGATGGACAGTGTGGTGATAGTGGAAATGCCTGTGACCTGTTAATTAGTTTCTTCTCATCTTTAGAAAGTGGCAAAGCTAAACAAACCTTGGTTTCTGTTTTTGCAGCAACTCATTGTTGCACCCAGGTCTTGAGGATCTGTGAGGCTACTGGGTTGATCCAGTTTCTGAAGGAAAAACAGAAATTCACACTAAGAGTTTCCAAACCCAGCAAAGAGCCTCTCCAGCGTTCCATACAGTTGTGAACTGTGTATGTTGTCTGAAGTCAGAGTGTGTCATTCACCATGACCACATTAATTCCTGTAGCTATAGGAACCCACTGTTCCCCACCCCACTTACAAATCCACACTGCACTTTTGGTTCTTCTCATAACTAAAACACTCTGTAAGGGAGTGAGCTCTCATTTTCCCTGACTTCAGAATCCCCCTATTTTACTGGCCTATGCCAATTTATTGAATTTCTGTTCTCCAGTACTTGTACCTCTTCAGAAGTGTTTGTCTCTCTGTACTTCATTCCTATAAGCAATGATTTCAGCCAGGAGATATGTGACACCTATTAAAGAACAAATCCTCCTTTTAGTTTTATGCAAAACCAAGATCATTAATGGCTTAAATTCCTGCCCAAATTGCTTGGAATTTCCTTTCATCTAAACTTAATGTGCCTACAAGATCTTGCCAAGGGAACCCAAGCCATATGAATCAGGCAACAGAATGGCAAGCCTCCAAGAGGAAGGGGGAATCATATTCTAGAAGTATTCAGTCCATAAGAAGTTGTTCTAACCAATTAACTATGGACAAGTTACTTATTCATACTTTCGGTGTACTGTGCTTTGCCCTCAAGTGAAAATGTTTCTAAATATTAATATTCATAAATAATGTGATAAAAATTGACATCACCTTCAGGCTTGGAACTTAAGTTTTAGTCCTAGCATGATACAGTTCATCTCCAGGCTTATTCCAGTTCTGGTCTACTAAAAATCAAAGTGCTGTCCAGGTGTGCCAAAAAAGCCAAAAAGGCTTTCTCCAAAACTGTATTTGCGTGAATGAAGTAGAGTGTTGATTTTTTCCTTTCTGCACTGTTCTCTAGAGCAGAATATTTGAAATCAAAGTAAAATACACACAACTTGACATATTTGAGGAAGAATATATAGAGTTTTATAAATGGTGCAATGTCTCAGAATAACATGACATTTGAAATATGTTTGTCATAAACAAACCAGGCTATGTGTGCTATTACCCTGTAAGACTATCACCTAAACCATTTTGCTACGACTTTGTCTTCAAGCTATAGAATTTCCCCTACTTAATTAAAAATAGGCTGTGGTAACATGGCCTCAGACCAAGTACACTCAAAACCACATCCCTGCAAGAGTATTTAAGTTTAAATACATGACTAACTTTGCTCCCTTATGAGTTTTGCCATCCTGCGTGATCTCAGTTGCCTGACAGTTTGGTAGTGCAACACAAACACCAAAGAGAAAAATCTCTGCTATGATGTAAAACTGCAGGAAAAATATCAGAAAAAAAAAAAATAAACCAAGTGCTTCTGAAGTCCCCAAGAGAACGAGCTCCTTTAGTAAGGTAATCTAATCAAAGCCTTTGTGAAACAGTCCTGAGCAATAATGGTAACAGATAACAGAGGTTGCAACATCTTAAAAATTACACAATATGCACAATTATTCAAAACCATTTTCTGTTTCTTAAGCAGTGTGTCTCCTGAAGAAGCAGTGAAATGGGGAGAATCTTTTGACAAACTGCTTTCTGAAAAAGGTTAGTAGTTTTTTCCTCTCTGTGCAGACTGTTAGGATGGAAAATTGGTGGAAAATTATAAAATCCATTTGTGCACTTAAATATATCTGGCAGTTACCTAAACTAGGTATGATGGGTCATTTATAACAGCATGTGTTTCTGCTCTCCTATGCTTCAGCATGTTGTCAATTACTGAAAATAGTTGAAAATAACTTTTAAGTTTCGTATTTTATTGAACAAAGTAATGTAAGAGACAGCAAAGTGTTCCTTCAATAAGCAGTACAATTTCATTTGAATATTGCTCAAATGTTCTTGTCTGCAAGACCAAGCCTTAAAAATGAAAACGTATTCTAGGTACTTGGGAAAAGACTTTGTAACTTTTGACAGAGTTTCTTTCTAAAACAGTGATAGGATCAAAGCTGGACATCATTTGAAAGGGCCCGTTGCTTACACAATTATCAAATGCACACAAATCCCTCCTTCATTTTGGAGGGACGTGTTTGATTCAGCTACAGTGCTGGACACTGTGCTTCTCATATCTCTTCCCTGAACAGTTGACATCCATACAATTGCATTACTTCCACAGATTAAGCACACTTGGGAAAGAAAATGTCTTCAAAGTAACAATAGAATAAAGCAAATTCTAAAGGTGCTAAAAGCCATTCATTTTAAATTGTTAGTGAAGAACAGTCTACTTATGAGCAAAGATTCAAACAGTGTTTTGGTCAGCCTACATTGATATTCACCTGGAATAAAGTCTGTCACTTTCACACACACCCACAGGTTTTGTTTGCTTCTATTTCTAAATTAATGAGAGCTTGGTAGTGGAATTTTACAGGTGCTGAGAGTCCTGTAATGGGAGTTACAGCACTCAGGATCATAATGAAAGAATTACGCTTATTTTAATTATTTGAAAATACATAAAGGTTTTATCTATAACATAATGTAGTTCAAATGGAGCACAAGCTATTTTGTTACCTTGCACAGCCTGGGTGAGGAGAGGAACTGTCTGAAACTGATTTTTTTTAAATGCAATTCAACATTCCTATCTGTAGCTGGACTGGATGCGTTTACGAAGTTTCTGAAAACGGAGTTCAGCGAGGAGAACATCGAGTTCTGGGTAGCTTGTGAGGATTACAAGAAAAGCAAAACTGCACATGAACTTTTGCCAAAAGCTCGGACCATTTATGAAACATTCATACAGAAAGATGCTCCAAAAGAGGTACAGTAAAAACTTTCTTCATGGTGCACAGTATTTGACACAACTGCATCTGATGAAATCTGCTTTTAAGAAGTGCATACCCAGAAGCAGAAGCAACAGTTAATCACACATTCACTGACGTAAGAAGGCGGCATCTTAAATGTGAAAGCTTTGGAAGGAAATCTGGAAGCAGCTGCAAAGATTATTCTCACTGTCCTCCACATTCCCTTCAATATCCCCTCCATGTTGTTATTCTAAGTGTAAAGCATGAGTTTAATTATTATATCATAGGAATCAGAGATTCCTAGTGGTCTGTAAAGCCAGGAGATATATATACACACATACATATATATATACACAGGGTATATTTAAGAAAAAATAGCAATCTTAAATGCTAAAGCTGCAATGAGACATCAGCTAGCATTTGTGAAAAAGTATTATGTCTTTATTTAAAACTACCTCCAGAACAAAAGACTATTCTCTCTTTTTCTTAAACCAGTAATTATCTACTAAATTACTACATAACTGAGATTCAGAAGCTTTTATTTTAAATAAGTCAAAAGACTAAAAGAGACTAAAAGAAACAAATTAAACATATCCTTTAAAAGAATAACTATGTTTTAAGCATGGACTTTTCTTGATTTATACCTGCCCCCCATCTTTCTGCTCCCCAGCTCTAATTGCATATTCTTGGCAAGTTACTGTCAGCACGTACACAAAAGCATGTTGAGATGTCAATCCTCACCAACACTAAGGCCTTTTTATGTTACTATAGTAGTGCAGAAAGTTTTCATATTTACAATTTCATTTTACTGAAGTGTGTTATAAAGGATTCATAAATGAGCAAAAGGATCGTTTTTTGCCTGCTCTAGGGAGGAGATGAACAGGTTGAGAGATGATGAATTCCCACCGAAAGAACAATCAGCCTCTTCATCAGGTCTTTTGGATTTAAAATTTCCTGTAATTCTATCAAGTTTGAGCAGCTCAAATATGTCACTCACCAATGCTCCCTTTTCCCTGTGTTCCTTTTTTTATTTGTCAGAACAGGAAAAATTTAAACACCAACTGCTACTTCCTTATAACACGGGTGAAAGAGGTGTAATTCTCATTTTAAGAGACAGATTGCAAAATGGTGCAATTTCTGCCGGTAATTTTCAGAGATTATATTTAAGATTCAGGTCTGCTTTTCCTAGGAAGTCTCCACTTTCAATGTCCCTCTATTTCTTTCCCTGTTGCATGTCATTGGGCTGGACCTTATGTAAAAAGAAACCCCTGCAGTTTGAAGTAGAACCTGTCATTGCCAATTGATCAATCTATGAGCAGTTATGGTAGAGCATCAAGAGCTGACACCATCAACACTTAGGAGATGGGTGTAAGCAAAAAGATGAGCAGGAGGAAAGGTAGGGAGGGGGTAGGGTGTGAAAGTCGACCTTTAACAATAATGTAGCAATTTCTTTATCTGTCATACTTTAGATTTGGTGTGCACAGTGTGGCTGCTGCTGTTCACCTAAAGCAGTTGGCTTTGGTGAGACTTCCTTCCCTGTGTTCAACTGAGCAGCTGAGAACAGCCAGCAGCATTACATTTTAGACCACACAGTTCTGGAACTTGCATCTTCTCTCTAACAAAGTTATATATGAATCCTAAATAAGAATTTAGTCAAACTTCAGAATTTATGTTCTATTTTACCCTTGTCCCCTTGTACCAATGCCACTTCTGTGGAGACTTTCCTACAGCTGTTATTGAATGTGAACATACTAACTAATTCTGTGGTGTTAATAACCAGCTGTATCAGGGATTCGAGGTCCTCTTATCAGAAAAGACTTTCACCAAAGTACAGTATAATTGCTATAGATAATAACTCAGGAAATGCATGAATGTACATTAAAGAAATATACTTTTCCTCATTCACCAGGTGAATTTGGACTTTCAAACCAAAGAAGCCACAAGCCAGAATATTGAACAGCCCATCATCACTACCTTCGATGCAGCACAAAACACAGTCTACAGGCTGATGGAACAAGACAGCTACCCACGCTTCCTGAGATCTGATCCTTATTTGAATTTGGTTAAGGGGAGAAATCCCAGTCGGCCTGCCCTGAGGAGACGATCACGGTCCTTTACTGTCAATGATTTCCAGGGTGTACGACCAGACTTTACCGCTTGGTAACAGGGAAACTCAACCCTCCTAAATTCTAGCTACTGCAACAACTTGTATGTTTTAAAATCCAAACCCTTAGCAGGTGTAAATGAGTGGAAAGCAGAGTTACGAGCACTTATGCCAGGTCAGAGTTCTGTAGCTGGTGATTAATCTCATTTATTATAGAGAAGTAGGTAACATATTAGCAAGACATATAACGTAAAGTTTTCATACAGTATTTTTTTAAAACTCAAGCAACAGCTGTTACCATATTTGGAGGAGAAATGTGAGTTTTCTGCATAAAAATTTTGTATAAAATATCGTTTGATAATATCCACAGTGTATCCTGGGCCTGTATTATTTAGGACAGAGTTTCATCACAGTTAGAGTCTATATACCCAGACTTTTCACATATTTATGTTTCTGCAGTATTTCCTACATTAAACATGGAGTATTTGCAGTGTTTTCTCATACTGCAAAACACATTGAAACATTATTAGGTACAATGTAAAGTTACATGGATTTTAGCTACAGCCACTGCTTACTTAAAATTTAGCTATTGCATATTTTAAGAGGAATATTAGAATATCTATTTAATTTTGGGGGGTACATTTTATACTGTTTTCTTATTACATGTGTCTGTTCTCTGTATTTAAGTTATACTGTATAGATGAGCTTTACAATTGGATACTAATTAATTTAGTATTTGTAGTCTAATTTTTTTCAACCAAATGAGCAGCAACAAAGTGCCAAGAATGCTATTTTAACACAGTGTGTGTCATTAAATATTGGGTGCTATTTTTATGTGTGTATATGTATATATATATATATTTCTGCTTTTATTTGTAAATATTCATGCTATACCAACTTCATTACTAAACTTTGTTCTAAATTTTTTTCTGCCTTTTATTTTGAAGAAGAACCTGAAAATTAACAGCTCTTGGACTTGGGTAGAAAAATCTTCAGTTCTACTGGTCATTAATAAACTCTCTATGGTTAAAAAGGAGGAAGGAGAAATGTCCCCTTTTCATTCTTTACTACTGAAGACACGCATATCCTTTTAACAGTCAGTATGGAGAGCTATCCTGTCCTTTCAGAAGACACAGACATGCCTTGAAGCATGGGGCAATTCTGAAAATCTTGACCATGGGTTCAGTTTAGCAAGAGGCTGCAGGATTTAGTTGGACTATGCACTAGGACTTGTATTTCAGTTGCTTTGCATGGAATTTAAACTTTCTCCCTTTTCTTCCCCTTTCTGTAAGTATTGAAAGTGAAGAGATGCAGTTCCTGAGGATGGGACTTTATGTTCATTACTAATTCAGGGTGTATATGAACTGCTTGATCTGAGGGTTTCCATGTCTGCTTTACTAACTTTCAATAAATCTGAAGTGATCTACTCAACAAGTTCTCAGGATTCAGTTTATCACTAGTACATTGATGACTAAAATGTGAAGGCTTAACTTATAATTCAATACCAGCTGTAGTTATTACCATTTCAATCAAAAGTGTTACTGTGCACAGGGACTCCAACTCACCAGGAAATGCTGCTGAGCTGCAGTGGTCTGGGAACCATCTCTAAGCTCTTTGCTTTACCTGGGGAACAGAAAGGAAACATTTCTAACTCTAAGGAGTATGATGTGTGCTGGTTTATTCCACTGTCCTTCCCTGATCCCAAACCTCCAGGCACATGCTATTTCTAACTGCATAAGTGGTCAGAATCCAGGCACAGTGATTCAGGAATAACTTAAATATTTTTAGTAGTGCTGACACTGTATTTCAGTCTCTATCAATATCAAACTGTCTACGCTCCTGTTGTCGTCATTTTCACAGGTGTCACATGAATCAGTGAATGCAGTGAAAGGCAACTTTCTAACCCAGTTTCACTGCTGAAGTCAGTATACTTTTCTGGATAGATTATTTGCTCTTGCTCTTTGACTATCTGTCCCTTAAACATGAATCAATTTTGCCAGAAATGATCCTGCTTCTGATTAGGGAATCTCTAATATCACCAACAATGTCTGGATACCAAAGTTCCAGATATTTAAAATATGCATGTCCCTATATTTTGTCTTACTGTGTTAGAGAAAGAGAACATGCTCAAGGACACACACACCTGAGTGTTAGCAGTGGGTCTGTTGCATCACTGGCAGAAGACCCACACAGTTGCAGCTACATTCACCCTTGGTGTGATTACGTTCCTTCATACCAGCTGAGAATCTGCACTTTTATTCTTGCCATGGATTAAATAATTTTATTTTTTTTAAAGTGCATTTAATACTGTTCCAAAATCCAAGCACATGACAAATATAGTACTTTGAGTAAGTCTTTTTCTTCTTAGCAAAAAACCAGCTGTTAGTCAAAAGGGTCTGTAATGATAAATATGTCAGGAGGAGCCCTTTGTTTCATTTCACAGACACATGGAAAATTTTGCTTATCTCCAGGGAGGCCTTCCTCAATACCATCAGTCTTGGTACTGACAGTGCTCATCCCTCTTATGAGTTTTATAATGAAAACAAACAAATAAGATATTCCTGGTAGCTATTTATGTATGTATGTTTTTCAAAGATAATAATGAACCATAGCTGAATTTACAGCAGACTAGTGCCATGGGAACTACTGTAAAAAGAAAGTCAAGATAAATTCAGAGAAAGGAAGGCAAAGGGCACAAAGATAAACTAAAATTACATAATTATCTGGCAAAGGTTTTTTTCTAGAAAAACCTCCCTTTTAGTGAGAGAAAATGAGTGCTCTACTACTTGGTGCTCTACTGTAATTCTGGAAGATGAACTAAGCATAGATTTAGTACAAGTCTGTTCTAAAACATGCTGTTCCAGGATCGAGTTAGACAGGATTGATCAGACTAAGGGCTGGCCCTGCACAGATGTATTTATAGTATGAACCTTAAAGTAGTGCCAGAGAACCTAGTCAGGCTTCTCTAGTTTGGGCAGAACCAATGCCATAGTTATGTAAATCCTCTTGTTTAGCTGACCTAGTGCAAGTAATACATGCACAAAGCCTCTCAGGTAAGTATTTTTATTGGGGATTATTTTATATAGCAGCTTTTTAGATTTGTATATGCCATTCAGCATGAGCTCTGAAAATACTCCTATCAACACAATAATTTACCCTACAGAAACTCTTCACTTTACTGCTTACATATGTGAACTCTCCAGATCCAAATAATCTGCTGATTTGTATAGCACAAAGGTTTGTCTCCTGTATCAATACTTAGGTCTAATTAAATGCTTTAAATTAGCTGAATTATTATCTGCTGTTCTTGTTTAACTTAAGAGAGACAAAAATACACATACACACATCTTCAGCTTTTGGGTTTTGTTACTGTGCAAAAGACAACTTGACTAATTTTTGAACTGATGAGAAACAAGACAAATTAAATCTAAGATAAATAATCTCCAAGAAAAAGATAGATTTCCATCTTCCACTAAAGTAGGCGATCAGTAATATGGCTCTTACAGGCCTTTGCATGCTACAACTTATGTGACTCACTAAAAGCAGGTAATTTTTCTCTCCTTTTTCTCCCCAGCTGCTCAGCTTACCTTAATTAACTACTGCTTTGAATGCAGTTCCCTCTCCTTTCCACACATACTGTCAAAAGACCTCAACTGAGGAAAAAAAAATTGCATAATATCACCTTCCTCTCTTCAGTAATTCAATATGCTCACAAACTTATGCCTTGCTCGGATGCCTGTCCTAGATCTCACTCTGTTTTTTGCATTTTAGTCAAATGCCCTTTAAGCTCCTGTGTGGCTCTGTACCAAAGATAAAAATGTATTTCCTCTATACACCATCCAGCTTGCTTCCATTCCTACTTTTTTCTTGCTAACATCTAGTTGTTGTCTTCCATTTTTTGTACTCTAATAATTTCAGGCTAGTCTCATAAAAGCTCCCTCTGGTTTTATACCAAAGCTTTTCTCTCTCCTTTTCTAAATGGCATCTGTTTGTGTAACCTCCTCATAAGTCTCCTTACAAGAGATTATCTAGATGCCAAGGTTTATAATCTACCCTCTATCATTGTCTTCTCTATGAAATGTAACTAAAATTAGCAAGCATGAAATACAGTCCCATGGAATTCAATTTAGAGTTTTCAAAACAGGACAGATTAGGCTGAAGCCTAACAGGACAATGCTTAACTGTTGTTTCTTCACCATGTGATTTACCTGTATTTCAGAAACTCTCATTTCTTCCCACCTTTCCAGATTCATTTCAAATTTCTGCAGTTAACACTACTCAGGTTTTCCCTTAAAGAAGAGGAGGCTCCTAAGGGTTAAATCTTCATGTGGACTGGCCCCCTGTGTGGGACTCAGTAGGAGCTCTCCTACATCATACACATACTTTTCTGAGATTAGTTGGGTATGGGGACACAGGAGAAGTCAGAGTCCAGTAGTCACTTACAAAAAAATGGTAACTGAGAACATCAGTATGTTGCTTTTCCCTTTCATTCATTCCTAGCACAGTTTCCTTGGGACAGATATGGGCAATTATGATTCAAAAGCTTTCAGGCATAATGCCTACTTTTTGTATATTCTTACATTGGTGCAATTTATACCTGTCTCCAAGCACGGGATCATAACCTCATCCTATACATTTGTGCTGTGTAAGCTTCTCACATGAAGTTTTGGGAAGTCTGATGCTATGTAAATAAGAGTGTATTCATTCAGGACATGAACTGTACCAGATAGTTTGCTATTTAGTACTCAATGAGAATCTTCAAAGTTGCACATTTTATTGAGACTTGTTTCCAATTCTCTTCTAACGTAGATTGTGTTTGTATAGTACTTGGAAATCCCGTATATGAGGAGCCCAGAATGCTGTACAACATTTTGACAGATTGTTCTTGAAATCAAAACATTTTACCTGAAGGGCATACTTTGCTTGGGTGGAAAATAACAGCTCATTTTCTTATGCAAAACAACTCTGTGGCATATTGAAGACACACAGAGTTATTCACATGGAAAAAAAAATATTTTTGTGAGTTGACCATGCTGTGCAGTGCTATTGGAAGGCAGGAATTTACATAGTGCTGTGATTAAAATGTATTTGCATCCCGTATGACAGGCGTTTCCATGTTAACTAGGATGCCAGCAGTGCTCAGATCATCTTGGCTTCTCCCAGCATAAGAAATGCAGTCAAGTCTGTGTTTGCTTGCATTGCTTGGACCAGCAGAACATTAACTTTTTTGTCTGCTGAGGTTACGCTGTACAAGACAACAGTATCCAACCAAACCTGGGTATGGGATGGATTTAACAGAGGCCAAGTGCTGAAGGGCAATAACATATTGAACCTGATCCAGGGGAAACAACAGGGTGTGACCTTTTCTCACATTGCACTCAGGTGAGTACAAGGCAGAACGTATATAAATTAAAGTGATTTCTTAGGTTGATACATCAATAGTTTGAACATGAAGAGCTGTTTTACACTGTGTTTTGAGATTGGTACCTAGCTCAGAGGAATGAAAAATGATTTGCCTTACTCCTCTAAAGAGCCAATAGCTTTTCATAAAGGAAGATAACTCAGTGAAAGTAATGCCTAAAGACAGCTAAAGAATAAAAGATGAGTGTCAGTTAAAAGTCAAGCAGTAATCCTAGAAGGTTCAGGAAATTTAAATAGTTAATAAATCAGTAGTCCTTAGCAAGTAATATTGGCAAAGGAGGAAGTGTTCAATCAATAGATCCACATTCCCTTTCCTACAGGTTCTAGCTCTCCTATGGCCTTTCAAAGGCAGGGGACTCAAAATAAAAATCCATAGCACATTCCTCAGAGTTACAGAAATGTTAAGTGAGAGGCCTCACAGATAAAGTTTTAAAAATACACTAAAATTAGCTGAGTGGGTAAGGGCCTGAGCTACTCTGCAAGTCCTGCCTGAGTTACTAGTCCTGCAGACATCAGTGGTGTCAGCTGGATCCAGATTTCCAAAAGGTTTAGAAATAATTCTACAGGCAATTTCCAGCCCATCTCTAGTATATATTCATTTTTCTTTTTGTTTGCTTGATACTGTTTATTATGAATAGCTAATACATCTGCACCAGCAGCTGATGCATTTGTTTTAATACTAAGATCATGTTTTCTCTCTTATGAAATTTCAGTAAAATTTTAGAGTTTCTTTGCAGAAATTATTAAGTTCCAAGTAGAGGAAGTAAATGCCAATACCACCAGCTACTTTCTTATGGGAAGAGGTGGCTGTGCCTGACTTTGGTTAGTGTAGTTGTGGTATTTGTACTGGGTAATAATAACAACCTTATTACCTGGTATACAATCAGTTTACGTAGACTAAGCAGTCACAGAACAGCATGTTACACAATGGTGAAAATCCCTCTTAGCTTCTTTGTGTTTTTGTGACTTGTGATCAGTATCCTCATAAAATAGATTGCATCCACCTAGTTATTGTCTGTGCTAGTCAGAATACTCATGGTTTTTAGCATCCTTCTGTAGCTGCTAAGATTGACTTAAAAATATCAGCACTCAACATCCTCAAGAGATGGTCATGTCTGTATCATTCAGACATCAGTAATTACAGAGAAGATTTAAAAAATGCATCTGTTGCACTGTTTGTAACTTTGTTAAAAAAACATATAAATCATATTATTATTTTTAAAAATTAGGCACAAATCCTTCAACACTCCCCTTCATAAACAGTCTTACAGGAGTTAATTTGACTTTTATATAACAAGAATTACATTACCTCTTCAAAAATGTAAAATAAGTTAATTTATAATCACAGTTTATAATCACGGGTGGATAGTATAATCATTGGTTTTAGACACAGGGTAAACATCGAGAAATAAATGCAATCATCCAAGGATGATGTGTTGCTTAATTTGGTGTCATCTCTGTCCTCATTACTGCACTGACTTGACCAAGGAATCTGGAGGAAACTTGTATCAGGACTTTATCTAGAATTTTTTCTTGGCTGAAAATTCAACACCTATTTTGAACTACTCCTCAATCTTGGCCACTTCTCAGTGAGAACCTAGGGCACTTAAAAGCAAAGTCCTTTTCTAAAAATAACAAGCCAGTAATGCATGTAAATGCCTGTGCATATTTTCAGAAGAACCTCCTATTTGCGACATGAGAAAGGTAGATCATCGATCACAAAATGTAACTTTAGGAAAAAATTTCAACAACAATTGACAAAGAAACAATCTCGCTGTCAGAAAATTCAAGTTGTAGCTACTTACAGTCTGCCAAGCCAGAAATAAATATGGTTGGGATTTTGTGTTATGGGAAGCAAGAAGCCAGTCAGCAAGCCTGCTTGTTGGGGAGAGTGAAGGATGGCAAGGAACATACAGAGAAAGAAAAAAGAAATGGGGAAGAAAGATTAATTATCAAGAGCGAAAGACAAAATTATATGAAAAGGTTTTTGGGATAGAGTGATGTCTCAAGAAGATTGCACATAGAATGAAATATCAGTAAGAGGAGAAAAAAAATCACTGCATTGAAAGTATCAAATACTGCATGACTCCGTTATCTGTAACAGCATCAATGTGCAAATGATGGCCAGCCCAACACTCTTCACTCCCATTGGGGTAAGTCTTGTATGAATAAACAAAAAAGACAATGGCACAAGGGTCTTAGGCCTTCAAGATATATAAGGTGATGGAGAAGCTTTGCAGATAAAATATTAGAGTAAATAATAATAGTGAAGAATTTTCTAGTTAAGTGCACTGAACTTGTTTTCCTTTTTTTTTCCCCAGTAAGTCAAATGGTCAATGAGAAAAATCACAAGATGAATTCTCTGTTGAGATGTTGTTCAGAACATAAATATGTCTTGAGAGAAATTTGCATGTAAATTATTTTTAATTAATATTACTTTTGATAGATTAAGTTACAATGGTCACTGTTAAAAATAAGTCATGTTTCTGAAATAAATAATTTTAAAGAAAGTGTTAAAAACAGTTTGTCAATTTGCATTGCACTGTTTGCTTATTCACTTACTAATTTATTGTCCTGCTGTCACATTACCTTCAGCTCGAAGATCAGTCAGAAAAAGAAATTCTGCCCTACCTGTGACAGTCAGACAGTGGAACAAAAAATGCCAGTAAAGTGAGTTGTTGTTTATGGCTATTTTAATTGTAGGAGGTGTATGGCATGGGATGATCAACTTTTAATAATCTGGACAGTTTTTATTTTCCTTCCCCCTTTAAAATGATTATGTTTATTTTGATGCCTTGTTGTCAGTTCAGCTCGCTATTCCCATTCAAGTAAACCCCATAAGGTCAGTGAGATAATTCTCTAAGTAATAAGTAAATAACAAAACAAGTAATATTACCCATAATGAAAAGAAGCAGAATGAGGTTCATGCTGTCTGTTTTACCCTAGGCTTTCATTTCATTTTTCTGTTTGACAAGAAAGCTAATAAATATTTACCAAACAACCTGAACATCTATTATATTTGATAAAAGTTTATTACAGTTACTAAAACAAATTCCATCTGCACATGTCTGACAAAGTACTACACAGTGCTATGTTTAGTTTTAATTTGTGTTTTCAATATACACTCACTGTATTTGCACTCAAATTTCCCTCATGTATGCGTGCATGTATATCTATAAATATGCATAATTTTGTTCTTTTTGTTTAAATATAATTTTATGCAGTCTGGTTACAAGTAAACTGACAGCTACAGAAAAGCTTGCTTGTTAAAGGTGTCAATGACACCACCTGTTGTAATAATTATAACTACAGCTACATAACATGGTGACAATATCACATTAATCTCTTTATAAATTTATAATTGGAAAATACCATTACTGGTGATGCTGGGAAATGGCTTACTGCTCTCAAACTAACCTGTATAGTTCAGAGCAGAGTTTTGACAGTCAAGCTCTTGGAATCCCCTTAGGAATATCAAATATTTTTTACAGAATTCTAGTGTGGGTTTTTTTTGTAAATTAAGAAAATCTGTAATATTTTATACAGAACAAAGTGTTTGGTCCATTTATCAGACTCCAGAGCCTTTCAGGTCCTAAAATACTTATTTTTTAAGTTAATGTATACTGTGGCATAAAGTCAATAGTCAGCATAAAGGTCTTTCCATAGGTGATTTCAGACATCAGTTGGTGAGACAAAAGCATGGCGAACGTCCCTTCAAAGGTTACTTTAAAGTGCTCTCCTGATGGGTAGGCATCTTGCTAACCTTGAGAATACCTGCTGGTGTAACGCTAGGCTGGAGGAAAGAGCAGCACAGCCTGTGCAGGCAGGTGCTCTGTTTTAGCAGAGCCTTTGCCACCTTGTTTGCCACCCACCCAGCATTTCCCACCCCTCAGCATTGTGGGCAGTGTCTGTGGCTTGTGGTGCTTTGCTGAGCCAAGGATTACCTGCTCCACTTTTAGTTAGGATGAACCCCTGTCCTCCCTAAGGGATGTAAATATAAGACCTAGGCATGAGGTAGAAAAGAATTATACCCTGTGAGTTTGCATGTCTGAAACCAGAAAGACAAAAGGAGAAAAATCTTTCCAGTGCAGAATGACTAATCTCCATGAAAATTAAGTTGTGATGTTTTTCAAACAGAAACAGGGTCTAGTTGGAAAATAAGGTTGCTCTTTCCATCAAAAATCCGGAATTTGTTTTGATTTTACACTGAAACAAAATGCTTCCAAGTTTCCCCATTTCCCTTTTCTTACCACCACATATGAGAGAAAATGCACACAAATTATTCCAGAGCTGCCACGATATTGTGACTACTATTTTCACATAGAATATAGATTCAATTTCAAATCCCTCCTGCCTACCATAAACTATATGAAATACATAACCAGAGGATTAACAAGTTGTTTTCCTCACTCTTTGTCTGGTTAATACATCTCTACTATTGGTATAAAATGTAACCATTTAAACAAAAGCAGCACAAGATACCAATCTATTTAATCACAACTTACCTCTCCAGGTGTTCTTGCAGGTGTTGTAAAGTTGATGTGTCTCCTTCCTTGTCGTCTTATAAAAAAATCTGTATCCAAAATGGTGGAGAGGGGGAATAAATTACTCTGCTCTTGCCTTGCAGCTTGAGCTGTTTGCTTTATTTCAGGATTCTTTATTCCCTTTGAACTTTTATGCTTAAAATAATTAAAATGCATTAATTTTACTAAAATTTAAAATAAGTTGGGATAAAACCTTCCACTGACTCTATTCTGAGTAGATAAAAGAGTATTAGCTCAACAAAATTATTCGTCTTTTACTACCTGTCTTTAGAGGTTACAAGAGGAACTGATTGACACTTGAAATTTCTGGCTCAAAAATTTTGGCGGACGATTTTTGCAAGATTTGATTTTTATTTTTTTTTTCCAAAATTTCCTTAAAAAAAACTATTTAAAAAGAATTCAGTTGCAAACCACTGAACCAAGGTTTATTGAAGAAGTATGCTTCTTATTCTAAAACAAAATAGGAGCTAGATGACCAAACGGATTTATTCCTGCCTGTCACTGACTGGTAGATATGAGACTACTGTTCATTTGGGGATGCCTGAGGCTGCAAACTGACCAACTGTCAAAAACCTGGGAAAATCAGATAGAAAGGAGGCATGCACATGCTGACACCTCTACATGTGTCTGACATTTCCACAAAATGTTTCATTTTCAGGAAAATGTTTTCTTCCAAGGTTTCAAATGACAGAAAGTGCAAGCAACAACAATAATGCTGGTAAAGGAGGGTCTTTTTCTCTGCTGGATGTTTAAATTAAAAACTCATACCATGGTAATTTTAATCAAAACATAGTTTTGCAGGAATAAAAAACAGGTTTCTTTTATCTGTGTACTTGTGGACTAAATTGAATATAATCATCCTTCCCAAGTTAGAAGAAAAAAATTCCCCATGTTAGTCCCCATGCCTGACATCCTTCTGCCTGGCAGATCATGCGGCTGACCTCTATTAGCCTGCACACTAAGCTTTCCTTCTGAACCATCCTGAACACCTCCAGAGCACCCAGGCCATGTAAGAGCAAGGGTCCATTTAGTTCAGTGTCTCATTTCTAACAGAAGCCTACAGCAAGTTACAAAGGAAGAGGAAAACTATGAATTTACTCAACCTTTTATACCACCGAGAAGCTGAAGGAATATCCATTTATCCTACTCCTGTTAGTAGGGTAACATTTTAGATAATTCTACTCACTCCAAGCAAATAGTATCACATAAATTAATACTTAATCCATTTGAACTGGAAAAGAAATAACACACTCTACAACATTAATATCTCTCCTATGCTTTGATTATAGTTCGACCAGTGGCAAGTATTACTGCTATGTCCTGGATGAATAAACAAGTTGCCAATGTCAAATAACACTGTACTTTGAGTCTATATTGCTCTCTACACTCTTAAAAAAAGTGTCACAGTTTTTGTTGACTTTCTGTTAGTCAGTGCACAGAGCACCATGAATTAGGCACCCTGCTCTCTCAAGGAGATGACCAAATAATAGACTAGCTACCACAGGCAAAAGATGGCAATACTATTTTCAAGGATAGATGTTGTTTCCACAGGTCAAACGCTGGGGGAACAATGGCCTGGTCTGAGTCTGTGGACACACTACTAGCTAATAAAGGTAAGAAGTGAAAAAATATATTTTTTTAAAACTTGTGTCAACCTAGTTCACAAATGTTGCTATCAGGTTTTCCCACTGCTCTGAAGTTCAACTCTCCACGTGCTTTGAACCACGCCAGCTATTCCTATTACAAAGAAAGGTACATGTTCTGCCTTGATTTTCAGTCAAACAAAAAATTTATTATTTCTAATATATCCAAAGTCACTTCTCCAAGAGTTCCATTCCTACTTTCTTGAAACCCCAAATGACATATGATTTAAAAATTCCCTTATCCCTGCCTTATTTTCCTGCAGTAACTTTGTGGCCTGGACTCTGGGGTCCTCCATACTGTTTCTGAATAGTACTAATTTGACTAACACATGCAAATTTGGGTGCTGTCAGTTTTCATTTCTAAGAGCTTGTGATTTGGATTGTTTTTAAACAATTTCTTCCAAACAAACCTTTTATTTTTTTTTTCATTTTTTTCCTCTTAAAAGTGCAAAAATGTGCAAACAAAGAAGTAACAAACAGCCCATCTCTTTATCCAAGTCCTAATCATTACTTGAAAGAGATGACAGCACTTTTTAGGCAGGCTCACCTCAGCTCTGACCATTTTCTGCTTGCTTCTTAGATCAGGAGTCAGCTTCAAACCCCTAATTTCCTAGTCACTCCAAATCCTCTCACAGATCAAAATCTCCAGGATCCCCTTTTGAGTAGTGTATCAGTGCTTGAGAGACCAGAGCAGGACAGGCAGGTGTTGGGAGCATTCCTCAGTTACTCTCTGAAAGAATTGTTTCAGTCACCTTATAATTGCTATGGTTTAATCTCCAATTTATTTCTGCCACAACAGCCTCTTAAGACTAACTGCTGGCTGCCAGGCAAAACAGTATTAGACATATAAATTACACTAAATATATTGCATATACATATATACACACACACACACACGTGTGTACATTCATACATATAATCTGCATTAGTCTTTCACTTTTCCTCTACCCATCATCTCATGTGTTTTTCCCCAGATGGCTTGGCAGCTTTTAGGACATTTTTGAAGTCAGAGTACAGTGAGGAGAATGTGGAGTTCTGGCTGGCCTGTGAGGACTTCAAGAAAACCAAGTCCTCCACTAAGATTGCCTCAAAAGCCCAAAAGATTTATTCTGACTTTATACAAGCTGATGCTCCAAAGGAGGTAAATAGTTTTTTGTGTGTACTGTGGGTACTGAGGGTGGGAATCCAGTGAAAAATTCAGATCCAAACCTCTAGGAACGACAGAAAATATAATTCAAAGTGGCTGTACTTCCATTTTCATGTTAATTATTTGCCAGGTACAATATACTGTGTGGAACTCTTATCGTTTATACTTTAAATACAGTCTTCACACAGGCTACAGGTTTATCCCCACCCTCTGAAATTTCTGCCTTAAGATTTAAGGAAATATATGTTCAATATAATTTGTTTTCTCTCACCAGTTTTATCATGCAATAAGCACCATTTCCTCTGTATTTTAGGTACCAAAATATTGGAATGTTAAGGATTCTATTTGTTCTTTTGTACAGATATTTTTGACTTGATGAAAATTAAAATGCAAGCTTGAAAAAATTTCCATCACACCATTCAATTTTATCATCCTTTAAAAAGTGTTTACTGTGAAGGAATAAATTGCTAATTAATTATTGTTCACACTCTATTCGCTAACAAACTTTTACACTGATGTTTTTGCCTTTGATAGTGAGGGTGCTTTGAATGTCCCCATGTCTTACATATGATTGAAATCCATTTTATTATTATTAAAACCAAAAATCATTAGAAAATACAGAGGGCCAAACCCTAAAACAATGCTGAGTACCTTCATCTCTAATTCACTATAAGGTAATTGGTAATTCATAGAACTTGGTTTGGCAAAAAGATGAGAATCAGAAGCAATATTTTCCCCTTCTTTATTCAGTGATGCCATCTTTTTAAAGAGCCAAATAAAATTAAGAATCCAGTATGCTAGAAAACAAAGGGACAACCTTCCTGCTTATTTGCATCAGTCAGGGTATTCGGGAGGAAATTCAAATACAGACTGTCTCCTGTACACAGACAGACCTCAGCTTTCCAATCAAACTGACATTGGTTTTATGCTTTTCTTCCTACAGATTAATATTGACTTCCATACCAAAAACCACATCTCTCAGAATATCTCCGAGCCCACCCTCAGCTGCTTTGATGATGCTCAGAGGTTAATCTATAGTCTCATGGCAAAGGACTCTTTCCCCAGGTTTCTAAGGTCAGAAGCATATAAGGAACTAGTAAAGAGGCAACAGAACAGAAATCAGAAGAGATGGCTCCCATTTTTGTGAGAAAATCCCTGAGGGATTATGAATTT
The DNA here is from genome assembly GCA_907165065.1 of Caprimulgus europaeus. Next base: position 26,281,660 of record OU015534.1, on the reverse strand, counting down.
GTAAATGTCCCCCATTGCCACTCAGTACAGATAATATTCTGTTAAAGCAGTTGCACAAACCACATCTAAGAATTGCCTTTGACAGCTTGTTTTTAAGTACAATAAGCCCATGATACTTTCTAATAAGAGTGGAGAAATAGTTGAGAAACAGGATGGAACATGCTGAGACATCGGAGCTATCTTTTTAGTAAAGAAGTTTGCCATTGATATTTTTTCCAGTGCTTGCTTTATTTATCAAAGTGTTTTCACATTTTTAAGCAGAATGTTTTAGTTTTCTGGTTTGCTATTGAGTTTTCTTTAGAAGTATGGCCTCAAAATTAAATTCCTTTCAGGACACTTGAACACATTTACTCACTATCTTATTTGTACTTTGTAATTAAAAAAAAGAAAAAAATCCTCTTTTAAACTTGTTTTATACCAATTCAACACAGAAAAGTAGAAATATGGTAGACAGAACCATGATAATATTTAATAAATAGGCAGCTGCTTTATAAAAATGTTCCTGGCACTGAGAGAAAATTAATGTTTCATAACACAGCACTCTTCAGCATGACTCTTCCATTTTCTTAGTATTTAATTTAATTTTTTTATTGAAAAGTCTCATTTATTAATTGTGTAGGAGTTTTGGAAAAAACTGAGTAAATATTCCTTTGTACATTTTCAAGAATTCATTTTCTTTGCTTTTCCAAATATATCAGCAATACTGTTGCCATGCACTCATGAAGAAATAATGTCAATAATTATCACCATTTTTCAGATAAGCAGAAAAATAGGCATTGGAGAAAGTTTTAGGCAAGTAAGCATGTAAATCAGACCTTAGTCATGGTGTTATTTTTCAAACAAGCAAGATAAGCTAGGATTCTAGTACAATCTTCAGGTGTCTCCAAATGCACACACTGATCTCCTTCATTATTCATTATCTCGTTGCTATTACAGGATTTATTGCGTATACTTAGGTGAAGAAAGGAGCTGTGGCATAATATTGAAGAAAAAAGTATTTTAAACCATATGAGGCAGGAAGAATTTTCACTAAGGAAAACAATTCTAAATAAACGAGTCAGCAATAAGATTTTTCTTAAAAAAAAAAAAGGAAAATCTTTCATTTGATATTGATTTTATCCTTTTGATTCTTTTTCTTTAGAGCTGCTCTAATTCTCTCAGAGTCTCTCCCTTTTTAGAACCTGTTCATGCCTTCTACATACCATCACATCCTCTATGCAAAAGATCCTTTCTATTTTATCAGACTATATTAAGGAATTAATTCATTTAGGCAATAAAGGATGTCAAGTAGTCTGAAAGCCCCAATCCGCTGCCTTTGGTTACGTACTCAGGCTAGTGTCCTGCCACAGCTTACGTAGGTAGGTAAGCAGGGTGTAAGATAACTATTCTTTATTATCATCATCTATTTGGCCACCTAGTTTTTCTTCTTGCTGTCTGCATTTCATTCTCTTTTCTTTCTTCCCCAGTGCTAGTGGTTAGCAGAGAAATGAGTACGATCGCTGAGGCTGAGCTACAAGGAGGATGTGGGTTTGTTTTGCAGTCCCACAGCTACCAGGCATTTTGCAATGATACTTCAGTGGAAAATGGCAACTTCCTCCTGCAGCGCAGCCTTGGTGCCCGCTCTGTGCCAGGGGATTTCTGCCGGGTAAAGTCACAGCAAGCACAGCCGTCAGGATTGCTGAAATGGCATTATCTACTCAATTTTCCATTCTTACAAATCCAATTCTGATTTTCAGAAGAGAAGATTCCCACATGTAGGAAAGAGTGGGATCATGTCACCTTTCTTAATATGGCAAGTAGAAAGCCAGAAAATTCTGCTCTACCAATTGTTTGGGACCTAGGGATAAAAAAGTATCTTGAAAATAGATGTGTGATCATGAAATCTCTCTGTGCTCTTTAAAACTTGCAGACTTCTGGCTTTACCCCACCACAAACAGAAATAGAAAGTAGTAGAAAGATGGCTGCAAAGGGTCTCTAATTCCTGACTGAAAACACAGCATAAGGAGAAGTTAAAAATATATATAAATAGTCAAACTTGATAAAAATACTGCATGTTTTTATTCTGGTAACTATATAAAAACAATAATAGGAGGCATCATGTCTACATGATTTCTGTCTGATTCTCTATGATCCACAGCATAATTATTGTCAAAAGACTAGATTCTTAATGTTTTAGCATTTCACATTCAGTTTAATAATTACAAAAGAAAGCATCATAAATAGTTTTAACACATTCTCAAGTTAGAATGTTTTAAGATAAATGTACAGTAATTGCACTTTTAGGTGGTATCACAGACTCAAGTGTAAAGTAACAGTACTAATCTTTTCATAACTATGCTAGCTTTGATGAACAAGTTAATTAAACTTTTGTTGATCAATCCTTTCAACTTTTTTATTAATCTGTTTCAGATGCTTAAATATGAGATGAAACTTTGGAAAGTTTAAAAAAAAGGACACTATAAATTCATTTATATCCAACAATAATTGGATGCACATTCAGAATTAATTTTTAAAGCCCTCAGAGCGCTATCTGACTGTATCATACACGATCAAAAAAAAGAATCTACAGCATATTGAAATGTTCTGGAGTTTAGTAAACAAATTTCTGAAAACTTCTATAACTTGTTATTAAAGATCCATTTCAGAAAGTATCTAAAAACACAGAGGTGTAAGGTTGGGAGACAGCAGTCTTTTTTTCCTCTTTATTTTCTAGTTCTAAAATCGATGCTTCATACTTCTACACCACCAAAGAAAGGTCACAGCCCAGCATCCGAGCTGCGGTGTTTTGACACAGGAAAAGGCCAGGCACTGAAGTGCGATTTAGGAGATTTAGCCTGAACTTTGCCAAAAGCCCTGAGCTTTACCAAGGACTTCAAATGTGAGCTTGGCCCAGTTGTATAACCTGTTGTGCAGCAGTTATGAAACTGAGAAGTTACCTCCATCTTCCATCAAAATGTAATATATTTATGCCCTTTAGTATTTGGGGAACATGCAGACACTCCAGGAAAGCAGTATCTGTGCTCAGGCTGCAGAGTGATCTTTCAGAGCAAAGCCACTTAATCACAGAGTAAGATCTTCACTGTCAAAGCCACTGAAGTTTGAAAAATCTGGATATAAGTTTTGTGTAGAGAGGTCACAGCTATTGTAAGTTTGTACATCACCTATTCCTGTGGAACTCAAGCACTAACACGTTACCAGAATTATTTACCCTAATCACAGCTCTGGGTTGCTGCGGGGAAAGCAGAGGAGACTACTAGAGTGGTGTTCATACTGAATAGTACATGTTCAATAATTATCTTACAGAAGTTATGGTGGGATTTTTTAGGGAAGTTTTGGTGTGGCTTTTTTTTGCTAGCCCATAATAAAAAGAGGAAGAAAATACTGATGTAGCTAAATAGAAAACACTTATAAAAACTTGCATTAGAAACCATGTCTGCACTCCAAGCCTCCCAAGCTTTCACTGAAAAATAAAAAATAGCTATTTGGCTTTTTCCTCTCTACCTACAAGTCCAAGTCATGCAACACCCTCAATTTAGAGATTTTTTTTTTTTTTTAAAGCACTCAATCTTTTTCAGCACAAAAAAGTAGATTTACAAAAAAATTCTACCAAATAGAAATGGGAGAAATAAATGCAAAGTGCACACCTCATTTCTTAAAAACAAACAAAAACAAAAAACCAAACAAAAACCCACAGCCAAAAAAACCCAACCCTAAAGTCCCTCAATTCCTGCACACTGTACCAATCCTAAAGCTCCAACAGCATCTAGTCTCACAAGCCCATCAGGACCACCATGCTCACATTATGACAGGACTGTCCCAGAATTAAAGTTAAAGCCATATAGTACAATAATAAATTTAAAAAATATATTTTCATATATCTATATATATATTTATAAAATATAATAAGCTTATACATACATGTGATAAATGCATCATTAGTCCTCAAGACAGGACAGATATTAGGATTGTTCTGAAGCACTGGATCCCAAATTATAGGCAGCTAGGTATATTTCCAGTAGCAGACAGGACTTTGCAAGACTCCTCCCTACATCCTGTCAAAGGTCTGTATAAGTCAGCACACTTCTGTAACTATTGCAGATGAAGACTCTGTATTTTCTGTTTTGTCAGAAAATTCTCTGCTAACACTATAATGCAAAAATGTAGTCGAACAGACACGCAATCACAGGCTTTGCACAAGAACCTCCTAATTTTTGTTTTGATTTGATGCAAACAAAAAAGTTGAGAATACAGAATCCCTCAAGCAGTGTCTGCTGCTAAATAAGACAACCATCACACTAAGAACCTACACCATTTGAGAAGAGTTTTGCACCCATTAACCCATCTGGAATAACAGTCTTGCTCATGTGCCCAAATATGCAAGTCTAATATTCATCTCTGATTATAGAGTTGTGAAAGTGAATTTTCAATTGGCAGTTTTCAGTCCAGGGCTTTCCTAAGGCATTTTGGTTGATGTCAGATCTGAGAGACCTGCCCCCATGGCACACCAACACCCTGCTTGTCCTCTCCTCCCTGAGCGCTCTCCAGCCACTGGGGCACAGTGCCCTTCTTAAACCAGCCTTATTTTCTAAATAGAAGATCTCCCTCTTGATGGGATGTCTATGGGAGATTCCCCTCTTGACCTAGTTCAGCTGCTTTAGAGGATACAGCTTTTGAAATGAAATTCAATCATGGAAAAAGGCAGTAGCACCTTTAACAATTGCTGCAATTTATCAAACATGAATGATACCAGTGTGGTCAAGGTATTCCAGCAAGCAGCAGCTAGAAAACATTCAGTCTGACAAACTTCCCCAAATATGCACATCAGAGCTGGCCCATTACATTTTTTATTTTTACCTCCCCTCTATACCACACATGTAGGGATGCTCCAGCTTGTGTGGAATCACGTCAGTCGGCCACAGGAAGGGCCCCTGCTCACCCACATGGGTGTTAGATCAGGTGGAAGATAACACAATCCACTCTCTGAACTACAAATATGAAGCATCCAGAAGTTCCCAAGACTAGAGGCCAATAATAACTGCCTTTTACCAAAACATTCCCTGGATTTTGGGGAAGAATATCTGCTACATCTGGACTTTACTACTGTGTCTAAGAAAAGGAAACCTACCACATATAATTTGGCTCTTGCAAAGAATGCATAGGTAGATTAAATTAATGAAATGAGTACAATCCTTTCTTTCTGTATGACAATTACACTTTGTATTGCTGGGGGAACAAAGCACATTATGGATCTGAAAAATGAAGCATACTTTCTACCTTTCAGTATACTGAAAAACAAGGGAGAAAAAACCCAATCATGATGAGAGGTGTTGTCACATTTACTGACACTGGTTAAAGGTCTCGTGTAGGTCAAGAAGCAGTCCAATTTTGTTAAGGAAAAATTAAATCAAGTAATGAAAATGAGATCTCCATGCACCTCCATTCACCTTCACTCAGCAAATAGAGCATGGTATGCTGTGTCTGCACTGCCTAGGAACGGTTATTGTTTGATATCGTAATTCTGAAATAACTTAATTTGAAAATACTCATTTAGTAATGGAAAATATTTTGAAGAACTCACAAGTGACACTAAAATTACCACTAAAAGCTCTACTTTGAGTATTCATAAGGTGTTCATTTTCAGAGAAAACAACTCCCAGAAAAGTTTCTTTTCCACTTTTTCCCAGCTTTTCAACTTCAATAGTATTAGGCCTTGGAAATTAGACTCGACATATTCTTACACGTTCCAGAGGAGACCCTGGGTGCTTTGATCTTTACTTAGAAAAATGAGATAATGCTACAACAAATGATTCCATACCTTTTAAATTTTTTTTTTATATTGTTGCTACGGTTTCCAGCTACCATGTTAAAATTTCTTTGTCCTAAATGAGACATTGACTTTGGGTTTGGTTTTTGGTTTGTTTTTTTTTCTGTATTGCATAAGTTTAGTTATTTGCATATAAAATGAGTAGAGCTGGATTTGTCTCTCAGTCCATCTCTGTTTCCATTTAGTTTTGCATGTAGGTTATTTTTAGTTCTATGAATACTTCCCTACTAGGCATAACAGTCCTGGAAAGGCAAACCAAAGCATGTATTTAGTAAAAATTCTAGGGAAACAATTTTTTTCTAATACAGTGGTTATGAATTTAAAGGCTCATAAACCAGAAAAGAAAGGGAGAAAAAAAATAATCCTTAAATAAGTTCTGTTTCTTGAATTATTTCAAAAGTACTATGATGTCATCTATTACACTTTAGCATAGAGAAGAGAGATCATGAAATTGTATGATTTAGCATTTTGCATAAAAATCGTCTTATTCTTATCTATGCTAGCAGCAACCTCTCCATACCCACACAGCATGAGGAATATAGCAAGGCAGGATACAGAGAGATTACCCAACTGTCTCCCACACTGGTCAATAATCTTCAGCGAGTTGCACTCTATTCACCTTTTAACTCCTCACCGAATTACAGTGGCAAAAAACCTCTTATTAAAAATAAATAAGAGGAATGGAAAGGAACTTGGTGAAGTTCAACAAGAGCAAGTGTAGAGTCCTTCACCTGGAGAGGAATAACCACATGCATCAGTGCAGGTTAGAGGCTGACCTGCTGGAGAGGAGCTCTGAGGAAAAGGACCTGGGTGTGCTGGTGGGCAGCAGGCTGGCCATGAGCCAACAGTGTGCCCTTGTGGCCAGGAAGGCCAACAGTGTCCTGGGCTGCATTAAGAAGAACGTGGCCAGCAGGTCATGAGAGGTTCTCCTTTCCCTCTACTCTGCCTTTGTGAGGCCACACCTGGAGTGTTGTGTCCGCTTCTGGGCTCCCCAGTTCAAGAAAGACAGAGACCTTCTGGAAAGAGGCTAGCAGAGGCCACAAAGATGATTAGGGACCTGGACGATCTGCCTTATGAAGAGAGGCTGAGACTCTAGAGATTGGAGAAGAGAAGATTGAGAGGGGATCTTATCAATGTCTATAAATACCTGAAGTACAGGGGCCAAATGGATGGGGCCGGGCTCTTTTCGGTGGTGCCCAGTGACAGGACAAGGGACAATGGGCAAAAACTGGAACACTGAAAGTTCCAGACCAGCTTAAGGAAAAACTTCTTTACTGTGAGGGTGCTGGAGCACTGGAACAGGCTGCCCAGAGAGGCTGTGGAGTCTCCATCTCTGGAGATGTTAAAAACCCACCTGGACGCTTTCCTGAGCAACCTGGTGTAGGGAACCTGCTTTGGCAGGGGGTTGGACTGGATGATCTCCTGAGGTCCCTTCCAACCCCAACAATTCTATGAAAAATGTATTACCTTTTTCTCCCTCTGAAATGTAGAATAACTGTACTAGGTTAACTACAGGCTACAGAGTGTCTAGTCTTTAAATACTACCACATATATATAGTGTTATTAATAGTTCTTCTGATCTAATCCTAAATACTTCTGCCACTAACCTAAGCAAATACCCAACACACAAGGTTTAAGGGGCATTTTCTTCTAAGTAGATAAAATTCATTCTTCACATAATATAACAGAGGATGCTTCTCTGAAAGGTTGAACTAGTTTGTTATTTAAAACATTATATTCAATGGAGAAGCTGCATAGGCAAATTCAGGCTTAATGGGCTGACAACAGAAAACCTCTGAAATGCTCTTGACACTGTAAAATTACACGACAAACTAGGAGATACTAGATAAAATGCCATGGACTGACACTATGACACTACTGCTTGCATGGCTAATATATATATATTTTATTATTATTATTTTTATTTATTTTTTTTTAAGTTCTGCACTCTACCTGGTCTTTTACCCAAGCTCCTCACTGTGAAGAGAATTCTCTTGCTTCAAGTCCATTCTAAATTTGTATGATGCTATCACTTGTCTTGGAGCACTACCAGCAACTATACAACATTAATAGTTTCAAATTGATTTGAATTTAATTTCCAGAACAAATGGTCTAGATTTTGATCTAAATGCAATCATTTTGCCTGTTGGAATGAGATAAAATGGAACTATTTATTGAATTTCTTACCAGAGTTGAGCCTTTTAAGAGATTAAAATGAAAATAGTGTGTTGTTAAATGGCATAAAAGGGGTTTTTTGTGACATGATATCTTTTCACATCAGGTGGCAAGTGCAACATATTCCAGACTAGACAGACTCATTAATACTGACGCCTTTACAGTCTCAAATGTTTTTCACTGTTGATATTAAGTCAGTACTGGACATTATTTATTCAGAGACTTGTTTTATTAGAATAAACTGTACTTGGATCATACCTAATACCTTCTGATACTTATGCCATTTTTCAGTTGTTCTCACACTTTATGTAGATCTTTTTGCAGTGACAATGACATACCACATTGGAGATGATTTCTGTTGCCAGGAATACATTGGTTTTCTTAGTAAAACTGCATTTTTGCATAAATTTTAAAACAGGGAAATTGGATATTTCAAAAATATGCTTGCTGGTTGCAGTCATTTTTTTAATGGTAACTCTCCAAGCTTTTTCTAAGATTTTAATTAAGACTAACACTTTCCTTTGCCATGTGACTGCACAATGAGTCCCTGTTCTAAACTGAAATTAGAATTGGAGGAACAGTAAATGAGTACACAAATGAAGGATTCCAGTTAAAAAAAATTTGTTCATCTTATCCCCTAAAAATCGCCACAACTTTCTGTGAAGGAAATTAATAAAAAAGAATGCCTATCATCATTAAGTGCTTTATCCCTGAAAAATGTAATTTCAGGTCAATTGTATCTATGGATTTAATAATGATGAAAATAAAAACTTTGTTTCTTTTTTTAAACAAAGTGGTTTTTTGTCTGTTTTGTTTCCTTTTAGAATGGATGGGAATATGAAATAATTCATTCTTTACTGTCCTCTGTGAAAACAGCCTTTTATGCATTGGTGATTGAAGTCCATCAGACAATTCCTATGAGTTGTTGCTCACCAAAGTGCTTATGGAAGCACTGCAATCTATGCCACAAAATTATCTGGTTTTATCTTTTAAGAAAATTCTATATCACATCTTATTTTTGTAATAAATTTCAATATCATTTTGATATTACTATTAATTTTTATGTTAATTATGTATTTTAGATTATCTCAGTCCATATGAAAACAGAGAAATGGCAAAAGGAATTACAGCCCATTAGACATCTCCTTTAAGATCTTCAATTATATAAAAGTGAGGGAAATTCATATGCAAATGAAATCTGCAGGCATTAAAAAGGGAGGCAGTAGAATGTAATTGTAGGGGAACTGAACAGAGACGACAGAATAATGGCAGAAAAAATGTAATGAGATTCAGCTTCATAAATGTTTAATATTTAAAGGAAGACAGCTTGAAATGCAGCCCATTGGACAGGTGGTATCTGGCAATATTGTTGAAGTACATTGTGCACCTTGGTATAAGAGCTTGTTTATTCAGAGGTGTGTATTAACTCTTATAAAAAACACCTTTCAAAGATCTGAAGCAATAGAGAATGTTTATACAATACCTCTTTAGGCTTTGGCTGTAATGTGGAGTGTAGAAATTGAATTCCAATGGGCATGGCCTTGCATTAAGGACAACCCATTCCACTGAGCTTTGCTTCAAGGATTGAAAGCAGCACATACAGCTCTGAATGTACAGGTCCAAATACAGTCCTAGAATTCAATACACGCCTTGAATGTTACAGTCAGACTAGTTAGGGCTCATTTATTTTTCAAAATACTATTAGTATTCACAGGGCAGAGAACTGTTCTTCTCCAAAATTATCACACACCGACATTTTGAAATTGGAGGCACCTCATTTATCTGAAAGATATTAATCAGCAGGAATCCAATGACTAGGAGATTAGGGCAACAGATGTTTGATTTATGAAGAAATGTTAAAGAGATGAGCATAAATACAGTGTCTCAGGCAAGGAGATGTGAACCACGTGTGTTAAAGCTGCATAAAACCAGAAATACAGAGTATGATTCAAGGAACCAGGGTGATGGGAAGAACTACACAATACAGATTGAGGCTTCATCAGTAATTTTTCCTTGTTTAGCCTGATGGAAGGGACAGAATTCCTGTGAGATGGGTACTCATTAGAATAATAAATAGATAATGGACCAGAGAAGAAATCCTCATTGGCACAGCAGATGTACTTCGCCACTAAATAATCCTTTTCTGCCCATAATTCACTTCAGCCAGACACCGACCCCAGCACTACAGCAGACACTGAACACAAAGTTGGTGCACAATTCCTGCACAGTAAAACCACCCAGGTTTCTTGTTCCCTTGACTGCCAAGAATCCTGCATTTTCAGGGAAATGTCTTTATACAATTCAGGCACAAGTGTCCTTACCAAAGAACTAGGAAGTGTTACAGTGGCTAATGTCTGGGAGAAGAAAGGTGAAAAATCAAGACCAACATCAAGATTAATTTGCTTATTTATGCAGTAATTTAGAAAAATATTTAACCTGCTTAACTTCCAGCACCTAAGCAACCTATCTTGAACACTTATGGCAGGGAAGCACACTGCAAATGTCGGTGTCCTTTGGAGCCAGTGTTAGCAGGCAGACAGCCAGACCCAACTGCTGGTGCCTTTATAGGAGCAATTCAAAGTTCTGCAGAGACTCCTTCTGCAGCACTAAGAGGTATTGTCTTAAAATAAAAGGGTTTTTTATCCACAACTATTTTACATTATACCTATATCAAGAAAAGAGTTGTTTTGATATGCTAATTTTAGCATCTTACAAAAATACTATGGTACCACCTTGTGGCAGTTTTTTAAATAGCACTGTTGGCATTAATACTGTGAATGACTATTTTAAAAACTAAATTAGAACAACTAGCATTTGCTCTGATTGGAGTTTTGAGCTGTGTTCAGAACCATCTGCATCTTCCTAGAAATTAGAGTACTTTATGGCTTTATGAGCCTCTCTATTATAGAATATTTGAAGTAAATTTCAAATGTATTTCAGTGGAAGATGGGTATCAGTGTTCCATGTACACACACACACACACACACACACATATATATATATATATATTTATAAGAACTCACCTGTTGAATCTTCCCAGTCTGGAAGTATGCATGTACTCAAATACTGTCAAAGTTGGGAAGCAAAAAGACACAAACAAGGGAATTTCCTGCCTCTGTTGAGGCTGACAAATCAGTGGCAGTGTTTCCAGCTCTGAGCTCCAGAAACAGAAACAAACCTCTTCTGCAGCACACAGTGATGGGAAAAGCCATCAGGTAGATCTGTCAGGTAGGACTGACTGACAGCTCCTGTAACTGCATCCCTGTCTGTGTAAGCTCAGGAGGCTGCTAAGAGCAGCCCAGCATCAGTGACACAAGACAGAACTAACCAATGTGGAGGAGCCCAGGTTGTCCCTGTTTCACAGAGTTGCAAAGAGAAGGAAGCCAGTAAGAGGTACAGAGAGGTGGTGCAGGGAAGACAACAGCTTCTGCACATTCTGATCTTAAGATTAGAGGAAAGCATGGCAAATTCCAGAAAGTAATCTGAGCTGCCATGGTAAAGATGAACTTTTTGAAAGAAAACCACAGAAATCTGGATACTGCTAAGTGGACTGGAGAAATCAGACTGAAAAAGTATTTATTTTAGGTGATCTGGCTGGGCCAGCAGCTAATTAGCCCCTCCGTACTCTTCCAATTTTGAATCTTTTCAGAGACACCAAAGTATAGCAAACAGTACTGCTTCAAGGACATTTTGGTCTGCTTTTCCCCCAGCCAACTTCATCCTCCTTTTCACATTGCTGCAGGAAATGAGGTTTCTGCTCTTAAACAAGACGTACCATCTGTTTAGACTTTGTACTTTGGTTTAAGTCCATCTCAAGGTCTTGAAGCTTACGTACAAATTTATCTCTTACAGCTTTGACTGATTTGAAAACACAGAGCAGGAAGGAGAACTTCTCTTGTTTGAAAATGGTAGTTAACAGGTTGTTTATTGTGTGTTCAAGGAAGCTCTGGGTTTCTTCAAATTAATGCTTCAAATTTCAAGCAGCTTGCCACGTTCCAGCTTGAACTCATACATGCTCCCGTTTTGTTCACTAACTACAAGCATCAGTTCAGTGTAAAAAAGATTAAGAACTGGCACAAAAATCAGGCATGAGTAAGCCAATTTGAAGCAAGGGCTTTTGGCTCTGCAAGGTCTAGTTCTCCTCCAGCATCCTGCTTCCTAGTTAACACCTGAACCCCAAAAGTAAAAGCATTGGGATTATGCATTACATCTGTTGATTAAGGTTGGCAATGAAATATGAAAATGCCAAAAGATTAGGTGTTTGGGTCAAATTGAAGAGAAGGCAGAAGTCTATAATATAAAGCAATAGAAAATACAAACAAAGGCTCTTACACCCTCTCAAGAACACTTTGTTTAGATATCTTCTTGTCACACTCTCTAATCTCTCCACCCAAATGCCTGTGCTACCTCTCTACTTCAGACTCAGATTAAAAAAAGATCACAGAAGAGTGCCTGCTTGGTGATTAGAGGAGTAAAAACACTTTCTCCTGAAGCAGTCTGATGGACACCAATTTCTGACAGAATAACCAGACATGTACTTTTTACTGTTTTCTTCATTTTTAAAAGCTACCCTTCAAAAGCAGACACTACTGTGTTACCAGCAAGTGTCACAGCCTGTTACTATAGTAAAACATTTTTCCACTAAGTGGGCACTTATGTACCTGGGACATTTGTTTTCCCAACTTTCTCATGCATACTCTATAAGGTAATGTTGATTGTAACCTGTCAAATAACCTTTGCAAATATCCATCATTTATGGTAGCTATAAGCCCAAGCCTTGATGTTTTACTAAATAAGTCGTAACTCATAACGAGAAGAAACAGAAAGAGAAGATATATTGAGCTAATTAAAGGAAGGTTTCTTAAACAGTTTCTTTAACCTTAACACACTAAGCTTCCATTTATCATTTTATTCTGTATACTTGTAATAGACCACATCACATGTCATCTCCTCAAGAAAGAAGGCCAATTCAGAAAGCACCTCACAGCTCATGAGCAGAAAGTCAAGTGCCTCACTCTGAAGAAGTGTGAGGAAAACAAGAAACATAAGAAAACTTGAGCATGACAGCCTAAGGGGAACAGCAACATAAAGTGTAACAGAAATATAGATTTCTTCTGAAACTGTCTTTGAAATCAGTTTAGGTTTATGCAAGAAAACAGGTGAAAACTCCTTCATTTGTGCTCCAACAGTTATAGGACTAGTGGTCAGGGTACAATCACAAAGTTGGTTTTTTTCCTACAATACAGGCTGACTTATGTCCCAGTGGACTGGGTAAGGAAGCTGTAAATTACCACCATACACCAACCATCTGCAAAATGGAGCACAGAGAGGTGGCAGGGACACAAAGCTGAAGGAGGCTTTCATCAGAACACGTTTTTGCTCTCAACTTATTTGTACCTCATTCCTCAACTTTGTAGGCAGGATCCTTTCAGGTTGAGATCTTGCAATCAATATACAGATAAATAGCCTGCAAATCTGTTTCTATGTCAAATGATTAAATCTAGACAGGATTTTTCAACAACAGCTTTTTGATTTGGAAAATACCGAGTGAACCTCCATATCTGCTAAAGAAAAATACATGTTTGAAAAGGATTGTCAGGAATTCTCTCAGGACAAGCTTGGAGGGGAAAGAAGAAGAAGAAGAAAAATCTATTTTCTTCAGTGTTTCATCACTGTAACATTTCCCTGCTCTTTTGAAAATAACTAGTGATTTACAAACTAAGTTGGGACATACAGAGGAGCACGCAGAGCACAGGATACATCTCAAGTCTCCCTCACGCCAGATGCTGCTTATCTTGTGACTAAGGGATGTCTGTCTGGCTGGTGGGGGTTCTTTCATAAAAGCAGTAGTTTCAGTTCTTCTATAACTGACTTTTTTTCTTCTTCCTTTTTTTTTTTAAGCCAGATCCTTTATCCCCACTTCCCATTCCTTCTTGTCTTTTTTCCTGATTTGAGGTATTTGGTGTTTTTGAGGTCCTGATGATGTGATCCCCTGCCTGTCTCTCTACCCACGGAAGGCTAAATGCTACTCAGCGTGGGGGTGGACTCAAGGCCTTGTGTGCTTTTTTTGGTTGGTCTGACTTGTGGGAGGAGGATGGAGATAGCACTTTGGCCCATATTTGAGCCTCTTAATCTATGTATAGATGTATAGATGTGCTATTTCTACAACTGCAGTTTTTAAAGGCCCTCTCAAGAAACAGAAAGAAGGTGGTGACTTGCACGGAAACTATCTGCCAACACGCCCACCTAGTAGGGCATGCCTGAGTCAGGTTGTTACATTCTCCTCTTTGACAGTCCTGAATTGTCCATCCTGACCAAGTCTAACACACAATCCCCTTTTCTGCTCAAAGGCATCTCCTTCCTAGACTGAGAAATAAAAATCTAGCTGTGGCATTTGTGACTGAATCTATTTAACAAGTTGTGGTGAGAGCACTGGAACCAGTGAAGCCTGTTTTCCCTATGGAAACTTGTAACTTTTACTCTCAATACCACCAAGCCTTGCTCTGCTGTCACCTACCACCTCATCCTTACTTAAGACCACTTCTTTAACCAACAGTCCTTATGTATCCTGCCTTCTCTCTCTCACTGTCTGTAGACCTCTGGCAAGGCAAAGAACAGCAGGAACAGCACACAGTTCAGAGACACCACGTGCCATTCATCAGCAGTGTATCAAACCCAGTCTCCTCTACTCAGTCAGTAGTTTCCATAAAACTGGAAGGACCATAACGGCACCCCTCTGTCAAATGCAGTTACAATTGGCTGAAAGCTTAAAGAGTTACTGTGCAAGGTGGCCAGGCAGACAGAAGACAACATAGAATCACAGCCTGGTTTGGGTTGGAAGGGACCTTAAAGATCATCCAGTTCCAACCCCCCTGCCATCAGCAGGGACACCTTCCACTAGACCAGGTTGCTCAAAGCCTCATCCAACCTGGCCTTGAACACTTCCAGGGAGGAGCAGCCACAGCTTCTCTGGGCAACCTGGGCCAGTGTCTCATCACCCTCTCAGTGAAGAATTTCTTCCTAATATCTCATCTAAACCTCCCCTCTTCAAGTTTAAAGCCATCACCCCTTGTTCTGTCACCACCTGCCCTTGCAAAAAGTCCTTCCCCAGATTTCTTGTAAGCCCCTTCAGGTACTGGAAGGCCGCTATAAGATCTCCCCAGAGCCTTCTCTACTCCAGGCTGAACAGCCCCAACTCTCTCAGCCCATCCTCGTAGGAGAGGTGCTCCAGCCCTCGGATGTGGGGCCTTACAAGAGCAGAGTAGAGGGGCAGAATCTCCTCCCTTGACCTGCTGGCCATGCTTCTCTGGATGCAGCCCAGGACACAGTTATTGGCCTTCTGGGCTGCAAGCTCGCATTGCTGGCTCATGCTGAGCTTCTTGTCCACCACCACTCCCAAGTCCTTCTTGTCAGAGCTGGTCTCAAGTCACTCATTGCCCAGCCTGCATTTATGTTTGGGATTGCATGATAACTGTGCTCTGGTTCCAGTCCTGTTCCCTCGGTTACATGCAGTAGCAGGCACTGGCAGAAACACTGGCTTTGAGTACTCTGCCTCAATGACCCAAATCACAAAAATAAAATGAACAAAAACTTTACCAAGGTTTAAAGGGACAAAAAGAACAGTAGTTTGCAGGAAAGTGGGCTCAGACAAGGCGCCATAAAAACTTTCCAAAAAATTAAAGTTTACATTAGTTACCAGCAGGGGACAGCAAGGCCTTACACATAGACAGAGATTAGTCTGCTTTTCTGCTCTGCTAAGAGAGACTGTTCAGCCTTTAGGTACCATTAAGCAAAAGCTTCCAAAAAGGAAGAGTCAGAGTGCTGAAATTCAGCCAGAACTGTAGGATAATTACAGTAAAGACCCAGAGTACCAGTCTCAAGGCTCAATCTCAGATTAAAAATACAATGACCATCACCCTATTTTACTTACCTAAATAGCCAGGTAGAAAATTAAATTTTAAAATAAAGATATTTAGTTCTATTTTACATGTTGAATAGTACCCTACTTGCCCTTGGTTGCTACTTCAGAGAGGCAGAGATCTGCAGGTTCAATGTCACACTTGAGAGCCCTATAGCATCACTGTTTTAGGGCACCTACAGTGACAGTACACACCTATATTTAGACAGCTGGGTCACAGTCTCTGGTTCCTTGGATGGGGAAAACGTTTCAAAATGCATGTAATAATTTCTGATTATAGTTGCCCTTCCATGACTTAATATTCCACAAGATTTGATGACGCTTTTAACACCAAGGAATGACAACATTTATGTGGTCCCTCATCACAAACTAGCAAAAGCCTGCACTGATTGCATATCTTAAATATCAGGACAAGGGATTTCTTATTTAAAGGACTAGTGAAAATTGAGAAGTCTTCTTTTCAACTGTGGCAAATAAGAAAAAGTGTCCTTTTGGGAAAAATATCAGTAAGACATTTTCAGTTTGTAAAAAGTGTTTTTGAAAAACATGCATTACCCTGAAAAATCTCCAAATACTGAAAAATGAATGGGAACATCCCCAAACAGCTACCAATGTATGCATGCACTGTGGATAATTAAACTGCAGTTACCTTCGAAAAGAAGTCTGCAGAATTAAAAAAGGAAAATTATTCCTATTCTTCCTGTACAAAACTGCATTCTTTTTAATTCAGGAGTTGTTCACACATCACTCATCGCAAGTGGATACCAGACCAACAGATCATAACTCTAAAATCTATATTATATTAAAAATATATATTACATACACTTACACATATTTTCTGCATTCCAAATGTGATTAAGAAGTTAACTTTCATATTTTGATTGTTCAGAGAGGTATTAATGTCCTTATATTAGTACCATAAAAACCATCCAATACCAAATCTGTATTTCCATGTTCCATTTCCAAATTTAAAGGGCTTATAAGAGCAAAGTTTGAGGTCCAGCAATCTCCTTACTAGCAAAAGAACAAAGAAATTCAATTTGTTTAATTTGTGAAGGAATAAATCGACAAATAACTTCATCACAGTGTATAATTGAAATAAAAACACAAAAGCAAGACAAGTTTAAACTAGAATGAGAGGCACTTTTTAATGACAACACCACGGTAAGACACGTTAGACTAATACAGAGACTTTAAATCCAAACTGGATAGCACTCTTAATATTTGACTCTCACATGATTCTAAACACCTTTATTTTTCATCAGGTCAAACTAGGTCATCAAGGTCTTTCTAGGGATTAAAATCTCTGATTCTATTGTATGAATTTCTTTTGCAAGTATTTAAGACTTTTCTAATCTTATTATCTGTGTTCTGACATCTAGAATTACTCTAGGTCCTACTATAAACTTCATGGACCTCATAACTACTCACACGGACTTCAGAATCAGCAGAAGCTGTTGGTTTATTGCTATTCATGAGGCACGTGAAATTGTAGGATTGCGCTCGTTATCTGTTTTTCCGTCAATAAATCTTTTTTAATGCAAGCTGAGCGCACTAACATTAAATAGTGCTCAGAAAGAGAAAACGCAGAGCACCCTGGCTGTTAGACATTAGTTCTATGATATACACTTCTTGCTATTAACAGCTAGAAACAGTCTTAAGCTTCTGGCAGTTGTATTGTTTCATTGTCAACAGGATTTGCAAGAACTTGACATCATATCAATGATTAATGAACTTGATTAAGGAACATTCATAGAGTTACACTTTTGCAGATTCCAGTGAAGTCAGTTGAAGGTCTGAGGGCTGAACAGTTACAAGAACATGACTAAGTCATATTACCAAGGTATTTTATTTGTTAGAGACTTTATCTTTCCCTTATTATCTGAGGTGAGAAATTAAACTATGAGTTTTATATAAAACTATGTGAAGATGACAGGCTGTGGTGCATTTAATATGGAAGGGAATGCATATGAACATATACACATAATTTTAAGTTCATCTACAAATGGAGCCATAGTTCTACTAATCAGGACAGTCTTGTCCCCATCATGTCTAGCTAAAAAAACCCGCCATCATTAATGACTGCTTGGCATTCTCTTTAAGCCTTTATGCAGTCTTGTTCAAGGCAAAAGTTAGCAAACTTAGTGTCTATAGATAAATTAGTAAGATTAAAAACCCTATCAGTTTAGT
This sequence comes from Caprimulgus europaeus, assembly GCA_907165065.1. Next base: position 26,263,553 of record OU015534.1, on the reverse strand, counting down.
ATACTGACCATCTTTACTTAACCATTTGTCTTATCAGAGGTAAAATACTCACAGGTACTTCAGCAAGCCTACATGAGCAACTGTGCAGGTAGGAAATCCTTTATCCCCTTCCCTAGGTAGCACAGGGGTTTGGTAGATGGCAAATATATTGAGAGAGAAAGGAGAGAGAAAATGAAAAGCCTTTGTGACTTCAAGAAAATTTTTTTTTTAACCTTTTAATGCCTCTGAGCCAAAGGGGATAGGAGAAACTCAGGGGGGAGGCATTAACTTTCAAGTCCAAGAACTGATACTGCAGTGTATTTGGTGTCTCTTATTTCTCTTTTTCTTGAAGTTATTGATTTGTATGAATGCTCAAAATGTATCTTGCAGTCTAAAATCTTTCCTTTTATAGTCTTGTATAAATATTCCCCAAAAGATCTCACCTTTTCTAGAAAAAAGTGTAGGTGGAAGTAGATGGGGCTCTGTACAGGGGTGGCTTGATGGGATAGTAGCAAACATTTGCTTCATTTTGTGATGGAAATATAATCCCTTTTATCTTTTGTCTTCAGATTTTCTTTGCTTTTTCATTAATTATTTTTATCAAAATATTTCATTTAACCAAAACAATTTTTCACACTTCGAAGTGGTTTTAGGAGGACTTTATAAATTTTTGCAAATTTTAATCTGGTCAAAAAACCAAACCTCCTCACCCTTCCCATGCTCTAAACAGACACAAGTTACCTCTTACCACACAACTAAATCTCACATACAAATAGTTTCAAATTGGAATTATAAAAGTTTAAACTCAAAATTGATCAGTTATGCCCTCTTTTATATACTACCTTTGTGTTCATGAATCATGATTACATGACTGAGTTTTGGGTTGCCATGATAAAGCCATAATGGACATATTTTAAAGAAATGCCATTTAAATATATTGAAAGTTTTTCTTTCAATCTCAGGCTCTAAAATCTATTTTATCCTTAGATCCAAATGCTAGAATAACTGAGTTAATTCACTTGACCACATCTAATATATGTTAGAGCATTTTTTTTTCCTCAAGATTAACTATTGTAATATTTGTTAAAGTCAATCAGGAAATAGTATTTTCATTAAAATTTGAATTACATATACTGAAAATACACACTAATTGCTTTAGTATCTAGCATGAACTACAACCCATCACACTAAAAGTGAACAGAAGAATATTCTTTTCTTTTTAGAAAATTATGCATAGCACAAATGAAAAAATAGTACCAAAAGATGTAACGCCGGGCTATGAAACGTGTGGATTTATTCACACGAGGAGACAGTGCGTAAGACTAGATTAGGTCTGTCTGGCAAGAGCGTGTGGTTGTGTGGGACGTATGTCTCAAACGCAGTTTTTCAGACTACTTGTCCCCAATTTCCTTTTTTATGTTTGGTCTTCTCTGTAGCGTGGTTCTGGGTGGAAGTCGGCTTCCGCTTTAAACGATTGACTAATCACAGTCAGGACTAGGGTTACTCATTTCACTCGATATTTGTAGTCTCATGGTGAGATAAAAGAAAAAAAAAGCTGTGTAGGCAGAAGACATCCAGGACATATCTGATATTCTATTTTAATGATGGGACATTGTTAGAGTATGGAGGAAGCATAGTTTCCCTATATTTACTGAAACAGTAGAGAGTGCACATAAGTAAAGCAGTAGATGTAGTCATGGGATATAGATCTAAAGCTGAAGAAAAGGAAATAAGGAAGAAAAAATCCCCAACTTTTCTGTTTTTAATTATCTAAGGAGCAATGAAGCAAAAAGAGAAAACATGTTTTAAAAGGTGTCCCCCATTGTTAATTGTGATGCAGGGTCAGTCTGTCTAAAGCTGCCAAAAATGTATGTGCTTTGGCTATTCATATTATGAGTAAAATGCTTAGAAAAATCCAGTCAAACCCAGGCCAAGTACCTTTAAGAGCTTCAGAAAACTTTTCAATTAATTTCAGATCCTCATTAGGTTGGACTAATAACCTTTTGAGTTCAGCTTTCCTGTCTCAGACTGGGCATATCTAAACTACGCAAAACTCCCCTCTGAACACTAGTTCTTAGCTCAGAGCTGCTATGTGAAATGCAGAAATCCTAACATTATAATAATAAAATTTTAAATTATGAAACTCTCTCAAGGTTCGTTTTACATTTTCTCCTTAACAATTTCACTTTTGGATCTAAGTTGTTCTACTGCCTACAGAACATTTGTTAAATTCCATACAAATCCTTTCTTTTGACTTCTGTTCTTGCCACTTAGCTTATCAGTAGCCAAAACAGATGTAAGTACTTTCTGCTTTTTCATACATACATACGAATGATTACAGGTTCTGCCTTCTTTGCAGTGCTTTACAAGATCTAGGGCTGTGACTCTATTCCCTCATGATCTCCAGACTGAAGGTTGGAAGAAAGGTTTCTCTGTGGTCTACAGAAGAGGTGTTCAGTGCTTATAAAAGGTGGAGCACAGCACTGGAACTTTCCAGTGTCTAAAGCAGAGGGAAACAAGATAAGACAAATGGCTAAGTAAATCCCTCAGACTTTCACTGTACTGACCAAAGATGGCAAAAACATGACTCTCTAAGTTAGAAAAAAAAAAAAAAGATTTATTTTTATGCTACTAATAAAGCTTAAACTGACATTTATTAAAGAACTTTAAAAAATTATCTCCCCTTTAGGTGAATAAAGTGACAGACTGTGTTCACACCCTGCCACTCTAAGTAACTTTTCTCGAATATAACATTGCTGTTCTGTCTGTCAAACCTCCATGAACAATATCAAGGCTGGCAGGTTTGTTTTTCCCTCTCTGCTACTACTTAAGAGTGAATTATTTTTGTAAATGCTCAGGAAGAGACTGCTGGAATGTTAAAGTCACACAGTCTGGATTATGCATAGGCTCTGAAAAGCTTATCTTACAATCTCAGTAGGAAGAACAGAAATGAAATGGAGCAAGAAGCAACTACTCCTTCCCTCATTTTAGAGGTGTCAAAAGAGACATATGATTCAATTCAGTTGCCCACATATAGTGATATAATGACTACACAGAGTGATATGCCATCTGACATCCCCTCATGTATCACCTGATCTTCATTCATCACCTCAGAAGATCACAGGGCTCCCACAGGTCCTGTGTCATACTTGCCAGTGCTGCCTAGACTTTCCAGGTACTCCGCTATATCTCATATGGGAGTAGACACCTATGCCTAGGCCACTGATATGAACCCAGAAAGACTAAGTTTTGCTTAACTCATACAGGAAATCCATGGCAGACCCAGAAATTAGACTCAGTTTGCTTAAAAGTCATCCCATAACCACAAGACCCCTGATATTGCTGGCAATGGAACTTATTTAAACTGATCACCACTCTATGGTGGTGGGAAATCACCTTCTTTTGATACATCCTTCAACACCAGTAAAACTCATGCTCTATCTTCTAATCACTCTAACATGACTTCTCAGCTGTTTTTGTCCCTAACATTTGATCTACTTCCTTCTCCTGTTCTGTCATGTATTGTTTTCACTGCCATAGCAGTAAATACTGCTGATATGTGACCAATACGCAGATTAAGATCCATTGAAGCACTAAGCTGTGTATCTGCCAATCTAATATTCTAGTATCATACATGCCGTGTGCTCTTTGGAAGTGAAATTGTGTCTAGCTGATGGAATAAAACTTTATCTGTAGCAACAAGCCAAATAAAACCAGACAAAATGTATATGAATTCAAAATGTAAAAGTTCAAATTCCTCTAACTGTTTTGAGGTAGCAAGCTGATCTGCTTCCCTCTTTCAGGTCTTCACAAGGCCCTATTTTCACCATACTATAATCTGCTTTGGTATTTAATCAGATGCATAGCTGCATCTAGTCAACTGAGAGGGGAGTGAACTCCACAGGTTGTAGAATACTACTGGTTCATATCTTCTGTAAGTCAAAGGAGAAGCAACAGATCACAAGAGATTTGTACATCCACCTTTGTTTAGGTAAGTCTGCTAACAGCAATAGCTACCACTATGCCTGATGGTGGCAGCTCAAAGCCTGTGTCCCAGGTTTTATGACACCAGAGGCAGCCAAATTGAGCAAGTTATTTCTCCCACAGATGTTTGCAACTTCTCAGTGCTCCTGCTTCGAGCTAAAACAACATGACCATACCAGTGTAGCAAGAAGCTTAACAAAAAAGTATGTCATCTCTGCACTCACATCAGCTTCTGAAATTCTTTACTGTCTTCAGGTACTTACTGAACTCCCCCTCTGTAATCAGGAAAGCTTATTAATGTAGTAGGTCTCAGAGTATGCCATTGAGCCTTTTCTCTAGCAGAGAGAAAACCAGCTTCCAAATACTTTCCCATTCTACTCCAGGACAAACATGATATTATTTGGTGTCCTGTGTAGGGGTGTCTGCGTGGCCCACCCTTGGCAAATGATCTGGAGAGCATGTTAAAGTAAGAATGCTAGCATAGTATTTGCTCAAAATTGATAGTGTTCGAGAGAAAAACAACCACCATCAGCCAGGTTCAACAGTGCCTAGGGAATTACAAAGAGACATTTGAACCAAAGGAGTCATCCTAAAAAAAACCATGAAAATGTGTCACTGTGAGGAAAGAGACCTTCAAGTGTAAACAACAGTACTCAAAACCTGGTTGACACTGACATCACTTTACTGACACCATGACCTCTGCCAAGGCCAGGCAGAGCATCCTCTCTGTTGGCGTCACAGGCAGCCTGCACCCAGCTCCAGCAGGGACAGTGCAGGGTGCAGCAGCAGGGACCCACAGCTGGGTGTCTGTGTGTGACCTCGGGGGTTTTCCCACCGGCACGTAGAGGTGCAGGGAGCACCCACAGCTCCAACAGGAGGTGTGCACAAATAGGGAAACCCACACCTGAGAAGGGGAATGTGTGCTTGTAATGCACACACCTGCATTGTTAGGAGAATAAAAAGAAAAAAAATATTTAAAAAAAGGGACAAGAGAGATTTTTCCCAGAACAAATTATATGAAACACAGCTAGAACACTGAAAGCATCAAGCAGAGCAGGGACATGAGAATGGACTTTTCAGAGGTCTGTGGTGAGCCTGAAGTGAGAGGTCATTGACTGAGCTGGATCTCTGATAATAAAAGATAAAATTTATCTCAACTTAAACACGATGTTGAGACAGTTTTCTTATTCATATAGGTGCTATTCTATGAAGTATTGTTTTTTAATTAGAATTTTCTAATGAACATATACACTGAAAAATTACAAGTCTGCCTACTAAGAATGATAAATAAGCTTCCTAACACTTCTCTAGCAGTACCAGAGATTTCTTAGAGCCCATGGCCAAGTGACTTCCTTTTATCTGCTTTAGAAATAAGATCAGTGCTTTTCACTGTTGGTGTGAGTTCTTAACAGCCACTGATTGGTATTTATAGAGCATCCTACAGTTCTGAGAATCCTGTATAAAACTACCTCATCTGTGCCCTGCCAAAAATATTCTGCAATAAGCTGGCTACTCAGCAGAGATCCCAAACAGAGGCAGTTGGGATCATTTATGTAGCAAGAAGTAGAGAAAGGGAATGTGAACCAGCAAGGTGCAGATGCTCTGTATAAATGCTATGCACTACTATGCAGATGCTCTGTTGTAAGTGATGGATTTCCAAGATCATTCCAAAGAATCATGGTTTTGGGTTTGTCCCAGATCTCAAGTATGCCCTCCCTACCACACCTTGTTGGCTATTGTAGCAGTGAAAAGGAATCAGTTACTTTTGAAAAAAGCTGATAAATGTTACATAGACAGTGGAAAACCACTCATGTCGAGTGGTTTCCTTTTGCCAGCCCCTAGGGATAGCAGCTGCAGATGCACTGGTGGCCACAACTGCTTCAGGGGTTTTTGAAAGTCAAGCACCACACCTCAAATCACTTGAAAAAGGAGAGAGGAATGCCTTGCAGCTTTGATTAATACATAGGTTTGTGTAGGATAGGTTTTCTGTATCACTCCTGCAGCCAACATATGGTAACAAGCAGATCTCACTACCGCCCTTAAAGGACTGAGAAGTTTAAAACTGAGTCATTTGTTTCTAAAACTTCACTTTACATATTCTGGGCAAATTTTGCATTTGGGACAATACTGGGTTTTCTTTATTATTTTCTTGGAAAGCTTCTGTGAACATGAGGAAATTTCAAGCTAAACTCTATCAAAGTTCAGGGAGAAAGTGAATGTCATGGCTTCTTCCTCATCTCACTGAACTCTAGTGACCTGAGATGGGGTTTGGACACATTCCACAGCACAGCTGCAGGTTGTGTGAGAAAAGTGCCCTCACTCTTTTATCCCTTTATTATTTCTTTCTTATCAGCTCCTTTTTTTCAGTCACCTATCACCATTACGTCACCCACAGTCCCTCTGTACACTGCCATCAGCTTGGAGGTCACATGCAGCAACAACATGATAGAAAGGCTGAGCTGAAGGGTCTCTCTAGCACTGACAAAGATGCTTCACAGAAAGAAAAGAATGAAAAGCAAGAATCTATGATCATAAGGCGAAAAAGAGATCCAGCTAAACTACAGGTCCAGAGTAATACATACATAAAAATAGATTTTTTAAGGTAATTATCTTATTTGCTGCTTTGTCTTAGCATTAACCCTCCCTTCATTTATTTAAAATGCAAGAAATACAGTACTAAGTCTTGTAAGAAGACATCCCTAACAAAATTCTTTTACATTGCAAATGTTCTTACATCTTTATGAATACAAGGTATGACAAAAGTTAGGCAAAAAGGAAACAGGTGTGAGTATGAGTCAGTGAAAAAGTAAAATTCACAGAAATTACATTTGCAGAAGTAACAGAGTAGTCTGAAAACACGTCTGATCTTGAACTGAACCCATCAACAGGTTCTGTTCAAGGTAAACAGCATCCTCATTCATCAATACAACCATAAGCTTCGTAAGCTATATATTCCATGTGTCGTAATGTTTTGAGGTTTGTGATTGTCTCTTGGGTTCTGAGATCATATTTTTCCCATTGTTTTCCTCTGTGACTGGAAACCACATGGAGCCTTGGGCTCTGTTATACCACAGCTCCCTAATATTTGGAATGTTCCATAGCAACACACAGTGAGACTAAACCAAATGACAAGTGAAAGTGCTGCTGGTTATTCAATGAACGTAAGAGGAATAAAGAAGAAAGAAGTTGGCTTGTAAAAAACAAATCTTGCTACAATAGGAGACAAAAGCAAGTTAAAGAAAAAAAAAAACAAACAACACACAGTATTGTGAAAGTCAAATGATGCAAGTAAATGTTGCTGGGTCTCTCTCTTTTATTATGACCTGACTTTAGAGGTTGATTTACATGGAACATGCGAAGATGGTAAGGATGTATTAAACATTCATCAAGGTTCATCGTAGCTTTCCATTTATATTCTGCTTATACTAGCCTTGATGGCCAAAGTCATGTCACAAAAAGTCAGATTACACTTTTTTTTCCCCAGCAGTAATAAGACATCTTTATTTTGTCATTTTCAAAGCAGCAGTATTTGTTTATGTGAGGGGGAATCTGCCACATTCAAGATCCTAAGCAAAATGTAACCAAGCAAAATCGTTACAATTGGAAAAAATTTTCCATGGAAAAGAATCCATGGAAAAAAAAATTCTTCAAAATCAATAATCATCTGAAAAATAAGTGCCATGGCATGGCACTTCACTAGAGGAAGACAATCATAAAGTAGGAAAAATCCTGCAGTTTTTCAGTGGTAGGAAAATTTTTATCTTTAATCTTCCAGTATTTATCTGTACCCTTCTGGTGCAGGTGAACACAGTTATTTATTATTCAGCTCATAAGTTAGATTTCTTATTTGCTGACTTGTCTTTACTTATTTTAGTCCTTAGATCCCAACCTTTATATTAAAAAGCCCAGGATGCCTTTGCTCTGCAGTCTTTTACCATTTAACAAAGGAAAAAAAAACCCCAACCTATTATAAATTTGTTATTGCATTTACTCCTTCTGAATAACAATAATGAGAGGAAAGATTGACAACTAAAAAGAAAGAAAAAGCTTCCAAGCTGAGAAAAGTATCTGTTACCACTACAATTAAGGGGAAGATTTTTGGCATCAATCTGTTTATCTCCACTGACTTTAACTCAAACTGCATTATTATCTAGCTTGATTTTTTCATCAGAAGTAAATATGTGAGGAAGCTATTCTATAGTTTTCAGAAAAACAAACACAAGTATTAGGATTTCAAGGGTATTAACAAAAATGAAAAAATGAAAAAGCCATACCTGAAAAGTGTAAGTCATCTTCCATTTCCTTCACTTATTGGGGATATTCCTCCATTAACTGAGTTTATAGTAAAACTGAAGGGCATAATCAGATGCTAAACAATTCTAGAAATCAGACCTGTACTTCTATTCAGAATAATAATCTATTATGTTACCCTTATGTTGTAGTTGTAACACCAACAGTCCAGTGCTTCTGTGTCATTGAACACGTTGTTTGAGAGTTAAAGACGACAGCCAAGGTTTAAATGAAAAACAAAAATAAACTGTGTTTGAGTTGCAAAGCTGCTTTTAAGTAACAGTAATAATAAAACACATGTAAAAGTTTACAAATATTGCCCAACAATTATGTTTTCATCAGATCTGCTGCAAACATTTTGATGTTATATGTCATGTATGGAGAGAAAAGAGCCATTCTACTACTATATTTAAAGGAATACTGGAGATAATGTAAAGTTACATATACACACACACATATCCATATGGTTTTACAAGTATCTTACACTCTTTATATAGAAAAGATGGAAAAAAGTAATTTTTGCTTCTTTTATACTGCCTAGGCAGCACCAACCAGCAGAAACCCTGTCTTTGTGAGGGAGTTGTTACCCTGTGGTTTCCAGGCCCCATTTCTCAGGCCAAGGTTAGAAGAATATACATCAAGCTTTGATGATTGCTTTCAGAGTCACTCAGAGCAGCTCAGAAAAGCTCAGTAGTTAACAGCAAAACTATTATTGTCATGAAACTCAGCGGGTTCCGTTTCCTGCTGCTCATATGAAACCTCCCCTCCAGGTTTGGTTATCTTGGTTTGCACACCGAATTTTCTTCTGTTCAGCTTCAAATTCATTTAAAAATTAAAGGGAAATGGTCACATATATGAAAACTCACCTGGTTTACAGCACTGCAGTACTGACATGCACAGCACAGAGTCGATGGGGAATCCCAGACCTGCCAGCGTACAGCCCCCATTACAGAAACAGCACTGTTAATTGTCTGTGGAAGTCACAGAAACAAGGCTGACAGATTTAGTTTTCACCGCTGGTGGGACATGGCAGTTACTTCATGTTTCAACAGTGACACATATTAGGAAAATCCATTCTGAGCATGTGACAACTCTTCTTTTGAACAAAAATTACATTCAGTACTCGTATTAGCCAAGGTCTGTAGACTTCCAGATAGAAAATTAACAAGGAATTAAGTGCTGGTTTGGAATGACAAGGGACCGTCTTTCTATGTCCCATAATTTAGATGTGAATTAAAGTAGAACCATTTCCAACCCACTTTAAAGAGCAGCTAGATACTTAGGCACCCAAAGAGACAGATATGCACTTTAGTAGACCCATGGTCACCTACATAAGCTCTGTTCCTAACTCTGCAAGGAGAAGGTATGTGAACAATTAGGCTGTTCTTAATCAAACTCATGCACCAAAGACTTTGCTAAGCATTCAGACTGGCATCCTGAATGAACCAGGCCTGAAAACAGGTGCCAACCACCTGCACTGCTGTGGTGGCTTGGGTGGATTCACCCTTTTTGCTTGCAGCCAAACACAGCCTGCTCTATCACCCTCCCCCCTCCCTCGCCCAGGGAGTAGGGGAGAGAATTGGAAAGAAGGGCAAGGAGACTCACGGGTTGAGATAAAAACTATTTACTAATTAAAATGAAATGATAGTGATAACAAGAGTGATAACAGAATTATACAAATGAGTGATAGACAGTGCTCACCACCTGCTGACTGATGCCCAGCCTGTGCCAGCCAACGATCCCGTAGCAGAGACAGTCCCAAAAGCGAAACTCTGGAAGAGTGAGCCCAAGCGATCCCCAGAGAGGTACCCCCAGAAGTGCCCTGTCTTCCAGTCAGCCCTGGTTAATATACTGGCATGATGTGATATGATATGGAATATTTCATGGGCACATCCAAATGCCAGTTCTGGGCTTTGCTATTCACTGCACTTCTCCCTCCCAGTCCTAATGCAGCTGTGAAGCAGACAAACACGGTGGCCCTGAGATCCAGCAGCAACTCACAACACCAGTACTGTTATCAACCTTCTTCTCATAATAAGACTGAACTGAAACACTAACTAAAATACTAAAAAGAAAATTAACTCTATCTTAGCAAAACCACGACAATTGGTAACATGGGGCAATACATTCAGAATATTTGCCTTGTCAAACATAAATCACTTGTTTTAAATAAAAAAATACACAATCAAAGAAGAGTTCAGTTTTCAAAGGAACATAGTAGATTTGCATTATAATAACGCTTTGCCCACATTCTTCCTTGGGATCATACGCCAACCACTGGTAGCTGGATTTCCCCAAATGCACAGAGGTACCAGCAGTTCACAAGAAGCAGCCATGCTAGCAAAGAATAGAATTTCATAGAAACATAGGATAGTTTGGGCTGGAAGGAACCTTTAAAGGTCACCTAGTCCAACCCATCTATAATGAGCAGGGACATCTTCAACTAGATCAGGTTGCTCAGAGCCCCATCCAACCTCATCTTGAATGTTCCCAGGGACAGGGCACCTACCATCTCTCTGGACAACCTGTTCCAGTGTTTCACCACCCTCATCACAAAAAATTCATCCTTATAGCTAGTCTGAATCTATTCTCTTAGTTTAAAACTGTTACCCCTTGTTCTATTGCTACCAGCCCTACTGAAAAGTCTGTCCCCATGTTTCTTACAAGCCCCCTTTAAGCATTGAAAGGCTTCAATAAGGTCACCTTGGAGTCTTCTCTTCTCCAGACTGAATGACCCAACTGTCTCAGCTTGTCCTCATAGGAGAGGTGTTCCAGCCCTCTGATCTTTTTTTGTGGCCCTCCTCTGGACCCACTCTAGCAGGTCCATGTCTTTCTTGTGTTGGGGGCTCCAGACCTGGAAGCAGTACTCCAGTTGGCGTCTCACCAGAGTGGAGTAGAGGGGCAGAATCTCCTCCCTTGACCTGCTGGCCACGCTTCTGTTGATGCATCCTAGGATACAGTTGACATTCTGGGCTATGAGCACACATGTCCATCTCATGTCCAGCTTTTAACCCGCTAGTACAACCAAGTCCTTCTCCACAGGGCTGCTCTCAATCCCTTCGTTCTCCAGCCTGTATTGATATCAGGGCTTACCCTTACCCAGGTGTAGAACCTTGCACTTGACCATGTTGAACCTCACGAGGTTCACATAGGCCCACTTCTTGAGCTTATCCAGGTCCCTCTGAACATCATCCTGTCCCTCAGACATGTCAACCATACCACTCAGCTTGGTGTCATCTTCAAATTTGCCAAGGGCACACTCGATCCCACCATCTGTGTCACTGATGAAGATAAACAGTACTGACCTCCATCGGGACATTGAGCCGTTAGCCACTACTCTCTGGATATGATTTATTACAGGTTTCTTCCTCATTAAACTATCCTGATACTAATCACCCTGCTAGCAAGCCAAAACCCTTCCCCAGACTGAATTAGAACTTCCTAGCATTTTCACTGTCCAGGGTTCACTTCATCTTCCTTGAGCACCTGGAGACTCTCCAAATCATCAGATGCCTCTCCTTCTCCTTGTTTCATCCCCCCACAATTCAGTGTTTCTTTTGCAGCTCCTATGCACGCAACAGCAACTGTTACAATAGCAGCTGCATCATAGCTCTTTCCCAGCCAGCCCAAGCTCTGCAGGGATCAGTGTGCAAACTCATAAGGCACTGTAGCAGCTTTTGTTTCACTATGTGATCAGCAGCAGGACTGGCTTTACCTTAGAGGTCAAATGGATTGAGGGAGGCAACATGGTTGGCATGAAACAACGTTCTAAAGCATCAGGGAAATCCAAGATTCAGCTGTATTATCAGGATAAATCAGGTGCAAGGCATACAGAAGGGGAGGGAGGCAGACTAATAGGATGGATGGGGTCTGCCCTTGTGGTACAGCTTGTGAAGCGCCAGGTTTCCGCAAAAAGGAGCAAGCATGACATGTATGAGGAAATTCGAGTCTTTCTGTCACACACATTCTAATACCCGATAATTCAAAGTAGACATCATGTGAGATTCAAAGTAAATGACAGGAAATGGCACTAAACTCTCTTCCTTCCCTGGTTCATCACAAGCAGACCTGGTTTTCAGAAAACATCACAGAAAATATATAGCTTTTATATCTTTATATATTTAAATAGACTATGTAGCTATCTTCATTTTTCCCATTTCTTGAAGTAACTTTCTGCTAGTTCATCTGTACAGTAGGCAAATATTTTCAGAGGGAGGTAGAGGAAATGGTGATTTGAATGATGCACTTTCAGTATGAAGTTCTCATTCAAAAAAGTCAAGTCGGAAACCTGTATTAATTTCTACAGTGACCATTTTTCCCTAAGCAGAACTCTACTAACTTAGACTTCTATAGTGTGGCTTGCTTTCTTAGGTTATAGGTAGGCTCTTGGGATAAATCAAGTTGGAAAGGAACTCGGGAGGTTTCTAGTCCAACCCCCTGTTCTAAGCAGGGTCAGCTCTGAGCTTAGATCAGGTTGCTCAGGGCTTTGTGCAGTCTGATCTGGAAAATCTTCAAGAATGGAGATGGCCTGGCCCTCTGAGCAGCCTGCTCCACTGCCTGACTGCCCTTAGGGTGAAAAGGTTTTCCTGTATACCCATGAACTGCACTTATGCCCACTTACACCCGTTGCCTCTCATCCTCCTACCACACACCATTGTGAGAGCCTGGTTTCAACTTCTTGATAACCCCCTCTATCACAATGCTTTCCAACAGCCATCCCTGCACACCTGGGCAACATTTCTAAGTTCCTCCTTTGTAGTCTGTCTGTTCTTCCATGCCCTGTATACTGCTTTTTTGAATCTGAGTTCTGTTCCGAGTTTCCTGCTTAGCCAGTGTAGTCTCCTGATATATCTACTTGTTTTCCTGAGTGTCAGGACAGACCCTTCTTGTGTCTGGAGTGGCTTCATAACAAGGCAATCTTTGGATGAACCCATCCTGTAAGGATTTTTTTGTTCAAAGTGAAAGCTGTATCTGAGCCTGCACTGATTCAGCTAGGAAATCTCTAAGAGCAAGTATAAAATAGGCACTTGAAACTGTTCGTAAATCTACAGAAAATCTTTATCAGCATAACTCCACTTGATGTTTCAGTAGTATCTTTCCTATGTAAAAGTGACTAAAAACATTTTCAAAATGGAAACTAAGAGTTTTAGCTTGCTATCTGTGTGTAATCAAACCATTGGCTGTTTTAAAAGTCAAGGATACAGAACTTTACTCTAGAAGAACAGTAAGAGAGATAAAGCATCTGATTTTTCTCCATTAAGATTCAGGTGCAACTGAAGCCTGCAAATTTCAAAAGCTAAATTTGCATTGTGCTTGCGTATCACATTTCCATGTTCACAGTGAGAACACTCAGTAATCTCTGCTTCACACCCCACTACCTCAGGCCTTGTTCACACATTCTGTTTTTTGCTTAATAATACACAAGAAAATGCACTGGTTCGGTGCATCAGTGTGTGACTGCATAAAAATGTGATAGGTAATCAGAAATGTGCGTGTTTCCCAGATGGTGCCTGATGAACACATTTCCTGCACTACTGAACATCAGACACAGGAAGCATCACTATCAGCACCCAAAAGTCACTGTATTGCATTTTTTTTTCTCTTTATTTTTTTTTTTTTTCAATCCAGGTGTCAGTCAGTATGGCTGATAACCAAAAGTCCCCTGATTTCACAGAAATAAAATAGTTAATTTATTTCAGATGGAATGCCCCAGTACAAAAAGGGATCTGATTTCTGATAAACTGTATAAACTTATTACACTCTAATTAAGAAATGCTCATAAGAAAAAGGAGAGCTACTGAATATGTGTGTCTCAGTGAAATCTGCTTCAGTATGATGAGGAAATAGACACATATAATTCCTTGCACTCTCTCTATAGTGTAAACACAGTTTTTAATGCTAACAACATTTCTCTTTAAATATAGTTAATATTTTTCTGTAAAGATAAATCATAAAAGTTCAAAAAGGCAACTTTTTTATTGAAGATTTCCAATAGCTAATGGTGACTCACAGCAGCCACTTGAAGCAGCCAGAGAAGTTAGTAGCTTGACTGAAGTCACATAAGCTGGGAGCTCAGTGCAGTGCCCATGGAAATATTTAGAGTTTGAGACAGGCAAAGGAAAAACCTGTTGCAACCTCTTTACAGAGCTAGCAGACATACCAGAATGGATGAAGGGAGCAAACTATATTTTAATTTCCACATGAACCATAAAAACAGGGAACAATTCACCTGTAGGATCTCCACAGTGATTTCATGAACTCCTGCCAGGTCTCCCCTTCATTGTCATGGTAAAATTTAAAAAAACTCCACAAGGTCTCCTAAAGAACCTAGGGGAACCCCTAAAAAAAATCCCCTAGAAGTATTCTGCAGATGCTTCAGAAGTAGACAGCAATTTTTGGACACAATTGGCAGTTTGCAGGAGTGTTTCTATGAAGCCATTTCATACTGAGGAAGTGAAAGAGCTAAAACAGAATTCAGGAAAGCTCTGGTCACTTATCCTCCACAGTCAAGTCTCTGGCTCTGTCCATGCATGAGCTGAAACGTTGAGCTAAGTATGCCCTTTACTCAAAAAAGAAAATGAAGGCAACAAGGCTTTTTCACTACCCAAAGTTTAACTTAGGGCACTCCTTGCTGTAGGTTGTCACTAGGCTTCAGATATTTTTCAAATATAAGTCCTTTTGTATTTTCAGAAGTCTGATGCCATTTAGCCCTGGTTATGCCTTACTAGTTGCAAAAATGAAGCTACTATTGAATTAATTAGGAATAGAAACTAATATTGGGAACATCTGAAAATTCGACCAAAGGAATCTCTCAAAAAAGTCCCAGTTCTCATTCAAATCAGTCTAATACCAAGAATGAGACAACTAAAACCAGTGGCAAGATTTTAACCTCAGTGGCTTCAGGATTTAATTCCAGGAAGCATTTGCTTGTAGCAGAAATTAGATCTAAAGAAAATTCATAATGGATGCCATCACTCCATTATGGACTGACTACACGACATCGGAGAAAATTTTCACGTTCCAAAACATTATCCCTACTGCTCAAAAGCACCCCCCCATTTTTTGTAAAATGAACAGTTTCCTCTCACATAGAAACTAGTTTCTATTTCCTTTAAGTGCCTCTTCTGCTTGAGAGATGGATTATCAGTAGTTTATCTCTTTAGGTCATGTAAAAGACACAAGTATTTCAAAGAAATCACTTGTTTTCATAGTTAGGTTAAATCTCAACTATGTGACTGGCAAGTGGATATTCTGCAGTGGGGCAGCATTGCCCGACTGGGCACTCGGGCTCAGCCCTCTGGCCTAGCCCAGATTTGGCCAGCTAACTCCAGAGAAGTGTGTGATGAACAGTAAGAGTACAGTAAAGCTAAAAATTGGCCATACATGGAAGCTAAGAGTTTGCCTAAGCCAAAACATAACGTTCAGAAACAAAACTGGACTGAAATAGAGAATGAATGAGGGTAAGGCCAGTCAAGAGCAACCAAAAAGAAACCTTAAAGCAGAAGTCAGAAGGAGAAGCTTGAAAGAGTTCACACCAGCAAATGTGATTTAGGGTTCATGGGACTTTTTATACTCTTTGCTTTAACTAAACTTGTCCAGTGTTGTAATCTTGGAAATTCTCTCACATTTTGACCCTCTTAGCTCTATCAAGCAGTCACCAGAAAGAATGGGAAACGACACATGGAAACAGGTTGAATACTACCAAGTATTTGCAAGTGTCTTCCATGCACATTAAGAAGCTAGATGAATTACTCATTACAAACCTACAAGAGGTGTGGAAAACAGTAAAAAAAACAGATGGTGATAGCTGGGCTACTGTTGCTGCAAAAAATGCTCCTTGGCCTGTTATTGGACAGAGTCAAATGAGGCAATACCAAGCTTAGGGCAAAAAGGATTCTGTATCAAATGCTGAATTCATCTTATTAAACCCTAAAACTGTAAAGGTCAAAAAATACTTTTTGCAATTTCCTGAAATGATAATAATAGAAGAAAAGGAGATTAATTATTAAACAAGTATTTCAAGCAGCAATTAGCACTCATGCTCTGCATAAAATTGAGCAAAGTATTATATATGTAGATTAAGATAGTGAGAGACAAAAGAGACCAGTCCGTTACCAACCATCTCATGATGAAACTGAAAAAAACCTCAGCAAATTAGGAGGATAGGAGTTATGTGAAAAGCTTTCCACTGGGTCAGGACACAACTATTCCTCATGGTATCATGTTAAATCCCACTGGAGCCTGGACTACACTTTTGTCTACAGGAAACAAAGATAGCGAACCTGAAGATGGAGGAACACATAAGGTTTTGAAGTTTTATATTTTTAGAGTTGTGTTAAGAATAAGTAGCACTTTTGACACTACAAGTGTCAAGTATTCAGAACAATAGGACCACGCAAGCTGGATGCCTGCTCAAAACAGGATCTTCTACAATAACCATATTAATAGCTAGCAAATACTTTTAATTTAGGAAATTCCACACAGGTGTTTTCCTGCATGGAATTACATTCTAGAAGTAGAACATATCTCAAGTAACAAAAAATATTGTCAGCCCTATTAATCTTACAGTCTCTCTTTTTCCTCCCACTTTAATTGTACACATATTTAAGTCTTGAGGACACTTTTCCCATTCTTGAAATCAGGTAACTTGCATTGGCCTTAGCAAATAAAATCTTAAAAGTGAGTAGGCTTGCATAGAAAGAGTGAATCAGAGTCAGATAAATATTCCATCAAGATAAAAAATGATGCCTTGAAGATCAGTTACTCAGAGTAAGAAAGTAATTGTCCACGATGGAAAAAGAAATGAAATGTGAATAATAATCAAACTCCTATGTTGAGCTATCTGCTCCTGAATGCAGAAGGGTTTGGGTTTGCAGAGTTGGAGGAAGGCTTATGTGAGAATGTGAGAACATCATTGTTTTACATTGTCTTTACACTCCCTATGACCCTGATCTAGAAGTTTAGACGTCACACTTGTTCCTAGATACACATTGTGCATCCCGTCTCCAAATCAGATACTCACAACTCCCAGTCTTCTTTCTACTTTTGCCAATCTTGCATGAACCTTTACACAAATTGATAAATAGATCTGGCTTACAGTGATCCAGAGATCACTGATTTTCTTTGCAAAGGAATATAGGAGCAGCAGTAGCAGTCCAGACACTGGGCCTTACTGATTTGGAAGGCTGGAGAGGACTCTGATGACAGCTTAGAGGGTCAGGACATAATAGTTGCATATTAAGAGCATTATAAATTCAGAATATGAGAACAGCAGAACATAAGAACATCAGCTAACGCCAGGTGGTCTGCTTGGTCACCACAATGTTTTCCTCCTTTATAGTACAGTATTCTACCTATTCCTCCTTCCCTTTTGACTGCCTTCAAGTCCAGTAGCACCAGTATCCTAAAAGCAAAGGCTACTACCTTCCCGAGCCCAGTGATGTAATATCTTCCAAGGGACTACATACAATCTTTCCACAAATAGGCATTTTTCTTTAATGTACTTCTCACCTATTCCAAATTTCCTCCAATTGGTAGCAAAGGCAGCAAAAATAAAAAATCTTCTGCAGTTATTTTTATTGGTGTTTGTTACCATCAAAATATTCTTGAGTGCATTCAGTGCAGCATTATCAAGAAAAGCGATATAATTTCCTATTAATTTTCCCAAAAGAATGTCAAAATTAGAATAGGCTCTACAGAGATGAAGCTGGAAAACACTTCAGACTTAGAGGTTTGTCAGATATAAGCCAAAGTAGTTCATGCAACCTGCCAGAAAGAAGCTCGGGACTTTTCAGAAGTCTCTTTCAGAATCCTTTAGGATATCAAGCCAAGGCTTGTAGTGAAATGCATTTATTTCACTCTACAAACTACACTGTTGTTTAATACTAACAGAACTGATCTCCTTAACAAACAAGCTACCTAGAAAACAATTAAAATATTGTGTGACAGCAGCTTTACCTGGATGTAAGTGACAAGAATAGTGTTCTACATTTACTCAGGAGAATATTTATTGCAAGAAGGTGAAGTACAAAGTCCATGCAGTAGCACCTGATAAGCCTTTCTAGAGAGAGGTCTGACACAACACCTGTAACATGCATTGATATGTTTAACAAATCCCAAAGGTAAAGATAGTAGCTTCATTTAAAATGGAAAACAGACATTCCTTGTCTGGTTAACAAACTGACAACAGTCCTGCACTGATAATAGAAACAAACAAGCAAACTGACATTTTCTTCAGGGCAGCAACTCTATCCAGTCCCTCTTAGACTCACAGAACCTAACTGGTGACTTACTTATACCTACTTGTAATTATAAGTTCAAGACATTGCCCCTCTTCTAGCCTGAGGATACAGAGTATGAAGAGATGTGGTAGGGAATAAGGATTTTCCCTTGATGTGGCTTGTATCTGTTGCCTTTTACCCTTTTAATGCACCCTTTTGAGAAGAGTTTGGATGCAGCATCTCTATAACCCTCCCAGTAATTCACTGAGGACAGCTATTAACTGAAAAAAACAAAAAAACCCCAAAACAACAACAACAAAAACCAAACAGAATGAGATCTGAGGGTGCTGAATATCAGAAAACACCATGTTAGGTATGAAAACAAGTATGGTACCAACATCATCTTTCCTTTCTAGCCTTGTTCAGGAGAGTTAAGAATAGTTAGTAAACACGTCTACCTTACGAAGGTTAGTGTTTATCTGATAGTGTGGAGATTAACATTTCCTGCAGTACAGCCTATGCACATACATTTATGTCACTGCTAATATTCAAAGACTCAGTAGCCTCCTGTGGTTAAAACCACCCTGATGCAGGCTGTCCACCCCTGCATGCACATCTGTCTGCAGGCAGCTTTCAGTCTCCTCGGGTCCATTGTATTACAGTCCACTACAAAACTGCAGGTATGTGAGCAAGTTCTCAGTTACCATAATCATATGCAGCCCTGCACAAATAATTCACAAGCTATTTGTAAGTAATCAAAGTTGTATGCATTATTCAATAAAACAAGATATTTGAAACTTCCCAGAAAAAAAAACCCAAAAACTCAAAAAAACAACAAACAAGGAGAAATTGTAATGCCCAGGGACCAGATTAAGTACTTAAACCCCTCATAAGCCCATAGAGATAAATAGAGGATAACAATTAATTCTTCATCTTGCTTTGTATCCACGGTTTCTTCTTGCAGTACCACTCAAGTATATACAAAGAATGCAAACCTCCCTCAAACACATGGTAATGTTCACCTTGTGTTTACAAACAACAGCCCTTACTTAAATCAATCTTTACACATGCTGAATCACTTAAAATTATGAGGGCATTCCTGAAATATGGCAGTGTGCTTTCAAATTCACTTGGAAAAACTAAACAAGTTTTTGCTGCTTCAAAGCCCTTTCCCATGAAATAAATTTTAAACATTTTCACAGCATGTGTCTAATCCAATCAGATTCCTCTAACATAGAATTCTAGTTCAAAGAGCAATTGGTGACTTGCAAATAGCTTGTTGCATATGGAGCCTTAATACCAGCATATCTTAAATTACTTTTTACTATATTCCACCAAACCCATCAAATAAATTGTAAAATATGAAATTTCAGAATGCAGGCATGTAGCAGGTGGATTTTATCAAGATAAAACTGTGATATTTGCAGCTCATTTAATACAACCCAAAAAGTACTTCTGATTTGAAAGTACCAATCAGAAAGGAACAAGAATTCAAATTCTAGAGGGGATTTTTTTTTTTTTTTCTTTTTGGTAACACAGACATACACAGACACACAAAACAAACCCAAAGTATTTCAGTCTCATCCGGTTTAACCTCAACCACGAGACACCGCTGTCTGTTTTCTTTCTCAAAACACTGGCGTCACTGTGCACTGAAAAAAGGGAACTTCCACAGTTTGTGGTGAGGATACATGATAAACAGATCTGTTCACACCAACTAGCAGGGCTGCCTTGCGTCAATAAAAGGCGGTAGCAGAGTCAGTGAGCTGACATTTGGTGCTTGGAGGATTATCGTTGCAAAAGGCGCTTCACATTCAAGTTAAGTAAAATGCCAGGATTTTTTTTTTCCCACAACAACATGACTGAATTAAATGGAAAAGAAGACTGCCAGCTTGCAGAAGGCAAAATCCATAAAAAGAAGCAAAAGGCTTTGTAAGTACATACATCTTAGTACAAACTCTAATATATCAGAAGTTAATATAACACTAGAGGCTTGGAGATTAAGAATTAGCACCATGTTTCAGGCTAAATGACTGCGAAGCCTGCTCAAAGCTCAGGACTATAGCATCATTAAAAATGGCTTGAGCTGATACAAACCAACAAATAGATTCCCTTAAGTAATCAGGAGTAGATTTTTGGATATGCTGGGAACCTCCTAGTCTTTTGAAAAAAAGAAAAAAGTTACTTGGCTATGTAACTTCCCCGACCTCAGTCACAGAATGGAGCTGTCAGCCTCTGTTTAAAAGTTTTAAGAGGTTTAAGTAGAATTGAGAAGTTTAAGTAGAATTGAAATGCAACTGTAATTTTAATGGATTACAAAAATGTCTGTTCATTGGTTTCAGTGGTGCAGATCTCAAAAATTATTTGAAGTGCATGGTACCACATATCGAGTCTGGAATCAGGACTTCACACTCGAGAAATGTCATGTAAGTACTGAGATACACTAAATTGTAACAAAATATAAGTATAGCTACATTACTATATAGTAAACTATTTTATTAATTTCTGAACTACTTCTAGAACAACAAATACTATGATAACACT
Source organism: Caprimulgus europaeus (assembly GCA_907165065.1). Next base: position 26,242,536 of record OU015534.1, on the reverse strand, counting down.
TAGAATTTCCAAAATACAAGAAGTGAACTTTAGGAAGTAGAAACTATTCATGGAGTTATGAGGGTTTTTTCTTAATAATGTCTGTGCCTTTGCATCAAACAATGGGGGAGAAGACACCTCAGTTAAATCTGTTTTCCTCAGAGGGCCATTGTATCCATTCTCTAAAGATTTACAGGAAATCATGCTTCACACTTAAGTGAAGGACAGAGGAGTTACCATTCTTATTTCAGGAATACTGATTACAGATAGAAAATTATTTGGTCATAGTTACAGTAAAAGCTCGTCTGTTTGGGAACAGAATTCAGGATAAGATCATAGTTCCTTGTTTTCACATCTCTGATTATTTGTCTCAGCGGGGGCTTGCCTCCAGGGTCTCAGATTATGAGAAAGTTGGAACTTTAATAAATACCTGTTACATATTCCTGGAATAGAATAATAAATTATAAAATCTGTTTCCTTTAAGCACGCAAATAAAATCACATGGCTTCTTGTCTAAAGTATTTTCTCTTTCTTGTCATTTTAGGCTTTCTGCAGAGGAGGTAATACAGTGGTCCCAGTCTTTGGAAAAGCTCTTGGCCAGCCAAAGTAAGTCTCCTACTTCAGTATGACTTTGTTCTTATTCTGAGGACAAAATTTTCTCTAATCTCACTGAAGAGGCAGAGCTGTAGTATCTGCAAACACTGCCACAGAGCAGCCAGTTGCATTTCAGTTATTTTTTCCCTTCCATTTCCCACTCTCAGTGTAGCAAATAGCTCAATTCAAAGCTTTTTGATCAGTCTTCTGTCCTTGCATAACACATCAGTTTAATTTGGAACTTTCTCTCCACTTGTACCCCAAGACAATCCACTTTGGGATGACTAGAATCTATTAATGTATTTTGGTACCTAGGGCCTAGATCTGAAAAATGCTGAACATAATTAGAAAGACTCTCATCACCCTTAATATTGGAGTATCTGTAGGATGATGAAGAAAGGAAGAAGAGTGTATTTGGGCAAGATTTTATAACAGATATTTCAATACAAGTCCTGCTATTTATATTATCCTCCCTAGTCAAAAATATCATGCTAGAAATTATGATGTATTTGTGTTGGCTTTAGGTGGTCAAGGTATCTTTCGGGAGTTTCTGAAGTCAGAGTTCAGCGAGGAAAACATCGAGTTCTGGTTGGCTTGTGAGGATTACAAGAAAACCAAATCTGATTATTTACATAGCAAAGCCGAGAGGATTTATGAGGAGTTTGTTCAGTCAGATGCTATCAAACAGGTATGTACAGAGTTAATCTGTCTAGTGTTGCAGTACAAGGATTATGGACAATCAGGAGACAGAAGTGTGGCTTCACCAAGATGCTCATACATTCATTCAGTTATATAGGAAGAAGATACAGCCACATGTTTTCATGAGCATATTTGCATCATTACTGTCTTGGCTGTGAGATTATCAGAACTCACAGGCCAGCGCTTGGGAGCACCACGAGCAGAAGCTCAGCAGAGGCACCGGTGGCTCAGCACATGGTGCTGTTCTCTGAGTCATCCCGGGTTGATGGTGTTTGGAGTCAGATACTTAGAGAGAGCTTTGCTAGTAGGAAAGCTATGGATTATTTCTTGGTTTTTTTTAACTATGTAGACATTCTGGAGAATTAAATTTTATGTATGTTGATCATATTTCAAACTGGCGACTCATTATTCTACACAAGATCTCTCCTTTTTTTTTATTTAGAGGTTTAAGAGGAGGTTGTTCCTCTACTTACACAATTTTTGAGTTGCATTACTTCTGACTCCATAAGAAACTGCATTTCTATAGTGAATAGCAATTTTTTTGTATGACTGGGATATAAACATTAAAATTCCCTCATTTTGCAGTTCTGATATTGAAATATCACACTAAGTTCTAAGGCTGCAAATTTGTTTATTGGCAAAACAACATGATGATATAGAAAGAGAGTACATTTTTAAGATGTCAATGGCATTTGTTTTTCATTCTCCAGATCAATATTGACCATCAAATGAGGGAAGCAACAGCCAAAAGGGCTCAAGACCCAACTCACACAAGTTTTGATGAAGCTCAGAAAACCGTGTACATCCTCATGGAAAGGGATTCATATCCCAGATTTTTGAAATCTAAAGCCTACCTGAACCTTTTGAACCAGCTGCAAACCAACACTTCAAAATGAAGTAAGAGCCAAGTAGAATCTGTGCCAAATATCCTGTGGAGAGATCCTTCAGAGGGGTTGGATCTCAGCAAGGAGAACCCCTGCCTTGGGAGGAGGGGTACAAAAAAATGCAAACAGCTCCACAGCCCAGAGAGCCCAGGATAAAAGCCAGTGAGACTGTTACAAGGGTAAGCACAGCTCAGGAAGAAAACCCACACCTCCCACACACCATGGAGTCAAGACAGGATATGGATACTATTTATTGTTTGAACTACACTATGAACACTGCACCAGGTCTTAGATCCCAAAGAACTGCTGATTATTAGGAAGTGCAAGACTACTGAACTGAGTGTTGGGAAAAGATTATTAAGTTCAGAAGAAAAATAAGGATGACTGACAATTTTTTGCATAACAAGAAAATGCCCAGACAAGACTGATTAATGGCCTTTTTAAAAATCTGTGAAGTGTTAATATGCATGACTTCAGCTCCATTGTCCTTTGTAAATATATAACTTGACATGTCTTAAAATGGATAAATTTTAAATTCCCTAAGAATTACATAAGCTGTACTTTAAGTTTGTATTCAACAGGCAAGTATGTAGCATCTTTTCTGTTTAATTTATTACAAAATAATAAGAAGCTCTTCAATTAAATCTACTTAAAAATAAAGTTTTATAGTCATTTTACATCTTATTTTAGGTAATCTTTCCATTGTAATTACTGAAATATTGAAACACATAGTTCTCTTCTGTGCCACTATGCCACTGCTTCCTACCTCCTTATCCAAATACTAAATTTCCCCACACCACCTTTTCTCCTTTACCATTTTTACACAACTACAATTTTAGTTATCTGGGGTAGGTGATCCTGACCTACATAGACCCGTCCTTACAATCTGCAAAAAGAAAACAAACCAAAAAAAAATAAAGGGAGAAGCAGGTCTAAATTTCCATCCTATTTTTCATACTCCTCCAGCAACCAGCACCTGAGTGAAATCTCAGATATAGAAACCATTTAATCACTGACCCCACAGTTCAATCTGCTTCGATACTCATGATGTGTTGAGCACAATAGACCACCCATGCTTGCTTATGTAGAGATTCTTTGTGATACCAGTACTACTCAACCTAATCTTGGCAAGAACCAGACTCAGATTTACAATACCAATACTAACATCAAAGGTCATTTGATTTCACTGCAAGTGTTGCATTAATTTTACTCTGTAAAACACACAATATTATGAGTAGCCTATACCAGTGTGGGTAGTGATGAGGACTACAGTAAAAAAAAAAGTTGCAATTATGCTTGACCTATGTAACTATGAACACAGGCACTACCAAATCTGAAGTGTTTAAGATCTTGTGACATTATAGTTCATAATGAAAACAAATCAAAGTGTGCCCTGGTCTTGATGAGTTACCATCATGAGACACAGCTATCACACGGGTGACAACACAAGATTTTATCTCACTTTTGCAGATTTTCCATTTTCCAAAATAACATGAGCTTAGTCAGGCACACTCCATTATTCCATAGCAAATGGAGAAGCTGCAAACCCACAGACGTCACCTCACGGGGAGAGCAGTCTGTGTTCATACTGCCACCCTTTGGAGACCTTTTGTCCTTTCTTGGAAGTTCCAATGTTCAGCATTAGGAGCAAAACTGCTAGAAGGAACATAGCTAAGTGGCAGTTGCTGTCAACTTCCACCATCATCTACTGCTGTAGCTGGAATCCTCTGCAAATCACATCTTCCTCTTTTCAAGACCAGTAAATGCAGGAAAAAGAAAAAAAGAATCTGGTCTTTCAGTATTATCCTTTTGTTAAAGATGCATACCTGAGGAAGCCTCTGATTGCAAACCTGAATACTCCTGAAAATATGTAACCCAGTCTCCAGTTGGCTCTCTCTTACATGAATTAATTCTCCAGGATCAGTAAGAATAAATCTAATTAATGTGAAGTAAGAATAATAACTATGCCTCCCACACAAGGGGCATCTTAATGTTTGCTCTGACACAGTTAACCTGGACCATCACTGCATAGCTTCAACCTCACAGAAGAGAGAGAAATGAAATAATGAAATACCAGCTGCCCTCTAAACAGACACTACCTTCAAGTGACATTATTCTTTTGACTGTAAATACCTTAAATTAGTATGGGCCTAACCTTCATTTACTGCAGTTTCACAGTTTTGCCGTGATTTAGCCAAACAGATGTGAGAATTTCTGACTAAAATAATTTTTCATTGTATGGTTAGTTAGTACTTTTTTTCCTTTTTTTTTTTTAATGGCTTGTTGCTGCCAGAGAAGACTGCCAGAAGCAATTTCACCTGCTGTTGGGGAGACTGCTGGGTACAGCAACAGGTGGGCACGTGTTTCCATCTCAGTGCAGGTCTCAGGGGTGGGTATAATGAAAAGGAGAAGGCAGAAACTGGAGTTGTGCCATGATTTTGGGTGCTGCAGCAGCCACTGCTCACTCGAAGTGTCCAGCATTGCTGCCTGTGCCCACTGCCCTATGACTGCATCAGGCAGAGCAAACCTTTTCACTAAAGACTGAGTGCAACCACCACAGCTTCTCAGGTATTCACAGATGCTGCCTAGCACTCTGATCTCCTGCAAAGAGTGTCTGGATTTGCCCTAACTGGAAAGGGTGAGAAAGTGACACTGTAAGATGCAGGTTAGAGCCCTCTAGAAGTAAGCTAAACTTACCCATAGAAGAGACTAACACAGCTCTCAGGGAGGACACCAACCACTTGTATTGCACAGTTAGTATAGACCAGAATATTTAAGGAGGGAAGACAAAGGGACTTTTCACTCTTTTCCACAAGCATCTCTCCCTGGTTCATGATTTGGTACAGTATGAGAGCAGAAAGGTTTTTTGGCTGATTCCTCCACCCCTTCTTTCTTTCTTTCCCCAAAAAGAAACTGTTCTGCTCCTTACAACCCAGCCTTGGTACTTTTCTAAGTCTTTCATCTCATTTGTAGTAGGAACCTGAAAACAACAATAAAGGTCAATCACCCAGGTTGTTAATTACAGAGATATTCCAGCCCACTCCAGTGTCCCTGGCAACATGACCATGTTTCACCAAGCAATAAACAGCATAGCAGAAATTCAGAGCTGGCTCTGGGATGCTGCTGTAAGCCCAGAATTATACATTTGTTGCTATAGCAGGGCTATACAAAGCTGGTTGTTTAAACAAGGTCCAAGAGATCTGGAAGTATTTTAAGGCAATTTATAGCACCATCCATATTAATCTACTTTATAAAAGGAAGAAGATATAAGTAATAGTCCAATGGTATAACTGAAACAATTTTTACAGTATTTTAAGACACTTAATATTTACATGCTTTAAAATAGTCCAGAGAGAGGTATTTTTATTATTTCTTCAAAATCTCTTTTTCAAAATGCAGTATACAATGCTTAACATGCAGTGAATTCTTTTTTTGAAAGACTGCCTAAATTGAGGTTCTTTGGACCGAGAAAAACAGCAGAACATACACATCAAAGGGATTAAGGACTCAGTAACTTTTTCTGTGACCCTTGGCTCATTTACAAGGTGCATGCACCACACCAAGTTCAGCTGTGATTTCCCATCCACCTCCTCCTCCCCACACCCATGCACACAAATAGCCTCAGTATTGCAGATTGGTTTCACAGCTGTGGGTTGTGCCCTGCCCGGCACAGCAGACTCTTCCAAAGCAGGACAAGTTACACATCAAATATGGAAAGTCTACGTCCCTGGAAGCTTCCCATGCTCACAGGAGAAACTTGTGAACATAAGCTCTATTTACTCTCTTGTCAGTAAATTAGTGGGCAATTGAGGGAAAATGTCTTTTTTCACCATATGCTAAACTCAGTCATATTATCAGTTAACTGCTAAAACTTTCCAGAAGAATCAGGCTGATTGCTATCCAACACTTATTCACATATTTAACGTGTATGCCTAACAGCCTATTGGATTATTTTTTTTTAAACTACATTTAGTTTTCCCTTTTTGGAAAAAAAATATAACATAAGAGAATGGAAATGGCTGTTCCATTCACAGTCTCTAAGAAAAACAGTTGAATCAGATTGGCCATGAGCTACAGTTCAGTACTGAAAAACAGGATACAGTACATGGAGAAGCTTTAAGATTTGACAGTAGTGACTCAGACTTTTCTTTAAGTGTTCTATCCTACCGCTGAAGGAAACATTTTCATTGTTTGTCAGTGTTTCAGTATAAAAATCAATCATTGTACCATCTTCGGGTACACTTTGGAAGTGAATTAACTTCTCCGCGCTGCAGAGAGAAGTTTTCTTTATAGGAGGACTCGAGAGTTCTGCAGACTGTAAGTGTGAATATAGAAGACTAATGTCTCCAATTTGGAAAACCTTCCCTAAATGTATTCCCTAAGATAGACATTGTTAATACCATCCCAAATAGAACTAAAAATATGGTATAACATAGTATGGTTCTCTCCTATATATTGAGAAGGACACTATGAAAGTCTGTTAGTAGACACCCTATCATTATACACTGTGAAGCAGGAAGGAAGCTAAAGCCGAAATGGTGATGAAAGTACAAATTCATCACCTTAGACCCTGAAGTGCCACCCGTCCCTGCCCACACTCTTAAGTAAAAGGCTTTCCAGCTGTCATCTCCTTTATGATTGTGAAATGACTTTGAAAAGCAAAAATAGATGACAATAGATGGAAAAATTAGATGTTCTCATCTTCCATTCAGAGACGTGGGTTGATTGTATCAGGGACTGTAATGTCTGTAAGTGAAGCTTTTTGAAATTAAGTCTTTAGTCATTAAACACGGGCAGAAATTGCAAAACAAGTTCTTGCTTAATATTAATTGAATGATTTGTCTTGGAGGCTCAGAAACAAAGTCAGTGAGGAGTTAAGGTTATGTTTGGTAAATATAGCCTCAAAGGTTTTAGTCACAAAAAGGAGATTTATATTTGCCAAGAACTGATGTGCTTATTTTTGAAATAAACTAATTCCCCCCTCATTTCTCAAAGCAGCCCCAGAAAGTGCCCTTTTGAGAGAGCAACATTTAGATTCTACTGAGTACGTCCCTTCAATGTCTTCAAACAGCCTAAGCACCACACAACCTTAAAGCACTTACCTAAACTAGTTCAGTGACCAGCTTTCACATGGTCCCTTTACTAATAAAATTAAAAATAGCTTGAGTGAAAAACAAAATTCAGAAATGTAAACCTTTCAGAATCACTCTAGACTTGTGTGCAGACAGAAACAGAGCAGATTAGCAATGCTTCTCTTCAAAGTTTGTTATACAGCCAAAATACTAAAGTGACAGTACAACTGCCTACAAACTTGACATCACTTGAGTCACAAGGGGCTTTGTTTTTTTTTCAAGTTACTGTAGTTGGAGGGCTTCTGTTACTAGAGAATAACCTTTAAAATAAAACAAAATAAACACTCTTTGCATAATAGTTATAACTTAGTAACCTATGAATTTCATGCCACTTATGGAAAAAGCTCATGCTATATTTACTGTAGCAAATGGTTTGTCAACCATGAAGGTCAAGAAGCCAGCCTTAGAGATAAAAAAACTTGCCTTTGAACAGAATTTGACCAGACATAAGTCTGAGCAAAACAACATCCTTGGTCATGTCAGTCTGAGGAAACAGTGAATACACTCAGGATGATCTCTAAAGTCCCAACCAGCAACTGTTCATGTGCTGTAACAAACACCTGGAGAATAGGAGGTCCTGGACTAACATGGCCAAATATTCTGACCAACTTGGACCAAACTGTAATCAATAACTTTACACTAAACAACAAACCTGCAAGATAGACAACTGGCATCTTCAAAACAAGTACAGTTGCAGGAAGTGTAAGGAAGTAGCCCTGCTTACAGCTGTGCTTTTGTACAAGTGTGTGTGCAGACACTGACAGTGAGCTAAGGGCACACAGTGCTTTGTACCCAAACCACAGTACCACCTCTCTGAAGTCTGACTGAAGGGGAGGATTGAAAGTTCACATAAAAACTAGTCCAAGCTTACAGTCACATGATTTCCTCTTTTACTGCAATGGTTGCAGACTATCAGGCTCACACAATGACATCACAGCTTTTAGGGAGAAAAAGGGAAGAGAAAGGTCAGAGCACACAACTAAGGTGAGATTTTCAGAAGTGCTATTTAGACTTCAGTCCATTTTCACTCAGCAGATGATTGTTAATAGAGTTTGCAGAGATTGTTTGCAATGCAAGATTTGTCCAACCCTTATCAATGAAACCTGAAGCCATGGATATAGAAACTATTCAAATTCTTGAAGTCAGGGACTACAAACAGGCCATTTCTACTTCTACCCAGAAACAGAAATTACTTCATTGTCTCTATAGCTGCAGGCAGTTCCTTGGTTGTTGTGACCTACAATAAGGAGCTGATCCTGTGAACACTGTTCCCTGTTGCCCTGTGAGCAGATCTTTGCTGCACACTGAACTTTACTCTTCTTGAGGTTATTTTCAATTATGTAGCAAGAAAGCTCCCAAACAAACCTGATCAAAGCAATCAACTAAGATGCAACAAAAGAAACGGGACTGTCCTCTGGAAACTTCAGTAGCTCTAAGTGAAAAGCAGGAATGGAGATTTGTTATTTCTATACTACGCCCACTCAAACAGCGATGAGGATGAGTAGCACCTAGATCAGAGTATCCACTTTATGCTCTCCCTCCTCAAGGTTAACAAAGGCCTCACAATATTTTCCTCCTTTTCCTGTGCTTGGCCCCAAATCTCTAAGTACATCCTCAGTGCTCCTATTTACATGCCCTTGTAAGACAAGGCATCAGGAATGCCAGTACCAGGCAAGCCCCAGGAAGCAGAGTTCCTACATTCGTGGATGCCGGTGCGTGGGTATATTGCAGGAGAAAAGGTAGCAATGTGCAAAGGAGTATGTGGGTAGATGGAAAGAATGGGTACAACACAGAATGAGACAGACAGTACTTCCACATTCACTGGTGTGAAACAGATGTAGGTGGGTGAGATGTTTATTGAGCAGAAGAACATTAAAATAGAAACACAAATAGGAAAGAATGAATATAAGGGCAGGAGAAAAAAAAGAGAAGGCATGAGAATTAAGATATGCTACTAGGTAAGTGAACATAAAATAGGAAAGGAAATAAAAGGCTATGAGCAAGAACTCATCTAGGAGCATTATTCTCACCAATAAGAAATTTTTGCAACCCAGATGGTCAACATATATTGTCTAAAGTAGCTGGCAGCTGATAGTTAATCCCCAGAAAAAGAACAGGTCAGAAAAACTGAAAAATTCAGCAGCTCTAATATGATTTATCAATTTTCTGTTTTGATACTTTGGCTTTTCAATTTTCCTCATAATTTTCTTCCTGAAAAGCATGTCCAGACCAACTGCTGAATGAACCAAGCAATAACTGATTCCTACATAGCATGTGCCCGCGCGACACTAAAGTTGCTCAGCATGCGTACACACGGCAACATAAGGAATTCAAAGGAACAAGGCCATATCAGAAGCCATGTTAACCAGCTTGTTCAATGTGTGCCTCAGTTACCTGCTCATCTCACTTATCTGGCCAAGGAGTCTATTTCAGGCTAGATGAGACTATTCATTCCAATGAAACTGCAGAGAGTTTCCCCAGAATCCGCATTCACTGCCCTTATGAGACCACAGTTTGAACCGATGCACACAGAAGTTGTAACTTCTCCTCCAGGGCGATACCAGATGACATCTAGTGGAATATCTATGTAATAAAAGGAAGGGTATGATTTCAGTTCAATCACATAATTTTTCAGTGAAGCAGCATACCTGGTTAATGACCAAACCTTCCACTCCTATGTGCTTTAAATATTCTGGAAAGGGAAGTAGGAAGGTAACGTTCTGGGTATCAAGCTATGAAAGAATGGTAGTGGAAAGCAGCTGACTTGGAGAAACAAATTGTAAACTCATATTTGGAACAAATTTAATGAAATAGCAACAAGCTTGAACGGTAGAAGTCCTCTTAAGAGTAAGAGTCCTTGTAGCGGCCAGGAGATACACTGATGGCAGGTAGGAACATACCCATAGCCCTGCAGGGTCCCTCACTCTTTGAGGGCTTCCCAGCCACCCACATTGTCTGCTTTTACAGTTCCTCTGCACTGATCCAAGGACAGATTTGACAGCAAGTCAACCACCCAATGCTAAGGCATTTGGGCAATCATAAGGGCCTGCAGATACCCATTACATTTCAAGCAGTGCTTTAAAGCATTGGCAAGTGTACAACAGAACTGCAGACATGAAATAAGCAAGAAATCTTGCACCTAAGTATTGTCCTACTGTGCAAGAGGAGGTTTGAAGAATTATCTGCAGCTTTATTGTAAAAACAAGGTTATGCAAAAAATCTCAAAACAATTTATTTCAATTTTAAGCAATATTACAGTATTTTTAAATGTCTCTAATATGTAAAATAAAATATATGAATGCAAAGTCACTTGTTACTGATACTCAGTCACTGGTTTAAATTTACAAAGAAATGATCTCATATACAGTGTCCAGATATTGAACATCACTTGATGACAAGAAAAAAGCCTTAAATAGCTCATTAGCATTCATTTTAATACTAAGATTTTAGATGAGCTATCCTTTAATGTCAATAAAATTTATTGCAAAATTAAGATATATTTAAGCTTTTGCAAAAGAACTTGCATATATACCTATGTATACACACAAGGTTTTTACAAAATATATGTAAATCAAATAGCTAAATACCAGTTCAAATCATTAGTGGAAACTAACAACATAATTGGGATTTTCATTACATGACCTTTCCAAAGTCACATTTATTCATATGGTACCTTTTTTCCCTCCAAATTACTTGCCTCAGAAGCTTTTAGTCTATAACTGCCTGTATGTGCAGGCATTAGAAGCATCATTTTTGAGGAGGCATGTGAGAAAGTTGGATCACCTCACTACTGTGATTACTTGAATAATCTACTCGAGTTACATTACATAGGTATTTGCCCCTGCTCACTTCTATTATAGAAATGGTAAAAAATACACCAAAAAGCCTGCGTGAAGGTATAAAGAATACCAAACATGATTTAATGGAATAGCAGTCATAGAAAATAGATTACATTGTGATATTTGTCCCTCCCTTTTCATAAGCACAGGCCAGGTCCTGTGGCAATTTCCTTACAGGCAGGCTCTCATGCTGCCCTGCTCAGACACCGGATTCTGCTGGAGGTGTGCACGCCACACACATTTCCTCCCTAGCAGAATCATTACTGTTGGAAAATGAGTGTACTACCTTCTACACTAGGCCTGTATACCAGTAGGGTGAGCTGCAATAAAATAAATGAGTGTATGGTATTACTGTAGGCTCAAACTTAAATTGTAAGTTCAAATACTACACAATTCATGCTTTGCCTAGGAGGCATTGCAAGAGAAAAAGAAAGATGAGTCCAAACAGAGAGATAAGATTGAAAGAAACACTGCACACAGCTAGGCTGTCAGATGGAGCAGGGGGAAGACCAACTGTTTTCTCCTGTCACAGTCTGTGCCTTGTGGACACTGGCAAATCCCCCGAGATCACAACTCACAGCCGCTCCCAGGAAGGACAGAAAGCCCACTAGGAAGATATTTCTGCACATGCTCCAGGTGTAACTTATTTACAACAACTAGTTGGGCTGGTGCTTACTCCCACAGCCCCAGTACCACTACAAACAAGTCTAGCACTGGTATGAACAGGGTAACTTCAGTGCTACTGCACTGCCCAGCTGCTTGGAAACACTTAGCCAGGAAAGAATAGGTGAAACATAACTTGAGTCTCAATTTAAAACGAGGTCACAGCCTGGGCAACAGCTATGAGAAAAATGACACAGGACCTCATACAAGTTTAAAGAAAGTTCTCCTCTAACATCACTCAGATAGCACACAGTACCAAGTTGACCGGTTAAAAGCACATAAAAGCCTCACACTAGTGGGTCATAACAGAAAATAAAGGCTCTCCCACAGCAATCCAAAGTACCTCCTTCATCATGCTGCCTGTAAGAGGATAAAACTTGGTTTTAGTGCAAGGATACTTTTGTCTTTTGCCTCATTTCAACATGGAGTTTAGCTTTCATGTAAAGAACTTTAGAGAGACGGAAAATATTAGTCACAAAACTCGGACAATGTGTGCAAGATTTCAATGAAGTAAAACACAGCTTTATTTCATTACAGCTGATCAGTAGAGATGCAAGATAATTTCAGAGCAAACAACCTCTATCAGTGGTGCATCCGAGTCCAGATGAACTTTTTCTGATAAAAACCACAGCCGCTGTTTGCCTATGGTACATATAAGAAAGGAGTCGGGCACTAGCACGAGCAGCATAGGCACAGCCAAAGGGTAGCAAGTAAGAGCTTCTACACTAAAAGTAATGAAACAAAAAATTGGGTCAAAGAATTTGGAAAATTATCCCTACAAAAGTAACTACTAAATGAAACTTATTAACCAAGGGAAACGATCCAAGAAGAGTTTCTGTAAGTATGAGGTTTTGTACTTCGCAATATTAACTGAAAAGTATAGCATAGGCAGGGAATTACCTCTTTTTCTCTTGGCATGTGAAGTTATCTCAGAATAGCATAGGCATTAATTTTAGAAGTGTTTCTGATGTATAAACAACTTTAACCCTATTCATAGATGAATATTTTTTGTAATACTCTTAGTACAAACTAAACTGAGTGACATTACAGAAGGCAATTAATTAGAACTTTTATATAGCATTTTCCCTCTGAAGGCTCTGCTGAAATGCATGCTGTGTAAAAACTGTGACATTAGGTAGTTTATAGATTCACTGGCACAGCATAAGGGTACTGGAAAAAAAAAAATCAAAATATATGTTGTAGTTTGAAAAAATAAAGAGATCTTGTTCTTTGCTCTACCAAAGCAGTTTTCCTGATATTTTTCCAATATAAAAAAATATAATAACATTTAAACGGTAATTTTCAGATCAGTATTGCTTGTATCTTTTACAGACATGAATAACGTCAGGACTTAGAGTCATTTATTACCAAACAGGCAATTCCTTCTCTGAAAGTGTTGTAACCATGTGACTTTCTTTTTGATTACGAGACCTGCAGGAAGCACAGATCCTACATGCTAAAGAACTTGTGGCCTTATTGAAATAGAACTTTATAGTGAGCAAACAGAAAGGATACTACTTGTTATTTATATTATTGGGTGAAAACAGTTCTCATGATCCAAATTAGCCAGCTGAACTCTGCAAAACTGTACTAAGTAGTTAAGATTTAGTTGGGCTACTATTTACAGCAGAAGATAGGACATTAATATAGGTAAAGTCACAGGCTGCACTTGTGAAGGTTAGCCAATTCAAACCTGACACAAATTGCTCAAGAACGCGTTGCAGCTTTGTGTACTATTCTCATCTTATTTTAGGACTAAGACTATTACCAGCAGAAACAAGCAACATTAGACTAATGAAACAGACTGTGCTTCAGTGGAAAGAAGACATACCAAAGAAGCACTGAAAAAGATAAAATCAGCATGCTCTGTTCCTCAGTCCATTAGGAAATGTTTCTAATATATATAAAAAAAAGAGCTAAAGCCCTGCATGTATGCTTGGCAAATGTGTGTACTCAGCAAGCCCTGGGGAACAATATTTGCTTAACACCTCTAAGTCAAACTAGAACGTTTCCTCAGAACGATAACATTTCCTTATACAAATGTGACTTCATGTAGCAACCACCTGAAGAAAAAAATTACTGATTAACACTTCGAGTTTAGATGGAAGTAGCTGAACTAGATTACTTAATATTGCTGCATCTAATATTTCTTAACTATTACTGTATAGCAGGCAACCTACATAAGCTTCTTCAGGTTTCAAAAAAGCCAAAGACTATGTTTTGTTAATATTTCAGTGAATAGAAGACTGATGATTGCAATGTGAAAACACCCAAAATAGAGGGCATTGGATAAAATAGTCTGAAGTAAGGTGATAAACAATAACCATATGCCAGAACTTAAATGCATAACTATCTTAAATATGGAACATTGTGCAGTTTTAAAAGATTGCTTTTAGGCAGAGGGCGAGATGAGTAAATACTAATGAAATGAACAAGCGAGTGTAGAGGAAGTCACACAGAAACCAAGCAGAGAGTAGTTCAGAGAATTCCACAGAAGTGGGAAAGGGGCAGTGGCCTCTGGCAGTCCTACAGCGCTGTGGGAGCCTGAGCAGCAGGAGCTGCAGTGTAGCAGTCAGGCTGAGTTAGGGAGTTTCAATATCCTGTAGGAAACCCACTGGGTAAGACTCTTGTATAATGTAAAATTGGATATAGATGTCAGGAGACAAGGAAAATAAGACTAAAGGTAAATGCAATCATTTCACAGGTTCAGAAGGCTGCACTGGGAGATAGAGCCTTGTTCTGTGTTTTATTATGTATTTTAGTTTGAAAGAAAAATTGGTTGTATGAGTATGTGCCAGTCAAATCCAAACATGAAAGAAACCGAGTTTAAATAAATAATGTGTAAGAATTGTTTTGGTTTCAGGCAGGTCTATACAAACTTACCCACTGTCCCATGTAAACTTTGCAAAGAATTTGGCATCTCTTGAAAGCCAAAGGAGAAGTAATAAACATACTTCAGGTCACAAGTTTTAGGTTTTGTTTCTTTTTTTTCAATTTTGGAGGGGTGGGTTCTTTTTTTTATTAGTTGGTTTGTTGTTTTGTTTTTTTTGGTTGGTTGGGTTTTTTTTGTTGTTGTTGTTTTGGTTTTTTTTTTGTTTTGTTTTGTTTTTTTACACAGACTGCCTCATTCCTAATAAAAAATTACACCCTTTTTAAATAGATGTTGTATCTATACAAAAACAAGTTTAATACCAAATTTTATTGACTGATATTTACTGGACAAATATCAACGTTAATCTCAGACACTTAAGTTACATAGCACTATCCAGTTTACATTTAGCTCTGATCCCTGATCCAGGTCACCCTGAACTTTCAGGGAGAGGACTCCTGGTTTCCTTCTGCTTTGGGTCAGGCTCAAACTTGTAATCTCTTTGCACAATCAGAAAAGCAAAGAGTGAGAATTATTAACATTTTTATTTTTCCATTAGATATCCATTAGACTGCTTGATTAGATTTTTATTAATTTTTTAAAAGTTCTTTCATGTTCAAGAAAGATTTTTGGTCTAATGCCTCAGTGATGACTCATAGATAAAGATTAGATACATAAAATAAGAATACTGCTAGAACTGCTAGCACTGCTATATGGAGATTGAATTGCAAGTGGAATTTAAGATAGCCAGAACTAAGCACAGCAGGTTTAAAACTCCTGTATCTTCCATGTTTAGGAGAATGAGTCCAAATACTTGCTGGTTTTGCAAGATATCCAGAGCAGAAGAAAATGGGATCAGTTCTAAGTAAGTAATGATAAGATTCTCATATTCTGCAGTACATGCAGCTGAGTAAGAGACACAAAAATTTCAAAATTCATAGCAGAAATTTCCTTTGCAAGCTCAGGATCATGCAAAAGAGTGCAACATCTTCACATCTGCCCCAGCACACCTCCTGCATATAGCCAATTCCTTTACAGCACACAAAGAGTAAACTGGCATTTCTCTAGTGGAAGGAGGGTATATCCCAGTGGGAACTTCTTTTATGTTAGATAGTCATAGGCCTAAACTAATCCCTGGATTAAGTCCACACTTGGGCCTGTGAAGAATTTGTAAACCTAACATTTTGGGTGAATCTTTTAAAGGAATTCAGACTGTTGATGAGCATTGAATACATTTGTGGTGGGTAAGGGACATGGCCAAGTGCCTCCTGCAAGTCCTCTGCTACCACCAACCTCAGTGGAGGTCAAACAGCTAGAACTTTGGTTGGCATGTCACAAAGGGGTAATGCTTCCACCCAACAGGCCTGTATCAGATCATAGATGGTATTGGGCTATTGATTAGAGAAAAACGTGTCCTCCACAGCAGTACTGAGGTGTCTGATGACTCCCGAAACTGCCATTTGGCTGAGGTCAAGTGGCAGAAATCTAGACAGCATTTACCGAGAGTGCCTCCTGGCCGAGACTTCTCTCCCACACAGCAGTGTCCAGGGAAGCCACTCACACTGGAGAGGGCACAATAAGTGAGTGATAACTCCCACAAGACACTACAACCACATTTTCCAATTTAGATTTTGGAGTCCCAGCTATAAAGCCTTAGTTATTTTTGGAGAATATTCACTTTTTTTTTTTCAGTCTAACATATGTTTTCAGCAAATTCAATCATGTTGCAAATCACTGCAGCCAGAAGTTCACTGTCAGCACAGCAGCTGTGAAAGTGGCATTAATACAGATCTTAATAACCCGTGTCCACATCTCCCTTACTGCCTTTCATATTTTCCTCATTTTAAAAGGAAAGTAAAAACACAAAAAGGTTTTCCTCTGTGTCAGCTGCCCCATCAGGCAGTGTTCTTTCTGCTTCACAGATTAATGCTAAAGACAAATAATCAGAATTGGAAATAAGATGGCCCTACTGATGATGCTCAGTGAGACAGACAAGATTGTCACTCGTTCTATATACCAGTGCTGCTGCTGACAGAGGTGAAAAATTATGTGCGTCAGTAACAGTGAATGACTCAGAAGCAGCTCTTAAGGAAAAAAAGCTTTCAAAGGACTAGAGATTCTCACTCCCCATAACCACACCTTCATGAATTCATACAGAAAGGAAGCCAGTAGCTCATGAGAAGGGAGGAAAAAACCAAAACCCCAACAATCAAACACCCCCCCCCCCCCAAAAAAAAAAACCCAAACAAAACAACAACAACAAAGCCCCTACCTTTTACTGGCAGGAGTTGCTGGAGTTATTAACACCACAGTTCTATAGTGGCAAAATTTCTATTACTATACATTTCTCTGATCAGGTTAGACTGATCAGGAAAGCCTGAAATAATAAACAGTGAAAGAGAGAATTATATCAAGTTAAAAATAAACAGGTGATCACCAATTTAAAGAAGCTACAAAGCTACTAATGGCTGTTGTGCAGCAGAAATCTATGAGGCATCATGCAGCACTCGTACCAAAACTAATTTTTGCTTTTAATTTAAATTAAAAAAAAAAAAAAAATCTGTGATACTAAGTAGCTGTTGTCAAAATTGTAGCTTATATGAAAACAAAACACTCAATGAGAAGAGATCTCCTCTCAAGTTCAGCTGACGCATAGTGGAAAGCACCCACTGAAATACATCTCCTATGTTTTCTTCTACTAATATAAGCATAAGCATTGTTTCCAAGTTACCAGCATTGATGTCCTATAACTGCAATGCTTAAAAATTAGTTGGTGTAAATGGAGCTACATGCACTTAAATGGAACTATTGGCCCTCAAACATTTGTTTTTCCTTAAATTGTTTAGTCTCTCACCTCACTACTTCCACAGTCTTTCCCAGAATCAGGCAGGAGACTCCTACATGCTTATAAAATTATTGCTTAAGAATAGCAAACGTGAAAGAAAGAAATCATATTTTAGTAATCTCCAAGAACTGTCTAGATTAGTAATAGTGTGTCATACTGTATTGTAAACAACAGGAAAGAGATAGAAGTCCCTTACAGCTAAGATTGTATTAACTTTTTATTGTTTGCCTTATGTGCAAGGCTTACATTCAGCCTTCAGCTGAAAAGTCAATTTAGATGTTAAAGGCCTTTGAATATTACAATAAAATTTTGAGCCTTTAAAGATTTTGCTACTAAATACAAACATCAACATTTCATATATGAACTATATAATGCTTCCCGTCCCAAAAAAGTTGCTATCTGGAAAGCTAGTACTTTCTTTGTGCTTCTCCTAAGCACAACTTAAATAAGTGAATGCCATTTCCAAAGGAATGACATGGGAGAACCTTGAGATGGTATTGTATTTGTTACAGCAAGAATATTTGCTTCAGCACAATGTCTGGGACACACAGAAAAACCTTTTCAAAGGTAAGTTTCATACAGATCTTATTTAAAACATGGGATAGATTTTCCATAATGTATTTTCATTTCATTTTTTACATTCTGAACCACAGCTAATCCTACAATAATCTCCTTTTTATTTTTTCTAAAGGGTGTCTTTAGAGGAAGTGCTACAATGGTCCCAGTCTTTTGAAAAGCTGATAACAAGTAAATGTAAGTAATTATATGTTTGTGTCCCAGATGGATTACTGAAAAAAATTCCCACAAAGCAAAACCAGCAAGACATGCAGTATAATGTATGCTGTCTTATGTGCAACTAGTGAAAAACAACTTTGTATGACATGCTTAGCATGTATCACACTGAAAATAAATGTGGCATGCTCTAAGGGTTTTCCCAAACTTGCCATTTCTGCAAGCACAGGTAGTTCCTTTAAAGACACCATGGTAAGGGCAGGTTTATCTGCCATATCCCCAGTTAGAGCACTGTATGTAGCAATATGTATTAGAAGAACATGAAAGAAAAGTTGGCTTGGGAAGTCCTGTAAATACACCATAGCTAATGGTTCATCTAGACAGTGTAATGCCATGGAACGTAACTCAGCCACTCATTTCAGGTATGGGAAGAACTGTAGTAGCAAATCTGAACTTTCCCACTGCAGCACCCCCCTGCCTTGTTCAGGGCTCAGAGCTCTCCCACATTTCTCCTCTAGGCAGCAGTCCAGAACATCACTGCTGAATTGCTTTTTTCTAAGAAATACTGGTGAGAAAGTCACATACAGAGCTACGTCACAGCACAAACCTCTAAAAATTATTCCTAAGGACTGGCATTATTTTCAAACTACAGACAAACCAGAAAGAGCAAGAAGAATAAAAGAATTTGTAAAAACTATAAAGAAAATGATTTTGTCATTAAAATCTTTAACAACAAACTAGTATATTACAGTTTACAGGGAAAGCACAAGGAAAAAGTGCACAACAGAAAACATTTAAAAGACAAATTATAGCGCAAGCAGCAGGCGTGCGTGGGATCACTGTTACTGCCAGATGACAAGCAGTGCTCAGCATCTTTAGAAACATGAACGCCCAGAGGGCTGCACCAGCAGGAAAGCTTGCTTTAAATAAAATGCTTGTAGTTTCCAGTAGTATTCAGACACTGCCCTTCTTAAAATGTCTCATTCACTGCACTCACATGGCACTATTTGTGATTTGATTTTGATTTCATTTAAAAGCTTAATGACACCAAAAAATGCAAAGTTGAATTCACATGAAAAGCCAGAAACTCTAAAGCCAATGGATTTGGAGCTCTTTACGAAAGGCAGGCAAAGTATTTGCCTATCTTGGGTTTTACTCTGGAAGTACATCTCAACTGCAAGCACCATTCCTGCTCAAGTGCTAGCACCGAGTGAAGCCTCATAAATGTTTTCCTGGCTAGAGGCACCTAATCACGTACAAAGCAAGTCTAATGACATGACAAAAAGCAGCCTCAGGAGTTTAATCTTTGCCAAGACCCCACTATTTGCTGCTGTCAAGCTCCATTGCCAGAGGATTCAAAGACATCCTAAGGTGCAGAACCACTTATTTGGTGAACAGAGTATTCTGCTTTACTTAATTACAGCAGTGAGAAAAAACTTTTTTCTTTTTTTGCTAATTGCTTTTTCCCCAAATTCTTACACCAAAAAGGTGGTCTTATTTCTTTACTCAAATCAAGATTATTTGATTATACTTAGTTATCTTCTGTACAAAACTAGAACTGAAATTTAAAAATGCTCATCAGTTTTTGGATATGTTTGATAGCATTTGCAGAGACCAGGAAGAACAGAGCCTTCAGTGCTCTGCCCCTGCACAGTGAAATGCCACTCAGGTTAAAGGGAGCTCTGTATGTGTGGCACAGCACAATGTTGAAGTGTAGGGCTCTGGGGTGAGTTAATGTGTTTAATTCTCCACTTTGACATTACCTGATAAGAATATTTGTAGGTGACAATCAAGAATTATACTGCCTCATGAACATCCCTATTGCCTTCAGAGGATTCTAAAGGTAATGCACATATATGTATAGTATATAAATTTGTCTTCTAAAATATTTACAGATGGTCCTATGATCTACAAGACCTACTTGAAGACAGAGCACAGTGATGAAAACATAGAATTCTGGCTTGCTTGTGAAGCTTACAAGAAAATCACATCACAGAGGAAAAGGATTTCAATGGCCAGGAAACTTTTTAGAAGTTACATTCAACCCCAGGCTCCCAACGAGGTGACACACACTAACATGAGCTCTGTATTTCCTCTAATAGAAATGCTGGATTTGTAATGTAGCTGACAAAAAGCAACAACAAATGGCTAGTGCCTCTCTTATTAAAGGGAGTGAAAACTGTTGCTAATCATCCTCCCCAAACTCTTTCACACCCAGAATTTTAATACTTGCCTTTACATCTTGTCTACAGGCAAATCTTCCAACTAGATCCCCCAAGAATACAAGCAAAAGACACAGCTAGATCAAGAACCAAGTTCTTGGATCTGTTCTATTCTTTTTAGCACCTGATTGAGTGGCCATCAATATCACTTCAATAGATTTTGGATTATGCCATTGCTACATGTATATATTACTCTGGTCTTTGCAAGAGTAAACATAAATGAACAAAGTTAAAACTCTACACAGTGCTGTCCTCTTTGTAAAATGGGCTAAAAGGTTCCAAGACAGATTAATGTTTTTCTGCTTCCAGCAGCATAAGACTTAGAACAGAGCAGATCTGCCTGTGAAGTGCTGGAGTGATTTTTTTTTTTTTTCTGACAAGTAGCTATAAAAAAAAAAAAAGTCATTCCTGCTCAGCCTGTTGTACTCTATGACCTTTAACTATCCCTGCCTATTACTCTCCTTGCAAAAATAAGCCAATACTGGATTTACTGCCTCTGGCAGCCTGACACAACTGAAAAAGCAGGCTGGATAATTTTCTGGTTTATGCATAACAATAAAACTATTCTAGAGTTTCAAAACGCAGCCTCCCTGTTGACACTGAAGGGCAAGTCAAAACCAACTCAGCCAGATTCCCAAGTGCTGGCTGAGAGCAGCTGCTTCTTTAAATGTCTAAGCCACTCCCACTAATCCAAAAAATTTGAATGTTTCCTCTGGTGGTTTTAAATGCCAACTGGAAAGACAATGCATTTTTCTATCTTTTTCTGATTTATTTTATTTTTAGCATGTGCAGCTATAGGAAACTCAGCAAGACATTTGCATTTCCAAAAGAGAAATGTCAGTATCGCTAACCACAATTTCATTAATCAAAACCAAGGGCTTAAACAGGACTGTTAAAAATAAGCAGTGTCATTTTTTTTCTAAAATAGTATGTATTTGAATTTTGCTATTAGCTGGCTGGTTTCTAGGTCTTCAGGACACACTGATTTCACATTTTCTTTGTATCCACTATTAACACAAGAACTAGGTGCCACTCTAAAAAGGTAGATTTTCATAAGGATTTTAAACACAGTTTATATTCAAATTTCAGCAGCATTAAAAAAGATGCAGCTCAAATTATTCCCCTGGAAGAGGAAGATTGCAATCCAGGAGACATCAGCACTAATTTCACATCTTTAGAGCTCTCCTTTCAACATTAACAAAGTCAAACTGAAAACAAGCAATATAATCCATCAAGAGCTAATAGATTAATCAAAAGTTCCCATTTTATCTGGTATATTTCCCTGTCACTAGCGTTTCTCCTCTTACACACTCACAGAGCTTCAACTTATCTGCGACAAACCCTGTGTTGCAGCTGAAGAGCTCTAGGAATCAAAACTTTTCCTAAACAAGATTGGTATATGGGCTCAGTTTTATCTTATCCCAGAGATCATAATAATTTTAGCAATTGTTTTTCACCAGTACTGTGCACCTCCAGTCACTTGTACTGATTAGAAATCAAAAGTTGGGCTTCCTTTTCAGGAATCTAACCCTAGCTCTAGGAACAGTTCTTAACAAAAGAAAAGGGGGGGTTTGATATCAGCACCTCTCAGCTACTCCTTCCACTGTAGCCACTTCATGCAAACCATGTCCTCAGGACTTCTTCCTGAAGCATACATACATTCTTATTCTTTCTAGAAGCAGCAAGCAAATAAAATACTCACTGCTTAACCTCCCCAAGGTTTGAAGTCTTGGGTCCCTATTGTACATAGGGGTCCAGCACCAGTGACTTTACCACTGCTCTTGACCTCCACTGATCACAATAGTCAGAATTAAACCAGCCTTTCCATTAATGATGTGGGGCAGCCTGGGAAATTGAGACACCACTCAATCTTCTTGTCCCAATGAAGCAATCGACCCCATCCATCCACTAACACATGTCTTACTAGATCAGACACCAAATGAGCAGAAAATTGGTCAGCTAATAAAATGGGGTTTTCTGGCATTGCAAGGAGAAATCCACTCTGCTAGAATCAATGTTTTTGGTTAGGTTCTGATTTTAGATTAGAGGGCATGTAAAAAGATATAGATACTAGGCATTCAGTACAGGTCCCCTAAATTCAATCTTCCTCACCCTTCCTATTCAGTGATACTTCAGTAATGTTGTTTTCTGTTTCAGATTAACATTGACAGCCCTGCGAGAAAAGCGATTATAAGGAATATTCAAAAGCCAACACAGTCCTGTTTTGATGAAGCACAGAGAATAATTTACATGCACATGGAAAGAGATTCTTACCCACGATTTCTTGAATCAAAGTTCTATCAAAAACTCAAACACAGCCTTCAAACTAATAGCAGTAATTCAATAGTAAATTAAAGATAATGGTGAAAATTTAGAAAGGTTTCTTATGGCATGCAAGTGTTTAAGATTTAGAGTAGACATGAGAAATCAAACAGTAGACAAATATTATTAATCTGCTAAACTGTTCTGTTGATGTTAGAAGTGATGAGGCACTATCTTCCCCCTTCCCTTTCTTTTCCCATGAAAGAACTCTGGTTTTGTTTTCCTCTTCTCTCAATAAAATCCTAAAAGCTAGTGTGAACTAGGTATAAAAAAAGTTACAGCCGAAAGTGATAGCCTAAGGTTCCAGTCTTTTATTAATATTTGTCAACTCTAATAATATCTTTTCAGGATCATTGTTTTGAGAGATCTGACAAACTAGTTTTGTTGCTACGAAATAAATGTATATTTGGCTATATGTAACAGAAGAAAAAAACATCTACATTGTTGCATTTACTTTGTTGTTATAGTTTTATTCTTATACTCTCTCAAAGTAAAAGAAATTGTGAAGTACAGCCATTTGCTTAAACTTAACCTATGAATTGTAGTATTCATATGGTGCAGAGTAAATTTTTTGCTGAATTATGATGTACAACATCAAATGCTATAAAGGTACTTGGTCTATGGTATAATATGACACTACCAATGTTTTTTGAGTTTATCTCCAGTGATAACACTCATTAATACTTTGTCTTTTTTTCTGGGTGTGGACACACAAAAACATCACTTTCCCTTTGGGCACCCTAATAGACACAAGCAGACCTGACATTTGAACATCATACTGGAACACAAACTGGTCTCTTTCTCTCATGCATAAATTGCAAAATACAACTTGCTGATTCATTGATCAGGTATTGAAGTACTCTGGTTTACATTTAAAAGCCAATCTGACTTCTCAAATATCTCTTAATTATTTTAATGGACTTCAGCACAGACACCAAAAGCCACAGGTAATCGGGGACCTTTCCAGCATCCTCTCAAGCTGCATTTTTCCAAGGAATACAAAGAAAAAGTCATTCTGACATCAGACCCATAAACCTCAACAGCATCACACTGATCCTCTTGGATGATTTCATGGGAGAAATGAAGTATTTATTCAGTTGTATACATTTCTTTGACTTCAATCATATAGCCAGTTCACGCTTTTTTAACAGTTTGCTAAACTGTAGCTTGGCTGCCTAGTTTCAAAAGACAATCGTTGTGACAAAGTAATAAATCATCATCTCATCTCTGTTGGGAAAGCCTTGTTGTTCTATAGAAGGCTCACAGCAGTTCATTGTGCTGCTACTTAACCACAGTAAGTTTTTGTTCTCACTGAAAAACTCCCTTATTTTTTCCAGTGTGAATGTCTAAGCCTTTTCCTTACAAAGCAAGCATGAAAACACAGGTCAGTGCAGACAGCGAACAAGCAATTGGGTTCCACTATCATGGCATCTATCTTGTAGTGAGGAGAAGCTACAATTACTCTTTTGAGATTTTCATCTTGTCAGTGTAATAAGAAATGATATGTGAGTATATTTTAAGGTAGAGCCTCAATCTCTCCTAAAAAAAATAAAATATCATTGTTTAGGGCCTCTGAGCAGTGGTATTATTGTGGTGTACAATACAGGTTACATTTGAGAAGAGGGAGAGTGATTTATTGCTGACAGATATTCTCAAGCTGGAATTTACACGTGTCTAAAGCAGAATACAAAGCAAGTCCGAGCATAATCTATGCTAGTACAGAAAGCTTTAAGGTAGCTTCACTGTTGTAAAAAAAGAGATTGTTACTGTAATAGGGGATACTTTCCTTTTGCACTGACCCCATATGAAAAGTTTATCATACAAATGTGTGAATATTCAGCTTGTAAAACCACCCCCTCAGCAAGCAAGGGCTCCATAGGAAATCCAGCTAGGGGTAGTACAGCTTTTACTGCTGTTAACTTCTGATGTATTGGACTTTGCCTTCATCCATCCTGCAGATGCCACAGCCTCACAGCACAGAAAAACTGTAGGAACAACAACAACAAAAAAGCAATCTCTGCTGAGAAGCAGATCTGCAACAGAAGCCAGCCCGAACAGAGGTAATGACAAATAAACAAGGGACTACACTGTGAGAAGCCTTCCCATTTCCCTTAGGATCAGAAATTTAGAAGAGCTAAATATTGGTCTCTGAGTGGAAGAGGCTTGTAATGACCAAGGATAACACCTCTCCGAATCCAAGCAGGCTTCACATGCAGTCTTCTGCAGGGGTTAGACAAGGAGACTGGTCAGGTAGCCTGCTGATAGACAGACCCTTCCTCCCTGCAGAAAGAGGACTACCCAGAAGACGGAGAAAAAAAATAAATTCATCCACATGGGATACTCAGAGATATCAGAGTGACTCACAAACACATTTTTATGGCATGAAATGTTTAGCATTGATTTTGCTAACAGATCATGAGTCTAGCAACTCTTATTACGGGAGAGCTTATTAACTTTACATTTCCTTCTAGAAATATAAAAAAAAAAAGCCAAATAAGCTTTTAGTTAAGTTGGAATACAACAGGGTCCTTTTCCCAAAACAGGTTTATTGTTAACTGGTAGAGCTCTTTCTCTTGCTTTATTTTCCTTTTGTGTTACCAGATGCGTGACAACAACAGTGTATTTCATCAGATCACATGATTCATAAAACAGTAACTAATGGCAGCAGCAATAACAAATCACTGCTTTTAACATTTTCATTAACAGCACTTGAACGAGCTCAGACACACTTTCCACTGGCAGACAACACTAAAAGTCATTTGCTCACATTAATCATCCAAAACTGCTGTTAAGATAAAAAACTTTAAAATAGCTAAATTGGCAGAATTCTCTCTCATTCTTCCCTCATTTAGTCAATATGAATAAAAAGAATTTTAAAAATCAAAACAATGGCAATTCTTCAAACACATTAAATCTAGCAAGATAAAAATGTAGATTAATAAATCCACTATAGCAATTAACTGCATCCAACCTTGGAAACAGTAGAGCTATCGAAGCTCCCTGAAAAAAAAACCAAACCACCAAACCCATACTGGACAGATGGTCTGGGGTTTGGTTTGGTTTTTTGTTTTGTGCCTTTTTTGTTTTAAAAAGAGCTGACAATTAGATGGTTTTCACTTTGTAAATACGAGCTGTGTTGGCCTACTTTCCCAATAAAAAGTGAAGAAATTCATACTCTATTGTTATACTGCTGTTTCCATGAGTTTTACACCAGCTCTTGGTGTCTAGCTGATAAGTGT
Organism: Caprimulgus europaeus; assembly: GCA_907165065.1. The sequence goes on along the minus strand of OU015534.1, from coordinate 26,216,517 downwards.
AGAATAACAAATGCAGATTGCATATCAGGTCTAACAAACAAAGTAAAAATCCACTTATAATTGCAGTCAGTCAAAACAAAACAGTAAGAATAACATAGTTAATCTTTTCTGCACAGATAGGTGGTAAATGAGAATATATAATGTCTCTCCACTGTACGATCAAAAGCCTTCAGAGAATAACTTGTGAGGAGAGTTTTCTCTCAAGTTCTGTCAATTATTTCATACTTCCAGGTTAACTCCAGGTATTTCTGCTTTTAAATCGCAAGAAATAAACTATAGACTGTCTCACTCTAAGCCTTGTAATGAAGTAATATCCAGATCTTGGTACTATAGACAACTGATTTAAACAAACATTACGAGCAGAGATGTTTATCACTAATTACAGGGCAGATGAGGATGTTTAGGAACCTACAGCCTCAGAGGAAAGGGAAATGACCATAGCATTTCCAAGCACTGCCAAATATAGAGCACTGTTGCAATCACAGGTCCCTTCAGAAACTGATGTTTGGTCTCATGTTCACTAAACACAGGGGAAAGAGCGCAATGGAAGAAGTCTTCTGAAAAGAATGTTTTACTGCACATGCCGATTAGCTGGCTGACGTGGCTGCAGCCCATGGCCTTTTCAGGGCAAAAACTGCATCCTTACCCAGGCTTGCCTATGGTTTCCCACAGCAGAGCTTCACAGTGGCAGTAGCCTCTCTTTGTAGAATTCTCTATTTGGTAACACAGACTAGCTGTAAAGTTTTGAGATGCTTTGATTTCAAAATCTTAAATTTCAAACTCCAAAAAATTTTTGAAAAATAAAAAACTAAAATTAAAATTAAAATAGCAGCCCCATTTCATGGTCTGATTAGACTGCACAGGAGATTCTAACTTTTTTTTCTTTAAATGAGAAAGAAAAAAGAAACATGAATAACAATATAGAAACAAACAAAAAAAACAAGAGGAGTAAACTACAAATTATGGAAGCAAATCATATAGCCAAGCCCTCCTTTAGCTATTAAACATCATAGGTGTACAAATTATAAAAAATATGAATTCTCATCACACCAGGCACCAGATATCAACCACTGCAGCCAAATTGTACAATTGGTTCTTTAAACAGGAATATAAATTAGTAAGAGCATGATAGCATCACATTATGGATTCCAGACAGTGTCTTTCCATTGATTTTAATGTGTCTGCATAACCTTATAGAAAGAGCAACATGGAGAGACATCTTGAAGAGTACTGCAAATGGTCAGCATTAAGTACATACACATTCTGCCTTGACTCAGTTGCATGAACACTTTATAGTATGCAGTGCCCTTAGCACAAGGGTGTTTTGTTGTTTGTTTTTGTTTGTTTGTTTTACCCACACATGGTATTTTAAACCATTTTCTGAAAAGCTGTTCTATCTATAACTTTATTTTTCCTCCAAAATTATTATCACAATTATCTCAAGATGGCCACTCTTTTACAGAAGTCTTCGTGTCCTGTACATCAGGTTTTGCTCAACTCAAAGTACAGTGCAACTATCCAGGGACTAAGAGCAGCTCCTTATTGCAAGGACATGCACCTCACAAATGGAAAACAGTGTAGGTCCACCCTGAGAGGTTTACACACAACCCCGAGTGTTGGGTTTTAACCATAGCAAACCCCCACTGATGGGCTACAGATTTCCTTCACAACCCCAGCTCCTCAATGCCACATCCTTTCCCTGTATTTCTGCATCAGGTGCACAGATCTGAGGATCAGAGGAAAAACCTGAGGCTTTACAGCATGAAGGTAGGAGATAGAGTTGCAGTTCCTCTTCCACAACCCCATCCCCCTGTAATTAATTTTTATAGGACCCCATAGATCCATAGCCTGTACTTCTCAGTGGGAAACAAGTCAGTGAGACAAATCTAAAAATCACATTAAAGACTTTATATGAGCATTGCCTTCCTGTCCAGTTGCAAAGAGCAAAAGCTTTGTAATGATGGTAAGAGCATGCTCTGCTAGGCTGGTAACAAGGTCTAAGGTATATGATAGTTTAATGTGAAACCACAGCTAAAAGATTTTATTTCATAAACATCAGAAGTGCCAATAATCAGAAATGACAAATTGTCACTGTATTTGCCAAGTCCCCAAGGAACACTGCATTTATCTAATGACAGATTTATATTGTTACCTCTGCTTTGTGTCCTGGCTTGCCTATCTCACTAGTCTCGGACTGGTAAGTCAAAAGTTCCCCAGAATATCCACCACTGGGGCTGTTGCTACACACAGCACCAGCCAAGGCAAATAGCTTTTTCTCCCACACTCCTTGTCTGCAAATGGTAATTCCAGTAATCACATCAGTAACAACAGGTGAGTAAATAAGAACAATTCCCCCCCCCCACTGAAGAAATAGTTACATACTCAATTATTGAATGGCATTATTTCCTTTTACCATGCCATGGTCTGCTTTGCCTTTGCTTAGAGAAAAACAGGAGAGGACTAACTTCACCTGCATAAATACACACTTCTAAAAGCAGTTTGCAGACATTTTCAGTTATAGAGATTTACCATTCACAGCACATGACCCAGTCAGTTATTAATGAGTCCTTCAATATCATGGCAGATTACATCACTTCTCACTGGAAATCATCAGTATTTTCTATTATTTACTCCCTACCAATGAAAACAGATTTAGTTTTAGTCTCACAAATCCTGAAGTCCACAAGTAAATTTCAAAATTCTAAAGGAAGAAATACTTAGAAACTTCTAGCCTGTGAATCATTGCCTGTGCTGTTCCTTCACTCAGAATTTCATCTGCTGCTGAAATAATCTTATAATAACGAAAGAGGACTTAGACATTTGTAATCTCATTTCAGTTCAGATACCAACAAAAAATTGCTTGTTTATTCATCATTATCTTCTTCACTCACTCACTACTTCCCATTTTAGCTGTATTTTTGCAACAGTTTCTTTTGGTGGTCCCCTTGCTCTTGTTCTCTAGAACACTTTTTTCTTTCATTTCTCTTTACATTCAATACTGATTTTTTTTTTTTAAAAAGCATATTTAACACTCACATATTTCAGGATATTTTAAAGGGTTTGTTGTTTGTTTTAAATAACTCAAGACTTACATCATGTAAATTGTATTCCTTCTAGATTAACATCTTTTGGACAAGCTCATACTCTCTCAGGAGTAACCTTGATGCTACTTTAAAGACCTCTCTCTACACTGAGCCTTCCAGCATGGTCTCCAGCACCACCACAGGCCATAGTCAGGCCAGAGAACCGCCCTAGAGCACCAGTAATATGTCAGCACACAACAAAGCCTTCCAAGAAATGATGTTCACAGGTTTCCTACAGTTCCACTTAAACCATGGTAAGATAAAGCTTAGTCTGCTTATGGCAGGTCTCTGCTGTTCTGAAGGAGTGCCACCCACCTAGCCCACAAGTTGAGTGGGCCTGTTGGTTGACTCTGAGATCTACTCACAGGGATTAATTAAAGAGTGAGATGATGAATACCACATTATGAAATGCAATTACAGAATACAAACACAGCAACAGTTCCACAGAACAAAATACAGTGGAGCAATTCTAGTTAAACTTTTGTTGCTGCTACATCAGCATGACAATTACTTCCTAGCAACATGATTAGTGCTAAAATAGGATAAAATTACTCAAAAAAGGCTGTATTGTCTTTGCAGTAGCAGTACACTGGATGAACAGTTCACTGACATTTAAAACCAGATAGTTTTACATTGCTGAGTATTGAAGAGTGGGTGAAATCCACCTCTAGTATCTGTTATAAAAGTAGCATAATTTGCTGTACAAATCAGAGCAGTTGCTGAGATAGTTATAGTCTGTCTAGCTCTACTTCTCTAATATAATTAAGATATGATATCACAAAAACTTCAGGGAGCTTTTTTCAGTACAATCAGAAATGAGAACAAACATTAAAGATGAAATCTAGCAAAAAAATTACCTGTTCTAACAGGTGAAAGTTTAATAGAACATGCTAATAATTTTGCCTCTAGCAATATAGTCTGGATTTACTAATTATTGTGCAGTGGTACATGAAGCTAATAGTAAATAATCCAGATAGTTATTTTTCCACAGCTTTTGAAATAATTCTTCTAATTTCCGTATCTGCACTGAGTCTGCCAGCCATTGTGGCTATAAAAATAGCTTTTCTACCCAGCATCTCATGGTTTACAAGTGAAAGCAGCTAGGTGGGACACATCTACAGCATTTGTAGAGTGGTGTTGATCTACTTACTCTACACTTCACATCTGCAGAAGAATAAGTTCCAGCACTAAGAACTATCTGACCCCACTAGCACAAGTTTATAACCATTGCTGAGAAACTGGTTTGATAAAAGCACATCTCATGACTCTGAGGCAGTTAGGCTTTAGCAGTGATGTAATTTGGAAGGATTTCTGGACAGAGGACTAGATTGTCATGTATTTACATTGTGTTAATGCTGGTAGTCCTCACGGAAAGCCCTAGGGCATTAGTGCACGCTGCTTTAGAAAGCTCATAAGGGAGTAACAGAGCTGAAAAGCCAGCAGGTAAGAAACTGAATGAGACATAGGGGCACTCCAAGTCTCCTGCAGAAATATCACCCCAAAGAAAACAAACAGCTGAAAGAAGTCTGGAAGAGGGCCAGCTCATCCCCAACCTGATCTCTGCCCTCCACATTCCTCTTTGGCCAGGGCCCACACTGGTAGACAGCTTGCTCCCAGCCATAGCAAGGGCTTGAGAAAGAGTCCCTCACAATATCCCAAGAGCAGGCTGTAGGACAGTTTGATCCATCTCCACCAGCACAGGCCTTGCCTCACAAGGCAGTTGGATTTTCAAGACTCTGGGAATGGAAAACCACAACAGGCTGAAGTGCCTTCTCTACCCATTACAACAAACCAGATATATTTTCCCCCTGCAAAAAAGGCAACCTAACCACAGTATTGTACTTCATGTAACCTACCAGTTACAGCAGTGCTTTAGGGGTATTACCACGCTGTTAATGGTAACTGTTAAGTGTTCAAAGGGATAGGGTTAAAAAGTAAGAGGCAATATGAATAAAAGTCAGCTATTTAAGATGAATTATTCTAAAATTTCAAACTACATCCAGAAGATCCACATCACCACATCAAGCCATCTTAAATTACATCTTCTATTTCAGTAAGAGTACATAATTCTTTATTTTTATATTACAAAAATATTTTTAATATGTACAGCTTAAAAAAGCCACAAAAAATCAAGCTTAATCATGTAGGTATACAGAGGCATTCAGAGATGCTAACTGCACCAGTGAAACATAAATCAGAAAATTAAAGTTTCCAACAGACTTTTCTCATTTCTTTTTTTTTTTTTTTTTCATTTAAGAACACAATTGACATGTGACCAACAGGCTTCAGAAGGCAGAATGTTTTAATTAGGACACCACTTCTGCAAGACCAGAAATAACAAGAGCTAAGAAAGAAGAGAAACAGAGCTATAAAAAGACTCTGGCTTCCCATTTAGTCTAACAAAAAAAAAAAACCCCAAACTTTCTGAAACCCTCACAAACAATTTAAAGCTTACCACATGTGGAGATCGGAAGCTTTCTTCTCCCTCCCAACTTGTGCACAGTCCATTCATGCAAGTGCATCAGCATACATTGGAACAGCAAGATCTAAGACTGATCATATTTAGCCCAGATGTGTAATAATATTACTGAAGCAACGAGAAAAGTATTTATGACTAGTGTTGTAAAGGGGGCAATTTGGATCCCATGGGAAATACCAGTATAGAAACTCAACATTCCTTTGGTTCTCAACAAAGTAAAATGGCTTTTGGTCAGTTTTCTACTGTTGCTATTTTTCTTTTGTTTGAAGCTCCACTCTTCTCTTTTTTTTCTGAAACAGCTCTGTTGATAGATGTACAAAGCAGGCCTGCCTAGACAGGCATCGTAGAGTCTTTTCTTACATGATTAAGAATATATGGTACCCAAACACATTCAGGAAACTAAAATTGTTACTGCTTCTTGTCTAGAGAGCTCTATCAGGAAACAATTGCATCATTAGGTTTGTCATTTACATTCAACTGCTTACCATTAACCTTGTTTTTCATACAAAGTGAAAGATTTGAAAAGAATTGACATCAATAAATTATTAAAGTTTGTGACAATTAATGAGTGATAAGGCTCACTGAAGCTAAAAGCACAAGTTGTACTCTGCTTTACTGCAGCATGGCAAATGAAATGGCAGATGCAAGCACACTGCCCAATGCAGAATTAAACCCAGAACAGATTCTCAGATAAGTGAAGAAATGAGAAGTAGTGTCACTAGGGGAGATGTGCCCATACCTACAATATCAATCAAAAAAGAACAAGAGAAACAAACACAAAACAGTGCTTTAAAAGCAAAGGCACAAGGTGAACAACTTTCATATAAAGTAAAGCAATTTAAAGCACGTTGTATTTTATTCCTGCATCAGTCCTGTGCTGGTCCTGACCCATACTGATCAGAAAAGGGGATGAACAACAATTTGTACCTGGACATGGACAGGGATAGCAAAAGAATTTCTCTGTGGTACAGAATGAGACTTCAAAGGTAGCTTCACTACCAGAGCAGTATTTAGAGGATAGATCAGGAAACATTGAAGTTACACTCTTTTACACATCTCCTTTCCACCCTCTCCAAAGCCACATAGATTTCAACAGGCAAAAAGACCGGTTATGACACACACTCACTCTAATATTAGAGTTCAGTTGGAACCATCCCTTCTAGTTAGCATTGTTGTTCAGCCAAAACTGCCCAGAGAGAAAGGAAAGCCAGCAGCTGGATACAGCTCATGATTTCTGTCACGTAGCCACAGTCTTATACTTCTCTTTGTTTCTGCTTCATACTTTTAAAAGTAACATTACTGTCAAGCATCAGTTTGAAAGCCCCCAAAGACAGCTGAAAGGCCCCATAAGGTCCCAGCAAGAAAGTAATGTCCCAACACTGCTTAAAGCAGTACTACATTTGTCACAACAGCTTCCAGGGAACACGTGGTAATCTCACACACACAAAAACACAACTGGACTCCAAAAGTAAGCTCATCAGCAACATTATAGACCAAAAAGGCTAGGATTTTTTTTTTTTTTAAAGATGTAGTTAGCTTAGATGAATACTTGTATTTGTACTTGTTTCTACTCAGTTTTCTTGTTCCACTCTCATTCTTTGTTAAAGATCACATCTAAAAATATGCAGATCTGACTTCCTTGTTTAATTACAGCTCTCCAATTTAGTTCTTAGATATGTAACCAGCATCTTCCAAGGGAGAAGTTTTACTTCAAGTATAATGGTATCTTTACAAGCATACCACATCTGCACAACCTCCTGCTGTAACACTTCCTGTTCAGCACAGACTACATTCGTCTGCTGGTAGTATAGCATACAAAAATAACAAAATAATTCTATCTAGTGACAGGTGATGTCAAAGCACTTCAAGAACTGCAGATGATAGTGTCCAGAATGAGAAAGTATGATAACTACTATCTATGGAGAGGAGAAAAAAAAAACAACAACAACAACAAAAAAACAACAACAACAAAAAAAACAACTGAACAAGCCCACACACTTCCCTTACCTTCCAAGTTCTTACTGCATCAGCTTCTCCCCTCACCAGTACATTCTCAAGGACCCAGGGGGAGGTTTTTGTTTTCTGTTTAAGTTTTTCACCTCCCCACCATTAGAAGCATCTGGCTTCCTAAAAAGTCCTGAATAGTCCAGTTAAATCCAAGTATAGTTTATATTTATTAATTGCCATGAGTGCCCCTCTAGATTCTCAACAAGACTACTCACATTTTTTTACATTAATTTTCTTAAGTATTTTCCCCCCTTAGGAACAAATCTAATATTTTATATAGTGGCCATGCTTAAATTTCAAGAAATACCACTTATTCCTGACATCTAGTTTTGAAGAACTCCATGGCTTTATTTACTATTACAAGTATGTAGCACACAAGAAGGCCTCAACATGCTAAAATGGTGCTACTTCTGAATAGATAATAAAGTATTAACTGTCTGTCTTCAAGGAGTTAATAAAAGCTGTTAGGCATTGTTAGAAAGACTGATTTATAATATGTCAAATCCATATAGATATATATTATGCAGTAACCATAAATACTTATGTTAAACAAGAGAAGCATGGGCAATTATCTGCCTTTTGTTACATCTAATAATATTCTGTCCCACATACAACTGTCAGAATTTGAAGATGAAGGAAACTGATATATAGCTAAGCTTATGAGTAAGAGACAAGGCAGACTCCCTTCCATGATCCTATAGCAGAAACAGGCCTAATTTGGCACTACTGCTTCTTATCCTTCTCACGTAAAGAGAAGATAAGCCATACCCCACCTTTCTATCCCTTCTGAGAACTAACTCCAAAAAGCAGAGTTGAAATTCTGATGCTAGAGAAACCAGCTCCACAACTTTGCTGATGGTTTGTGCACCCATGCACTCTGCTATTCACCCAGCTGCTGAGCTCAGGAGCTCATCTTTTCAGCAACAGCTGGAATTTGAGATGATCCAGCACAGGTTCTACTCTGGGGGGACTGAGCACCCATGCAGAACAACAGGAGCTTCTGTTGCTGTTACTAACCTTAACCATGTTCTGTGTAGAAATAGATTTTTATTTTCTTATATACAGGCTCAGGCAGAAGACTTTAAATATTACAGGTGTATTAAAGATCTCTGTTTTTAACTGAAGAGCTCAGTTAACGAACCAAGCCAAAAAGAGTTTGGAAATACTCTTCAAACAGTTGTCCAAGTCTAATTCTTCGAATTTCCTATCTTCCATTCATAGTCTCACATTAAAAGACCTAAAATTTGTTGAACCTCAACAAATTTCTTATAGGAATTTATTTCCATTATTGATAAGGGACTCCCCCACAAAAAAAAAATCACTTAAAAGCTGCATTTTTTGCCTTATTCCAAATTAGACTGGAAGACTGCCAAAAGCTACACTTGTCCTTGGTCTTGTCACAGTTTAGACCATATAAAGCAGTTTAACCAACCTGTTTACAGTGAAATGTATATTTACCTCTACTTTGTGAAGATTACAGTCTGTTTGTTTAACGAGAGGAAGGTGACGTAGCAAATAGCTGCCATTACTGAACCTGCCATGGGTACGTGCACATGTAGAACGCACAGTGGCCAATCAAGCAGCTCATGTTGTTCTAGAACATTAATAAATATTCATTGATGTATGTCACTTGTGTTCTTTTAGTAATTCCTTAAAAAGCTGCTATCAGAGGTGCAGCTTATTTCTGCCTTCCTGTTACTGTAAACAATGCAGCTCTGTATAAGCTTTCTTCAGAGACTTCCAAACTCTGGAAACTTACCAGCTACTACTCATAAATAAATGAATTAGCATTCAGATATAAGTGAAAAAGTGAGAAAAACCTTATGTTCAAATATGAACTAAAATAAGCTAAGTAAAATAAAATATAATAAAAGAAGTCTGAGTAGTGTTGTGTCTGATCAGCATACTGAAGGAATTTTACACAAATACTAATTGGAATTTAAATGGCCTGCAAATGAGCCTTCAGATTTTGCTGTTGGTTGATTATACACTGTGGACAGAAGTTTAACAACTCTTACAAGTTTGTTTACTGTTCAAAACTTCTATACATGTGTATGATGCCTATGTATTTAGAAATATTAACTACCCACCAAGGTTTCAGTTCAATATCAATAGATATTAGAGCTTTATAATGTGTTGCATTGATGAGATGCAGTGAAGGCCCAGTTCTACAGACCACAGAACCAGCAGGTCTCTACAATTATAGCTTAGGTTCAGTAGGAAACTAACAAACAAACAACAAAAAAAAAAAAAAGGAAGGAAAACCCAATTCAAAAGGTCACTTCTCTTATTTGAGTTAGAAGAGACAACACCTACAACAGTACATGGTTTCCTTAGCATTAGCAAAACATACTCTGAAAGGACAGATGCAATCCTGAGGCTTGCCAAGGAGCCAGGAAGCACATTTCTTTACCAGTAGCAGTCTTGGAGGGATTTTCAGGAGTGAACCTTCCCTTTCCCAAGGTTACATATCTTCTGGAAAGCACACAAGTGTAGAACTAGCCAATTGCAAAACAATACCTTCCACCACCACAAATTTCTAGTTATGATTTAAAGAGAGGCATTTAAAGAACTCTTTAAAAGATATATAAAACACAGTGTTTTGTTTTGGCAACACTTGTTACCACCAAACAGTTCACATCCAAGAAATTCCTACATCTTTTTGCATAATCAATCACTCTCACGTTGTTCATGGGAAGCAGGGACAGAATGCAAAACTAACGAATATCAGCTTTGTAAAATTAAGAGCACTCATATGAATCTCTCCACCCATTGTTGAGGTTTGCATCAGTAAACATAGTGGACCCTTTTTTTAATGTTTAAAACCTATAGTTTTTCTTCTAATGCACTATGCATCCACAATCATGTAAATCTCATCTTCCATTTCCATCACCCTCGCCTCTATATGCGCGCACAAACACTGATGTTTCAGGGGAAGAAGATTAAACTTTGCTGCACTGACAAAATCCCCTTCCTCATGGAGATGTCTGAAGAGAGCAATTTTTTCACATAAAGCTGTCCAGGGGTGTTTGCTAACATCTCCTGAGAAATGTTTTGATACCACAGGTTTGGGAAATGACACATTTGACTAAAAATTTATTGGAAAGAAAAAGCAGCAGTAAGTGTGCTGCCTCTGGTGTCAACTGGAATAAGTTTTAATGAGTAAAGGGATTAGATCTGCTGAATAAGAATATATCAGTGTTACAAAGTAACATCAGAATAAACTGTTTTATACAGTGTTCCAGGAACATTACCAAATAGCTTTAGCGTATTGGGTGACTCACTATGCTAGGACATGGAATAATAAGTTAAAAGGAAAAAAACAAAAGAGCCAGAGAGTTCCATGTGCTAACGCTGCTGAAAAACTCAGCCACTTAACACTTGGCAAATTAACAAAGCACTAAATGGTAATATATCCTCAAAATAAATTAAAATTCAATAGTGCTAGCTCAGTGATCTAAGAAAGAAAATATGACTATTACAAAGCAGATGTTTCAGTTAATTTGTTATAATACACTAGCTCCAAAGCTATGGTCTATCATGAAACAACACGAGACCCAGACCCAACCCGACACAGATCCAGTAGCATTAGCAAGCGACAAATAAGCTAGCATTTACAAAGCAATGCTCATCTGTAGTCTCCAAAATCAGATTTACCAAAATCATATAAAATACACACTGCCCGGGACACTGGCAGTGTCTGAAGCTCTTACTGTGCTTAGTTTTAGCTGTATGATTTCCAGGGCTCACCCCCAGGCTGATGGAAACATCTCCCATTTCATCCATACTTGCCGACAGAAGTGAGCTCTGTGATCACAATGTCTGTGTCAGAAAGATTTCTTCTGTAGAGCACAAATTCTCCAGGTGGTCTCACGAGGTACAGTAACAAATAGCCAAAAGTTTAATTAAGAAGGTGTTAGTGAAGACTTAACCAGTGTTTACTGAGGCTGAGTGCAGGCTAGGAATGACACTCACCAGTTTTGGGTACCCATTTGTGTTTTCAGGAGCCATACTACACAAGGTTACCAGGCCTTGCTGTGCCTCATTCAAAGCCAGAAGCAGATGTTCTAAATCCATACAAAGAGACAGCTTCAGGTTATGCCACAGTGAGTTTCCACATCCTGCCAAAACCTGGTTGAAACGACGATTTGATCAGCACCCTCAGCTGCTGTACGGAAGAAAACACTCCTGTTGAATTCAGTTACACCATGTTGAGCAGAAGAGAGTTGCACAGCCAGCCATGGCCAGCCAGCAGCCTGCTGCTTTAGATCGACCTCTGAAAGCAAATGGAGGACATTGGGTTTTCGAGCCAGGTCTCCCATACCACACCTGAGTGTCCAGGCAACACGTTTTAAAGGTGTTTTTCTCTCAACTTTGGAAAAGAACTTCACCACAGAGCCGAGAAATCTCTGTCAGCAGGAACTATTGATTTTTATCAAAACTGGAAAGACAAGTGGAATAATCATTTTCTTCTTCCAGAGAAAGTTACTGACAAGTTCTGATAAGGAGAAAACATTAATACACAAAGTTCTTGTAGCCAGGGAAACAAAAGTGTTCAGCTGAGCAAAACCTTTTCTTTCCAAGAAGAATGCAAGTGTGCAACTAAGACATCCATATGAATTTCCCCTTTAGTTTGTGGATGTGTTTATGCAAAAAACAAATTGGAATAAGACAGGAAAACAAACTTACTGTGCTTGTTTTTATAAGCTAATTATTAATGACCAACAAGGGAAGGAAAGACAAGAAAGCTGAAGTTCATCAGCTACATCTCTAACTGACACATATCTCCAAGTGATACTTGCTGTAAGTAAAATGTTCCACTACTTATCATATGGATCTGCTGAATGGGTCTATGTTAAATTTCAACTCCCTGGTGTTAGTAAGTCTCTCCATGAAAATAAAGAGAATGCCATAAGTGGGGAAAAAAGAGCACCATCACTACATAGATTTATCACCCTCATTTAGAAAGTGATCCAACAGCACAGATCAGACTAGAGATGTAATTGAAAAAACTCCTTCCTCATGCTTAAGTGTGCAAGTTTAAAGAAACAGACATGCATGCTGAAGTATAAGAATCCTCTGCCAGACCCTTAGATGAGATGTGAAGATTGCTCTAGTTATTTCCTCATCATGCACAGCACACCACTGTGCTGTTTGCTCTCTTCCATCAGATATGGGCCAAACCCTACTGAAAAGCAACTGACAGCAATGAATTTGCATCAAGAACAAACTTCGCATTTCCAGGCAATCCTACACGGACTACAATACTTGGAATAGGAAACCCAACAGCAGAAGTGAAATGGCCAACATGTACTTGCCACTATAACTGGCACCAGAGACATTAAAATGACTACCTACTGTGCAAATAAAAGATCAAAGCAAACACTTTTGCTTCTGGTACCCAGGAGCCAGAAGTGGTTTTTTTTTTCTTTTTTGTTTAAATAAAGCTTTCTGTTTAGTCATTCTTCCATCTTTCAATAGAACCATGAATGTCCCCAGTCAATGAGGCATACTTCCTCCTTGTATACTTGGAAAGAGCACAACACATTTAGAGAACTGCCTCTATCACAAACATTTATTCAGCAGTGTCTTCAGAAGACTCTCCATGCAATCGCATCAGTTTTCTGACAGGTGTTTTTTTTCCTTGCCTTCCCTTTCCTTGCCTGGACTACAGGAGAAAGAGGCACTTGCTACCGATAAGATACAAAAGCCTTGCTCAAGCAGGTAGTCTTTTACCAAGAAAAAGAACCAGAAGGTGACAGCAGGAAAACTAAAGGAAGCTTCTGCAATAGGATGTAAAGCAATACAGAAGTAACCATGTAAAATTACACCCCACCCTCCACCAACTTTGCTGCCTCAGGAAAAATTCTGCTGTGGAAACTTTTGTCTAATTCCTCCAGTGCAACAGGCCCCACCAGCACAGCTGCCTCCACTCAACTCATGGGACTGAGCAGCACCCTGCTGACAGACAGCCCACCTTACCTTCCCCTGCCCAGGAGCACCCTCAGGGGAGTAAGTGGTGGGAAAGGTAGGTCCTTTACTATGGACAAACTACAAAGTGTGTCCTATTAGTACACCAAACCCATAGTAAAACTGAAATAAAAGAAGTGGTTTTTGAATCAGTTTCTATTTGGTTACATTTTAAACTGCATCTTTCTAGCTTCTGGAAAGAAAGTCTGAAAAAATACTTTTGAAGATATTTCCAAACAGGAAGATTTGTTTGAAAAGGTGAGCAATCCCATCTAAGAAAAAGAGAAATTCAGAAAGACAGAAGTTAGAGATGGATAGTTTTTAGCCACTTTGACCCAGGACATGCTGCTAATAGTCACTAGTGGTCTTCCAGACTTCTTTTAGATCACAGCATAAAAACAAAATATACTTAAAGAAATTAAAGGCAGTTCTTGAGATAATCTTTGCACAAACTTACACTTACAATACAGGATGGGAATATCAAGCCTGATCTCCAACACAACATTAAAGCCAGTTAGCTTCACATTAGCTTGGTCCTGATCAGCAAAACTGTACTGACTTCAGACCACAGAGATTTGGATAAAGTTAAAACACAAAAAAACCCACGCACCATACATACAAACATGACTTTCTGCAGCTTACCAACATAGCTTTTCTGTCTTTCTACACCAGCAGTACAAAATATTTTAGAACAGACTGTTCAAATTTGCTTGCAGATTTATAACTGGAACATTAATTCTCTGTGACACTTTTTTGCCTTTTTTTTTTTCCAGATACTATCTCTTGTGAAATAATAGTAATATATCAAAAACTGTAATTATGCAAAACCTTAACTAATCATGCAAATGCCAAATTACTTCAAGGAAGGTTAGCAAGAAGGGGTAATTCATTAAGCCCAGTTAGATTTATGTGACATAAAATGAATACATGACATTCTTTTGTAAAAATTTGCAATATCAAAAACATTTATTCTACACCCACTTTCTGTAACTATTTTCAAGAAAATATTTCAGATGGAAGCAAGGAAACATGTTCTGACATTCATTTTCTTCAATAAGAAACATACAGCAACAATCTCAGCATTTTCATTGGTGATTTTTCATTACTAAAAGCCCTCATGCTTTAAATGTTACATCCCAGTGATGTTTTTTTAACCCCTTGGTTTGTAAAAGGATTTTTAAAATTATCCACAGCCTAATATTATGCAAGAAAACTTGTGATGTAACCTGCTTTCCTCTATTTCTCCCCTCTCCCTCTTTATGGCTACAAAATGCAAACATCAAACAAGAAGAAGGAAATACAAAAAACTCTACTGGTTTGTAAAGAACACATTACAACACTTATACAAATTTGCAGGTAGTGCAATTTTCATATAAATATTACTTATTTCAGTAGAAAAAACAACTTACTTGTTGTGATGCCCAAATTTGAAGATAATCAAGTTCAGAAAGAAGAATTGCAAATATAAGGAACAGGTATATTAATGGCATTCTTTACAGAGGACATTTGCATAGCTATATTACGTAAAGTAGTGGCAGAAATAACAGATCTCACAACAAAACAACATTCCCATTTCCTTTTGACGCACTTAATGTTGTCAGTAGCAAAACTATCCATAATTCATTCTAAAGCACATGATGTATTTTACATGTTGAGCATCACTTGATACAGACAATGATGTGATCGAAATGCTACAGCTCTTAAATAAGACACTTTCAGGCTCTGCATTGGATTTCAAGAGCAAATTAAACACAAAGTGAAGCACCAACTTTTTGTCTATTTTTTTCTATTATTATCGTTTCTTACAGTGTCACATACCTGTCCAAGGAAACAGCTGCAGTGACACAAAATATTTCATAGATACGCAGCCAGTGCAGCTCACTAAGTGCCAAAGAGCAAAGAAAAGCTTATGGGAGCTGCCAGAGCAGGTGTAAGCTCAGCTCTGGTAGCATTGCTCTCTATTGAATATCAGGGCACACAGATAGCAGAAGTCTAAAAAGTCTTTTCCCAGAAAAAACACAAAGACAAGTTTAAAACAGAGGAGAACGAAAGAGTTCATAAACACATCTCTGTCTAGTGCTGGGAAATGCAGTTAGTCAGACCCTAAGCATCAGCTCCATGAGCCCTGCTGAGCTTACTAGCTCTAATGAGATATTGAGCAGCGAGTATGTTCTGCACTCCTAGTAGCAGTTAAAATCTATATCCCTGCTCCCCAAGCTTATTTCTCAGCAGTTATGGGAAGTATTACAATCAAATCTTTATCAAAAGGTAATAGAAAATACAAAGAGGAAATTGAATTTATAAGAAGCACAATGTCTTTTGCATACTGTGGACAGACATACATTAGCCTTGTATTAAACCTACAGATTGTCCACAGAGCACTTTGCAAGCAGAATCAAACTTAACTGGCTCATTATCAAACAAAACACAAACTCTTGCCTATGCTACAAGATGTTCACAAACTGTAAAGCAGAAACCATTCAGTAACACTCCTGGCCTCATGGCCAGGACCACTGAGCTCAAGGCAGCTACAGTAATGTCCCTTTCCAATAGGAAAGGTCCCAACAGGGTTTGCATATAGGCAGACCAAGGCAATTTCTGCCTCCAAACAGCAGTACAAGCTCCTGAGAAACACTGCTTCTAGTCACTATAATACCTAGAACATCATCACAGTGTTCATTCAGACCTTACTGCTCTGAACAATGTCACTTTAAGGGCCTAAAAAGAGTTCACAATCTTTGTTTTAACATACAGCTGCTACCAGTAGTAACAGAGATGACATGCACCCAGGATGTAAGAAACACAGGTTCTGGCCTTTCCTCTCCCTGAAGGGGTTCAATTGCACATTGCAGAGAACTTCTGATACAACATGAATGATTATTCAATTGATTAAACATATTTACTTAAAACTATTGTACTAGAATCCCACTGAACTTACCTGAAGGTTGTCTATCCAGCCATCTGTACTGGAGGATCTTGCTATCAGAATGTTCTAACCTCAGCTGCTCAGGTGATTTGGTGCAAGTACCCTGTTAGGGAATTAGAAGGGTAATTCAGCATAGCTTTCTCTTCTTAAATCAGTCAGATATACATTCTACACGAGTACCTCAAAATAAACACATCACATTAAAATTTACAAAACACCTCCCTCCATTCCTTCCTTCTCAAACATGTACCTTTCCTTCACTCAAAACCTCCTGAGCTTTTAGCACCTTTATATAATAGCAGTTAATTGCTCAATTAACAGTTACCACATCACCTGTTTACCATTTAGGACAACCCCAAACCCACAGGGATACAAGATTGTAATAAGCAGCAGCTGCTAAATGACCTCTTAGACCCTATCTGCAGTGGGGCAGGAACTGCTGCTTGTCCAGGTTGGGCTACCCTTACTCAAATTGTCTATATGGCTAATTTTAGATATGAGGATTTCTATCCAAAATATGGCATATTTTTCTTGGTATTTCTCTCTACAGTGGTCTTTAAAATATCATTTTGTCTAGTTTGAAGCATTGCATTTTATCTGCAAGTACATATCCTTGGCATGCAAAGAAAACATGGTGTGAAACTTGAATTTGCACCATGATTAGAGAACAAGAGAAATCTGAAACAGCCATCCCATTAAGGATCATTGACAAAGAGAACTTTCTGCTTACAGCCTATATTCTCAGCAGGATAGCTATCTGCTCTTCCTTTTAAACAACCGAGCAGCTGTCATCTCCAGGTCGCTATTGCACTGATTTGTAATCACTATCTGCAAAAGTAGAAAAGCATTACAGAGTCTGCCAATTAATTCAGCACAAATTTCCAGTAAAGCTGGACCAGTGGAGAGCCCAAATTCCTTCTGAGTTCAGAGGGAACACAGAGGAGGAGATTAAAATGTGATGATTTGAGCCTGTCCTTGTTTTCTTAATACAAGGTGCATCACAGGACAGCTATCACATTTACCCTCTGGAGAAGCTGTTAAGTACCAATGGCTTATACTCTGCACTTCAGGAAATGTGTGCCAAATTTCTTCAAAAACCAGGTGCCAAAAGTTAGATTCTTGTCTGTGTTTATGTACATAGTTGTACGAACTGCCTTTTATTATCTCCCATGAATTTTGGTTTGGAAGCCTGAACCACAACTACGCAAGGTTTTAATTAGATATTTGGTCACTCTGCCCTTTCTTAAATTCCAGCCATTTATTTGCATGCTCATACACAAAGCTGGAAGCTTAGGTCTGGGAGGTAAAGTGAAAAACATAAACCTCCCCAAGCTAGTAAGAAATAACTAACCTCACAAGGTAGCATAGGCAATAATTGCACCAGGAGAAGCCATTGCTGAAAGACTGGAGTTTAGCAGTTAATTAACCACAGAGCACAATGGTATGTTAGCACTGACTGGCAATGAAGTGATTTTAAAGAGCTACTGTGATTTTCTCATTAAATGTGACTGCTACAATATGTCTCTCTGAAGAGTAGCATAGCTTTGTCCAAAAATGGTGTATTAATGTTCAGTAACAGGCACATTCTTATTATCAGTTTAAGAAAGAGGATGGAACAAAAAGCGCATCTGACGCCTATGCAAATATTTTCTTTCCGAATCCTATTAGTCCTTAAAAAACACTGCTGACTAAACTCTGGCATCAGGCTAGGAAACAGTCTGAACCTACAACAGAACACGAGATAAGACCGTTTTTCATAAATTTTGTGGTTCAAGTACGTTCAGTTTGTACTGCAGATTTTTCAGATTTATTACAGTTTCAGCTCAGCTCAATGTATTGTACACAGAGGAACTGTCTCATATACAGTGTGACTTGTCCAAGCCATACAAGATGGGCAAGCAGAATTTTGTGTGCCTTTTCCTGCTTATCTTTTACGTAAGTCAATATTAACTCAACCTTCAGTAGTATTTGGTGCAATTCCCAAGTACTACCCCAATTCCTTAAATTTCCTTTTCACTGCTAAAAAGAAGGAAAAATGTTCCTGTCAAGAGAAAAAAGGATTTACTTTGCAAGAGCGCACTAATCCCTACAGCCCTCCTTTTACAGTATACACTTCAGTTCCATGTAGCAAATCCTCGCTATAAGTACAGGCATTACAAAACTAACCAATTGTCCTCAAAGAAACTGCTTGCCAAATTCAACAGCCCAAAACTTTTCTCCCATTTCCTGTTCCTCTCTAAACGTGCACATACCTGAAAACACAAAGTCATGGCATCCTGCAAGCCATGTGATACCCCATACCTTTCCCAACCTTTTCAATGTCTCTTCCTTTTTCTCCTTCCCATGTTTCTTTATTACCATTCTTGTGTATTGCAGCTATGTTCTTAATTATCTATAATTTTTATGTTTCCCCTACTAGAGGAAGGGACAGTTTGTATCCAGCTATCTACCCTATTCTTTGAGGTTTCCTTTCCTATTGCAGGAATGATTCAGCTGATAGTGAAGCAACTGCTGAGACTCCACAGCACAAAACAAGTTTTGTTTCCCTTGGTAAGATAGGCTGCAAATCTCGATAGGGGCTCAGGTGCTGGCAGCTGAGCTCTCCTCCCCGCAGCAGGCAGAGAGCTGAGGGCAGGAACTGCTGCAGCCATCCAGAGGATGAAGTCCCTGATCTTCATCTAGATTTCATGGACTTTTTTCCTGGGCTTTTACAGAACTGCAGTAGTCTCATCCTTTGTCATGAGTTTGCTCGTAAAGCTAGTCATAATCAACACTCATGCTAGAGGAAGTCACACAAACCCTGCATCTTTCTATGAAAGACTCGGCCTCATTCTTATGAATCGAGGGCTAAATAAATATTTTGGTCAATAATGTAAAATACCCTTTTACGCAATCCTTTTACCGGATAAGTTTACCTGGAAATATGTCAAATGTTTACACTGTGATTAGTAAGGTAAAGCCAGGAAACCACAAATAGGACAAAAAATGTTATATTGTATGGGTTAAACAAGTCCTCTGACTCATCCTCCCAAAGTTAAAAGAGTAAGCACATTTCTTTTCTGGCTACACAAGTAATATAACTACAATTAGACAACAAGTAGAGAGCTGTAATAACATGGTCTCTCCAGAATAAGTTAATTGCAGTCATAAAAATATCTGTGAACAGGTAGCATTTAGTAGTTCAATACCTCTATGGCGATGATCATTTGTTAGGGCTCTACGTTCAATCCACAAGCACTAAGGTGACTTTAATATATATTGGCAACTAAGGAGATATTTCAGCAGGAGCCTCACCCCGCCAGGGCGGGCCTGGCTCCCCTCTGCCTGCACAGGAGCTCCTGCCTGTGCCGTACCCTGTGCACTCTGGTCCTGACTTCTCATGTGGGAATAAATTGCCCCAAACATGCATTCTTATCCTTCCCTGTGCTGTTCGTCTGCAGAAGGTTTTAAATGGCTGAAGTCAGAATGTTTTTACCGGTACGAATTTTTCCTTCTCCCACCAGCACAGGCCGCACAGGAGGAGCCATGAGGGCAGCAGGGCTGGCAGCCTGTGCAGGGGATGAGCCGGAGTGCCAGTGGGGCCTTGCCCTCTTCAGCCATCCCTGTCCCACGAGGGAGAAGGGCTGGGAGGGCTGGGATGGCCGCAAGATTGGCCAGGAGAGGGGCCAGACTCGAGAGGCCTGTGGGCCTCCCTCCATGGCCTCAGGTGTGAGAGGAACGTAAGCAGCCATGTCCCCACACAGCCAGGCAAAGCTCCAGCCAGCCCGGCCCAGCGTGGCAGGGACATGGCCGGGAGGGTGCTCTCCCAGAAATGGCAGAGCCCACCTAGTTCCTCAAACTGCTTTTATTTGTCATTACGTGTGCAAGCAATTCTCACCCTAGACAATGCTAAACATGAATATTTACTCTCATTAAGACAGAAGAATAATTTCCACCATGTCCATCCTTGCCAGCCTCCTCTGCTACAGAAAAGCACCTCCTGCCTGCAAACCATTGTGTCCTTTTCTGGTTTGATTGGGTTTTTTGGTTGTTGTTTGTTTGTTTGTTTGTTTTAAATCCAGTTCCTTGGTGGCCAGTTCCTTGAATCTGGCTTATTGCTATTTCTTTGAATGCAATCTGAGAATGTCTCCTCCTTCCCTTGCCCACCTGATGCTTCTGAATTTCTGAGCTCACACACCAAAACCAAATGATTTTATTTCTACCAAAACAGCCACCATCCTGCACTTCATGTCCAAGAAGCCTTTCTTGAGTTTTGGATAGGAAGACTTCGCTGGCACTGAGCCTACAGTTGCATGAAGAAAACAATCTAATGTCTCCTAATAATTTTTCATTTGCTTCCTCTGTTTACAAATAAACTATACAGATGTTAAGTGGGATCATCTAGTTCTTCTGGTGAACATGATTATTTTGCACAAAAGTGTATTAACCTACCATATTAAATAACTATCCAGAAAATAAACAAAGCTAAACAATATATTTAGTGTTCAAAATTGTTCCAGTATTAGAGAGCTATTATTCAAACAATGACTCACTGAAAGAAACTTTTATAAAACCTCTTCCATCTAGTTAAGAGAAGAGATGAGATTCAGGACAAAGAATGTCTCCTAAAAGTACCACGCAATTATGAGGGAAAAGCAAGACAAGCATTTTGGAAACGAGACAGCAGATATCCTTTTTTGAGAACAGGGAGCCTGGTTCTCAAGATGGTCTCCTGTTAGAAGGTCCTTCTAGGCTCCTTTAAGCAACTCTAGCACTAATATGTAATAACTCTAAGTAGCAAAACTATACAGTAAAATAGGTTTGGTTGTTAGCTGCTCTACACAATGAGAAGAAAATAACACACGACAGAAATAATGCATTTTTGAATTTTCAGCATCCCCACAGCATCTATTTACAGCAAACCAACCAAAACTCTGATGTTTGTACTACCAAAGCCAAGCCATAATATATAGTCAGTAGAAACCAAATTATATAGTGTTGTTTACATTCTCGTAGGCACTGTAGAATTTCCTTGTGGGAATATCTTCAAATAGTTGTTGAGATTATTTATCTTCTGAGGCACTTGTTTCCTTTTTAAAATTAGTAAGCAAAAATCCTAGAGGATTGAGCACATTCTTATGACTTTTCGGACAAACACATGAAGCTAGAATTTCTCCAAAATATCTGGGAGTAAATTTGGTCTCAAGTTGCTCTTTTAACAGTCTAGTTTCTAATTAAAAAAAAAAAAAAATCCAGGTAAGGAATTGATCTTATTCCTGTTCCAACAATTCTGTCCTTGCTGGAGAGGGCCTGGAGAGACAAGAGCACATCCATTGCAAGGTTACAGACAGAATACTTTTCAGGTCATTCTTAGAAAATATTTGGAGAAAAGGAAGGTAGATCAACACTCCTGTTATCATTCCTTGCTTCTTTCCCAGCAAACTTGCAAGAAGAACCTTTGCTGGAAAAGGAGCTCTGGCAGCCATCCTTTCTCTGCTTTTGTATATCTACCTCTGGTCCTGAGAAAGTTGCTTCTTTTGATATTGCACCACAAAGGCCAGGGTCATTTAATACAAGTGAGCCTTTAAATACCATACTGGAAAGTTAATTTTCCACTTTTTCAAGATGAGATTGGATTATTTTAACATCTTCCTGTAGTGAAACTACTTTTAATTTTGGAATGCTCTTAACCAAAATTATGTGAACATGTTCTCCAAAGTACCTTCTAAAAATATAAGATGTGCTTGCCTCTTGGAGCTTGTGCCTCTCCTGTCCCTTCCCAGGGATTAAAGGAATGTGAGAACTTCAGAACTGCAATCTTCACTGCAGAAGCGGATTGCTTATATTTTTAACAAACAAACCCAAAACAAACTTGCTGTGTCCTGCATATAATAATACATACCAGTACTAAAACCAAGCCACTGTAACTGAAACTTGACCACAGGAGTCCTCATTGCAACCACAACCCTGCACCATTGACAAGATGTGATGTTAAAGCACCTGTTTTTTGAAACCAATCTGCAATCTTGTCTGTATTCAGCCCATCAAGACAGCCCATACAATATGTATACAAAAACCTTCATAACTTATTGGGCCAAGCTGTTATCCAAGCTCTTGGGTCCTACAAAGTCCAGCAATAATATTTACAGAACCTAGCACTATCCCCAGCTGTATTTATCAACTGAAATGCACCTTAAGTCATCACCAACACCTGCTGCTATTGCAGCTTTGCTGGCCAGCGACGATCCATTTAAAAAGTATTGTCAGCCTTCCTTTAATGAGCCCTTAACTCTAGCTTAAGGCTGGCAGTCTTTCTTTGAACATCTGTAGGGACTGCACTGCACTGGGATTCCTGCCAGTATTTCTCATGTGTTGCTTTATTCTTGAGAGCTAGTTTGTTATCTTTAAAAAAGTCAACAAATATGACAAATAAATTGGAAAGCACAGGCATATATTTTATTAGAAGGTTAAAACCTGGCCGTCCCACATGTACTCTGGAGTGTGCCTAGTATATTTTGCATATAATGTAAAATAAAATAAAATGTTATGTTATATGTATTCTCAATGAAATTTACTGATCAGAAATGGGGAAAGACTGGTGTGTTCTCCTTGTAAAGGAAGAGAATAAAAACTTGCTTCTCCATTATCCATCAGTTCAGAGTTAAAAGGAAATGTTTCACAGGAAAAAAAAAACAACCAAGTTTTTTTATTTTTTAAAATAATTACAGAGTCCCATGGAAAACAAAGAGAAAAGGCATCATTCCAGATGCAGATTAAACATTGTGCCATGGGACCATCTCCAATCTTTCAACTCAGCCCTGTTTTTCTCATTGTTATAACACACACTTCTAAAAACTGGCTTTATTCTTATTTTTCCAATTATCACTAAAAAGGGGAAGAAATTTGATCTATTTTGTGGACCTATTTTTTCTTCTAAACTTTTGTCCCTTAGGGAATCATTTTGTAGGTTTCCCAAACTCCAGGCATGGGATTTGCTCCGGAACAGAGGATTAATCTACACATTCCTTAGGGTATAATGCCACACAGCCAAGCCTGTGTAACATATATAGAAGCACTGAGGGGAGCTTTACTCTGCACCCTTCTCCCATTATTTCTCTCATGTCAGATATAGTGACTGGGCAATTGAAAAAAGCACTAGTTCTGCACCAGAATGGCCAGCTAAATTGAACCCAGGGGTCATATGAGGGCTAGACCCAGCACATGGAGAAGCAGAAAGACCACTCCCTGCAGAAGCAAATCACCATTTGATCTGTTTAGCTGTAAGGTGAAGCCACATCAGCCCATATCCCTTTTAAGGATACACAAGTGGTAGGGCTGAGGGACAGCCGGCCTCTGCCAGCAAGAACATCTGGGAGTTATAGAGACTGAAATGGCTCATGTTTAAAGTCACTAATGGTTGTTCTGTCCCATAAAATAAACATTGTTCTGTAAACATATTTTTTCTCTTTTGCAAGAATTAATTGTCTAGCAATTGCCCCATTTTTCTTCTTCCTCCCTTCCTTATTAGTACAGTAGTTTTTGTATAGAAAAGACAAAGATGAATACAAACTTGCCACCACCAGGGTGAATTAGTCCTTATGTTACGCTAAACAAACATAAGTAACTTCTTTGTTTCTCCTTGAGGTAATTTCTTATCTCAACTTCCAGGAAGGACAAATTCACAGCTGACTTTTCTTCCTGTAATATGACTTGAGGAGCTCAACATTTTTATCACCTTGTACACTGCAAAGTCTTAACATCCAAGACACACAGATATAAATTACCAAGCACAAAATAAATCTCTCTGATGGAGAACCCGTACATCTCGGAGTCAAAACAAGATCCAACTTTCTATCCAACCTGTGAAATATTTCAAACATATGAAAAAATATTATCTGGAATAGTAGACTTGGACAGCCAACAGAGTCAGCTGATGGGGCTGTAAGAACAGATACGGTCACTGCCTGCATAGCCCCAGGGTGGGGAGCTCAGTGAGCCTGATGCCCAGGCCAGCCTGGAGCACTGCACTTCCAGCAGAGGAAGAGGCAAAGAGCTCACTTCTATACCATCTGCCTGGCAGACTGCTCAAGACCCTGGCAAAGTGGGACAACAGCCCAGAAGGAGCACAAATGACAGTCTCATTGAGACTATGTATTCCAGCAAAATGTTTTCATTGGAAGAATTAGCATTTTCTACAGGAAAAACAGTCAGCTGGAACACCTCCAAACAGGTCTAGTACTCAGTTTATTCATTCATGTTTTTCTACCCATCTTCCAGCTAATTAGTTACTGCTAAGACAACACATGGAGATTTGCTATCTCTGCAGGTAGCATCTTTCTGTGGAGCATGTACAAACCACCAAAAATAGGATGTCTGTCAACAGCCGGTGTGGACTGTTTGTAATCATCTCTTGTCACTTATTAAACACAGCCATTAGATATGGTTTTGTCTCTTGTAAAAGATTAACTTATTTTTCTCACCTCTTTTATTTTTAACTGATAAACATTCTACAAGTGACAGAATACTAAATAATTTAGCTTATCTGATTTTATCTATACCTCATCTTGTAAACATACATTGAGCCAGGGTAAAATTAGAAAGACATGTTCTAAGTCCTTGGCACTTAAAATCTCTACTTTGGCTCAGCTAACAGCACTAACTGGATGTGAGTATTTATATAGCTGTGTAAATGCTCATGGTACTATTTAACAAATAAAGTATAGGGCCTGAGTCTGGCAAAATATTGTGCACATACCAGGTCCTTACTTGCAGGCTTTTCAGGGGTAAATGCCTTAAATCCTAATTGTGTGGTGGTCTGAGCAATAAATAAAGCTTATAAGGAAGTATGAAATGCCACAGCAGGTCAGAGCAATGCCTCAGCTAGCCCAGCAGTCTGTCTCCAGTGGTGGCAGAAGTAGCTAAGTAGGGAAAGGACAAGAAACCCACTGATTTCTTGCTCCACTCCCCTCACAGCTGCCGCATTCACAACTGTTACATTAGAGAAGTGAGAGGATCCTCATCCTTTTCAGCATCTATTTGCAGATCTGTTGTCCATGAATTTCTTTAACACCTTTTTGGACCTAGTGACTGTCCCATCTCCACAGTCTCTCGTAGAAGCAAGTTACAGATAACCACTACTTGCTGACTGAAGACATACTTGCTTCTATTCTGTTTTAACTGGTCTCCTACTGCTTTTATCAAGTGACCCCCTAGTTCTAGTTTCATCCCTTTGATCATTGTCATTTCCCTTCTTTGCACTATTTCCTTGCTTCTGCTAGACAAGCCCAAAATAACTGTCCTCTACAATCCGTTTCCAGACCTATTGCCCATGAACCACATCCCAGCCTGCTCCTAGCAAGAGTTAACACCATGTGCCAGAAGGCCTCACGCATCAAGAAACAAAATAACATGGAAGGTTTAACTTTGCTACGTTTTTCAACTGGCTTTGAAGGTGATATTCCAAAAAGAGTGACAATTAAGCATCAAACAGTAATTGCTTACTAAAGTTTCTGCCTTACATCTCGAGTACTTGCAACACTTCTTGAAGGCATCCACATTTAACTACTGGTGAAAATCTGTTTAGAAAAAAATGGGTAAAGAAAAGGGGAGCAAAAGTAATGCTTCAATATTTCACAAAATGTGTGCCTAGGAAATAGAGAATGTCTTGTGAGGCCATGAGAGATGGTACTGTAGTAACTAAGGAACTAGCAGAAAAGCAGCTCAGTTTATCCAGGAGCTGATGAAAAACCAACCTGGTAATGACTGAATAAAGTGTGACTGTGGCAAAGTAAACAATGTAAATGGATGTCACTGTGTAGTGGCGATCTCACCTCAAAATTGTTTCAGAAAAAAAATCGTTGGAGCTCTCAATCTCTCTCTCTAAAATGATCCCAAATTCCAAAGAGCACAAAATTATCACACTCTGAGAACATTCCAGCCCAAATTGAACTCTGCTGTAGATGAGGATAATTTCATTTGTATTTGAGTCTGCTTCATGAAAAGTTTGCTTTAAAAATATATTTATTTAAAATCAGCAACTGGATTAAATAGAAACCTCAATGTATTATGATGATGGCTCAAAATTCCAAGGTTACATGTATCTTAAGGAAAAGAAGTCTCTGAGCTTATAAACTCTTGTTAATTAATTACAAAGAGGCGTGAGACAACACAAGGAGAGTAAATGCTACTCCACTAAAAGACAATAGCCTATTCATGTGAAAGACAATGCAGCTGCACAGCTTAGTACCCAGCTGCCTATGATTTAAAAATCTTAGTGCCAACTAAACAGACCTAAAAATTTCATCACATCCTCTTCACAGCAAGTGTTGTCCCTGTGTAGTCTTCTATACAGATGAGTATATAATTTGTTAATGTAATTAAGACTCAATTACTGTTTAATCTTACTGATCTGGTCCTTGGACCAGATACACACAGCTTATGCAGAGCCAAGTAGGTGAGGATAAATGTCAGCTATGATGCAGGTTAGAGCAACCAACATGGACACCCACAATTTTTCAGGATGCTTCACACTTTCCCATTTTTCCCAGTGTATTTGCTGTAACAAAGGAAAACTAGGAGCTGCTCCTTGGCAATTTCCTTACCTGGGAGAACACACAGAGATGGAAAATTGCTGTAAATCTTATACATGCTACCACTTGATCAGGTCAGTATAGCAGATTGGGGAAAACATTCACAGTTTCTTGTTTCTTTATCCCAAAGGTAAATATTTATTCATAAATATGCTCTCCAGCTTGAGCAACTAAATGGTAATAACCTGCTGTCTTTAAAAGCTGAAAACATTGGACTTGTATTGCTGTTTCACTGAGAATTAGGGAAAAAAATAATTACTGTCACAACAGCACTGAATACACAGTTCTCAGAGTAGAAAGAAAAATGTTAAAAGTAAAATAATAAAAATGAAAATACACAGAAAAGCAAACCTTCAACCTCATTATTCAGAGGGTTACTTCCCAAATGCCAGCACCACTTTAAAGAGCTTGCTGAGCCTGTGGTTTTCCTCCAGAGGAAGAAGGAAGCCACAGGCAGATTTTTCTAGAGAAGAAAAGCAGTAAGTGCGTGTGTGGCCCCAGCGCACACCTGTCTGGAAATGAGGTGGAGTCCATAGTGAGCTCCCACCCTTGCAGGGCTGGGGCTGCCCAGCCCTCCCCTTGGGTTGGCCTGAGGATGCTTCAGCCTGTAGGGGTGAGAGAGATCTCACCCCACCCAGCTGCCACCTCAGAGGGCTGCAGGGAGTGCTGTTGTGGGCCAAGTCACCTGCTGGTGTAAGTCAGCACAGCCACGTGGGAGGCAGGCACTGTGCAGTTTCCCACAAAATGTGATCTTGTGCTGAACGCTGTTTCGGGAGCAGATAAATACTGATCAGCACAGACGCAGAATGGCAAATGCTGTTTTCTCACCCGTTGATAAAATCTCTTCCCTTTCCGGGCATAAATGTGTTTGAATACGCATTCGCAGTGAGCAAATACGTAGATTTTCGATCATGCCAGGGAAAAATGGAGGCTCAGAGAGAACAAGGAACAACCTGTGCAATTCTAAAGGCTGCTTTACTCAGAGGGGGTCCAGCCAGACTTACAGTTTCTTTGCCTGTGCTGCCAGCTGGGTGGATGTCAGCCAGATCTAGCAGGAAAGCCACACTGCAGTGTCTGCACGAGGCTGTGCTCCAGCTGAGAAATGCTCTTTTTCAGTACTACAAGCATCATGGTAACCCAGCTCCATCACCATGACTGCCAGCCTCAACTATAGACAGACCCAGTGCAGGTCTGACTGCACCTATCAAAGCAGACTCTCCCCACCTAGTTTCTCCAGTTCAAAAAGGACTCACCATAATGAGTCCTTATAATCTCACCATAATAATGTCAGACTTATGTTCATTCTTCAGCCAGAAACTTAGAAAGCAAGCAGACAGGCAACAGCAAGAAGTCTTACTGGATTTGTTCCTTTTTCCTGCAACAGTTTTCTGGCAATAAACCACCTTCTTGATTCACTGTCATCTCAACAGTTTTTGGGAATTATTTGGTCACATCTGAGCTGACTCAGAAGCATTTAACAACCAGCAAGACAAGCAATGATAAGTTACACATCCTGCAAGAGATATGATATGTTAAAAAAAAAAGAAAGAAAGGAAGAAGGAAAGCCAGGATAAAAACTACAATACTTACAAGAAACTTAAGAGCTTGCAGTCTGTTAATAGACTTACAGGATTCTTACAGTCCCGCTACTTAAACATGATAAAACATCTTTCCATAAATAAATAAATAAAAAGATCTCCCCAACAACAGAAATGATACTGACCACAAAATGGGAGAACTGATGATTAAAACCTGGGTAGTCCAAAACAGATGAGAGAGAGAGAGAAGGGTTAAAGCCAGAAGCAATAGCAGAACTTGGGCAAACTGCAACAATTTTTTCTGATGATGGGCCATAAATCATTACTTACAGGTCCAGTAGACGAGAGTTGATCTCTGCCTTTCTGAGCCGTCATCAGTTTCTACAAGGTGTTGTGGGATGTAAGGGATTCAAAGGAAAACAGTTGCCTGACTTCAGATTTCTAGATTCCTTGTTTTTTCCCTCAAAACCAGTACTGTGTCCATGAGTAAGTGGGGATAAATTTAATAAAAAGCTGTTGATTTCTCAGCTGTAATTATAACTGAAAATGAGCTGGCTAGTAATGACATCGTAAATGTAAATGCAAACTCACAAGGAAAACAGAAGTACCTCGGTTGTTTTGGGTTGTAACAAAGTAGCCTTTTGTTTCAATTCCCCAGTGGCTAATTTAAATAAATGTAAATTAAATTATATGGGGCAGGCAGAAGACTTAGTAAAACATTTTCAAGAGTAGTAGGCCTGTATGATGCATACAGTGTAGTTGTGTAATACCCCCTGAAAAGCAGAAACTACAGCAAAGGAAACCACCGCATCCTTCTTCACTCTCCATTTACTTCAAGCTACCAATGTAGATACTGTCAGTGCAAAAATATTCTCTTGTTCAAGAGGTGTTTCATGTGTTGATTCTTCACCCAGTTCCAAATATCCATCCCTTCTCTATTAAATATGTAAGGAAAATGCAATTAAGATGCATCCTGCATATAAAGGAAAGTCGGGAAAACCAGCTATAATGAACATATTTTTCAATGTTTCAAGCCTTTACATTGCAGGCTATTAATAAAGTCAGCTAGGCAAAGTCATCATAGTGACTGAAACCATGTTCTTACCACTTATTAGCAACAACAGAAATACAGTACTAAGAAATAGCAGTCAAAGATATGTCAACATCAGTCATCAATGACAGTAACATAAAAAAGTAGCTACTTATTAAACACAATGACAATGAAGTTAATATTCAATTTACACCATATTTTCTGCACATCTACACTTATTTTTTTCCCCCATATTTGGAAACACACGTTTAAAAATAGTTGTGAGGTTACAGCTCTGATTACAAATACATCTTAATTCACCCCCAAGAGCTGGCACTTGAATCTGTAGCATGTTATGAACCAGGGAGATTAAACATGTTTGTCTTTGTTCCACTTGCCATTTTCTCCATACAAACAACCTCTGAATTTCTCAGTAAATATACGTCAGTTTCCCTTTGTATCAAGACATCACCCTCGTATTCTCTGCGCAAGTTCTCCCTGATGTACAGTACCTGTTCATCTCTAAAATTAAGCTACTGGCCAAGAAAGAAATGATGATCAGCAAGGAAAGCAAAGGAGGCACCCACACTTGGACTTTGGCAACCTTTGGCCACTCATGAGCAACTGGGGAGATGTTCTGGTTCTGTCTCCCTTTTCCTCTAGGTGCATGCTGGGAGATCACTCCTTTCCCAGAACTTTATTACTGGCTTTCATCCCAGCTTGGGGATAATAAAGACAATGATTTCCAGTGTCTTTTGAGGTTCCAAATGAGCTGACCAACATCCTGGGGTGGCTCCACAGCTTGCCAGCCTTTCTGCATCTTTACCAAACCTACAGATATAGGTCTGTTCCCAGGCATATTTGACTCTCCTCTTCAGCAACTCTTTGATTAATCTGTGCTATCCTTTCAGAGAACTGGCAAGACTTCCTTTTTCTCTTTTAAGTTATCTATTTGCCACATTTCTGTATTTATGGTTGATGAAGAAATTTAAAATTATTTGTTGGTTCTTTGTTAATTAAGGTTTCTTCCTCTAATTTCTCAATGATGCTTCAAGCAATCCTTGAGAAGCGTCCGAGTACATTAATGTAGAGGGCTCATCACAGCTCCTAACTGAAGGCCAGGAGACAGTGACACAGTGTAGAACCAACTACCATCTACTGAAAATATAGCTTGACAAAAAATAGTCAGTAGGTTAGATGCAGCCTCTTAGACTTCTAAGGACAATCTATGGTAATGTACAGTCCTGCACTGCCATTTCCTTGCACTGTAAATATCCCAGAAAATGTTTCTTTAATGCAAATTACCTGTTGCCATTGCCTGCTGTGACAATAACTCCTCTGAGTAAGTCTAATGCTGGAATAACAGCGGAGTGTATCTCTACTAATTTCTGTGGAGTTCTACCTGTTTAACATGCATTTAAATACAATAAATGACATTATCATTCTATGAACATAGTTTAGAAGCTTGGACTATTATTTTCCAAGTGGAATGATTCACCTAAAGTCAGCTATGAATTGTTTTGCTCTGACGACCTGTTTGAATGCTGAACTAACAGCTGATGAGAAAAACATTCTAGGGGAACAATGTACCTGCCTACAATGCACTTGGAGGATTGAGACGTTATTTTGAAACACCTGGCATTAAGGGAATGACTAATCTGTCAAGCTACTTGGCTATGTCTCTCTCCCAGGCTACCTGCAAGACAACCTGCACCCTCAGTCCAGTCCTGGCTGAGGTCTGGATGCTTCAGTGGACTCTTCAAGCAGCCAGGAGGGAATTCCAGTTTGATGCTGCCAGACAAATATCATCCTATCCTTAATTTATCTCCCAGTCTTCACTTTAGGAGTAGACCAAGGTACCACCAGATAAATGTGCGATTATTGATACTGCACAGGAAACCTTCATTCTGGCCTTTTCTAACTTCAGAGAGTTTAACTTTACAAACTCTGGAATAGTTTTTGTCAAGTAGAAAGGGTATAAGGCTGCCCTTACTCAGATTAAATGTCTTCTGATTTCAGTAAGTGGCTTTGTTCAGCAAATGTTTTCTCTCTATTACTATGTATCCTTTTCCACAACTGAAAGACATTCAGTACCTTTCTACTTATCACAGAAAAGTCTATACTGCAACACTGAAAGTGATAAAAAGAAAATACTACCCTAAAAGGTAGTGACAAATTTGATATTTTCCTAGTGTTTTTATTTTCCACTAAGAAAGGCTAATTAAACCTCTGCTGGTTCCACCCAGCATGAAGATCAGGTTGTTCCAAGAAATGGTTTTGTTTAAACTTTCCTGTCCATCATGAAATAGGAAAGACTGACATCTGATCTCCATTTCAAAGGAAATGCTTATTTTCAGAAGTGTGAACTTTTTAGATGGTGCAAAAATTTTTGAACTCCTCCCTAATCTTCAGCTTTCTCACTGTTGTGTTCCTGGCAGTATTCACCTGTCAGGGTTGTAAGAGGGATTGATTTTTTAAGCCTCAGAGACTTTCTAGATCAATATCTGACTAATACCATTTAGGCATTTACTGAGAGTTTCATTAACATGGATTAAATAGTCATCAAAAGGACTGTGTGTTGATTGTGTTACATGCAGATAATATGATAAAGATGGTGCCTACATCCAGATTTAACAAACATATTTGTTTAATGTCCCTCTGCACACCCAGTTTAACAAATAAGGCCTTTGGGGAGGGAAACAAAATAGACTGCAATTTGAACAGAACATGGAGCCGGTGTTCTGCATCACCCAGTCAACCTCTAACAAGATTAATCTTTTAGATCTCTTTACCTGTGATGGTGTAACCCAGCTAGTATCTGCTAAGAAAATTTCATTGTTCAAAACACACTGCTTCTTGCTAAGCTGTTTGCTTTCTGTATGGACAAAAGAAAGAAGGAATATGAGAATGTCCTGTCCTTTAAAATTCAGACTACAATAACGGGTCTCCTTTCAGCTTGTCTTTGCAGAAGGGATAAAGCAGGTCTTGTCTCAGCAGGACAGCTATCCCAGGATCCTCAGAGAACCCGCTGTTCTGACTCTCACCTGCTGTTGTTGAGTATCTCCCCTTAACAATGAACATTTCCAAATGTCTGAGAGTAGAGGCAGAATCGCAATCAACTGCTCAATGCATCAATTCTTACTCTTCTTACAGTGTCACTATAACAGAGACGTACGCATCCACATAACAGCAACACTGTAAGTAGACATATAGTTCCAGTTTATCCACTTTTTTATAAATTTCAGCTCTATTTTTAGAACTTTTATAAACTAATGTGAGTGTTTATGTAAAATAAGGTGGCTGAGAGCTGGGAATGATGAGTTCTCAGAGAGCACTGTCTAGTTTATGCATTACTCAGAGGATTTTGCTGTTAAGTGAAATGAGATCCATTTGTAATGAGATATATTTTATTTTCTATTTAGGAAAGTCTTAACATTTAATTGGTCCAGTCTTAGTGTTAATCCACAGTAGTGCTAAATTTAGATCCAGAAATGGCTTCTTATGGTTTGCATGTTTTCAGCTTTATGACTGGAAAATAGCATGGGGGAAGCACAACAGCCAGTCAGACACAGCCTGCAGGGCCAAAGTCAGAGAATGCAGCAGCTTGACCTCAGCAAGCTTCAAGCAATTAAAAAAAAAACAACCCAAAACCCAAAAAAACCAACACCCACACCCACTACATGCCATTGAAATTGTGAAAGAGACTAGAAAGGCAGAATGCAATGGACAGAATTAGAATCAGACTAAGGCTTTGAGTAAACATCTTCACTTATACAAAAATACCACAGAGAGTGGCAACTTCAATATTCATCTAGAAAATAGTGCCCTACCACACGTACCGTGTGTAACTGCTATTATTTAACAGTGTACAGCGCAGAAGGACATCGCTCCCACCAGCAGCTGGGCACCTCTGTGTTCTCTTGTACAAATACATATCAGTCCCCTGTGCTTCAGAGGGGCAGAGAGAAGACTAAAAGAGAGGTAAGGACAGAGGCTCAGTTGACACTACTATAAGCAGCACAGTAGTGTTCACCGATCTCCTGCTCTGATGGTTCCATGAACCATCTCACAGACACAGCACCAGCACTGTGCAGCTGTAAGTTAAAAAAGAGCACTGTAAAAATACAGGAAAGTGCACCTGTGTAATTTGCAATGTGTATTACAAACCAAAAAGATATAGCTCAACATCTTATTCCTCCTTTTGAATGTGATTTTTCCGTTAGTCAAAGACAACAGGGGTTGAACAAGGCATCCCTCAAATAACTCTGATGCATGGTTTGAACTACCATGCAAAAGCATATTCTCCTCTCTTGGCTTTATGAAACTCGACTATAAAGTCTCTGGAGCGTTTTTCATATGTTCTTTCCTACCAACCAAGACCTCTCTATAAAAAGAAGAAACAGGGACTGGCACTTCAGAAAATGCAGGCACAGATTTAAGTATTGTGCAGTGAGAACAACTACTCACTGGGGACTTGGAAAAGATCAGCACAGCTATTGCAACATCTAACGTAACTGAGATGGAAAAAACCTCATCTTCCATCCTGGATGTTTATTGCATATGTTACAGTCCTCTGTACATCC
This sequence comes from Caprimulgus europaeus, assembly GCA_907165065.1. The sequence goes on along the minus strand of OU015534.1, from coordinate 26,182,333 downwards.
AGCCATCATTGATGCTCGTAGGAATCATATAAGCAGAAAAAGAACAGAACATTCTCAAGAAAGCCTCTGTAAAGAGAAGTGCGATCTCCAGGGTGAGAGCTTGTGTCATTAAAAGTCTGACATCAGATTTCATTGCAGGCAACAGCAAAATTCTCACCGACTTCAATAGCAAAGTTTTGGGCTATAGGCTCCCCCCCATCACTTTCCATTGACCTTGCCCTTTGGCAATGGGATTAGTGCTACAGAAATAGACCGAAGCCTTATGAAGCACATCAAAGAAAAGATTGGGCACAACGTTTGTGTTTGTCTTCAGCTACAGTGAGCTTCTCTGTTTTGAAAGAGCAGAGGCAGGTCAGTGCACACACCGACAAACCTGGAGCGCTGGTCTGGATGCTGGTTTGAGCCCCACAGGTGGGGTCGCACACCCCACAGCCCCGCTCCCGACGAGAGGCACCACGACATGGAGGCACTTATTCTTCATCAGCACTATGCACTGTGCTACACCAACACACCTGAACCTGTGCTGCAACTGCAATCCGGGGCTTTTCTGGAAAGCAGGAATACCTAATTCTCCTGAAACTGTCAGAGACGGTGTAGGACAGGGTTCAGATGCCAAATCTCACTGTGCCAAGTTTGTGGGAAACCAGAGCCACCTCCAGAAAGGTGGATGAATGAACTCAGCCATTTTGCCAACATTGCTTTGAAAAACTAGAAATTTATAAAGCAAAGTAATACTTAGGTTTGGTGTATCTAAAACTGCTCAGCGAGTCCCAACGCTCTCGCAGGCAGTGCTCAGCAGTGCAGCACACGTACAGCTCCCGGTTGAGGCAGCACGAGGGGACCATCAGCCACCCACAGAATCATATCCCCATCCCAGGCCTGACGGGGTCATTTCACAGAACATCAACGATATTGTTTGACATCAGATGCTTTTTTTTTATTTTTTATTTTTTTTAAACACAACTGGAAAATATCTTTTATCACGCAGATGTGTAATTGACCTCCTGGCAAAGCTTAGCATCGTAGCCACAAAACACACTGCACAGCATGATGAAGTGAGAAAGTATTTTGAAAAGTTTATCTTTTACTGAAAAAACAGTGATACTCATGCTTTAAAAGTATAATAAAAGTATAAACTAAAAATATACCTTAATGCAGCCAATAAAATTCAATTTTAATCTAAATGGTTTTTAAATCAAATGTTACAGTAAGTATGTTTTATAAGGCCATCTAACCTCACAATTCCATATTCAGCTTATTTTTTTACCTGGAACACTACCTATTTTTTCCACTGTTTAGAGATATTACAAATGTTATAATTATCTTCCTTAACTGGCACTTCCATGTTTATGGGTATCTGAAAGAAGCAATTAAACAGTTTAAAATAAAAAGTATCAGACAAATATATGATTCATGCTGCAGTTTTCCATATGTGACTACTGACAACTTGGCAGATGCTGGGAATATCGCAGCTCTACCCTTGCAAGTCTCCTCCAGGACCATCAAGAAAACATTTTACTAGGCTTCAAACATCATCAGGATCTCTGGCATGCTACAAATAAGCCCCTAAAACATAAATGCTTAGCCAAACCTTACTGCAGGTTACTAGGCTTTGAGGTTTTCCAATTCCCACCATTCTCAGGCACATTTTCCCACTGATCGACTTTGAGAATCAGGTGAAAGAAACTTGAAACCAGCATTGAAAAAGGGGAAATGTCCTGCAAGTCAGGTGGGAGGTGAGGATGTACTGTTCCCCTCGCAGAGCATTTGATCCTTCACAGAGGCTCTACTTTGGGGAAGGCCCAGGGCTGAGTTTCGATCTGTTATGCTAAGGCCAGGCAGCCTGTTCCCCCAGCCAGGAGCCTGCGTGCTGTGAGCTTCGCACGTGCGGAGAGTGTGTTCCCGTCCTCACGCACGTTACAGGCTGTTCAGCAGCTCCTGGCAAGCTCCTGCCCAAATCGCTCGCAGCTGCACGGCTCGGCTGACCCTGGCACTCCACGCAAGTGACGGTGGAAGCGAGTCAGCACAGCTCCATCCATCACACAGCCTCTGCCTGCCCTGGCCTTTTCTTTGGCAAGTTCCCCCCCATACAGTTTCTGGAACAGATGCTTTTACAGCCCTTAGATCCTTACCTCTGTTAGTGTTTCCACATTTCCTTCCTCCTATGGTAACATCCTTGTAATAATTTCCCTATTAAAAATGTATGTACTATACAAAAGACTAAGAGCTACCTGTTGCAAAAAAAAACAAACAAACAAACAAACAACCCAAACAATCGATGACAACAAAAAAAATCCAAAACATTTAAAGCAACTTGGTAAAATTTAGAGGATGGAAATTTATTTTCCTACCAGTCCATTAATATATACTGCAAAGGACTTAGGCAGAACTGAAAAGCATGCTTGTTTAAATGCTTTCACAAATTAAAATGAATTCATTTTCTCCACACATCTCATTTAAAGCAAAATGCTTTTGCATGGCTTTATATGTATTCAACACAGAGAGGTTGTAGGACTACGGTGATTACCTAAAAGGATCAGACAGTTGATGCTACATGGTTGTGTTGAAGTCAGCCAGTGTTCTGGGAATCAAACCACCTCTGAACGCTGCTTTTTGTGGCAGAAAAACACATGCTGTGGAGTACCGTGGAAAGGAAGACACACTCGGAGAAAAGAGCAGAAAAGCAGCATAGGTTAAAGAGAAACTCACATGATTCCTAAATCCACATTCTTTGGACATGATACCCTTCAGCTGGACACTGCTGAGAAGAACCACATGGCCTGTCCAGCAAGCCGGAGGCCGGAGAAAGTCATTGCAAGTTCAGCTTCATGTACTGGGAGTAATTTACACAATTCACTGGTAGGTGGCAACACTATACAGAGATAAAACACATGTGCAGACAGCGTCCCAAATAGCCTGAGTTAGCAGAGAGGTGGACATCAAAAATACCATCTACTCAAATTTATCGTTACTTCATTTTTAGAAGAAAGGGGGCTAAGTCTTTCCTTATCCTTCTTCGTGTCCTGGCCACACTCAAAGATCTGTATTGTCTTTAAAAAAGAAAAAAGAAAAAAATCAGCAGAAATGCAGGGTACATTTCTGCCTGACAGAAGAGAAAGGACAGCCACCCCTCAGCACTGCAGGGGCAGGGACGGGTGCCCTTCCCGAGGGATGTCCGTGCCACCAGATAAAAGAAAGAGGTGAAAAAAAAATAAAAATAGGGACAAAATAAAGAGAAAGAGGAGAAGGAGGAGGAGGAGGAGAAGTAGAAAGAAGGGGAGAAGGGGAAGGATAAGGAGAAAGATGTAGGGAGAAGGAGAAGAAAGAGACGTAATCCTGGGGGAAGGCACAACGTTCCCTCACTAGTTACCGGGAACACCGAACCCCCTCCCGTTTGCAGCGCACACGGCGAGTCCAGCCCCGCTGCGCCGGCGGGGGGGGGCCGGGGGGAGGCGGGTCGGCCCCGCCCGGCCGCCGGGCTATAAGTGCGGGCGGCGGCGCGGAGCCGGGGCAGGCGGTGCGATGCAGAGCGCGTTGCTGCTGGCGCTGCAGCAGGAGGGCGGGCGGATGGAGCGGGGCGGCCGCCGCCGCAGCGAGGCAGAGGAGGCGGCGGGGAAGGGCAGGATGAAAAGGACGATGTGAGTGTCCCCGCGGGTCGCTGCGGGGAGGCGGGATGCGGGGCTGGCTCCTGCCGCTGTCCCCTGGCTAACGCCAGGCACTGGCCAGCGGGCAGATGTCCTGGCTGAAGCAAGGTTCTCAAGGTGGTTCTCACCCTCAGACAGATTCTCTGGGTACAGAACTGGCAAAGCGACATCTGGAAAACCGTTGCCAGTGAAGGGGCTGGTGGTTAAAGCTTTATGAATTGTCGTTTTTAACATCCATCTTCTTTGTTCTTCCAGCATTAAAGATTGGAAAACGAGGCTGAGCTACTTCCTGCAGAACTCTGCCAATTCCACTAAAATGAAAACTAAAAAAGTGGGAAAACATCGCACCTACTTCAGGTAGGTTACAAGAAAGAGACTTTGTTTAAATAACTCGAGTGTTCTGCAGAAACAATAATGCTGGAGCACTGGAGTCTAATGTTCTCCATCTCTTTATGCAGACCTTCCCCTGAAGAAGCACAGCTGTGGTCAGAAGCCTTTGATGAACTTCTTGCTAATAAATGTAAGTTTGTCTTCAAAAAGTGACATTCAAGAGCAAAGCAATGATGAAGTTTAGAAGTCTGTAGGAGATTGCTTCCTTGCATGTCAGCATTGTACCTTTCTAACATAAATAGCTTTGATTCTGGTCTTGGAAGTTAAGTGCTTTAAACTGTTTAAAGCCAAAATTAATTGAAGTGCTCTTTAAAAAAAAATTGCAAAGTAATATTAAAATATCAAGAATACTTAGATGTAGTGGATTTTCTTTCTGCAACCCTTGTAGTTAAAATCATACCTATCACCTTGGCTTTGCCAAACAGCTCTACAAGGAAAAGCACTCAACAGCAGAGCAAATAGATTAACAAATAATATTACCATTTGCTTTTTGGACATAAAGTCATCCTTTCCATTGCAAAAAAAAAATATTCCAGAGGTTGTGTAGCACAGTCATAAATATTAACTGCGGTGTAGAGGTTAACACAGGAGATCCCATCTAGAGAGAGGGGTTTTTTAATATATGCAGGCATTGCAAAAGGGAACATACTGGCTAGAAATGGCTTTCAAGTTTTGTGTTTACCTAACAAGTTACTAACTCAAAGTGAAGCCTGCCAAGCTGTTAGAGAATTTATTTGTTTGCATACCTAAATGTGGAATATTTTTTATTGCTATGATATCTCTGAAAGAACCAGACCAAAACTGCAGCAAAATGATTTGGTAGAAACATATGTGACCAGTGGGCAAATTCAAGATTCCTGAAGCCATTAGTTGATGTGTATTTTTTTCTTTCCCTAGATGGTCTTGCTGCTTTCCGAGCTTTTCTGAAGTCTGAGTTCTGCGAAGAGAACATCGAATTCTGGTTGGCCTGTGAGGACTTCAAGAAAACCAAGTCACCCCACAAGCTGACATCAAAAGCAAAAAAAATCTACAATGACTTCATTGAAAAGGAGGCTCCCAAAGAGGTAAAGAAAACTTACTTAAAACATAAGTGCCCTGTTCTAGGAGTTCTTACAGTTTTTATTTCTCTGAACCGACTGTAAGGTACAGATGCCAAACTGCACTGCACATACCTGACTATTAATATCTGTGTCTGAACATAACTCTCTCCCTGACTGCCTTTTCACCAAGCTGGAAAATGGCACAAGCAGTGTTTGAGTGTTTCCATTTTAACAGGGAAAAGTCAATAGCTGCATTAAATGCTTGTAACATCTTTTGAGTTTAGCACTGAAAGTTAGTATATCTGAATTAGTTGGGGTTTTGTAGAAAAGAATTTTCTTAAAGGAAACTTCATTAATTTGACCCTGTAGTAATAAGGTCTGGCTTTTTTTGTATCTTCAGAAATTTTATGTTGTATTATACTTACTTGAATTCAGTTCTCAGAGCTAAATGTCTTTGTTTTATTTCAGATAAACATAGACTTCCAAACCAAGAACATGATTGCACAGAATATTCAAGAAGCCACACATACCTGCTTCAGTGCAGCACAGAAGAGAGTTTACAGTTTAATGGAGAATAACTCATACCCACGGTTTTTGGAATCTGAGTTCTATCAGGAGTTGTGCAAGAAGACGCCCATCACCAGAGCAGCCCAAGGGACATGAGTGGTGGAGAAGAGCAAGAAGCAGCCTCTCGGCTTATAAGGAAGCAAGCCACAGCTCATGGCAGCATCCTGACCTGAAAGACTGAGATACTGAATGCTCAGTCTGTTTGCCACAGTGCAAGGACAAATACTGACTTTGGTGCAAAGCTGATGGCAGGGTGGCACTGTTGGAGGGCAGTCAGAGGTGGTGGCAGAAGTGTGCCAGGCAGCTGCTGGCAATGTGCTTCTCTGCAAGTGCTGCAGTGCAAGGTGATGCCATCCATTAGCCCAAACCATGTGGTGTAATGAGTTCTGTCATGGCTGAGGTGGGGAAGCAGCAGGTCAGAACAGGGCTTCCTTCTTGGAAACAGAAGCTGCTCTGTGCAGTTGTGCAGTGCTGGCAACTTGAGTAATTCATTGTGTATTTCTTTTTCCTAAACATCAACCAGTGTTGCTGTCATCAGTCGCTCGGTGTGTTCACACTGGTTCTGTAAACTGCTTCTGGCAGCAGGGAGATGGGTTGGGTTTCTGTGCAACTTCCCAACAGTAACAGCACTGTGCAGGAGTGAGAAGGGATATAACTCAGTTCCCAGAGGAACAGGTCCTGCAACTAATGTGTGCAGGGCTGGGTTGTGTCAGCAGGGCTGCACAAGGCCAGACTGAGGGCAAGACTCGGCCAAGGTGAACAGGAGCTGTACAGTATTATATGTGGATTATGATTGTGTTGAATGCTGCAATAATGTCATAATTCTGTCTTGAGGACAGCAAGCTTCAGTGAAGTCTCTTATTGTTTTTAATAAACTATTTTGATACAAATCTGCTTTTGTTGCTTGTTTTGCACACACAGAGATACACTATCTGGCACTAAACTCCAGAGGGTTGGGACTGCATGTCCTGGGTGTGATCTTAATAGGGCTAATTTTAAAACAGTTCTTAATCTACCAGCCAAATGTTTTGGTTGGGGTTTGGTTGGTTGTTTTTCTGTTTTTGTTTTTTTTTTAATTATTATTATTTGTTTGCTTTTTTTGTTTTGTTTTTTTTTTTTACAGAATTTAAAAAATACAGAATGTAAAAAAAGCTTAACAGGAGAGGTATATCCATTACTTCCGCTGTCTTAACCACCTCCCTATGAAGCCAGTCTCTAAGACAGTGCAAGGCACATGCCACATAGGGCTACACATGACAGATCAACTAGAAAGCAGCAGTGGGACAGTGAAGTGGCCACAAGCAGGTCACAGGATGCTATTTGGAATACAGACACCAGTAGTACAGTTGCTCTTGCAACTCTGCTTCAAACAGGGCTTGAGAGGGCTTTAGTGTCAGGCTGTAAAACCCACACAGAGACAGAAGAGGTGGTGTTACAGTAAGAGCAGCGCGAGTGCTTCTTAGCACTTACTCCATGTCAGCTTTTCTAACCAACAACATCCAAAACCAGTACTTCCAAACTCTCCAGCATGCACATATAAATACTCACAGATATGTATCTATTATACCACCCATATACATGCAAAGAAGCAAATTTGGTGTAGGCCCCCACTTTAGCCCCAGTTCTGGGGCTGCGAGATCTGGCTCTCATACAGCTAAACGTGCTGATCAGTTAAGTCCACATAAAACAAGCACAAGAAAAACTGAGCCCAACATTTTACTGCACCAGTTTTATTTTCCAACCAGGAAAAACACATTTGGGCTGATAATTGCTTTTGTAATCTAATGAAATAATTTAAAAAGCATAAAAATAGGCAGAACTATACCTATTAATAACTCAGAGGCAGGGCAGGAATAACTCCATGAAGCTTCATTGGCTTCAATGGAGCTGCATTAGTCTGTGCCACTTTGGGATGTGGTAATTAACCACTGCTGGTGTCTGGTTTCAGGGAAAGAAGCATTTCTAGTTTCAGCAGGTGCCAGAACTACTTATAGCACAGCATGTAGTTCAAAGGGGAAATTAGGCGGGGCCGTTAGGCAGGGCAGCACTGCCTGGGGGCTGCTCTTCTATAGGTTTTTTTTTTTAAAAAAAGATTTTAATCATGAATGTTGGTTTTTAGGAATTATGTGCAGGCAGCTCTGTAGCTTCCCCAGAGCATGCCACCAGGGTAGCCAGCCCACCAAACCCTGCTGAGTCCTGGCACAGTCTGCACCATGCAAGAGCCCTGGTTTTAAGGCTGAGCTTTGCAGCAAAGCAGTTTGGTGTATCAACAGGGGGAAAAAAAAAGTTGAAATAAAAATCTTATTTTTAGTAAAATGCAACACATCTGTGCACACAACATTCCTTCCAATTATTGCTTTTCCAGTTTTTGATACAAGCCCTGTTTTCCCAGCTCCAAGGGGTAAGCTTTGCCAGAAAAAAGGGCACTACAGGCACATTGGGAGTGCTGCAACCCCAACAGATTGCTATGAAGATTTCCTGGAGAAAGACAAAACCAGTGATTGCTGTAAGAGCTGCTCCTTCCGTGCTGTGGGCAGCCTTACAGCTGCAGTTAAAATTGGCACCCTGGTATCAGTGCCAGTTCATGCCCTGCCAGCATAACTGATGTCTGCATGCAGAGTCAGGGGACCTAGAACTGTCGAAAAACATCAGCAAATTCAGAATAAAGGCAACTTTAAACTGTCCATGTATCACTTTTTAAGCCACAGTGTCACAGTATTTGGTGCTTTTCTGAACTGCTAGAGGCAAGCAATTCCCTTGCTTTCATATCACAAACACCCACATTTCTCACCCTTATGATGGTGAAGAAAAAATTGAAATTGCAACAGAAGTATCACTAGTAATCTCCAAACCAGAACTTAAAGCAAAAGACTATGCAGTCATTTAAAAAAAAAAAAAAAAAACAACCCAGTTTTCTTAGCTGATCTGCTAACTTAACTGCTTACATCTGGCAACAACCTATTTTTTTAAAGGGCAATCTGGTGGAGAGTCCTTCATGCTATCAAAAAGGCAACACGTAAAGTAATCTCCTAAAAGAGGAAAACAAAGCAGCTGATGCTCAGCAACTGCCCTCTGTCCCAAAGGCTGGAGAAGACCTCAGAGAACAGGGTGAGCTCAACAGTGATGCTGACTCACCACTCCAGTCGAATGGGAAAGCAAAGCCACTCAGTAAACAACGGCAATGCAGAACTTTTGCTCCATCTATTTATGTATTGTGGCTGAAAAGTGTACCAAGACTATAAATAAAATCTGCATTTCCACTTGAAATTCCAGATTTCCAGTTGGAGAAGGGGACACTAATGACGGTTTAAATGGCTTTATAGGCAGGCGTATGCGTGTGGAAGGGTTTCTTGGATGAGACTTCATAACTTGGCAACTAGTGTGGAGCAGAAAAGTGACCTTTAGAAGTAGTTTTAGCATCCTCATGGATACTTTTTTTTGGGGTTTTTGGCAAGTTTGACTTACTGTGATTCCAGCAGGAAAACTGGTCGGAACCTGGAACAGCATCCCAAGTTCATCTTCCATCGGGTGACACAACATTCCCAATGGCTCCTCCTCATCCCACCAGCACAGCAATACTTGGTGTCCATATGGCTCACATGTGCCAGGACCAAACTACTACATAAGGCTACTAAATCAATCAGAAACCCATCCCAGAGACAGGCCAGGAACAGGGCTGGTGACAGACCTACCTGCAACATAGGTCCTTAATCCATCCAGGAGAGCAAGCTAGGTAGGAGATCACACCTACAGCACAGCTCAGGGGAAACAACTGGCTCTCAAGGCTGAGCTTAAATGGAGCCCTGGCTGATGGGCAGCAGGTGTGGGTGGGGTCCCAGAGGGGGCTGCCCAGGGCAATTAAAGCCATTAGCATCTGCAGGGTCCTGACATAAATATGAAGGAGCCATTTTCTGAGGGTTACTGGGCTAGCTGTATGGGTCTATCAGCTCATGACCACAAAGCAGTCTGGATTTTTGAGGAGGCTCTGCAGTCAAATTTGTGGTGAACACTCCAGCAATTAGCCTTGGACAGTTCTCTAGGTGTGCTAATTGGCATTACCCTGAATGCTAGAGCTGGGAAAGGGCAGCAGGCCAGCACAGAAACCCAGGGAAAATAGTCCCACTGTTACCCTACGTAGGAGTTTAAAATATGAGACCTTTGGCAATCTTTCATTAAAATAATCATTTAGATCAGAGTTTCCAACAGCTACAAAGTACCCATGAGCAGCAATTAAATGATGTTCCATTAAAACCATTAAATATTCCATTCAAGATAATCTGATTGACAGAAATTAGTACTTATGTTCCCCAGCCAGTTTTCCCACTTGGGATCTCATGGAATAAGTTGCGTTTCTGTATTACAGATTTAGACCAGAGAGCAGCTCTGTGGCTTCTTGGATGGGAGCCTGACTTTGGGCTTTCAGGGGACACGGTTCTAACATCATATTTATAGGGCTCAGAAAGTCAGCTGCCCAATAAGGGTAGGGCACTCCGGAGCAGGGCCGGCTGGTTGTTGAGCTGGTGTGTTCCTTCGCCTCTCTGGATGCCCAAGGGAAACCAGAATAACCGGAGCATGGCAGGGCACCTGCATTGCAGAGGGGCAGCAGGAGCTGTGCTAGCACCCTCCTTTTTCAACCTCCTTTGCTTCTAAAGGCTGACAGGATTAATCCTTTTGCTGAGAGTAGCTGGAGCTGATGGGGCTGAGCTCGGGAGGCGAAGGGGTGCTGGGGGGGAGCCGTCCATGCCGTCCCAGGGCCATCGCAGCTGTGGCATCTGCAGATGTCAGAGGCTTCCCTCACTCTCAGCAGGCTTCGTACTGCGTCAGAGGGATTATCTGTCGTGTGTGCCTGCCCTCCCTGGCGTCCGCCCAGCCTCAATACGTCTGTTTGCAAAGTTGAGCTGTCTCCTGACTAGGCTGCGGTTGGTTCCTGCTGTTTACTTTCCCTGATACCCACTGTGGGCTGGGACCAGACATCGGAGCAAAGGGAAGAATGACTCCCAGGCAGGCCAGGACTCTTCCAGCCACCTCTGGTGCCATCGGCAGACTGAAATGCCATTTTTGCTGCTCACACTCCCTGCAGGCTGCTGGGTTTTGGAGCAGGGTCCTTCTGATTTCAAAAGGAGAGGGCGGCTCTCTCAGCAGCAGCAGCCCTTTGAGATGAAAATGCCAGATAAATAGCAGCGTAAATGGGTCACAGTTGAAAGCTGAGGAAAAGATCAGTCGTGACCTTAGGATCAGATGGTCACAGAGCTTTATGGAGGGCCAGGTGGAGTGACATACTTACATGATCCCACTGGCTGCATTTTTATGATGCTATGGAGATCACACTTGTTTCAACAGACTAAAGCCTGTATGAACACATAGGTAGGTATTGAAAATGTATGGAATTTTCCTAATAAAGCCTCTTGGCTTCATCTTTTTAGAGGAAAAAGCAAGGTGCTCTGTAGAGCTGGCTGTGGGAAGAGGTTGGGTTAGCCTAACACAAAGGGACCAAATTAATTTTCATCTGGAATTCTGACAAATAGGTTATGTCTCTAGAGAGACACAAATTAGGGTCAAGTCTGTCATTTTGAGGAACTTACTAAGATCCAGGAATCAGTTCAGCATCCGTACAGCTCTTTCCATGAGGAAGGAACCGTGGAAGAGTCTTTTGCCTGCACTAAAACAACAATATAATACATTGCCCTCTCGATTTACCTGCGACTGACATTTGTTCATTGGGCCTGGACTCCTAATCCTGGCAGAAGCTATCACACCTGTGGGTGCTGCAGAAATGCTTTGGTTACCCCCAAGACTCACTGCTCTAGTGTGCTTTATCAATGCCAAGAAACTCAAATCCTTGGCAGTCACTTGCTGTAGTCTGGCAAGTTAGATGTTCCCAACACCTGGGAGAGTCTGTGTGGCAGAGCTTTTTCAGAGCAATTTCCCAAAGGTTCAGAGGCCTCTGGGGGTCTCTCACTAGGTTAAGTGTGCTCCATGCCTCAGAGCTGCCTGAGGGGAATGTTGGTGCTGTAAAACAATATCATGAGCTCTGATCATTAATCTCTGGAGCAGCACAGTCTGCCAGCAGGCAGGTTTGGAAAGAGGTGGATACAAGTGTAAGAACAGTACTTGGCATCAGCTTTCATATCTCATTTGGAAATTGGATCCTAGGACAGTTCCCAGCGAAACTGAGCTTCACTCAGGCATAGAGACTCTCCTAACGCTGGCAGTGGTTTAGAAAGTGCCTTAGAGAGTTCATGTCCAGAATGGAGCAGTGGGATTTGGAAATTTAATATCTAGGACACAAACAGATCATCTTCCTAGAGATCAGCATTTAAGCTAAGTGTTTAGATATACAAAATCTGAAAAGGCTTGACGAGCAGCAGCCCTCCCTTCGAGCCAACCTCCCTTCTCCTCTTCACTTCCCCCATCCAAGTATGTGTTCCCACAGCATAAAACATTACACTTGCACAACTATAGCTTGAAGCTGTTTGGCTCTGAGAAAATACAAGTACACAATTTTTATGAAGTGTGGTGTTCTGAAACACATACACACCTGTAAACCTTTTGTCCTGTTATATATTTTCTTACAAAACCAAAAAAAATACAATGGCCTAAAAGCCACTGTGCTCTGGAACAAGCTGGCTTTGCACACTGAAAAGGCGCTTGTCTCTTGGCGTCCTCATGCTCTGTAACCTCTGGAGAAGGACCTTACCTCCCCCACACAGAAACAAATGTCTTTCTTTGTATTTTTTTTTTCTCCAGGCTGGTAATTACGGGGGAACCTCCTGAAAGTGGCTCCTTACTGCCTTCCCTTTTCATGGCTTGAATCAGAAGAAATATGTTTCTTAATCAGCTCTACTGGCCACCATAAACCAGTTAGTTATTCTGTTTCAGTAATTTCACTCCTGTGAGAAAACCATTTATCAGGGCAACAAGCTAATGACAATGTCTAGTATAGAAAGGAGCACCGAAAAGCAACTATACAGGCTGTAACCCACACCTCAGCTGAGGCACCTACCCTGCAACGTTCCTCTCATATTTAACCCAGAGTAATTATTACGTAAAGCCTAGTTGAGCAAAGTCTGTTTTCTCATGGCATCCATCAAGGGTTTGAGCAAAGTGTTGGATCTGGTGTAGAATAATCCCAGTACACCACTGAACTTGTGCCCTCCTCAGTGCTAAGAGCTAACAGAGAGATAACCAGCTCAGAGAAACATCGGTGTTGCCCAGTTAACCACCAGTGCTGAAGCTGGGGATGCCCACAGCCCTTCTCTAATATCTTCCAAGCAAGGAGCTTTACATCCGTCAGCAGGTTAATCATCACTGTCTCACTCTGTGATAGAGATGGAGAAACCAAAACACTGATGATTTAAGTGACATATTTAAGAGACAGAATGATATATTAGGAAATGTAATTGTATATACAATAACATAACATTATTTAGAGATCTTCAGCTCTGTGCAGAGCAATTAAACCAATCCAGAGCACCCAGAAGATCTCAGCTAATGTGGTGTAACTGAAACCGCGAAGCAGGGAGGATGCCTATAATAGGGTTCTAATAGCCAGCTCCCCAAAGTAGCACCTAGAAACCTCAGAGGAAGGTGAGTCTCTCTGAAACACCACTCCAGCAGTCACTGGTATGCTTTTAGAACAGAAGCATGACTCCAGCCCAGCAGTCTATCATAATTAAAGGAGTACTGCGATGGAAGAGAAGCACCCTTGGCATGGGAAGTGGCTTCTGTAGAGAAGACAGAGCATTTCAGTCAGGGCAGACGTGTGGTAGGGAGCATGGTCAAAGCAGAACATTGTAAAGGGACTGGCTAGACACTAGCAAGGAGAACAAACCTGCCAAGCATTTGCTTCAGCCCCAGGAATCATCATCAAGTGAAGGTTTCAGCAGCAGCCTCAGGATGGGAGAGTCATCCCCTGTTCGGATGTAAGCAGGTAGAGTCAGTACAGACTCGGAGGGGAGCCCCTATTGAACATATTTTCCACTAGAAAGTAGCAAATGACTAACGATGATGGCAGTCATTAACAACACAACAAGTTAGGAAATAACATCCAAAGACAGCAGTACCTCATCTGAGTAAGCATGGGCTGGTGGAGCATCGGCCCTGCAGCTGCCCGGGGGGAAGGCTGGGCTCAGGCAGGTGCTACTGGTGACAACGGGAAGACTGGGAATCAATGCCACCAGAAACAAATATGAGGGAACAAAGTACTATTTACAGGCAAGAACATGTCAGCTGCAGGGTTTGCATGAGGTTCTGGTGCCATGAACAATAGAGAAGTGTGGATGAAATGTCACTACGGAAGCGTGGGTGTAGCTGATAGCAGATTGCCAGCAGATAGGAAATATTCCCCCCCTCTCAGATCAAAAGGAGCTGGCAGAAGCATCACTGCTTGCACTCCCCAAGGACAGAAATAATGCAGCTGCTTTGCTGCTTTACTGACAACAGTGAGCGTGTGCCTCTGGGAGCTAATACGGCCCAAATGACATTTTCCTGGAACTGCTAGAACCACACATGGATACACTGGGGCATTTTAATAGCAGTTTACCAAACCCAGCCACACTCAGGTAGCTTTTTTTAAATGCCACCATGCTGTTAACATGCATATCGAAGGACCTGGAGCAACATTGCCAGCTGGGTGACAGCTGTTCGGTCACATCCTTCCCATCCCTGCTACCCTGGGTGACTGACAGGGCACAGGATATGGCCGTGCTGGGACAGCATCAGCATTCCTCAGCCAGCTTTCCGCCGGGTGCTGCTAGCAGCATGGATTCAGGGAATTCTGCTCAGACAAACGAAGGATATGGTTTCCATGTTACACTTCAGAATGACGTACCAGTGACAGCTGCTTTACTGGGAAGCGGGACAGTCACGCTCCCCCGCTCCCTCCCCTTCCCTGGTCCCTGCACGTCCCTCGCTGCCCTTGCATCTGATTTAGCAGCTGTGCAGCTGCTGTGGAGCTGGTGGAGCAAGCTGGAAATAATTTTTCTTTTTTGGGGGGATTTGTTTTCCGTGGGATTAGATAGCTGAGCCAACTTACCCTGCAGCCACCCAGATGCTAGATGAGGGTGATGAGGAAGAGAGGAACATACTGGTGGGGGCCCATGGCCTGACGTACAGGAAGGTGGGCCTGACCGACCTTGAGGTTCAGGTCCCTCGTCACCATTTTGTCATACTTTCCCCTTTGCACTCCTCCTCCACCTTCCTCTGGCACATCACCAGCCTCTTTGCAAGGAATGTCATTCATCTGGAAGTGGCACTACTGATTTTCTGCCCCTCCTTCCTCAATAACCCAGCCAGACCGGTCACATAGGAGCACATCAGGAGACATTCAGAGTCTGCAGGAGCAATGTTCATAGTGATGCCCAAATAGGGAAGCGGCATCTTGGGTTGGTCATTAGGCAAGAGAAGGGCTTGTTGGCTGGTTTAACATCCAATAAATTGTTTCACATTGCAGATCACCTGAATACCTATGGATGCTGATCAGCCTTGCTAGGAGGTCCAAGGTACAGTTATGGCCTGAAAATAATTTTAGCACACTGGCAGCATGAGCTGATCGGAGTCATTGGCGTAATGCAAATGGGGAAAAGTGTAAATGGACAAAGCTGCTCAGCACCATCATTTTCCAAAAGCAGCTTAGCTGATTTCCAAATGGAGCTAGAAAAGCTGTGATGCAAATTCATATCTTCCAGCAATACATTTCAAGCATTCAGTGACTTTCCAGTGATAAGTGCCATTTCTAGAATAAGTTAAACCCATGCTGTTACAGAATAGGGAACACTGTTTATAAGTACTGTGTAGATTTTTATAAGGCAAATAGCAGATTGAATAACTCCTTCTACAAGTTCATTACCAGGAGCCAGTGTTACGGGTGATTAAGGCAGCCAACTGAATTTACTGCTTTCTACAGTACTTCAATATGACCAAGCAGTGATATCTTTGTCAGTTAGGATCAGACTGACTTAATAAAGAATTCAGTATATTTGAGAGGAGGGTTAGTTTTAACTGAGTTTGTTGACACTTCTTTCTTACTGTGTAGTTTATAAATATTCTCTCCCTCTCATGCACTACCCATAACAGAGAAAATGATTTACTGGCAACAGGCACAATCCAGCAGCAGCAGCTGGAGCTCTTGTTGTTATTGACTGCATGGCCTCTGCTGCTCTTACCAAACTTACACTTTGACTAAGGCCAAACAAACTAATTCCAATGAAAGCAAGAACTTTAATGGTTCTTGCTTGAACAGCTTCAGTTTTCACAAAAAACTTGCTAAAGCTTCACTGAATATTTATTAAGAGTACACATGTATTTCTACATAACCCATACCTCCCAGTTTACTCTCTCCCCTATAGGCAGGGAGTACATGACTGGCAATAAGGATGAAGCATTGAAGCGCTGTGATTGACCCTGCTGCAGTTTCAGAAACACTGAAAGACTTGGATAAGTTGATGTAGAGGGTTACTTCCCTTTCCCAGACGCTGATGTCTGATGATAATTATTTCTATTCTTGCATTCTTCTCTGATTCCCCAACTACTCTTTCTATTTACTGCCATAGCTGTAGTGTTGCAAAATTCAGAGAATCCTTTTCACCCACATTTCCTCCTTGTCAGGAGTAAATTCAGTCTGCTATATCAGATGGTTTTTTTTCTCTGTCATCTTTTCACAAACAAAGGACCCAATCTGTCCTTGGTTCTAAAAGCTGGATCCAAGGGACAGAAAATAACTGTGAGATGACCTTGGAGCCAGGTTTCTGGTTTGAAATGCCTTCAGAATGTAGCTTTTCCATGTCACTGAATGATTGCCAGTTACTGACAGGCCCATCTTGAGCTGCATGCCGCCAGCACAGCTTCCCTTCCATTGACCTCCGCAGCAGCCGCTCTCCTCCCAGGGGGAGCGTCTGCTGTGTGTTTTCCAAACAGATTCCTCACGCAGTCGGCATTTACATTTCCGATTAACCTTTCGCAAGGAGTCGGGTTTGTCTGAAACCAAGCTGGTGATGGAAGCTCAGCCAACATCACTTCAGTTAAGTGACACCTGCGGTGACGCCGTCACGCTTGCTTCCAGCGGGAGGATCAAGCCCCGCAGCTCAGCTTGAAAGTCTCAGCTTCAAGAATTGCCTTCTTGATTTAGACCCAAAATAAAGCACGAGGAGTTGCATTACAAGATATCTGTGCACTCTGCAGGTGGTTAAAAGCATTTTTCTTTCTGACTAGTGGTAGGTAATGTATCCAAATTATCGATTAATAGCAGGATCTGCTGCAAAGGGAAATCATCCCACTTACTTCAAGAACTGATCTTATATTTCTACCTATCAGTTAGTGCTTCGATATGAGTTATCATCTTTAAAGACCATGTTTGAAATACAAATACTTGATAATATTAAACTAAGACATACATGAAATAGCACCTGTTCTGAATAAATAGATATTCCCTTCAAGTTCCACCTTTCAGAAAAGCCTGAAAATGAAACTGACTAATCAGCCACAGAAGCATTAACTTTGTAATTTCTCATTGCTCTGAGGCCTCGTCTATACATGGATTTTGTAGGATTGCAGCAAAATACAGCGAGGAGGGTTATATTTGTTTACTTTTAAAACTAAAACTGTTAAGACATGGACATGGAAGAAATACAATACTAGATGTTAGAAAAGCCACAACGATGGGTGCAAGAAACAAAAGCAAAAGAAATATATACGTTAAACTTGCTTACAATTCTTTGATCTTCAAGACTAACCAACACTGGTTTAGGAAAAAAGTATTATCCTGACCATAAAAGGGAGGGTTTTTTTCTGCATCATTGAGCATAACTGCTGTTCCAGGTTCTGGGCCATTAACTTTGAGTTAATTAGGCATGTGTGCAAACTGCATCAAAGCTGTGACTTCAAACTTTAACTCTTGTAGAAGAACCTGCCACGTGTTCGTGGCCGGGCTGGTGTGGAGATGGGTGACGGGACAGCCCCGGCAGTGGGGACAGCCTCTTCCTTCTCACCCTTCTCCCTGGGAGCAGCCCCAGCTTATTGAAAAAGCTTTTCTCTCTCATCTACCCACAGTTAGAGTCAACACCAGCTTTCCAGCTCTGCAGCTTTCTCTCTTTTGCTTCCTGAAAGGTATTTGTCAAGAAGTCCTGGTTGGAAAATGGTCATCCTGTTCAATAATAACAGTTTTGGGAGCAGATGAGTGGAGAGAAGATTTTCCAGCCTCAGGAACTGGAGATAAGACACCTCATTTTGTGAAACAGCCTAGGTTTTGGGGGCACATTTAAAGAAATGAGGAAATAAATACACCCTGGCTTAGACTTGGCTCTGTCATACAACAAGGCTGGCACATTTTTGTTCCAAAAAGGGAAGTTGTGCTATATCTTTCTTGCTTCTCAAATTAAAATGAGGCCTGCCACTCCAAAGATGATTCTGATCTAAACAGAGCTCAAGATTTTGCAAAAAAGAGTTGGTAGGTATAAAGACTGGCATTTATAAATGTCAGCATAACAGAAATTTTAACTTTTCTGTCCAAAATAACATTTTCAGTTCTTCAGTCTGGGAAAATATGAAGCAATTCAATGAAGTTACAGTGATGCTTTGGTTTACTGGGGGGAAGAAAAATAAAAAAGGTTTTCATTCTTTCCACAGTTTCATTAAACATTTTCTTCACAGGAGGATTTGCTGGAATAGTTAATGTGGAATAAAATATTCCACAGTATCCGGTCCAGGATAGAAATATTCAGATGCTGGTACCCAGTTGTCTTTTCCTTACTTAGTTTAGCCCACTCAGGGAATTTAATTAAGCTAAAAAGGACTTTTGTTTGGAGTAGTGTTTCAGGAACAGAGATGTTCAGGAATCAGTTTAAATTGTAAATGAACCTAAGCTAACTCCAGAGCAATTTCCTAACACTAAGTCTTATTTTATTGCCATATATTACTGGGAAGAGATGGAAAATAGAGATGTACAAAATCCCCAGGCAACTTCAGGACAGCCTTCAAAAGCAAGTGCTTCAGAGAAATCC
This sequence comes from Caprimulgus europaeus, assembly GCA_907165065.1. The sequence goes on along the minus strand of OU015534.1, from coordinate 26,163,697 downwards.
CATTACTGCATTGGACAACTTTCCCTTTTAGAGATTTGTTTCCCACAGAAAAACCCATGGGAACAAGACAACAAGCAGAAAGACCCGGATTGTGAAATCAAATCCACGCTCATGTCCCCGCCAGACCGGGAGCTGGCAGAGGGTCTGTCCTCAGGAAGGACTTCACACCTTGTTCCCACAGCCAGTTTTGAGGGGGTTTCATACTTCAAGCTGAGAAAAAGAGGTGGGAAAGGGGCCTGTTTATAACTTTGCAAATAGTGCAGAGGAGTTAAAAAGCCCCCAACCAATCAATTCTTGCTTCACGCAATACGGGAAGCGTCTGGCACCCGACTGCATCTGCTTAGGAGGCCGATCTAAAACAAACAAGCGGGAGCACGTCCTCACACACTCTGTCATTACACTCTGGATCATCCAGAGGCCGAAAGTATCAACAGCTTTAATATATGACTAGCTAGAGTAAAAAAAAATAAAAACAAAAACAAAATCAGGCAGAGAGATTATGAGAGCTGATGGTCTGCTCACAAGAAATCTCCAAGCAGCGGTTAGCAGCCAGGGCATGAAGGAGAGGGATTGTCTTGTATTCGCCCCCTTCGATGTGCTGAGTCAAAGCATGGCAAAGAGCAGCGATTCGTGCCGTTGTGCAGAGCGCCCTTGAATTTAGGGGGTTCAGCTGGTGTGCAGATCTAGGAATGGGTTAAAGCAAAGCTGAAAAGCTGCTTGAGGCTTTTGCTGAGGTTGTAATTAGGACTTAGGAGCCACGTATTTTACCTGTGTGCTCCTGTAAGCACACACTGCCAGTGCTGGCAGCTGCCAAACTGTGCAGCTACGGAAGGGGCACACACAGCTGTTCAGAAACGGTAAAAATCCGCATGAGTAAAAGTTCTGTCTGCACGCCCACTGCAAGAGCCCAGGAGAAACTTATTTTACACCACAGACAAGCACGTACACTCCACCATGAAAGAACTTGCCTAGCTTTATATCAGGGATGTGTTTCTATACAATGTCAAAGCTGCTGGCACACAGGAGACTTTAGTATAGCGCAAGACACTTGAGAAAGAGGTAAAAACAGCATTATGCTGCAAAAATGTGGTCTGAAAATCATGTGCTGTTGTCAGAAGCTGGAATGTAGTTCCACAGCAGTGTGGCTGGGGACTTCCCATCTATATTTAGGGTGTTGCAATCCAACCCTCTCGCCCACACATTCTCACCCACTGCAGGATGCCAGCACTGGCATTTCTGGTGCAGAAAGCCAGCCGGCTCCCCGCACCCCCTGCCATGTCAGTGTTGCAAGTATCAGCCCTCGGGTTGTGGTGAGAGCGCGTGGTGAGGCAGGACTCGGAGGCAAAACTGTTCATTGCTTCCAACTGCTGAGGTGATTGAGAGGGAGAAGTGACTCAGAGTTCTCAAATACTTGATAGCACATGGCATTAAACCTACGTGCCTAGTTCTCATAGGAGCTGTTTGCACAGCAGCCGAGGCTGACCCACAGAGTGGGCCTTGATAACCTCTCGTGCTGCCAGCCACGGCGGGGTTATTAACAACCCTGCAGCCGACGAGGCTTTACGTGCAGGTCCCGGCGAGCACCAAGGTGGTATTTACACTGCGGTGTCTGTGCACATTCCCACGCTCCCAGCCAACAGGAGCAGGGACTTGCATTGCTCCTGACCATCCCATCCGTACCATAGAAATGTGTATCCTTCACTACTCACACCAAAAGAAACCTTCAGTTTCAGATCAGAAAGCTGATACTCTCTGTTGCTCGGATTTGCTGTTCACATGAGCCAGCCCAGAAAGCTTAGGTGCAGCCTTTTTGTTCTCGCTCTGTAAGTTTGAGACTTATTCAAACAATTGCCAGGCAGCATGAGGCTTTTTTTAGTGAAGCCCCACGTACACCCACACACACTACTCATGATGTCGCTTCCTAATATTTTCCTATCAGTCACTGCAGCACACCAGGATATCCATACTGAGATTTGCCCTTCCCTCTTGATTCATGAGGAGTTGTCATCGCATGTGGCGCGGTGGCACTTACGTGTCCTCTGGACGCAACTTCCTGAGCACAATAGTAAAAGTAGGGCAGTGAGGAAGTAACCCCTCGCTGCTACCAGAGCAGCGGCTGAAAACAATCACAGCATGGTAATTAAGTGAGCATTTAGTAATATACTGTAGTGAGATTATTTGACAAGCTTTGGGCAAGGGAAAATGGAAAGTGAAAGTTTAAAGATCTAGAACCAGATGTCGATTAAAAGCACATTGTACTCAGGCAGCATTTCGAACTCCTGCGATCTTTTTTGCTTTTATGAGAGCCCTCAGTTCTCGGAGTTGTGGTTTAACATGACAAATTCAATTTTCTTTTTAAAACATGTTTATAGCATTTGTGGTTGCAGAGCAAAGGCTGAAATACAGCTTCCAAAAGCACAGAAGACTACAAGGCTAATACTGTCCCCCCCCATCCTCCCCCAGCACAAATCATCTTTTTCTTATGATTTAAAAGTCTTTCCTTTTTAACTCTTATTGAGTGTTTAGGACTAACATAAAATGGTGCAACATCATCGCCTTTGCTTGGAGCTTCTGTTGCTGCAGGGCAGGGGTCTGCTGGAAGGTGACAGCCTCTCACCACTGTGGAACATTTAAAAATGATTATTTAGACCTAGTTGCTGAGGGTCAGAGCCAGGCTTACAGCAGCAGCTTCTTAAAATAGCAACCGTTTTACTCAGTTTATAAATCTAAATACCATTTATGGACACAACCCCACAAAGGGGGGTGGGATCCCCTTTTGATGTATGAAGCCTGTGTTTCAGACTGAGAGCATCAAATGAAACTGCCAAAATGAAGGCGCATCATGGAAAAACCTGCAGACAGATGGCAGAGGGGATATATGAGCATGGAATCGCATGCAAATCCAGAACCAGGCACTGCATCGTTGTTGCCTTGTGGTTGGTTTAACTGGTGAAACAGCCCCCAGTCTTTGCGAGTGTCCCTGGGGGGACAGCCATGTCCCAGCCCCTGCCATCAGCAGCAAGGACAGCAGAGCCCACGGTCACAGCGAGGTCACGCACAAAGCGCAAGGGGACTAGCACAGACTAATGCAAGAGTAGGTAAAAATTGCCTGGATGAGGACAAAGAAGTGATTTCATAATTAGTGCAGAAGCGAAACAGGCTGCTGCGTTCGTCACCTCTCCGGGGAGTGTCGTAACACCCGAACGTCCTGCGCCGGGCACCAGCGTCTCTCCCTTCTCCATGCAACACCTTGTACCTAACTCAGCACAGCTAGCGTCAGGGCTCGTGAACAAGGGCTTTTTTTGTGTAATCCTACACATAATTAGCGGTGGTATGAAAGGGCCTGAAGAGCTGGAGGATTTTTAGGTGCTTTTTTGTTGTTGCTGCAAGCAGGATAGAAACAGCGTTAATCACAATTAGCAGCACAGTGTTCTGGCTTCCAGGGACAACCTGTGGAGTGAGGCAGGGAGCTGCTACAGATGCCCTGTCCATCTCCAGGTAAAGGCAGATTTTTCCTGAAGCATAGCGGCCAGACCTCACACCTGCATCTACATGCATTTAGGATCTCAGCACATGGATGCACTGGCCTAAATATGTTGGGTTTACATCACTTGTTAATCACACAAAAGCTTTCTTTCATGTGGATGACACTGAGAAGAAAAATTTAGAGAAAGAAAAAATAAAGTGCAAGCAGAACCCAGAATACAAACATTTTACGCAAGAGTCCCTGAAACTGCACATTTTTAAACAAGCACTGTAGTTTAGTTCTAAATGTTGCATCTTTGTAAATGGAAGAGGCAGAAAATAAGTAAGCATAATAAGATATATTTGTATTTTCTATCTAAACATTTCAAAAGCCAGAAAGAGGATGGGGTAGGACTGGGTGCACAAGAAGTTAGTGTAAGACAACATTATTTATAAATAAACTCTCCGAGGAATGATACAGACCATTTTTCTAACACAAGACTTAAATTCTTGCCATATTTTCCTTAAACACTTTGAGGACTTTTAATTATGGTGTCACATCCAGATCTCTGAGCTAGTTTAGCAAAGCACTGTGAAGGGAAGGTGCCCAGTGCTGGCTCTTTGCTGCTGTCAGTGGGCTCCACAGAGGGGGTGAGTGGGCTCCGCAGGGGAACTGGCTCAAAGATCAATTTCAAAGCAAAAGAGTTCGATGACAGCTGAAAGAGTTTGTGCCTGTGAGCCATGTATATAGAGAGCTGTGCTGCAAGCCACAGTACAGGAAAGTAGGAAGACATTTCCACCAGCAGCCATCCTCGGCTCTAGGGAAACCCAGGAGGTATTTTTTGGTATGCTGGCTCTGACACCAGCCTGCAGCCACTGACCATTTCCATGTGTGTTAAGTGAAAACCCGAGTCCCTTTGGTCTGTGCAGTTTTGCACATTTGCCTTCAAATATAAGGCAGAGCCCCACACCTCCTCCTACCAGCAAGCCCAAATCGCTGACAGAGGTTGCGACTCCTTTTCTGCATCACTGGAGATAGATTGCTTGTACATCAGAGATTACTGCAAAGTCCAGACCAGACCATTCTTGTTTGTGGAGAAAATGAGAAAGTACAAAAGGTGACTGCGGGTTATGTTTATAGACGTACTGTGCAGCGGCAAAGCAGTACGGAAACCAGAGAATGCAGAAGGGCACCAAAAAATACCAGTTCCATGCGGATTTCGTATGTCACCTACCTGTGAATGATCCGCACAGGGATGGGGTACTAGCTGGCTGCAGCCATGCCCAAAGTAGGACAACAGTATGCATTTAAAGCATCTTTGGAAATCAAAGCAGTAGTTGAATTCTAGATGTAAAGACCATGCATTGATGCATATACTTGGGCAAGACTAGGCAAAATTTTACAAGCAACCATAATTCAAGCATTTCTCTTGCATGGCCAGTTTTGCACCCATGCTTATGTTCTTTTGACACAGATGTAGACGAATAATTTCTGCACTGATGCAACATCCATTTGTGTAACACACAATGTTCTGAGACATTCACCAGAAATTCTCAGGGAGGAAATCCTGACTGCTTGGTGCTGCCTTCATACAACCTTCCCTTCCTTCCCCTTCTCTGTACAGTGCAGAAAGTACAGGGAACGTCCTCTGCCATCAGCTGAACAGCACAGATCCCTTCCTATTTACTTCCCCATATGGCTCAGGTTCATTTACACTATTCACAAATCAATACACTGTGTTGTCAGATGCAATTTAATGACATAAAATAGAAGTTACCTTTTTTCTCTCTCTCCTGTTGCTCTCTCCTGGTGTGCTATACACCCTCCTTTTTCTGTTTAGTACACAAACATTAATATGTGCATTTAATATGGTATTTTGTCTCTGGTTTTGAGATAGCCTGCTACTTCTGCCTAAGTTGTTCTGAATGCTTGTGCCAACTCTCTTGGAATAATTAATCTTGCAGTAGGGTCAGCAGATTCTCAATATTGACTTCAAAAGAGTTTAACCTTAGCCAAAAATTTTGAAGCAAATACTTCTTATTTTTCTGAGAGAAACAGTACATCTTGATGTTCTTGCTAATGCTTTATCCACCCACTGTGACTCTTGATACAGTCTGTGATTGGGATTACAAAGGTTTGGAAAATGCAGGGGAGGGAATGGAAAAACCCTAGAGCTCCTGGTTTGGGATCTAGCTGAAACACATTGATGGATGCTGATAGCATGCAGGCACTCGAGTTACAACAAAACACCCACTGCCACAGAGATGTCTATAAATAAAAGAATACTGAACTTTGCTCTTCCACCTCCAGCTCATTTCAAAGGGGGCAAATTATAGTCTCATATATTATACTCATATATTACTCTCAAACGGTTTTTAAGATGAAAAGACCTTTTTTTTCTGTAGATGTACATGCCAGTAGCTTTGAAAGCAGGTTTCATTATGTGCCTATAATTAGTTTTGCAAGTATGACACGTGTTTGTATGGAGAGGTTTACCTTTGCCAACATAAGCGAGCAGTGAGCCATTTGCAATCAATAGCGCCCAATTCTGAGCTATAACCCGTATGCTGCCGAGCATCTGCTGTCCACCCACTTCTGCTGTGTTTTGTAAACACTTACTGGCCCTTGCAGCTGTTCTGCGTAACTGGAAGATAATTCCATCAATACATATTTGGCATACATTTGCACCTTCCCCTGCCCCTATTGGTTTTTCCGACCTGCGCGGTACATCTCCCAAGTACCGGCTCTACTCGCTTCTTACCAAATACAAGCATCTCTGACAACATAGAAAGTCTCTTCCTGACTGGAGGTCACATTGTTGTACAGCAAGAGCCTTGCTAACGCCAGGAGTGATTTATTATTGGCTGGAGATTTTGATCTGATAGCGTTATTTGTGTTGGTAGATTGCTCATGTGTCAGGATTAGTGCAAGACACCGAACAAGGAACACAGTGTTCTGCTCCTATTTATGTTTCTTGCTATAGTTCCCTCAAAGACTAACGTTATTAACTTTCACTGTCAAATGACACTCAATTTCAGGTCATTTATACCTGACTCTTACACCTCAGGAGTTCTTAGACGAGCTTAAATCTGACAGAAAGCTGAAGTATAAAGGTAGCAATGTGTAATACATGTATTTACGTCAAAATGGACATTTGCGGATGGCTCCTGTCGTGATTTAGGACCTCAAGCCATCAGCAAAACAGTAGAAGCTATATTGACTTCAGTGGCATTACTCATGTCCTTTGCTATGTATGGTCTCAGTGTTTCCTTCCTGGAAGTTTTGGAGTGACACTCATGAAAGACAGACCTGATCCTTCCCCATCAGACTCTCTGGCAAAGGGACACCTACATTTCACAGGGCAGAGGGGCCTCCAGCATGCTCAGCAGCTCCACACTGCAGGGGCCCAGCTTTCTGCAAATGCTCCCAACAGTGACTCTGCTGGGACTGGTGTCATTGCATGTGCAGGGACACTGCTGGGACCGGTGGCACGGCATGTGCAGGGACACTGCTGGGACCGGTGGCACTGCATGTGTAGGGACACTGCTGGGACCGGTGGCATCGCAAACCTTTGGAAGAATGAAGCAGGATGAGGTCTGCAGAGAAAAGCCTGCAAAGCAAATGCTTCTCTGTGCCTAAGTTTTCGGGTTGTGTATACACTACCCCCACCCAGGCTTTCTTTGAATTAAGGAGCTGCAGCCTTCCCCCTCTGCAGCACAACTCCACTTATGGCCAGGGCTGGGATAGTACCTGCCTCATTCGCCCTTGGCTGTGAGAGGTTAAGTGACTAAAACAGACGCCCATCTATTGACTGCACTGATGGTAACAACCTGCATGCAGGACACGAAACAGGAAGCAAGCAAGGGCAGATTATATGCACAGAAGACAGATCTATTTAGTCAGGGGCTGACGTTTTTACATCGCTGCTTTCCAGCACACAAGCCTGCAAACACAGAATAGTTTCCACTGTTTCCCTTTTCACACACGCTCAGAGTTTTCCAAATCATTCACCTTTGGCGAAAAGCTTCGTGCCTGGCCCCTGCTAGAAGGTCAGCTTGTTTTGAAACATGAACACAACTCTTTCAGTTGTCCAAGATGCCAGGCAGCAAATGAATTTGCTTTTAGATCTGAGGGTTTTTTAACTTCATCACTGTCACAATTCTTTGTGCACTCCAACCTTCCTTAACATTTATAGCTCATTTTTTGACCGAGACTTTTGCATTCTGGTATACAGAATTATCTCAAAATAATTTAAATATCTAACAGGGAAATTAGGTCTCCCATTGCTACATAGAATGATTTTTTTATTTAGCCAAAACTATTTTAGTCCTGTACTTTTTGTGCCATTGTCAGATTTTATGTGTGCATACTGACATTTGCATCATTTCCATGAAGGAGACGGAAAGGTTTCAGGGAAACACAATGCAAAGTCCAGGAAGAAAAAACTTTTCATATGTGGGAGAAAGGAAACAACAGTGCCAAGGTTAACCAGGGAAGTTTTTTCCGTTATGCCACGCAGGGTTTGCTCCCCAGTTCTGGCAGCATTCAGCCTGGCATGTACTCTCTAAACCATCCATTTTCCCCAGACTGGTGGGTTTCAGCCAGGTATTTCTGTCCAAACCTACAGTTCCCCTATAGTCTGTCAGCAGAACAAGTACAAACAGATGCAATGCCAGTAAGACTTGACTCTCATGGCGTTACTGAAAAATCCCTCTGCACAGACCGTTATTTTCCAGCCACTCCTCAGCTAACGAATGTGGATCCGCCCCTCCTCCTGAGAGGTGATCAGGAGGGGGGCAAAAAAAAAGGAGAGAAAGACTGAGATGATTCCCTCATGGGTTACGGTACCCTTTCCAAACACCAAAAGCAGTATTTTTTTCCCCCTACCTTCACCCAAGATCCCAACCCAGGCTCATGATCTCATCAGTCAGGACAATCCCACTGAGCCAGACCTTACAAAGTCAAGTGTGTAGGTTGCTGATGACATGGAAAAGGCCATAAGATCATGTCCTAGAGCCTACAAATCTTTCAGTGATTCACAGAGAGTTGAAGTTAACAGGCTATAACAAGAGAGACACACGCTTCCAGCCTGCCATCCCACCTCTCCCTCTGCTCTCAGCCATTTTGCCCAGGATCTGCTCCTGCACTTCCATTTTAACTCATAGAAATACCAGAAAGCGATCCAGAAAAAGGTTGATACATTTTGCATTATGTTAGAAAGATAAATTAGCTCAGTTCAGAACTGGTTCATAGATGGTGCAGGACTGCATAGCCAAGAGCGAGCAGAGGAAAGGAAAGAGGAAGGAAGAGGCAGGGCAGGGAAGAAGAAAAAACAGCAAAACGAGCTATCACATTGGCTAGACTGCCACGGTAAATAATGCTGAATACCTACAGCATCTCATCCTGGCTGTCAACATAGACCTTGGCTGGAACGGGAAGAATAACAAGGAAATTAAGAAATAGTGAGACTTGGTGGAACAACAACCAAAAAAAAAAACCTGTAAATGTCTAATGATAAGATGCAGATTGTAAGTGAGCATATTAACAAGTGGAAAAAATCTCCTGAGAGACAGGATCAGTTTTAAACCGCACTGGAGCTATCTCCTCCTTCCAACTTTCTTCTGTTTCTGTGATTATACTTTGTTGACTCTGATAATTTACTGCACTGCCTCTATAAAGTTACGTATGTTAGATCATTTTGCCGCTCAGCTTCCATTTCCCACAGAGACCCCATTTGATATTTCTTAACAAACCTCCTTTTCTAGGAGAAGACCATTTCAATAATGACTGCAATGGCAACAACATTTCATTGAGAGGCATCACCTCAGTTCACATCATTACAGTATTTCCATTTGTCCCAGCTACACACAAATTAAAAAACCAGGAGGGATAAAAATAAGAAGGCTGGACATTTTAAATACAGTATCTTCATATATGCAACCTGCACCTCAGATAGCCTCCCCTCAACTAAAGACCAACTTTCTTTGTTCACATTATCAAGTTACCCACCAATAGCTCAAAAATCTAGAGTTGGATAAAGATGAGAAGCAGGGAGGCTGCCAGGAAAGATGTTTAGGATGGCGCTTTCTCTTGTATTACCAGCACAGCTGATGAACTGCAGTTTGTTTTACAGTTATCTTACAGTTAAAAGTCACATGGAACTGTAGTACACAACAGAAAACATTCATCTCAAGACTGGAAAAAAGCATTCATGGAAATAAATAAAATAATTCTGACAAAATACACAAGAGAAAGAATTATATTCATTACACTAGGGAAAAATTACTAAAAATATTTGTTGATGACACAAGACAAGGTCAGAGTTTAGAGCTGAATCTTTAACCCCTAGTGCTTACCTGGTTACTGCCTGCTGTCCTTTCTCCATACTTCTGGTACAGAACACCAGAATTATTCAATGTTACTGTTTTTACCACTCCTTCCTTACAGCTATTCACCACAACATAGGTGACAAAGGTGACCAAGGACTTAAATACTCCAATCCTGCTCCATAAGAAACCTTGGGATTTTAGACAACTTAGTGTTTCTATACCTTTTTGTTTCCTCATTAGTGAATCATTCATTTTTTTGTACCTTTCTGGCCTGTTTTCTTGATTTCAGTTATAACCTCTGTATGACAAGTGGGAGCCCAAATGAATCTCAGATGCAACAAAGCATATAGTCTCACTGCATGACAGTAGAAAAAAGTCCTTATGACCTTCATAGGGACAGAGTCACTTCACGTTTATTACACTACTGTAGAGTTAATTTATTTTTCATATTAGAGTTTGCTTGCACATCTTGTAGATGAATACCTCATTTGTTTGATGCTTTTTGCACTATCCCATTTCAAATGAATTCCCCATATGCAACTTCATCCCTTCATCTTTTGGTACAAGCCAAAGGCTTTTTTTAATCTTCTTGGGAATCTGGATTTATTAAAAATAAAGAGCAATAGTGAAGAAAGATACAGAGAACAAAAACCTATACAAAATCACAACTAGTCTAAAACTTTGACACTCACAGGAGAATACTGACTGCACTTGCACCACTGACTAAAATGAATGGGTATTGCACATTCAGCCACCCAGCTCAGACACCTGGCAAGTCCTTAGAAGAACAGAGTTTTATTTCTCCACAAAGTCTAACTCTAAGCAAAATACTGAAATGTTTGTCTTGTTGCTTACAACATTATTGTTTTTAAAAGAACAGCCTTCACCCTATAAACAAGGAACTCAAGCATTTATAATAATATAATTTAAATAGAACATGAATAGTTTAAAATTGGGTTAAAAAAGTCTGGCTTGTAGTGCTTAATGGAAGATGGAAAATAACGCAGTCAACAGAGAAACATTATACTTCACAAGGGAAATGTTCTAATCTATTCTTAACTCACTTTTATCAATAATCCCCATAGCTGGCTTCTGGCCATCCCAGATGAATAATTTAGAGCCAGGAAAAAAAGCAATTTGGACAGACATTATCCACATCTGTAATTCATCTGCCTTGCTATATTAAGTCATTCACCTGTTAAAAACTAATTTACTAGTATATAGATGAATATACTTAAAGGTTAAACAGCTAAAAATAGCACTGCCTCCAGGATTTTCTATACTGTGAAATACATAAATTATCCTTGTCAGTATGCTGCTATAAAAAGGCATTGGCTTGTATTTCTAGAAACAGACATTTCAAAGTTCAGTCAGAGGTTACATTTTGCAAATACAGCTTGAATAGCTTTGCAGTATATATAAAAGTGTATGTTTTGTTTTTAAAGATACTTTATTATTGCCATTATTCATCAAAAAAGCTATCAGACTCACCATAAGTGAGTAGTAGCACATGCCTAAGACTAACACAATTATAATTAATTTCTTCAATTAAAATTTTTTTGTAAATGCTCTACAGCTGATCTAACTTAAACTTGCACATTTTGTTTCTGCAAAGTCACTGCCCAAACATGCTCCTTATTCCTCAAGAAGGGTAACTGAGCAGTTGCAGCTCCTTCTTCCCTCCCACCACTGCTTTTTTCCCCAGCTGGACCCTGCACCCCGTAGCCCCTTGCTCCCAGTCGGGCACCTGATCGCTTGAAACACAAGGGAACCATTGCCAACAACAGTCCACCAGCATCTATCCCCCACCAAGTTTCCACTCCTAGCTCTCTTGGGCTAGAGGTAACATGGTTTTGTTCCCTCTTGAGCATAATGAATAAAAACATTTGCAAAGCTGCACATGTGCATCGCAGCCCTGGTAGGGCCTCGTAGAATATTTATTGGTTGTCATTATATACAAGATGGAAAAAACGCTCTTTGACTCTGGGGAGCCTGAGATTACTTTCACTGGCCTGAAAGAGATAAAAAAGGGTTTCCATCTCAAATTTGCATCTGGAAATCACTGAGATGTAGAGTTAGCTCTATGGCTTATGTCTCCAGAGGCCAGGTCATCATCCCTCGGTGCCACTCAGCAAGGCCTTATTAGAAATGAGTGAAGTTGTCTGCGTACAGCCACTGTCTTGCAGTTTCCTTCTGCTAATGAAAATGCAGCAGAAAAGCCAACGTGGCAGAATGCCAGTTACATTAAATACAAAACATGCAGCTAGTAAGCTTTTGTCCATAAAAAGTTATCCGAGGGTCAAAACAACAATGGAAAATTGAAATTCCAGTGTCAACACTATGCCAAGTATTGTCAGAAACAGAGAGGGTTTCTGCTCCAACCAAGCAGATGGAAATTATTCTATTGCCTCTAGATAAAGCAGGGCTCCCACCTGGGAGCTGACTGCACAACTACATCCCCTTTCAGCCATGCTCCATGCAAAGCACCTTTCAGGAAGGTGGTTTGATACTGCAGTTATTTTTACTATAGCTCCCTATTTCTCTTGTCCAGAGATGCTGTGGTGGGTTGACCCTGGCTAGAGACCGGATGCCCACCAAAGCCCACTCTATCACTCCCCCTCCTCAAATGGGCAGGGGGAGAAAATTATAACGAAAAGCTCGTGGGTGGAGATAAGGACGGAGAGAGATCACTCACCAATTACTGGCACGGGCAAAACAGACTCGACTTGGGGGAAAAAAAACAAATTTACTTTATTACAAATCAAAATCAGAGGAGAATGAGAAGTAAAACCAAATCTTAAAACACCTCCCCCATCCCTCCCTTCTTCCCGGGCTTAATCTCTTTCCCGATTTTCCACCTCCTCCCCCCAGCAGCACAGGGGGACAGGGAATGGGGTTAGGGTCAGTTCATCACACGGTGTTTCTGCCGCTGCTTCCTCCTCAGGGGGAGGTCTCCTTCCCCCGCACCAGCGTGGGGTCCCTCTCACGGGAGACAGTCCTCCACCAACTGCTCCAACGTGAGTCCTTCCCATGACTGACAGCTCTTCACGAGCTGCTCCAGTCTGGGTCCATTCCATGGGGTGCAGTCCTTCAGGAAGGGACTGCTCCAGCGCGGGTCCCCCACGGGGTCACAAGTCCTGCCAGCAAACCTGCTCCGGCGTGGGCTCCTCTCTCCACGGGCTACAGGTCCTGACAGGAACCTGCTCCAGCGCGGGCTTCCCGCGGGGTCACAAGTCTCCTTCGGCATCCACCTGCTCCGGCGTGGGGTCCTCCACGGGCTACAGGTGGTCATCTGCACCACCATGGACCTCCATGGGCTGCAGGGGGACAGCCTGCTTCACCATAGTCTTCACCACCTGTTGGGGGGGGAATCTCTGCTCCGGCGCCAGAGCCCATCCTCCCCCTCCTTCTTCACTGACCTTGGTGTCTGCGAAGTTGTTTTCTCTTACATCTTCTCACTCCTCTCTCCAGCTGCAAAGTGTGCAGCTTTTTTTTCTCCCTTCCTTTTTTTTTTTCTTAATTATGTTATCACAGAGGCGTTACTGATTGGCTCGGCCTTGGCCAGCAGCGGGTCCCTTCTTGTAGCCGGCTGGCATTGGCTGTGTCGGGTCGGACATGGGGGAAGCTTCTGGCAGCTTCTCTCACAGAAGCCACCCCATGTCCCCTCCCCCACTGCTACCAAAAACCTTGCCACGCAAACCCAATACAGATGCAAACACAAGGATGACTTGTTCCATGAAAAACAAGAGACTTCCTCTGACAAACAGGATGTTGAGGGTTTTTTTGGAGTCACACTCACACCTGTTCTCTTTATGGCTGTGCAAACATCCTCGACCCCCTGCAGATCCTTTTGACACGCTGTACACATAACTCATCTCCCTCTTGCTGTATTCATCACTGGGCTTCAGTGGGAGCAGTTGGCATGTCACTCGGAGAGCTCATCTCGTTAGTGGGGTAACAGTAATCACTCATCAACTTGCTTACGGTGCTGCAGCAGCAGAAAAGCACAAAGACAAATACATGAATCCATTCACAAACATTGCAAAGGAATACACAAGTTTTCCTTTTAGCAGAACAAATATTGAGAAGTGCCCTGTCAAATGGCAAGATCAGCTGGCATGCTGGTCTATAGTATTACTTATATTTACTTTCTCTTGTCTTATCTAACTTGATTAACTTGCATTCAGGATATAAGCATACATTCATGTTTATCTTTCCGAATATAGTACCGTGACTGGAATAAACCTCTGCTGGAGTGAAATTCCACTCAAGTCAACAGTATCCAGCCATGTTCCAACATCTGGGCTGGGTTATCTTTTGTTTTGCCTATTTAGCTCACATCCTCAAGCGGTGCCATAGCTGCACTGAAGCGCAGCACTGCCTACACTGCCCTTTGGACACAGGGTCCAGGCACTCCTGCCTGTGCCTGCAGCAGGATGCTTTGGGATGCTTCCTTCCCGATGCTTCTGAGCAAACAAGCAGGGAGCAGTGTCCACCTCATCACTTGAAGGTGCTCCAATCACCGTCCCTCTCCACTTCCATCTTTCCTCACTTTTGTGGGTCTATGCTCTTCATTCGTTTTTCTTTTTCATATCTCCTTTCCTCCCTGTCTCCCCAGATTCATAAGGGCTTTCAGTTGCTTGTGTGTCCTTTTTCCCTTCCTTTGTGCCCGAGGACCATTCAATTCTGTAGGACAAACCTTGGCTGCCTTTCTCCAGAGAAATCTAACTGCAGCATGTCAGGAGAAGCAGGCAGACATGAGACGCTAAGTTCTGATTTAAAGATGAGGTCTGCATGTAGAGGTAGGAGGTTCCCCTGGCAGCAGAGATATGTGAGTTTACATCAACTAAGACTTGGCTCTAAGCAAGCAAAAATGCAAAATTATGAGAGAAAAATTAACTTTTAAATCAAAACATTTAACAGTTTACCAGACTGAAGACACCTAGACTGGCTGGGGATTCCAGGTAGGAAAACAAAATTTGGGTTTCATATGCTTATTGCTTTTAAACCCAAAGCAGCAGTAGCTCAGGAGCTACAGCTGACTTTTGGCTTTGGATCATTTAACTCTGAATGGTGAAGAAGTGTATTTATGGACCTGAATCTTTTAGGCTTTTCACTTATCTAATTTATGAGCTAAGGAAAATTAAAGAATATTAGTAACTTTGTTTCTTTAGTTTCAGCAGCATCTTTTTAGAAGCAGTTTGTCTGACAGACACTTAGTGGGAGTTAGTTTCAGAGAAGGAAATGCAAACCGTCATATCACTCTTCCTGGAAAACAAATAGCACTTCATTACCAGCAACCTGGAAATGAAGCAATGAAACAAAGAACACAGAGGTGTTCAATGGCTCTTCTGGAGTTATTATAGTTGTGATTCAGCTCTTAAATCTGGGGTAGCAATTTTCTTGTGAGATCAAAGAGAGATCCAATATATGTAACAAACGATAGACTTTATCTTAAAACATTTATCATCTTAATAAACAAAAGACAGAGAGAGAGACAGGAAATCAATACATTCATTTTAGAAATAACATCAAGAACAATGATCTGAGGAAGAATAATAAGAGGAAACAGAGAAGATAAAGCACACTAAAGTAATTTTAGACAGAAAGAAGACAATAACATTCTTCTAAACTAGCAGGGGAGCGACAGTGGGGGCGACCTGGGTAGCTAGAGGTTATAAATAGGATGGAACAATAGAGAACAAGAAATGTCAGAACTTTTCAAGCTGAGGGAGAGAAGAGAAATGAAATTTTATGAAGTTCTATGAAGGGTTTTTTTGTGCAGTAACTAATGCCCACGTGAGTGGCACATTACTTCTTTCCTCATCAGTGTTTATGCGTGTCCTTCCCACTGCATGTCAGAGTTAGAAAGACCAGGGCTAAAGGAAAACTTAATCTAATATCGGGGCTATCGGCACAAAGCCACAGGGTAAGATCAGAGAACTTGTGATTGAGCATTTCCAGTGAGACTGACAAGAGAAAGATGATGAAGAATTAATTTAGTTAAGACAGTTTTCATAATGATTGTACAACAGAGGGAGATTTCAAATACAACAATATTTGAGGGAGAAAGGGGAGAAAAGAAAAGAAAAAAAAAAACTTGAATCCCAAGCAAAAAAAGAAGAAATACCTGCAGCAGTTACTTTCTACAATTCTGTTTGCCTTGATGTTGTTAGAAATGACTGATGGTGAGCACCATGACCAGCTTGGCTTTGAGAAGAAACAGTCCAGAGTCTAATAAGCTGTTGACCATTCAGGAACAGAGTTCATTTCACAGGGATTACTTTTTCTCTTCTTGAGACTATTTTACCAGATTATAAAAACATTCCTCTGACTGCACAGACATCTCCCTCCACTCTGTCCTCAATTACTTTAATCAAGCACCAAGTTATAATAGTTGCAGACATTTACTATTATCCTGCAATGCACAAGGAAAAGTTATGAACAAGGCAGTGCAAAAAAGAAAAAATGCAGGACTGGCAACAGTAACCAAAGTAAGGACCACACTGTAATGCTTCTTGTGACTTAAGAATTGTTAATTATTCCACTAGATCAAACTCAGGCAACCCTACATCCCAATACATTTAATGACTTGCCCAACTCGGCACCTGGATATTTTACTGAAATCCCCTATTAAAGCTTACCGAAATCTATTTATAGTAGCCACTGTAACCATCCATTTTTCAGACTTGCAATGGATATTTCATTACATGCTTTGTTTTCCAAAATGAGTCATTCTTGCTTTAGTCATTTTTGAAGAAGACAATACAATATGGAGAGATAATGCAATATTTTCCTCTCTCCAGACATTCTCTCAATAATTTTGTTATTCTATTTCTGAGGGCATTATAAACATGTATAATGACATTTCTGCTGTTCTTGGGTCATACCATCAGATGCTTTTAATCAGCATAGTTCCAGTTCAGTTACCAGTTCTAATGAGTTCTTTTTCACTGAAATTAGTGTAATGATACAGATATACATTTGATTAAGATATGGCCCAATTGCCTAAATAAGCTAATGCATGCAGCAAGAAATTATTTATTTATTTTTAAACAGCTGGAGAAACAACAGCTAATTTAACTGTTTCGGGAAGTTTAAGGATATTATAAATAGGAAAAGCACTGAAAAATAATCAAGTATGGGAATACAGTAATTTCAAGGGGTAGGCAGAATTCTTTTGGATCAACTAGCAACACTTAAAAATGCTTGTGAATCACCAGGCAATTATCTCCCCAAAATCCCTCTTTTCCCACAGAGGAGTGGAGGACAGGGCATACACCTTCTAGACCAGCATGGTCTGAGTGTGTGGTAAACATCAGTTTGAAATATTTTAATAAAGCAAGGTGACTGTCTTGTGGCAATTCCCCTTACATTAGACATGAAAGGAGAGAGGCGGTAAAGGGAGCAGATGCCAGTTTGCACGCTGAGTGCGGGATCCCCAAGGAGCGCTCAGGGTGGGAGAATTTGCTTTACCTGTGACTACAGCAGCTCCCCCAGCAGGTCCCCAGGGGACATAAGGGCCTCTTTTGGACCTTGGCTAAGTGCTGCAAAATGAACATCCCTACCAGGGCTCTGATTAATAGAATAAGCAGAAAGGAGGTTCTTTTGTGTGGGAGTAGGGCTTTGCCCAACTTCATACTCCTTAAATAAAAAATTCTATGTTTGGACTCACTGTCTAGCTGTCTTTTAAGATTAGTGAAGAGAAATAGACATTTCAAAGTTGTTTACTCTGCTTTAAATGGAAAGATGTTTAAAATAGAGCAAGTGAATGACAGTCCAGAGGAACCTATTTTTCTGCACTAAGTTAGCGCAGAAAGTTAGGCAAGGGGCTCGGTAACAGCATCTGCGCATCTAAAAGCAGGTGAGATAAATCCCACCTCTTTTGTTTTTTACTGGAGGTAGTTGTCTGGAGGCAAAGGGCATGGCCCAACTTTCAGCTTTGTCACTACCAGAACCAGCATTTGTTTATACGCCAAAAAGAACAGCGGCCTCCCAGCTATCCAGGAGGCATTCAGGAAAATTCATCAATCTGTCCCCACTGTGACCACCCGGACAGCACAGACCTGCAGGATGCTCCACACAGGTCAATGCCAGATCATCGTTTGCAACTCTTGATTAAAGAGTGCTTGCAGCTATTTTTAAGTCCTAGAAAACAGCCCTAACAAGGAAAGACAATTAAACTATTCTATATTTGGAGACATACTTGCTGACAATGGATTTGGCTTCCCTTGCCTTTGCTCTTTTCTGACCCCAGTGATTCAATATTTTATCCTGATCTTAAAACACCAGAACCAGATGTGTTTGATACACATGTGATTTGTATGACTGATCTATTCAAATATACAGACAAATTCTTACCTTAGTTCTCCTTTGCTTCTCCTTCTGCCTCTGCTCTCCTCCAGGCAAGAAAAAAAACAAAACAAGGTCAACCAACAGAAAGGTCTCTTCATTCTCATCATACAAAGCCCTGGTCAGAAACAACCTTTTGTCTGAGTAAAGATTTTGTAATGCAACCTCCTTGCTGTGCTCCAGGATTAACTGGATTTAATGTAAATAATATGAGATCTGAAAATTGTAGAGGTTTTTTCTTTTTTCCTACTTTCTTTAACATCAGCTGGTAAAATTTGCATTTGGTACAAACTCATGACACTTATGTTAGTTTCAATGAAAACCAAACAGTTCCTGTTTTGTCCCCCAGAAATAAATATGAGTTTTAGTTATTAATCTTTAAGAGAACCCAGAGTTTCCATTTCTAAAGTAATAATTTCCAAAGGTGCTAAAGCTGTTGTAGGTCAGCAGAGCTGATAATCTCAGCAGCCCCATCTTAAAACAACCACTGACCCACAATCTCCAATAAACAAGTTAATCAATAAATACCCTATTACATAGCAGAGAACTTTGAAGGATTAGTGACAATCTCTTGGCTAGACTTATTTAGGAGAGGTCCATGCTTGAGTATCTTGCTGTCTCATGAAATTGACAGTACAGTTAAACAAAAAACCACCAACCCTAAAAGCAAATTTCCCATGCAGTCAAGTATTTCCCTATTGTTTATTTGACAATTGTCAAGTACATAGACCAAAATCATACTTAGAGACAGTAAAAATAAGATAACAGGAAGATACTTCAGAAAGTTCTACAAAAAACCTTGCAAATTCTGCGAACAAGCAAGCAGAGGGAGAGGGTGCAAGAGCTGCTCCTCCTTGACACAGTGGGTGACAGTAGAATACTCAGGGCTGGCTGCTGCTGGCAAACCACTAAACCCTGTGCTGACCCTAACACGCTACCCACACAGCCCAGTGCAATATGACAATTTAATACGAAAATTCTACAATAATCAAATCAATGCAAATATTTCTTACCTCTGACCATGTGTATGATTTCTAAAAATCACTTTTTCACATAAATCAAAGCATCCTTGGAGCAGTAAATAAATTGCAACCTGACAAACTGCAGTTACTATAAATGGCTGCAATCTATTCTCACATAGTGCTTACCGTGTTTTGAGAGTTACTAGAAGATCGGCAGCATGATCCCTCATCTCAGTGCCCTCACCTAGGAATCTTAAATCTTACATTTCCTTATTGAATGTCTCATATAGGATCAATTACTAGTTTTATAGTACTTTTGCCTCATCCTGTGAAAAACTGATTAAAAAAAAATTGAAAACCCCTACTCTAGGGTAATATAGCATCTTTCTCTCTAGTCTCCAAATTGAAAGGGGTGAGAGATCATTACACCTTAGCAAAGCAGAAAAATGAAGGCATAGCAGGGAGAAGAGACTTCTGCTCCCAAGTAGAGGTAAAATCAACGAACACAAGCTTTTCAAGAGAACCTCATTCTTGGAAGGGTGAAGAATAGCTAAACTGAGAGTTTCATTTTTGCCTTCTGTGTTTGGGCAAAACATTTGAGGCAGTCTGAGCGCAACCTCTGCAGACTCAAAGTTCATAGACGTGACTGTCTGCAGAAGTGTATTACAAGGTCAGCTATATTTGCTTTTGGACACAAATGGAAACGACTCCCACATGTATTCACTGGGCTCCCTGACAATGTTATGGAATAGATTTGGTCAGTCAGAAGATCATTCAGCGTGGTTCAGTTTATCATACGCTTTCCTCAGATCCATTGCAAAATGGAGACGTGTTTCTGGATGAAATATTTGAAGACACAGAGAATTTCTTCCAGGAACCTTGCTCAATTACTTCCAGCAGCCCTCAGCGATCCTGTTCTCACTGCAGCTCTGATCACTTCTCTTTTCTGTCAGATAGGCATGGAAGATAAAACTGTGTCAAATGATGGAACATGGTTTATTATTTCAGCTGTCGTTCTGACAAAATGAACGATACTGCCACTAACCGTCAAGCTAAGCAAGACCTGGTTAAACATCTAGATGCATCCACTGAACTTCACATCTTTTGGTACTTACACAGGACACAAAAATGCCTGCAGCACTGGAAGGATCAAGTGATATTTCTGGTTACTCAGAAAGGTTCTTATTTGAAGAAGTTATTATGTAGCCACGGAACTGGACACCTGCTGCCCTTTAGAGTTTTGGTTTTGTTGTTTTACAAAAAATACACTCTAATTGGCATTTCCACATTCAATAATTCTCATACAAGAGAAATATCAAAATCTTTGACCTAAATGGTAGAGACAGAGCCTATTGTGCAATTTGGCTCAAAGTTTTACATTATAATAATGAGAACCAAATTCTACTCTTTGTTGCCATGGACTTCAACAGGATGAGAGAGGTGTATCAAAGAACAGGATTTGTGTCACTTGCAATAAATTATGGCCAAGTGTCACTTCTTTTAAGCAAGCTTCATTTCAAGTAAATAATTTGGAAAAAAAAAAACAAATGAACCAAACACCCGAACAACCCAGACAGTTATGAATTAAAGCATTCAGTAAACACATTACCTCCAACACACTGACTGATGACACCAAGAAAACCCAAGAAATTTTTGGACAAAGACTTTTCTTCATCTGACCCTTAATGAGGCTGTGTATATAGTTCCCTTCCTGCTCAGATCTGATAGCAGCTTCGTTACCAGCTTCAAGTTTCTTAAAGTAGGTTCAGCTATTCATGTCAAAGTATTTTAAGAATCTGTCTTTGATTTATTGTTGGAAGAAGCAAGACTGTTGAACCTTAAGCCTTTTGCACACTGTGGGAACACACCAGGCCTTGAAAGCTTTGTCCACAGACCCCACAATAAGTATGACTCATGAAATGCTATTCTTTTCTCAGTATGCAATTAAAAAAAATATTTATAGCATCATACAAACTATTAAGAAACTGTTTTTCTTTGAAGTTGAGGCATAGCAAGGGAACAATAATTTGGGTAAATTGTAGTATTTGCAGTTTCTTTGAATTGGAGCCACATATCATATCTTGGCAAAATATGTGGTTATAATGTAGGAATCCAATTCTCCAAAATAATTCTGACATTCCTAAGTTTGCTGAGGACCAACAGCTGATTGTTTTTGGCTCAGAAGTGACTTAAGCACCAAAGTAATTTTAAGAACATGAATAGTAGAACAGTTTCCTTGCTTTAAGGCTCTGACTCCAAAGTCTCATGCTGAGTCTTTACATATATCCTTGAAAAGGTCATGAAAAAAAAAAATGCTTTGGGTGGGATTTGTCAGGAGATTTCAGCACAGACTCATCTTTTCCCACTGAAGTTTGTGGCAAGACCTTGGTAAAACCCTCTACAGCAGAGAGTTGTAACAAGTTGTACATTATATGACTGTTACTGCTGTTATCAGTTGTGCTCCAAGAATTTCAATCATGCAAGAAATAGCTCATCAGTGTTCATTTTGGCCTAGACTATAGAGATAAAAAAGAGTCTTCCCAAAGATGACATTTGAAGCGCAATCAGTTGTAACAAAATGTTCTAGAATGGCACTAGGTTTATGACAGATAGTTCTTCTCTGTACAAAATACCCTTTTTCTGAAGCTGATTACAAGGAACACCAGGAAGCATCATCTTACTGAAAATGAGAAGAAATTGGGTGTTTCGCATGTAGCAATCAGAGGAGAAATGTATGTGCAGTTCCAAATCATGTGGCACTTTGTAACTTGGGTTATAACATGCAGCCAAAAATTCGTGAGTGTTTAAAGCTGGGCTCAAACCTCCGAGTTTCAAACCTACTCTACATTAAAGTCTGTTTCTCATGCCTGCAGCCTAGTAATATTTTCAAGTCTGATAATAGTTATTTAAGACTCAAAAGAGACAAAATCCTTGGTTTCCTTCCAATTCTCTCCCCTACTCCCTGAGTGAGGGGGTGGGGAGTGGGAGAGAGGAGGCTGTGTTTGGCTGCAAGGTGCAAGCCAAAAGGGTGAATCCACCCAAACCACCACATATGTGCAAAAAAAAAACCAAAAACCAACAAAACAAAACAATCCAGGTGGGTGAACTGGAACATGGTAAAGATCTATTCAGGACCACACAACATAAAACAGACGAGACATGACAGAACACAAGTGAAGAAGTTTGTACAACTTCTTTCGCACTGTCTTAATCTCCCAGGCTCTTGTACATAGCCTAAGAAGACAGGAGCCCTCAACAGTGGCCCTGCTTTGGAAATAATACTAGTTCTACTCATGGTACAAAAAGCAAGAGAACAGTATTCTCCTGCAACTATTCATTCTGCAACACAACTTTTAAAAAAACCCCAAAAACCCAGTAAGAGTTTAGATGAAAGATTTTAAAATAGAAGAGTCATTCCATTTTTGCCTTCCCTGCCCTCCTGGTACAATGTGAATCCATACAACATTCATAGACCCTGACAACAGGTTACCTTTCCCCTTATAAACAGAATATTGTTAGAAGATTTGGTATTTCCCGTGTTTTCATTCAGAGCAACAATATAAGAATCAAATGCAATAAAAAGCTGTTGCTAAAACATATACTGAAACATGACCTGGGCTGAAGGAACAACTGTCGCACTTTGCACACAATTCAGAAGGGCATTTGGGTTCCTGCTGTCACCAGAAGTTGTATTTTAATCACTGCAGAACATGATATGCTCAAGATAAGCATGCAAGAGCTGCACAACAGCCAGTATTTTTCCTTAGGTCATGTCAGGCAAAAAGTACCATAGTTTCTCTTCTATCTGATTTTATGCCAACATGTACTCGGAAAGCTGTTGTCTGGCCTTTCTGTCCCTGTGATGTATTGCATCAATCTCTCAGTTCCCACAAGTTCAGTTTTAAAGAGCTTCTGTTCATTTATGTCCGCCTTGTAAAAGTTCTTGTGTTGTTTTTCTCCCCACCCCCTCCAAAATTAATAAACTTTCTGCTAAGAAAAAGCTTTCGCATCAATCAGATTTCATAACTGATTAGACGGGAGATATTCTGGCTGCGTTTGCAATGGGCCTCTTTCAACTGTTTTCGCTTCTAAAATTAGCTTAGCTATTTCCTGAGAGACGTCCCAGGATAGAAATAGAGACACCCACGAGGCAGTACATTTGAGCTGTGTCAGAAAACGCACTGAAAAGCTGACCAGATGGTCCAAGAAAGCTAAGCAACTGCTCACCTCCCTGCCGACAGTGGGGGCCGTGGAAGCCCCACGCTGCAAAACCCAGCCTGGAGGTCTGCGTTCGAAAGGCTGCCCCCACCTGATGCCCAAAACTGATGTTGAGGACAAAAGCCTGCTCATTAACTTCATCCCCTATATAATCAGAGCTGTCATTACTATTTATGCCAGGACTCATTCTCACTTGGTTTGCTGCTGAGCAGCAAACACAGCAAGATCTACATTTCCCAAAGATGCCCCAGATGCAGTACTGTGGCCACCTGAAAGGCAAAGGTAGCAATTCCTAAAAATATTTCCTGCCCTCATGCATAAAAAGATCCTGTACCAAATTTTTCAGGAGTTGTTGAATTCAACCAAAATTTATTCAGTTCTGTGAAATTCAGTAGAGTCGATTTTGGAGCAAGGGACAACAGTTCTGATATCCACATTGTGAGTAATGTATCTATATGCAGAGTCTATATATAGGGATTTACATTCTTCTGACAGCAGGAAAAAGTTTGGCCTTTAATAAAAATAGGTTACAGTTACTTTTGCAAGACACATTTTCTCCCTTTGCTCAAGTTTACTGACTCCCACCAGCCAGCCCATATTATGAAACACGAGACAGACATTTGCTTCAGGCCATGGTGCGGTGAGTCTCATGCGCGAGATTTAACATTTCCTTTTAAAATGAGGAAGATGACAAAACCACGTCCTGTCACGGACAGCCCTGAAAGGGCAGACTGAGGAGGGATATTTTTGAGTTAAATGCAGTTTCTAGCTACAACTTATTAGTACAAGAAAAAGATACTGACTGCTTTTGAAGTTCTGCTCTAGCAGGACTTAAAAAAAAAAGTAATCAAGTTGTAACAGAATGGGAGGTGTGTCTAATACAAGCACACAGCTTCTTTATCTAACGTGTACTATATAAATAAAAGAGATTCTTAGTAACTGCATGAAGCCAGTATGAAAAAGAATCAGAAAAAGAATCAGAAAAAGAATCAGAAAAAGAATCAGAAAAAGAATCAGAAAAAGAATCAGAAAAAGAATCAGAAAAAGAATCAGAAAAAGAATCAGAAAAAGAATCAGAAAAAGAATCAGAAAAAGAATCAGAAAAAGAATCAGAAAAAGAATCAGAAAAAGAATCAGAAAAAGAATCAGAAAAAGAATCAGAAAAAGAATCAGAAAAAGAATCAGAAAAAGAATCAGAAAAAGAATCAGAAAAAGAATCAGAAAAAGAATCAGAAAAAGAATCAGAAAAAGAATCAGAAAAAGAATCAGAAAAAGAATCAGAAAAAGAATCAGAAAAAGAATCAGAAAAAGAATCAGAAAAAGAATCAGAAAAAGAATCAGAAAAAGAATCAGAAAAAGAATCAGAAAAAGAATCAGAAAAAGAATCAGAAAAAGAATCAGAAAAAGAATCAGAAAAAGAATCAGAAAAAGAATCAGAAAAAGAATCAGAAAAAGAATCAGAAAAAGAATCAGAAAAAGAATCAGAAAAAGAATCAGAAAAAGAATCAGAAAAAGAATCAGAAAAAGAATCAGAAAAAGAATCAGAAAAAGAATCAGAAAAAGAATCAGAAAAAGAATCAGAAAAAGAATCAGAAAAAGAATCAGAAAAAGAATCAGAAAAAGAATCAGAAAAAGAATCAGAAAAAGAATCAGAAAAAGAATCAGAAAAAGAATCAGAAAAAGAATCAGAAAAAGAATCAGAAAAAGAATCAGAAAAAGAATCAGAAAAAGAATCAGAAAAAGAATCAGAAAAAGAATCAGAAAAAGAATCAGAATCAGACACTGCCAGGCTTCTAGGGAACTAATCCTATAAACCCTGAGCATCCTCTTGATGTAGGATAACTTGGCAACACTGTGAGTAGCACCTTCAGGTTTTTAGACAAGGCCTGGGGTGCAAGAAAGAGGTACAAGGAGATCTCTTGTACTTTTGTTTGTTTCTTCTTTCTGACCTCTTTATACCATAATTAAAGGAGTAGAGTTTTAGCTTCAAGGAGTTTTGTTTTTTTTTTTTTTAAAAAAAAGATCAAAACTAAGAATAGAAAAAGCAAAGGGAGCATGTTAAAATATTTTGCTTTCAGGAGCTTCATTAGATTTTGTTCCCACAATTACATAAATACATGGGAACAAGTGCTGCTGCAAACGGATTTCATGTCACTGATTGCAGAGGCGATAAGCTAGCTAGTGCCATCTGAGATTCTTGCAGTCTATTGTCAACTTTTTTTGCTTTATACTATATCTTTTTTATCATATCTATTGTGCCACCACTGGGGCCTTTCAGAGCCTCCACTGCACGCTCAACTAGAGCCTAAGGTTTCCTTTTGAATGTACCTATTCAAATTAAACTTTAAAAAAATACATTTTTCCAGCATCATCTTTTCAGAAGGGAGGTGATACTTTCAAATAAAAATGTTTTATAGATTCATGATGTAGATTATTTTTTTCTGCTGAAATGAAATAAAAATCAGAAGTTATCATAACAGTTTTTTGGTAGATGAACTAAGGACTAAGTGAGCAACAACCTCCATTTCAGCAACGACATCTGTACCTCAGGCTCTCATGGCTAAACTTTGTTTCCCATTAGTCAACAGCTGTAGGGTACATGTTAGCGTGAAGATCATCAATGACGTTTAAAACCTTTGTAGTTCTCCATCTCCACAGCCAAACTTTACAAAAGGAATGTTATTTTGCACAGGAAACAGGAACAAAATACTCTGTGCACTACGTGTACCAATACAAATAGGATATTGCACTTGAAATACCACTGCAAGATGTTATTCTGTTCAAAAGAGCTATGAAATAGTGAAATTCACTCATGTTTGTTGGACATATGAGTGCCCAAAACTAGAAGGGATGTTGAGAAACTTAATGCAGTGACTGACAAGCAAGAATGTTTTTCTGTGACAGTGGATATCTTACCTTGCTAGGAGACTTCTCACAAGTCTTATTTATTTATTTATGGGGGTGGGTGGGGAGAGAAGAACATTTCAAAAGTGTTATCATATCAAAATCATATCATTATTTATGTAGCATTTTAAACTCAAATAAAAGGTTGTTGAGGAAAAAAAATTACTTCAAACTGCTCACTGAGATACTGATATTGGCAATTTTAGGTCAGCTTCCTCCTACCTATGTAAAGACACTTATGATTACTTACGAACATAAAGGCAACATGTCAGTTCCTGAAGGTCACATATAATCCTCCAAAAACCCAAAACAAAACAGTGAAAACTGCATTAAAAAACCCAAACAAAACCAGAAAGTCATTAGTTGCAAGTCTTGAGGTAAAACGGGATGCTTCTAGGTTGGCTTTTTTTTTTTCAGTCCCGTTAACAATTTTGACAGTGTTTTAACTACAGGCATGACTGCTCTCTTTAATAATTAGTAAGTGCCAACGGCTTAAAGAAAGATAAAGATGCAAACAAAACAGATCATAAGAGAATTGATGCAACTGAACATAAGCACAAACTTCCTTATTTAATGAATTTCCAAAATATAATATTGTGATGATTTCAGTCTAACTGAGTTAATATTAACTTCTAGGAGCTTGTGATTAATTTAATGTGCATTCTTAGTCAGTTAAGATAACACTTAAGACTTCTCTACACCAGAAGGACTATTGCCAGTGACTTGCTTATTATGATTTGCTTGAATTATATTAAAAAGCTAATTTTTCTTTGTATGCTTCAAGCCAAATCATGTTAGACACTGTAAATTATAATCCAATTATAAACACTGTTCAGTCTCATCTAGCCTACACAGACCTCCTGCTAAAAGAGCCAGCGCAGAACAGGCAAATCCAACATGCTACAGCACTGCTTTATAACAACTGGGTAGGAAAACAGTAAGCCAAGAAGCCCGCAGAGACCGAGCAGTAATTGAGCGCAGTCCCTGCGTTACGCACGTCCAGTCCTTTGTTGACATGCTGTGCACATTGATTCTCCTCGCTGCTGTTAATGCTGAGATAACAGTTCCAAAAGTGGCATATCGTGTAAAATAGGATATCTTCTTTGGCAATGTGTAAGTGGCTGAGGGCAATGATTTTCACATCAACTCTTGGCATCCAACTTCATTAAAGAATCTGAGGATTTAAATCTGCGTCTTTTAGTCAGATGGTCTCTAAACTCCAGTGAAGTGCTGTTCACTACTGCAACACTGACGGGGAACTTAAGTGTCCAAAACAGCCAGGAAGATGGAGATTCCTATGAGTGGCTGACAGAAAACACCCCACAGAATACGACTGTAAACCCCCACTCCCTCCTCTGCCAGCACAGGACACAGCTCAGGAGAACACGAGGTTGTCATCATGTGCAGAGAGTCCAGCGCACACCTGATGAACACGTTCCCATAAATTTCCATCCCAAGGAAGGAGAGGATTCATGATTTTAGAGATGTGCAGAGGAAAAGAGCAGTGATAGCCCTTACCTGCTGCACAACTCCCTGTGGTTAAGGTAGTCCCCAAGGAAGAAAGCCAAAATCCTCTCCTTTTCCCATAGCAAGGCCACTGGGTGTAGCATAACAGCAGGGGCAGATGTACCTTAATCTAGATAAAGTCAGAAAATAAGAATACAATAAATACCCAAAACCTCTGTCCACTCTGTAAGTAGCAAAGAGCTTTCTACATCAGTTTCTGTTGGCTGCATTTTCTACATTTTTACTCCAATTAACCAACATAAATTACAGTCATACTGTAGCCAACTTAGGCTATGTAAATATAACATCAAGAGCAAACAGCTAGAGAGGATTCCATGCTATCAGCTCTGTTTTCACAGAGTTTAGGACAAAACATTCACTGAGGACAGGGTCTGAAGGCACTTGCAAACCAGAAGTGGCTCCACTGCAGGAGGATATCCAGAATTGGTGCTCCTCTTGTCTGGCTTGGGCAGAAAGGAGAGTCTCATCTCTGCAACAAGCACATCCTCCCTAGTTCCTGACATGCATTATCTTTGGAAAATAAAATATCCCAGCTGACTAGGTCCCCTCCTATCAGTGTCACAAGCCTTTCTGGACATGTTAGACATCATTAACTCTGGATGTGGTCTAAAAGAAAAAGAATCAGTCAGTAAAACTAGCTGGCATCTATCAGCACTAATTGTAATTCCCAAGGAGAGGCACATCCAACCTTTACGTGGTCTTCCACATTGTATCCTTGAGATAGGAAAAGCATTTGACTATTTGGTAAATCTTGGGGTAGTTTTAACAACAAAGCAAATACAAACCTAATTAGCATTTATGTTTTATTAACTCTGTATGTACTAACTATGTGCGTGGTACCTCACACACATAGAAGTGAAAATATGCCCTAATATGTCTGACATTTCCAAAGTTCATTGAGGAAGCTGGACAAAAATATCAAAGTATCACTGAAAAAGTGACCTGCCTCCCACTTCTACATAGCAGTCAAAGAAATGTGGTTTTCAAGTTTAAAAATCCATTACTATCTGTTTTATCCTCAGAGATAAAAATACAAAAGCATATATTAGGACTGGATTAATTAGTACTTCATGCAAAGCAGACTAGTTTAATATTTTGTGGTTTCAAAGTAGTCTTTGCATGTATAAAAATTACTCAACTTTCTGTTTTTCAGCCTCCTTCTATCATGAACTTGTGAAATTGATATATTTTGTTTAACCATGTTGCAAAAGAAGAAAGGTCAGGAAAACAATTGCAAGAGTAACAAGGAATAAAGTAAATTTTGGTTAAAATACAGAACAGTAAAAGTACATAGAAGAGTTCTTACTTTATCTGTTCAACACATGGTTTAGCGGGAAGAGCTGGTGACCTCAAACACTGAGTGTTTACCAAGTTGGTAAATATACAAGAGAACAGTAAAGTATAAAATCTCCTATAAATAATGGTCTAAGAACAATATGGACTAAAGCCCAGTCTAAATTAAACATTTTTAATACATCACTCTCAGAACTGTTCTGAACTTAGTTTTACTTACAGCATGAAAGAAAACATTGGAAGTATTTCTTACCTGCTGCAGTTAAGACACAAGGATCTCATATTTGAAAACTGTTTAGAAATACAGTAAGTAGTTACTCAAAGACAGTGAACTAATCAAGTACATAAATTCCATATGCAGGCATGATCATTCCTCTATAACTACATGAATTATTTATGTAAGAAATCTGACTTTAGTAGGACTCTTCATATGCACATAAATATTTGCAGACCAGGGAATCGGTCAAATGCTGTGGGGAAAAAAAAAATTATTCTTGCACTTTAAAAAAGTTTCAAATAGGTTGTGACAACATCTAAAAAAGTTGTGAAGCTCTTAAACTCCACTGTTGATCATGACATCATCACAAGAAAGGGAAGGATAATCAAAAACTTCCTTACATGTGTATGAGACCCAAGTCCAAAACTACTTGAAACATATAAACCATAACCAATTAACATAGCTCATCTTTAAAAGACTGTTAGTTCACGTTGGTTTTTCCTCACCAGTGGAATGGCTGATAGGTCTGATATACTGTCTGATTTTTCTATTAAATATTTTTATTTGGGGGGGGGGGGGGGGGGGGGGGGGGTGCTGGGGAGAAGTATCTGAATGTATGATTTCAAAATGAAGGATTTTATATTGACAAAGCCAGCCTTTATACCAGAACAAAGATGTGGACTTTGGCTTCATCACAGTGAAGGTTACTATCTTTAGAGCTAGCCTTTTGCCATATAGCAAGGGATTATATTTACCAAGATACGAGGACTGTAAATTCTGGCTAAAATAGAACCTGAAGCATACAATGTACCCACTGTCTGCTGTGAGCACAGTCATTAAGATTTTACAGCAGCTGAGAACTATAAACTTTATTTCGTGTACATTGTGTTTGTATATGCAATAAACCATGCTGTAGATAGAAGTCAATGAATTTAGCTCTGCAGGGAAAGAGAAGCTGTCACCAAGAGAAAGGATGCATGAATGGCTTTGCATGCCCATGCATATCTCCAGCTGCCACCTACAGTAACATATGCATACAGACACAAGAGAAATTTCAATAACTCTGTATTGCATAACAAAAAACACAAGCCATCCTGAGCTGGTCAATGAGAAATAATAATTTCTGAGATATTAGTGTTAATGAAAATTGGTATCACACTTAAGAATAATGAACAATTATTTCCATACAACACAAAGAAACAGGATTCTTCATTTCTTTTGCTCTCCCACCCAACTAAAGCCTATTTTCAATTGTTTCTTCCATTTTTATTACAATCTTGCCAATCTCTGCCCCAGATTTCTGAGAACAAAATTCTCAGGACGTTTTCTTTGATGGTCCTATCTAACTTGCTTCTCTCTTGAAGATCCTGTATATCTAGTTGTACTCATTTATTTGGGGGAAGAACTATGGCAGAATGTATGATGCAATTATCCTGATGCAAATACTGCATTAATATTACTACAATACAGCTCCATCTAACATAAAAAACAAGTAGCTGTAGCATTCTTGCCCTCATTATTTCTCTTTCAGCCCACTCCACTTCTGCAGAAGATGCCAAACAGTTGTTTGCATGATAGAAACAGCCACTTTTCTTGTTTTTCCAGCCTGAGTACTCTCTGTTGGTACTGAGCACTATTTTTCAGCTCTTTGTTTTCAGCTTCCCATAAACTCTCCAAGTACTTTCAATTCCAGCGTCATCTCGTACACAAGCATTGCTAACTCCTCCCGAAGACAGGAGAACATCCAACTTTTGCAGTGCACTAAACACTGGCAATTACACCTGGCTTTCTCATGGGTGGTCACAACTTTTACCATTTTTGGTATCCTAGTCTATGTGAAGCTCTAGGCACACTTAGTCAGACTTTGGTTAAGTAACCCAGACAATACTGTTAATGGGTTTTTGGTGGCTTCAAACTGTTAGCAGATGGCACAGCATGCAGCTTTGAGTGATTCATGAAATATAAAAAGGATAACCATCTACTGGAAGTGTCTCATCCCACTTCAAAGCACTGAACCAAAAATCCAGCTGCAGAGAATTTGGATACTGCTGCATCATTTCCAGAGAAGAAAACATTCCCCCCCCCCCACCCCTTTCCCTCACACAATCACTGTTAGAGGCCAGGACTCCAAAGCCAACCAGAGATTACAGAGTCTTATATTGAATATAATAAATCAATATAATTTTGAATAAATCAAAAAATATTTCTGAAACACTCTCTTCAGGATTTGACTTCTGTATTTCTATTTTACTGTAAAGTTACATGTTTACAAAATATTTGTATAAACATAACTTAAAAAAATCATTGGCAGTTCATATCTCATTTGGTAACTGACAAAGTAATAAAGAAAAACATGGAATTAGCCTTTCGCATGTATTGAAGAGATTTGAGCACGTAAAGGAGATGCACAAAGAAGGGACATCTATGTAACATACAACTACCATGAAATTATTAGAAATTTTACTTGAATGTCTCGTCACTGGGACAGTTCCTCTATAGAAGTTACCAAGGATTGCTTTCCCATTAAGGATGTGTTAACTACATCTTGGGATTGCTAGTTAGGAAGTAGGCAGAAGCTAGAAAAAGCAACATCTGCTGTACAATGTGAGCACTGAAATGTCTCTAGAGTCACAGAATTCGATGGAGTTGAAGCACAAGTAGCATGGCACCAAGTGAAAGAACAGAAAAATCGACATCTAGAAGCACATTAAGCTGCAGAGAGCCAAAATGACTGCGATCGCTATGAAACACAGCTAACGGAGAAGGAGGAACCACAATATGAAGCTAAGAATCAGAGGACAGTGTTGTCAGAAAGCAATGCTAATATAATTATACATATAAGCCCCATAAATACCTGAGGATTCTTTGAGACCTTATTTGATAAGCACTTTTTATTTTTTAATTTAATTTTAGAACCACTGAGTCCTGGCCATGGCTGCGATTTTGGTGGTATTCAGTATGTCTTAGTTTGGTCCAGGTCAATGCAGTAGGCTGTTGTAATCTGATCAGTGCTTGGTACGGAGCAGTACACAGTCAGGGAGCAGCAAGGGCAGACTGCTCTGCCTGGGAGGGTGAGGTAGGAGCTGGGCTAACAGGGAAGGAGGCAGGGCAGTGCTCTCACCAACAGCATCACCATCCCACCATACCTGGCAAAGGTGAGCACAGCAGATGCAGTGATGGGGGCCAGGTTCAGGCACAGTCAAGATCTTCAGACAGGATATGAGGAAGGTCCAAGGTCAAGCCAGAAGCTGAGCCAGCAGGTAAGGGTCAGGATCAGATCTGCAGGCAGTAACTAGGGTCAGGCACAAGCAGTGATCACTAGGGAAGTCCACAGCAATAAGGCAGGTCTGAAGTCAATCCAGAAAGTCAAGTTTGTGGATCAGAGCCAGGGTCTGGAGTGATGGGGTACACAGCCAGGCAATGTAGGGACCTTAAAGGTAGCAATGGGAGGTGGGGGGAAGAAGGGGGAGGATGCACTTGGGGGTCTGGCAAAGAGTATTTTCAAGCCAAAACAGCCAGGGACTTTATGCAGGATCATGTGTTAAGTATAAGAGGCTCAGGAATCTTCAAAACTCCAAGCCAACCCTTAAAACAGAAATACAGGGGTGGGGTGGGGTATGAGGAAGCAGGGAATGTTTCCTTTAGGCACAAAACATAGATTAAGTATTTTCCCTCTTTATCTGTCATGTTATTTTCCCTGTTTGTTGTGCAACAATGGCAAATCAAATGCATTAATTTAAATGTATGCAGTTAAATGATCTCAAAGTGAAAAATCTATCCTTCTTAAGTTAAAGCATAAAGCAAAGACTAAAATTCTATACTCAAACTTTGTTCCTTTGACTTTTTTTCTTCTCAGTTACAAGATTCAATTTTCAAATAACTTTGGTTATAAAGTTTGCATATGCATAACATTTCTTATCCAGAACGCTTCCTATAATCATAAAAATTGAGAAGGAAAAGGAAGAATTTGTTATACTACAAGTAAATCGAAATTCAGTTTCACTCACTATATCTTTCTCTTAAACTGCCCTAAATTATTTGCTTCAGTACTTTTCCTTGCTTTAATTGATCAAACTTGTAGATGACATTTCTGGTATCTGAAGTATTAAACATTCATCCAGGAATTTATAATGAAATTCTTATGGGAACTTTCATGAACAACTGGAATACCTTCAGTTAAGCAACCACTGAACTGATTCCCCAGGCAGATCCGAATATCCCTGTTATTTTTATTGGACATCTCTATGCTTTTTGCAATGAGAGGAAGATAATTTTGTTTAATCAATGATTTATTATGAGTCACAAAGAAGTGAATCAGGTTTAGTGCAACATGAATCACAACACAGAATCATCTATTGCTACTTCCTCAGGCTACATTTCCTGCTGCTTATGGAATTCACTGATGTTTTTATTGTCATATCTGACTCTCACATGTTTCAAACATACTAAGAGGTTTAAATTCTTCATTACCTAACAGCATGAACTTAACAGAAACAATTGCAGTAAATGCCAATAGAATTAACTTCCTTAAACAAACTGCAAGTCACTCACATAACAGCATATTTCAGATAGGGAACTGTTTGACGTAAAACTAAAGAATGAATTTTTAAGTGTCAAAGATAAAGGCTATGTCCAATGTTCCCTAACTCGAACCCATGTTATAAGATGCTCAACACAGAGGAAAAACAAAATAAAGTACTACAGGAGGCTCTACATACTGAAAAGCTACTCATAGAAACAGTATAGTGGAATGTGAATAGGGCTGTCTACCTCCAAAAGATACACTCAGAATTCCTGTATTCTAAGAAAACATGACTGAATATCACAGGAATTGTCATTTGTAAATATTCTTACAAATCAGCCAAATTCATTGCATAGATTTGCTGTTTACTATGAACAAAAAGATTGTCTAAGCCAAATATTTGCCTCAAAAATAATTCAGGCAATTCAGACACAAGATCTCATACAAATATACACACACATGTGAAAAGCCTGCATGGCTATTTCAATGTGCCACGTATTGAATTGAAGGCTCATCCTAGCAGCTCTAAAGAGCAGCAAACCTCATTCACCCCAAAACACTCTACATCGAAGGTCTTCACTTGTAAACTTACACTTAGATTGTCACGTAATTACTCATCTCTGATCACTGAAGGAAGTACCTTTCATCCAACTTTTTCCCCTTCTTATAGGAAAATAAAAGAAAACAAAAGAGAAAAAACTAATGATTTCTATACCAATTCTTCCTTAGGCTTTCCCATTATTATTCCTAATTTGGTTTTAACACCTTCTTTCAAATCTTCTTCACTCTCCTTTGCCAGAGCCAAGAAATGCTATACAACTTCTTGATGTTCCTTCCTTTTATCCAAGGCACTCTCTGAGGCACAGAGAGAGACACTTCTCAAGATTTTTTGGCAAAGATACCAAGTTATGAAGATGGAGATTATGAGATCTAGGAAGACTACTCCACAGCCTAAGTACATGCTGGAAACGTGCTGGATCAGCATTTGGTGTACCAGTTGTTTCCACAAAGGGGAGTTTCAGTGAGAATAATTAAACTTTCCAGAAACAGGAATTTCTGTTTCATCAATTTCATGCTTCAACATATGACTGTTGAACTTAAATAAGCCTTAATCACTGAACAGAATTCAAATTGTCTTCAAGGGGACCAAAGTCAGTCTGTAGTTACTGTAAAATGAGTTCTTATAAAATATGTATTATACGTGCACAATTTTAAGATCTTAACAATAAATATTTGACCCTTCAAGGTGCACAGATAGTGAGAGAGATCTTCTCTTTAGAGTGTAATGAAAATTTTCAAGCATTTCATAACATCCTCAGGTATCCACTACCTGTCACCTGAAGAACAGCACTACAGAGGACTAACCCCTGGTCAATAAAACCTGTCTTTCTTCTGACTTGTGGATACACAGAGAACCTGGACAAGTGAAGTCAGTGCATTCAGTTGTTAGGTTTGTTTGCTTTTATAGGCTTACTGAACTGGCTGACATGTCAGAGAAGCAGCTGCACAGACCAGACCCCTCCTTTCCCCCAGTGTTTTTTCCATGGCACATGTAATACTGTACAGAGACATACAGAGGAGTTCTGGATAATGAGTCTCAGGTATCTGGGACAGCATAATCCTACCGTCCTTATCTCTCCATTTCTCAGCATAGTGTGAAAACTCCCCTAAGACAATCTCTCCATCATCTATCAGGCAGGCAAGAAGTTGTTTTCACACTAGTATGTAGACAATGTTAAGTAATAGTCTCTAACTGTTCCTGTTAAGTGGGACACTAATGTCTGTCTCACTTCCATGTATCAACATTTAATTCTATGTTGGTTTTGGGTTTTTTTTTCCTGCATGTAATCAAGCAGGTAAATAGACACTATATCCCTCAACCTCTTTTTATTTTTTTACCAGAGGAATCATCAGAGGGAAAACTGATACATCATCTTATGCTGGTAACTTGACAGTATAAATATTCTCTGAACTGAGAAAACAATGGTTTGGAGGAAGACAGAAATCACTGTAAAGATACCACTTCTTTCCACACTGCAGCTTGAAGTTAAAAGGTGAGATATACAAACAGAAATGCTTTTGTCATCCCCAGGGCCATCATTAACAACCCACAATTCTCTTTTCCCTCCATCACTAGAGCATTTCCAGGATTAAAGTCCAGTCTGTCTGTATAGTTATGTCTTTCTGATAAAATAAATATCACTCACAGACATATTACAGTTCCTAAAAGTGAAGCTTCATCACTTTAGATAGCAAATACCTGCTCTCATGTTATGTGAGTGGGGAAACAGAGCTGGAGGTCAGGGTGATGTTTAAAAGATGGAACAGGGGAAAAATAAATGAAAGTGGCTGAAGAAGCTTAACTTTTAAATATCTTATTTTTCCCCTTAAAACCAAACTGCATTTTCAACAGTAATCTAGGAATCTGTAGTCATGTCTAGATCACTTCGTAGTGCTACTGCATTTAGACAAGTAAAACCTCCTGAAATGCTCTGTAGATTTCTAAGTGATTGAGAAATAACCAAAGCATTACTGGAAAAATAAAACTGAATGAGAAAGACATGGTACAAGAAAGAGCTCAAAATATTCTCTTCCACTCCTGGAAAACAATTTTTCTACTGAGAAAGAAAATTTGTAAGGCATTGTTGTTTTATTTTTTGAAGCACACCACATAGTAACCATGATGAGTCAAGTCAAATGTGTCCAGACTGTTCAGAATGTTACTTTAAATATTATCAGCAGAATTATGCACACATTTTATTTCCTCAAGACTTACCCTTTGCTTTTCCATCAGCTTTAACAGCAGAGTAGCTTAATAGTACTTAATAGACTTGACAGGGAACACTGTACCACAAACTGTTTGGCTTTACATAGTACAATATTGTCCATTAAGGACAAGGAAATCTAACTGGTTACTATAAAAACCCTTTTTCAGCTTTTGCTGTGAAGAAATGGTAATTCACATACACACTTGGTGCACACATATGCAGAAAGTGTTTTAAGTAAGAGGTGCTACTGGATGACCAAGCCAGAAATTATTTTTGTGAGAAATATCTTACAGTTATTTCATGTTTTCTTGTTTAACTTGGGATACAGCAATTATCTTGGTACCAGATTGCCACCAATAACATTAGCAGAAATTAATAAAAATATTTGCTTAAAAGCACACTTTATTTTTCATTTACTGAACTGTAAACATCAGATACTGATAAGTTGCAGATGATTGCTTAGTTATTGTCAGAGATGTAATCCTAGCAATTACCCATGTGTATAGTTAGAAAAAAAAGTAGTAAAACATTAACATAATCTCCAATTGATGTAACTAAGGCATAAACAAACTGCAGAAAATATGGAAAATACTTGCTTATCATGGCAAAACATTTAACTAACATTTAACATTAACATTGTCAGACTTGCAAAGTGCCCTCTATATAAAAGTGCCCTCTATTAAATCTTATTAATAGAGGGACACCAGATTATCCAGATCAGACAAAAACATGGCTAAACTCTTTTTTTTTTTTTGCAACATGTGCAGCTATTATATGCAACAGAGAAACCCACCACAATTTCATTGAACCTTGCAATTGTAACTCTGCATTATCACAACTTTCACTAAATACGAGATTTCTTGAACAAAAAAGATTGAGTATGCTAGCAGAACTTACTATGAGCTATGTTGCTATCTTGATCTTGTGGGATAAAAATACATTAAATGAAAAAAAACCCCAAAAAACACAGCATATGGATAACTGAATTAAATATCCCTATCAGGTCTTCGCCAAAAAAAGAAGTACAACATACAAACATCTATTTCCTTTGAAGCTGTTTCCCTAAGGATGCATTTCTACTTATATTTCATAAGAAAGCTCAAGGACCTCACAGAAAATCTGTATTTTATAATCCCACATAGTTCCCATCTCAAGAAATGCAAAAACTCCAAGAAAAAAGTTTCACTATCAAGACACAAAGTGATCAAGCCCTTAATGATCTAATTTTGACTGACTTAAGTTAAAAAAAAAAAAGTAACGTTATTGCTCCTCCTCTACAAAAGCTAGTATCTGTAACGTACTTCCACCATTAATAAAACTTTTGTTACTCTAATTACTTAAACCTTTCCGAGCACCCTGAGGACTGTAAGCCTCTTGAAGTAATAAATCACGTTCAAATTCTTTTGCAGGAACACAGTATTCCTTCACAAAGGTATTTAGTAAATAAGTGCTATAAACTTGACACTTCTTCACTGAACTTTCCTATTATGCTCACGAGGTTGAAAACAAATAAAGAAGTTGATCAAAGTTCCAATAAGTATTTTCTGTTGAGCTCGTTTATTCTGTGCTAGGAGTAACTGCATTGTCAGTTTGATGTGGCTTCACCATCCTACTTACAACCACTAATTTTGAAGGGACTTCTTCACATACAAGATTCAAAACCAGTCTGACAGTATGTCGTTCAGGACCAACTCTGATTCTTCCAGAGATCTCCTTGCCTTCAAGCTATTCAGGCTAATTAAGCAAGCACTATTCTCACTGAGTAATAGAATGAAGAGTTTCAGCTTTCTCAAGACAGGAATGAAGAAGTACTTCCAACTCTGAAGACAATTAAATATTGTGTGTTTGATGTTCATCAGAAGCCAGAATGTTCCATATAGCTGCCTTGCAAATTCAATAAGGGTGGATGCTACCACTGCTATATTAAAACATGGTTTAGCTGATGAAGAAGTTGATGAATCACTTACCAACAGATACATATAGCATAACTGCATTTCAGATGAAACGTGAAGTGTTTAGTGCCTACCTGGTTAAGTAGGTACCACACAAGGCTTTGGAAATGCCTAGAATGTACAATTGTTTCCCTTCAAATCCAGTGGTATGCCAACTTTTAAGGAAGCTGCAGGGGAATCAAATGAAAATATTTCAGCCATCACAGGAGTAGTTTGAGGGATGTGTAAGAATTATTTAATTTCTTTAAATCAATCAGGTCTAATCAGAGAAACCACGTAAGAGTTTACATGAAACTCATTTACTGATACAACGTTGGGATAAGGGGCAAAGAGCTCAGCCCACACTGTAAGATCACACCTGAAGTCTGACAAACATGACACGTACACTAACATGCTCCATCCTGGACAGGTAAATACTGTTATTCACCACACCAGTAAGCCCGATATCAATGGCTAAGACGACGGGATTTTTGTGTTCTGGAAAGTGAGTATAATCTGAAGGGCAATAGGTGATTGGGTATTTCGAAGTTTCTGTGCTAATTCTATTACTTGGTCAGGGAACAAGAGAGAATATCTCAAAGTTCAGAATCACTGCTGCTGAGAAATGCTTCTTCTCAGCCAGCCATGTAGGAATAAACACTGGTCTGCATGGTAAATGCTCCTAAAGCTCTGGGTCACAGCCTAACTACTATGAATAATGTGAACTAACATAATTGTTCACGTATATTTTCCTTAGCCTCTTACAAATGCA
Organism: Caprimulgus europaeus; assembly: GCA_907165065.1. Next base: position 26,124,436 of record OU015534.1, on the reverse strand, counting down.
AGGTAACACACTTCTTCAACTTTCCTTAATGACAAATGCAACTAGGCTTAAAGATTTTATTACTGGCTGCAGGTAAAACACTTAAATTTATCATCACATTCAGTTGTACAACACTGCTTCCAAGATGAGAACATTTCAAACAGCTCCTTCACTTGCTGATAATCACCCATTTTACGCAGTGCCATAACGCTGCCAAAGCCAACAGAAAATATTAAAATACTCTAACAAATCTGAGGGATAATCACTTAGCTTAGTCCCATATGGCTGAAATAAATACATATTATCTAGTCTAGTCACCATTTCCTTAGTATTTTTCTACTTTTAGTTTCCATTTATGTAGCTTTCATAACCTCACTGTCCAAAAATCAGATCTTTGGAAAATACACTACTATTGCAACTAAAATAAATTTAAAAACTTCTTATTTTATCTGTTGCTTATTCACTCTTAAGAGTACATCAACACTGCAGATGTAACTAAGTCACTAGGATGGAAAGTCTTGCAAAGATCCTGGAAACTCAAGAATAAATCCACTGTTAACTAATCAATGGCCTTCAATATTACCCTGCAAGGTAGTGAGGGAACACATACACAGCATAAGTTATGGGATGGAAAGAAGGATGGCTTCGTACAGGAACAGTTTTGAGGAAGCATTGAGAGGATTTATAAGCACTACTTTCAAATGCCACTTACGAGCAGAATTGACAAATTTCAAATATTATTAAAGATTTGTTGAAATTATCCAAGTTAAAGTCAGTTTTAGAAAACACTCTAGCAAAGTCATTCAAAAGGTGAATTTTGTACAAGTAAGTGAATACATTACCCAAGTGATTTTTTAATTTTTTTTAAAAACAGTGCTCTCTGTATTTTTGTGTATTGGTAGAAGGGGGAAATAATTTTCCTCTACCTTTTCAGGATAAATAAAAATCTGTCTATCACACCAGTCAAGTAATATTTCCCTTTCACCTCTAAGAGATCACAGAATGTTAGAATGACAGAATGTCAGGGATTGGAAGGGACCTCGAAAGATCACCTAGTCCAATCCTGTTTTTATTACATTCAGAAAAATTGTATAAAAGTACCCACAGACTTCATATTCTCCATTTTCTACCTATACAGCATCATGAGAATAAAACTGCTATTCAATCTGACAGTTAAGAAGCTGTTATGCATATATACAGACAGCATGACCATTTTCCCTGCAATATCAATTTATGAAAAGCAACATCATGAACTTCAAAGCAAATCCAGATAAGCTCATTTACACTACTAAATGAAACAGCCAGTAAAGAATTATAAGAATTATTTGCTTTCTTTGCAAAGGAAGGAATAAGGCTACCGCTGGCTTCTTAAATTTTTATGTACTATGTTAAGACTGGCAGCCAGGGAACAACACAGATCACACTGAAGTTTTACGTTGTGATTTTACAGTAACAAACCTTTAACAAACGGGAGACACACTGACCTCTTTCGGGCAACAGGAGACAGCAGCTGTATGACAGAATTCTTCACAGGAGCTGAACTTACTATTTATTCTCATTATAACCAAGTTTAAGTTCTGACTGCTATGCCACACTACAGGTTTATACCAGCAGAAAGCAGTAGCCCTTGAAATAAATCAGAACACAAACCTTTAATTATTCTATATAAAACAAAATACAGTATCTTAAAATTGTAAGATGGATGAAGGCCCAAATCTATTTTGATTTTTTTCAGCACCTTTAATTTGGCAATTCATTAGCTTCATATACAGCTTTACATTCATGTGACAGTCCTAAACGTAGGCAACATAAATAATTGCCTTTAAAACCAAGATAAAATTATGAAAAATAGTTTTACAAACTTGATGAAAATGGTAAAAAAAAATCAGCATATGGGTTTTGATTAGGAAAAAAATAATCTATAATAAAACAAAGCACACTAGTTTTCAGTTGCTCTACTTCTGCATTAAATATCCTTTTTTAAAAACCCAAAACACCAACCATTTTTCACTCACACATTGGTCTAACAAATTTTGTTACAATTTGATCTTTACATTCATCCTTTTTTTTTCATTCCATTAATCCAGGAAGTTTGCTTGCAATATAAGTTACTCTAATTTCTAAAAAAATTACTATTAAAATTTGTTGAGAATTGTAAAAATAACTTGCTGATTTAGCAAAATTCCCTTTCCTCTGGTACATGCCCAAGCATGCAGATAAAAGGAGAATGGAAGGACTTCAGTAGAATTTAAATTGACATCTAGTATGGAATAGCAAAATTTTACTAAAGAAAGTATAAAAATTACCCAAGAATGTCAGGGCACAGCAGGAACCATCAGGCTTTAAAAGACAGACATCTTTTCAACAGGTTGAAATGGAGTTTAGAGTGTAATTTTAAGATCAGAAATGCCTCTTACAGAGGAAGAGTCTTTCCCTTCCCCTAAATACTGCTGCAATGAATTACTAGAGTAGGGAACTCACAGTTTATCTTCTCATCAACCTGATCAATGTTGTACAAAACACTGACATAGATCTCATGTTCTTTTCTGAAACATGATCTTACCCTTTCAGCCACAGCAATCAATCAAGTGGATCCTTTCAGCAGTAGGAGAGCACAGCATGTTTTACTTCTTTGGACAAAATTTTATCCTGCCAATATAAATGAAGCACCAGCAGATAACAGGATTTGTTTCATATTGAGGTTTCAAAAAATTCTCTAAATATAGTATATTCTCATTGTACAAGCCTACAAGACCAAAGCACTTCACAGTTCAATGAAGTATGCCTACGGGCAAAGGAAGTGAAACAAACTACTTCTTGTTTGAAATGTCTTCCAAACAATCCAAGTTATTCTGCTTGTTTTTATTTCTTGTCTGAGTCTTTCAGGAAGAAACTGGAAGTTTTCTAAATAAATTTATATTCACTATACACTAACAGTGTTTCAGTAATTCAAATATTGCGTATTGTTACAGTGACCTGTCACTATTCTTACCAAAACAATTTGGCTACTCATAGTTCATGTACAAGCAGCACTAAGAAGGTAGGAAACCACGTGAGCTCCATTCTCCAGACATTCCTTTTGGTCCACGGAAGATGGTTCAAACACCTTCCATTACAACGTTGTAAAAGCAACAAGAATCATCCACACATGTATTTTCTTATATTAAATTTCATCCCAAGATCAATTAAAAAGCATTGTTTTAAAGACTTAAATTTAACGTATTTTAGAACAGTACTACCTTGTATCCAAGAATATTAACTCCCCAAAACAATACCATACCTTCTTTCTAACCCAAATTTAGAATGCATATACTCAAAGTCAGAAGCCTAATGACCTCCAATAAATATCCGAATCATCTTATCCAATAATAAAACACTACAGAAGAAAGTTTGCCAAAATAAAAATGGGAATATTTATTATCTTCTCTACTAAAGCAATGCAGATCTTTTGAGATTATACATTGGTTTTTGCAAATGTTTCTACAGCTAAATTCATACTTTTCAATTTTGTAAAAAAATTAGACACATACTTCATAAAAACAAAGACACAGGGCATGTCACTGAACAACTGGATAGTACTATAATTGTTAGCAGGGATGAGCAAAGAAAGCTCATGCTTATACTTAAACTCTGGCATTTGTATCATTATCATATATTCAAGTGGGACAAAATAGGTACATTTTCCTTGCACATTTTTAAGTCCACTTCCCAAGCTTTCAGAAATCAGATAGTCTGTTCAATACTGAATTTGACCAAGAGAACCTAAACATTATTTAGCAGTACTACATGCACAAGATGCAGGGGAAGGAAGAAAAATAGACCCGTGCATACAGTACAAGACAAACTGTTACAATTGTCAAACGTGCGCTGGACAAAATTTAAAGTTTATGAAAAGTTTTATTTGTTGTCATGAAAATAGTTTCAGAAGCACAGAATTGTATGTATTTTGCAGAGTTATCTTCACTTAGCCTCCTGAACTTTCTTGGCATTCTGTTTTTCTTTTGCCTAGGAAACAAAGGAAAATGATGTTAGGCTTTGATAAGAACAAGATCTTTTTAAAGCTGTGAGTAACCACTCACCTTTTCGAACATTCAAAATATGTCGTAGAAAGAGATATTATATATGTAAATTTAGACCCTTCAGAAGTATCCTTCTACTATTTTTCTAGGTTCATATATAAAGCTTTTTAAGAATACATAAAGGTTTAAAAATATAATATGAATAAACTATAAGACAATGTAACTTCCACAGGGGAAAAGGAGAGGTGAAAAAAGCACTATTTTTAAAACATAATTTAGCCTTCATTTTTCATATCTCTGTATTCATTTCGTTTAACATACAGGTAAGTCCTCCTAATAAGAACATTTTATGTCACAAGAAAACACTGCATTCAGATATACTGATTATGACAAATTAAATTCTGAAGCACCCGTGAGTTGTGAGTAGAATTTTCAAAAGAGCAGAGCAGGGAAAAAGCCCACAAGAGTTCCCAACAACATATCTGTGAAAAGATTCTCATATAACTTGTATCAATTGATAAGATAGTTCAAATTTACAGGGAACCAGCATTTTCTTCCTTACAAATTTAGTGAAAAAAGATTAAGTAAGAAGAGGGGACAAGTTGGATGGAATACCAGCCATCTTTCCGTCAAAAGATTTGTTCATTCTGAATCAGACTGCTGCTTGTTACCACTTAGAATTGAACAGAACTGGATCTAGCAGTGATTTAGCATTAAGATCTGATACCACCAGCTGCTCAGGCCACTGGAAATTTACTTCTAAAAGAAGCTTGATGGTGTTATAAATAACTCCTATTACCATGAAACTAGATTAAAACCCCACAAGTTATCCAAAGAAGGAACATATTAAAAACTGAATAAAAAATTTACTGTTTTATAAACGACTGGTCTGCAAACATACTCTCTTAAGTAAATACAACTAATGAATATATCAATTAAATAATATTTAGCTCTTTTTTTCCTTATAATAATATAGAGATCCTTTTTCAGTGTTAGTCCAAAATTAGGGATACTGTCTATGGCACATAAGTAGATACGCAAGCCAGTACTGATCTTATTACAATTCAAGTACTTGACTAGCCATACAATTTAATAACCTTGCCAAAGTGACAGACACACTTTAATGAATAAGCTTTAATACAAACCTTAACAAAGAAAGGCAGTGTTAATAGCTAGACACTTTAAAAAGGGGAAAACAATGAGCCAGTACAACAGTATAAGAATAGAGAAAAGGAAGAGAACGGATTACAAGCTACCTAACTTGGAAGAACCTCAGCACAAAGGTTGCCATCTACTGTTAACAGCGAGACAAAGCAACACAACTGAGCACTGAGAGTCCAGGCTGGCAAAAGGGATCAGTCTTGTACTACACTTTTAAATAGCCTTCAGTTCAAAAAGGGATATCAGAATAGTATGGGGAACTCTATTCCATACTAACTGGAGCTATAGGATTATTAATTCCTCAAAAGCCCAAATCATGTGTCTCTTAGAAAAAAACATTAGAAGAAGTTGTTTAGGTTATCAAAGAGGAGATACAGTTTGCCTTTGCATAATAGTGCAAAGTTGGTTGGTTCCACAATCTCCATTGGAATTGTGTCTCTTGAGAACTGCAAGGGACTATCAGGTAAATTAGCATATATCTGAGTGTAGTGGTTTAAATAAATAAACCCATGCCATTTATGCTTCCAAGATATTTGACTGCATTTTCAATTTTAAGTAGAAAATTCTATGAAGAATTATAGTCATATACTGTTTCTTATAAGTCAGCTAGGAAATACTCACTTTTTCTACTAATGGTATTAACTGTTGGTGCTCTGCTAGAGTCTTTAATAGTTCCATGATGAAAGGCAGGTAATTATGTTTTCTTCTAATATTTTCAATCTAAAAATAAAAGCATTAATAGAATTATTATATAGCTAAACATGTATTTTTCCCATCCCTGTTGTTGTCTGTCCCACCCTATCCCAAGAGTGGGAGTTTTTTAAGTTTCAGGCAGCTAAAAATAAAGTCAAAACAATAAAAACTCTGAACACATGGTAAGAAAGCATATGCCAGATGAATTTACCGCTTAAGGCACAAAAGTACTGACTAGTACTGGTATCAAAACTATTTTTTTTCCCCCTCAACTTGAATTTAAGTTTGACCTATGTATTTTTTCAGTCCATTGTGTAGTTGTGGTCTCAGCCTAGGCTGCAGCCTTAAAACATTTCTGTAATGTGAAAGCATAACTATTTTTGTTATACTAAGCACTTTGCAGCTTCTACAAAGCTTCAATCCTTCAGAAAGGTAGATTGTTTCGTTTTTCAACTGAGAGGAATCACCTCCATAGACTCCAAGTAGATATGCTAACATAGAAAAAGTGGACTTCTAAGCAGTTTACATAGTATTTCTACATACAATCAGGAACTTTGCATATGTTTTGGGGTTTTTTTATTTGTTTTTGTGTGTGTGTGTGTTTGGTTGGTTTTTTTTAACTAGTTTCTTGAATTGCATCCTGATGCTGTGGAACACAAAGTAGCGACACTGCTTTAGAGACAGGTAACAGTAACACTCTACAACTTAACACATGTACTGTAGAAATATATCCGAAATTATCACTAGAATTATTGAAGTTTTGGTCTGCACTTTCTCGAAAGTAGTGCAAACATTTCTATCATTTTTAATACAAAAACCACAAAAGCTACTGAAAATTATTCTTTAATATCTTTATCCTTTGATATATACAACTTTATTTTAAAACTTGGGGATTAAAAAAAGAAAAACAAATTTGAATTACTCAGCTTTTTTTCCCCTCAAAACATGCCTTTAAGAGTATGAGGGAATTATCAAAAAGGTTGCAAGTTATGATCTCAGAGAAACTTTCAATTGCATTAATACCATGTAATTTCAAAGAATAATAGACTTTCAGCATGCACACATAAAGTACTTATTTAGGAAAATGCAGAATACACCAATTGTGTCTTGACTGTTTCCCAGAGAGGGAAAGGCAGCAGGTAAACTATAACAAAAGAACAATGCAAGTACCCTAGGAGAGCTTCTTCACCGAAAGCTACACAGGTATCTGTATGTCAGATTAGAAGATGTACGTGCAAACTGAATGAATCTGTATGTGAACTTCACAGAATCTCCCAATTAGCCTTCACTATCAACATTCTTCATTACTGACAATGAGAGCTGGAAGAGCTTATATGAATGCTTTATAGAAAAAAAAAGAAAAAGAGTTAAGACTAAAATGTCAAAGTCCATGTAAAAACAAAAAATTCTACTTAGTAAAAGGCCACTGTTACATATAGCAGTGTAATTAGCAACTCCAGCAAGAAAAGGCTGATCAGCCTTCTGGGGCACATAGAACAATTTCCTTGTAGGAGTTCTAGAACTCACTGTGCCTAAAAAGTATTTTAAAGTGAGAAACATACAAAGAAGTGGCCAAACAAAGGGAAGTACAAGGACCCCATCACAAATTGACATGCAATCCTTATGCTAAAAGGAAACAAATTGGTAATTAAACTATAAAATTCAGGAATGCAACTTGTATTTACAAAACATTGTCCTTCTGGTACCCATCCAGTTCCTTCAGATTAATTCAACAGCCTCCCATAGATATAAAAGTTGTCTTCTTCTTACATTTTCAATAGTTTCATCAAAAAAGCAAAGACTACATACCTTATATCTTTTTAATTTTTGGTTCTCTTCTTCAATTAACATCTGGTATTTTGCAACTTCTGATTGTATAGAACTTAGCATATTACTACTTTGATCTGTATCCATAGGCTCCTCCTTCCACAAAACAGAAAAAGTTAAATGAATTAGGTACTGCTTTTTTTTTTTAATTAAAATAAGTCTTAAGAGTATTTCTATCACAGAAAGATTTAGTTTTGCTTACAGTTATAGGAACATTCAAGGAATTTCCACAGTTTCTTTAAGCAGAGTAGGTCAGGTACTAGGAAAAGAATAGTTCCACTACCACAGCAAGGCAGAGAGTCACTATGACACGGTCATACTGTACCAAGTACTCAAATTAGCTCACTCAGAACCAGCCAGAGCTGCATGAGTGCACCCACACAGCATGTGCTCGACATGTAGTAATCCTTCCCTGCTTTTCCAGTGATACTCCATTTGGAGCAAGGAAAGAAGGAAGTGAATAACAAAGCAGAGACACACAACTCTTATCAGAGAGCTACTCCAGTAACTTAAAGACCATGGCCTACCTCTGCAAGTTGCTGCTGTAATTCTGCAATCCTCTGCTCGTATATCATCTTTCTGTCAGATACAATAGCCATCAAGTTAAACCTTATCTCACCTTCACTGTATCTAAATGAGGAACAACAAAAAGAACTCACTTTCAAAATTAATCGTTAACATGACAACTCCATGATTTAATTATAAGGGAATGGATTTTGTGGGAAAAAAACCTAGATGAACCTATTAAACTAAGTGGCACTGCAGATTCAGTCTTGCCACAAAATAAAATCAGACCTCGGATAAGCACTATCCAGCATGCAACTCCTAATAACCTCCTCTCCCAAGATATTACTATTCCTGTCTGTGGTCACAAAAAATAAACTGTGCAACTGTCCAAAAAAGAAGCATGATATAGTTGGCAACACAACTTGCACAAGACTGCTGCACACAATCATTTTTACTTTCTCACTACTGTTACTTACTAGAAAACACTGAAGACTTCTTCATACAATATGAAGAGTACATTCAACGATTAGACTAGTAGACCTTTTAGAATTTAAATTCTCCAAATGCAATTTGGGAGTAATGTTTTGCTTATTAAATAAAAAAAGTCTTCAAGTAAAAGACTTTGAAAATTATTTTCTAAAAAATGGCATAAAACCAACTTGATTTCTAACATATTTCAGGCTGCAGTTTGGGGTCAGAGCCAAGAGGTAGGAAAAATTCTATAGTATGTTTTTCTACCTTAAATTTCTAAAACAAGCTGCATTCCCAAGGAAAATCTGTTCTCTGTAAATACCAGCTGTGTGGATATAGTTGTTTTCTGATGTTTTAAGTTATAAGCTCATACCCACACTTTATCCATAGTAATGGCACTCCTAGTTTTTACTCACAAAGACCCAGAGCTGCCTAACAGAGTTAATAACCTTGCTCTTCCATTTTCAGAGTACTAGTGGGATCTCTTTACTACACAGATACCTACTTTGACTAACCATACAGGAACAGTGCATATTTGAGACTTAACTATCATTATATTTGGCTCATGTTGGGCAATAGGTTCTGAAGTCAAATAAAAATTATGCATAAGTGTCATTCCTTAGAAATTCAGTTGAGAGTCTTTCATTGAAGGAAATTAAGAATAAGGAATTTTTAAACATACGTAAGGTGCTATATTTTAAAAGCATCATGACCATTTACTTTTGTATACGTTTCTCTATGACAGGCCGCACAGCACTTATCCAGTCATCTTGATTGCATGCACCTAGAAAAAACACAAGGAAAAAAAAAACTATCTTTACAAAATTTATTGCAAATTCAAGATTTGTATAATTCAGGCTTATGCAGCAATTTCAGAGTATGTAATGAGTTTTTCCTTGGCAACTGCAGTCTCAAATTACTCAGGTGACCTTTTAGGAGGTGGAAGACACATTTTTTTAATAACAATATTTAGATAATGTTCCAGCCAAAGTAACATAACAAAACTAAATTTGAAAAGGCATAAGCATTTAACATTTATTTTGCTGATAATAAGAAATAACAGGGAGGGGGGGAAGAAGTATGTTATCTAAGATTTTTATGACAAGAGAAATAGGTTGTTATGACAACATGAAAGTACACAGCAAATGAAAAATTTATGGATAGTTACATCGGTTCCATTCTCCAAAATAAAGGGTTAAAACTATGTAGATGCAATACAATGTTAAATAAAAATATAAAAAATATCATCATATATATGATTGATAACTTGATTTTAAGATAAATGAGAGAATAACTAAAGATAATTTCTAAAGTTGATAGTGCCTCTTTAACAATTTCAAGACCTTAAAGCAAACGAAGAGACTCATGATCTTGTGATCATAAAAGTCATGTTACTGGTAGGTCTGCAGACTGTATAGTCTCTCTAGCCAGACTAAAGATGAGATTAAGCAGCAAGCCATTACTCAGCCTAAAAATAAATACAACTGTCAAGAAAACTGGGAAAACACTCTGGAAATGGAGTGTGGATTATATCAGAGATTATATCAGACTCAAAAGAAAGTGCAGACACATGATAAGCACTGTAGAGCTTCTCAAGACACAAGATGGCACATAGAGCACAAGTTTAGAAAGACCGTAAGACACAAAACAGGAACAAGTCTTAGAGAGAACAGAACTATGCTAAAAGTAGTTATTCTTTTTTAAACCACTGTGAAAATATTTGTCATCTAAGAAGAAAGAAGGCAGTTTGTAAATATCAGCCACATAATGTATAAAAAGTGTATGGAGTCAGCTGTATACACGCTCCCACAGAAGAAACAAATGATAAAATAAATGGATAGTTTATAATCAACCTGGAAAAAAAAAAAGTAACTTTGAAAGCATGACATGGGAATTGTCTTTGGTGACAATACCACAAAAAGGAAAACACAGGGAAAAATACTACCAAAAGGAATTGCACACTATCAGTGAGTAAAGCCAGAAAGATTACATAGTTTTACCAGGTTACATTAGAGATGGCTCAGAACAACAATGTATTTCCTCAGGTAAGGAGATCAAACATCAACAAGAAGCAGGTTATATAAACCTCTCCCTTGCAACAAAACTATTAAAGTATGAGATTCTCACAGGATTGCATGGCTTGTTCATTTGGTTATCGAATGAAAAGAGATAATCCAAAATGCAGAGCGCGGAAGGAAAGTGCATTTAAAAAATAAAACAATATCAATGACTGCAAAGAAGTACAAGACTGAACAGCACATTAAGAATAAACCTTAAAGATACGCTTTATTTTAATAAATAACTTTGATCCTACAACATACAACCAATCTGTGCAATAAGCTGTTGTTAAAATGAAGGATGTTCGGAAAAAATATAAAATATTACCTAAATCAATTGGTCCTTCCCTTAAACCATCTAGTTCATATAGCCGTCCATTAACAGGAACATAGCTTACAAAGTGAAATGCATCTTCTTCTTTTGCTGAAGACTTTGCATCAAATTCAAACATCTGTTGTCTGCAAAGAAAATTAAAAAAAAAAATAATCTGAGATGAAAAAGAACTTGCTCAAATTTTGCCTAGATTTAAAACATGTGTTACCTAGCAAAACTGTTGTGAACTTGCCGAATCACTTCAGAGTTGCTTAGTGCCAAACCTTTCATCTGAAAGCAACCAAATTAAACTGTAAGCCAATGTAGATAACAGCAGAATACTCAAAATATAGAAAAATAGTAAGCACTTACCGCAGCATCAAAACTTTGTGAAAATTCTTTAAATTCTGACAAAGTCTCTCCTAGATGGATATCCTGATGGGCACAGTTTAACAGCACACTTACTATGGCTTGAGTAGCACAAGCATTATTAATTACCTAGAGAAAAAGTGTTGAGAATTTGTTCAGTACCAGAGATAAAAATTCAATTTAAGTTGGGCAACATGTTACAAACACACACTTCCTATGATGATTCACGTTAGAGCTTCACTCTAAAACAGGCAGCTAATCTAGTCTGAGTAGCCAAAGAAAAGCCTCTGCTGTAGGAGGCTAATAAAATGAATGCTGAATGGCTGCCACATACAATTCATTGATAAAAATGGTATTTCACATCTCTACTTAGAAAATGAGTCATTCTACTGCCTCATCACCTCCCTAAAGTGATTAATAAAGGACATAGAAGAAATAAAGGAAGCCTCTGATCTCAATGGCAAAACAAATAGTACAAAAAGTACTATTCAAAGCAAGCTGCACAAATTATATTCTATCTATGGTCTTAAAAAAGTCAACTCTCCAAAAGAGAATGTCCTTTAAATAATCAGAATCCCTACCAGGAGCAGGATCTCAAAAAAATATTAATTTGGGGCAATAAAGCACATTGCAGAACCTAGAATTCTTATAAAAAGGTTGTGTTGGACAAAAAATTTCAAACATCCTAGGGATAAACTAATAAAATTTAGAGGTGTTACAAGATGTAAAGATTTTTTAGAAGATGGTTTGTTGAATAATAAGCCATATGAAATGTTTGATTTCTCACTTGTTTCTTAATTTACAACATACTTAGCCTTTTCAACCTAACATTTAAGTTACTAGTTTGTGTGACACTGTTCCTTAGCCTTAAGTGCTAAATTCCAGTTTTAGAAAATATAAACAAACTCCTTCATATTACAGCTGTGTCTTCAGTGTTGCTTAGTAATACCCAAACTAAAATACAGTATTGAAAGAGAGAGACTACAAGGATTATTAAATATAACCTAAGATTTAATTAAAAGCATGGTAATCAAATGGTATAATGCTGTAATGGAAGAGAGACTTCATATTAGCAGGTTTTTTTTCTCAGTGAGCTATAGGCTAGGAAAAATAATCTATCTTCAGTCTATAAGACTAGTTTACCATTGAAAATACTACTTAAACCTTCGGACTGGGAGAGATGATGTTGATTTTGCATTAAATAAATGAAAATTAGTTCAGGGCTGTGAATGTGAAACCACTTCCAACAAGAAATGAGAAAGAAAAAACCCAACCTGTTTTACAATCAAAGCTAGTCCCCACCAAAGGAAAACCTACTATGTTAACACTGTGAGCCATATCATATACTCAATTTTCTATACTTTAGGGTGTGCTCAGTTCAGATTATGTCTGTGTAGTGTAGATGATAGAGAAATAATAAAAACACTTGTTAATTTAAGAAAAATATAATCTAGTTGACATAATGGTAATCAAGGGAGTCAACTACACACACACAGACCAGACCACAGCAACTGAAACTCAAACTGCAGGTACATAAGTGAAAGGCTAGAGGTCACATAATTACAAAATAAAGGACATAAGAGGAAAATCCATCGAGGGCAACGAAACAATGAACAGCAGCAGCAAAATTAAAAATATGTCATTCTAGACTACTAGAATGACATAATGTGAGAGAATTAATACTGTAACATAGGAGAAGGAAGCAAAACCTAAAGATTCTCTGAGATATGACTAGAGAATGGTATCGGAGACAGCTGTAGGATGAAAGCAGAAAGATCGTAAGTGGGTTAGAGTGGGCTAACCTGAAACAGTGGTTATAAACATTGTAATTAAGCTGATGGAGAAACAAGGTACAGAGATCTGCAGTGAACAGCTATTAGAACAGTGCTATTACAATGTAGGGAAGGTCCCTACAGCAAACACCACTTGTTAAATGATAACTCATTATTAAATGGTCTCATCAAATATTTGCTTTTCAGTGTATATATTTTTCTATTCCAACTACAGTACGAGAGGAGACTGTTTTAAATATATAAGGACCAAGCTAAAGAATCTTGTCTTACTGCCAGAAAACAACATGCAACAGATGCAGATCTTAGACCAGTGACCCTCAGCTGCTGAAACGGAAATACATTATAGAACTACAAATACTCTTCCGAAAGTGAGAGGCAGGAGGAAAGGAAAAGGCAACAAGAACAGCCCTGTGGCAGATGAACAGAAGCAAGTGCAGGTGATAGTCATAAAAAGACTGTGTGTTCCTGGATCTAGATGACATGAGAGACCTACCACAATGGAAGAAGGAGGTACCTTGCTAGTGGTACTTCATGGGCAGGGTAAAGAGCACGGAGTGAGGAGGTGGTGATTGCAGTACCAAATGTAGACAAGTGCAAGGTTTATTTGTCACACGGGCACAGCACCCTATCAATGCACACAGACAGTCCAGCACTGCTATACACACAGGCTAGTGAGTCCTTCGAGAGACAAATTGGTCAGGATAGTCATTTACCCTAATTTCTAATGTATCCCATACTTAAGGTGTCTCTGTCAGCAGAAAACATTTCCTGCATTTAGATAGCATGACAATATATGCAGGTTTTTTATTCTGACTTGAGGAAACTTAAGAGGATTTTCTGTATTTGTCCAGAAATCCCAACATTTGCCTGTGTATTTCTGTCCAGGAAGTCCTGGCAAGATATTTGATTGATCAATAATCAGGACTCAAAGCAAATATCCATATTTAAAAGGTTTTGCTAGCAAAGCTACAAGATGTATTTAAAAATATTTTAAAGAAAATAATAATATAAATACAGATATATATGCACATTAGTGAGATGACCTCAAAAAACCTGAGAAGACTGCCATATCAGCAAGTGAAGCTTAGCTTAAAAGGAACAAAGGAACCACCTGAACAGGCTACTCTGGCACACTCCAATTAAGATGCCTAACTTCATAAGCATGCTAAGGAAGCAGTTCCTAAGGAACTAATCTGAGTTTCTGGGTCAACTTAAGGCTGAAGCACTTTAAAATCTTGACTTGCATCCTCTATCTGATGGATTACATCCTTTGTTTTTCAAATAGCTATGGACAACCGTGCAGTGCAACTGGAGTATAACCAGCAAACCTCTAGGGCTCGCTTACTAAGCATCCCAATGTTACAGAACAGTTGGCTTTACAACGTGCAATGTGAAAAATTCAGCATTGGGACAAAGTTCCAAAATTCTTGTTTAAAAGCCCTATGGAATAAAGATATATATAATCTTCTTACAGTTATACTCAATTACTGAAAAATCTCTTTCTGACTTGGATTAGATGTATTTCAACTCCATTTTACTTCTTGTAAGTTATTTGTTATCCCATGTTTAGCTTTAACACAGATATCTGGTCTATCGTAATGTTACCAAACCTGGAAGTGTCAAAAGTTTTGAGTCCAAAATCAACTGAAGTATTGGAAATGTTACAAAGTACATATAATATGCTCCCATTAGTGGCACAAAGACAACTGAAACCCAATGTTTTGTTGTTGGAAGTGCCATTTAGAAGATCCTCCTTCTGAAGGTATATAGATTTTCTTCCCAATTAATGAAGCTAACATTTTACTATCACAATTGCAATGTTCTATCATCACAATGAAATAAAATAAATAAAATAAATACATGGCAAAAAACAAAGGCATGATACCAATACTTCAGTAGTGAAGCCTGAAGAGGTTATTAAGAGGTTATTAAGTCTGTAACAGCAGCATTATTTTTTTGTCAAGAGACATTTCCACCTCTGCAGTGATCAGCAGAGAGTACAGCTATTCAAAACAGTGCTGAAGATAGCTGAATACATCGACTGGTACAATCGTGTAGCCACTGTGTGTAAAAGTGAGGGCCTACTTAAGCAACACAGAAATCAGGAAATTCAGAGTTAAGGCTGAAATTGTGTCCTTAACTCACCTCATTGTGCCTAGGTATCCTAGCTCAAAGGTAAGTAAGATCATCCAGAGTTCTGTGGCCTCAAATAGAGGACCAAACCATACCTAGGCATAACAGGGAGGCCAAATTTAATATGAGTGTGCATAAAAGTGACCATTAAAAAAAAATCCTTTAATATACATGCATATTAGACAGACTTTAAAACTCAACCCCCGAGTATACTCATGATTTAACTTTGAATGAGATCTAGTTGTCATTTTGACTTCAGCTACATCACTGTGAAAGTGGATATGAGTAAACTGTGAGCATGCACAAGCTTCTTACCAAAACTGTGTTTCCTAATGCAATTTTAAAGATGTTTTACTAGACAGAGCTGTATCCTTTTACATCTAACTAAAGTTTCACCCCCCTAAACTATTTTTAAGATGGAACACTTAATTAAAATTGAACAGAAACAGAGCCATGCTGCAATAGCATTATTTATTTCCCATACTCAATTGTTGTTACATATTAACAGTAAGTCTTGATCATTCAGGATTCAGAATGACACTTTAAAACTCCTCTGCAGTAAAATGGAATGTACCAGATCTCTTTAGATTGCAACGTTTTAAAAAATACAAAGTATGAGAAAAGAAAGAGTGCCAAAGACTTCTTGAGATTTTAGGGCTCCAGTGTCATGTCAGTTTTGAAGACACAGATCAAAAGACCAATAATCTTAAATGTCAAAAGTTTTGCTAACCCAGAAAACAGTCTACTTACATAACATGTGGTTATTTTACTCACCACTTTTGTAATTAAGGAAAAGTCTTGACAACTGAAAAAGATTCTTGAACGATAACAAAACCCCATCCTCAAAGCCACCATAAAACTGGACTTAAAACATGCATAGAGAAAATTAAAGTGTCATATGAGCCCCATCTGCATGTTAGCTGGGAGGAGTGGCTATTTTACAATATTAATTATATAATTCAATATTAATACTGATCTTCTCTTGTGCTCCTGGATGACTCAGAAGGATTCACAGACTATGGTTTCAAGAAATGCAATAACCTCAGCACTACTAGAAAGAAATGCCTGTTCTCTCCCACTTACCTTTTACCAGCTTTGGCCTGTACAGACTCACTGAACAAATACACCTTGTAATGTGGCAGCAGACCAGCCCAGAAAATGTGCACAGAGAAGCTACAGAAAACTGCTGGCTGATGAGCTGCAGTGGCTCACGGAACTTCAGTGAGTACCTAAGCCACTGCAAGAGAGGACCAAAATAATAAATTCAAAAGCAGACAGGTTGAGAGGCCCAAGACATCCTGCTTTCATCCATCAGCAGTTCAGCAGATCAGTCATTTGCTTGCAAAAACGCTATCAGTTCTCAAAAAACAGCCTGTCAAGTCAGATCTCTAACTAAGGCTAACTGCCTCCAATGTGAGTCACCAGAGCTAAACTGGTATTACAGATTTCCCCAAAATATCAAAACCAGTTTCTCTCAATTATCTGTTGACTTTTAATTTCTTTGTAACTATTTCACTAGTTGTTCAGTCACAATGCCTCAGTCCAGGCAAAACTGAACTGACATGAAGCACAAGCATATGTATGTCTACAAGAAATGCTTCGATTTTGCTAAGCAACTGCACTCGACTAACAGACAATACTAAAACATGAAAAAGGCACTCTAATTTTAAACTCTTTGCAAGTTACTTTTGAAATACTTACTCCATCAAGTGGCATAACTTGGTACTACTATTTTAAGATACTGAACACTTAAAAAAAATTGCTTTCCATGCTGAAATTAATGAGTTCTTAGAGTCACTCCATCACACCCTCCTTAAAGGCAGCAGGTAAAGATTCGAAAGTTCCTAGACTTCCACTAAGAGGCTGAAGGCTTAAGACAACAGTAAAATATGAGTGCTTCAAAGAAAGCTACAAAAGACAGACTTCATTGTTAGCCTTGAATTTTCTGCTTTTGTTAGCAAGTCTAACATTACCAAATTTTCTGACATACATTCTGCAATCCCAACTTAAAGCTCAACAAAGCTCCTCTTAGCTACCTGCTTTCAAACACAGTCATGCTTCAAAAGGGGAAGCAGAGAGGGGCGGGGGGGAAGCAAAAAGAAATGGAGCAGGCAGACACATGCTCTGAAACTTTACAGCATCCACAAGAACAGCAATTCCATGAGAACCTCATCTGCTCCCAGGAAACAAGAAAGATGAAACCCCTTGAATTAAGGTAAATCTGCCTTCATCTTAACCCTCTCCAGATTTATATCAGAGTAATTTCCTCCTGACACATAACTACTCTTTGAGAGTTGTAGGAAGGACTTTCCCTGAGGTTCTTTGCATCAAGGCTGTTCTGTATCCCACTAGTGGTATGTTTGACTACATAGAAATCATAACCTAAATGAGTGCCTATTAGACCTATTGACCTATAAAGACATTTGGCAAACTACTGCTGATCACTGTATCGTAAGAATGGTGGACACTGCTTGGCAGGGCTCAAGAGCTGCAGCAGAAGAAGTATGAAGAAAACAGTATTAAAGAAGACCAAGGAATAATACTGTCATCCACAATAGCACGAAACAGTAAGGTGATCATAGAAGAAACAAGTTAAAGGTGATTATCTACACAACAGGAGCACATGTACAGAGTAGCCAGGAGAGCTATAGATACACCTAATGTTTCCATTGTGTTTCATATTTCTATAGTTTTAGCCAGAAGTGTGTGGAGACTTCTTTATATCCTGAAATTTACACATAAAATACTTCTGCCTTTATGAGTGAAAAAAAACACAAAACAAAAAACAAAACCAAGAGGAAAAAAAAACAAACAAGAAAACACCAAACAAAACCATCAACCAGTCTATGTATCAGTCTTCATAGAAAGCCTTGTTATGAATGCTTTGTAACCAACACATGTAAGGTTACACTTTTTCAGACAGTTACATTCATCACTTTTTGCAAAGCAGGTCTTGAAGAGGAGCTAAAAATATT
Source organism: Caprimulgus europaeus (assembly GCA_907165065.1). The sequence goes on along the minus strand of OU015534.1, from coordinate 26,106,139 downwards.
TATTAAATACTCCTACTTTCATTCTGGTTACTTTCTCTTGCTTTTCCTGCTTGCAAACAATATGCACAGCAGTCTGTCAAAGCCAACAAAAAGTTTCAGTACTACTCAATGTTTAATAAAATACAGTGGTTTATATTAACAAGACCAATTTTTCCTGTAATTTCTAATTTGAACTCACTTTTCTGATTCAAATACTTAAAACTTCCATGCCAAAATAGTTTGCAAATTCTTAAAAGGAAAGTATTATCCTAGAGTTGTATTGTCCTGGCTGCAAAGCATTTGAGAAACGCAAGAAATAACAACTGGACCAAAATAAACATTTCTTCCTAGAATTTGTTGAAAGTGGTTTCAGAAAAAAATTTTGCTCATTCTTCTGAGAACATTTACCAAGTAATTCTTTATTGCACAGAAGAGTTACTTTCTCTTATAGGAGAGGGCTGACAAATAAATAAAAGCTTTACTCTTCCATAGCTGATATTTTGTCTCGGCTTGACAAAACAATCTAATTTGCTTTGCTAATCATTACACAGTTCCTACTGCCACAGAATTTGTTAAGGTTATTTCACCTTGTAAAATGTTAATTTTTGTGTACATATTAACAATATTATTTTTATTTTTCAATATTAAAAGCTATGTTTCATGACACATCTAAGAAAAATACTGAACTTGTCATACCTGTTTAGCAAAAAATATTGTATCAAGTCTGGAATCCTGAACCACAGAACCTGCTGGTTCCTCTCCAGGCTGCCACTTGAAGAGGAAAATCAGCCCATGCACTGGCCTGAAAAATAAAATTGATAGGAAAATATCACCTGAAAAATATCAAAGCCAGAAATCTCTACTATAATTTAACGGTATGCTGGTACAGTAACTGTTAATTCTTTCTTTCTAAACATAGAGAACTTAAGCTGAAATTTTCAGATGTGGTCTTCTAATTAGGCAGAATATACTTCAGGCTTCTTCCAGTACATGCTAAATGATCTCAATCTGAATTAGCATTTAGTCAGTAATTTTTGTAAGTCAGGACCAGTTTTCCTGGTTACTCTGACTAGTACAGTTGCACAACACTCACTTGAATATGTTAGTGATGAACAGCTATCAAAATATTTGTCAATTATATACAACCAAACTAAAGTTTTGGTAATTCTTTGAGGCATGAATGAAATATTCAGAGGGGAGCTCTTGTGAAACTTCATCCTTTGAGTTATTTCTCTGAGAAGTAAGGGAAATCCAGTTTTCTCTTCTAAAATTGTGCCTTGCTTTTTAGACTCCATGTCATGCATATTGAACAGCTTTTACTGCACATTGCACTATATTTAGCATTCACATAAAACAAAAATTTATTAGTAAGTGAAACAATTCATACATCGTTATCAACCTGACTTTAAAATCACAGTCACAAAAGGTTTATCTACAAAACATAAACATTCTACTGTACTGCATAAGAAACTTTTCCTAAGCTCTGACTAGAAGTCAGAGATGTCTATTTTTAAAACAGTAGGTCTGCTGAGGGAATTTGAGAAATGCTACATGTTATTATATTCTTTAATTCTCAGTGTTTAAGCCAAAATATTCTATGTGTAGAATACATCTTCAGTTCTAGTTGTTACATCTTCTGAAAGATTAATTGTACAAGCATAGGATATCTGCATGGGAATAGAGTATGACCCTGGTTAGTGACACCTGCCTCTTAAAATCTTGTATGTGAACATGGATAACACAACACATCACAGAAAAAATGTTAAAAGAATCAATACTGCCTAATGAGGGCAGAACTGTTCCCTAGGATAACAGTCATTGTCAGTCATAACAAGACTATTTGCCTTCACATACATATGGAAGTAGTTCCGCAGGAAAAACAAGTTACAAAAGTACATATGTACAGTAAAATTATTTAATGCAACAGATGCAATACCATGTTATTAGAGGAAGAAGAAAGATAAAGCAAGGAATAAAAGTTTGTCAAAGAATTTGGCAAAGGACATAACGCAAGCCAATGACAAAACCATTAGAAATCTATTTTCACATTCTAGCTGCTATTAGCATCTCTTTCCAAAACCAGAAAACTTAGATTAAGCACCAAGGAATTAATAAAAAGTAATTTAATTGCCAGGTATTCCATTAAATCTAAATCCTAATGAACTTCTACAAAAACTGAAGAAAAAAACCAAAACTACTCCAAAATGCCACCAAAAAAACCACCTGAGTTTGGTACACATTCTTTCAGTGACTTCAGACAAATGTGAATAAAAAGCATGCAGATTAGAAAAGTGCCCTACTTCAATTTTTCAAAGTTCTCTGGTTCCAAACTCCATATTTCTTCAACTTGTGCTCCTCTACAACCTGAAACAAGGAAAGACACAGGTTTCTTCAATTACCCCATTTAAAAGGGACACAGCCAGTAAAGACAGATACATTAAAAAAACTAGGGGAACATTAACAACTTCTGTGACCAGGTTATAGAAAAGTCTATTTACAAGCTTTAAGACTTAATGAAGACTTTAATCTTCACTAAAAAAATAAACCAACCAAACAAGACAGGTCAAGAGAAATTATTCAGGGATTTCTCCAGTGTATGGTGATATTGTCTTTATAATGCAGCTGCATCGAAAAAAGAAGCAGAAGAGATTAACATCTTTGGTCATCTCAGGTCCTCTGCTTAACTTAAAATAATACTGTTTTAAAAAACATTATAGGCTAGTCCAAAGCAGAACTTAAACAGCTATCTGCAGAGAAAGACTCATGGCAGTAGACTGAAAATATTGTGAACAGTACACTCAAGCAAGATATTTGCATAAGACAGCCCAAAAAGCTCAAATATTTAGAACGTGGAAGACTAACTAGTTAAATAGAAACACAAAAGGAGAAGCATGCCTGGACTTGGGAGAAAAAGACAAAAAATATAAATCAATATAACCTAGTATAAAATAATTTTGCTTCTTTAGCCAAAATGCTGTGTAAATGTACCCGTTGTTATAACCATATAATCACAGTATTGCCAAAGATATTAAATGCAATTTAACATAAAATTTAATATTCTAAAAGCCAAAGCAGCCCCTTGCTGGCGAGCCAGCACCACAGCTCAGTTTGGTCGCAGCCGGTTCCCATCACGCTGTCTCTGCAACGGAGACAGCTGGCACAGGACCCAAACAGGCACCCAGCCCTTCGCCAATGCAGGTGTTCCCCCTACGCAGCAAGTGCTTATCCAGCTCCCCGGCAGAACGGTGCATGTGTCCCGGGCGATAGGACGGGCTCCCCCCGCTGCTCTCAGCTCCGGGCTGGCCGCTGCCCGCGGCGAGTAGGAGCGCAGGCTGCCGGGGCAGCACGGCGCTGCACAGCGGGACGCGGCAGGCACTACGAGCGCGGCCCCGGGCCGGGACAGCCGCCCAGAGGTCACAAGAGACACGTTCATTCCCACCCGCGTCCCTTTGCCGCCGCGCTGCCAGCTGCCACTGGAGCGTGTTCCCTGACACTCCCGCACCCTGCGGCAGCGCTCGCTCCCACCGCGGCCCGAGGCTCCCCTCCGCCGTGCCTCACGTCCCTCTTCCCGCCCGGCTGGGCCGCAGCCACGCCGCGGCCAGGCTCAGCCCGCCGGGTCCCTGCGCCCTTCGCCAGGGAACCGGGCAGCGCACTGGCCTTGCACCTGCGCGGGAACGGCCGCGGCCTCAGAGCCCGGCTGCAACCCCAGCGGCGCGACCCCAGCGCGCTCGGCCCCGCTCCCGTCCCCCTCACCGAAGCCCTTGATAAGCTCCGTGAAGACGCCCGGGTCGCTCTCCATGAGGCACCACTCGCCGGCGCTGCTCCCGCCCGACATGGCGGCGGCCCGCGCGCTCCCTCAGGCTCGCCGCCGCCGGCCGGTTAAATTGCGAGGCCGAGGCACGCCGCTCCCTTCCCGGCAGGCCCCGCGGCCCACGCCGCGCCTGTCATCTCTATGGTGAGGCGGGGCGGGAGCAGGAAGCGGCGGCGGGGACTGGATCCGGGGCAGCCGCCTGCTGTCGGCGGTGACACCGCCCCGGCCGCGGAGAAGCCGCGCCTCCGCCCTGCGGCTCCGCTCCTGTGGCGGAGGGGGCGGGGGAAGCCCCCTGCGCCGCGGCAGGAAGCGGTCCCGCCTCGGGGGCGCGGCTCCATCCGGGCACTGGGGCGCGGCCGCGGGGGGCGGTGGGCGCGGCCCCATCCGGGTCCCGGGGATGCTGTCAGGGCGCCGGCGGGGCGGGGCTGGGGGAGACGCGGAGCCTCCGGCGGCCGGAGCGGGACCCGCCCTGCTTGCCCCCCGCGCCCGCAGCCGCCTCCGCCACCGACCGTCATCCCGGCTGCCCTCCCCTCCATCGCCTGGCAGACTCCGCAGCATCCTGCGCTTGCGGCACTGCTCGGCGGCGGAGGCCGCGGTGGCCCGGGCAGGCCCTGCCCCGCGGCCCCTCCCAGGCCGCGGCCTCGCAGGCAAGTCGCGCCTCCTGAGGGAGCGTCGGGGGCGGGGGGAGCGGGCTGGCCCGGCCGGGGGGCCCGGCGGGGGTGCGGGCTGCCCCTCTGGGTCAATCCCGGCGGGGAGCGAGCGGCCTGCGCGGCGGGGTTGGCAGGGATGTGGAAGGAATCCGGAGAGGCCGTCTCTGTAAATGGCCACCTCCTGCTTGGCCCCGGGCGTTGGGAATCCCGAGAGGGGATTAAAGGGCTTGTCGTGTGGCGTTACTCGTCTGCTTCGCGTCACTTGTGTCTGTCATCGGTGTAGAAGCTGACAGCTAAACTCACAGGTTTTCGGGTATCAACTTCAGATGCTTTTTCCTCATAATTATGTTCTAGCTCGGTAAAGCTCCCTTTCTCCTCCAGTCAATAAGTGTTTTAAGCAAACAGACTTTTAAGCAGATTCTGTAGTAGAAGTTTTTGAGCTGTTATGTGGTTCTGTAGTCTGATATTTACTGTACAGTCACCATAGCGCTGATCATGCCGTTTGTGATTTGGGAAATGTCCTAGCGTTCCTGTTTACATAGTGATGCTTATTTTCTGAAGTATGAGGACTTAGGTTGTTGTCAGAGCTCTGCTGTAGTGTCGATGTTTTGTTACAGCCATAGCTCAGTGTGATGGTTATAGTCTCTCTGCTAGAAGACGCTCTTTATAATCTTTAGTTTGGTGCTTATACAAGATTTTGAGAGCAAAGTGGAGAATGCAGTGTCTAATAGAACAGAGTGTATATGATTTTGAAATATTTGAAGACAATGTGTTGTCTTTAAAACATCATTGCATTTTTTTTTTCCGTAAAAGATCTGACTTGATCAAAGTTTAACTCCATATGTTTTCACTGCAAACTTTGGTTCATCATTGTTAACATAGCAGTTAAATTTAAGAACTTCAGTTAGAACATAGTTCTATTGAAGCTTTGTGGGGTTTGTATTTTTTTTCATGTGTACCTGAGACTTGTACTGTAAGACATTTTATTTCTTAGGAGAACTAGAGGTGAATTGAAATAGCAATGGAAATATAACAGAGGTTAACTTATAAAACTCAATCATGTTATGGTAGAACAACATAAAGATTTTGATGTACCAATCAAGATGTAAGTGCTATAGAAGCTGTTTCAGGCCACTCAAAGCCATATTTTACTTAGAGATTAATTTATATGGTGTTTGGAATATATAAAAATTTCCCTTAATGTTATTTCTCTTTCATTAATAATGGTGAGCAACTATGTATTTTAGTTCATCAATTTTAATTATAAATTATCTATTCTGTGACTTTGAAGGCTTTTCACATTGCTGTTTGCATTTGAGTAGCTCAGAAATTGGAAATGCCTATGGAGCCAGAGTATCATTGATAAATCCTCCATGAGTGTTTGAAATTCAAGTACACTACTGCAGCTCAGTAGAAGAGGAGTAGGGTTATGTTAGAGCGTACATTAAGCACGTGTTCACATTTATCCATCTGCAGGGGTGAAAGTTGTCTGTGTTGTACAGATGTTAAAAGAGAAAATACACTTGAGGTCTGGGCAGAGGAGAGGGACTGGTTAGAAGGAGGAAATAGCTTTGGGAACTTGTGAGGTTGAAATATAAGACAGGACTCAGAAATGGCCAACATGGTTTAAATAGTTCAACACTGAATAAGTGCTTTTCCAGTAGATCCTGGCAAAGTTCAAATTTTGTACTTCTTGTGTGGCTGTTTAGTGGTGAAATGACTGGTTTGCATCAGCTATTGCAGATTTCAAGGGTAATTTTTAACATAGAAATTTATTTTTAAAGATTTTACAATTTGTATTAAGATTCAAAAGATTATGTTGGTTTGAAGCTCTTTGTAAATCCCTGAGGCAGCAATAAGCCATTTGAGGCGAGTCTGTTTTGTAGCCTAGATTGCTTATCAGAAGGCATTGATAACTTTCTTAAAGGCTTCAAAAGACTTGTCATAGGCATTTTTAATGGGATAAGTACTACTAAGGTAATTAATCCGTTGTGAAATACAACTATCTGAGAAGAAGTCTTTAAAGGCTGAGTGAAAATGAATCTTTACAGAAGGTGGACATTGTAGCAGCATCTGTTTTTTTTGTAGCTCATAATTTATACCTAAGAAGGCAAATTAAAGAGTTAAGCTTTAGAAAAACCAGGAGTGTATGTTTGCAACTATCTTTTAAAATATGAATTTGTGTCAGAAGCCTATGGATGCTGACACATCCCTCTTTTCAGTGCTACGAGTCCATACAAAAGCAGACATAAGAATTCTTCATTATTAACATGTGTAAGTTAGGTTTGTTATACAGTGTAATAGAGAAGTGCAGCAGGAGAATTTTTTCCTCTGATGGTTAGCACTAAATTTTTTAAATAAAATACAAAAGCCATGTAACAACAAAGCAGTGAACAATTTGCCTTTCAGGATGATACCCTCGATGAAAATACTAATCTTGTGTTGTGGTATTTTATAAACAAATCTAGATTTTAAACCAGATAAATGTTATTTGTCATTTTAGAAATGTTATCATTATTGTTCCTGTTCTCAAGGTGGTGATGAGAATGGTAGCTAATTTGTATCAGTGACTATAAAACTAAGTGTGTGAGCACAATGAGACTCTCTAAGTGAGAATTAAAATAAAATGGACCTATTAGATGGAACCTGTGCAAATGGAAAAATGTAGGGAAAAAACTCTAAAATATTAAAAGTAGTGCTGATATTTTTTAATATCAGCAGAACGAGATCATAAACGTTTTGTTTAACCAAAGGCATGGTCCTTCCAGTTCAGTTTAAGTCTTGGTAATCCATAGGTGACTGAAGAGAGTTTTCCCATTAGCCTCATTTTAATGTAGTGGTATTTGTTATAGCAGGGGTGTTAAAGTTGCAACAAGACATTGTTCTCAAGATTTTATATATATATGGAGATCTTTCTACCCGTGCGTGTTCCTTTGTGCTTCCCATTCCTATTTTGGTTCAAGATAATTTCGGTATCTTTCCCTGTACAGTTTTTTTCTGATAAATAAACTAATGGATGGTGATGATGTTTTTTGTTTGGGTTTTGTGTGTTTATTATGAAACATTACCTACTGTTTAATGAAACCAGCTTATTGAAATAAAATGGTTTTAGACATTAAAATGTACTGATATGGTATTCATGCATTGCAAATACCACCCTTGTTATTTTCAGTGTATTTGCATGCTTCAGATGTCAGTGAAAAAGTCGGCTCAACCATGATGTGTATTTAAATTGGTTTGGCAGGAAACGTGGTTAGAATATTTAAGCACTAAGAAAAATAGCTGAGCACTAGTGCTCTGGATAATACAATAGAAGATATTTCTTAGTTATTTTTTTTAACTGAAACCTGCATTTTTAAACCATGTTTCAGCATATGGCTTCTATTTTTACAATTTTAGCAGCATATAGAACATAATGGGAGCACTGATGATTGTTTATTGTTTAATTCTGGCTGCAGGCAGCACATCACTGCAGATAGGCAGGAATGAAGGAAGGGTACATTTCTACTCTCTTGCAGAGAAAGGAAAATTCTGTGTCAAAGAGAAGGTAGGGAAGTTGATTGTAAATCAGTACTCTACCTAAACTGAGGTAAAAAAATATCTGTAAAGCAGTACAGAATTTGTAATATCTGTGTGTTTTCTTGTATCTCACTTGGAACAGCAGACTATTTGAGCCTGCAATAAAGATATTTTTTCTTGAGCTACTGTCGGTTGTTAAAAAGCTGTTGTCCAAACCTCACTGAAACCCACCATATTTAAACTCTCACAAAGTTTTCTGACTGAGCAGGTTTTCAGTATTTTAGTTCTTTAATTTAGCATCATGTTTCTTCATTTGGTCTGTATTACCAATTCTTCAGCAAAATAGAGTAAGGCGAGATCTCAGTTTTGATCAATTTGGTATGCGATCTGAAAACATATCTAAGAAAGTGATGCAATATAATTAGTGGCAAAAGGGTGTACACCAGCCATGTTTTCTCTGTGCCACTTAGTGGGGCTGAGTAGTTTCTAAGTTGGTTTTAAAGAAATACATTTATCACCATTTTAACTCAGAGGTTTCTATTTCTTTTCCCCCGACTGGTATGTATTATTGCACACTTATCAAGTATACTCTTATTGAATTTATGGAGGAAAAATTACAAGTGTATAGATAAGATATATGTACTTTGCTGAGAAGTGATAAAAGAATAAGTAATCTGTTTTTCACAATAGTTCTTAATAAAATTTATTATTCTTTCAACAGACCTCTGGGAAGTGTAAACAATGGAGGACAAAGAAAACCAAGTGCAGCCCCTGCCTGAAACGCAGATGCCGAACTCTGAGAGTGGTTATGTGTGGCACGTCACCGATATGAACCGGCTGCAGCGTTTCTTGTGTTTTGGTTCAGAAGGTGGTGCTTATTACATCAAGGAGCAGAAGCTGGGCTTTGAACATGCAGAAGCTTTAGTAAGACTCATTGAAGAGGGTAGAGGTTGTGATGTTGTTCAAGAAATAAAAACATTTAGTCAAGAAGGCAGAGCAGCAAAACAGGAGCCCCTGCTTTTTGCTCTTGCAATTTGCTCGCAGTGTTCGGATGTGAAAACGAAACAAGCAGCATTTAAAGCTGTTCCTGAGGTGTGTTGCATACCAACCCATCTCTTTACTTTCATCCAATTTAAAAAAGATCTGAAGGAGGGCATGAAATGTGGCATGTGGGGCCGTGCACTGAGGAAAGCTGTTGCAGATTGGTACAATGGAAAGAATGGCATGGCTGTTGCTTTAGCAGTTACAAAATATAAACAAAGAAGTGGTTGGTCTCATAAAGATCTTCTGAGGTTGTCCCACCTAAAACCTGCCAGTGAAGGTAATCAGATTTTATTTACCTGAAAATACTGTGTTTTAAACCTTTTATGTTTACTGTGGAACTATTTTGGAAAACCCAAGTACCATTGTAGACTGATGATTTCTTAGTGATGGTATCCTGTAGATTGCACCTTAAAAACATGGCTGATCATATCCCTGATCATATCGGAAATTGACCTGTTTATCTTCAAGGTAAACAGAGTTCCTTCCTTCTTTTTCTTCACTGTGTCAAGAGAAGATAAAATAATACAATTCCCTCAGTTTGTTCCTGTTTGCTTACAGATGATGAAATAAAACTTTTTCTTTATTTTTTTTTTATTTGGGAAGATCTGTTGGTTTCAAATATGTTAGGCTCATTACTCCTAAGGAGAATAATATAGTAATTAAATCTACTGCCCTAAGTTGTGGGCAGCTGACCTTTTTTATAGTTGGTTGACAGGCCTGAGAATAAAATCTTCTAACTCGTTTGCTTGCTAGATGGTAATCCTGCTTGGAAAATATTTTTCTTTTCAACAGGAATTGCTATAGTCACTAAATATATTACTAAAGGGTGGAAAGATGTCCAAGAGGCTTATAAAGACAAAGCAGTTTCTGCTGAGACTGAAAAACTCTTAAAATATCTGGAGGCTGTGGAGAAAGTGAAACGCACGAAAGATGAATTGGAAGTTACTCATTTAATAGAGGAGTATGGTCTAGTTAGAGAGCATCTCCTGACAAACCATCTGAAATCTAAAGAGGTAGGTTATCTTCATTAGCTTTGTTTACAGTAACACTTTCCAGAGTCTTAAGCCTCAATTTCAAAATAGCCCTTATGCTGTTTTTTTCAAGTTATTTGCCCAACTAATTTAAAATTACAAAGATCTTCACATAATTTGCATGTTTATTTTCAAATACGCTTGTTTGATGTGCAGATGTCAGTTCTTGTAGTTTGTGAGTCTCATCTTTTTTCTCCCTTGTCTGTCTTTGATCGTAGGTTTGGAAGGCATTGCTGAAGGAGATGTCCATTTCTGTATTGCTGAGAAACTTAGGAAAGCTGACAGCAAATTCAGTACTTGAACCACGAGGTTCAGAGGTGGCAATAGTGTGTGAAAGACTGAGAAATGAGAAACTGCTAAAAAAGGTAAAAACTTTTCATAATCAGTGCCAGTCTTTGTGGTTTTTGTTCTCTTCCTACACTGTATTTCTTCAGGCAACCTCTTTACAAGATAAAAGGGATGTTTTTGGAGGAAATGCACAGTTTATTCTTTTTAAAAACCACAGTGGAATATTTGCACCTTTATTTTAAAACTCATATTTTCTCATTTGATTACCCCTCCACCCCTCTATTTCTGAAACTTTTATACAAATTATGTATATTGACAGCTCGGATCTTTTCCTAAATTAGGGCTGTAGCAAGCTTTGACTGTTGGGTTCATCCATTGCTACGGAGTCTTGTAATTTAGAATCACCAATACAAGCTTAAAAAGTGAGTGGAAGTCACTTTTGTATGACCATAGGAAGTGAATGAAGAAACTAACATAGCAGCTGAGAGGAAAAAGAAGGTGGAACAAGGAGACTTTCTCCTTTTAGTATCCATCAAAGAGATAAGAAAATAAGAGGGAAAAGAGAATTCCCAAACAAAATTTTCAGAAATTTAATGGAAGATAGAGAAGACAAGTGGCTTTCTCTAATGGTTTTGTGATTTGGGGAGATTAAAATCAGGACACTTAACTTCTTCAAGACCATAGCTGAATTAAGGGGAACAACAGTAGGTCCTTTTTTTCCCATCCCACTGCTCTTCCCTTTCTCTGGTTTCTTTAATGATACATAGTTACTGGGGCACTGGAGAAGGGAGAGCAAAAGATGGTGGCACAATACCTTGTTGGAAGAAAGGCAGTGGACAGGCCTACAGATTTGCTAAGGTTTGCTGCTGGTAATGATTAGTGACTGAAACTCCCCTTGAGGAAAAAGGTAACAAAATATTGATGAATCAAAACTACAAACAAAACTAGTTTTCTCCTTTCCCCTCAGCATAACAGGGACTTTTTCTTTCTCTAAGCCTGTGATAGAAAATAGCAGTGGACAATAATAAACATTGACCAAAATTCTGGTGATAGCATAAGATAACATTTGGAATTCATTGGAGGATTCTGGAAAGGGAATGACGTTCCTTTACCAGAACAAACATCAGTTCATACAACAGCTGGGTAAAAACTGCTTGAACTCTTCAAATTTAAGGTAACAATACACTAAACCAGAGATTTTTGTAGGAGGATCTTAGTTTTAGTGTGTTACTCCTCTTTTTTTTTTTTTTTTTTAAGGAAAAACTTACTATTTTTTTTCAAAAACTTACTATTGATTTCTTTTGCCTGCAGGGTAGAATACATCCGTTCCATATTTTGGTTGCATTAGAAACTTATAAAGCTGGACATAGTAGCAGAGGAAAGCTTTGGTGGCGTCCTGATGAAGACATTTTAGAAGCTTTAGATGCTTCGTTTTACAGAACTTTCAAGGTAAAGTTGGGTGGTTAATAATTTTTAAACTTTATAACAAAAATCTTAGGAATTGGAATTTTATTAAATGAAGAATCAAAAAACTTCATTATATATTCAGCTTTTGGCAACATTATTGCCCTAATGTTACCCCAGAAAGAATTAAAAAAAAAAAAAAGACCCACTTTTAGGGTTAAAAGCAGAATAAGGAAGAAAAAATGAATATATTAATTATCCATACCTGTTTTCTTTTTTTTTTCTCCTTTTAGACAATTGAACCAACAGGAAGGCGCTTCTTACTTGCAGTTGATGTCAGCGCATCAATGACACAAAAGGTTTTGGGCAGCGTGCTTAATGCTAGCACAGTTGCAGCAACAATGTGTATGGTGAGGCATTAAACTACTTTTGTGTATATCTATTTGCAGCTTGAGCTGTTCTTTTGATAGAAGGGTGCTCTAAAGCTGGTTAGAAATCACAAGGAAACTTACATATAATATTTTTTGGGTACCTTGTGCCTCACTGGTAGACTAGATGCTTAAAGCTACTGGCAACCAAATTCAGAAAGATCAATTTGAAGAAGCTGGTTTCCAGTATAAATCAAAGTGCTCAAGGCTGCTTTTTCACTTACCTTAGCTGAAAATACAATTTAATTTTTTTCAGAAGCATTCCTAGAATAATACAGATTGGATTAAGAAATGTTGGGATAATTCTTGTGTGCATTTTAGTTATCAATACAGCCTTTGTACCACAATCACTTTTCCCTCAGTTTGATATTCTAAAGCTTCTTGTGTATTTATATTGTAGAGGAGTTGAACTTTTGTTTGTGTTTTGAACTGTTTAGTGTTCTATGTGAGAGGGAAGAGAAGAAATATGGAAGTATTTTTTTGTAATTAGAGCAGTTCTTTAGCTCTGATTTTTGCCATGTTTATTTGCAGTAATATTACAGAATATTTAAAATGTAGAGTGAAGGATTGGTGCATATGAGGAGCCATGCTGACTTAAATACAAACCGATATGTCATGTTGTGTATTTGGTAGGGAATGCCTTGGTTCAGACATTAAAAATGCTGAATAGTGTAACTAAATGACTTCTTTCTTCTTTTGCAGGTTGTAGCACGTACTGAGAAGGATTCCCATGTTGTTGCCTTTTCCCATGAAATGGTCCCTTGCCCAGTGACAGCTGATATGACATTACCTCAAGTATTAGTGAAAATGTATGAAGTATGTAAAAAAACCAAACCAAATAAAAAATTTAGGAAATAGCTGTTATGAATGTCAGAGTTTAGAAGTCTTGGCAGTTATATTGTATTTTCTTTGTAATAAATTCTAGTCCTGTGTTCAGTCTGTATATATATACTAAAACACTGGGGTTTTTTTCTCCCTTCTATGTAGAGAAAGTCCAACAAATATAATTATTTCAACTGCCAGATACTAAATATTGCAATTTTAAATGGCAGTGTTAGGTCACAATGAGTTAGTTTGGAAAGAATATTAAAAAAAAAAACAAAGAAAAAAAAAACACTGGACAAAACTGAAATAAAATGAATTAGCTGAAATGTTGTTTAACAAAGAAGCCTCTGTGTGTGATAAAACATGAAGCTTACACAAAAAGTAGTTTTTCCATGGTTTACTAATTTCTGTGTTAATATGTTCCATGTATATTTTTTTTCTTTAAAGATTCCAATGGGTACCACTGATTGTTCCCTTCCAATGATATGGGCTCAAAAAACTCAGACAGCTGCTGATGTCTTCATTGTATTTACTGATAATGAGACCTTTGCTGGAAATACTCATCCTGCCACAGCTCTCAGAGAGTACAGAGAGGTAAATATGCTCCTGACTGTTTATAATTGATAAATATAATACGAAATAAATACTAGTTCTAAAAATGTTTTAGAGACTGAACTAGTTTTGATTTTTTTTCAGTTAAATAAAAACTGATATATATCAGTTAAATAAAAACTGATACATTCTGCAGTTAGGCAGAATCAGTGCAGATATTGCTCTAATTGCGTGTATTTAAAACCACTGACTTGTAATTCTCCTGCAGTGCTTGGATAAAATTAAAATTTGTTTGGTATTCAGGGAATGTATGAAATCCTGCATTCTATATATAGTTAATTGAATACATTTTTTTTTTTATAGGAAGTTCTTACAGATGAAATTCAGTTCACAGAATTAAATTTAACTTTCATGTCTGCAGTAGATACCACAAAGTTTAAATGGAGTAATGAAGATAAGCCTGTAGGGAAGGTGGCAGTAGGATGAGGTGATAGTATCTTGTGAAGAAAGCTTACTGTGTTTTAAAGGGGCTGCTCTAAGCTGTGTAGCTTCATAATTTTGAAAGGGAACTAAGAAAAATGCCTTCTCCAAGCACATTGCTATTACTTAATCATCAAACAATCTTTTGTGCCTTAAGGCAACTATTTTTTAAACTACAGAAATACTTTTTGTCTACCATGTATGTATGGACATTTATCTTCATACCATGTCCACCCAGTTGAAATTAATACCAAAAATCTTTAACTTGCCCACTGTGTTTTAGTTTTCTTAGTTGAGATTAGCTCCCATTCCTAAATTTGTGCTTTAAACAAAGAGTTCTGGTGCTCTGGCCTTCATGCCACTTGCTTTGCTTTATTGTACAGGTTACTAACCTGCAACTTCCTCTCCTTTCGCAGAATTGTCAACCACAGCTGTTGGATTTGTTAACCAATGTTTGGAAATCTTAAACAAAAACACCCTTCTTGACTCCAGTTAGATGATTTGATAATGACTATTGAAAGTTTTCTCACAGAATCAGTTGCAGAATAGCAAGTGCAATGTTTACATTTGAAATAATCTATGAATCTTAGCAGTGCAGGAAATGTGTGCTAATACACCTCATTGTGAATCTTTCATTTATTTAACTATATCTACTGCAGCTGAAGTGCAGTGTTAACAGGCAGTCTGCAGTTCTGATTAGGGCTTATCTAGTTTCCATCAGTGTGCTTATTCAGACAGTGGTTTATGCAAGCAAGGTAGTAAGATCTGATCATCAGCATGTTTAAGTTGCTGTGTATGTGTGTTCTGATTATTTTTCTTTTTTTGTTGTCTTTCCTCTAGAAAATGGGTATTCCTGCTAAGCTGATTGTTTGTGGAATGACCTCAAATGGTTTTACGATGGCAGATCCAGATGACAGAGGCATGTTGGATATATGCGGTTTCGATACAGGAGCTTTGGATGTTATTCGAAACTTCACTTTGGATTTGATTTAACTTTCGAGGCATCTGCTCTTCCCAGTGGGTCCATTGCTGGCAACAGACTGCATCCTGGGAACTCCCAGCCAAATATACTTTATTAGAATATGGCACATTATATACATATCAGAATGTTACCTTTTTGTGAAGGGAAAATAAGAAAAGCAGATGAGAAATCTCTTTTTTTTTTTTTTTCCTTTTGCACACCATTTAAAATAACAGTGGGAAGTTTGCTAAAAGTAGCTACAGGGTTACATAATACATAATTTAATTTCATTTATAATAGGTTATAAAAATTAAGATATTTTTATTTTTTTTCCCCCCATGTTACTGTGGAATGCTTGTTTGCAAGAGTAAACTGGTGAATTACTCTTAGGATGGGGCAGGAAAAAAAATTGATTTAGTGTTTTTAATAATATCCCTTTAAGAGTAACTTTGCTGAGAGGGGTTTTTCTTTGGGCTTTTTTTAATCTTTGTATTTTAAACAAATTACTGAGGTTCAACAGTTTGCATTGTTAGACTTCAAAGCTACAAAAGAATTTTCTGACACATGTGAGACCATGTGACTGTGATGCAGTATAAAAGTTACCCAGTGAAATTTTATACTGATAAAACTGAAAGTGGAAGATCTTATGCTAATCTTTTTCTGTCTAGATTATACTTTGAGTTTTCAGGAGTGAAGTGTCATTCTCTTGATATAAACTGAGGGGCAGTTTCTGTACAATGCAGTTTCAGAAGGACTATTTTAGGATTAATAATGCTTTACAGGAAGTTCTAAAATCAGATTTTAGCAGGAGAAGATGTTGGAAATGTCTGGGAAGCCACATTCAGTTCATGTTACAACTTCAGGAAGCATCAGCACACTTTCAGTGAGGAAGATCAACAAGTGCATGTGTCTTGGCCTGCTGTTGAAAGCTGAGTGGTAACAACCAGAAACAGATAGCTATGTTTTCTTCAAAAGAATGTATTCAATGATACAGAAACAATCTTCCTAACAGGAGAGTATTTCATTTTTGAAAATCTTTTTGTAGATTAACATTACTTCTGATTTCTTAAATTAATTCAAGCTAACATTTTTCAAAACTACCTCCAGTTTATAGTGACCAATTCTTAAAAACTTTTGTAAAATGTACAGTTGCCTCCTTTATGTTCTCCAAATCTTGTTTAGGAAGTGATTGAAACTGGATTTTTTTTTTTTTTTTTCGTGTAATAGTAAGAATGTGAGTAAATAAGGAGAAAGCTAGTGAATATCTTTTATCACTTTGGAACAGGAATTGATAGCAATTCATGTGTATATGTATTTAATTCTGTATGTGTGTTTTTATATATGTGTGTATAGGGGGGAAGTTAAAAGATCTCTTTAGTAGATCACAATCTTAGGAGATGAGAAAAGTTGGGTTTTTTTTTTAGTGATGCTTTTACAACATCCCCTAAGACATATGTATGTCAGCCTCTTTTATGCTAATCTTGGCTAGTTTAAACAGTTAATTTGATGTTAATTTGAACATAATTATGATTTATAAAAATAACCCAGTTGTGGTAATTGACATGTAAGACCATATTTTTCTGCCAAAACCCCAAGTTTTTAAATGTAAAATTCAAGTTCATATTATACTTTTGATACTTGTAACATTTTTCATTATGCTTCGCACATACCGATTAGAAATTCAAAGCTCGCGTTCTGTGGGATGGATATCTCTTGTGGTGCTAAAATGTGAGGTTACATGTTACTGAAAGTATTCTGCTACATACTTTTACTCTACCTTAATGAATAAATCAGAACAGTGAGGGAAGCCTTTTCTGACATGAATACCACGGCTTAAAGAGCTGATGGTAGGAATGTTACTTTTCAGTGAACACGAATGTAGTTACTTCTGAATTATCGCTGCTCTTATGACATAGCTCTGATAGAATGCTTGAAGAATACAGGACTGCCACCAGCTTGTCAGGTGACATCTGGAAAACAACAAGTGTTCCTACAAAAGCTGAGACGTAGCACTTTGAGGTTGAAAAAGAAAATTAGCCATTTCTTACCACTTTTAGTCTCCTTCCTAAATAAGCACGATGAATATGGGGAGTAAACTAATTTGCTCAATACATGTTAATACTTATTTCAGGTAAATGCACTGATGCTTTGAGGTTGGTTTTGGTAGTAATGTGTTTTAAATTACACAGTAGTCAAACATCTAATTAGATGTTTCCTTCTAAGCTAGAGATGTTGAAAATAACTGATAGATAAGTATCTTTTGCAAGTACTTTTTCTTATTTGAAGTAGTATTTGTGAAGTAATAGGAAATATTTTGGACTAAATATAAAACCAAAACCTAAACAGGTATTTCAAGTGACTTTGTGCAGTTAATTGCATAATTTTACTGAAAGTAAAAGATTAGAGTAGTTACTAACAGATTGAATGAACAGTTATAGTAGTGTTGCATCTTTGAAAGCAGTCCACTTTAAAATACAGTTCCTTGAAATTGAGTGTAAGTGAAGGTGAACTTTTCAGTAGAACTTAGAGAAAATATAGCTTCCTGTATCTGTTGACACCGGATAGCTATACACTCTGTTAAAGATAGTAATCCATGCTGGAGTACATAATACACTCCTAAATATTTACTGTATCTCTATACTAAAAAATCTTGTTAGAAATAGAATATTCTAAGTGGTTTGGTTATCTGATGTAAAACTAGCTCCAATGAGATCATGTTGTCATCTACTCCTTCAGGATTTTCACAGAGAGGGGAAACTGGAGTAAATGCTGACAGCTGAAACTTGATAGCATGTTGATCTTTATTTCTACTGTTTTCTGTCTGGTTTTGGTACTCTCTTAGGGTAAAGGGCATAGAGGAATGATGCTGCATATTCCTTTTCCATAGACTGGATCTTTTTTATCTGCCCATATACTGAATCGTAGGGGACAGTAATGTTTGCCATAATGTTAAAAAAAAAGTAAGTGTGCTAAGGCAAAGCTTAAGCATTAGTTCAGTATACAATAAGTAACCTACCCTTTCATCAAAGTGGAGACACTGACTCTTAAGTTAATGGTATTGTTTGCATTGCAAAGGAGGAACACTTTGACTAACAAAACAGAAATGGAGCTATAATTATGCACTGCAGTTTACCAGTAAAAACTGAACAGGGACAAGGTTAAAGATAGTTAATTTTATTCAAAACATTTATTTTAAAAAGAGTCTAAATGCAGAGTGCAGCTGTAGATGGAGTGAATGCAGGTTTCCTGATATCTAACAGAATTAATAGGTTTTCAGTTTGCCTGCCATTTTGCTGTGGCCCCCTTAACAATTGTAAGTATTACACTATTATATCTAAGACTCTAATGTTCAGACACTTTAGCTTTAAGAAAGAAGAAAACAATATAATGGTTGGAAGCACAGCAGGGCTAAAACGTTCTTCTGTAACGAAGGGCTGTAAGAAATGAACATCAAAGATCAGGTTTCTCCATGGAAGGGATACAATCAAGAATGTGGAGAGGGCAGAAGGCAGTCAAGATTTATTAAAAATCATGCAATGCATACATCAGCATTGTGTAATAAATTGAATCATAGAATCAGAGAATGTTGTGAGTTGGAAAGGACCCACAAGGATCATGGAGTCCAACTTTTGCCCTAGCATAGGACAATCCCAAGATTCAGACTGTGTATCTAAGGGTGTTGTCCAAATGCTTCTGGAATACTGTCAGGCTTGGTGCCATGAGCACCTCCCTGGGGAGCCTGTTCCAGTGCTCCACCACCCTCTGGGTGAGGAACCTTTTCCTAATGTCCAACCTAAACCTCCCCTGGCACCTAATCCTGCCATTTCCCCTGGTCCTATCGTTGGTCACCAGAGAGAAGAGATCAGTGCCTGCCCCTCCTCTTCCCCTTGTGAGGAAGTTCTAGACTGCGATGAGATCTCCTCTCAGTCTCCTCTTCTCCATGCTGAACAAACCAAGTGACTTCAGCCTCTCCTCATTTGGCTTCCCCTCTAAACCCTTCACCAATTTTGTGGTTTTGCCAAGAAACAGAATTTCATGTCAGGAATTTTAGACCCATAGCAAGGAGGAGGACAGTTTGGGATGCTTGTAGAATCAGATTACAGGCAAAATACGAGGTCTTTACCTACAATCCTGTGTGTTTATAAAAGACAAGTCTAAAAGTAGGTGTAGAACTGAAGTCATCAGGGCCAGTCTAAGTGCCCACTATGTGAAGGCCACTAATAACTGGCCCTAAAATCTCTTGCTGCTTAAAACCACTGTGAAACCTGTTTGTTAAACATAAATCATTAGGGGGGTTGTGTTGTTCTCTTTCGTTGTTGTTTAATTGAGGCGCATAAATGGGTATGGCTTTAAAAGGCTGTTCAACAAAGTCTGTACTCTTGGCTTAAAAAGTGCACCAGCAGTTTTGGAAATGTATTTTAATAATGGCTCTGTCTGTAAGAACACTAGGAAAATATTTTTCTCAGTTGCAAAATGCTGTGCTGCTTTATCACGTACCTAACTCTTGGAAGCATTAGTGAGATTCCATTTATTTTGTTTCTTTTATTACCATTTTACTTTGCCCTTCCCTTTCTCTGTTAGTGTTGGCATTTTAGTCTTCTCATCTCCTTGTCACCTCAGGCCTATACTTGAATCTCTTTTCACATACAAGCTCTCTTCCATTCCCTTTTTTTGCCTCTGTTGTTTTTCTGCCTTCTTGCTGGCACTGAGCATGCTGGCTTCGCTAAATAACTTATGCCAGAGCTGATGTCATAGTATTTATCTTAATTTAAAAAAAAAAAAAAAATCATTGGTTATATAAATTTCTTATAAAACATTTAATTTGCTTTATCTATCAGATTTTTGGTAAAACTTTGTGTAAAGATTAGTGACAAAAGTATACTTTATTTACAAAAATCCAACATCTGCCTTTGAATGGCTTTATTTTTCAAAAATAACTACTTATAATTGGCTTTTCAAATTTAAAGCTTCTTTCTAGAATCAGTTCAGTGATTCAGAGCTTTCCATTCTGTTAAATATTATCAAGCTGCTGTTACATGCAGAATTAGGGAAACATTTAATATTCTGGATAAATGGGCAGCTTCTTTTCAGTATTGATTAGAGAAAATCTTCAAAGAATAGGATGTAGAAGTAAACCTAAG
The DNA here is from genome assembly GCA_907165065.1 of Caprimulgus europaeus. The sequence goes on along the minus strand of OU015534.1, from coordinate 26,086,026 downwards.
CAAAGAATCGTTTGTCTCGTTTGCGCTTTTAATCCTCTTTGTAAGCATGTCATCTGTTTTATAGCTTTATTTGGATATTTGCAGTGGTTCACAGTGGACAAATACGCTGTAAGCAAGCTGGTTTCATGACTTTATTGCTGGAATGGTGGAGATTTCATCTGACGATGATACAGCGTAGTGTACAACATTGCTGAGTAAGAGTTAGGGGAGGAAAGGTAAAACACTAGGACAGTGTATTATGCATGTGCTGCTCTGGGAGCTCAGATTTAAGATTAGCTAATTTCAGCAGAAGGTATGGTGTCGTTAAATATGTGTGCTTACATTTGGGTTTATAATTTTGATACTGTAAAGCGTGGTTTCTTTAGGTATTTCTGTATTCTGAACTTTAGTTTAAATATATATATTTGCATATATATATATGTGGTGTGTTGAGAACTTTTACAACTGCTTCATTAACAAATAATGAATATAAATAGCTGTTTTCCTAAGGTTACCAGCTTCTTAGAGTTAAGCACAACTAGTTACAAATAAAATGTCTTTTCTATTACATTCTTCTATAAAAGTGCAGTTCTACTCTTTAAAAATAATTCTATATAAAGAAGCAACAGATGGGCACCTTCACAGCTCTTCTGCTTAGTTAAATAATGTGCTGTTTGTTTCCAGCTTCTCAGGCTTCTTAGGAGCAAGGTATTTCAGCTGGATGAGCAGGTATGTCTGAAGTGTAAGCACAGAATCCTTTAGTGGATAATTTTTAACATTCAGATCCCAAGGCAAGCATTATTTTAAGATAAACAGCTTTGTCCTGGAGACAGTGCTAAGCAAAAAATATGGAAATTTTTAATGACTATTTTTGAGTCACTCCTTTTTTTTTTTTCTTTTCCTAGAGTAGAACTGCACTTTAACTGCCATGCCATGTTTAAGTAACTTAAACATAACATGGCTTTGTGCCATCCAATAATGAAGGCACTGTCTTGCTGCTACTTTCTATGAAAAGATACAAAATTACTGAGAAACAATTTGGATGGGAGCCTTAATATGGTTAAAAAGAAACATAATTAACCCTTTGAGTGCCTTTAGACAGCTAATAAGTGGGCACTCACTTGGATCTACAGGCATACAGTGCATTTTCTCCACTGTTGGGATGGAACATTGCCTTAAGTGACAATGCCCTGGGACTTCTGAAACTTAGAACTCAAAGGGTTATTTTAGACTACTGTCTTGGGACTTTTAAACAGGGATTTTTTAAACAGGGAACAAAATGAAAAGGTCTTTGAAAAATTCCTTTGCGTACTATTACTATTATTTTACATTATGGATTTACTAGCTTTCAGGTGCAAAATTATGTTAATCTTCTGAAAAAACATAACTGACCTAAGAATTTTACACAGAGAAAAATAATACTTGGTTACCACTGTATGTGCAAAATAAATTTAGGGAGAGATGCACATTTGTGTGTGTTTACCTTGATGAGTGTCCTTGTTAAAACCATTTTAATAAAGCTGTAATTAAACTAGCAAAATACAGTAAACTGCAATAACAAAAATGTAACGAGGTCAGTGTGTTTCATTAGCTCATTACACATTGAAGATGCACAGTGCAGGCAACTGCATACTGAAGACTTTCTACAAATGATGTGGTTTAAACTTATTTCAAACTTGCATCACAGAAATGAAGCTGTCAGATTCAAATGATTCTCTTACAGTCCCAGTCATCTGGAGCTGAAGATGAATGTGCTGCTTTTTCCCTTGAGGGGAAAAAAGTACTTTGGGTGCATGCAGTGCTGAAAGCAATGGAAATAACAGGACTCTTGCTCACAAGTGAGTAAAAATTCATTGACTAATGTTTTTCTTCTACACTGTGCACCTTTAGTAGTGTAATGGTCCCTTTTACTGAAGAATGGGATATAATTTTCTACTTGCGTATGAACTTTCTTGAAATAAGCAAGAGTCACGGCATTGCCTGGTCTGGCTTTGGATGTACATTGTACTGAAACGATTGAATCTTAGACATTTCTTTTAGACATGGAACTGCAAGTTAAAAGTGGTAGTAAACTGCATTCTGACTGTAGAATTCAAGTACTAAATAAACTCTATGCATATTAGACCCATTTTACTTGGTCTTAAGTTTCGTAATAGGCTTGGACTGATCATAATGTAGTTTGTAGCTGCACAGTTAAGTGACAGCAAGCTGTCTGGCTCCCCCAGAAGGATATTCCTGAATGACACTGTATGGACTGATACTTCATAGTGCAGAGTAAAGATGAAAGCAATTACATTCCCCTCTAAGGCTATAAGAATCTTTTTTTCCCTTTTCTGTAGTAACTGGACATACAATTTGGTAGTTAGCTGATGAGACACTGAAATATAAGAGGCAGATGTGCACACAATATCACTACAGACTCGTTTTGCTTCATACTTTCTTCATGATGACAATTTGACATTCAGAGAAGAATTAAATTTAAAGGAACCATTAAATTACACTGACCATTTATTGTAACTGTTGGAACAAAGCTAGAAAGCAAGCTAATTTGCAGGAAAAAAAAACCACCAAGCTGACACAGGATTCTTGTACAGTCTCTGCTTCTCCAAAGCACAGTATCAGGATGTCATGGCAATAAAATGACACCACTATCTCATGCTTAGAGCCCTGAGAGTTACCTAATAGTTTTTAATCACCATTTGGGTTGTGGTAAAGCTGAGGCAAGGACACCAAGTAATTTGCCAAGTCCATAGTCTGTGTCAGAGAATGATCTAGGATTCAGAAATCCATGGCTAAAAGTTACTGAGTACAGCTGATGCAGTGTATCTTTGTGATCTTCTGACTTGTCTGAAATTCTGTTTATATAAAGGAAGATTAAGCTAAGCTAGGTGTCTTGACAGGATTTCGTTTTCACTTGACATTGATGAATTAATGGAAGCAGTTTGCCTTCCTCATGAAGCCTCTGAGTATCTGTAGCACCTCCAACAAAAGTCCCATTGACAAACACTCTTGGGACCTATCAAGAAAATGCAAATGGTATTAGTTACTTCTTGGAAAAGAGGACAGAAACCAAAGCAAGCCCACGTGGGGTCCAGTGTACACCTAACAGTTATGTCCTCATGTATGTGTATTTTACTGTACAACTCCTAAGTTTCCATAATATTTACAGAGATGGGAAACTTTGTTCACATGCCCCTCCAAAGTGGGATAAAGTCACTGTATGGGAGATTGTAATTAAAATTCAGAAATTACAAGGTAAGTCTTACACATGTTAAAACTGAATGAAATACAACTATGCAAATAAAAACTGACTTCATACTTCAATTATCTTAGTGGCAGTAGGGAAAAGATCACCTCAGAGGGACAGGCAGAGGGTGTCAAGAGGAAGAGACAGTACAGAACCCTTCTGCAGTACCTTGTCTTGTATCCCAAGTTTACTTGTCTCAAAGAAATGAAGAACTTAATACAATCATAACCCATGAGCAATGTGTGTGGTGTAAGTTCTTACGTTGCTTGTTACAGATAAGAAAATATACTTACTGTTCTGCCACCGGTCATCTGTTCCAGAATGTCTTGGAACTGACTTCCATTTCTATTCGTGTCCAGTTCTACAGCTGTATAATTTACATTCATACCCTCAAAAAGTTTTTTTGCCATTTTGCAGTAGGCACATGTTGTTTTGGAGAAAATCACCACACAGTTGTCTGAAATAATCTCCTGTATGTTCAAAAGAATGTTCAAGTCAGCGTGCCTTGTTTTAACTCGGTGTACTTCAGCTGTATCAAACACTCACGAAAACAAGTACAGAAGTTCTAAATCTGCTAAATACAGGAAAATTACTCTCTGTAAAAGGCTTTCTGAGGTGTTTTCCACAGGGACAACTGAAGAGTTCCCAGCCATGCTACACGGGTGGCTGGATACTTCTGAACTGTCTTTCAAAACACTGGACTTTATTCTCCGTTTTCAAGGTAAAGTGAAAAGCTAGTTTAGCTTCTAAGTTTTCCTGACTTCTCATCTAGAGCCACAGGAATCTTAAGGCAAGGAATGAACAATTTATCTTTAAAAACAAGGAACAGAACAGTGACTTCCATCAAGGCATCTGTCAAGAAGTTATCACCTGTATGGTGGGTGCAAAACACAGCCAGCCTACGCTTGTTCTGAAGACCTCTAGGGTGGGCTAGCACCTCCTTTAGGAATACATCCCGTGCTTTCACATCAGAATAGAAATCGCTTCCTGCCTGGCTACCAAGGAAGTCAGGCTCAACCTCAAGAAGTGCAGTTGCACTTGGCCAGATCCCAAAGAGTATCTGTGCAAAAGTGCAGTAGGCAGTGAGGAGCAACTTCAGCAGTTTGCAGAACTACATGGAAGAGAGTGACTTCCCCTGCTTCACTCAAGCTTCAGGAAAAGGTATGCTCTGTTCTTCGAGCAGAATACCTGGGACCAGTTAAAACTTGGCCGCACCTAAGTTTTCAGGAGTGCTGTGATTTTTCTGCTTGTGGGAGCAAAGAGCTGGAGGAGAGCTGGCATTAGTGATCTCTACCAGAAGCACTGCCAGCACCTCTGGAGCTGCGTATGACCTGCACTCGATTCCAAAACTGACCATGATAACTGGAGCGTGTGGTATGACTGGCATGCAAGGGTACCAACCCTACACCCTCCTTTGCTCTGCAGTCACAGACCTCCTACAGTCTGCCAAACAAGCTGCACCTCCTTCAATTATGCAGTACACCCTTCCCTGGCTGTAAGGCAAACAGGATGGGCCAGTGGCAGGCAGAGTGACAAAAAGGGTTCTGATTGGGGACATACCCCTATTACTTCACTGGAAACTCAGGGTTATTTCAGGCTGTCATTTAATAGCAGTAAATTTGCTTTAAAAACCAACTTTTTCAGTACTTAGTTTACTTGATATCAGTCATGTTACAAGGTTTAATCCCAAATACTGATAGCAGTACTGAATTAGAGGTCTAAAAAACCATAAAATGGATGCAGCCTAGGAAGATCAGGTTCCAGGGCTGCAGATAAACAATGCTGTCAGTATTACTTAATAAATGTAAGAATCGGGTCCAACATGCAGAACTGTTTATGGTATTTCTTTGTATAAACTAGAGGAGCTTTTAAGTAACTATGGCTTTTAGAAAAGTTGCAAATAGGTAAGAATTTAATAACGTTACCTGTATTTGATTCACAGCAGCTTCATTAGACAATCCTACAGAAGTAGGCAGGCTATTCCCCATTCTAAAACTAAAAAGAAATTAAAATCAGATAGTCAAGCTTTCAAACAAATGACACATTTCCTAGTTCACAAATTAAGAGGTTGATTTTATACTGTTTTGTTTAAATAGTTAATGTGATTTCGCCATTCAAGTTTACTTCAGCTACAACACCTACAGTCATACTGGTTCTTACATGCCTGCAAGAAGATGAAAATAAGGAGATGGATGTTGCAGACTGTAAGAATAATCAGAACGGCTGCTTTTAACGGAGAAATACTTATTTTTCCCCAATGATAACAGATCCAAGTGTCAAATCTGACACTGGGCTCTAGTCAACGTTACCACCCGACTCCTAACAGAAGGGCCCGCGCTCGTTATCACCAAGGGAGCGGGTGCCGCAGGCGTGCTGCTGTGAGGCCTGCACGTCCCGATGCCAGCCGGGCCCCCCAGCCCCAACCCCGGGCGGCCCCGCCACCTGCCGCTCCGCTCTCCGCAGGGCCGCTCCTCCGAGGCCATGCGTTCAAAGGCCTCGGGGACAGAAGGAAGGCCCCGTCCCCTCGAGGAAGGCCCAAGGTCCTGGCACCGGCGGAGAGCGGAGAGCTCCCGCCCGCGCTGAGGGGAACAGCCGCTGCCCCGCGCGCACCCACCCGCGCCCCAGCCGCAGCGCCGCCGCCCCACGCAGCGCCCTCTGCAGGGCCATGGCCGCCGAGAGGAAGGGGCGGGGCTTCTCCGCAGTCCTCACGGCGGTCCGACCCCGCTCGCAGGCCCCGCACCGCCTCCCACGGCAGCCTGGAGCTGCCCGCCGCGCTGCCGGTCTGCTGCGGTGCCGTGTGCCGGGCAGCCTCGCCCCGCCCAGCCTAGCCCCGCCCAAGGGTGGTGGGTCCCTCAGGTGGGGGCCTGTTAACAGCGGCGCCAGAGGTAAAAGCGGCTCAGAGCGGGCTGCTGCGAGAGCGGCACCCGGAGGCGGTAGCAGGGAGTGACCGGCACCGGGCCGGCCCTGGGGGGACGAGGGCGCCTGGCCGCCGCTGCCGGATGAAAGGCGGTGACGGGCTGTTTTCCTGAGGGAAGTCCGCTCTGGAATTGCGGTGTGCGGTGGTAAAGCCGCTCCGGAGAGCCCCTGTCAGCGGGACGGCGGTTAGGAGAGGGGGTGGCATCGGGGGGACTTCCCTGGAAGGACTTCTGCCGCGGGGGCAGGGGGTGTTGGTGGGCTCCGGCCGCCTGTCGCTGGCTCCCAGGTGCTAAGGTTTAGGCGGTGCCTTTGCTTCGTTCAGTGTAAAGCTAATTGTAAAGGTTTTGTGTCAGCCTTTCTGTGGCCCGTTCTTCTTTACGTGTCTTTCCTGCGTTGCAGTTACTCGGCCAGTCAGCCCCTTACCCGCGGAACAGGAGCGCTGCCGGGCAACGTCCAAGGCACTGGATGGAGGCCAACGAACTCGGGCCGCTATCTGCGGAGTTGTGCTGGTGCGCTAAGCCTGTCATATGCGGAATATTTTTATTAACTCCTGGAAAATTCATTTCCTCTTCTTAAATAATTAACGAATTTGGAGGTTTTACTTTATGTGGGTGTGTTGATTTTTTTTCCTTTCCCCAGACTGTCTAATAAGAGCTCTTCAGCAACACTCTCTTGCTTCACCCCATGGAAGGTGCTATGGCACCTGGATCACTGGCCAAACACCCATGTCCTTGGCAGGGTGTTCCTAGTGAATATCCTCTGGGTCTCCCCACTGGGATCCAGATGGGAGTTTCAGTGCTGCAGAAACTTTTCTGCCCCTCTCTCTGCTGAGAGGATAAGCTTTGCAGAGTTGTGCTCTAGATTGCTGTTCAGTACTCGGTCCCACGTTTTAACACAATAGTGTGAGGAAATCAACTAGTGTGTACTGGTTTGATGTTGCTCATTTACAGATAAAACTCAATGTTGTGTATCCAGACATAGTATATCTTGCTCCTCCTATGTTATAACACTTGAACAATCTTTCTTGATGTTCTTATTTTGAATTAATTTACCTATGATGTAAAATTATCAAACTTTTTTTGCAACTTAATTTTTATTTCATATAAAACATTGGCATAACCTATTAGACTACAGCTCTGTTAAACTACTCCTAAAATGCAATTGAAACATTGTACCTATGTGTTATACTCCCATTTTACTAAAAGGTAACATTATTTCTTATTTCAGGTGATGATTTTCTAGTCTAATCTCCTGAGATTAAGATAATAAAATTATAAACTCTTAGGTATTTAATTCCATGTGAAAATAATTTGACATCTCTATCAAATCCTGATTTAGTGGTAAAGATATAACAGTTAATCATCTCCCTGTGCTCCCCAAAGCAAACTGTGGGAACTATTTTGTAATTTAAAACTTGTATTGAAGGCATCCTTAAATGGAAAAGTAAACCAGAACTACAATGCTTTCTTCAAATATGAAAATAAATTTCTTTGCAGCCAGGTGTTGCAGCTGGTTATGTGCTGTGTCATTCATTGCTTATTCAGTAACAGACCACGGCATAGCTAAAGTGAATGTCTTTTTTTATGTCATTGTAGCATAACGACTTTGTATCTTGCTGGAGGAAGTATTATTTGTATTCTAGCAGGTGTAGGGGATGTGTTTCTTCAGAAGTAATGTTGGTTTAGGTGATGCAGTGGGGTTTTTGGATGAGATGTAGAAATGGGACTTAGCCCACTGAAACCATTTCAAGTTCCATTCCAGTTTTTCATGAGCCATAGCTCAAATCCAATCAAATAAATTTTACTCTGTTTATTCATTACACTTTTGTCTCCTACTTATGTAATTGCTACTTTATACCCGTTGAAGAATAAATATTTTTCTCTTCTTCGGATGCAGAGGCAATAAATATTTTTCTAAGTAGTTTTTGACTACAGTCTTTTGATGGCTTATTGTGGTCAGAATTAAATGGCATTTTTTGTGATTGACAAAGGAGAGATTTTTCCCTCTCTCTTTTTTCTTCCCGCTTTCTCTCCCGGTTCCCGAGGACGTTCTCTCTAACCTGGGGTGTGAGAGGAGCACGCAGCTTTGGGAGCTTCACGCTGTTTTGGCGGGGCGCGTCTCTTCCCTCGGCTCTCGCTGCTCTCCGGCCAGGAAGGCGGGACGCGCCGGGGTGCTCCGATGGCACGGGGGCCGCTCACCGCCCCTCACTGGGACGCGGTCCCCCTGCAGACGCTCCGGCGGTGACGGTGCTGCCTCAGGCGGCCGCCGGGAAGCGGCGTGCGGACGGGCCGGGGGCGGGGCTGGCGGAGGCCGGGCGGAACGGCCGGTTGGCAGCGGCTCCGGGAGCGCCTGTGCCGGTGGTGTCGGTGACCTCGGCCCCGCCGCCTGACGCTATGGCCGGGGCGGCGGACGCACCCCACAGGCTCCAGCGGCCGGGACAGGCGCCTGCGGACCTGCGGGGCGGGGCCACACCCTGCCCCGGCGGGTGCCGCCCTGAGGGCGGGGCCGCGTCGCTCCATGGCAACGGGTTCGGCGTCGCCCCCTGCAGGAGGCGGTGGCGCTGCTCAGGCGTCTGCGGCGGGCAGCCCCGCGCCTGTCGGCGAGGTCCTCGCGCGGCTGGCAGAGGGGCCGGGCCGGAGCGGAGCGGCGGCGGCCGGCGGCTCCGGAGCGAAGATGGCGGACGTGCTGAGCGTGCTGCGGCAGTACAACACGCAGAAGAAGGAGATCGTGGTGAAGGGCGACGAGGTGATCTTCGGAGAGTTCTCCTGGCCCAAGAACGTCAAGACCAACTATGTCATCTGGGGGTGAGTGGCGGGGCCGGGGCGGGCGGCGGGCAGCCGCTCGCTCGGGCAGGGGACGGGTGGGGGGCGGAGGGAGAAGTTGCCCCGAAGTTGCGGGGGAGCGCCCGGGGAGCGGGGAGGGGGGTCCCGCCGCTTTTCGCCTCCCGCCGCGGTGTAGGGAGCGAGGCGGGCGGGGGCAGGCGGCCTGGCAGCCGTCTCCCGGCAGGGCCCCTCGGGAGTGCACCGGGGCCGTGCGCCTCCTCTCTGCCAGGGCGCGGCGAGCTGCTGCCCGCCCGCCCGTCCGCCCGGCGCCGTGTCCCGGTGGAGGGGGGACACGTCCGAGCGGCCCGCTCGGCGGCGGGTGGGCGATGCCTCCCTGCCGGTGCTGCCGGCAGCCCGGTCGGGCAGGGAGGTCTCGCCGATCCCTTCGGGAAGGTTCCCAGGACCCCGCCCGGAGAGCCAGCAGCCGGCCGGCGCCCCGGCACTGGGCCAGAAGAGCAGCGGGGCCGGGGCGAGGCCTTTTCTGGGCTCTCGGCCGGCCCGTGCGACCCGGGGGGGCTGGAGGGTGGCAGCGGGGCTGGGCCGTGCAGGCGATGAGATGGCCGGGAGCAGCTTCCCCAAGTGTTTCTGGGCTTGGTGTGGGAACCAGCTTGCTGTCTCGCTTTGTCCGGGATGCTTCACCTTTCCTGGAGCCTTGTCCTGGTGCAGGGAAGTCTGTGAAGCCCAAACCGATGCTCCCTCGGTGCTCACCTGGAGTCCTGTTGGACTGGGCAGGCCCTTGGCTCCTTCCTCCTCAGCCTGCTCCTGGCTGGGGCCGGACCCGCTGCAGGCTTGTTGTTCTTATCGTGATAAAGAAGCAGAGGTGGTGTTTCTGATACATAAATGATTATATTGGGTAAAATGCTTAATTTTAGAAAACTTTTGGAAAATGAGGTTAGGTACCTGTTGAATTTTCTAGTATGATATATATTGCTTACAAAGCACAGGAGTTCTTCCTTCTTCTTTCCTCTGAATTTAGCAGCTGCTTGCTTTTAGTGTCATAATGAAAAGAATTACAATGAGTCTCTCTTAAACTCAAGAGAAAAAAAAATGCTTGTTGTTACATACCAAATAGCGAACGTCTTGGGTACTGATCAAAGAGAATAAGTCATCCTGTGAGGCTTGGTGGAAAAACAGAAAGACATGCAGATTTCTCAACAAATCCCTTGTAGTTCAGTCTATGACCAGGGATTATTATTATTTTTTAAATTTGCCTAATTATGATATTAATATTAATATTAGTATTGGTCCAATATCCTGACTCTAGTTTGAGAGAGAAAACAAAGAAACCTATTTGTTTACGTTAACTTCTAGAGAGTTTTTTTTTTTTAACTGATTTTACTTTGCACTCTAAAGCTAGAAATGTGCTATTTGGTTACCTATTTCAAGCTTTCAGAAACTCATTTGGGATCTATTTACACTTCCTGGCTGAGTGGAGGATACTGGTAGCTAGACTGAAGAGGCAGAAAAATATTTGCATAAGCAGTTAAGTCTTAAAATTCTTGAAAAATCTTAGTTTTGTTTTTGCTGAGCAGCTGTGCAGACAATTGTGGTGGTTTCCTTGCTGCAAGTTGCTTTTCCCAAGCAGGAACGACTAATGGTTAACTAGACAGGCAGGTGTCACTGCTCTTCTGTAGGGAACAGAGAAACTGATGTGCCAGCCTAACTCTACTGCTGTTTAGGAGAGCTTGAATTAGTCCCAGAAATTGTTAACAGAAGCCAAAAAGACAGCAACTGGAGAGAAAAACTTTGTTATGTACATTAAGGCAGGTGTGTCTTCATGGTGAATCATGAACTGTGGTTGAGCTGAGGATGCTCTGTTGAGAACAGAAGCAATTATTGTCTTAATAGCTCTCCCTGTCCTCACCTCTTGTGATTTTTTTTTAGAATTTTGGGGGTTTTTGTTTGAAGTAAGTTAATAAATCTTGGTTCAGACTTCTGAACTTTTGGTGGGATCGGACAGCTGTCAATTCCCAACACTTTTTGGGAAGCACTGTGGAGCTGTATGTGTCTAATCTTTAAATTGAAGATCCTGTAAAAATGAGACCAGTTCTGCAAGCTGTGCTCAATTGCTTTGACACCAGTTTAGGAGCTGTTAATTTATGTAATTGCCAGACTTATGCAGGGACCTATGAGGAACATTTTCAAAAACTTGTAAGATTCAATCCCTTTTACATTCAGGTCATTCAACAGGATCCAAACTGTCCTTGCACTGAGCATTTTAGTGGCTTAATCTTTCATGAAGCGAATCTTGATTTCTGTGTTAGGTGCCCACAGCACAGTTGCTGTAATTGCATCTCTCCTGCTAGTCTGGAGAGAGTAACACAAGTCCAAACAGCGCTGGTGGCATTCTGTCTCTGCTAGAATTAGAAGTAGTCCCACCAGACATTTAACACTGTGGCTCCTTGAGCAGCTAAGCTGGCAGAAGTCAGCAGTGCTGCCCAGCACTGCCTTCCCTCTGTCCTAGCACAAGTGTCAGCCAAACAGTGAGTTGGTCTGAGGAACTAAGCCAAGTTAAAAGTAACCCAGAGGAAAAAAAAAAACAACACATAAATTCATTTTAATCCACGTTAATTTCCAGATAATAATGATGGGAATACCCCTCCTGGCACATGAAGAAGACTGGATGACCTAAGATGAGGTGTTTTGTGTGTTTTGATCTGGTGGCTGATCTGTGGCCCCAGAAGAGTGATTATAGGATCTGTTTCAAAACCAGAGGAAGGAATCAATCTAACAGAGAAACTTACTTGCTTTGTTTACCCAGCAGAGGGGCTTGTATGCACAGCTGAGAAGTTTGTTAACAGTAAGCAGCTGGTCATGGGTATTGTAATTTGTGTGATGCTCTGCATGCCTAGCCTTGTAATTTTTAAAGATTACTGCTTTCTTTTGTGGGTGGAACACGGGCCTTTAGCACCTCTATAAACATTCATGCTTCAAAACATGAAAGAGGAAATAAAGCAGTTAAAAATGAATAAACTCCTGGTAGCTACAGGTTGAGGTGATGAGCTGGAAATAAATTTCTGGTGTTAAAAACAAGCAGGTGAAACTTTCTTGTAAACACTTGCTTCAGTTTTTAAGCTGGAGTTTTATTTTAAAGAGCTGCAACTCTTAATAACCATTAAAGCAAAAATACGAGTACTGGGCTTTTTGAGGTCTGAATCTTAAAATTTTTTTTCTTAAGTAATTGATGCTGCTATTGAATAAGCAAATTAATGTTTGAATGTTTGTAAATTGAGCAAAGTAAGCTACCTTCAGATCATCTTGCTTTTAGTTCTTGATTTATTAAGTAGGTTCTTTCTGTCTGGAAAACCTGAAAGGAACACAAACTGATGCTGAAATGTCAGTTTAAACTTAAATTTTCTCCTTGTGTACAACTGCTTGTCCATCCAATACTTTCTCTTTAAAGTGCAATATCTTGTCCTCCTAATAAAACAATCTCTTAGAGCCATAATGAGCATGGGGATTTCTTGTGTGTGTGGTGTAAGTGATAAGTACCAGCTGTGCCCTGCTGAGCTTTGCCAGTGCCTGTGGCTTTGTAATACTGTATTTTCAAATTAATAGATAACCATTCAGCACTTGTTTTCTAAATTACACCATTTATTGCTAAGCAGCATAAATAAAAACTTGAATAGATGACCAGCTGGACTTTTTGTATAATATTCAGTGGATGTGACACAATTCAAAGAAATGATGAGTTATTCTGAAGTGAGATAATCTAAAATGTTCATTTTTAAATGAAGTGACAACTGTATCATGTGACAGAGACTTCATTTCAGAGCCAGGTCTTTGTGGAGGAAGCTTTTGTTTTTACCAGCGCTCTGAATATGTTTAGATACCACCTAATCAAAGATAGCAGTGAACAAGTAAAGTGCTGAACAATTCCTTGCTGAGGAATCCAGTTCTGATGGCTGTATTTGTGAAGCCGACTTTTGGCTTCTTAGCAGCTGAAAGATGCTATCTCTCTTCCCTTTCCTCTTCAGCAACAAAACAAACATCCACACCCCCACCCCATGCAGACTCAGTTTTTGGAAGGAAGAAACAGTGATAGAAAGATCCTTTATTCTACCTTTCTCTCAGTATTTTGAATCACTTTTCTCTGCATGAATAAAGGTATATTGGTTTTCTCAGGCATTATTATGAAAGCAATGTTTTCAACCTTACTGCTAGTGGTGAGTTCTGAACAGGTTATTGAACACCTTTTATCTAGATAATGTCATAAGAAATAATTGCAAGAAAAGCGGTAGTGGGGTTGTATCCACAGTATGGAGAAAATGAACTTGCAGTTCTGTTGCATTTAGTAGATGATTGTGTAGTTCTTTCAGCTGAAAGAAAGATATGGTTGAATATTTTATATTTTCTCTCCCTTTTCCCCAGTGAGGCTGGCACTTCTGTGGTGCGTGTTTTGGTGCTAATGGAGAGCCATGAGTAAAGCTGCTGTACTTGGAGGGAGAACAAGTATTTCTTCCTGGAATCTCTGGTTTGATCAAAATTCTGTTGAAGTTTTACATGTTACAGTCTTGGCCTGGTTTATTGGTGGGTTGTCTTCGTCAGGCTTTGAGGGGAGCCGCATGGTTGAGGACAGGGCAGTGTAGGGAGCCCTGTCCTGCCTGAACCTAGGGTCTGGCAGGTCCCAGTCTGGGCAGTGGAATCCCGGGTCTCCTTGATTTCCTTCTCCTGCTGGGAGTTGTGAAACTGACCATTTCTCAGAGCAGTTGAAGTATTTAGGAAGAAGGTTTTATTTTGAAACTTGGACAGGCACTGCTTCCCCTAGAAATTCTAGTAACAGCATAAAGAGGTGAACGTGTGTGAGGGGGAATTATGTTTGATGCACGTGGAGCCAAGCTGAAACAATGGTTTTTTGTTCAGCCTGGTTTTGAGGGATTGTTTTTTACGCGGAACAGTTTCCTCTTTAGGCTTGAAAGGCATCTCTTTCAAACAAGCTGTTTCGAAGCTGAGCTTGAACGTGGTTCTGTTGCATTGCTGTGAAATGGTCTGACTGTGGTATGGGAGCTTGTGTGATTGTGTAGTCCATTTTAGTTTTGCGTGCAGTTAGTGTCTAGTCACTCCTTACTTCGACCTTTCCTCGCTATTTGGAACCTTTCGTTCTGTAGATTTCACAGAATTTGTGTGTTCTGAGTTCTCCACTGTGCTTTCTGCAGTGATCTCTTCTGTCCTGTTACACCCCAAAAGCGTGTAATGCTGTATTTTTCATTTTTGGTTCAGATATGTCCCTCTGGCTATCCCGTATAAGGTAGATGGTTCCTTTGATAATCAGAATAAATACGTTTGAGATCTGAGAGAATGTGTTCTTACACTTTCCAAGTCTTGCTTCTTGTATAACCCATCCAGCTCTTATTTTGGATTATTTTGGACAATTTTTCTATTTAATTTAGTAAAAAGGCTGTAAGAACATATATCCCTCACTTGTATTTGTTAACACAATTGATATTTCACTAGTTTGGCAATAGCCTGATAATAATATTACTGCTTGCTTTTTGGACTGTCACCTGGAAAGAAAAGAGAACTTTGCTGAAAAAGTGTGTGCATGAGACAGACATGGAGAAGTTAAATGTTAAAATCTTTGTTTGCTGGTTTTACAGGACAGGAAAAGAGGGCCAACCCAGGGAATACTACACTTTGGATTCTATCTTGTTCCTGCTCAATAATGTGCACCTTTCACATCCTGTTTATGTCCGCCGTGCTGCAGTAAGTAGACCATGTACAATTTTGTTTTGTCTTGCTTGTGATAAGTAATAGGTACAGAGTTATTTTCAGGGAATGATAGTAGCATTTAAGTGTATGGATTTGGCTGGGGAAAGGGAAAAAGACACATAACAGAGGGGGTATGTGTCTTTAAGAAAAGCACACCTCTACGGAGGGATCAAATGACAGTCCCTGTCAAGGTGGAATATTTTTCTTGACAATTCAGTTCCTCACAGATTATCCCTTCAAAAACCCACCAGGCTGCATTTACCACAAGAGTGTGTCACCCAAATGTTACCAGTAATGGCAGCATTTCTTCTGGTATTCTACAGTCACAATTGCTTCCAGCACTATTTCAAAAGTACTGTTGTTCGTCTGTGCCCTGTTATGTGATCCCAGGCTAGCTGATTAGTGCCTCTGCGTGCAAGGATCTGCAAAACAGAGCAAAGTACAGCAGAACAGCTTTGGGCTGGACTCAGAATTATGCAATCTAATTAAAGAAATTGCTGGATAAGCTCTACAAATAAAGATAGGGGATCTCTGAAAGAGAAAGTACTTTTGATTTCGATTTGACTGCTTTCTGTGAGCCCACACTTCGTCTTCCCCTGTGCCACGTGGTTATCTGATGCAGCAGTGCAGTGTGTTGTACATACTTGCAACGACAAAATTGAAATACTCTGTTTCCACGTACCAATGTTGACTGCTGGTGTGTGTGTGTGTTAAGTGTGTCTCTGTGTTAACCTATTTCTTAATCTTATTTGCAAGTCTGAAGTGAAGGAGGAAAAAGGCTGTCCTCTCTTTCAGTTTTATAGCAGATGACATGTTCAATTTTGTGTACTTGAACATCCTCTAGGAAGTATTTGTATTTTTAAGCTTGATAGTTATGCTTTCGTTGGAGGCAGGACATGTGTTCTATCTTTGTGTGAATTAGTAGTTCTCAGTAAAACTGAAAAATCTTCAGCAAGAGACTTTCTGAGGGAATAACAGTTTAATGTCAAGTCTGCTGTCTTTTCAGACTGAAAACATTCCTGTGGTAAGAAGACCTGATAGGAAAGACTTGCTTGCATACCTAAATGGGGAAACATGTGAGTGATGCCTACTTTTAAATTAGACGCGTAGTGCACTTTACTGCTTCGTATTTATGGGATGAGTGAGGGGTAGGAGGGGAAGGATGGTTAATGATGGTCAGTTTGCAGCTTAACTGGATATGTTCTAACTTCTCAAACAAAGTTAGGGTTTCTTTTATTTTTAAATTTTATTCTGAACATATGGCACTTTTTAGTGGTGCTTGGATAGGAGCTGCATTCCTACATCCATGTTTAGAAGTGAGCTACTTAATTATTATTAACATGCTGTGGTTAATAGTTATGTGTTAGAATGCTTAGCATTTATATTTTTTACTTTTCTAGACTGTGGGAAACTTTCAGTAGTGCATCGATTTTGATGGAACAAGTGTGTGGGATAAAATCTTAAATATAGTGAAGTATATCAGATCACTGCTTTTTCAGTCTGGCAGATTTGCCTGGTATTCCATCATCTTAAAATTTTTACTAACAATAGTCAGAGAAAATAAGTTTCTCTGAAAGAAAGATAAATATGGCTTACTTTTGTAAGTTGCTCTGTTTTGTAGGTGATCTTAGAATGTTAAGTATGCTGGAATAGGAGATTATTTCTGTAATGTAAGCAGTAAATATATATTTTAAAGGGACCAGCAGATTTTCTTTATTCAAAAAATGAGACGACCTGGTAGATCTTGATTCCAGGTTATAAAGTAATTCTCTTTGTGACTCTGTTTTCTTTTATGTGGTGTATACAGATCATAGAATCACCAACTAATTTATGTTGGAAGGGGCCACAGGAGGACATCTGGTTCAATCCCATTTTCAAAGAAGGGCCGAAATAACCCTGAGCAACCTGATCTAACTTAATATTCAGTCAGGTTCTGAATATCTCCAGTTCCAGTGTTTGACTGCCTTTGCTACCTAATATGTAGTTAGAATTTCAATTGTTGGAATTTATCTGTTGTCCTTCTTCCTTTTATGCTTAAATACTTTTGCAGATCTTTTGTACTTAAACTAAGTGTTGTGTTTGATTACAGCAACCTCATCCAGTATAGACAGAAGTGCTCCTCTTGAGATTGGTCTTCAACGGTCCACTCAAGGTACAGTTTAACTGAAAAAATAACTTTGAGGTTTATTTTGTGAAAGCCTACTACGATCTTGCATTTTTAATGTCCTCTTTTTCTTGCAGTTAAGAGAGCAGCAGATGAAGTATTAGCAGAAGCAAAGAAACCAAGAATAGAGGTAATATCAGTACCTGTTATCAATACAAATTGGGAGTGCTGGTAAATTACACTATTTATCTCATTTTGTGGCAATTCAGTTGGGCTACTTACCCTCTGGATGCACACAGTACTTCTGTTATGTGAACATGAACTCAAAGGAGTTAGAATTTAAGCCTATGATTTAAACTTGGAGATTTAGTTACTAGATGTATGTTGTAGAATGAAAAGGGAAAGCTTGACCTCTTATCTCTAAGTGCCTGTTGTGTTATCACCTGCTAAGAGCTATGGGATTGGAATAAAAGTGCTTTTTAATGACCAGTTATGATTATTTGACATCCATGAGCTGGCACTATAACTTAAATGCCACTCTTATCTCTATCAATGGATAGTTAATTGTTTTACCTGCTATTTTAGTCTCTATAGCAGTATATGAAACTGTCCCTGTGATTACTATTTTGTGAAGCTGTGTCTTAGGTAATTAATTTCACAGTGTATTTTCACAAGTACCTCTTGAATAGAAGCAATGTGTCTAGTTATTACACACATTGTATTACCTAACTCTGCCTGGTTTTAAAAACTGTCTTATTGTTTTCCTTGAGGTTTTTTAAAAAAACCCCTGTGTTCACCCAGGTGTCTCCTCTGTGAGTTATTATAAAACTGGCTGTGTATATTTTCAGAGTACTCAGGTGTTAGACCTCTTCTGAGAAGAAGAGTTATCAAAATACATGAATTACCTTATTCAAGAATTGGATTTGAACATTGTTTGTGCTTAGCTATAACTGCATAAGAATCATAAACTTTCTGCATTATTAACGGCACACGAGCAGATGATTGCTGCGGGATAATCTCTTGGTGATCTGTAGATTTTTGTTCTACTTTGTGTAGAACAGCACTATGTGGTTGTGATGCCAGTATGTTTTGAAACTGTAGATCTTCATCATCATAATTTGGAGAATCAAGAATTCTGCATATGATCCTAATGATCTCATGGCCATCTTCTCTTTGTTTTCTTACTGTTCTGACAGCTCAGGGTCTGTAAATTCTGTTTTAAGTTCGTAGATCATCTTGGACTCGAGATTCCAGGTTTCTCCTGATACCTGGGCATGACTGGTTTTGCTGTGCTTTGGCCTTTCCAAACAGTCTTTTATCAGTGGGAGAGCGTAGATGCTGATTTAAGCTTTGTGGAAAAATAAGACAGATTGAACACAAGTGGTACAAGGATTAAGAAGCTGAAAAGATGGTGTAACATTACATCTCTTAACTACTTTCTCAAATTACATGTCTGTCTCAGAGCTTGCTTGAGTAACTAGAGGCTTCCTTATGCTTGACTTGTTTTTTTATATTAACTAGGAATGCCATTTATAAAAGTTCTGCGTTGAGATGTAACAGTTCTGAGCAGTTCTCATCTTTAAAAATGTCACTGATGAAGTGTCTGGTCAAATCTGAGTGTCTGATAAATTCACCTTAAATATGTTTGTGTGTATATGTATTGTCCTGCCTGAATGTGTGCATTGTTTGCCAGCTTTAAGGTCTCTGACTGATTTTTCTTTTGTTCTCAATTGTTGTCTGAGCAAAGCTCTTTATGAGGGAATGGTAGTTTTCTTTTCATTATTCTAATTACACTTTGTGGTTCTTGAGAGGAAATTTCCAATAGCTGTTCAGTTAATGGTAGTGCATAGATCAAAAATAATTAGAAATAAAGATTGTCCTTGCAAATGTAAAAAAAAAAAAAATCTGAATAGCTTTAATCCAAGTTGTATTTATTTTTTTAAAAAATACAATGCACAAAAAATTAAACATTGCAATTAAACTTTATTGTTAACTCCTAGGATGAAGAGTGTGTGCGCCTTGACAAGGAGCGGCTGGCAGCTCGGTTGGAAGGACATAAAGAAGGTATCGTGCAAACGGAGCAGATCAGGTAGGAGTACTTTTTCTTATGCATAATGCTTAATTAAAGGACTGATAACAATTCTTGTGCTATTCAAGGCAGCCAGTTTTACTTCTGTCTGACAGCTCACGGGGGGTCTCCCTCCCTGAGGTGCTATCATCAGTAATGCTTGAGGAGGCAGAACTTCATGCCAGGTCAGGCTCCTGTTCTTGATTGGTAGTTCAGATGTCAAGGCATGAGGTTTGGTTTGTCTTGAAAAGTGAGCAGACACTCATGTCTTCCTCCCACCAAGTCTGCCATTTCTACTTTCTTTTGCTATGGTGTTTATCTAAGCAGTTGAATAGAATCAGCAGAACTGCACAGGGAAGCTGATTATCTCTCTATTTTGAAGAAAAAATGTCCTGTATTGAGGATTGTCTTACATGGAAAAAAGGAAAACATGAGAACAGATCAAAGGGTAACACAACTGCTGCTTGCCTCCCTACAGAGGTGAGCTTCTTGCTTCTGAAAAGGCAGTAGGCTGCCAGAGGATAATCCACTGTCATTGCCATAAGTAGTAATCGGTATTCAAGTGCTTTAAAGCTTTTCCATCACCTTTCCTCTTCTGTTGTATCCATCCAGAATTTTGCAAGGAATGACAGCTGGTTTTCAGTCTTACACCCTATCTTCCTAAAGCAAAGCAGAGAGGAAATCAAATTCTTGCAAGATCTTGTTGATGCTGAATATCTTGGGCTTAGTAGCATACCAGACTCTAGTAGTTAATTTTCAAATACTTGAGTTCAGAAGTCTTAAGGTAAAGGTAGTTGCTTAATTTCTTGAGTGTGTCAGCTTCCATAACGTAAAATGGAAGCCATGCTTCCTACAGTTAAGGTGTATGAGTATGAATTAATGTATTGCTTTGTTTACATTGGATTTGCAGACGAGTAGGTTCACTTAATAGACCAACTACATTCATGATAACTTTATCTCTTGAGCATGAAGAGTACTATGAATATTTGTCTGTCCTCTACTGGGATTAAATTTAACAGTTAGCCTTGCAACAATTAATGCAGCAAAGTTGAGGCATTTCTAGAATCCATAATTACACCTAACCCCATGAAAAATACATATTTTTAATGTCTTCTTCCTCTGTATCTCTTGTATAGGTGTACTTAAAAGGAAACTATAGGGGAAAAAAAAGAAAATCTGGTTGTCATACCTGACTTAAAATCAGAATGTCTAAAGATTAAAAAATCAAAAACTACACACGTTGTTTTGTATAAACTAATAATTGGATATTAGCTTGAGAGTATCACAACTTTGTTTTGGAGTTGTGAGACAATGCTGCAGTGAGAGTTACTGATTATTATTAATAATTACTTTCTATTCTGTATTTACAGATTTTTTTTTTAACACTGAATGTAAAAGACTACCTTTTTTAAAAACGCAAATAACATTTACAGGCAGTGAGTTTGAACTCTGTGCTTGTCACTGTTGTTACTTTGTTTAAAGCAGCACAAAAAAGTTTCCTTTCCAGTAACTTCCTTGTAAAAGGAGAATACCACACAACGAGTACTACTTGTACTCGTTCTTCAATGTAATCTCAAAAAAAGAGGCCTAAAATTTAAGTGGGTATGTTAGGATTGTGCAATTCAATCCTCCCCGCCCCCCCCCTCGCCCCCCTTCAGTTTACTTGCTGAACAATAAAGCTCACTGTTTGGCAACCAAATTCTGTGTTTACAATTAAAAGCAAACAGATAAAGATGTTGCACTCTTGGCCTGAACTGAGCTACCTCAAACACAGATTAATGTGGGCAAAGTTACTGCCATCTGTTGTTTGTTTGGCCTACATGCTCTGAAAAGGTAACACATCTTCCAAGTGGCCAAGTCCATGTAAGAGCACCTCAGCCAAAATCTAGATTAATGCTTTGAAAGCCTCAGAGCAGCCAGGGATTGATTGGCTGGACACAAAATTGTAATCCACTAAAAGTAACAGGGAGCTGAAATTCAGATGACATTTCAAATGGAAGTGCTAGCCCTGCTGCTTTACATTTGCAATCTTCTGCTTGTTATAGTAGGGATTTTTTGGATGGCTTTTGTGCTAATACTGGGCTGGAGTCTTTTGTCAGAAGTTTGATTCTCATTCCCAACACAGCAATGCCAAGCTCATGTAATCCTTAAGTATATGTGACTATTTTATGATTTATAGCATACACATAGGCTTTAAGCAGGATGCAGTTACTCATCCACTAATTCTTTCAGAAGAATTGTTTGTGCAATCATTCAGTTTCTTCTGTTATTTTTGCTCATTTAGGTCCTTGTCTGAAGCTATGTCAGTGGAAAAAATTGCTGCTATCAAAGCAAAAATCATGGCAAAGAAAAGATCCACTATCAAAACTGATCTGGATGATGACATAACTGCTCTTAAACAGAGAAGTTTTGTTGATGCTGAAGTGGATGTAACCAGAGATATTGTCAGCAGGGAGAGAGTATGGAGGACAAGAACTACAATCTTACAAAGCACAGGCAAGGTAATGCTTTGAATGCCAAGCATTTGTCATTTATGATCCAAACGCCAAACTGTTTCCTATTTTCTGTATCTCTGTCGTGTTAACTGTAGATGACTGGCAGGGTTATGCTAGGTGTTCTAGGTGAAAGTAGTCTTGGAGAGCTGTTGGGACAGTGACAGAAGAGTTCCTTCTTTCTTCACTACAGTAAGCCTAAAATGTATGTCCAAATACTTGCTTCAGCCATTTAAAAGATACCAAGTAATTGCTTAATTCCTCTTAAACAAATCTGGCTTGACCCATACAGTTGGGATGGCTGTATGGAAGTAACTGCAGGTTTGCAGTGGACTAAAGTGGAGGGTAACTGATAGAAGTAGCAACACGTGTACATTGAAAGTCCAAAGGCTGCAAAGGGGTGGAAAACACCAAAGTAGTAAGGAGAGAAAATGTTAAAATAAACAAAACCAGAAAGTGTTACTTTGAGGAGGCTTTTCTGTATATTTTTGTCCCTTCATGCTCCTTTATTCCCTGTCTTTAGCTGTACTTGGTTGTACATCCAGAACATGGTTGTGAGCACAGCTGACAGCTTGCTCTCTTTGGACAGTTAGGCTTTCTTTATTGCATTGCTACTTGGCACTAAATTTCTCAAGAAAGCAGTAAGTCAATTTCTAAAAGATTGCAAATGTCCGTTTTCCTGAGGTGGTTGTCAAATTTTGGCTTCACTTCTTCTTTAAGTACTGTTACAGGAAAATAATATTTAGCAGTGAACAAGGTCCCAGTTTTAATTTGTCTTATTTTTAACAGTATTTTACATAGTGCTCGCTTTCACAGCCTGGTCACATGGCATTAGTGGTAAAATAATTTCATTCATGAATTACGGGATAATTACTAGGTATGTGGCACGTACCTGCATGCTACATACAGAGTGAGTGTTGCTTCTTTGAGTCTGAGTTTTGTAGCAATCTCCCTGCTGAACAGTTGATTAATTGATAAAAGCCTTTAATGTTTTAGTCATCAGAAATGTTTGTACTTAAGGAATCTGAGTGGCTTTTCCTCCTTCAGCGAATCATTCATGGCATTCATGTCTTCACACATCTTCCAAAGGAAACTGGCAAAGATACTAGGGAGAGAGTTGAATGTTGGTTGGTTTTTGGTTTTTTTTTAGTATCCTTGTAATAACAGTGAGATGAGGTACTGATTTTAAACAAAACTAACATGGGAAGAAAGATGAAGAAAGAGGAGATCAAGCTTGTTCTTGAACTCGAGCATGCAGTTACTTTGACTAACCTGATGAATATAAAATCCATAATAGCAAGTCTTTATCCCTGTTTGTGCAGGATTTCAGGAGCTTTCTCGATAGCACAGACAGAAATCATTGAATGTTAATGTTTATATTTTTGCACAAGTAACAGCAAGAGTAAGTAGATTGTGAAACATCACTTGTTACCCAGGAAAACTTGTAGTTTATCCCGGAACAGCTCAGGATTTTTTGGTTGATTTTACTTCATTATTTATTTATTTATTCTAAATTTAAAGAACCTTTGTGAAGACCTCAAAAGTTGTTAGGAAACTCGGATATGTTCTCTCAAGCAGATTATTCCTTATCTACTTCCCTGTTCTTTTAAATAATTTTGGTCAGGGAAACATGATAACCCTCTGCAAATGCTGTTCTAACTTTTCTGTATGATACTTGAATTACTAATGTGCCTGATAATTCTTTTTGTTGTGAATTTTCACTATCTACTTGGTATAGATTTATCTGCAGTCTCTTGAATCCTCCTAGAATGTTTTAAAACAAAATTTACTTCAGCAGTAGTTTACATACAATATAGTGTCTGACTTTTTAATATCTGAATTCCTTTAGAACTCCTGGGTGAATAGTAACAAAGAGCAGGAACCCCAAAATGCCAATTTTATTTTTTCTTTCCAAAAATTGTTTCAGTCTGAGGCAGCTCCTCAAGCTTTCTTCTCCACAGAGAAAAACTCCTATGTGGGAACTTTCCCACTGTTCTCTGTAGTAAACAAAGATGCAGAGATAGCTTAAGATGCAAAAGGAAAATGCTAGGAAGATCAGGCCACAGCAAAAAGAAAATAATCTGTCATCCTTATCAGCTTTCTGGCAGGCTTCCGCTGTTTTTGATGTGTTTGAAATAAATACTGATTCCCCCAGCAAGATACTCCTCAAAATTCTGTGTAGATGGCAAGAATCTTAACTATGTTTATAGAGTATTTACTGTTCCTCCTTGTGGACACGCTTTCTGATTCTGAAGTTTGCTTTTCACTTCAAATAGCTGTTTTTGCTTTATAGAACTGTTCCAGGATTTTTTTTAATGTCTCCAATGATGTAATGTTCTTTTTTAACATCTTTAAAAGTTATCATGATGCTGCATTCTGCCCTTTCAGATGCTGCTTTTAACGATCTTTTGATAGCATCATCATTGTTGCGTAGCTCCCCTAGCTGAAATTAAATAGTGGTGGATTTTTTTCTTGGCTATAGGTTTAGGGTTTTTTTTTGTGTGTGTGGTTTTTTTTTTGGTTGGCTTTTTTTTTGTTTGTTTGTTTACAAAAATATTGAATTTGAGTGCGCTGATGCTATTGTAGAATATTTTTCATGAGTTACCTCTCTAGAGTAGGTACTATGGACTAAATCGAGAGATGTCTTTCCTTTTGTGACTACTTTGGCCATTTGCTCCAAGAAAGCAATTGCTTATGATAGCTAAATAATTAATCCACTGCATCACTTCCCTTCTTGACACTTATCCAACCTACAGAGTAACTGCAATTTCTCATAATTACTGTTCTCATAATTACATAATCTTTGGAAGCCTCTGAGCTGTCCCTCTCATACTGGGAATATAGCCCTAATGCTCTAATGACTTGGAACAGGTTAGCATTCAGTTACTAGCATTCCTTGGTTGTCATTCCTAGTTTATTTGACTTGAAGCTTTCTGTAACACATGTCCTTTATCTGTACAACCGCCTCTGTTACCCTCTTTTAATCAGATGTTGCACTGATCCCTGGCTGTCTTTTTACTGATTTTTGTGAGGTTTGTATTGCCTGTGAAATCAGACATTTCACTTCATCTGTCCTCTTTTGTTTTTAACACTTCTAGATTTTGGTTTTGTCTGCTTGCTTATTTTTATGTTTTGCTTAGAACTTTTTGTCCAGGTATTTTTCCATAGTTTTCTGCCTAATTATTATGCAGTTCTACCTTCTTTTGGAAGTACAGTGTTTGATTTAATCGCTAGTGGATGAGTCATGCTGCGCTGCCTGTTTTAAACACCTCTTTGCTTTCCCCAAGTCTGTGGTGTAGTCTTCTAGATTTTATGAATAATGTGACAGTTTTATGTAATCACTTTTCGAAGCCAAAATGCATCTATTTAGTCTGAAGTTTTTTTTTTATCCTCTCATAGTAGCTTAGTTTTAGAACTTTTTGAGAGGATGTCTGGTTTAAAGCAATTTAATTTCAGATTTGACTAAAGACATGCAACATCACATTGCTGTTTTTGTGAGTCAACTGACAGTCAAATTTCAAAACCAATAAAAGTACTTGATGCTAGAGCTGCTTCTGAATTTATTTACCATTCTTTTAACAGCCACAATTGTTGGGAACTTTAAGAAATTAATCTCTTCTGTTTGTCCTCACTCTTCATGCAGTCCAATTCTCATTCTTAGTCTTCACACACACAGAAATCAGGGTAAGGGAATTGCTATCTTCAGACCCAATACAGCTGGATGTGCAACTTCATTATTGAGAGAACCTTTGTATATAGAACTGGGTGTCTTCTCCTGTAGCTAAAGTTTTGAACCCATGCATAGAATATTTACCATTATTAGTGTTTGGACTGTTAACTTTTGAGTTACTACTTTGCAGAGGTTTCACTTCTGCTGTGTATCTGTTTTTAGATAAACGACTGGCTGTTTTGTAAAACAAACCATTGAACACCTAGAAAAAACTGTTTAAACTGAAATTGATTCCCTCCTTTTATGTCCTTCCCCTAGTTTTCCTTCCTGAATAATCCTTTGATTTTTTTATAATCTCCTGTATCAGGCTTCAGCAATCTTTTCTGAAGGAAAAACCTCCTCATTCCATCTGTACTGTAAATGTGCTTGTGGCACTCGAATTCTTCCCATAGGGACAAATTAAAGTAGCCTAAACAGAAGTTTCAGCATTCACAGGTGTGTTTGGAGGGCATATTTTTGTTAATGACTTCTGATGTATTATTTATTAATCTCCCAGATTGCTCAGAATTATTTCTGAGCAAAGCAGTGTGGTAACTGGGAGCGTGGGTTGAACATGCTCTCCTTGTGTGTAGAGAAATCTTAAAACCGCAATCTTGGAAATGCACTAGTGAATGGAGCCTGTGTTCTTATGGGAAAAGTGAGCTCTTAGCATTGCTGATGTTTTTTTAAAAAAATGTTTCATCCTTTTATTTCTAGGAATATGCTAGAGATTATTGCTAAAACTTTAAATTCTGAGTAGCACTCTTCAGTTGTATTTTATTACAGTTGCAAGTATATTAGAATTTCCTTTTCTTGAGTGGGCTCTAACCCTATATACAGAAGAAATAACATAATCCCTCCTATGGAATATGTGGGAAGGCTTAAAGGTTATACCACATAACCTTTCTGAATCGCTTCAACTAAGAAGGTGGAACAATTGCTGTACAAGCTTCATGTGTGTGAGCCCAGATACAGACACATTTAAATATCCCTGTGCAGCAGCTGTGTGGGACTTGTCCAGCTACTCGTTTTGTGGATTTCTTGATCTCTTGTAACAGGTCTGTAAATCCCTTCTTTACTGTCTCCCTTGAGCCTTGTGAAGTCTTTTGAAGACATTGCAAGGCACTAGGAGTTCAGAGTGACCTCTACAGTGTTTTAATGTTACTGTGCATCTGGATATGTTCCAGGGAAAAGCACTGAAGTAGAACCACGTAAGGTGGACATGAAACATCTGAATTTGAGGTAAACATTTTTCTAATAGAATTAGCTGTGTAGAAAATTGAAGAAATATCAGATGTGGGCTCCTTATGCAGGTATCTGTTAATAATGGAAAAACTATTTGGAGCATTACAACTTGGTATGGGATCAGAGTTACGTGAAACTCGGTCTATCTAGCTTAATTCATAACCTTTAAATAATGAAATTGTATCTTTTTGTCAATATAAGATTGTTGCTTTATGTACATATTACTTGCTAGATCTAGGTTGAAATATTGAAGCAAAAAGTCTCACTTATTAATTGCTGTTGTTTCCCTGTCTACAGACTGACCAGTTTGATTCCCTCACCATCTAGGTAGTTAGTCTGCTCCCTGCTTAATATTTACTGTACCAAAAATTAACAAAAAATATTCTGAACTCTGAATTTTAATATATATTCCTACTTCCTTTCTAATAAAGCAGGAAGTAAGCCTGAATCAAACCAGATGTTAGTTTTCTGATGTTTTTATATTTGTTCTTACATGAAAACCTTAAACTAGACTCTCCAGCAGGTATTTCTTTTAAGTTTATTTTGAAAGCACAGGAGTCTCATTTTTTTTTATAGCAAGTAATTTGTTTAAATGAACAATTTTATTTTTTTTTTACCCTTCATCAGCTTTTAGATTTGATATCTTTAAGTTACTGCAATCCTGTTGTAATGTTCTAGTTATCTACTTTTCTCTGGGGAAGAAAGTTTGATGATGCCAGTGTATTGTGTATCCATAAAAAAGGCATTAATACAGAAGGGATTAGACTCGACTCTAATTTCATTTTATAGAACGTCACTGTGAGTTGTGTGCATTAAATGCCATAATATTGATTTTATTTCCCCATCCCCAGCTTCTGGGTATGTTTATGTCCACAGTGGTGAGAAGTCCAGAACTGATGAAGATGATGAGGGTTTATAGCTGACGTACCTACAGGCATTAACGCTTTCCTGGGATGGGGCATTTACCTTGGGTGTAACCCACAACTGCAAATTTATCTAATACAGTGTCTTGCTCTGAACTATTTCAGAATATTATTCTTCTACTTTTCTATATTTCTGTACATAAGTACTAAATATCAAGACTTTGCATTTTCCCCAAATGAATCTCATCTTTATGGTGTTAATTATTTTTAGTTTTGTGTTTATCACCTGGAAAATATTACCACTGAAGTTGGTATTTACATACTTTATTTTTTACATTAATATTTTTTATTTGTAGGGTTGATCCTTCTAACAGTAACTAACATACCTGAACTAAATGCTGTAAGAAGTCTTTTTCATTTACTATCAGTTCATATTTTTGTTCTGATACCTCTTGAGCATCCTTCCTAGTGAAGTCACTTGTGAGGGGTTACAACTACAGTTATAATTTCAATAAATCTTTAATATGATCTTTTAACTGGAAAATATTTAAATAAAAATAATTTAATAGCAAGACTAATATAGTATTTTAATAACTTTTGACAGCTGAAAGGTTGGAGAGTAAAATCTTGGAAATTTTAAAAGAAATTGATTTGATTGTAAAGGCAATTTTATATATGGGCTCTAGGTGGCAGAACTGTCCTGTGTTCCTGAAATTCACAATTTAATAGCAGAAGTGAAAAGACAAAGGTGTGCCAGGTTAATAGCAACTAGTATCCTCATTAGTGCTTTCAAATGGAACAAGTGTATGGTTTTTGAATGGCTGTGCACAAGTGTAATGGCATGGTATAGCTTCAGTTCCCAAACTCAACTTTAGCCTATACTAGCTTACATACTAAAACTGGGAAGACTTATATTGCTACTGGGCATTTTGAATGCTGCATTTAGAGGAAAGATGAGTCAGATTATAAAAATTGTATTTATATTGAGCAATACTGAATCTTGTTTTGTACAGAGGTACCTCAAATTTGTCAGAGAGCTGTAGAATAAAGCATTATGTTTCCTGAAAGAAAATTTAGGTCAGCTGTAAAGTAACTACATCACTCTTAGGCACTGCTTCTGTAACTTTAAAAAAAAAATATATATATTTCCATATGCTGCGTTCATAGGAGAAATAAGCTCAGATTATGTATGAGGGGGACTTTGGAGCAGATTTTATTCTCTGCTGTATCTTCAGTATGTTATAGTGTTGCTGCTTTTTCATACTTTTTGGTTTAGACTTTGTGCTCTTTAAAATGAAATGCTTTGATTGTCTTTTATATAATACTCTTAATATGAAAAAAATCAGTGAAGGCAATACAGAACAAGTGAGGAGTGTAACGTTTTACTGAAAACATAGTCCACAAATATGTAGGGCTTACAGTTATGTTTTCAATTTGGTGCAGTAGGCTATAGTAATACCTAAATGAACTTCTTGACTGGAACATAAAGAAATGCTGTTTGATTCCCAGAGTAAGTTTTTGTGAAAGGGGGTGTCTGATTTTTGTTTTTTTTTCCCTCAACAGTTAGTAACAAGTTCAGTTTTATTAATATTTTTTTAATAGGTTCCCTAATCTGACATCTTAAAAAATGATGTCGTACACTCTGCTTCAGTTGACTAGCTGTATAAATTCCAGTATTTTATTGTGAATTTCTTAAAATGCTATTGTTCTGAAAGAACAACTAAGATTGTTTAGGTGATTCTTTTAAAAATTGTCTGTGTGGTAGTATACTTTTTGTACTACTCATACAGTTGTATAGCCTACTGTAGCATGGGATGTACAGGTCAAAAGCATATGGAGAATAGTTTGAGAGGTACCATGAGCTCTCTGCAAACACACCTGTGAGTGCAGCTGAGCATCCTGTGCATTTTACATGTTATTCAAATGAAAGCAAATAAGGAAAATGGGAGAAGTGCATGTGTGTGTAATTCAAAAAGGAGGATTTACTTCATCACCACGATATAATTCAAGATCACGTTTCTGGCTGTGGCCTTTGTCTGTAGGGTTCTTGTATAAGGGGAGGAAAGGTGCTGGGTCAGAAATGATGGAAATATTTATGGTCTGAATAAGTACAGTGAAGAATATACCAACAGTTCACATAGGTGTTCTACCAATATGTTTGCATGGTTGCAGTTGCTTGTGACTGTCCTTGAATATCAGTCTTGCATATGCTCAAGCTTTGATTCTGTGGGCAACCTAGCACACAATATGAAATGCAGTGCTTTAGGTCTGTCTTAAATCAGAAAAGCAAGGAGAAGTGAAGACTAATTTCAATGTTGGTGAGCAGTTTACAAGTTGAAGATACAGGTTGTTGCCTTAAATGAAGGACTCCAGATTTAAATGTGCTTTAAATCTAAACATGCAAATATTTTCTTGTAAATACACAGTTCATCAGTTCATGTTCTGTAGGAACAATTTTTAAATTTCTGCTGTACTTTTATGAGACCACCTGAATACTGTTAATGTATTTAATGTCATGCAGTACATAGGAATGACTGAAAATGTGTGACAGGAATATTGCATTCCTGGTAGTGCATCATGCCTTTCAGTCTGTCAGTGGCTGCAAAGGACTTAGCAGTGTGTCTAAGCCGGTCAAACAAATGTGTGAAGAAGTGTGGTAGGGGCTTGATTCTTCCTTCTCCAGCCCTTCTATAAGCTTGGACAATGTTTATAGCATTCTGCAGCTCTTGAGCAGCTCTTGATCATCCTGGGGTCCATGTCCAACAGGAAACCCTTATTGTCAGCTCACATAAGAGTGTGTTTGAGTTTATAGAGGTGTTCCTAAGCTCTACTCTCTCTGCAGTGCAATACCAGAATGTAAAATCTGGTTAAAAAATGGTTACAACTTAGCTATAGGGAAGTTTTGAAGCCCTATAAGCTATCTGTGCTGTGTAACAGTGTGTATATTTCTAATTTTGTATGTTACATTTAATCTTTTATTTTTGTTCAGATGGTTGAGATAAAGTATACTACATCTTTAATTTTTCCCCTCAAGAATTGTTTTCTGTGAAGTTGAAATCAGTGTTTCTCTTTGATCATTATTAGAAAAAAAAAATCCTTTTTTTTTTTTTTTTGCTGGCATGATAAAGTTGCTATTGTGACTAGAAGTTCTTTGTTAATGAGCATTAAGGTTATGGCTAGTTAAAGAAATTAAAGATAGGTTGCAGAATGAAGATTCTTTTTTTTTTTTTTAATAAAAAATGGTGATATATTTAAATGGAAGTGTTTTTATTACAAAAGGAGTCTTGTTAGTGATGTAACTTAAGTCTTCCCCAGCAGAGCAGGCTGACCTTACTTGTTGTGGTATTTCTCCTCAAGCAGCCTAGTGTTAACACCAGTGAGAGTAACTTGACTTGGTGTGTGTTAGTCACTATGTTGGCGGGGGATGGAGCATCTGTGCCAGTAAATCTTGAGTGTTTAGAGTCTTGCAGGCTTTCCTAAAGAATACATGTGACCTTCTTCTGTAAGATGATTGACTATGCTTATCTGACCATAGCTGCTGTTATTGATTGTCTTTTGGCTAACATCGCTTTCCCTACCAATTTACAGCTAGTGCATGAGTCCTCTTTTTAGAGGGTGAGTAGAAAAATCCATTATGATAGGGCTTTAGTTAAGAAAATATTGAAACCACAGTTTGGCAGTTGCTGCAACATTTTGCCTCTTTCCCCACCTGCCCCCTAACCCTGCATCATGTTGAATTATTATTCAGTGTAGACTTGTTTGGAAGCAATGAAGAGAGCTTTCATGAGAGTAGCAGCACTCTAGGCAGCTAACAACAAGAATTCATAGAATTGTCCTTTTACATACTAAGAATTTTCTTAAACATAATTTTTAAAGCATGTTCAAATTTTTTTAAGACAGTGCAGAGAAGAGTCAGGGTTTTTTTGGTTTTGCTTGCTTTCTCTCTCTGCTCCATCCCCCCAGATCAGAAGTTTTTGGTAATACAAATGCTGTATTTGGTATTAAGTTTAACTGAATCTAGGGCAGAAGCTAGAGGATGTTCATATTCTGATCTCTGAAGGGATGAACAATGCAGACTTTTTGTGCAACTCTGCAGGGTTTTGTGAATCAGTTGGTACCTGCAGAGCACTTCCTGCTCGATCACTTTCTGTACCAGTAATGTACTCCCGCATCCCTGGCCGAGCCAGTGAACAGCAAGATGATGGTATTAGTTCAAGTGCTTGTTAGAACTGTGCTGGTTTTTTCCCCTTCCAAACAGATATTAGTTGTGGCCTTGGGGTACCTGCATTTTTATGCTGTAGAATAAAGACATGATCAAGAACACTTTGTAATTCCATGCTTATTAACAACTTCTTTTCAGCAGATGGGAGAAGCTCCTGATGTTTTTTTACCTGAAAGAATTAAAAATTCAGTCCAGGACAAGCAATTTCTGAGATGTTAAAATGCCTTTAAAAAAATGTTGGAATTTGAAATTTAAGCTCACTTTAAGAGTATATTAACTGTAGGTTTTATGAATGAAATGCGGATGTGAAAGCTGCTCATAGCTTCCTTGTGACTGAAAGAAGACTTGGCTTCTACATGGACAATCACTCTTACTAAGTTCCTCCTCTTGATGTTTAATTAGTTCCTCCTCCTGAATTTCAGAAGACTGAGTAGCTTGTCGTTTCCAAGAGACAGTATGTGAAGCACAGCAATGACAAGAATTGTGATTGATAAGCTACCCGGTCCACATTTTGGGAGAAATGTCTGAATTTCCAGTAAAAGCATGTAATTAGACTTGATTTCCTGAAGAACTGAGTTGATTTTGAGTGTTCTTGTATAATTTTTATGTGCATGGCTCACAGCTCTTTAAAGTTACTCCTTCCCCCCAGATTTTTCTGACTGAAAAGAACTTCAAATACAGTTTTGTGTGAGTTCTTTCAGTCTTTGTGAAAAGAACTGGGTTTGCTCAAGGAATGGCTTTGCCTTTATAAATGGTTCTGGTGGTCTTCCAGTTCCTGCCGCTCTGGCTTGGAGCAGATTGACAACATGCTGACTGAGGTCAAGTGAACAAGCTTAGAGAAGCTTTGCGTTACAGCTCTCTCTAAATGATTTCTACAAAATTCACCCCAGAAGTCTTTGTTTTGTAATTCATGCATGCCAGTAGTGTTAATTAACACCACTTGAGTGTTAGTATACAATACTCTGTAAGAATCTAAGCATTTTATGAATACTTTATACTATTCTGAACCAGTAAAAAAGCCATTTTCCTTAGCTGATAAAAGGTTTCTTTTGCTGATGAACCATTACTGAAAATTGACAGTAATGACAGACATTGTGTACACATATCTCTATAGCTTAAAATGCCTGTTGAATGGTAATGCTGTAAGCATATGCCTTTCAAAGGTTTAATTAACATTTATGTTTTGTTTAGAATAAAGCAGTCCTACTAAGATTACCAGGAAGAATGTGTTTTAAAAACCTTGATCAATATAATTTCTTTGGTTGTGCCTCAGTGACTTGGTTATCTGACAAAACACTGCATGAAGTTATTAGAATTATCCTGGATCACTCTTGGATCAAGAATTTGTGAATGTGATTTCTGTACTTGCTTCTTCCAACTTAAAATGAAAGGCTCTACTGCTTAAAATACTTGGTGCCAAATGGAGTGAAGTTGTAGTTCAAGATAAATATTAAAAGAGCTGCACCACAGTGCATTGGGGTTGTGCCTGTGAACTGTTAACAACTGTTGAAGCGTGTTCTGCTCTGCCCAAGAGCCTTGCTGGAAAGTGCAGGGGGTGCTGCCTCTCTGCCTTGCCTCGGCTGCTCCGTGCAGGATCAGGGAAAGCCTCCCAAGGGTTCACAGGGACTCGGTTCCCCCAGCGTAGCTGAGCATGCTTGGCTGGAGGAAAGCTTCTTGTAGTGCAGAGTCAAGCAGACAGAAACTGTGCCCGAGACATCCCATCAGAAGGCCAAAAGCAAGCAGACAGCTCTCATTAGTGGGTGTGTACCTGGGCCTCACAGATGAGACTTGTCCTGGAAATCTTGAGTAAAAGTTTTTCCTTTTTGCTACAGCACAGAGAGTTCCAAGGGGACTGTAAGGGCATGGTAGGTTGGGAGGGCATAGGGAGATTACAAGCGCTTTGTGAAGAGTTTGGTTTGTTTACCTTGTGGTGTAATGAAGCCAGCTAGATTTAGCAAGTTTGGTCCTTAAAGAATACAGGGTAGCAGTGATGTCTTAAATCTCTGTTTATGTTTGGATCCTGTCACAGAAGAGTAATCAGAAAATGTCTGTTTAGAAAATCGGTGCACATTTGTTTTTCTGTGAAGCACAAGTTAATCAAATGGTGCCTTCGACCTGTGCTGTTATTATGTGACATGCAGATAGTCAGCAAGGTTCACGGGTATCTGATGTGTTTTTCAGAACTTTGCCAAGAATATTTTTGCAATTCTTCAATCAGTAAAAGCCAGAGAAGAAGGCCGAGCACCTGAGCAAAGACCCGCACCAAATACAGCACCAACGGTAAGGGCAGCACTTTGATGAATGTGAAGGGTGTGACACCGAAAGTGAGAGTAGAGTGTCTTGTCATTAGTAAATGCAAAATTAGTTTTGGTTTATTTCCAATGAATGCACAACTTTCAAGCATAACTTCACAGATATTCTTTGAGTTAAATTACATTTATTGGTATTTACAGAGTTGAATATAGTAGTTTAAATTGTTCAATATGTTCTTGTAACTTGGAGATTAAACTGCTACTGCCAGCTTCTGCATCTGTCAAACACTAGTGACATCCTGCATCTATTTGCAAAAAAATGTATTAGATGAGACTACTGCCGTTTCAAACAAAATGTTTTGCTTTTTTCTGACAGATAGAGTAGCAAATGTTTTAAGAATCTGGAACATGACTCATGAGCGAGAACAGTTTGAACCAGCTTTCTTTTTCCTATAATAAATCAGGAGGACAGACTTACAGCTTTATTGTTTAAGTCTATCTAGGTATTAAACAGGATTTGTTTTGTATTGTGGTGTTTACTATTGAGTTCTATTAAACCTAATGTAGTCTTGAACTCAGTGGCTGTCTGCTATAAACACAATTTAATCATACTTGGATTTGTTTTTGCAGCAAAGAACTGAATTTAAATAGCAAGATGAATTCTAACATTTAAATATTTGCTTTGTGTTGAATTCCGGAAAATGCGCATGGGACTATTCAAATGTCCCATTCAGAATAGTTGTGAATATATGATTAAGCCATCCACAAAAAAGATTGAATTGGTGTTTAGTGTGCCTGTAGACTGGTGCTTTTTATAATTTTTTTTCCCATAATGCTTTTTTTCCTCCAAATTTATTTTTATGCTATAGATTTAGCAGAACTTCAGCTTAATCAGGCTGACAAGGAACACTTTTTATGTGTGGCTGAAGCCTTAATCATGAGTTGTCAGTTGACAGGTTTTTTTCCCCTGCTAATTCTTGAGATATTATGAAAACTCAGTGATTTCCTAAAACTAAACTTTCCTAAACTTTTCCTAAGCAGATTTTAGCTAATGTAGTTTGTTACTGCTACTTTAGTTTTGCCTCAGGCTGTTGTCGTTGCTTTCAATATGTACTTCTAAGCTCTGTTTCTATAAGATTGCAAGTGGATGTTGAAGGGAAATGTATCAGAAGTTTTCAAATGCATTGAAACTCCTACAAAAGTGAACTAGTTTTATACTCTTGAACAGTTCCATGTAGTACCTGATGAAGTTCAAAACCTATCATGTCTTCTAGTATGTTTTACAAGTCTTATTTAATCTGTTTTAGGATCCCACTTTACGAAATAAGCAACCTATTCCAGCTGCCTACAACAGATACGATCAGGAAAGATTCAAAGGCAAAGAGGGTAAGTTGATTGTAATGCTGCTATTTTTTTTTTCTTTTTTTTTTTTTTGGAAAAAAAAAAAAAGGAAGTTAAAGCAATGAATTAGGAAGAAGTAGTTTGGGTTAGGGGATTTTCTGTGCCATTACTTCTAAAGCCTAAGAAAAGACAAAAAAAAAAGCTGTAACTGTGCCTAGAGAGAGCTTTTCCGAGTAACAAAGTCTAAAAATTGTGTTTATTATAAATTATTTCTACCTCTTAGAAAGCTTAAAACCAGAACTGTTTGGGGAAGGGCGTATGCAATTAATAAAAGAGAAGAAATGCAAATATGACTGTCAGATGCATAAAATGAAATAGATTGCCTGACCTTAAACAATCACAATTACTTTACAACTTGCTTCCAGTAATTACAACTAAATATTATTAGCTTGTTACGTCTTTTTAAATTACAAAATAAATATAACAGCAGTGCAAAATATTAGCTCCCTTCTGGAGAAAAGATGGAAATAATTTACTATACTTAAGAATGCTCACTTATTTTAAAACGGGGCGGAAAGTTGAACTTGAGTCGTGATTTGTCTTTCTAACTCAAAATTTTTCTTCTGTCCCTCTTGCTTTTTTCATATTTTGCTTTAGTTTATTTGTTTTAGTTTTATTTCATGTTTCTGTCTTGCTGTGTTTTTATTTTGCAGCTCTTGTGTTTGTTGTGGTTGGATGTTTGTGTGTTTCTTGCAGAGGGCAAGGCAAATTTTGTTACACTTCTGAGTTGCCTCTTCTAGTTCTCAAACAAAATCATTTTCTTCTTGAATGAAACTTCCAATTCATGCTTCTTAGAGCATTCTTTTCTGGCTGTAAGAACTTACGTGCTGCTAAATGTCATTTTAAACTGTAGATGAGCAATTCAGCTTGCATTATTTGGAATATTTGGCTTTGTCTAAGTTAGTACCATTTTTTTTTTTGTTCAGAGAGACTGAGTCACATTCATATGCAGTGTTTGTGAGTTCTCAGATTTTGTGGAAGTGCTGTAGTATAGCTGATTATGTTCAACTTCACAAGGAAATGACATGATCATTTTTGCTATATAAATCAATAAAAAGCAAGAGCATATTACAGTACTGCTTGGATATTTGGTTTTGATTGTAACTGGAGAAAGAAAAGCCTAAAACATAACACCAAGGAAAATGTCTTGCCATAAGAAATTTGTGAAGGTTATGTTTTCTGTGCACCTCATACTGGATAATGTAGAAGAATTTCAGAATCTGACTGTAGCCATCTCTGAAGTTATTTTTTTAAAAAATAATTGTAAATATGCACTTACATGTGAATGCATCCTTTAGGTTTATGGATTTTTTTTTTTGTGAGTGTATGAGGCTTACTATAGGAAATTCAGTTAGATATTCTATTATATCCTCTTGAAGTCTATTCCCTCTTGGCCCCAATATACTTTTATTTCAGTGCAGTGGTTTTTATTTACTACTACTCATTGACAATTGCATGGCAGGGTAGGAGAAAAAAGCTGAAGCAAGGTATTTGCTAGCTTTATCAGCACTGAAAAATAATCTACAAATAGCATCCATGAAGAATTCATTGTTATAATAAGACACAGGGGAATTTGTGAAAGAAAGGAAGCAGGGTGGGGTGGAACCAAGCCAAAAAAACCCCAAAACCCAAATCAGCCCTTCCATTAGTATTTTTACCAGTACTTCTTCAGTTTGCTTCTGATAATATTTAAAATCTTCGAGACTCAGGTATTTGCCAAGTAGTTTTCCTTTTACTACCATTTCCCATTAAAAGTTAAAAATAGTAAATATCTATACTGGGTGGAGAAAGAAATTAATGGACAAGTGTAACAGCTCAAATGTACCAACGCATATAATTAACCATGGAGTCTTTTACAACAAGAAACTTGGGTAAAAAAATGATCTGTGTCCTTCTGGATGACGAATTACATAGTTCTAATATGCAACCTGTGTAGACAACATCTGTACTAAACAGGTGAATATATTTTATGCTTTTACTACATGTGTGCAGTTCAAGAGGGAACAGAAAATAACAGCTTTTGCATGGCAGGAAAAAAGAACCCAGAAGACTTTATCACTAGAGGTCACCAGTGTGTGTTTAATGTAGAAATTTATAAGCAGAAATCAAAGAGATTAAATGATTGCCAAGGGGCAGGGGAGAAGTTTCTGCCTGTAATTATGTTTTGTGTTATGTGATCCTGATAATGTGGCCTTGAGGTTTCCTTCAGTCCTAGATTGGACTGGACGGGATTGCAGCTCTTGTTCCAGCTGAAAGGCTCTTTTGTGATGTGGTGGTTACGAAATACCTGAAATGGTCATATTCTACCTGCAGAGTTATCATTATCACTCTGCTTCTTTCTAGGACATGCTTATGTGCCTTAGCTTTCCAGTTTCTTGTGTTTGGTTTAGTCACATACAGAGTTAATCTTGTATTTCAGTTTTCTAGGTGTATAAATACATAATTTAAGACTAGCACTAGTGTAATACCAAGTTAGATAAGTGTAAGCTAACATTGGAAATACAAATTAGGTGTTCAAAAGAATGTATTTCAAATACAAGATTGACTTATGAAAGGTACTGATACAGCATTTATGGAAGTTACATAGTAATTAGTAATTAACATCTGGATTTCTTTGGAAAGGACCTAGCGATATTCAAGGTGTCTTCCTCAGCTACAAGTTAACTTTAGAAAATAACATAAGATCTCATTTACTTCTGGAGTATTCTCTTATAAAACTATAAATTTAAAATT
The DNA here is from genome assembly GCA_907165065.1 of Caprimulgus europaeus. Next base: position 26,048,264 of record OU015534.1, on the reverse strand, counting down.
TTAGTCTAACTGAAAATCACAGTGCAGGTAGTCTTCAAAAGCCATAATTAGGCATGCACATTTTCCTATGGCATTCAGCACTGGTAGTACAATTTACTTCCAACTGAACTATACACATCACTTGCAACCGCATCATAAGTGAACTCATTCCTTAAAGGATTTTTAATTTAATTGCCCTCAAAATTAAGTTGTGGCCTCCAAATATTCAGTGCAGAAGTGAGATCACAAGCAGAAATAGTCATCAATAAAAGTAAGGCATTTTTTTGTTCCTTAAAGAGTATTTTTTTGCAGTTAATCTAATAAGAACTTGGAATTACATGTGTTTATGGAAAGCTTGCAGTATTGGGAATTTTGGAAAAGAAGTCTTAAGGAAAAGAAGGATGATTATTCAAGTTCTAGGTATAATAACCTGAAGTCTTTATACCATTGTATCAATTTTTATAAGTAATGGTGGATAACACCTGAGAAAAGGTTGAACCCCATAGGTGTGTGTCATTCTGAAGGGTTTCCCCATCTCACCCTCTGTGACTGTGCATGTGCTTGGCTGGGGATTGCAGAGGGGAGGATCGTGTGATGTGTGTAACAGTGTGTGGCAGTGATTTTGGCTAAAGGTTGAAACAAAGCCAAGAGAGGCAACATTTCCAAGCTTTTGTCTTTGTGTCTCACCTGTTTGCTCTTTCCTCAGAGGTATTGAAACTATAGGAGGGATTCATAGTAGTCCTCTCCTAGTTGCATCATGATTGTGGCTTATTGTCTGTCTGCAGTTTCATATAATAATACAGTATTCCCGAAGATTTAAAGTTTAGGCAGCAAAGAGGTGACCTGTTTTTTCTTTGAGTGTTTGTGTGGTTTAATACAAAATTTTCCCATGAACAGTCTTTTTTCTTAGCATAAAGAATTCAAAGCTCATGGAGCTAAGAAAGTAAATTTAGGAATTTTAAAATGAGATGCATTAAGCAAACTGCTAAGTTGTAGCCAAATTTCTCTGCTTCTTGTGATGGATCATTATTTCTGATGCTGTGTGTCAGGATGCCTCTCTGGTTGACTGACTTAAAATCTTTATGCCAGATGGGACAGGCTTTGCTGCTAGAATGGTTTAGATTGCTTTAATAGTAAATGTGAGGAGAGGTGGTAATTGTAAGATACTGCTCTTCAAGAGTAAGTAATCAGTTACACCTGCAGCCTGTGGAACTGCTTATGCAGCCCTGAGTCAGCAGTTGGTAGCTTTCTCTGAAATGGATGTCTTGTTACTGCAGCTTTGGTTGGGCAGGAGAGAGATTTCTTCCCTTTGATGTTCTTCAAGTTCTGTGAGATACACCGTAGGAAATGTGTTAGAATGTCTCATGCAGTAGGACTTGTACATCCTAGATATTTCCACAGTGGAAGAACATGTTATTTGGCAGTGCACTCATCACACTGAGCTGTTCAGATGGTTTTGAGATGAGGAGGTGAACACTCTGCAATTACTTTCCTTGACTGCTGTTTCCTTCCTGTTGGTTTTGTTTCTTTCATGCTTGCAGTCAGTGATGGTATCCTCTCTTCAACAATGTAGAGCTCCATTCTGTGCTAAACTTCCTCTACTTTTCCCTTTATAATTTTATTCATTTTTTTCATGTTACTCCCTTTAGCTTATTTTTACACTTTATTAATGCCATTTATTAATGTACAACTTTACTAGGGGCATTTTATTCATGCCACAGACTATCTTGTTCAAAGTTCAGCCTGTCATATCTTCTTGAGCAACATGTGTTTTAAATCATTTTCAGGATTTAAAAATCCTATGCCCAAGTGTCATTTGATACCTAGGAAGTTATCTTGTGTCCTCCCCTGAATGCCTCAGTATTTGATATTACAATAAATATTTATTGATATATATGGTTTGCAGCTGAGGCAATGGTATATGTACTGAAACTTTGAGCTGATGTGTTTGTTCTGTAGGACATTCTAGGTATTAAACTGTTTTTGATGCTCTATCTTGTTTTTTCCCCAGTTTTTTGGGTGGCTTTACCCAACATCCCCCTTTTCATATGCTTGTTTCTTCCAGAGTATGAAATAGTGCTGGGTTGATAATCTCAAAGATTTAACATTTTCTTGACCCATTGAGTGCATCTGTCAGTACAGATAGCAAAGTCATGTTTCTCTGTGCTGCTCCAAGTGTGAGGTCTTTTAAGGCAAGTTCCAGAAGCATTGTTTGCCTAGTGTTGTTGCTGTTGAGGGTTCAACATAGCAGAAGCCAATTTTTACTTTAAAAACCCAAACAAACAAACTTTGAGTCTATTTAGTGTAAATTGAAGAGAGTCTGGCTGTACAGCCATGTTAATTCAGTCCCTAATGGTGAAAAGACTGTTGTTTACCAAATCCAAGCGTTTCCTTCAGGAAAGCTTGCTGTTGACTCCCTGCTATTGTCATTTTATGTTTGAGGAGTTGTAATTGTGTTGGATTTTTAAGCATAGCTGCAGTTTTTCAGAAGGATGCCTAGCTTTCAATCAGTTGTAAGCATTAAGCCTAAGCAACAGAGGACTGTGAAGTTTTTAACCTTGAGGTGACTCTGGACTGTAATTTTTTTTTTTTCTCTCTGCTATGCATTAAGAACATTTCTTTATACAGTATTTCTCATTGTAAGTATTTTCTTTTACATTGTGTGATTTCTGTTTACACAAGGAGAATAGAGCAGGAGGTCCAGAGTTCTGGAACTCAAATGCCTTTATTTATTCCATTAATTTAAGATTGTAAGATTCTGCTTTTTTTTTTTTCCTAGCAGAGAATATGTACAAGAGATTCACATTTGGAAAAGGTTGCGGTCTGTCTCTGTTGTCTGTCTTGGTGTGACCATGTAGTTTGATAACTTTCAGTACTGTACATTCACTTCAGTGCAGGAAAACACACACAGATTCATACTGGTTTTTTTTTTTTTTCATTTGTACTGTGAGAAACTTTTAAGAACTTGATGTTAATTACTTGTAAGATTATTACTGAAATGTTATATATGAGCTATGCGGAGAATTTTGTAAACTAATTAGTGTAGCTTGGAAATGTAGGTGTGAAACTTAACTTGTTAGGGTATAATACTGAAAAGGAGTGTTCAGTAAACTCTTATGTAGAATGAAATTTGATGTCAGTGATTTAATTACCATGGGTGTGAAGCAGGGTAATGAATCATTTCCAGGCAGTCTGCAGAGCTGGGATTTGAAGAGTATACAGCTGAAAAAAGAAGTGGTTATTCAATCGTATTCATCCACAATTCAAAGTCTTTAACTTGAGCTTTGCAGTGTTAGACACACGCTCCTTTGTTCTGTTGCTGTTTGCCTAGACTTCTTTCCAGAAATTCAGGTTAATTTAAGTCGTCTTAAAGCTATTATTCTTTTGGTAATGTATCAGTGCTAAAGTTTGCACCTGGATTGGATGGCTAGAGCTGTAGCAGGTGCAGAATCAAAATGCAGAGTGAACTAGACTGACGTGGAGCACTGGGCTTTAAGCAAAAGGAAGGCACTCCGAACACTAATACTCATATGCAAGCGAGTGGAACATATGCCCAAATGGTGATGGAGAATATAATCACTCCAATAAACTGATGCATTAGGATGCATGCTTTCATTTCCAGGTCTAATTCTTTTACATGAGAGAAAGCACTCAGATTGCTGCATGGTGATGCTAGAAGGGTAGCGAGTGATGAACCACACTGGAAAAGTGCACAGTTCTTTTGACAGTCTTTGGGTCATTGAAATGGGAAATTGTGACCATAATACGTGCAATGACTGGAGAAGAAAAGATAGTCTTAATGTTAACTGATGATTGTTTCTGAAGCATTAGAATTGATTATTGAGTACTAGTTATTGTGTTTAGTCACACAAGGTACACTTTGGAAGGCATTTGTTGATGTCTGTTTTTGACAATGCTTATATGTTTATAAAACTGATAATATTTGGCAAACAAAAAAAAGTTATAATGCAGTTTGTCACAATATGTTGTTGGGCTTTGCTTGCATTCTTTACTCCTTAGTGTTAGACTTGCATTTAAAGTATTTAATATGGACTGCTTTCTTTTTGCCTAAAGGAAATGTGTATGATAGCTTTGTTGTAATTTTATTGAAAAAATCCAAATGTATTGAAGACTCAAGTAATTTTTTTAACGGTTGATCTGCATCTAATTCCAAATTTAAAAATAAAGGTCTAAAGTTTTGCCATCACGATACTTTTATTTAAAGGACTCTTTTCTTCTTAAATACGCTTTTCTTAGTAGATGCTTGTAATTTTTACTGCTTCCTCTGTTACCATCAGTGAAGCTGTGATTTTGAAACTGGAGTTGCAAACTAATTCTTGGCCAGGCATTAATATTTCATCTCTGTGCTGGTGCATGACTCAGCAGCACAGGTTCAAGCTAGTTTGGGAGGGAGGGGAGAAACATAACGCTTTTGTGTTAGTCAGAGGGTATGGTACAGCACTGATGCTGATGTGTGCTGGGGCACATTCCCTGGTGCTCCAGGTTACTCTGTGTTCTGCTCCTCTTTACTGTGCCCTGTAGTTCCCGGTGTATCCTGGGTCTGCTTTTGAGCAGCTGCATCAGGGTCAGCCACTGCCCTCAGAGAATGCTCTGGAAGAAGTGCCTCTCTGCTTTCTATCCTGGTCCTTGAATGTCTTTTACAACCAGCTGCATTAACCTGGCTAACACCCTCAGCAATTTTCGAAGTGGGAATGCAGCTGTAACTGTGGAGTCCTTGACTTGGAAGCATTTGTTTTCTGCTTTGCACAGGCTGTGTGCAGTGAGTGGAGCTGAAGGTACTACCACATGTGGCCAAGGGTACAAACTGTTGAGACATTATTAAAAAAAAAACCAAACCAACAAAACACATAAGTGCAAGTGGCAGGGCTCTCACTTGTAGCAGTGTTTATTTCTGTAAGAGAAATGAGTGGCTGACTGGTAGAATATCACATGGTGACTGTGAGAGGATCAGATCAAAACAGCTATATTCTGTGAAAAGAGTGTCCATGCTGTTACCAGTTAAAGGAGGATTGCTGTGTTTATCTGGAAGCTGGCAATGCTTAGCTCTCATTCACTAGTTGCTTGAAAGTTTGAAGCAGGAAATTTGAGAGCTGGTGGGCAGTTTGGGAAGTAGTTTCTTCTACTCATCTCACCCTTTCTACAGGTAGCAGGCCCTGGGGTCCACAGTAGACCTTGTAGTGACTGCAGTAACTGCAGGAAACTGATTGGGCCCCTGTGTTCTACTTGTACCATTTAGCATCTCTTAGATTTACATTAATAAGGAAAAGGACTATGCCATTACTTACAGGTTATCAGAACTGTTTTATTTACCACCTGAGTAGCTGTTAAACAGCAGTGTTCCAGCATTCCAGTGTACCTGCTGGGAACGTTCAGCAGGCAAGAGAGCCCACTCTCGCGCTTGAGACGGCTGATGGCTGTTTAGGATCCTATCTGTCTGCTCCTCCTGCTAGGAGGAAGGATCAGCACAAGGCTGGGAGCAGGAAGCTGGTGAGAGCCAGAGCTCTAGTTAGCAGCTCTTGTAGTTCGTTAAATGAACCAGGACACGTTTCATGAGAGGCCTGGGAAGGTTTTTGTGAAAGATGGAACCATTGGCGGTGAGCAGAGGCTTGTTCCCTGCCGGGCCTGTGTCTCCCCTTTGATTCCCTTTCTCACTGTGCTGCTGGCTCTGTGGGCCTTTATTCCCTTTGCAATGCTGATGGAGACTTGGGTTAGGATTTTTTAATTGATTGAGAAGGAATACAAAGCTTTATTAGGAAAAAAGTAGAAAAAGGGTCCAGTGGAAAGAAATAACTGAAACAGGGAACAAATATGTAGAACTAATTATAGAACCGGGATTTGTGCTGAGAGGAAAGAAGCTGTGGCAGGCCAGGCACAATGGGGGATGCTACTTTGTTGGTCTTGTTAAGGGGCGTCTGTTCTTTGAAGTTTGGGAAGAGCATCTGGTTGAAGTAGTTGGAAATCCTCCATGTCACAGGCAAGAGGAACCCTTAATAGGTCAGTTAGGAAGGGGGAAGGTTCCTCTGTTAGTGACCTGAGATTCACAAACAACTGTCAGCCTAGATTATACACCTCTGATTTATGTCAGTCCAGGTCAGCAAAAGCTTCTCTTCAACTTAGGGCAGCTCTACCAAGTATTCTGCAAGGCTTCAGGCACCACCTGAAATATTAATATGCTCCTTGCCCAGAAACAGTGACCTATATAGTCACAGAGAAAACTGTTATCCATGGAAGTGTTTGTCGCATGCAACTTCACTGTCTTAAGCTCAAATTCAGCTGTATGAGCCCTGAGCTAAGACTCAATGAATAATTACATCTTGGGGCTGGGGGAAAGGCATTAAGGCAGTACCAATTTATAAGGGAAGCTAGACTGCTTCTCTCCAGTAGAGAAGACTGCGTTCATGTGTGTCTGTACCCACATTTTGCTTTCTTTGCATTAACTCTGTGTAGTTCAGAAATGTTAAATCTGGCAGAAGGGGAGGGGTGGCCTTGAGAAGCCAAGATGAAGAAGGGCTGGAGCTGAGGTGACTTTCTGTAAAACAAAACATGATGGGTAACACCAGGCTTCTACACTTGGTGGTACATCTGGTAGCATAATCGAGAGGATGAGAGGGAGGAAGGTAAAATGAGAAACTGTTCAGAAAGTAGATACCTATCTCTCTGGTGAGAACAGTGTGATCAGTTTTCAACTCTTGGGTATCTTTTTCTAGGCACTGGAGAGTTATTAAATGTGAGAAACTTTTCTGCCTCATTTCCTACAAGTGTCTGATAATCTTTCTTATCTAAGGAAGAAAGCATGAGCAACCATAGATGCTTCCCAGAGCATCTGCATTGTTTTCAAGGTTGTCTGGGTTTCAATTTAAGTTAATTTACTCATGATAAGAGCAAGAAGCTCTTACAGTCTTGAAAATCTAATATTTTTCTTGGGCTTTTTGGAGGTTCAGGTATGAGCATGCTTTGATTCTGCATTATATTTGGTCTATTATATTTTTGTGCTGATGCATTGTATGAAGGTGATGTAATAAATGACAAAAATCTTTCAATTACCAATAGCTATTTCTGCACAGCATCAGTTACCTTTACCCAAGTCTGTTTGAAATAGGCTGTAAGTTGCTTAGGTGTAGACAAATGCTTATCATGGTTTGATTGGTGATTGTCATGACATTTTAAGCACAAATTAATTGGGTGGTTGGTTGATGGGGTCAGTTGACAGTAAAAACATGAGGCTAGGGAATTTACAAGAGGAAAAAGGTTTTCTTGCAAGTCCTGGTGGCAATGTTCAGGAGCAGACTTTGATTGTGGAGTGCTGAGAATAGGAGGACAGAGGTGTATTCAAAAGCAACTGGGCTAGCGGCAGCAGGTTTAGTCACTGAGCACTTGCAGGCTTCTGGCAGTTACTTGGCTTAAATTCAGTCTGATTAAAACTACTAAAAAAACCCCCCATAACAACAACAAAAAAACTCAACCCAAAGCAAACCACCAAAACCAACAAATGCAAAACAACTCTTTTTGTCACCTTTAGTCTGGTAGTGTGAATTTATGCAGATTCTGTCCTCTGTATCAGATGACAATGACATTGTTGTTCTTCAGCACTCCAGAAGTGAAGTTACCATGTCAAGGCACCACAGTTTTGTAGTCAGTGTGTAAACTGGTTTCTTGTTAAGTATATTTTTCCATTAATACAACTACAAGTTGAATAAGTTACATTATAATGCACTCTGGGAATGAGAGGTACTTCTCCATTTTGTAGTGAAGAAAATTTCTGAGACTGCATGCATATTGTAACATATTCTCACAAAGATTTAAATTTACATCCATTTTCTTCTGGGGTGGTTTGAATGATTCTGTGCAGCAGGAAAAGCTTCCTCTGGTTAAAGAAAGCAGAAATACCAAATGGACCTCATCAGAAAACAGAAATTTCCTAATTACTAAGGGGGTTTTGTGTTGTGAACAGAACCTAAAGCACTACCGATAGCAGGATGTGTTCTTTGCAAAAGTAATTTCAAAGGCCTTTCCAGTGTTGTCCATTTAGACATGATGTTCTTATGTTCATAATGATTTACAAGAGACTTTTTTTCCTTTGCAGAAACGGAAGGCTTTAAAATTGATACCATGGGCACCTATCATGGAATGACTCTGAAGTCTGTAACGGTAAGCTGAAAGTCTTTTTTTAATTATGATTTATAGAAACTGTAATATACCTGTGTATACCTTGTCAGCCTGGCCTAGGCTCTGGAAGGTCACTTTGGCTGACTAGCAGAATTAATGAAAGTGGTTCTCTGTGAAAAGATAAAACATGTTTTGATTTGTCTGCACATTTAGAGCTCTGTGCTCAAGGGATTTCTCTGCAGTGAAAAGGTGTGCTGGGAAGGCTTTGCTGGCAGGTTCTCATGGAGGTGCAGTCTTTTTGTACTTGACTAGGATACTCAGATTTTTGCTAGCCTTATGTGTGTCTGTGAAGCATGTGTTTCATAATCATAAGTGATAAAACGATACTCACAAGTGGAATTAATAAAACTAGGTTTTGGAGTATTGCTCTGCTTCCTACTCGGCATTTAATAAAAATAAATGTGTTTAGTGGTGGAAGAATTTGACCCCTGCGTTACTGTTCAAGCTTTCTAGCCTAGTGACATGGACTTCTTTTGTGTGACTTTACAGTGCTGTCAGTAGGAATTGCTACACATACAGATGAGAAAGAGAGACTCTCAAACAGATTTCCTGTTTTATTGCCAATATTTGTCTACTTTTGTGGAAGCAAGTTGAATGCTCTCAAACAAATGCTGTTTTGATCTGCTGCTAAGTAGGACAGATGCTACAAAAGTAATGTAGAGCCCTCATTAAGGTTTTTACCATCTGCATACCTATATAAATCTGATGAATAGACAGCACTAAACACTCTCCTAAATCCATGCACTACTTCTAGTTTGCAATCCTAATTTGAACATAAAATAGTATATTGAATGTAAATTTCTTAAAAACATTTAGAGCTTTTTCTTGTTTGATAAAAGTTCTTGCACAAGTCTTTCGTTCCCAACCTCCTCTGGACATAAAATATTTTTAAAAATTGGAAGGAAGTATTTTAAGGAAGGAATGTGGTTAATTCTAAACAGTGTTGTTTCTAAATGAATTCGGAAATTGATTGGGTGAAGGAAGAAAAAAACCCCATTACGTCCAAAGATTGGAACCTTGCACGAATTTAGAGCTGTTTTATGAGGGGCTAGGCAGTGTTGCTATGCCAAACCCAGGTTTCTATGGTTTAATGTATCTGTTTCGAGCAGTAGTGACTTGGAATGACTTTGTAAATGTGTTAGTAAATAGGTTCTGTTTAAATTTTCCTGTGGGGAGGAAAAAGAAGGGGAGTGCAGGAAGCAAGATTATAGTGTACTATATTAAAATACTCTAAGCTTGTCAGTATAAAAACTATAAAGGTGAAGGGATGCACAGTAAATCTAAAAGTGATATATTTTTTAAAGTTCATTAAAAAAATAAATAAGGTTTTTTATTCTAGGAATCCTAGCTCATGTATTCAGCATACTACCTAGAGTTTTGTGGTAGAGTTATAAACTGTCCTTGCTGGTTTCTTCTATTAAGAAAGAAAATATAACTGATATGAAATTACTATTAAATCTTTTTGCAACATAAACTAGAATTTTTTGAAATAACTATTTAGGAGGTATTGCATGACTGCACATAAAGCATCATCTGCTGTCATGAGAAATATTAAAACTCCATCTGTCATTTAGTGTTTTTTCTAAGAAAGAACTTGTAAGGGATTTTTGAAGCCTTGTTTTCCAGGCTGTTAAAAAGGTGGCCTAAACATTTAGCTCATTCATAAATTACGATGACATACTGACTTTGTGTTTCAGATGGGGGAGAAAAAAAATCTGTTAATTGTGTGGCACAGAAATCTTCATCTGTTTTGGTCTAAACTTTGTCACGGTGATGGACCACATAGTTCTAACCCAGAATCTTCAGATTATTGTTTTGTATAGAGTGTTTCATCTCCTGCTAGTTAGCAAACTTCACCTTACGCTTTTGCTCAGGTTTTTTTGTGGTTTGTTCCTATTTTTTCTGCTAGAAAAAAACAGGGAGGAAATGGAAAAGTAATTTCTTCCCCTAGAGGTTTAATGTAAAAGTACATTATACTCATTGGCTAAACCATAGGCATATGGAGAATAGCACTGGAATTGCATTCTACCTACATGATGTCATCTGCTATCCTCATAGTATTGGTATATTCCCTTTTGTAAACTCCTGAAACTTTTAAAGGGAATTGAAGTGTTAGATAGCTCTTTGTTAGTGATTATCTTCAAACTTTAGATCTCTGATTTCCAGATGAATGGTGAAATTTGAAAGGATCGTTTTTACACCCTTTTTCTCTTTGGCAGGGGGAGTAGCAAGTAGCTACTCTTTCTTCTATGGTGTTTCTTTCCAGTAATGGATTTATAGAGAGCAGTCATAGTCTCTTAAAACTTTGTTCTTGTGAAATAAGCTTGCAATTCACATGTGAGTTTTATTTCTCCAGCTATTCTAGTTAGAATTAATCTTTTTTTCAAGCATGGAGAAGTAAAATTTCATGTAGTCTTCTTAGTGAGATCTCACCAGTGGTTTGCAGAAGGGCATTAAGAATTTCTTACTGCTTCTGAAATGATAAATATTGCCTTGAGGTGGATGAATGATGTATTTTACTTTAGCTTCATTCTCTATCACTTTTTCGTATCTTCTTATTTTGGCTTTAGTTTCCACTTTGGTTATGAATTGCACGTTGGAAGAGATTCTTTGTCTTAGTGTGGTGGTTCATTTGAGTGTTTAACATTATTGGCAATGCCATCTACCCTGACCTGTGTTCCTCTGTTACATTGATTCCTTTGGCTTCCTTTTCACACACTGTCCTTCATTTTCTTTGTCTGAATGGAAGAATTTGTTTTGATGGTTAGTCTTCTCTTTAAAAGGTTGATGGGGCCATTGGCTTTTGTAAGTTTTGATCTTGTTAGCAATTGGAAAAATCTTTGCAGACATATGCTTATGAACTGGAGGGTAAACCATGACCTACTGTCTGGAGTTGCCCACCAGCTTCTCAGGTAAAGTCTGTAAGAAGCTTTTAGTTGTTTCCTATTATATTCTCTACATGTCTTCCACTTGCACTCTGCCTTATTGTAATTCACTGTAATGATTTTTATGAAATATGCAAAACTTCTGTTTTGTGTTTGTTCTTGCTGAAATGAGCGTTGTTCTAGATGCTTGTTCTTTTTAACAGCAAAACAAAAACTTCTGCATCTTGACTGCTTGCTTTTCATCAGTGATGTTGGAAACTTTCTTAGCATTGAAAATTTGTGCCAGAACAGATGGTGAATGGTGGGCTTTTTCTGAAGTAATGTCAGCTAAAATAACTTGTGCTGCTGGCAGTTCTTCCCTGAAACAGGGCTTTTGCTTAATTGGCACACTTACTTTCTCTTAGGAAGAACTGAATTATTTAATTTAATCATTTAAAAATTTTATTGTGAAGGCATGATTTCATTATTCTGGACCTGGAATTGTTTCTAACAAGACATCTTCCTCAGAAAGCCTTATTTTAATACCTGTGGCACCTTCTATTTGCCTAGATTGATGATGTTTTGGAAACAAGTAAGGTAGTGGTGCTAGCTCTTGCTACCTGGTTACCCAGCAGTTCATGTTGCAAATTGTGCCCCATCACTTTCAGAAATCTCTAGGTCTGCCTGCAGGTTTGTCTTCAAAGCATAATCCTCTGTATAGCTGGGCAACTTTTGTTTAAGGAGTCAAGTTTACTGTTTGAAATGGATCACATAAGAGCTGTGGAAGATAAGTATTAATATTTTTGTACCACGCAGGGTGTAAGGGAATGCTGAGAGAGAATTTTAAGCTGATATTCTCAACATGTTATTTCTTTCTTGTGTAAATTTGACATGTTCAGGGCATTAGCCTTCTGCTTTTCTGAAAATAAATGTTAACTTGGGAGACTAAGTCATTGTCATCTAGTGGAAGCCTAGAAAGTGGGTTTGACCTTTCTTTTATATATAAATGAAATTTAATTTCAGACTAATGGTTTCTGTAACTGGAATATGTGAGTTGTTTAACTGTTACTACAGCTTGAGATGTCCAGATCAGAACAAACTAGCCATCTGCACTTATGTCAGAGCACGAGAGAAGTTGCTTGTTCTGTGAGTGTCTGATAAAGCTGGCTTTTATAGTTTGGTACTAAAGTGTAATCCTCTTCCAAGCTGAGGGCATGATTTGTATGGACTATGTGCACATGCAAATAACATCTGTTTCACCATTACAATAATAGTTATGGTGATGTTGGTTTAACACCTCTTTGTGTTTTTTCTGCCTTAAGTTTTCACTACGTTAATATGAAAGAAAGGAATAGACTGATGGTGTGGAGTTCTGCGAGTCCTGCCTAGTCATGAGCTGTGACTCGGTGTGGTTATAAGTTTGGGTGCAAGCAAGATGGATATGCATTAGTGCTGCAGTAGGCCCTTGTAGAAATTACTTGGTTGCCTTTTCTAATTGCTAGAAAGCTCTCCTGTTTCTAACTTCTGATTTCTTTTAGTATTCCCAGCTGCTGAAGCTCAGAAGCTTCCTTTGCCTATTGGTTTTGCTGCTAGTAATGGCATCTGTTGCTGATCATTGGCACTCATAAGCAGCCAGAACTATTGTTGGTGTTTTTTCTTCCTGTTCAGTAAATAGGTGGGTACAACAGTTCTTCTTGGCGTGTTGAGATGATCTACTTAGCAGATAGTTTGGGCTTACGCTTGAAGAGTCAGTGTATAGTTAGTAAGGGTTTCAGCTGAGGCATGTTGTTTGTAGCAAACTCCAGTGCAAATTTCTGCAGTGTATTCAAACATGTAAGTTTTATCTCTCGTAAGAAATTCTATGTAAGTTTCCAGCACTTCTGAGTCCAGTGATAATGTTTTTCCTACAAATTAACAAAAGTGACATCCATCTTTCTGGTGTAAACTGCCAGACTTTGCAACAATTTCTCAGTTGTAGAATTACCCTGAGTAAACATATGAGACTATTGGTAATTAAATAAAATACATTACATTCCAGCTGAAACAAATGCATTACATAGTCCTGACAGAAGACAACTAATAAAAAAAGAGGGTGCCTACATAAGCCTCACTACAAACAGGCTTAATTTAAGAAGAATTGGAAGTATGGTTCAGCACCTCCAAGCTCAGCAGCATTTTTAATCAGTTTGTGGTCAGTCTCAGATTTTAAGCATTAACTAATCAAAGGATGTTGCTTTTATTGCCCCCCTGAATCTTTTGAGTGTGGTATAGTCTCAGTGTTTTTATTATTTTAACTGATAGGTTGTTTAACCTCTGTATTTTTCAAAGGATGTCTGTGTAGTAGGATGAAGGGAAATGATAACTTTCTGGCACATAAAGACTGGGCCATTGGAGAAGAAGCTTATTGAAGCAGAAGCAATCATTATAGGGTATGCACATATTATATAAAAGACTTCAGATCATTTATATGCTCTGTGTAAGTAGGTAAATCCATGAGATCTTTTTTTAATTTATCACGAAGAATTAAGATTGTGATTCAGTGCCAAAACTTGAAATGACTTTCAGAAGCATATGGTGGAATTAGACGTTGTCTCTCAATATATAGATAAATAGCACTTACCTTTAAAAAAGAAAAATTAATACATCTTAAATATTAGATAGGAGAGATCTAATTACTTATCGACATGTCACCGGTTTTCTGTATCTCAGTAGAATATTTGAGAGCAGTGGTATTGAGGAAGGAGTCAACAAACAACAAAGTCTGAAAGCGTTTGAAGCGGGCTGGGAGGCAGAGCAGAGTTCTCACGCGGTCTGTGCGTAAGCTGGTCATGATTCTCGACACAAGTGTAACACCAACCTGCCCGTGCCCCCGCTCCCCTCCGCCCCGAGCAGCATTCCCTCAACTTTCTGTGTGCATGCTGTTCGGTTTTTAACCATCAAGAGGATGTTTGTAATAATTGCCTATTAGAAGAGCATTCCGTAGGCAATGCTCGAGGTAGAGAATTCTGTTTTCCTTGGATTCATTATTGTTTTTCATGTTAAATATATTTATCTGTAACTGTAACTCAGGCATAACCATGAGGTTCTCAGTCCACGAGGGTTAAGGGCTATCATGTGACCACTAACTCAAAAAATCCTCAAGCTGGAGAAATGGTGTTTCCCCAGACCTGACACTACTCGGGGATAACGGACTAGAAGGCCTCCTGTGCCTATATAACTCTAATGAGAGTGGATGAAATGCAGCCAAGTTTCCTAAGAACTATTACTGTATTTTATATTTAAAGTCCATGCACTAATTTCAGTGGTTGGCATTTCATTGCCTCAGTTGTGTTTCAAACCTTAAATAAATTACTCTCCCTTGAAGAGTTTTAGTGTAAATAGTCAAACTGATAGAGACCAGGGAAAAGCACATACAAACGCTGCTTTCAAGAAAACGTGTTAGGCTGAACAATGCTGCACTTGTTTTCTCAGCAACTATAAATCATGTACATCTGTGCCAAGATATCTTGCTGTTGTACTGCATCATACAATAGAACTGCCTGTTTTGTTCCTCATAATAGGTTTTATTTTATTTTGAGACTAAAAGAACTGCAAATTCAAGAGAAGAAGTGGATGTTGTATAACCAGTCACACATCTGGAGGTTAGGCGCTGCTATGTTGCCCAGTATGCTACTGAACAAAAGAGGGAGCAAGGCCTGGAGCCATCTAGCTTTGTTACTGAACGTGTCTGGAGTCACTGTTCTGTGTAAAACTTGGTTGTGTCAGCGTGCTAAGTGTGCTTGTGGCATGCCTGTCAGGTCCTTAAGTGGTTTAAATGGATGAGTGCCAGTTACGAGAATACAAAGTATTTCCGAGTATACGTTGAAGTGGAGCTTTAGACATCCAGGGAGCTTTACTTACAAAAGCTTGAGAGCCTTAAAAATTATTGGTATGAATTTTAAGATGACTTGCTAGACCTGTCTGACCTAAAGTGGAATGATACAAGTTTATTTGTTAGCCCTGTCGTTGTCCTTTGAGAAACTCATCTGTCATGTACACTGTGCACTAGGACTCAAATGCTTTATGAATGGTTTAGGAGTTGCTATGATTTGGAAACAAGTCTCCAAATAAAAATGTGTAGGAAACCTCATTTGAGTTCTTTCAATTGGATGTGCACTTTCTGCTTGAATCCCATACAGATGCTTAGATTAATTTGTGTTTCTCAGGTTTTAAGATTAATGTGTAATATCTATTAATGAAAGTTTTATAGGGCATTGCTCAATGATACCAGCTGAACTTAAGCTACAGATTTTTATACTTTGTCATAACTTTTCTGAGCAATCAAACATCGTGTGCTTCACCCAGTTTTTATGTCAAACAGTGTTGTCAACAAATTTCCCTCCACAAATTACCAAGCATCTACTGAATATGTAATAGCTGCACCTTCCATCATCAAATCTCTTCTAATGGGAAAAGAACAACTTAAGCTGTTATGCAGTGTTGTAGTATGACCTCAGCTGTTGAAGGCAGTATAAAGGTCTTATGGACCCAGTAGGAATGAGCATGTGACAGATGCAGGACCAAAAGGTAGTTCACTGTAACGTCACTTCTTCTCCCTGGAAGTTTATACATGTTTCCCAAAACAGTCACATGAGTAGCCATCCCATGGCCTTTGAATAAGAGTTTTAACAAAGGTTTGAAGGTTTCTAGCGCACTTTCCAATTCATGATATAGTAACTAAATCAAAGTTAAAATTCTAGTATTTAATGGTCAGAGGAGTCATTTATGTAAATAATCTCAGTCAAGATATCCTCCTTTGTTCAGTTGTTGAGATTATACCATTGTCTAGGCCTTGTGACACTTTACTACTTGATTATTTGCTCTTAGTGGAGTAAGATACAATTCATTATTTGTGGAAACAAGTTTTCTGTTTGGAGTACTTGCTTATATGTAGCTTAGCATCATAGTCAGCTTTTTCTGAGCTTGGAAAGTAGGATAGATTGACTGTTGCCCCAGCCATAGGAACATGCCTCAAAGCCCAGTCTCGCGTACATCTCACTCATGCTACTTGCTGCTACTACTACTACTTAGTACTTAGTTAAGCCGGAGGAAATTCTCCTTTATGAGTTTTTAATTTTTATAAGTTCTGTGCTTTGTCCTTATTGCCAAAGCCCTCTTTGAACATGTTGTTTTAATGTGTGGTCTACCTCCTTCCTCTTGCAGTTGTGGGTTTGTTTTGGTGGGGTTCTTTTGTTTGTTTTTTTTTCCTTACATTGAACTCCCAGTATGTGACTCCTGGTGTTTAAATCCAACCAGAGGGTATCTCAGTGTGGCAGACTTTCTTAACAGGTGTAGAGTTAAAACTAGAGTGTGTTATAGGCAGGTGTTCTTTAGTTCTTGCATCAGAATGTGTAAAGCAAAGGTAGTATTGTCTAAGCACATCAAACCTGCAGAGCTCAGAACTGAAACACATCTTTGGAGGCAAATGTTAATGAAATGCTAAGATAAGAACCCTGGTTCTCAATCTTTTGGGGGACAGATTATAAGCAATGTCATTCAACACTATATCAGTGTAGTGAAACATTGCTAATGAGAAGGTCCAGTTAGAATAGCAAAATAGGTCATATTTTTGTTTTTAAGGCAATGCCTTCTTGCACCATTTAAGAAGGTAAACTGATTAAGGCTGACTATGTTTTGGTCGCTAACTTTGTGATTTTTGTTGCTCCATCACAATCCAGATACTAATCTGCCAATGCAGATTATGCAGCCACATGCTGTTGCATCTACATCCTCACTTTCAGGATGTTTGAATCTGTTTTATTTATCTTTGCTAGGACAATCTATAGGCAAACTTTTTACTTAAGTTTGTTGCTGGTGGTCCTGGATACAGTTTGTTTCAGCGTCAGCTTTCTCGTTAGGTACGTGATTGTGAAGATTATCTAATGAACTCTGCATTAGTTATGGCTAACTCAACTAGCATTTAGGCAATCCTGATCATACCTTCCAGAAGTTACCCGTGATTGTGATCTGCTGAGCTGCCATCTGGAGCTGCATTTATGTTTTCACTGAGAAATATGCTATTGTGGAAACTATTTGCGTCACTGCTGCTGGAAGGGTGGTTTTTTGGTCTTTATTAGTCTAAAACTATTTCAAAGACAGTGCTCAGCTGAATGAGTTAAGGGAGGCCTGCCTGTGTATGAGAGTGCACGCAGGTAAGCATTGAAAGATGTATTGTCTGTTTTAATTTTAATTTACTACTTTCTATTTTACCCCTTTTTATTCTCTAAAGGATTGTGGGATTTTCTGGAGGTTTTTGGTTTGGTGGTTTTCTAAGTCATGGAAACATCATCTATATAGGGCTTGAGACATAACACTTTACTCATTTCCCCCCTGCCCCTGAACATTGCTGGTTGGGTAAAAAAACCCCATCTGGTTTCTAATCTTTGTGAGTTGATAAGTGAATAGTGTGAATGTGAATTTCTTTGAGATAAAACATTGTGATTTTCTTTGAAAGTGTAAAAGCAATTCTCAGATTTTTTTCTTTGCTAGTATATGAACATATTATTTTTCAGTACATTCTAATTCAAATAATGGTGATTTGTCCAATGTACTTAATGCCAAATTTATCTAAAGCAGTTGATAAACTGAAAAAAATTTATAAATAATTTTCAGAACAACTGTTTTATTTACAAATACATATTTTAATTAGTTAGGCTGTAAAACTTTTGGTTAGGCATACAATGTGAATGTTAATGATAAAGCATTGATAAATGCAAGGTTTTTATTTCACCTTGCATTACTATTGCATTTGGCAGACTAAATTTTAGGCAGTTGAACTGTTCAGCTGGTTTGTTGCTTTAGGAGACTAAGGATGTATTATTGGAATTAAAATATCTTGCTTTTTTGGCTCTTTGATATTAAAAGCAGACGACACTTTCCATAAAGGTGCAGGAGTGGGTTTTGTGCATAAGCAACAGATAGGCTTTTAAAATTTGGTTTAAGTGTGAAGCAAAATTTTGTGTGACTAAGCAAAGTGAAGTAGTGATGTGATCACAAGATTGCTTATAGTTCACTGTCAGTCTAGTTGCTGTAAATTCATAGTCCTTTTAATTTAGAATATTTTTTGTTAATTCTTTCTTCATAGGGAGTAAAAGTGATGTATTTTTTTTCTATAATCACCTAAGTATCTCTTCTAGCTAAGTAAAGTGAGTATCTCCTCATACCCTCCCTTGAGCTGGAAGGAAGTGCAGTGCAGTTGGTGACTTAGAGATGTTTGCTTTCAGGTGGCTTGTTGCTGCCATTTGGAGACGATAGAGAAAAGCACTGCCTGCCTCTCCCTCCTTGGGAGCAGTAATTTGAGGATTTCATTTCCCTGGCCAGCAATTTTCATAAAAATTGACAAAAGCAATAACTTCTCTACAGGCTTCATTGAAATTGGAAAGTAGGTTCAAAGCATGCTGTGGAAGAAGGGAGGGAACGTTACTGAAGTAGGTTGCTAACAAATCTGTTTCCTAAGGGGTGGGAAAAAAAATACCCTCTCCTTTTCCTTTGGAATAAGGAGACTTGAAGGGTGAGTCATGCAGCAGTACTCATCAGTTCTACTTACTAGTTATCTTTGGAGCAATTGATGTAAATCAGGCAAACAGATTGCAATATTACTAAAATCAAAATGGAATCCAGTTGTCATTAAAAAAAAATAACCTACCTGATAAGTTCTGTCCTACTGTGGTTACTAAGTGAAACAAGAGGTTTATGGATTAAGAGGGCTTTATAAGGCCTCAAGCCAAATATTTTGTAGCTCATAATATATACAATATAATATAATATACACAATATATGCAGCTACCTCATATTGATCTGTAAAATCCATTCTGTTTTAGGGTTACATTGTATGCTGTAACAAATCCCTAATTTTATAGTAGATTTCACAGGTATAATTAGGTCTGGAAAATAATGTAATGAAAAAGCTTCCAAAAGTATCTGGACATGAACAGCAGGTGAAATGCAGATTAAAATAATAAAATACGTATTAGAATGCTAAATGGATTATAATGCTATCTTGGAAATTAAAATCTAAAGAGACCCTGGACTGCCTGGTGTAATGATACATCTGATTTTCAAGGTAGTTTTATAGTTGGCTCAAATTTCATATGTGAAATTTGAACGTGTAAATAATCAACTTCCTTGTTCATAGCTGAAATCTTTTGAAAATTGTATTTACTTGTTTGTTGCACTTGCCATTCAGCTAATGAAAGAATAACATGATCAGGCACTTTGGTCACATTTATTTGGCTGTACTAAATATTTAATAAGGGAAACTTTCATGGGCATGTTATTTTACAGTACAACAAAACCACATATTCAATATGTTTCTTATATTCTTTCCCCTGGCAGTTCTCAGCAAGACTCTTAATGTCCTTTTATTTTCTTCTCTGGAAAGCTGCCTGTAGTTGGCATGTATTATCAAACAGTGTGAATTGTAATTCTTTCAAATACGAATGTAGGTATTAGATCCTTTTAAACAATGAGTACCATAACAATAATCCATATGCAGGGAACACTTCATAGATGGAAATTTACAATACACAGAAAATATTTTCAAGTATTATTTTATCACCCCTTTATATGAAGCTGAGAGGAAAAGAATATAAAAAGTAATAAGTACTCGACACCCTCTAGGTTAAGATCAAGAATGTATTAAATTTAAACAGTACTTACTAATACACTAATATTTGTGAAAGTTCTCAGTTATGAATAAGAATCATACCTTTAAGGAAATAAAGAAACTTTTTCTGGTGCCTCTCATAAGTGAAATGAAAATGATTGATAAACCTGACATTTAATATTTGGCAAACTTGAAGGATTTTCTACCTTATGTTCAGTAAAATGATACTTCTCTAGTGAAGCCATATTGAAACTATATTAAAATGCATAGAAATATATTGATACTTTGTAAATGTGGCATAAGTAAAGAATATTCACAGCTTTGAGAAATCTGTTATGATTTTTCTTTTGCCTCTGTTTTTTTCAAACAAAAGGCTCACGTTGACTCAAGTAGGCTTGGCCAGTTTCCTCTCCTACCACATTCCCCAGAAGGAAGCTAAATTAATTCTGTCCATAAGAAGATTAAAAGCTGATGAAGTGGGCAGATGTTTTCATTTCTCAAGGGTAAAAGAAGTAGAATAAGGTTCTCTGGCAAGTCTGAAGATGATGGGGGGAAAATGTTTTGCTCCTAGTTAAATTGCAGAAAGGCATTTATACCTATCTGTAAAAAGATTTGGAGGTTAGGTTTTTCTTTTTTTTGTGGGGAGGGCTCTCAGTCATTTTTAAACTTCTTGTGCTTTCTGTCACTATCTTGCTGTAGGAAAAATATGTATTCTGGTTTTATTTATTTAAACAGTTTTTTCACAATGATCTGTAGTGAATTTGTTATACCTCATTGCAAATGTAGGTATTACTGTGAATTGTATTTCACTTTTTAAGTCTTTTTTTTTTTCACTTTAAAATATTTAAAACTTAAAACTTTTCTACATAGATACATATATGCTGAGTTCAGTTAGTTTTCAGTTCTTTTGATTAGCATTTTTCTTTTCTGTTAATAAAGCCCTGGTTGAAGTCATGCTTACTCCATATTACCAGGCTGCTGTAGGAGGGACTCATGGTGGATGGACTCTGTGTGCTTTCCAACAGTACTCCCAGGTGTTCTCTCTTTGATAAACCTGTTCTGAACCACTGTAGCTTCTTGTCCAACTGTCATAGCCTCCAGCCTGCTGCTGACCTGGGAGCTATTTAATAGTTTAGGTTCACAAGTTACCTGCCTTTCTCAGCATCAGATCTTCCTGGTTTCCCACCTTGTATAGGGATTTTGTGACAAATAGACTGATTTCTGGAAGTGCCTTTGCACTCACACAAATGTTAATCAAAGACCAATAACTGTGTGTAGCTTTGAGGGGAGTGGGCAGGGAACCTCCCTTGTGTCTGACCTTCTTTTTCCCTGGTAGCCTTTGAGTCTCAGTTAGTCAGTGCCCTTCAGGGACTCGAGGGTCTTCTGGAGCTTCCTCCCAGCCTTTTCTTGGAGCTGCTAAACTCCTCAGTACAGGATTTGTTTTAAAGGGTTAAAATCTTAAGTGATTTTTCACTTGTAATTACACACCTCAGGTCTTTCCAGGGTGAAAATGTTGCCACCATGGCTATGAGTCATTAGGAAGTTAAAAGTCTTTGACATTTGTCTTACTTTTCCTGTTAAAGCAAGTGCTTCATAGTTCTGCCATTCAGAAATAACCTTTTCTCCTTAATACAAAGGATGATGCAATCTAATATGGCAATATACAAGTATTCCTTAAGGCTATATCTAGATCAAGGCACTCAAGCAAATTAAAGCAAATTACCAAAGTGTACAACACCAACATTTGTAAGTTATAATGCATTAAATTGCCATTGGCTGGTGATGTCTTTAGGAATAGAATTGCTTAGCTGTAGTTTAATTTCCTTGGTTTACAGTGAGTGAAGGCCAATTTAGTCCTGCATTAGAAAATTTAATGCATTTAAATTAATATACTTTGACTTGTCACCTTTACTTGAATGTTTATAAACCTTTAGATCATTGGTTAGCCCATTAAGTTTGGGAGCAGCTTCCCCAGACTGTCATATGCATTTCCTGCTTCTCCTGTTGCTGAGGTCCCATTCCTTAGTGCTGTGTGTTCACTACTAGCTCGCATAGGATTACAGATTTGATCTGAATCAGAGCCACAAATAAAACTAAACTACTGCTTTTCAGTCCAGGTAGTAATGGCTAAATTATACAGAACTACAATGGCATTTATTAAATAGCCTGTAAAGAGTCTGCATCTTCCAGCTTGCACAGTTCAAGATCTTCTGAATTTCATGTAGATCCAGTACCTTTAAGAATTTTTATAATACAGTTGTTCTGAGCATAATAAAAAAAAAAAAAAGTTGGACAGGTCTTTTTAACTTCTGGTTTTATTTTGGTTTGCAAACCCAAGGGTAGTTGGTTTTGCTTTCAGTTTTACATAGCATGTTAGGGGTCTTTAAGATGAAAAGGGAATAGGAAATTAAATTGCTGTAGATGTTTAATAGAGTGACTGTTTATTTTATGGCATAGTCACTCCTTTCACACTTTACTTCAGTTGTCATTTCACAGGGAAAAACACTATTTTCCAGTACTTAAACTGATCAATCGAAGCCTACCATTTAAAATTCATCCTCTCATTTACTTACATAAGCTGCTTAGGGCAGAATATTTTCTCTTACAATTTCTTCAATGCTTGTCCTGCCTACGTATTTCCCCAGAAGTTTGCCTTGCTTTG
Source organism: Caprimulgus europaeus (assembly GCA_907165065.1). The sequence goes on along the minus strand of OU015534.1, from coordinate 26,025,928 downwards.
GTTTTGCATCTTTTTATTTCTCAGTATAATAGAAAGAGATGTACTATGTAACACTTACTGAACTGTCTCAATTTTAAAATAATACACAGTAATTTCAAGGTATTTTTACTGTTTTTTTTCATATTTTCTATTTAATGTAGTTAGCAGCAGCGCAGTAGACTTACTGATAATTTCTACTTCCATACTGCTTATGCTGCAGTCTCAGTCTCAGATTAGTACATCCCTACAGTTGAATCTCTATAGGTGAATTTGTGTTCTATTCTTAAATTTTTCAGTAAATGGGGAAATTCAGGTAACACTTCTGTGAAGTGTTGGATAGATTTTACCACCTGTTTAGAGAGGGAATATTGGTAATACCAAGTCTGAAGCAACATGTATTTATACTTACTAGATTTAAAAAACCCCTATATTGGTACATTATCAAACCATTGAAACAAATCAGTTTGTTTTGGTCCAATATCACCTGATGCCACTGTTAAACAAAGAGTTGGTGTGCAGTATATGAGCAATTTTCAGGTGACATCTAGAGGACTCAAGCTTATTAATAAACTCTGAAAATGTTGTATAGAAAATTCAGAAGCTGTAGTTTGGAATGTATCAGAGCCAGACAGGTTTGTGCTGTCTCTTCTGAATGGGATCTTAAAAAAGCAATGCTTAGGGAGTTGATGTTCGCTTGTTTAAAACAAGGCCAGTTAAAAATTTCTCTGAGAATGTTTCCTCATTAGCATATCCTTGAGGTGTTTGGGTGGGGAGGGAGATTGTTACAGGATTTGTTTAGAAAAATGCTTTGTTTTTATACTACATGTTGCAGAGGTTCACTTCTAGTGGGTTACCACATCTTTTTGATACCTTGAGAAAAAGTTTAGCTGTGAAGGGGTAGTTGTTGAAGGGAAGTAGGATAGCAAGAAAAAAAACCTTTATTGACCATTATAAAATGAATTCCATTTTGTTGTCTTCCCAAAAGCCAGGGACAAAATATGAACGTGGGTTCTTGTTTCTGTATAACCCACTGAAACCAGTGAGAAGCCAGTTTTTTTAATTGGCCATGATGGGAGGCAGTCTTTTCTTTTTCCTTTTATTCCCCCCCCCCCCCCCCCCCCCCCCCATGGCAATACATCTCATTGTGATAATTTTTCACTTCAAGTAACTGACAAAATATCTTCAGCAAATATGTAAAGCTATTTTTGCCCAGGAGTCCTTAAGTGTCACAGAAAAAAAATGGAAATTATCCAGCACCTTGTATTATGCGTCTGGGTGTGATAAACAGTGTGAAGGCCAGCGACTCAACCTTCTGGCATGGTTGAGTCAGCCCATCCTTTCAGAGCGTGAGTGCTGTCCAACTCTGCAATTTATCTGCACTTTAAACTGGATCACAGTTGTATGTGCTAAAGTGACAGTATCAGTGAATATTTTATTTTCAGCACTTCAAATTGTTGCAAAAATACTTTTTTGTATCCTAGCTAGAATATGATAGTGTGTTCTGCTTTCTGCAATTCAGTTGTACAGGAGTAGTGAGAAAAAAGACAAGGCACTTAATGCTCATGGTGATTAGTTTTGTCATGAACATTCTAGGATTCATCTATTCTATGAGTAAGTCAAGATATTATGAATCCAAGTATTAGTACTTCAGGTGCTAATACTCACAAGTCCAAGAGAATATTATAATAAGAAGTGGGGAGGAACTTCTTTATTTCACATAAAATCTTTTACAGTGAAAAATATTTAGTACAAGATTCATAGATGTTTTTCTCTTACAGAACTGGAAAAGGTAAAATATTAATATTTGACTAGTTGTCATATGGAGTCTTAAATGCAACAAAAGTAGAGTTTCCCAGAAAGGCTTATTTTATGGAATATGTGCAGAAGGTGTTAGTTGGAAAAAGGGTGTGTAAAGTTTTTTGATTAATAGGAGGAGGAGCAGGGAAGAAGTGTAGTTGTGTACTCTATTCTAGTTCTTCCATTCCACTCTGCTAGCGTGAAATTTGGGCAATAAATCAGTTGAACTGTTTTAACTTATACTAGTAGAAAATGAGGAAATGGTTGAAGGGAAAAAAAGATTAAAAATACTTGAGGGACCCAGAGAGTTCATTTTTTAATTAATATGACAGCATTATATTTTACTTAGGCTTAAAGCCCCCAAATTATTAGCAGAAGGCTGTAATTCCTGTATTAACTTTAATGGAAGTTGGATATCTTGTTTGCAGCATCCATTTCTGAACTGAATTGTGATTAGACAGAAAATCATACATTTACTGCATGTCGCAAGCAAACTTGCCTACTTTTAAAAAGGGGATAATTCACAGCTGGGTAGTATGAAGTAGTAAGTATGGCTTTTAAATGTGAATAAATTATAATTTTTATAAAGTAAAAGAATTGTCATTACCTGTCATTCTTCCTCTCTCTCTCTTTTATTTTTTTTTTTTAACCATTTTGACAATTCAGGAAAAATCAGCTTTTTATGTAATGTGGTTAACTTCCAAAATAGGTAAACTATCTCAAACTTGGTGAAATGGTAGAAGTAATCTGCTGAATCAACTTTTAAAAATAATTTCAGGTTTGAAAGACAGAATTTTCTCATGACAATATTGGGGACATTATTAAAAATACTTTTCTGTTAAAGATACATTTATATAGGAACAATTAGTTCTTGTGGGTTGGGTTTTCGGTTGGTTGGTTAATTTTGTTGTTGTTGTTTTTTCCCCTTTTGATGTGCCTCAGTGTGCTTACAGCATAAGCTTTGTAATTTGCTTTTTGAGAAACAGATGTGTTAGTTGTCCCCTCAGGTATGTGTATGATACTTACTTTTATTTTAGAGTCTTAAGTAATGTTAAGAGTACCTCTGTATCGTAATCTTGTTTCTTTAACACAGAAGTGTTACCCTTTTCTACATTAAAACACAATCCATAAAATACAATACTTTGTTATTCAAAGATGATACAATGGGAAATTGGTTATTCTCTTGATTCAGAAGGCTGGATAATTGAGTTGAATTTCTGTGTCTACAAAAATCAGTGCTAGGTGGACTTTGGAGGAGTGCCTATAAAAGACTGGCATTTGCATTAAGTGGCAGCACTATATTTTTGACTGAGTCACAGATGGTGTTTTCCTGTGTTTCATTTCTGTTTTATCATCTTGCGTCTACCTATATGTCATGGCACAACAGGCTTTAATTATGACATAGGTTTATATATATATATATATACACACACACCAAATTCACGCTGCTTTTGGAAGTGATGAAAGTGACATAGAAATCCTCAATGAAAGTTAGATTCTCCCTTATTCTCAAAATATTTCTTAGGCTTCAGCTTATTTAAATGCAGGATATGTTAAATATTTAGTAAAGGCAGTGAGCAAGGTTTTTGTTTCCCTTGGTGACTTGTTTGGCATTTTATTAACAAATGATTTCTTGTGGCAGTTGGTTTTTCTTGTTATAAACTTTGAGCTGAGACGTGGGAACACTTAGCCTTTACACAATAAAAGATGTGATGAGGTTGTGGTTTTTCAAGAGTGGAGGGATTTAGTGTTTTAATTTTTAATTTAATACAAAACTTTAAGAAGTGTTAACAGGGAAAGAACTGGGAATACTTAACTTTTTGGGAACTTTTTAATGTTGAAACGATTGATCTCTTGCATCCTTGAAAGCATGGCTATTTCCTCTAGTCTCATTTTTTGTCATCTTGGGAAATTTTAAACCTTTAAGGATTTCACACTGTTCACAGTTTCGTCATCTTTTCCCGTTGAATTAATTGCAAGTCAATATCAAAGCTAGTAACCTTAAAATGCTAGGATGAGAAACGTGTTTCACACACTTCTCTTTCTAATGAGGTAAAGAAAAAAGAGACTTCTCCATTATGCCCACACTGAGCATCTGTGAGACCAGGGTGAGTGATTCACCAGATATTCATATTAAACAGTTGAAATGTCAGTTAATATTAAATAAAGCTAAATGGGCTAAAAGGAAATGGATGCATTTGTTCTGATGCACTTGTTCTCAGAGGCATACCTGTGTATTCTTCAGTACATTTTGGTCTCCAGTGAAGGTAAAGCAGCTTGCAGTGTTTTCTTGTTTTAAAAGGTTATATTGGTTACAAGCTGATAAAGATTGTAGAAAAACAGCAGTTTCCTCCTCCTCCCCCTCCTCCTCTCTTGGGCAAATGATACCTGGAAAATATCAGCAGCAATTCAATTCACTCTTTAGAAAGCATATTCTTCTCTCAAGCCTTCCCAGGCAAATGAAAGCCCTTTGAGAAAACCCCCATCACAGACTGAGCAGTCTTGAGTTCTCCACCCTGTACACCAACTACACACAACTTAAGCATTCAAATGGAAACCTCTGAGAGTACATAAAGCTTTAAGCCATGAGCACTCCCTGTGCTATGGTGGTGGTTTTTTTGAGTGCCATAATTCAAGGTTCTCGTCTCACTCAGAACGTTTTGACCACAAGCAAAGTCTTGAGAAAAGCAAAGGAGATGGCTCATACCCTGTGGTTTGAGTTATACAGCAGTTAGCTCATGAACCAAAATGCATCAGTACTATCATCCAGTTAGTGCTATCATGACAACTGTCAGATTTAAATGCGTAAGAGCTCTTGTAGCTGTTGCCATGGTAATAACAGAATGGCAACGTGGTAGTTTTCATCCATATCCCATGTTCAGCTAAATTCCTTTGCAGTCATTTAACTGTGAAAAGAAAGTACCATATTGTACCAGGCTAGATTTACTTTGAGTTAACCAGGGACAAATGAAGACTGAAATTAACTCCTTTTTTTGAAAATAAAATGTAAATCCTGTATACAAGTGATCTAGTTTTATTTGGTTTTGGTTTGACTGCGTGCCAACAGTCCTATATGTAAAATTCTCTCTGTGGAGTTACTGACCTGCTAGTCATGCCATTATGTCGTGGGTTGTAATTACTTTGGCTCAGGGTATAAGAAAAAGCATGCACTGCCATCACAAACTAAAAATTTTGTTAGAAGAATGGATTTACCTTGTAGATTCTTATTTTCACTGAAAGGGTGGAAGTGTAAACACTTGCCACTAGAAATTTAGGTCCTGCTTTCTAATTTGACCTCACTTTTAATGCTTTCCCTTATCATTGAGCCTGCGCTACATTTTTTTTTCTAACCTATGTGGTGTTGATCAGCTGCTGTGTTTTCAGTTTCACTCTCCTGTTTTCTGATATTCAAGAGCTTTTTTAACTGACCTGCTGTAAGAAGTTGTTCTCCACAGCCCTCCCCCAGCCTCCCGCCCTGGAAAGCCTTTGACTTCACTCTTGCTGTGGGTACAAAGCGATGACGATGTTCTCTGACCTACATTTTCCAGTGCAGCATTGCATGGCTGGCGGTGCAGCTTCCCTGCCTCCCTCCTTCCCCTGCGCTCCCCTCGCAGCGTGGCTGCTCTTGTGAAGCAGAGGTGGAGAGGGAGGCAGGGCTGGGTGGGCTGGGGACGTACTCTGTGGTAATCCAGCAAATGCCGTGTCTGTTAGGTACAATCGGCCATCTGAAACTATTCTGGTCAGCAAGGGTGAGACTGCCCACCACCTGAATCACATGCTGGTTTAGACAAACAAAATGTGAAATAAAAAGGAAAATAATGCTCTTAAAACTTGCTAAGTGCAGTTATCATAGAGTAATTAAGTAATTGTCCAATACTTGTTTGTGTTATTTCACAGCATTAAAATAAGTGTTGAGAAATGAGTTTTAAAAACAGGAAGCCATCTACACAACTACTGATGCTTTTGCAAATCGGTTAAAGCTTCTTCTTGCTAATAGCACAAACATAAGAGGTAGTAACTGCTATATTAGCATCTTCCCTCTACCTTTCATCTCCTCCTACGATGTTTTCACATGTTGCAATGAGTATCTATTCAAGGGGTAAGATTTTCTTGCCCTGCGGGATTATTGTAGGTATTTTAGATTGGAGTATGATCAGGGATTGTGGTAACGTATCAGGAAAATTATTAGGCATGGGAGGTTTCTAGGTGCTTCCCTCCCCTCCAGTGCATGACTTAGCAAGGATTTTGGAACAGTTAATGCATGTATTAACATGATAATATGTTCTGACAATATTTTGTAAATACAGACTGACACGTTTTATATTACTGCATTGCAAAGAAAAGCAAATTTTAAAATACTATTCTAGTAAGATTAATCTGAAATCCAGTCTGTCTCATCTGTTCTAGGTCACTGCCATACTATAATTTTAAATGTATAGGACATAAAAATAATTTATAACGTTAAGAGAAGATGTTGATGGACACTGAATTTTTCCTCTGAGCAACCACTTAGGCTTGGAAGTAGCTTTACCTGTAATTTTTTTTCAGACTAGAACAGATCATGAACTTTACCTATTAAAAATCTGTCAGGGACTGGGGACAGGATCAGTTGTGTTACTCTAAAACTTGTAGTTGTGCATTTTTCATGCTCAAATCTGTTAATGTCAGATCTGCAAATAACCCATATCACTGATTTAATTGGAGATGCGAAAGGAACAGTTCTGTTGCTGGTGAATGACAATTTTTTGTGGGACTTCGTTTTGGTCATCTGGTGTCAATGTGTAAACCTTTATTTAGTTGAAATTTAAATAAATAGGGAAAAATTATGGAATTCCAATTTCTGATCTTGTTACCATGTTTCATTTTCCTAGAGATATTTCTTTGCCATAATGATGGTACTGATAACGTTGCATTTTTTCCTATAATTTTTTGAATCATTATGACTTTTTGTATTTGTTTTCAATTTGAAGCAGACACTCAAAGAAGCAAAAACATTTAAAGCAAATATTACACAAACTTCTATACCTCAGTGAGTAAATTAGTTATCTTTTTTTTTTTACTGCATTGCAGACATTTTAGACTTTTAGATACAAGCTTGTATACTATTGCTAATGAAAATGCATTTTTTTGTCTTGCTGTATGGGGAAAGTGAGAAAACTTGTCAAAGATTTTAATTACATAAATAATTATTGCACTATTTTTAATGTGAACTGCTTTTATATTCTAGTAGTAAATAGCTTAAACACAAGCTAGAAAACAGTAAAAACATGCAGAGAATGGAATGTAGATCTTTCATTCTGTAATTACATATTTCATCATACAAGCTGTCCCTCTGCTTCTGAAAGCTTTGTAATGAACTGTGCAAGAAAACAATACTGGGATAGAAACAGTTTAAAGAGCCTTTGGCTGTCTTGATAATGATTCAAATATATTTAATTTCAATTTGTACCCAAACATTATTACAAATTTTTAAAAACTATGTTGGACCTTTAAAAGAACATTAAAAATGGCTTTTTATTTAACATCCTGTACTCCTCACTAGTCATTTAGCTAGCAAGAAGTTTGATGTACTGAACTTGTAGGCACTGTACTGTAATTCTGCCAAGCTCGGGCAGATCAGCATCATGCATGAGCTCCAAAGTGGAGTACCCGAGAGGTTGTTTGGCTGCCAAACTTTATGATTCAAGTGCCAACCTATTTAAGGTTTAGTTATTAGCCTCTTGGACTATACCCAGAAGCCAGCATTTTGGACCAGCCAGAGTTGGTAAAATCCAAGTAGAGTACATTACAGTCCAGCTCGAAAGTGCTGAAGGCAGGGAACAGCACTGAAGTCCTCTCCAAGAGGATGGACTGTGTTCTTGGCCAGCATTACTCTGGGGGAGGCCACTTATGGGATTGTACATCTTCCAGAACCACACACCCTTGAGTAGCAGCTGGCTGTCAACACTCACTCTGGTCATCTAAAACTTGAACTATTGTGTAAAGCTTGCGTGCAGTTAACCTAAGCCAGGTAACTTTCAGCTGTGGCCTGTGTTAGCTGGAAGGAGCAGGCAGATTGAGTGTGGAAAAAACCCCAAACTACAAATGGGTGTTGAAAGAACACTCCCAAAGACTTTCTAGAGCAGTTTGTATCTCTGTGTTACGTGAATGCCAGTAGTCATCCCCAAAACTAAGTGTATGCACTTTCCATCTGGTTGAACTCTCTTCTGTGGACAGTTACTATTTTTACACACATTTACTTTCCCCAGAAACGGACATTTCTACGATTTGAGGTGTCTTGGAAATGCACAAATGTATAATTATCATACCTCAAAAAAGCAGATGACAAAATTTAGTGGAGGATCACCAAAAAATGGTGATTAGCAAGTTGCCATACCCCTCTTCAGTAAGAGCCCTGAGAATTTCTTGGAGGGCTAGTCCAGTGCAATACAGTCTGTCCACACGTGTAAGTTCCTGCATGGACAGCCTTAGGGCTGCTGAGAGTGCTCAGTAGTATGATTTGTCTTTTCATTACAAAGGAGAAGAAACCACCTGCTGTGATCACTGTATGGTGCATGGCATGTAATCTAGGCTTTAAGAACTAGGGAACACTAGAAAAGTCAGGTAATGCTAAAGCTAGAAATTTATTACTTCCTGAGCAGCTTTCCTATAAGAATTGAAGTCTGAAGGACCATAAATATAATCAATTTTATTAAATAATAAAAGTACATCAAATATTTGTATTTTATCCAATTAAAAAGCCCCAGTCAAACAGAAATCTAATCACAGTTCCATCATTTGCTGCTAAATCAGAGGTGGGTATTGCTTACCCTGGCACTGTGACAAACAGTAATAATCTGAATCTGTAACTCTGTTGGAAAATAAGCTTTAAAAGTTCTGTTTGTTAGAAAACTGGAAAGATGTAAATAGATTTAGCCTACTTCTCACAATTTATTTTCAGTGGTACATGTTGTGGCTTTTTTACATTTTGTTTTCACCCATATTGCTATCTGGGACTCTGTGTCTTATGACATCCCAAGGAAGTTGTGGATGCCCCCTCCCTGGAAGTGTCCAAGGCCAGGTTGGATGAGGCTTTGAGCAACCTGGTCTAGTGGAAGGTGTCCCTGCTGATGGCAGGGGGGTTGGGACTGGATGATTTTTAAGGTCGCTCTAACCCAAACCAGGCTGGGATTCTGTGATTCTATGATCTCGTCTTCTTCACCTATAAAGCAAGGTGTGTGGTTTAATTTTCTCTCACAGACCAATTTTTTTTTTTCTTTTTTGCCAGGCAGGAAAGAGCAAAATCAACAAAGATTTGGTTGGTTTTCTCCCTCTTTCCACAAAATTGAACATTTTCAAGACTGGTGAAAGACTTGGAAGTTCCATTTTGCATTTCTGGCCAGCTTTTGAGTTACCTGGCAGTTCTGTAAGGAAATTAATAGCAGATTCAATGAATTTGCATAAAGATGCCAAGATGAATGTTGTTAGACTCCACAATTTAGTTTACCCCATAACTTCTAGAGAGTTAAGTAACTTTCAGTCAACTCTTGGAGGAGAATCTAGTTGAATACCGTTGAATCTGGAACACCACTTGCAAGGTGATGTACAAAGTGGCAGTCTTCTGAACTTCGATTTCATTTATCCTTCTTTCCTAACCAAAACAAGAAACATTCCCAAAACTGGACCTTCTTTAAGGGGTACTTTCTTAGTGTTTTAGAGTTCATTGATAGTGTCTTCCTAAATTGTAAATGTGACATAGTTTAATGTATTGTACATAAGGGTATAATAATTTTAATGTGGTTTTTGAAGGTAAAACTGATCTGCCCTTTGTGCAATTCCTTAGTTTTTCATGTTTCATTTTGTGACAATTCTAGATAACAAGAAATCATTACATTGAAGAGAACTAGAGCTATGAATGCATTTTTTAAAATAAAATTTTAGTGTGGAAAATATGCTCAATTATATTTTATTGGCACATAAATCAGCAATTGTACCACCGAAGTGTGCATGCTTATTATTGCACATTAACACAAAAATCCTTATATACCATCTCCTTTTTTCCTCAAATTTCCTGGGAAAACCTTTTGGTTATAGTTTCATAATATTAGTGTTATCAAGAACTATAATTTTTTTTTAACTTAAAAAAATAATTTTCAGACTCCACTATGTGATGGGTATCAACTAAAGTCTGTCCCATTAAGCTCATCCATTTTCACTGTACATGCGTTCAGCAGTATTTACAGATTGCACATGGAGCACATTAGACAGGGGAGCGTTGTCCTTCTAGTGCAGTTTGCGGTGGCGGTACCTGCCTGCTTTTTCTTTCGCTGCATTGGCGCAGGCATTGTGCTTATTTTGTTGTAAGTGGTTCCAGTATTTGATCAGTTCACTAGGTTGGAACTGATGGGAGGTAATTAGGTGGCTATATTTACAGCTGGAGTAAGAAACTCGCCAGTGATTGAAGACAAACTCGTTGGGTGGAGGCGTAGGGTCAATTCGCAGCTTGGCGAGACAGATCCCCACGTATACATCCTCTAAATGTAAACGTCTGATGCTTAAGGAGACTTTAAATATTTTCTCTGCTAAATCTCCAGAAAAAACATAACCGGTTCCAGAGCAGAATACAGGATAACGTTCACTTGGATACAAATCGGGTGGCATATACCACTTGCTATCCTTGTTCCTATTAGGTGCGTAACCTCTCATTAAATAACCTGTGAAATACTTGTGCCTTGGAGGAAGCTCTGGTTTCAGAAGCTTGTGTATTAAATATTCAGTATTGACAAACATATCACTGTCAGTTTTCATAACATATGGAACACCTGGACAATAAGTTGCAACCCAGTTCATTCCCATCAGAGTTTTAATGGTTAAATTATAGTAGGTGTCTAAATATTCTTGTTGAATGATGTCGTGATACTGTCTGCTTTCCTCTAGTATGGTACGCTGGAGGTATCCATTTATCTTGATGCTTAGCCCCAGCAAAAAAATACGAACAATTTGGATGCCAGGTGTCAGGCTTTCATTACCCCAGGTCTGCCGAATAGCTTGTCTAGCTTCCACCTGGCCTGGCTCTGCAGCTATGAGCAATATTAGAAAAGGGGTCTTCTCCTGGCACTTCTCAGGCTCATTGATGATGTATTTGAAATGATATGAAGCTGAATGCCCAGAACCTTTCTCATTGTAAATACTCCCATTGGCACTGAGGGTATTTTCCAGACCGGTTACTCCTTGCGGTGCCAGGTCCGTGTTGTTGGAGTTGGCGACTGTCTGGGGCCTGAGCGTCTGAGGCACGGTGTCTTTCCACACGTTCCGCAGAGAGCTGTGGTTTGTCTCGCTTTTTGTAGATCGAAATCCTCGTATGGTGTAAGCCATGGGGTTTTCTTTGAATGCAGCCCTGCCTGGCAGCCAGTCGTGATGATTAAAGAACAGAAACATAGCAAAAAGAAATACCAGAGAGATCAGGCCGATGAGATGGGTGCGAAACAGGGACCTTTTGGTATTCCAGGTCATCTTTGCAAAGCAGCAGTGTCGTCTTCTCCACTGAAGCATGTTGTAAGAATCCAGTGATGGGATATGAGACAATGGCCAAGCAAAATGCTTTTCCGATCGTTTTTGAATCCACTGCTATTCTTTGGTATTCATTTTCTTTTGTTCATGTCGAGTAATTGTCTGCAAATGGCTCACTCTGCAAAGATGTAAGAAAAGAACATCAGAAATCTTCAATTTTACACACTTGTAGTATAAAAAGTTACGATGAGAAAGTAGTTATAAACATAAAATTGAGGGTTTCGTTGTTCGTTGGTTTTTTGTTTGGTTTTTTTAAGAAAAAAACAGCTCATGATAATATAAACAAGTTTTGATTTTTATGCTGAAAGACAACCTTGATTTATGACTAAAGTTGAATTGATTTGTTAGCTGTTAAAAATGCTTTTTTCATAATAAAAATTTTGACAAACAACCTGGGTACCAAAGATAAAATGGAAAAAAAATAATTTCTCATGTTAGCAGAAAAAGTGTGAAGGAGACATAAATAGCTTCGTGTATACTGATGGTGAAATCCTTCTACAGTGTTTGGGAAGGACTGAATGAAAAGGCCTTGATACCAGATGGAAGGTTTATTGGCATTAATTAAAATTGATTTGACATGCAGAGGCTAGTACGGCTCACAGTTTAAAATCCCTTTCTGTAAGATGGTCATGTACTGGTGGTGGGGCAGACAGCAAAGGTTGATTATGGCAGAGTTGTGTTAGTCACAGCACGCTGCTTGGCGTGTTTCCACCGGCCCCGTCTGTGTTCAGAAAGTCAATGAGAAGATGCACCTGTCAAAATTAATTTTCAGGGTCCAGTAACCTCACTGCACAGCCCTCAGATGGTAACGCAGGATAACATTTGGGGTCACCTTTCAGGAACCTTTAACCTTCTTCTCCACAATGAAGGAAGATATTGAATGGAACACTTGGCTGTTGCGCCAGGCTCACATGCAATTGATGTCAAATTAAGCTGTTGGTTTTTAGGAGGCAGAGATCTTGGGTAAATGTTCCTATTAACTGGAAATAAAATTGCACAGCGCTAAGTTTCTGGCAAACTACCTGCTGAACATGGTTATTTTTTTTTTTTCTCCCTCTATAAATTTATATGTAACAACTATACTTGTGGTATCATAGAGAAATTTCAAGTAGTGTTTCCAGCAGCTGTACCTGTGTGTGCCAAAGTAGTGTGTGCTTCATTTTCTCTTAAATTTTTTTCATATTCAAGAACAGTGTCAATATGGCAGCTTCATGATGGTGCATATTAAAAGCTGATCACATCATCTCGTAAATGAACCTTTCACTGCACAGTAGCAATTCGTTTGTGATTTTCAATTTGCTCTAATTTATTTCTGGGCCCTAGGGTTTTGTGTAGGAAAAAGGATGACAGTTGAACAAGAGTCCATAGAAAATGCTACTTCTAATAGAAATGTGTAATTTATTAATTGCTTTGCTATCTTCTGAAACCAATATTTGGATTAATTTCTGCATTTAAAAAGTAAGTGACATGTTATGTGGGAAATTACAGGATTTTACACTGTAAGGAAGTTAATTTAAGATGAGATGGCAGTTGAATATCATTAAATTGTATGCGTGTGACAACACTCAATCTACCTGGTTCGTGTAAGGGAAAATTTGTATTTCAAAAGGGTAGGGAGAGACCTATAACTAAGCTGTGCTTTAATTACTGTATGTCAGTTTCTGTATAAACAAAACAAGGCGTCTCTGGAGGTGCCTCCTTCCCTTCCCTTCCCTTCCCACCATGGCAGCTGGTTGGGAGCTGTCTCTCTGGCCAGGCTCCACCAGGAGGAGCAAGTGAGTGGGGATTGGACCTGCTCGGGAGCAGCGTGAACGGGTCTGCGAGGGCAGCACTGCTCCTGCATTCCCTTTCTTTCTGAAATAGCAAACTATTTGCCTAGTGATCTGTTAAGTTCTTCCCTGTCACTGTATTGTTACACAGCATTCATGAATTTTGTTCTCAAGCTCACTGAAAGTATTTCTGATTTTCTTTTTTTCTTTTTTTTTTTCCTTCCCTTAACTGCTTGGGTCTGCTGCCACTTACCAGAGTCTAAGCTATCTTTTATTTTCCAGTCTACAGCCTTTAAACATGCATGTCTAAAGTATGTAGCTTGAGAATTAACCTGAAATTCCACACTACTCTTCTTATGCTACTTATAACTCAGACATATCCTTATGTAAAAGAAAATAAGCCCCAAATGTAGAAGACTTATGCTTATCTGACCACTTGCACCTGCTTTTGCATGCTTAGAAAATAAAAGCCTGCCCTCAAAACTAATACTTTTTCATTTCTCTGCAGTGTGCAGTGAGTTTTAAATGAGCACTCAGCTATTTGGGAAGAATATCTCTGCATAAGCAAACATAAATGTCACTTCAAAGGATTCTGTAGATCTCAGTGAAATTAGTTGTTTGATACCAGTTTGGAGGGCAACACTGGGAATATTTAATTAATTGTCATTCCATTGCATATGTGCACAGTTTAGGAAGAAAGTCAAAAGCAGAATTTCGGGGAATGTGGAGAAGCAGCTAGAATGCAAATTAATTCTGTCACACTGAGTTGTTCCACTTCTGAAACTACAGTCGTTAGATGCTAATGCTTCAGCAAGTCTGCAGTGCATTACTAGTCTGTGTTTAATTTTTAATTGAGGTGTTGTTTTGTTGTGCACCTACTTTCACATGGCAGTAGGCGAAAGTGAGAATCTTAAGTTTTGTCAATATTTGTATAAACTGAAAGCTGTTTTCAGATGCTGCCTTTCCATGATGCCCTGAGAAAGTGTCCCAGAAGAGGCAGATGTAATGGTTGAAGTAGTTTTTTTTTTTTCTTTAGCCTGCATGCTCACTTTGTGCTCATTAAAGTAAGTTTTACAGGGAGGGATGGAACTAGAGTCATAAGAAATGTAAAGTGTGTAATTTCTCATATATTTCCCTGTTTTTTCAAGGTGAGAGTTTCCTAGAGAATTTTCAGTCTCTGGTTGCTCTTTAAAAAGGCATTATTTGGATAGGGGAGGACTTACACCTGTGTCTCAGCTTCATAAAGCTATTGACCAAGAAAACAAAAAACTTTGTGTTTCATTTTCTTTGTAATACAGGTGTAAAACATTTCAAAATATAGAGAGGGTATTAAGCATTTGAAATACAGCAATAACAGTTGCTCCATTAAAAATACGCTATGCACTAGGACGCATTGTTTAAAAATAATGTAAGCAGCTATCAATATATATTAAACCCACCGTCAAATAGTATAATAAAAATATTATTTTTCTCTCACTTTTTAATTAAAGAGTTAGAGCATTACTGCTTTTGCCCTGATATTTAAAATTCAATTTCATAGAAGGCTTATGAACAGGCAGCAACTATTGGCAGTAGGTAAAAAGCCAAAGTATAGCAAAAGGTCTCTATACAATCACCTTGTCCTCTCCAAGTGTCTTGTCACATGTAGCTCTGCATTTTGAAGATATGATTTATAATAGTTCTTCTTCATTTTGGGCACTTGACTGTGCAGTCAGTGATGCATTATCAAATGCCAAATATACAAACTGTGAATGCCTCTCAAATTCTTATTTGTGGTCTATGCTGTGATGGTGTTTCAGTTCCTTGTACTTTCAGTTCTGCTCTATAATTATAGCTTTGCAGATTGAAGCATTTGACTTCCTATTCACACGTCCTGGATTTTCATATTTTGATTAGCTGTGTGGGCAAACTCTTTAATTAGAGGGAAGAGTTCAGAAAGCAGCCTCAGTCAGTATTCTGATAAACTGCAGCAGCAGTTGCATATTAGGCCTCACTTAATGTGCCTGAGTTCACTTAGAAACTGCATTAATCTTTTGCACAAAGCAGTACTTGGGGTGAGGTTTGATGTGCAGGTGTTTCCATGTCAGGCACAACAGTGGCACCGCTAGCTAGCCATGCTTCTCCAGGAGTATTTCGTGAGGGTAGAAATTTTTGTTTTAAAAGTTCTGGAAATTGACTTTACCTTTGAAACGTCTTAGAAGTGATCTGAAACCAGTGAGGGTTGTATGCTCCTTAGCTATGTGAACTCTTCCCAGCTGCAGTTGTTTTGTTGCATGTTAGCATTGCCTGAGGCAAATAAAGCACATTTATATTGACATTTAATGACTTATAGCTTATTGGTAGATTCTGTAGATAAGCACTTTCTTTCTCTGGTGTATTAAATTGCTATAGATTTAGGTCTTAAATTTGTATTGCAAATATTCATCTTTTTTGTTTGCCACTAGTGAAGAAGTACTTAAATTTCAACAATAAAACAAAATGAATGGCAATTAGATGTAATGTCAGTTTACAATAAAATTTAAACAGTCATTGTTTTCATATTAAACACAAACTGTAATGATGGCATGAGATAAGTTATGTGCTCACCATTATGAGTGTACAGTGTTTGAAGGTTTCCTTTTGGGATGTCAGGGGAGCCTGGTGTTGCTCGTAAGATGTGGTGCCTGATTGCACTGCTGATGGCTTAAATCATGTCCAGTCTTTTGCACACTCCCGGTTTATGCTTGGCTGCTGTTAGCCTGCTGACATTTTGCTTGTGTTTTGGCGGGGAAAAAGCAAGTGTAAAAAGGTCTGAAGGTACTTTTAAGATAATGTAATTTGACTGTGTGGTCTGTTTTGATGGTTCAGTGCTCTCAGGGTGTCACATTATGACCATTTTACCAGTGCTTTAAGATTACTTCAGATAAGGATTAATTCTGACCTAGTTTGAGAGGATTTCTAACTGTTTTTTCTATATTGGAGGGGTTTGAGATTTTAATTTCTCAGTTAAAAGCAGTAAATACATTATCCCTTTAATCCCTCCTCTCTAGCCTCCCCAGCCTTGTGCAGATTGTAAGCAGTGCATTTAGTAAGTGTAAGGTAGTGACATTGTGCTGTGGGAGAGGAAAACCTGCTAGAATTCTTTCTCCCCATTCAGAGATGTGTCATCTCAGGGCTCTGCAAATTAGGAGCGATCATTATCTGTCATGGCTGAAAAGATACCGGACAATCGAATGAATATCACGCAAGGGTTTGACATACCTTCCTTGGTCAGGCCATTTGTGGTTGGAGGATTATGCCCACAGAAAATAGTTTTGGCACGCCATCACTTCAGCAAAAAAGATGCTCTCGAACATGCGCACATCCCCCACAGTCTGCTTCCTGCGATTGCTTTTCACGGTATCCAATCTGTCCATCTGCCTGCTGGTTGCTGTGTTACCTTCCTTGCTCATAAGTGTTGTCCTTGTCTTGGGGCTTTTTGTTCATCCTTCAAACAAAAGGACAGTACTTCTCCTTTCTCTTCTGGTCGGGGCTGTCTGGCATTCGCAGCCGACGTATTGGAGCTTTTACATCTGGTGTTTCCCTCGCCGGACAATGCAGTGCTGTGTTCTCTGCTCCTCAGTATCCATATTCCTAATGGAAACGTTAGCAGGGAGTGCTCGCGCGTAGTGCTTCACTTGCCTTCAGTAATAGGATTTCCCTCTATTCCTTCCTTCATTGTTGCTAGGCAGTGACAGAAACGGTTTTGAGCTGTTTTAACCGAGGCTTCTGGGCTATAAAATCCATTCCGTAGTTCTTCAGCTGCTGCACAGGCAGGCAGCAGTTTAAATGTGGGCTTTGACAGATGCTGTCTTCTGACAGAGCAGAATTTAACGTCACTGCTTGGCTGAATCCCACGTGATTGTTTGCATTCATTTTGACTAAATCGAAAGGCAGCCAGAAAGCTTTACAGACTCTTGCTCCTGCTTGATAAATGATACGTCCTCAGTTCAAGCACAATGATAGGTGAATAGTATAAAAATTGTATGATTATTAGATGAATGATTGAGCGTTTTTTCAAATTGTTTTCACTTTTTCTTGACACTCTAACTTATGATTCTCTAGGGGATTTTGAATGCTAGACGTTCTGTTCCCGTATTCCAAAAGCTGTTCTGCAGTGCAAAGGAATTATAAGCATTTAAATACCGAAGCTTAATTTAACCCATTTGACTCTCTCAGAGTGTAAATCTTTTGTGCCTTCCTGCCAAAGAAGGAATGAGAATTTATTTCTTTGCTCATACTTCCTTTACACATACTTACTCTATAAAAGCTGCTTTTTGTAATCTTATATTATTCAATTAAGCTGGGCGACTCTAATGTATAAGCATATGCTGTAAAGCTGCCTTTCTGCCGTTAATGGCTTTCTTCCTTGGTAAAGGTTGAAGTCTGGTATTGCAGAATTGGGGGCACTTTATTTCAATTATTCATGGATCTAAAATGTCTTCTGTCTGTTACAGACATACCTATATTACAGAATTTGTCTTTCTAGTTCTAATGAAGCTTATGGTCCTTTCATTTCTGTCTTTCAGTGACTGACCCTTCTATGCTGAAGCATCTTATTATATTTACTGTATGTTATAAATAAATAACACAATAGATAGCTCAGAAAATATAAAGCTACCAGCATATTTGACCAAGTATTTATTAGTCACTGTGTTTGTCCACTTTATTTTGAAAAGGCAATTACTAACTCTTTAGACTGTGGCTTGTTGGTTTTGGGGTTGGTTTTTCTTTTTTTTATTTATTTTTTTTTTCTTAAAGCCAAAGGATAAAGAAAAAATATTTGATCTATCATATGGTATCTCTGATTAGTAAGATTGGGGGTAGGCTTGTCCTTTGCTGGCAAATAAGGCTTCCCCAGGCAGGCAGTGTGTTTTACTATTCTAGATGCATATTCTGATGATTTACTATAAACATAATCAGATTTGTATCCTCCGAACTAAATCACCTGTGTACACTAACCTTCTCTGCTAATCTAGGCTTGTTTTTAATGTATGCATTTCCTACCCTAATGACGTTTCCACAAATCCTGTGATCCTGTTTGAGGACATTTTAGGAGCACGAGCATATTCCCTAAATACTGATTATAAATAGAACATGTGTATCACTAAAGACGTGTATTTCCTCCACTCTAAGAACTCTATCTAAATAATACAGAGGGGAGGGTCAATGGAGTAGTGGAGTGAGAGAGGAGAGACCTGTCCAGCACCACTTACTGTGTCTGAATAATCGAGAATCAGGGCTTTGAAAGGTTGCATGTATGCTCAGTCTACTGAATTTTCCACTTAAACACCCAAAGCTTTCTTATCCTTACCCTATGTAATATACAGAACTTGATATATATTGTTGTATGTATACAATATGTCACAGAGTTTGGCTAGGAGTATTGTCAATTTGCTGCATTCTGGGCTATGAGGGAAATCAAGTGAGATATTGATGTAGTTAATTTACCTGTGTTGATTTACATAGAAGCAAGTAATGTGCTTTTGAATACCAGCATGTAAATCTGGCTCTGATTTTTTTTAATTTTCAGGTAAGGCACATAACATTGTATTCAGGGAAACGAGTCTAAATCTCAACAGAACGGTTACTAAAATCCATAGTGTTTCCACTGAATTTATTTACTACTGCTTCACTATACCTGAAGTGTGTCTCCAAAGGTTTGTGAGTTATAAGTAGCACTCTTAAATAATGGGGTGGGAAGAGCTGCTTTTATTTTTCTGTAAATGCTCATTGGTATATATTAAAGGTACAAAAATCCCAAGGGGCATTTTTTCTAAATAGAATGTGTTTTAAAGTAAATTTAGAAGGGAACAGACATCAGCTTTGGCTTTCAATTGTATGACGATTTCACTTGCACATGGCTTGTGAAGTTCAGGCAGAGCTGTTGCCTGTTGATGCGTGTAAGATTTGTCATCTTGTCATGTGAACAAATTGAATATTAAATTCTTAAATCTTAATGAAAAATTCCTTTTGTTCACGCATTCTTTGCTTTTACAAGATGTGCAAGTCTTTGCTCGTCTTAGAGAAAAGTAAGAAGAAGCTTTGATTCTTGTGCTGCTTTCTGTGTAGGTGTGACTGATGTGGCTTTGGAGAGTCAAAAGTTTCAGAAGAAATTCCTTCTATTTTATAGCACTTTCTTCTTTGCTACTTTTATATGATACCATATGTTTCTGGGTATTTCAGGAGCTTGCTTTGTACTGGAAATATGACCTGAAGGTTTGAATAAACTTGCTGGGCTGGAGGTTAGAATGAGCTTTATTTCAGCTAAATCTGACCGTGAAGGGTCAGTGGACTGCTTGTTCTTAATCCAAGGAGTAGTATGTTCTGTGATGTTACTATGGTTACATCTTAAATGAGAAGCTGTATTGTTAGTGTTTGAAATGCTACCATCTATTAACACTAAGAAGGAGTTACTCTGATGTGAAGATGTGCGGTGAGTGTGTAAGGAACACTACAGAGTTACCGTGGCCAGTGAAAGCTTGACTCTTCAGCGAGTTCTGCAAAGCTAGAAGGAGATGCAAGGAGTCCCAAAAGATGTCTGCTTAGAATAACCTGTGCATGTGACAACTGTGAACCATGCAAAATGTACTTATGCATAGCAAAGGTGCGTAAGTTTTTGGAATACTTTCTTCAAAAAACTTAAACTTCCTATGTGTCATTTTTAGAGAGTATCAGTAGAATCTTGTCTAATTTGTTTTAAAATAAATCAGAACCTAGTTTTGAGCCATTAAGTAAAGTTCTGTCTTGGCAACATGAGCAGAAGTTTTTCAAGTCAATTTAGAGTGGTTGCAATAGTCAGGTGTGTGCTGCTTGGTAATTTTCTGCCTGGTGGCCACTAGTCCCGTGGAAGTTAAACTAAATATGGTCATCAGAGCTGACCTGTCCACTGAATGGTCCATATGGACCACGCTTTCTGGATACTCAATGAGTATTTTGCAAAGACTATTCCATTTTATCACAGTAAAATGTAATATTATTTCAGCTGTAATGCATTGAAAACCTTTCAAGTAAGAGTTCAAAATGATTAATGGCAATATTTTCAAGGTTGGTTATTTTTGCCTTTAAACTTTATTCTGGAAATGGGTTAATACAGAATGTCATAAATGCTTAGTTTTAATTTTCTATGTTAAGAATTATGTATATGGCCAGTGGCCATTCTGCTCTTTGCTTCAAAAAGAATACTTATGCCTTAAGTCATTTAGAGATGAGAGCACAGGGTGGTAGAGTATTTGTAATTTGCTTGGCTACTTTGTGATCTCAACATATTTCTTAAGTATCACAAGCATGTTTTTAACTGAATGAAAAATAGCAATCTAGAAATGACCACAAGTGTCAGTATTGCCTGCCTTATTTTCCGGAGCAGTTTTTCATCATTGCTTAGCTAGTTGAAAAACTCAGCTTACACTTGCTATACTTTATTTATAAATGGTCAAGATTTTGCATTCTATTCTAAATCACACCAAAGCCATCAACTTAGTGATTTCATTAATCTCTATATGTCTTAAACTTAAAACTAATACAGCGATATAGATCAATCTGAAATGACAGAACACTGGAAAAGGTTTCCATTTATTGTGAGACATGTATGTTTTTGTTTGCTAATGAGTAGTTGATAATTGTTGTATCATTCAATAAGCAATGTAAACATATCGCCTAACTTTGCAAAGTTGTGAGAGAGAGAAAAGACTGAATGGTCTTTTCAAGTTAGGAGGATGCTTCTTATTCCTTCTGCCTTAGGAAACATTTCGAGGGGGTGCTTCATAATTCTAAAGCTTGTAACTTTTTATTAAGTAAACTGATATTCTAAGTATCCAACTGGAAATCAGTCAGTTCTCCTATCACAGCCTCCTGTGAGGAACACAGATTTGAAGTGCTTCAAAATTCACTTGAAAAGCCAAAATACAAAATAGTTTCAGTCTACTTTATTTCTGTTCTGGTTTTGGGTGTTCTGCAAATTTTGCATATTGGACTGCTTACTGTCTAGACATGTTTCTTTCCTCAGCAATGTGTTGTTTGCTTTATCACATCTTCCTTCTTTTCCATATTCTGATTTTTCATGTCTTCCCTCAGGCTTTGCATCCAATTACTGCTGATCTCAAGTGCTAAATGCAAATTTTTTTTCCAGGGGATGGACAACATAATTTCATTGGTACTGTGCAGTATTTTTGGTTGCATGGTTCTCTCCTGATGAACTGACAATCCAGGGCCAGCAGTAATATTTTCTGCCTGTCACAAGTGTTCTTTCGCATTCTGAAATGAGTGGGGACTTTATGAAGCTTTGATTCAGCACAGCAGGGGAGAGAAGGCCAACCAGCAGAAGCACCAAATGTTCACAGATGGTTTGAAGAACAACTGCAAAAAATAGACTTCTGGTTTTTTCCCCCTTATCTTGTGACTTGTTTCATTCCACCTGCCTGCACTATATGATCTAGTTACACCCAACACCCACCCTCACACCCCCAGTGTGAGAATTTGAAATGGAAGGTTAAATTCTTACAGAAAGTAAGACTTTGGGGGAAGAACTGGTACTACATATCAAATATCAAAGCAGGAAGATGGCATCCTGTGGGAGTTAATAGGCTACCAGCTCCTATGCTTAAGGAGAAAAAAATGGATTGTTCCAGCTGCTACCACCTGGCCAGCCCTTGCTCTCAGCCTGACTCCTTCCTGCAGCAGGCACAGCAAGACCCTTTTCCCTTAGTCTGTCTTCAGGCTCTTGATGCATCTAGCACTTTCTCCCAATGATTTGAAGTGTCTTGGCCAACCAGGTTCATCCCCAGGTTGCAGACCTCCTGCCCAGCACTCTTCCCTGGACTGCTGGATGAGCCATGTAGTGGTTGTTTGGGTTTGGTTTTTCTTAGGGGCTTGTTGGTTGGTTGGTTGGTTGGTTGGGGTTCTTTTGTGAAGTTGATTAAGAGATTACCAGCTCCAGCTGTTCATCTGCTCGCTGTGGTTTTTTCCTCTAAGTTTACGGTTTGTATGTGAATATGGCGGCATTTTGTCAGCCTCAAAAATTCCTGGTTTTGAAGTTGAAATTGATGACACAGATATTTAGTTAACGTTAAATAACGTGAAACTGAAAAGCTGGATATTTAGAGCTGTCAGAGTTTCACGTGTCTTGGGGTTGAGACCTGTATGGACTCTTCCCATCTGTCACATTTCCTCAGTAGCTTTAATACATTAATTCCTACGGCTCCATCCTGTAGGTATCCTCATTTCCAGCTAATTCTGTGCGACACAGGATTTACAGCAGAAATAACAAAGCTTTAGTAAGTGTCTTAAATGCTGAAGCCTTTTCTTCAAGCACAGATGCTTAAAATAGGAAAAACATCTGTGGAAATAATGCTTTCTCCAGTGATCCAAGAGGTTCTACCCCTGTAGTAAATTTAAGCAATATGTGTTCATCTCCAACAGAAAACATGGATCATAAAATGGAGAATAAGCCCCCTTTTAGAGCAGTTCCCTGCCGCCCTTTTTTTGACATGTTGGGGAAACTAAAGTTATTTCAAACACACTGCACACCACTCGATTTGATGGAACTACTTCAGCTTGGCCAGCCAGTTTCAGGTATCTGTTTTTTCCCAATATGAATGATTTTTCCCATGTGAATGATTCCCTCAGCTTGAAGTAGTTTCCAGTCAGTGTATATTAATGAAAACTGGATTTTAACATGTACTGAGTTTTATCATGTGTGCTTTATATCATTGAACTGATTTCTGGTTATTTCAAGGTTAATTATGTTGTGTGGCAAAAATCCTTTGGAGGTAGATGTCCATGGAGTGATGATACAAGATGACCTTGCATACCCCTAGTTGTCTGTCTGTCCTGCAGGCTTTCTCTTTCCACTTTTGAAATTCACATTAAACTTAAATCATAGCATCCCTTTAGTGACTTCCAAGGAAAAGGAAACTATGTGGTGGGAATCATGCTTTTTGTCTGAATAACTGTGTTCATAATTCCCTCTGTTATCAGTGTAAGATTCTAGATTAATTTTGTGAGCCTGAGGATTTTTTTCACATATGTAGAGTCAGAGTCAGCAGGACTCCTCATTCTCAAATACACGATTTACAGGAAATCCTTAGAGCTTGGTTGGTATTATGTTAATTGACAGAGAATACTGGTTCAGAAATAGAGAATTTTTATTCTTTTCTGCTATCCTAAACTATATCTCAAACTTAAATTCCATTTTTTTTATTTTCTGTAATTTAGTGGCTTCTACCAGAAAAAGAAATAAGACACAGCTCTCTTCCATCATGCCCATCTCAAGATATAATGTTAGGAATCATTAATGCATAGTGTAGGGAGGTGTGTCTAACAGAAAAAAAATACTGGATATGTTTAATGCAATAATGCTGAATCCATAGTTTGGCATAAAATTAAAAATATATTTTTCTGTAATATAGATATATATTCTTGTAACTCTTAATCAGCATCTGGAAAGCTTTCTATCACTGATTTGTTTTACTGCAATAAATTTATAGGGAGCATCTGTCATCTTTAAAAAAAAACCCAAAAAAACCAAAACCAAACCCCAAACCAAAAAGCAACCAACCTCTTAAAAGCACACAAAAACCTGTCATCCTCTTAAAAACCCCACAAATCTCTTGACCTTGGTTGATGGGTTGCACATTGCAGATTATTAAGTCCTTCTTGTTTTCTGTAATTTTGGTTAACATGTTTGTGCTTTACTCGTGCAAATACTGTGATTCACATTGCAGAAGAAAAGAAATAACTTTTCAGAGACCAAGCCTCACCCCCCCACACCCTCTGCCTCTTTGTATCACCATCTTACTGTTTTCCTTAGAGTTACTTATTTTGGCAAATATAAGAAGCCCTGTAATTCTGTTAATATCAATAAGAAGCTTAATAGTGTAAAGAAGACAACAGCAGTTTTCTACTGCATTTCTTGGTAGGCAAGCTAAGCAATAAAATAGAATAAAAATTCCTTCTTAATTTAACGAGGCCTGGATACAATAAAAAGGTGATTTTTTTTAATTTTTTTTTTTTTTTAGAATCTAGGTCACCTCACATGGAGAAGATATATTTTCTGTGAAAAATATGTAATTTTTTGCCCTCCGCCCCCCCCTTTTTTTTTTACAATTGACCTTACACAGGGCCATTTGAAACAGTGCAGCAGTGTCTGTATTTTTTTTTACTGTGTTTGCCTAATGACAAGAAAAGGGGTTTTTTGTTAATTACACATAACTTGTACTTACCTGAGGTGTGCTTGGGGGAAGGCAAGGGGCAAGGAGATATGTCAGTAATGTGGGAAACGCTGAATGCAGCAGGGAAGGTTAGAGCAGGTCTCTTGAATCTCTGTCCTTCTCTCACTAGCAGGTTGGTTGGGACCCATGCCAGAATAAAATTGGATCTGTGTATTCACATGATAATGCACACAATCTAATAAGCCTTGTGGAATGTCGACCATTAGGGAATAGATGCATCAGCCTACTCGGAATGGTCTGGTGGAGTCAGTTCAGGTCCCGTGTGGCTGGAGCTAATCAGCTCTGATGACTCTGTGTAGAATTGCTTGCTTGTTCTTGAAACAATGCTGCGGCATACATGAGATGGTTGCAAGATTTATAAATAGTAGCTCCGTGCTGTGTGGCCGTGCTGTTGCTGAAGCCCTGCTGGCCTGGGAAGTTGAGCTAGCTGTGTTTCCACGAAGCTGCCCAGAGCTAATGAAATCCCTAAATCTAAGGCACCTCTGTCATCTCGAATGGAAAATGTGCTACCTAGAATATCTGATCCCAGCTGATTGAGATCTGATGGCAATAGTATGTTGGGCTTTTCTTAGAAGAACTTTCATACTGATAGTGCCTTGTCATTATTTTTATCTAGTTTTCAGATTTTTTTCTTCAAACTAGGCACTAGGCAGTGACAGAAATGTCTGTTTGAGAAGATAAGGGTTTTTACTCTTCCTTCAAAATAGGCACATATTAATTTACGCAAGAATATGACAATGTAGAAGCTGAGAAATAAAGAAGAAATATGTATTCTGGCATTAGCTCTTGAATAGTTGCTTTTTCTTTCATTTCAAAAATGTCTTTTTAGAAGAACAAGAATAAATAGAAATGTGTGAGGTTTCTGTACCTTATTACCAGCCTTTCGAGCTACACATAAAATTACTATGCTGCCCTTTCTCAAAAGGTGACACTGCTATTTTATTTTGATGTTTTTCTCATAAAAGTAGAGCACCACCAGATTAAGACAAGGAAGTTGGATGAGTCTCTCTGAAATTGAATCTGTTTGTGACTGGTGAAGGCCTCCTAAGCACGTACGGAAAGTTCCAGGGTGTCATAACAGAGGAATCTTGTTACACTTCGAGTTGTTTGTTTTTGTTTTTTTCTTTTTTCTTATTGAGATCTTGGCATGGAAACCTAGCTCTATTCCAAAACATTGTCTACTCTTAGTGACTTACTCGTTTGTATTTCCTGCCACCTAAGTGCTCAGTTTTCCAGTGAGGGGATCTTACTTTGCAACAGATTGCTCTAGGAAAAAAAAGTCTTGTTTATTTATTATTTTTTTTATCTCTGATAGTAGACTTTTCAAAGGTGAAACAACTATTTGAAGTAACAGGACAGATGTGGGGGCTGAAGGAGAGCTGAAGAGGTCTTGCTGCTTAAGGCAGATTTCCTTCAGATAAACTGTGAAATCCATGGGATCATTATGGATGACTGATATTTGCTGACACATGAGCAGCAGATATAATGGTTGCAGTGAACCTCACCTGTGTGTGTGCTGACTGCCACAGTCTGCCAGACGTTTATTCACAGTGGGAAATTCTTAAAGACGAATTTGTGTGTGTGTGCGCTTATGCACACATAGGGGGGTGTGTGTATAGAGTGAGAGGGGCAGCCATGGGAAAACTTTTAAAACATGTTTTAAAATACACTTTTGAGTCTGCTCATTTAGTCAGGGAGTTATTTTTTTCTGCAGCAATGGATGAAGAATGTATAAAAGTCATAGCATAATAGGAAGATCCTAAAATATTTAGACTTTTGTGCGGCCCTTATCCTGTCTTCATCTTTGAATAGACTGTATGAATGAGATCCTGTCAGTTGACCTTCATTTAAGAGGACTGCATTTCTACACTACCAAAAATACAGCTGTGCCCTAGCCTTTTCAAAGAACAGCCATATTATAAACCAGATCTCATAATACCTAGATAGAAGCTTGGAGATAGGCTGTCTAGTGTATGGATTGTGTATAAAATGAAAAAATAAAAGTTGAATGCTGTCTTCTTAGTGCTTTGAGAAGGGCTTAATTTAATCTTCTCTACTAAAGAGAGAAGAATAATGGGGAATTTAGATATAATGCCAAAGGAAGCTGAAAGTAGAGGCAGAAGGCCAAATGGAAAAATTCTTCTTGTGTGATACAGCCAGAATCCTTCCTGTATTTTAACTTAATGCAAGATTTATTGCCATTGCAGTTAGTTTTTGATATAGGCATATAACATCATCAGCTTTTATATTCTACAGTAGGGTAGTTTGAATGATATGTTTGTTCAGGATACAAATACCAACAGCAGTTTGCACAGTCTATTTGGTATATAATATTGCAGCAATAATACACAATTTCTGTTACATGCATGCTAGTGCAAAAAATTTCGAAGACAATTCTTTCAAGCTAAATATTTGTCAAGAAGCACACAAATAGAAGGCATTGTTGCTATGATGCAAATATGATATATATTCTTCTATTGTTTGTCTTCAACCTGTGAATCTATCATGTGCGACTAAAATACTTTTGTATCCCGGGTGACTTTGTTATATGACGATTAATACTGTGATTCTGTTGCTTGATTCACATATGTGATTTCTTTTTGAAGTAAACCAGCCCTATGGAAAGGCTGCATAACTTTTGTCAAAGGGTCAGACTTTTAGCATGCACACAAATGAGGACAACTGAAAGTTGAACAGTACATTGTCTATTCGCTCTTTGGGTACGGAACAGAAGGTTTTCATTTCGTGTAGTGTGGGAGATTATTAGTTGGGGGGTTTTTGTTAGTTTGTTTGGGGTTTTTTTTGGTTGTTTTAGTTTTGGGATCTGTTGGATAAGTATAAAGGCTTAATTTAGGAAATACAGAATTTTGGGTTCAAGTGGCTTCCTGGGTGTTTCTGCTGATGTGTACAATAGTGTGATTTAGTGCTGCGTAGTAGTGATCCCTGCAAAGTATTTTAACTTTTTAATCTGTCTACATCTGTACCCGGGCAGGGAAACTTAAGGCGTTTTATAGTTACCCAGTTGTACTGAGTGGGAATTTCTTGGAAAAGGGACAGACAGGGAATTAAAAAATGCTTTGGTCTAATTTGAGTGCTCCTGCATAATTGTAAATAAAATCGGATTTTCATTAAAACAGAATTCTGCAATGAGAGTGCTACAATGAAAAGTATGTAGTGCAATGGATCTCACTGGGAAAGCTGGGGGGAGACAGAATTAGAGAACAGGACCATAAATGGCATCTATAACAGCACCAAAACCATTGCATTTTTATTGTGTGTGTTTAATGACGATGGTATGTGTGAGAATTTTACATAATGCGGTCCAAGGAAAACAGCTACGTAGTCTAGAAGACAGTTTGTCAGAGCTCCTGTGACTGGTATAAGGATGATGCTATTATTGTAGTTTTGGAAATTCTCAGACTTCAGAATATCATACTGAGAAAGATACGTTAATGATTTTTACTTGTGGCGGGAGCAGACATTTGAGGATAATGAAGAGTGCAAGGTTTTTTTCTATTATGTTTTACCGTGTTAAATGTATAAAGCATGGGGAGCTAGAGTCTCTGCAACTCCTGAAGTTTAATATTAAAGATTGACGTGTTATTAGTACACTGCTTATTAATTTCATAGGTTTGGTTCTTGGAGTTTGTATGCATGTTCTTTTGTATGCAAAATTGCCTCTATGCCCAGAGTTAAAATGTGGGAAAATGTTTCCAAGGATCTGTTTATTTTGTTGAAATCTGAATGTAAACGTTTTGATGCAGTAATAGAAGTGTTTTCTTTGAAATTAAACCTACTGAAATCTTTTGTTTTACTTGATACAAGTGTGTGAAATTACCAGGCAGAAAAAAAACATTGCAATCAAACATCAGCTCCAGTCATAATGGTTTTCAAAATAGTACTTTCTCCCATGGCACCACACAGCAAGCCTGTGCATTGAAAATGTAAGGTATTCTGTGTCTGTTCACAATACTTGGTTTCTCTCAGAAGTAATATGTTTAGTGAAATGAAAGTTTAGTCATATGATGACCAATAATTTTGTGTTTGGAGGCAGGTTGCTATGTGTCAAGTTTTCCAATGCCTTGTGATAAGAACTGAGTGTGGGTCTGTAGGTCTGTTCCTCTGAACAGATTATCAGCCAGCTGACAGAGATCGTCATGTTGTCACATATTGAGGAAACGAGATGGGGAACAGAATCTGGGCTACCAGTAACTGAGTACATCCTGTCCCAGCCCCCCCAGCTGGAGGTGCCTCTATTGCAAAAACCTTTGAAGTTTTTGTTTGTTTTTTTCATGTGTTTTAACCTGGAATGATGCTGTTTCAATGATGAGGGAATTGAATGCACTGTCAGCAAGTTTGCTGATGATACAAAGCTGGGAGGAGTGGCTGACACGCCATCAGGCTGTGCTGCCATCAAAGAGACCTGGACAGGCTGGAGAGCTGGGCAGGGAAAAACTTGATGAAATATAATAAGGGCAAGTGTAGGGTGTTGCACCTGGGCAGGAACAACCCCAGGTTCCAGTATAGGTTGGGAAATGATCCCCTAGAGAGCAGTGTAGGGGAAAGGGATCTGGGAATCCTGGTGGACAGCAGGATGACCATGAGCCAGCACTGTGCCCTTGTGGCCAGGAAGGCCAATGGCATCCTGGGGTGCATTAGAAGGGCTGTGGTCAGTAGGTCAAGACAGGTTCTCCTCCCCCTCTACTCTGCCCTGGTGAGGCCACATCTGGAATATTGTGTCCAGTTCTGGGCCCCACAGTTCAAGAAGGACAGGGAACTGCTTGAGAGAGTCCAGCACAGAGCCACCAAGATGATGAAGGCAGTGGAGCATCTCCCTTACGAGGAACAGCTGAGGGAGCTGGGCCTCTTTAGCTTGGAGAAGAGGAGACTGAGGGGGGACCTCATTAATGTTTATAAATATATGAAGGGTGAGTGTCAGGTGGATGGAGCCAGGCTCTACACAGTGGTGTCCAGTGATAGGACAAGGGGCAATGGGTGTAAGCTGGAACACAGGAGGTTCTGCTTGGATTTGAGGAGGAACTTCTTTCTGTATAGTGCTTGGCAGACATTTCACAGGAGCTTTTCTGATGGCAGAAACTGTAAATGTAAGGCTTATATTAGACATTTGAGAAAGGGAGAAATGACTGAATTTGTGTTCTTGCCATGAAGTAAGCGATACATTTTGCTACCGTTATGGTCAAGGATGCTTACCACAGTGTTAAACCCCAAACAAACAAACAAATCTGTTCACTCCTCATCCTCCCACCACCAACCAAAAAGCTCTGCTTTCATCCTAATTTGATTGACTTCCCATCTTCATGGTACACAAGGTATTTTCTTTCTTTCAGTCTGTTTTTAAATGAGTTAAAGCAATTAAGATCTGTAGAGTAAGAGCATGACAAAATCTGGGGTTTTATGTGAATATGGTGTTTCTTTAGTTAATTTTTGTTCCTTGTTTGGATTCATTTTGTTGGGTTTTTTTTTAGTAAATTACAGTTGAAAGCAAACCTGTGAACTTATGCAGCTGGAGCAGGACAAATATTTAGATATGGTATTGTAGTTATCTTGTAAGCGGATTAACATGCCCAGTCTTCCCAGTCTGGGGGAGTTACAGTGTGTGGATAACTGCAGCATATGCAGGTCTAGAAATCATAAGACTTTCATGCTGGACTAAAGTTGGAAATTTTTGCAGTAAATTACTGTTCTGTTTCTAACTTGCTTGTCTGATGTTGTACAGATATCTTTTGTGTTTCAATATTTAGTCAATATTTTTATTGCCAACACCCTAGATATATGAATTAATTGTCTCAGTAGTCAGTTTGTTGATATGAGGGCTTTAATAGATGTTATGCTGGAGGCTTATTGCTCTGTTTGCAAATGGCACAGATAACTTGTTTAAATACACATTTATTTTTTCCTTTTTATAGTACTTTTGAAATTTCCTATATGTACAGTTGCTATAATTTAACTTTGCTGTAGCCAGTGCAGCAAGACACTCTCGTGGCCCCTTAATGTACAACTTACAAAGTAAAGAAATGTAAGAAGAGTTAAGAAGAAAATTTGAGATAGCATCAATTTCATTACCAATATTACTCAACTGACTGCACAGACCCGGGCTTTAGTATTACTAGCAGCCTGTTCCAGTTACAATAGAGCTCAAGATCATCACCTTTTGTTTGTTGTTTTTTTTTTTTTTTTTAAAAAAAAAACACCTACTCTTTTGCAGCTGAACTTGCATAGCAGATCAGCTGTTATTCATAAAGCACGAAGCCTTGAGTGTCAAGACAATTTGCAATTAGAACATTTTTCTAGAATTTTCCCTGGCCTATGACAATTCCAAATAGCCCTTTCCATGTCAAAGTGGTTGTAGTCTGTTGTAGGCTTGTAATCGTCACTGTCATCGCTCAAGCTCTCTTATCTCGTGGCTTGTTTATTACAATTTATTATAGCTGCAGCTAAAGCTTTTGATCCTGAAAAAGCTCATGCTGGTTTTGAACTCAGCAGTTACTTTTCTAGGTAACAGAAACAACTAGGAGTTCATCACTCCATTGTACAGCTTTGTGCATTGGCTCCTCAGGGAATACAGTTTCAGGATTTTCTCCTGATATTTTAAGTCTTTCAAGGTGATTACTTGGAAAATTGCTTTCATCTCTCTGGCCATGACCACCCATTATAATTATATTTTCTTGTGGCATAATGTAATATATAACTGTAGTGCTGGGATTGCTAAAGCTGGTAAGGTATGGAACAAAAATATTAAA
This sequence comes from Caprimulgus europaeus, assembly GCA_907165065.1. The sequence goes on along the minus strand of OU015534.1, from coordinate 25,994,827 downwards.
ACTTATTTCCAGTGAATAGAAAGGAGGTGATCACGTCAGGATGAAGTACAACTGGGAAATAAATAGTGGTGCTGGATGATTTGTTGAACAAGCAATCACAAAAAAACTTGAGGTCTTTAATAGCTTCCTATGCATTAGAATTCTAATATTGCAGCATCTCCTGTTCTAGCAACAGGATTCAGAACAACTAGGGGCAGTCTGGAAAGAGCCTCATCAGATTTTGTTGCATTGAGATGTAGAACAGCATCGCATAAAGTTAATCAATTGTTTGGATCTTGGTTCAGTTTGGGATTTTTTTGGAAAAGAATTCATGCAGAAATTAAGGATCCATCTGTATCCATTTAGGCTCCTGCAGAGCTTTTAAAAATACTCTTCTCACACAAAGCATTTCAGGAGTCTTTCCAGAAGTTGCACAGGAACTTTTTTGAGCTCTTTTAAGCCTTTTCCTCTGCAAATTTCTTGCTCACTGAATGCAGATGTAATTGAGATCTTCACGTTGCTGTATACTGAGCAACATTTTCCCGAATGTACATATGCCTGTTCCTTGGAATACCATTTCCAAAGCAGGATCTGGATAGAAAAACAACGGGGCTTTTCTACATATGTTTAGAGTTTGCATATCAGCAGTGTTTTTATGCAAATACCTTGTTTGAGCCCCAAATCCTGTGGTGTTTCTGATGAAAAACCACTTCATAGGAGTGAGTAATACTTGCAGTTAGAGGTAGTAGTGTTGGAACTGGAGATGCATGAATGTGAAGTCCAAAGTTGGAGACTAAAGCATTAGCAAAAGTGTAGTAAACTAAAAATTGTGCAAATTCCAGTTGTATTGAGCCGATGTGGCATGTTCTGATTTCAGTGTACAGAAAAGCAGCAGTGTATAAACCTGTGCACCTGACTTTTGAAAAAGATGAAAAATCCTTTTGTTCTCAAACTGTGTTTGTCAAAAACCTTCCTGATCGCCAAGTAATGTGCGTGAGGCTGGCTCAGATAATTAACCCGAAGGGAGAGGATTCTGAGCAAAAACAATGTTGGAGTGATACCTATTTCTGTCTTTTTGTGCATTTCAAGGGAATGAGTCATTTAAATAAACGTAATATATTATGGGCAGGCCTTTATTTTTAAAACAAACAAACAAAATCTCTGGAGTCCTCAGGATTAAAAGTTGTTGGTTTTTGATTAAAACAGCTTATCCTCAGGAAAATGGAAAAAAACATGTTTAATCTGGCTTTGTCATCATCATTCCTCTTCAACTCAAAATTACTAGTTCAGTGACAACAGTTTAAAATTACATAACTGATATAAAGTCAAGAGGAAGATCTTAATTTTACTGATATTTTGTGTAAGGATAAAGACAGGATGAACCGTAGCGCACTTGATTGAAGACTTTTCAGGAATGTTTTGAAAGCTTAGGTGTAATACTTAAATTTTAAGGCATCTCAGTAATTGTTACTTTCATTAACTCTTTCCAAAAGCATCTCCAGTAATTGCTATTATTATTATTTTAGTATATTTACATGGCTTTGTCCCTAGTTGATCACTAGTCACTACAGTATTCATTTAGGCCAGTTCTGACTTGTGTTGCTTAGAACCATTTTCTTTGCAGAACCAGAATATTGCCTAAGCTATCTATGAGCAGTCCAATTAATTTCCCATATTTTCCCATGTTTAAGCTAAACTTCTTTTAACCTGGTTGTGATAAACAAGAAATTGCAGTATTTTTCATGTATTTCAGTGATGCTGATCTCCAGGCCTGACCTGCTACTGAAAAAAAATCCTCATGTTCTTTATTATGTTTTACAGTGTCAGTGTCTCAGAATTGGAGTAATGGTGTTGGTTTTAATTCTATAATGGATTTATAAAGGACCAGATTTATAAACAGGAGTTTAATTAGAATGCTGAGGACCAACGAGTGTCAGTATTTCTAAATGTCAGTTAGTCCCTTGATGACGACAGCATAGTTTTATTTCTGCCACCTTCCCTTGTTTCTCCTTTCTCCCTCTCTGCCATCACTATAATGCTGTACTCATACAGAAGAGACTCTACATCTGATTTCCTTATGCTTACAAAATCTGTAGTATATACTGACTTTAACAGTATTTTGAAAACTACAATGAAACTTACCTTATCTTTATAAGATGATGAGCATCAATTTCTTTCTTGCAACTGAATTTGAGGATTTGCAATCTTCCACTGGTATTTTTATTCTAACTGTGCTTAATAAGACACTATCTTCAGTATAAGCAGTTTTATATTTTTAAATAAATATGATTTATATAACTTTTATGAATCCCTTTTGTCACATAAAATTTTTAGTTGTTCAAGTAGGAAATCATGAAGCTATGGTATTATTTTACTTAGGCAACTGGTATCAGAAGCATTTGATAAATAATGGTGAACTTTTCTCCATTTAAAAATCATTCTATAAAAATATCTTCAATTCTGCTTAAACTCCCACTCTCTTCTCTAGACTATAAGGAAGCTGAAACAATGTAAACAGTAGAAATGACCTTTTTATTACATTACAATATTATATTACAAGCAATAGAAGTTAAGATGCCTGTGATATTAGCAGTATTTGCAAAATAGTTAAAACCCTGTTATCAAGTTCTATTTTTTTACAGCATAGTTTAAAATTAGGAAGGCAGTTAAAAGCTTGCAATTTATTATTTGAGCAACTGTCTTTGGGGACTGCAAATGCAGATTTGTGTGCATAGAAGTATGCAAATAAGCTATACCAGTTTCATGTGTAAATAAAATGATGGCGAAACAGTAGCTAAATTTAAAATATTACTAAAATTTTCTTGATATGAACAGAAGTCAGAGAATTATTAGGAAAACTGCAGAGGCAGAGCAACTCTGTTGGATTGGTTTGCTTGATTCTTTGGAAGTTTTTTTTTTTTTTAACATGGCTTTTAATGGCTTTAAACTTTTATAACAAAGCCCCATGTCTTCAGAATCCAAACTATTTATATGAAATAGATGTTTCTGTCAAGCTTAAAGTAGGGCATCTGGACCAGAGTCAGACACCTATTTTTGAAGTCACCCCATTGTTTTGGCTGTTTGTCTTATGTTGGTGTACAAGACTTAATTTCTAGAAAATAATACTCTATTTAACTATGCAGTTGTTTCAGATTTTGCCATAGTTCTTTATGCTGGCTTTACTAGAATTTTCAAAGGTTTGATACTTTAAATCACTCAGGCCATGATAGTATAGTTGCTGGTAAATAAAATAAGTTTTTAGTCTCTTCTGCCCTAACTTGAGTTAGACACATTGAGGTCTATTCATGAAGAGAATTTGTGAAGCTTAACATCCACATGTATTTATTTTCTTTCTCATTTGAGATCCAAGTGTTGCAGTTTTACTATGTTCATCTTTATGAACAGAACAGTCTTTGATTCAATTGTCTTCCATTGTGGGTGGTAAAGCTGAAAGGCTGAAAGCTGCCTTGTTTTGTATGCAAGTAGTTGCTAATACTTCTTGCAGAATCAAATGTTGCCTTTTACTTGTACTACTTCTGTGCAGGAGCATGCAAGTTACAAATAATTTTTAGATTTTTGGGTAAGAATATTGCACTAATTTAAATGCTGTAAAGAAGCAAGTGGAAATTAAGTTTGCTAAATTAAAAAAGCCACAAGATGGCATCAAATTATCAATTCTATCCATTGCTCCCAAAGTTTTTAAAGGTCAAAATATTACAGACTGTATGGATCTCTACATAGAAACCAATGGGATGGTGAATGTGCAGTGAAATAGAGGTTTTTTCCTTCCTTTACTAAGAAACGTTTAGTAGCTTTTTTGTGCTTCAGGAGAGTAAACTAACTTGACTCTAAGAGAAACCTGCCTCCAAAAATTCTACCAATATAACATGTTTTATTGCTTTAAACATTAGAGTTTATTTCCTAAAATATACCATGAGTTATGTTCAGGCAGTTTCTGATTCCAATGCAGAAATGAGTGAAGGTAACTTAACTGTGAATGTTAATGCTCATTTAGAGTTAAGAAAAGTACAAAATATCTAAAATACAATATTTTTTTCTAAAATATAGAAAAATACTAGTTAGGTCTTGGTGTCAGGAATATTGGTAATTGGTAATTTTTGGACACAAACACAGACTGTCAAATTTATTAATTGTTTTAAATTAAAAAGGTCGATAAACACTGCGGAAGGTTTTAAAAGCTGGTTTAAAAAAAAAAATAACAACAAAAAACAAACCAACACCCCACCCCACTCCCCCACCCAAAAAAACCCCACCCCACTAAAAACCAAATCAAACAAACAAAAAAACCCAAACCAACAAAACCTACCACCCACTGTTAGGTAATGAAATACAACTATAGATTGACTGTAGGTAACTTTTTTTTTGTTAGATAATTTTTATGTCGGTGCAGATGCAATATCTCAGATTTACTATTGCAAGAAATAGATCTTTTAAAAATTCTTGAACTTTTTACATTAAAATGGATTGAGGATGCAGTATATTGCAGGACAGACAAGGGTGGTAAGAATCTCTCCAAAACAATTTGCATCTTCGTATTATACTGCAACTTGCCTGTATAATGCAGAAGGAGGGAAGGGAAAAAGGTGTGAAAGGAAAGGTGTGAAGTAGGCTCTATACAAAGCATACAGATTTAAGAGACTTTAAGCAATAAATGTAAAAGCTTCTTGTTATTGTATGTGTAGTTTACTCTCACAAAACTTATCAGAGCACGTAGCAGTGTCTGGATTTTTAAGACAAACAGAAATTGTACGAAGGAGTGAGGGAAGAGAAGAACACACTAAAAGCTTAATTACCAGGACGTACAATAACAGCAGAAGTCAGTCATCCTTTAGGGTGTGGGGATTTTTTCCTTGTTTGACTATAAGTGGGAATCTGGATATTTTTTTTTCCTCGTGTACTAACCTGTTTTCTTTTCATACATTGCTTTACAAACCCAGTGTTTTTAGATGTTTAGGTAGGATAATGCTAAATAGCAGAAGGCATACACTGAAATAAAAACAATTATTGAGCAGACATTTTGTAAGTGTCTGGTATGGTAGGAAGCATTAGTACTGATGTGGAATGAAGTCCACTGAGAAGTATATACCGCAGTGTAGCTGTGAATGATGCAGTGGAATCCAGGAAAGTATTAAGCTTTCAGTGTCTGTTTTCCTGATTTCATTCTGTGTCAGGGTGTTGCTTCTGAATAGTTAAATACTCTTGTGTTTAATATAAATAATAAGTAAACTGTATGAAACCTTCTATGGTAAATAGTACAGCTAAACCAAGTAGTATGTTTTCAACTAAAATACACTGTTAAGTGGTCGTCTTAAAGATTTGTATTTTTCAAATTACATGGTTTTGTTGCTAAATTAGTTTCAACTTATGAATATTCATAATATACTACTTAACAGTCTCAGACGGCTTATGCATAAGAATTAGGTATATCATCTTCAAACAAAACTGTTAAGTGTTCAGAAACTTTGAGGAAATGAATGTTCTTTAAATAGCTAAACAGTAATTTTTCTGCTGCTTCTGATGCTTAGGATACAGCTGCACAAACAAGAGCTCCCCTAACTGGAGTTAGAATTTGCAGTGTGCTGGTTACTTCAGAGTAACTTTTACATTCAAAACTTCCCGTTAGAAGACTTGAAATGTCTTACTGCATGCTCACTGAGAAATAAGCTACTGTCTTTACAAGGAGTTAGAGCATGCAAAGGAGAAGTTGCCTCTGAGTTGCTAACAGGTCATTAATTGCCAGCAGCACTTACCTTGTGTGGTTGAATGAACTGGCTATAAGTTTACTCTGGCAACTTAATTTTCTTTTCCTCTGGGAGAAATCCTAGCGTTTTTTGTGGTTAATGCCTGCCTTGTAAACAGAGCTTGTTTCATAAATTAGTGTGTTGTCAAAGGTAAAACTTACACCTTTATCTAAATCCTTTTTAAAAGCATTCAGTCTTGTCTCTAAACCCAGCATCTTTTGTTTTCAGGGCAGCATCAAATGTTAGCAAAATTATCCTGCTAATGACTTCCTTATTGAAAGCAGGTTTTCTTCTCCACTTCGTGTATCTTGTCAATCATCACTGCTCTGTGCTTTTGTATACTTTTCTCCTTACAAGCCAGTTAATAAATGTGGGGTTGAAATATTGATCAGAGCTTCTTTTGCTACCTTGTCGTCAGTTTTTACATAATAGGAGGTGGTGATTGGGTCACTGATAATCATAAAGAGAGAAGAGAGATAAATCAGTTACAGAGAATGGCTGTTATGCCTCTATTAGGTGACAGTTGAGCTTCTGTGCTAAGATGCTAGAGTATCAGGAGTTGTGAGCTGTGGTTCATCCGTGAAATTACCAGTCTGGAGCAGTGATTTACAGAACTAAAAGCCGTGACTTCCATTGTATATTGATTTGTAGAAATTGTTCTTACAAATATAAAGGTCATAAGCGTGGAAGGGGTAGTTGTCTTTTGCACCTACTTTTTAAATGAATTTCCTACCATTAATCAGGTATTTTCATGTGATTTTTTTTTCAGTGTTGTTTTGGAGGTTTGTTTGCTTTGTTTCAGTAGCGTTGTTCTCAAAGCCCTGCCTTTCCTTTTAGGCTTCTGCACCAAGTTTCCCTTTAATCACTTTAGAGAAGACAGTTCAGAGGAAAGTATGAAAAACTCCCAAACAGGTCATCGCAGTTACTTTAAGCTTGATTCTATGTATATTCTAGTGCTTTATGGAAGTCTTGGTGAAGAAGGAAATCACAAGCACAAGTCATATGGAAACCAAAGCAAGGCTTTAGTTGTAATTTGATTATAAATCTTTCCAAGAATTTCCAAAAGCTTCAGAATCTTTGAAGCAGCTCCTGGTTCCCTCCCTTTGTTGCAGCTGCCATCGCACCCACAGGGTCTGTTTGAGACATTGGAGACACTTTTTCATTGACAATATGCAGTAAGTGGAAGGGAGGAGAGAGGTGCATTACTGATTCTGTAGGGGGAGAAAGAGGAATGCACGTATGGTACTGCAGAGAGTCATAGTTAAACATTCAAGCAAACTGAATTGGATTTAGAAACTTAAAACTTAGTATTGCAGGAAGTGATGTTTCTTTAGCTTGATGGTTTTTTTTTTTTTCTTTTCCCTTTCATAAAGTGCAGTGAGTTTAAAGAAATATTATGGAAGCTTTCTTGGTATTTCTTCAAAATGTATAATGCACCAAAAGAACAGTGTTTTCACACAGAAAATGACCTTTTTCTATAGAAACAGATGCAAAATGTTTTATTTCCTCTTTCTTGGTTAAAAGAAAGGTGATATTCTTTCAATTAACTTCTGTTTCTCAGTCACAAGTCTTCTCTCAAAGGTACTCAGCCTTTCCTGCTGCTCTTCGTTTAGAGTGTGGTATTTTGATTTTCATCGTTTTCTGAGTAATTATTGTGAAAGGACACTGGCAAAAATACCTTTTCTCAGATACTAAAAAAGTAAGTCTTAAAATAACAGTTACTGACTCAAGTGCCCTACATAGATCTTGGTATTTTAATAAGTAGAAAAGATACAGCAAAGTTCAGGTTGAATCCATTTCTTGCAATGGGGGGGTTAAATCCTTAAACTGAAGATTAATGTGAGGTTGCTGACTGTAAAAGCTACAGAAGCCGCACTCTGTACCAAACGTCACCTCCAGCCTATTGTAGCTAATCATGAGTGGCTTTGGCTGAAGCTCAGGGAGGAGAGATTTTGAGTAAATTTGTGTTTTTTTTAAAGGCTTGTCAAGTGATCTTCTATTTGTACTTCACAGTTCTTGAGATAAAAAACAAGTTTCAACTTTCATGGTGGAAACTTAAAAGCAGGTTCTTTAAGTGTTATTTAAATGACGAAACTTGAGGCTCCTTGTGTGTAGTCCCCTGCTCATTAGCTTTTTAAATCTTGAATTACAGAACATATTGTTATTTATACATGGGCATACAAGTGTGATAATGCCATACTGGAGTCCTTTCAAACAGGTTTTTCCCAAAGTGGGATCTCTGACCTCTCTGAGTGTCTCACAGTTGAAGGATATACTTCACATAGCGTTTAATTTTCAGATAAAATTCATGGTTTCATGTTACAAGGTTTTCTGTCATCCTTGCAGACTGCAGTGACTGGAATAGATGGCTTTTTTTTTTTTTTTTACAGTGTTAGTAATATTGTTAGTAATGTGTTTTCTTCAGTGAGGTTTCTCAGAAGGTACTCGGAACAGAATTTGTTCTTGCAGGAATTTAATGTTGCTTTGGAGCCAGGAGTGTGTGACCTCACTGTTCTCTTACGTGGTGTGTTGACTCTGCAGAGTTAACGAGAATAAATGGTAGTGCAGGTCTTTTGTTTGTTACATTAAGGTAATTGGATAAGGCATGAGCAGAACTAATTATCATGAGAGTGCTATTTCTGGGCACTAAAACTCTTCAAGTCAGGAATGCATTGCAATTTCTTGGTCCTAGTTTTCCATCCAGAGCATAAGGAAATCTTGTTTTGAAATTTCTATAACCAGTTGCTCACATTTACGTTATTAACCCTTGGTGAAAGTGGTCACTATAAATAGAAAAGGTTTCTTTGAATATAGAAAAAATGTGTCTAATTGGCCTTTAATGGTTAAAATGTAAACCTGTAAAAACTTATGAGAGATTGTCTCTCCTCCCAAAGCCTAAAGCAGAACCTGTAAAGAGTTTTTAGTATCTTCACTATTTTCTTTCTTCTCTTTAATGGGAATGTATTGCCCCTATTTTCACGATACCCTCTGTAGCTCTGTGTTCACTAGAAAAACCCCCGTGTACCTGACAAGAAGGCCAGCTGTTAATGTTACCTCTTCTGTCTTTTAACAGGAAGGTGCTTCTGCTCGAAAAACACAGACTCCAGCAGCACAGCCTGTACCACGACCAGGTAAGGTAACATACTTTCATATGTACTTCTGTTCCAAAGAAGTATGAGTTTCAAAGAAGTACTACTTAAAACTTCAGTTAGCTGAAAAATGAAGTGAGGATTGTTTATTTGTGGCCTTTAACTACATATATGTTGGAAATAACACATAACTTTTTGGTTAATGTTATACCATGGGCTTGGGTTCATTCTCTTCAGTGTGCTGTCCAATTATTGCCCATTGACAGGATGAGCTCGTCAGATTAAAAAGTTATGAACTTCTTGGTTGTCAACTTGGTATTTCACAAATGCCAGCTCAAATACATAATAAGAGCTGGTTAATACTCTGAGGAGAAACAACCTAAATAAAAAAGCTAATCTCAAAAAGAGATACATTACTGCTTCTGTTATTAACATATCAGAAATAAAGCTTTCTCTGAATGTGTTATCATTACTTCTTCACACTTCTTGGCACGTAAGGTATTTGTAATGGGACCAGAATCCTCAACTGGCTTTTAAATTTCCAGTTAGTAGACTTTAGCTACCAGGCCAATTTTGTATGTCAGATTGAATCTCAAATTGAGATTCAAAGATAGAACGATACAGGTGTTTTGTTTTAATGAGAAACCATTAGAAAGAGTTTTGTAAAGAGTGTAAGGGTACGGATAGTATATGAGAAAATCACCGTTTCCAAACAGTACATATCTGCACCTAGTTTACATACTATGAGGATTTCTGGTTTGGTGGAAGGAGTTCTCAAGTGAAAGGTGTTATTTCAGAGCAAGGTTATGGTTATTGTTGTTATGAAGGTATTGGAAAGGGGATGTTCTGGGTTTTTTGGAAACAAAGCTACCTCTTACAATGAATATACTTTTTCTCAAACTACTGCTGGAGTACTGTGTATTCTTGTTGAGACTACTGAATGAGTTCAATGTTTATCTAATTCCTTGAGACACATTAGTAGGATTTAATGGTAAGATTTAATATTGTGAAAGTTATTCTTCCCCAAAAATCTATTCTAATATTGAATATTCTGAGCATACCTAAATGCTGTTGTGCACAGATTCTTCTGTTTGGTTATTTCGGTACTAGAAAGGTCATGCTGCCTGTCATACTTATCTCACTAGCCCTGTTAAGCATGATAATGGAAATAGAGTTGACAGACAGCAGCATGAAAAGGGTAGAAGTGGCAAGAGCAGAAATCTGACTGAATTGTCACAGGTCCCTACTGCTAGCTGTGGCTTCATGGACATTAACTGGCAGAAGTGTATTTTTTATACATAATACAGGTTATACTGATGTTCCCGTTCTCTAGGGCCACTCTAATCTGTTTTCTTGCCTCCATATTTTAAGTTGAAGAGAGAATAAAGGAGAGGTATAGTGTAAGGAAGTATATACTGCTTCATTAAAAAAAAAAACAACAAACAACAAAGAAAACCCAACCAAAAACCCCTTTTCTGCTTGTTCCAGGATATTTTGTGGCTTAGGACTTTTTAAAAAAATCAGTTGTTCTGTTCTTAGCATTGAAAGCAATTAAAAAGTGCAATTTCCAGGAGGATGCCACTTTGCACATGAGAAGCGTTTGTTGAATTGGGTGAAACAGTTGTATAATACTGGTTTGAAAACATGAGATGTGCTTTTAATTTAAGATTTATATTTTTTTCTGCACCTTTCTGCAGTAGTTGCTCTTCTATTAACCTGTCTTGGTACAGCTAGCTTTTTTTTTTAGGAAAGCTGATGCTGCCCATATATCTCAGGAACTTTTTTACATTAAGAGATACTAGGATTAAAAAAAAAAAAATCATTGGGTAGGTAAAGTTCATGTAGTTCAATACAGTGTCACCAATTATATCTGTGCATTTGACAGTGTCAGGAGAAGATAATTAAGGATATGGTCTCAATATTTCAACAATGGCAACTATATGTTGTGAATATTTATACTGTTCTCGGCAGTTTCTGAAACAGTTGGTCATAAATAAACATGAGCAAGTTGGGGCTATGAAATTGGAAGTCAATTAATGAAATTTGTCATGCATAGTAGTATTTGAGACTTGAGTTAGTCTGCATCAATCTTTTTACTACTCACCATTTTCTGATACTGTGAAATATGATAAACACACATGATGATAATTGTCAAGCACAACAGTTCTTCCCTTCAGTTAGGACTCTTGAACACTGACCTATAAAACGTGTATTTGGAGGAAGCCAGGTTATTCAGTAACAGCACCAAGGTGAAGAAACATATCTGCTTTTCCAGCTCTGAGCTGAAGTGTTACCCATATTGAAGAGGTCACAACTTGGAAGACTGAAGTGGAAGCATTTTGTTTTGAGACAGGGGGGTTGAGAGGGGAATTATTTGATTTCTCTCTGTCCAGTATTGTTTGTTTGTGTATCTCTTTGGTGGTTTGGGTTTTTTTTTTGTTATACCTTTTTGTTTTGGTTTGAGTTTTTTTGTTGTGGGTCTTTTTTTTTCCATTGAGTGCTACCATATCTGTCAAGTTTAGTTGTTTCTGGCTCATTTAACTCAAAAACTGCAATCCCACATTAAGATGAGTAAGCCTGAAATTCAGATTTTGATCATTGTAAGTTCTATATGGGAATAAGATTTAAGGATAGCTAAATCCTACAGATACCATGTACAGCAATAACTACTAATGAAAAGGTGAGGGTCTGTAAAGATTTGTTTGTTGTGAAACAGTCTTCCTGTTGGTTCAACACTATTGAACTGAAGATCTACAAGCAGGTTTTTTTCAAGATTGCTGGCAATTTCTGTCAATGCTATAGTGCCTCGATCTTTTGAGGAAGGGAGAGGGATTACTAGTTTCAGTAAAATTAGGGAAGACTGACTCAACTGGCCTAACATCTGTTTCAGACAGTCAAAAGCTGTTTGTCTTCTGAATACTGGTACTCAAAACTATAAATCCCTTCTTCAACTTTGTGTATTGCATCTGTGAAAATGATCTAATGACTCCAGTGTGATGCTTCTATCTTCATTCCTGCAACTAAAAACACTGAAATGTCGCCTTACAATGATACTTGTTTTTATGTGTTATTCATTCTGACGTGTTTTCTGTTTCTTTGCAGTTTCTCAAGCAAGACCCCCTCCAAACCAGAAAAAAGGTGAGTCAGTTTTAGTTACATCATCCTTTTCATTTCTGTGTGAATCGTGCCCACCCTAGCTTTTGCTGGAACCACAAGCAACAATATAAACAAGCAGTGGAATGCAGACAGCATTCTGCTTTGCTAAATACAAGTCCTACCTGTGTTTAGAGACTCCTGATACAGGGGTATGCTTTTTTTGGTGTACTTCAGTGTAGAAAAGATTTACAACAATTTTCCTTGACAATTTTCTACTTCAGTGTAGAAAAGATTTACAACAATTTTCCTTGAGTATTTTTCCTTAATTTTGATCTGTTAAGCAAGAGTTTTGTTTTTATGTACAGTTTCTTTAATGAAAAAAGGGGTAAAAAACCCCAACAACCAAAAGCACAACATGAAAAAACCCCAGGCAAATGTAATTTTATTATCTCTACAGGATCTCGAACTCCCATAATCATTATTCCAGCAGCCACAACCTCTTTAATAACGATGCTTAATGCAAAGGACCTTCTCCAAGATCTGAAGTAAGTAGCTGATTAGAACATACTGTATAAAAAATTGTTTTCAGATATAAAGGTATACTAGTTCCAAATTAGTAATTACGCAAGAGGGAATATCTACTGTCTCATGACAAGCTAGTTTTAGAGATGAGAGTATAAAAGAAAAACACACCCCAAAAGCCCCCAGACCAAAACATCTTTCTGCTTGTCCAGCAGATCATGGTGTTTAGAGTTGCCTATCAGTTAATACCAGTTAATTTTTCTGAAACAGGCAGTCATTTTCACAGAGAAATAGTGTTACAGATGGTCTGCGATGGTATGTTCAAAAAATGGAGAGCTCTTCTTTTTTCCACCTTCAGCACTTTGCTTGTCCTTTATGAGACTATACACTGCTTTTCTTCAAAAATAGGCTGTCCTTATTGTGGTGCTGCAGCTTTCACTGGAGTTACCCTAGAATTTTTTAAAACTGTGCTGTGAGATGGCAGGTGCCTTCTGATCTCCAGCCATTTCTAGTTCCTAGATTACTGGCACATATCATCAGAGATCCAGTAAGCATATTGGACTCTTGGTGCCTCTTCTGAAATATTTAGTTGGAGAGAAGGCTGGCTTTTAGCATTATAGTTTAATGTGCAAGCAGTTACTGGACTGATACAATTGTGTTGACAGAGGATGTTGCTGGTTTATGTGGGATTTTATGTTTAAGAGAAAATTTCACAAATACAATTCCTGGATTTTATATCTATGTAATTTGTGACTTTCTGGTAACGGAATATCTGTAGTGGAATAAAGCACCTATATGTCATGTCTATGTCTGTCTGTGCTAGGAGACTTGCACTGTTTTCAGTTCCAGAGGGATAGAGCTACAGTTAACTTCTCAAGACCTGCCCCAAGAGGAAAGGCTGATAGTTAGAGTGCAAAGAACATGATCCAGAAGAAAATGAAATTAAGTTTAAGGGGTCAAAGGAGGACACTGATGTAGTTAGCAAGTATGAAAGAGTGAAGAAGCAAGGTATGTTAATGAATCAGAAGTGCAATAGCAGAATTCAGGAGAGCAAAGTATTAATTTAGCCATGACAGTTCTAGCACTATTCTAGAAAATATGCCACCTGGCCTGTGTTGGTTTTTTTGCATTCAAATTTATTGAAGTAGTTTGTTTAGGAATGGCTGCAGGGTTTGTTTTTACTGTTCAGGTATGCAAATTGTAGAACTAGCCTTGATGTAGAGTGTGATTGATAGGTATGTGATGGTTTCCCAAGGAAAGATGACTTACCTAATTTCTGCTTCCAAGTCACTGCCTTCTTTAACTCATTCCCTACTTTCAGCTGAATTTGACAGAAAAGGAGAGATTTGTAAGACACATGTCATTGCCACAAGTTTTAGAATAAAGAAATATTGTCCAGATAGACAAGACACACACAAATTAATACTTAAACTTTGCCCCCGCTGAGGAAGATGCAGGTAGATGTGAATTTCTTGCATTTCTAGAGGTTCTTGCCTTTCTAAACTGCTTATGTAGCCATCAGAGGAGATCAATGACATAGCACAAGGAGAAGGGATTTTTGGAGCTGGAAGAGTAAGAGCCCTTGCATGGGAACCTGCTAAGAACTGTAGGAGAACCCTGGGAGAATGAGGCCCCCAGGATTGTTAGGGTATGGAAGCTGTGATACATGTGTGATGAGCTGTTCAAAGAGCAACCTTTTCTCCTATGCCTGATACCTGAGGCAGCACTGTTCTGTGAAGCATGTGAAAACAAAGATGAGTTTTTGGGTTTCATAAAGAAAACCAACTTTTGTAATTCTCTTCGTTTAGATGTTTCTTAAAACAAAATAAGGAACAAAGCTGAAATTGTAAGTAGAGATCAAACCCCTTAAAAATAAAACTTACAGTCATAGCTGGGAATCTCTGTCTTTTAGGATGGTTTTTGTCTAGGATGCTGGATTTTTATTTTTTTTAATAAGTAACTGAACAGTAACACATTGTCACTTTGGATATGAGAAAAAGTAATTGTGGTCTCATTAGCAGATATTTTAAATTGTTTGTTGTAAAATAAACAAGGACAGTCTTCATCCAGTACTATGAAAGGCATTAAATTCAATTGTCAGGGACTGAAAGAAACTTATTAATTATAGCAACATTTCCTAAACCTTTTCGTAGTTCAGTAGTATGTTGGGTTTTTTCCTTGCCAAATTTGGCTGACATTTGTATGACACTTAGCATGTTTAATTCATCACTAATGTTAGCTCTCGTTTGAGGTAGAGGATATGGAAAGTAGGAAAGCTATCAGGAGTAGAATGAAATATGTGTAATGATAAACCAGAAGCATGTTACTGGTTTAAGATTTAATTTTTTTTTTAAGATATCTAATTTGTCTGTTGGATATATTTGTTGCAACTCACATTTTGTAGGGGGACCTTTCCATAAGTAACTGTAATATATACAAGTCACATGCTGTATAATATGCAAATATTCTTGATAACCTTATTTTGAAAGGTTATTTTTTTAAGTAGCCAAGTGCAAGATAAAAATGAAGAGTTTCTAAAATATTAAAAAGATAGAATCTCATTTAAAATCAGAACTGCAGTAGTTTATGGTATATTTTGAAGCCTCTTAAAAATATTTCATATAATACACTTCATTCTTATTCGCTACATGAATGAAATACTGTATATCATAATTACTGTGTGAAAATCTGGCCTTCCAGAGTAAGTATTTGAGAATATCTGAAGTTAGGCTTTTCAGAGACAATGCTTCTGCTTTACATGGAACAAAAATAAGGCAGGAATTATATCAGGCAGATGTAAATGATGAGATGATGATCATGTATTTTTATGATGATGATGCTGTTACTCATGATATGCTTCACCATATGTGGCCAGGCAACTCACTGAGATTTATCCAGCTTTGATGCTGAGCAAACTCTCCAGAAGATTCAGGGAAGATATATTACAAGAGAAGCTTTGTTCCATTGCAAAAATAGGTGTATGAAGCTTTTGATACAATAATCCAACAAAAATAGTGAGGGGTTGTAAAAATAAGTCTCCAGTTCTAAGCACAATCAAATCTATATTGCAGTTGTCTCGGTGACTGTCCAGCATTGGAGTTGCCTTATTCTCTGTTCATGCATTTTTCAGTATGCCTGAGTTGAGGGCCAGGAAGTGCTAACCCGGCCTCAGTGAAAGTGTTTTAAAGTTAATGCTAGCAATTGATGCGAGTTTAGAGCCTAAGCATGAGAACCCCTGGCAGCTGAGTGGATAGTATCTTACCAATTACCTCCCATAATTTGATCTTGTTCAGTCGCTTGCCTGTTTCCTTAGGAGAGGGACCTGCTGTCTTTGTGAAGTGCAGGAGTGCACCAATTTTTATGTGAATAATGATTTTGGCAATTAACAGCAAGATAATTGAGTGCTATTAATTTCCTAGTAGAGATTTAAAAATGGTTTCTAAGTAGATACATGATTTATTTATTTATTTATTTTTACTAGGGAGTAGTAATCTGGGAAGCAACAAAAAAAGTAAGCTCCTGCACAATCAGGTTTCAGAACACATTTCTAGTGTATTGGGTGATTAAAAAGATGTCAAGTACAAATGTGTAGTTAAGCCACCAGCTATAGTATTGTGGCAAATTATCCTCAAGAGAAGATAGGGTGGTTTTTTGCTGTTTTCTTTACTGCTCAGATTTTTTAAGCTTGTTTTTATGTCCAAGTAGTGATGAAGTAAGTCATGATTATATTTATAATCATATGGTAATTTCTATTGATTCTTTATTTTTCAGCACATGGCTTTTATTATACCTACTGAATTGATGGTTCCTAGAAATGCAAGCATGTATTTCATAAACTTTTTGTAAGCTGTCATTTATTCCTGTACTCTGTGTGTACATATATGTACTTGCTGCTTTCTTTATGACAGTCATCTCCTCTACTCTTCCATGTGAATCTGCTCATTGGTATTTTTTTCTTCAGAAAATTCAGATAACAAGATATATTATGTTCTGTCCTGGAGAAATGCATTCAAAAAGAATTACAGTAAATAAAACTGAAGCTATTGTCTATAAGGTACATAACTGAGGCACAACCAGATGATGCCTTAATGTCTGAAAGAGTTTCCAGCTGAGATGGAGAGAAACTGCCAATAAACTGTGTTGAAATGAATTCTTAAACACAGAAACATTTAAAGCTAGAAGTAGATTTGAGAATGCCTGTTTCAGGCAAATTTGAGAGATCTCTGATAGAGTGGTGAAATTGTTAGACTTTGTGGAATAACAATATTGCTTCTTAGTGTCCATGTTTGTCTAATTGGCAGTGGTGCCTAGGTTTCCTGATTCCGTTTCAAATGTGTTTGCTTCCTCACATTCACAAATTAAATTCAGAATATGACCTTTTAGATTGCTGTTCATATGAATATTTGATTATCTCTGTAATGTATGTATGGTTGTTTGGTTTTTATTTATGTATTCTCTAAGAGTTTGTCCTCATTCTGTGCATGGGTCGTGTAATAACAAAAGTCTTCTCCAGCTCTCCACCTTTATAGATAATCCTGGCTTTTCATACAAAGCTTGCCACTTAGGTAAAAGGTGTTTTTTTTTGTGGGGGGGTGAGGGGGCGGTTTTGTAGTCTTAAAAATACTTTTTAAAAAACAAAACAAAACATGTTATTTCCATCTTTCTAGCCCAGATTCTTTAGTTCTGATGGGTAAGGAGAGGCTCTTGAACAGTTTTCTTAAAAGCTCAAGACCACCAAGCAAATCCTCATTTTAAGTTGTAAATACAGTTTCCCTGTGAGTTAGTACTGGCAAAGCAAAGCCTGCAACATCTTGGCAGGACAGATCATTTGGTACGCTCGTGATTAAAGCTGCACCTCACTTCTGAGTTGTTTAAATTAACAACTTGATGAGAAACACTTAATTCTGATGTCACATTTGGTAGCTTTTCCCAAAGTAGGACTGTGTTGAACACTTCTGAGTGTAGCATGCAATTGTATGCAGAAGCTGGATGTGGTAGATAAAATATATGTAAATATTAACTGCTTTCTAATTACTTCATTTATTGGTGAAATGACTGTCCTAACAGATTTGGGGTTGGTTTGTTTGTTTGTTTGCTTGGATTTTTTTACAACACTCTAATACTCTAGGTGGCCTAAGTGTACTTTTCCCAGTGTATCCTGTATCGTGCTTTTTGTCTATATTTTCTTTAGAATGGTGGTGTTTTGCATGTACCAGACAGATAAGTGTAATTTAATTTATAGTTTATCTTCTAACATCTGTAATGCTTTTTCTGTGCTTTCAATACTAGTTGACTTTAATGCACAGTTCATAGTTATCTGCAGTTTTATTTTGTTTTCCAGTGCAGTCCTGTGCCTTTGGAGATACACTCCAGAAATTATGACTTTCTGATTTTAAAATACTGTTAAATCCTGAAGAGTGTAAGGGGGCTTCATCTGTTTGTTTAAATTAGGAAAATAAATATTTTTGCTTGAATGTTTATTGACAATTTCCACATACTGCATTAAAACATGTTTGCTTGGGGTTTTTCCACCAAAATGCCATTTTCTTATTGGATAGAAAATGTTCGCAAAAACTAGTATTTTCAAGTTGACTGAACATTGAAGCTTTCCTCATATTTCATTTTTCATTCCCTTTTTTCTATTTTTCCAGCAATAGGAAGTGCAGTCTGCCTGTTTAAGCACACTCAAACTGGGTTTTAGTATTCAAATAGAAATAGGTTAAAGAGAACAAGTAGAAATGCTGCAAACAACTTACCCAAGAAATGTAGTAAACTTTTAAAAAGGCACCATCAGTACTATAATGAAGGGAAATCTTACCAATTATGTAGAGTACTCTGCTTTTAAAATGTAGCAGCAGTACCCTTGACAACTCTTGCAGTTAAGTGAACTGTAGTGTTTCTGTTTATCAGAAATTTTGGAAATGAAACGTCAGTGGTGAGCAGCGTTAGTGCAGCTGGGTGGTTCTGAATAGAATATTAGGAGAACATGAGTCTCAGCCCTGCTCTTTTGCTGGACTGGTAGGTGATCCTGGTCACATCAGCTTAACTTGCTGTGACATAGTTTTGGTTCTATAAATATGTGACTTTATCATCTTTCTTTTTGACAAAATCTACTGAGATTGATCACTGAAAAGGCTTACGCTGCTCTCACATTTAGGATGCCAATTTTGAGAGCTGTTCTGCATGTTTTATTTTATTCTTGGCATAAAGAGACTCCTGAAGTGGAATTGCATTTTTTAAGGTGAGGGGCTGAAAATCAAAGATCTGTAATGCATTTGGGGGGTTCAAATCTTAAACATTTAGTTTTGGCATACATAGATTACTGAAGGCAATGAGGCTCACATTAACCTTATTTTACAAGCACTTAATCTATCAGAGAAGCTATTTAGGGGGGAAAAAAAAAATCTAGAATTGTATCATATATCATAGTAACTGGGTGAATCATTGATAATGTAGAATTATCGTCATCCAAAAAAACCAAACAACCAAACCTCACTCAAAAACCTTTTTGACCAAAAATCTCAGCCTTCTTGAGAAAACATAATTCTGATAGCTCCAAGAGCAAGAGCTGTAAAACTTGCTCCAGGAGTGATTGTTTCTTAGTGCCCAAGCTTCCCCATCTTACTGTTGACCACTAAGAAGAAGGAGATTTAGCCACTCAGCAGGTTGTGACCTGCAAATGTATTGGGTAAGGTAGACAAGGAATACTGTGAAGGCGTAAGAACAGGTCTGGCTGTAGTTCTGAGGGACAGAGGACCTTTTAGTAGTTTTTATCATAAGGGCTTATGAAATACTATTCTTATGTTTTTTACTCTTCTGAATGAGTAGTGATGGAGGCTTGGAATAGTGAAAATGAGGTGGCTTCAGTAACTGTTTCCAGTAATGCCAAGTTCTTTTCCTGATGATTACAAAAAATAAGTTGGTTTTGTCTATTGAATGTTTCTTTATTCCCCAAGGTTTGTACCATCAGATGAAAAGAAGAAACAAGGCTGTCAACGAGAGAATGAAACTCTGATACAGAGAAGGAAGGATCAGATACAGCCTGGGGGAACTACAATCAGCGTTACTGTACCTTATCGAGTAGTAGACCAACCTCTGAAACTTATGCCACAAGACTGGTAAAACAGATCTCCCCTTTACAAAATTTCTTAACCAGGAGAATGCAGAATTTGGAGGGCACCAATGAAATGCTGCTAAAGTCACTACAAAGTAAAGATATGGATATAAGTGTTAACGGTGTAGGACTATTTTCTTCAGGTGAAAATAATATGAAGCTAAACTACTTAAAAAGATCTTAAGAAATTGCAACACTCTACATCTTAACAGTATGGGCAGCACAACTATTGCTACTAGGTTTGTCTGAAATGTTCCAGAAATGCAAATAGGAATATTCATATGAATTTTCTTGTCCGTAATATTGGAGTGTACAGGTCTGAGAGAAAATGCCTTCTTTCTTGTCTGCTTTCTGAATGAGAGTCTGCTGGGAGGATGTGTTTCCAGGCCTTCAGCATCTGACATTCTAACTTTTTTAATCGTTAAAGAAAACACATCAGATAGTGAAGACTGAACTGTGGGTTCAGTATTGAATGAGATTAATTGAATGGGGTTCAGTGAGGAAAGCTTTCTTCTGAGGGGGGAGCCCCAGTTGGGGAAAGATAGCTTTTACTTAAAAAAAACCAACCAAACAAAAAACCGGCAAAAAAGCTGGAAACAGATTATTTTGTCTGTAGGCCATTCATCCATGCTATGAAAACATTTCTCTTTGAGCAGGGAAATTCTGGAGAAACATCTTTTTGTTTTAGGCAACATTATTACTTCTTCCTCACAAGTATGAAGATTTTAGGCACACACTGACATTTTTGGTGGGTTTTTTAACTTACAAAGTAGATTTTAATGGAGAGGAATACTTTGAAAAAGTCCTGTTCCTAAATTATTTTATCTCTATATTGAGAATGGGAGCTAATTATAAATCCATGGTTTTCAAATTTTAGGTATCAAATAGCATTTAAAATGTTTAATGATCAAACCTTTAAGAACAATCTAAAATCGTTCCTAAAGTGCTTCTTACCAAAGAGATGAGGCGGTGTGGGTGTTTCAGCTTGTTTTAATCCAAGGAAGAATCAGATATTGGTATATAGAAATTAACATGTAACCACTGGGATTTTTCTGTTAACCATTACAAAACTTACAACATCAATTTAAATAGTAAAGCTTTAATCTATGTTTAAAACAACCAACCAACCAAACCAAACCCAACACCCAAATTCCATCTTGATGATTCTTTTCCATTCTTTATGATGAATTAAATTTTGGGATTCGATTAGGGAAGTAATTACTTGTTGTAGTAGATAAAAACCATGTTTGGATGATGGAAATATTCAAGAAAAAGATAGACCATATGTGGGAGGACATTTGTTCTCAAAGGGTTTTTTTTTTTTTAAATTTTATTAATGTAAAAGCCTCATCTTAGTCACAAATTTATTTTCTTAGACTGCGGGTGTTGGTTGCATACCCTTACAATAAATGATCCACTTTGCAACTAGAGGCAACAATTTAACAACTGTCTCTTCTAATGAATTTTTAGAATAGAAGTTAACAGTATTTAGAATAAAGGCTTTTAAATGGATACATCTCAGTTTACAGTGTTATTCACAGAAGATTCTCTAACACGTTGGAGCAATTTTTTAAAAGCAAGGTAATAATGACCAGAAATAAACTTCTTATAAATGTAACGTGAGAAACGTAGCTGTGTTCTGCAAAGGGATGGAGCTGAAACTCCAGAAAAATCAACATGTCCATCTCTTCCTGTGTTTGTAGGGATCGTGTGGTGGCAGTGTTTGTACAGGGTCCTGCTTGGCAGTTCAAAGGCTGGCCTTGGCTCTTGCCTGATGGATCACCTGTTGATATCTTTGCAAAAAGTAAGGAAGTTTTTTGTCTTGTTAAGTGTTTTGGTGTGTTTTACTCTGGGTTTTGTTATTTTTTTTGCGGGGATGTTTATGCTCATGGCAAAGTACTGCCAAGTACTATCCAAGTGCTGTTGAACTCAGGTGGCTGAGAAGACAGGAACTTGGGTCTTCACACGGATGGAAAATAGTAAAGTGCCCTCTGCAATTTTTTTGTTCTGACCTGTGGAAGCTCATGGAAATCTGAGAGTTGTCATTTTTACAAGAGGGTCAGAAATAGCTGATGTATAAGTTTACTGTTTACTTTCCAAGCTTCTAAAAAAAAAAAAAAAATTGAAAAGACAAAATGTATTGTAACACTTCATAGACTTCCGATTTACAGGCTGTCTTCAGATTTCATTACTACTTTGAACCGAGGTTTAATCATCTGGTATTTCACTAAAAGCTTTAAAAATACGATCTGGTGTCTGACAAAAACTTGAATGTTTAATAAGACACGAATACTTCTAGGCTGTGAGCTGGATGTTACCACTGTATATGTCTGAACAGGTTTTTTGAGTTATCACAGTTACGCCCAGTGTGCTTTGAGACACTCTACGCTGTTCTCACACAGTTAACTCGTCTGACTGTAAGGTGTGTGATAATATTGAAAGAAATTGCCAGCTTCTGTTCTCTGTTGCTTCATTGTGAAGCTGCGTTAGAATATAAACCACTGGACATGATAAAAATGTCTTTTTTAAAAAAACCAAACAACACCCCACAGAACAAACCCAAACACCTTAGTCAGTGTGTCATCTTCTAATCAGCGTGATGAGGAAATGAGTTTGATCAGATGATCAAGCTTTATGTGTGCACATATTTGTTATGTGTAGTAGAAGCTGGAAAGAGAATGCTCGTTTGATAAGGAACAAAAAAGGACAACAGTCGGACAGAAGGCGAAGGATGTATCTCGGAACAAGAAAATAGAATGAGTTGTTTAAGAGGGAATTGAGAATGAACAGGGAGAGAGTGAAAGAGTCTGAAAGTAAATGTAAAATAAAAAGTACACCACAGGAGAGAATTTAACAAAAGAGACTAATGGAAGAGGAAAATAACACTTCAAAATAAACATACAGAGAAAATGGAAACTGTGAAAAGCAAAACCAAGAAAAATGCTGTTAAATATTTAAAGTCTAGTTAATAGGTGCATGCTAGATCCTATTAATTTTAGCATTATGTATATAGAAATGTATAGAGGGCCATGGGAATTGTTATGACATGTTTTGACATTTTTTAAGTCTTCCTTGTGCCAAAAAATCAAAATAATAATCTGTGTGGTTCTGAAAGTGTACAAATTCCTAGATTTTTCAAGTGAAAGAAGGGTATCTGTTCTTACTTGACTTATAAAGCTATATTTAAAAGAACCTTTTTAATTTTGGAAATGTGTTCTGCTGTTTCAAAGCAAGATATTTTGAAAATACTTTCGAACTGGTTATATTTGTTCAATTGCTACATCACGTCGCATTTTATTAGTCTCTAAAATTGTTCCCCTCAGTCTTTATGTGTGGTCTGAGTGTTTAATGTTCACATAGCAAACAAGCTTATTTTTGCGTCTGCAAGCGAATGTTTCAGATGAAATTTTGAACGATGTCACTTTAATGAAGAAGTTATTTAATTTTTAATGCTGTTTTTAAGGTCTTGCTGCTAGAGCGCATTAGTGCTCTTTAATAGTGATTTGCTTCAGATTCACAGTGGATTGTCTGCTGTTCGATATCGTTTAACCTCAGTGCAGAGGCTCTGGCAGGTGTTGATTAAGTTTTCTGTAAATGTATAGCCCAGTTATATCTTTATTTGCTCTCTCTGGACTTACTTCAAAACATGCAACGTTGTATGGCAAAAATAATGTATATATAATGTATATATATTCTTAGTTTTCATTCACAAAGCTTGCAAATTTATCTGACAGTGGTACAAGCCAGATAATCACTTCTTTAATTTGTTAATTGGAAAAAAAAAAGCTAATTTCAGACACCAATCTTCTAGAAAGCTCCTAGATATACAAGTTTATAGATTGACCTGTGGCTGGAAAAGAGGACTGATTTATTTATTTATTTATTTTAAAATTTATTTTAGCCATTTGACTAAAATTGTGGATGGATTTTGGGGGGGGGGGGGGTGGGGGGAGAAGACTATGATACCAGAAAAGTTATGACCATGCCATTAAAAATAACTAGTTTCTACAACCCTGGTCAAATGCTTCTGCTTTATTTCTCCAATAATAGCTAAAATAGAAAATGTATCAAATTGGTTACCAGATAGGGATTGTACAAGACTTAAATACTTTGCACTGGATTATGTCAAAGCTACGATTCAGCTAAGGATATCAAGAAGAATCACAAGAAGATTGTAATGCTCACTGTGTTAGTGCTAAAGCTTTACATGATTCACGTGTGACAATACTTCCTAAAAGTGATATAACTGGTAGTATTTTACCATTTTTAACTGAGTACTAGATGAGGGGAAGTTGGCAGCTACGAAATTTCTCAGAATGCTTCTTTTAGCATTTGTGGGTTACACTGGCACTCTGCTATCAGTCTTCCACGCAGACTTTAAAGAAATAGCCAAGCTTCCTTCTCAGGTCTCAGAAATGCTTTTTTTTTTAATCCTCAAACAGTTCAAAGATTTTCAGAAAGAACATCTTTGTTTCCCAAAGAAAATGTGTTTGAATTGGCAATAAGTTCTTGCTATTCTCCTGGAATCTGTACATCTGAAAATAGGGGCTGCCCTTTGACTTAAACCTGTAACAGCATGAGAGCTTGGTAGTGACCACTGACCACTATATTTAGCTCAGTGCCCTTTGTTAACTAGTTGACTTTCTTGAGAGATGGGCTCCTTAATTCTGTTCTGAGGCTTTATTATGGAAAAAGAGGAGCAAGGTAGGAATTCTCTTTGACTAATAATTAAACACTGTGAAGTTGTCATGTTTGTACACTGAATGTTTTCCTGTTCCCTGTAGTTAAAGCTTTTCATCTCAAATATGATGAAGTTCGTCTGGATCCAAATGTACAGAAATGGGATGTAACAGTGTTAGAACTGAGCTACCACAAAAGACACTTGGACAGGCCAGTATTTCTACGCTTCTGGGAAACTTTGGACAGGTGTGTTTCCTGTTGGAAATCCTTTATGCTGATGCTTTTATGACACTTTGTGGGAATGAAAAGTTATGGCAACAAGGGAATTGTATACAACTTGGACATCTGAACATTGTTTAACTTGAAAATACTGCTTGGTTAGATTTTCCCTGATGATACAGTTAAATATATATCACTATGTTTTATTACAGACTATAAAAAATAGTATGTGTAATAAGCATGAATTTTAAGAAGAGTAGTTACCATTAATCATTGATTACTACTGTGCTTCACCACCTTTTAGGCAGAAGGAAAGGAATGGAGAACAAGCGAGGTGGTGTAGACATCTCCTTTGCTGCCCCAGCCCTTCCCTTGGACTGCAGTTCTGAGCTAAAGAGCTCTTCTGCTTTCTCTCTCCACCTCACTAGATGACAGTTTAGAAAAGCTGAAAAACTAGCTGTAGATAAAGACCCACAAAGCATTATCTCATCCTCATGTCCTTTAGTCCACGGCACGGGGTAGAAGAGGAAGGATGTCAAAAAAGATACGGCACATAATGAGCTTTGAACTAGTGATTCTTCTGTATCTTAGGGACCTTCCAAGTATTTAGCCCTGCCTGTTGTGAGAAGTGAGGGACAGAGGAGCACCGTCAGCTCTGTGAAGAGCAGCAGTGTTTCTGACTCTGCTTCTGTGGTTCAGAACCCTCTCTGAATGGGAAGTTCATTGCAATACCTTTTTTACGTTGTAGAGAAGAAACTTTCTTATCATGAGGCAGTTGAGAAATGTTGAGGGAAGGGAGAAGACCATGCATTTCATGAATGTGTAATCTTTTCATGTTGATTGCACAGCAAACTGCTTGAATGATTGAGTGAACTTCAAAAAGAAAAATCCGATGGGAATTGTCAAAATAATTCCAAGCATCAAACTTTATATGGCTTCTTATTTAAAAGTCTCAGCTAATATATAAACTCCCAGAATGAACTAGAGTTATCTTTAATAGCAGGCTTCCAATATTAGAAGTTGTCATGCCTTGGAAAATACAAATTTTCTTCAAAGCAGAAGTTTTAGCTGACTGTCTTTGAGTGGGACAAATATTGTGCATAACACAGAGCTCTATGGCATATAAGGTGTTGCATCTCTTTGGCAACCTGCTAATTCTCTAAGAATTTTGTTTTAACAACATCTGTGCATGCTATTCCTGAGAGCAAAATGTCTATAAATACCAAAGGAGTAGTAATGTTGTCTTCTGTTTTTTTGTTTTGTTTTGTTTTTCAGGTATATGGTAAAGCACAAATCTCACTTGAGATTCTGAATCCTTCAGCTGCCATTTATTTCCTGAAGTATGGATTGAGAAAAATGAAAGGGGCTCCAGTTTGGAGACCAGAGCTCGCACTATGTGATATGTCAAGAACTTTAAAAATGAAGAAGGGTCACAGTTTAAACTTTTTATAAAATCTTGTTTGGATGCTTCATGCTATGGCAGGTTGATACCTGTTGTTATTCAGAAGCAAAGGGGTTTTGCTTAAAACTATTTTTTTAATGTTGTTAGCCTTCTAGTCTGCAATCCAAATTGTATATTTTGATAGCAGCAGTTTCTTCTCTGTTTTGTTAAATTAGCCACATTTTTAAATAATGTGTTTTGTTCCTTATTAGAAAATAGATTGATCTTCACTGCAGGTTACAAATGTGGATGTATGCGTGTGCGCGTGTGCGCACGTGTGTGTGTATATATATGTGTGTGTGTGTCTATATATATAATGTATAAAAAAAATTATAGACACACTTATGCACACATAGATGTTATCAGGCTTTCTAAACCACTTAGCTTCTGAGCTTAGTTTTGGTTTTCTTTGCTTATTGTTTCACTTACTCAAAATATTTTGTTGTGAATGATATTACATTTTAGTCAATAGGACTTGCAAACTGAGCAAAGTGAAAAATTGTTTTGGATAAATCAAAATGTCGACCTGTATATGTATATTCTGTCAGTCTTTGTTGAAAAAGGGAAGGTGAAAAATCTAGAAACACTTTTTTGGATTTGTAATGTCCCAGTTTACTAAATCTTTAAACTTTATTATAGGAATACCTTCAAGTCATGTTAACATTAAATTGCCATTCTCCACACAGGTATCTTTATTTAGACTGAAAGTGTGCATGTGTACATTCCCATCTATCAAAATACCTTTACCTATGAGTCCAAATGTTACCTACATTAAACAATGAATAGAGAAGAAGAGAGTCTGGATTTTTTTTCCTGAAACAGCCACCACAAGGAATGAATAATTTTAACTTCTGTGCGTTTATACCTCTAATACCACCTCTGATATTATTTTCCTGTGACAAAAGTAGCCCAGACTATGCCTACAGGAGTTGTAATTTTCTGAGATGAGTGGCTAACAAGGCCTCCTAACAGTCCTGCATTGGAATGGAAAATGAGCCTACTCCAGTTACCAAAGAACAGATTTCCTTGATCTACAGTATGAGTATAACTGAGGCCAGAAGACCCTGCTATTTGTATGAATTGATGGTATCTCTGTATCTATTTGATAACATTTAAGTTGATGTTGCATACCAGTGGATGTAAAGAATGATCAAATACTGTAACACCTGCATGAATTTTTTTCTGGGATAGAAAATTCATGTTTATATTCCTCTTCTTGAAATTCCAAGCCATGTTTTTTAATATACTTTACTTTTAAGGTTTGATGAAAGTAAAATGTTCTACCTGTTCTTCTCTAGTTTTGCTTTTTATTTGATGTTACCTTCTTTTTTAATAAAACCAGAAGGCACATCTCTTTAAGAGGTTTTTAAAACTATGTCTTAAAATTTGAGGACTTTTGAGGTCTGACTTTTCACCCTGCTATATCAGGACTACTATTTTCAAATGGTCTTAATGGAAATGTTAAAAAAAACAGCCACCAAAAAAACCCAAACCAACCACCAAGCAAAAAATCCCAGTGACTCTGAGGTTAGAAAAAGTTGATTTTTAAAGGGATTCTGCAAAGTGACTGAGAAGAGCAGGCGATACAAAAGTACTAGAAGTTCTGTTTGTCTGGGCTAGTTGGTCAGTACCAAATTACTGGGTTTTTTTTCCCCAGTACTTAAGCTTATTATAAATGTATCCATGTCATACGTGAGTGAGCTAAAACATTCAAGAACATTTGTTTTAACCTGTACTATAAATAGAAAAGCTGTGATGGCTATCAACACAGCAATTACTACCATGAGGAAGTGGTTCAATTTAGGGTGCATTACTGCTTTAAATAGTGGAATATCATGTATGGTTTTGTTAACTCTCAAAACTTTTCCACTTAATCGATACTTCATGGCCCATGCAGTTTTAAAGAGACTTTTACAATGGGCAGCAAACTTAAAAAGCAAATTCTGAAGAAATGGGTGCTTCCTGGGTGCTCTGATATACAGTTTATAATGGTCTTAAAATAGGCAAGGTCCGATATCTTTTCTCTGTCCTGTATTTCACTTGTGTTTTAAACGCATGTGTAATCCCAGGTCCAATATTGTGCACCAGAGATGGCTTGATTTAGATGTAAATTTATGTATATATTCCTCTGAAACTAGTGAAGTTAGATGGATATGAAACTGGCAGAAGAGCAAAATCCATGAAATCTTTGTATGAACTGTGCCATTTTTTATGGATTGAGCATAGATCTTTAACATCTTAGTCTTGTACTTGCAAGCAATTTATGACACAAGTTGTAAAATATGTATTTGTGAAAGAGCTGGCACCAGATCGTGCATATTTTTGTCAGTCATAAAAGAAGTGATGTTTATAAAATGAGCCATTTTGCAATCAGATTCCTGCTGACATTATTGGAAGTTTAATTAGGTTGTCAGAATAGCATTCCTGCTGCCTTCACAAATAACTGCACATAGATTATGAAACTATTTGGACTGAAAAATTTAGACTGAAAGCAGCATTTTGCAACACATCTGGGATTTTAGACACTTATGTTATGCTTAATTTATCCAGAAGTAAATGTAGAGTAATAAAGAAAACCGATACTAAGAACTGGGGAAGCTGGAGGATCAGACATCTGTTTTAGTGAGCTGCATTCTTATTGTTGAGCAAATTTGACGCACTACTTAGAGGTGTATAAAGTGTTTAAATCGTACTCAATTAAAATGTATAACTGAAACTGAGCTACTTCACTGACTGTAGTTTATTGAACAGTAGAATGATCCTAGCATGGGAATCAGATACCACATTGGCTGTTTCTGCTGAACATCTTAAGTGTCATAACTGTACTGTTTCATAAGTACAAGATGAATGAGATGAAAGAAGATAAAACAAGATGAAGACTGGTTTGAAGTCAGCTATTGGGCTCCCATGCTGTCAGCAGGTGATTATTTTTTTAGTAGCAAGGTTATAGGGGCCAGTAGGTATATCTGAAGTAATGACTTTATATTAAAAACTAAAATACCTACGATTTAGACTATTTGAACTTTTTGAATGCTACTCTGAACAAAGCAGACAAAGAGGGAATTTTTTGTAAGGTAAAGTAGGGCAACCACAGGGACTTGAATACCTGAAGAAATTGCAGATCAGCATTCTCCGTTGAGTAGGCTCAGCTATTTAGTTATTACCTGGAGATTTTTGTAGCAAGATAGTTTCACAAATAGGTACTAACGTTAGTGCTTGAGCTAGACAATTTATAGAAGTGTTCTGCAATGCTGTAAAAGTTTTTAGTCTGAATACAGAAGAAAATGTAGATAGCAGATTGTGTTTTAAGTTGCTCTTGATCATAAGTTGAACTATTATGTGATATTTGACAGATAAGCCTTTATCAGAACAGCAGATTTGTTTTTGGCTTTCATTTGATATGCAGTCAGTGTATAAAATACTACCATTCTCTGCAGGGACCTGCAGAAGTAAATTTTATTCATACAGCTTTCATTCTTTGGCTGGTGAAATATGCACTTAGTTGCTAATTCTCGTGAACACTGTACAAGAAAAAAAAAAAAGCTAGTCAAAATTAATGGCTTAGTGATTTTAAAATTTAATGTCATGAATGCATTTTAATTCAAAAGCCATAACTAATGCCAAGTACTTTATTATAGCACTGTGTTCATGAAAAATTAAATCCCTGCCTGAAGAAACTGTTGGCCAAGAAGGTTACAGTTCAGCTAATGTGTGGAAAAATGTACCACAAACTGGAATCTCTGAATTTCATGTTCTGAGTTGCTCATTTGTTACTTGATTTTTATTTTTCTTTTGAGAGATGGTGGTTTTGCTTTCGTTTTCTGAACAGTTACATCAATAACAGTTGTGTAGTTTACCTCCTTTAGTTTGTTTTTAGCCTAAGACTGTTAACACCATACAGCAATTCTGAGGCAGTGATTGAACACAGATCACTTCAAGCGTGGAGTTAAGTGGAGCTCGTGCACTTGACAGAAGATAAAGATGGTTTGTTAATGGAGCTATGATCCAGTGGGTGGCGTCACATCCATTGCTCAGCCGTTACTGACTTATCTGTAGATCATTCTTCTCAGTGGTGATGCTATCATAGAGGGAAAGTTTGAGAATAATGAGGTTTTTATCAAGCAAAATTCACTGGTAGGTTGTACACAGTGACAGGCCGTGCATCTAGACTGATTTGCTGTGTTAACTTTTCTTTAAACAAAAATTTTACAATCTCTTAGTAAGAATGCAAATGCAAAGAACAATCTCACATGTGTGAAACTTTATTGCAGAGACTAGTTCATGTGTAAAACTCAAAGATATAAGGTGGTACATAAAATCTGTAAGAAAAATATCTTGGTTTATGGCTTTTATTTGCATCTTTATTTGCATCTGTAAATTCTTTTGCTCTAGTTTGTTTACTTCAAATTCAGAAAGAACTGGTTACTTGCTTACATGTGGTTCCTGTATATATCGCTGAAAACTATCAGAGGTAAAACTTTAGCTGCAGTTGCTTGAAGGTTGGGTTAAATGAGTTTGTAGATTATAAATTCTGGCCTAATTGTGTCAGTGCACCCAAATTTTAACAGTGGTTTTGAAGGTTCAAGTTAACATGAAATCTTATAAGAATCTGATGGGGCCAGCCCCTGTTGAATGAAAGGAAAAAACAAGTGTCTCATGAGGTTAAACCTTTAAACTCTCACATAACCATCATAAACTTTTGTTTAATGACTGTTTTGATAAATCTAATTTTTTTTTTTTTTATTCCTTGCCACTTGACCTATTATTTAAGATCTGAACTGTATTATTAATGTTTTTTACAGAGTATAAACTGGAAGAGGGTAAATTTAGATGAGATATTAGGAAGAAACTCTTTCCTGTGAGGGTGGTGAGACACTGGCCCAGGTTGCCCAGAGAAGCTGTGGCTGCTCCTCCCTGGAAGTGTTCAAGGCCAGGTTGAATGAGGCTTTGAGCAACCTGGTCTAGTGGAAGGTGTCCCTGCTGATGGCAGGGGGGTTGGAACTGGATGGGCTTTAGCGTCCCTTCCAACCCAAACCAGTCTGTGATTGAAGATGAAAAAACAAAACAAAACAAAAAAATCCCCCAAACATAGAAAAGCTTCCTCAAGTGAGATTACTAAACTGAAATCCATTTACAACAATTCATTGTGAAGTCTGTATAGAATAGATTTGTGTTCAATGCATTAATGCCCTAAATTACCTTCCCAATAATCTTGTTTTAGCTTTACCAAATGGAATGATCTGCACATTCACTCACTGATATAAAATCTCTCTCGAATTTGATTAATTTTCACTTTTTATCTTCTTGATTTTTCTGGCTTTGGTCAGTACCTGTTGGCCTTTTCATTTAGCCCCCAAATATCAAGGCAGCTGGATGATCTTGTAAGTACAAAATTAAGTCAGTACAAAATTATAGCTAATTTCATGTTTATATGCCTGTATTTATAGTCACAGTATTATTCCAGTGAGAGGAAATGTGCATCCCTTGTGATGCATGCTGTAATTTTTTACATCATACTTTTGTAATGTATCAAAATCAAAGTGCAGTGCTCTCTATGTGTTGAAATTTTTTTCAGAATAAATTTGACATTTGGCCATACAACATCAGGCAATAATCAATATGGTAACTAAGCTGTGTAAGAAATTATGGGTAAGGAGAACTCTACATTTAATAATTTGCCTCTCAGGGGGCTTATTTTTATGCTGATGCAGACTGAAGAAGGCTGTGTTTTCTAGCCATTCCCAAAAGCAAGAAATAGCATTTGAGAACTTCAGCAGAACAAAATCTGCTAAAAATCTGCTAAAAATCTGCTAAATGCATTGAATATGTCAGGGATTTATCCATTTGATAGGAGATGGTCTTGAAATGTTATGCAGGTATCATCAAAACATTCTCATCTTTCACACAGTCTGCAAATCAAAATGGTAATAAATTTGCCTTCACTAGCCCAGCAATTCTTTGTGCACCATATTGTGCAACATATTTTTAGTGTGTTTCTCTTACTATATTTCTGGGATTAATGCCCTCAGATGTGTTACGGTCACATCAGGGGAGGGGCGAGTGTAAATATTTTCTACTTTTCATCTCCTTAAGTACACAGTATCTCTTGCAACAGGAAATAATGTTCATTGCAGGTGGTAGTGTGTCTGGGAAGAGATGGAAAAATGGAAAAATAAATGGGTTGTGGTCATTGCTTAGTAATGGGATTTCTGGGGCACAACAATACAAATACATAATAAGTTGTCATTCCCACACTATCTCAACCTGTGGCAACCTGTATCTTGCATCCTGTCCGTTAGTTCTTTCACAGCATTTACTTCCAGTTGTTTTCTCGGTCTCCCAAGTCTTTCTACTGTTTTGCAGGTACTCACTTTCTATTTCTTTAAATAAATTCAGCTGACCAGTACTGTATTGCTAGACTTTTAAACAATCATTGACCATATCATATCCATGTCAAATATTTTTTAATAGTAGTAAAACATGAGACGAAAGTTTATATTAGAAATACAGAGATAAGTGTCTGGTTTTCTCTAATGCAGCTCTTAATGTTCCATACCACACTTAGCAATGCAGTATATGGCATTGTCTGCAGACTAAAAGACTCCTTAAAAACCAGCAATGACCTTGAAGCCTTTGGCAACAAGACAGAGAAACATGGGTTCTGCTGGGTCATAAAATGATGATAAGGTGAGAAGGTTCAGGACCATCAAAGGAGTGATATTTCTACAGTAGCTACAGGCAATCATGATTTATCTTAGCTTAACTTTTTCTTTATTTTGCTGTGTTTTTTAGACTCTGGAGGTTAAAGGAAGTGATACTGTAGTTTATTATCTGAAATGTCAGAAAAAGTCTATGTGGGAATTCTCAGGTGAAGATTTCCGTGCTAAAAAATGATAACAAATGTTTAATCATGCCATTTACTTTACTAGAATGTGCAACTGAAACATTCTTAAATCTGTCGTCTTGAGTCAGCCAACAATTGCATCTTTCTCCATGGGTAAGCTAGCTGACCCTGCAAAACCCTAATTTAGGTCATGAGGTAAATTGTCATAGGTGTTACATTACCCGGTTATGTTGCTAATAACTGCTAATGACAGCAGTTTTTCTACTATTCTAAACTGATCACAATGTACAAATTTTTACGAAATATTTTAAAATTAGGGAAAAGCTGTAAGTCCGCACCTGTGTCCAAGAAGACAGCTGCCTGCATAGGGACAGATTAATTTTGCATCAGCAATGCCATAACATGATTGATATCAATGATAATGTGTTGATTTTAAGATTAATTTTCTATAAATTCATTGCTTTTACCCAGTGACACCAGTGTCTGATAACTTCTTTACCTTCTTGTGAAAGCAGCAAGTCCAAACAACATATATGCCTGGAAAGCAAACTTTCTGCCTGTTGTTTGCTGGAGAATATGAATGACTGCTGTTGACTTATGCCTCTGAATGGTGTGCCTTGTGCACTTTATAAAGAGAAATTCTGTGCTATTAACTTCTGCCTTCCTGTTACACCCCTTTTAACTCCAATTATATGAAGTAATGTGTGCATCTTTCAACAGAATGATAAACCAGATTTACCAAAGTTGTGGGATAAAATGCAAACCCTAATATCATTATTGGTGTCATGCAGAGCTCATACGATTTTCCCATAATTTTCCACAGATGTCTTTTTAACTGTTATGCTTGCAAAAGAGCACAAAGAGGAAAAAAATGATTCTAGATCAAGTATTTCCAGTAATGAAGTAAATTTATCTAACTAAATTAGATGTGGAAAGTCTACATAGTATGCAACAACAGAGAGTGCAAGCAAACTAAATGGGGAACGTTCAGTTTTTTTGTAGGAACGTGTTCCTTATCCTGTCTGCGGCACCACTGTAGGTGCACCCTTTGAAGCTCACTCTAGATTCTGTATAAAATGCTCAAGAATGACTGATATATGTTTCATGAAAGATATCCATGAAACTTAGGCTCTTGCTACTGCTAATTCACTTGCTGTGAAAGGATCTTACCCTTCAGGGTGAGTGAAAGGCTTGTAGTCTTAGCCTAACACTTGTGTTATTATCTAGTAGCCTTCATCTTGAGTTTGATCCTGCAGTGGTGGGTGTCCCTTTGTGGCTAATGTAAGCCCTGCTAACTAGTCCTTTTGGGCACTTCTCTATTATTAAAAAAAACCCCAACAACCATTATCTTTAAAATGGAGTTTGTATTTAGATGGTTCAGTGTAAACATTACTTTGTTTTCACTTTTCAAGGGTATAGGTATATTTTGTCAGTATTAGAATGCACTTTGTTTGGGTTTTGGTTTGTTTGCATTCTTTTGTTTGTGTTTTCTTATGTTTCTCCTGTGTTGACTATACTCTTCACCTGACTTCAGTGTTATTTCATCACTGGAAGAGAAATGAGTATGGTTTGTTTTTTCC
Organism: Caprimulgus europaeus; assembly: GCA_907165065.1. Next base: position 25,960,501 of record OU015534.1, on the reverse strand, counting down.
TTTGAAGGATCAAATGAAAGATCTACTGTGTTTTCCAGTACCTAAAAGGTAGTTGTAGAGGAGACAGCAGTTCTTTCTTCACAAGGATGCATAGGACAAGAGGCAAGAAGGACAAACTGTTCAGGGGAATCGACAAGAGGGACAAACTCTTTAGGGGAATCTCAGTCTAGACAAAAATAAAGTAATAATAATAAACTTATTCATTAGGACAAGTCAGCATAGGAATCTGTTGTCCACATTAATGGTGCTTTCGAGGAAAAATGAACAATAACTACTGCTCCAGAGCAAGACTGACTCCCTCACATTGCGGATAGCAGCAGCAGAGTGACTGACTCCTCTTAGGGCTGGGAGGTCATCCCTGCCTCAGGCACCGCACAGGAGCCCCCACCTACAGGCGCCTCACAGGAGCCCCCTGCCTCAGGAGCCCCCTGCCTCAGGCGCCTCAGGAGCCCGCGCCTCAGGAGCTCCTCGCCTCAGGTGCCTCAGGAGCCCCCTGCCTCAGGAGCCCCGCACCTCAGGCGCCCCCACCCTCAGGCGCCTCAGGAGCCCCCCGCCTCAGGCGCCACTGCCTCAGGAGCTTCCTGCCTCAGGAGCCCCTGCTTCAGGCGCCCCCACCTACAGGCGCCTCACAGGAGCCCCTGGCCTCAGGCGTGCCTGCCTCAGGCGCCTCAGGAGCCCGCGCCTCAGGAGCTCCTCGCCTCAGGTGCCTCAGGAGCCCCCTGCCTCAGGCGCCCCCACCCTCAGGCGCCTCAGGAGCCCCCCGCCTCAGGCGCCACTGCCTCAGGAGCTTCCTGCCTCAGGAGCCCTTGCTTCAGGCGCCCCCACCTCCAGGCGCCTCACAGGAGCCCCTGGCCTCAGGCGTGCCTGCCTCAGGAGCCTACGCCTCAGGAGCTCCTCACCTCAGGTGCTTCAGGAGCCCCCTGCCTCAGGCGCCACTGCCTCAGGAGCCCCACGCCTCAGGCGCCCCCACCCTCAGGCGCCTCAGGAGCCCCCCGCCTCAGGCGCCACTGCCTCAGGAGCTTCCTGCCTCAGGAGCCCTTGCTTCAGGCGCCCCCACCTACAGGCGCCTCACAGGAGCCCCTGGCCTCAGGCGTGCCTGCCTCGGGCGCCTCAGGAGCCTGCGCCTCAGGAGCTCCTCGCCTCAGGTGCCTCAGGAGCCCCCCGCCTCAGGCTCTGCAGCCTGGCCTAGGCTGTCACCCAGTGGCCTGCCTGGCCCTCCTGGCCTCATCCCCTGTTTCTGGCCCCTCAGAGGCCACTGACCCTACTGCCCCCCAACAGTTTTAACAAAACCGTATTTTCCCCTCTGTTCTGCCACCATGTTGGTGAGGCACCTGGCTGAGGCAGCAGGAGGTGCAGAGATGCAGAGGAAACCGGTAAGTTTCGGCTTTCACACTTGTAACTGCATTTCAGTTGTCTCCTCAGTTTAATCAGTCAGTTTATAATTAGCAGAAGATGGTATTATTTAAATGTTGTTCTGCCTAATCTTCTAATAATGGCCAGGATGATTTTCCTATCTAAATATTAATAATCAAGTTTATTTGCTGATTGTTTCCCCTGCCGGTTAGGAGTGTTGCTTAATTCACACCTATCTCTGCTTAAGCAGAAAAGTACTTTACAGGAGGTGCTTCACATTTTTTTTCAGATCCATACTGAGAAAATTACTTTTTTCAATATACTTTAAATACAAGCCTGTACCCATAATAGTAATTTTTTTCTGTGTAGAAAAATGTATTGCTTCCTTTCTTCAAGTGTTAGCTGTGATTTTTTTTTCCCCTCCATTATTGAGACAACCACAGGTTTTTTAATTGATATCTAAACATTTTAAGAGTAATCACAGTTTTTCTAGTCTTGTCTAAATTAATGTTTCTGTAAACCTTCCCTCAAACCACTGTGGTACATTTTGATATGTGAAAATCAAAACGATACCATAAAAACCCATTTTTAACAAGCTTTTTATAGAAATTTCATGTACTTTCAGAGTTGCCAAAATGATTTAGATAGGTGACTTCCAGTGTAATTAGCCCTCATCTATTTTCATAACCCTTACATCTGAAACATTTCATAAGCAACTTGCTAATGGACTAAAATGATAATTTCTCACAGAAATGGTAGACCGAACCAGGCATTACTGCAAATTGGTGTGCTACTGGCTGTAGCTGTGGGAGATGTAAGTGTCCTTCACAAACCTTCATGTATTTTTATTCATAAGGAAAATAACTCTGTGTAACCAAAAAACTGTTTGGGCACAGAAGTGAAGTAAATTCAACTTTTTAACTTGAAGTTTTTTAACTTGCTGAGTGCTTTTAATGAATAGTATACTCAGGGAAAAATGGCACATGGTGGGAGAATGAAGCTAGTTGTGAATCATGGTTGAATCTAGAGAATTGAGGTGAAAAGAAAGATTGGAGGAGTGGACAGTTAAATGAAACAAAGGTAAAAGATTTTGTCTTCCAATCCCTCCCCCCTAGTCCATCTGTATCAACTCAATATGAAACAACTTTTTTTTTGCTTAAAAATAGACCCACAAACTGCAGAAAAGTGTTGAAGTGGAAAGCTTCATACATACACAACTGTTGTGGCCCTGTGTGCCCAGTACAGTATTGAACAGGCTGGTGAGAGGGCTGGGAGGCCACACAGCCAGAGTCAAAGGCTCTTCACCAAGCTCCTGGCTGTTCTAGTGGCTCTCCGTAGTGGGAATGGCGTAACCCTGTTTCTGTAGCTGCCTGGCCAATTTGACTGAAAAGGTTTAGCAAAGAAGGACCAGGGCCTTTGAAATCCTTGGTTTCAAATACTCCCCGGTATGTTTTCATCTCTATTCTCTCTTTTTTTTGTGTGTGTGTGTGTGTGTCCTGCTGTTCCCCATGTTTGCAGTCATCCCTACCTCCCAACCAGTTGTAAGCCTTGACATGTTATTGTACAATTTTTATATTCACTGAAATAGTGATCTGCCTGAAGTGCCTTGTTCCTTACTAGCTACTTCTCAGAGTGTGAGATGCTTCTTGCCAAAGTGGTGATAAGAACCAACATTTCACCACCATTCCTTATCCAAATCTGTTTCTGTGACTGGGATGGGAAGTGCATTCAGGAAAGCCTCATTGCAGTGATTAACAGTGTGCAGGGCATTTTAGACTTCGAGGATATTCAGGTGAAATCTGAGCAAATTGGGCTGAAATTTTTCCCTCTGTCAGAAAGTATCTGAGCTCTGAGACTCATGCACAGAGAATTAGACCCATTTGCCTATCAGTTTACCAGATTCTACTATCCTGAGGACATTTTTTTCAGGTTTCAGGTTCAAGAGATTTCTCTTTGTTTCTGAAGGGGTGACAGGGTAATCAGATTTTTAAAAATCTGAAGCCTGGTAGTTGATAGTCTCTGCCTGTTATCTTCCTAGTTTAATTTAAGGTACGTGCCTTCTTCCCATCCAGCTGAAGATATTGACTGATGCAAGACAGAAGGTGGTTTCAACAGTCAGGGTGAGACACAAGGCAAATCTGTTATCCAGATAATTTTATGCATCTGTGACCATTCTGAGATCTTATTTTTAGCTCGCAAAACCCGCAGAGGTCTTGAAGTTTCCCTGATGTGGTCTCACTGTGATTTGTCTCACAGAATCAATTTTTTGTCAATGTTATTGCTCCTCATCAATAAAGGTGCTTGTCACTAACAGTAAAAAGATCTCTGAGATCTTACTTGCTTACCTTGCTATTGTACTTTTCTATAATTCTATCTTTCCCCATAGCTATCACCTCTAACAAGGTATTGGAGGCAATTCAATCCCTTCTGATGAAATATCTTCATACAAAGCATGAGGGTTTTTTTGTGCTTTCGTGTCCCTCTGCATTTCCTGATTACTCAATAAATTAATTTGCTTTCTTTTCCACAGAGTACGTCTGTGATACTCAGTTCTTCATACAGGGGAGGTGAGGAAGGCTTTCTCTTACAGAAACAGGTCTTTCAGACAACTGTCTCTGTTGCTAGCTGATAAATCTCAAACTATGGCCATGTCACACACCCACTTCAAGTGCACAGTAGATTTTGCCAGCCTGCAACAAGGCTGCCAAATGGAACCTCCTCCTGTTTTCATGATACATTCCATCTTAGCTCAGGCAAGGTCATGAACCTCCTGAGGAGCATTCCCATTCCTAACATAAAAGGAACTATTCAGGATAAACTCAAGGCTTTCACGTGGCTTTCTGCTATTGTTCAGGTACCAAGGACTGATTCAATGCTTGGCAGAGCAGTCCTTCAACTCCTGTTTGTATGAAGTACACCAAGGTGCCCTGCTGATAAAAATGTGGGTAGTAGGATTCTTGCTTGCAATGATCTATGGTATAAATGGCTATGTCAACTATTACTCAAAGTCAAGAGAAAGCCTCTAGATGGTTGTTTATTAGAAGCTGAGATTCTTCAAGATGCACATGGAATAATAAGTTTTAGAGATGAGTTAGATGTGGGAATTTCAGGATTAAATTATCTGATTTGTTCTGTGGGAAGCTGGGTGATCATCTCAGTCTCTTCTAGCCTTGAAATGAAGAGATTTTTAGAGTGGCTTGCTTTACTGTACAGAAAAAAAATTGGAGAGATTTGCTTTACTATACCAGAGAATACAGTCTGCTGTAACTGTCACAAGAACACCATTTGCTATCAAAGTAGCTCAAAAAAGGAAAAAACAGAACGTAAGAAACTTACATAATCAGACAGGTTTATTTGGACAATGCTGGAAGGAAATTTAGTAGAACAGGTTCATACATGTTAAAAATAATATTTGCTGAAGATGCCTTGCTCCTGAAAGATGAACCGGTTCCAGAGTTCACTCATTTGACTGAAGACAATCTGTTCTCTTCATAGGGAAATGCAATGGATCAAAATGAAGGAGTGAATTCCTGTGTGGGAAGGTGGCATAAGGTATGTACCCATTGCAAATGAAGGGGCCTGTATCTGGCTTTTCAGAGCACATTTTTCAGCTAAAGAGCGGTATATCTTGGGGCACTGCTTTTGATTCTGGGGATTAGCTTTTGGGCTAGAACTGGTACCTTAATATATTTACTTAGTTCTTAAAGTAGAAGTATTAGAAGTGAAAAGCAGAGGTGCTATTTTTTCAAACAGTGTTTACAGATGTCATCAGTATATTTGCATTAATTAACAGTCTGATGTCTTTGTATATAATATCCAAAAATTTCCTCCCTGAGCTTTGCAGAAGTATTTTGTTACAAATTTCTAACTCTTCAAAAGCAGCAATCAATTAAGTTTTAGTGCTTTGGAATTTTGTCTTTATCATAATGCAGATAAAGAACTAAGCTGTGGCAATAAAATTGTAGCACAGGTTAGAGAACATAATCATACTTAGAAAACTGCCAATTATCTCTGACCAGAGCGAAGACTTTGTAAAGTGATATGGTGCTGATGTGTGCTATACTTCAGAGGCAACCAGAAATTATGAATAACATTTAACCTCTTACTGATGTTGAATATTATTAGCCGTTAATTTTGAGCATCAAGGTTCTTTACAGGTATATATGTTACCTTGTAATTGCTCCATTATTTTTACCTCCAAATTATTAAAGGACATGCCCACACCATCTGCTGAATTTAACTGATGTTGTAGCATCATGTGTGATAGATTTCTATGAATAAGAATAGAGCAGAAGAGTGCAGTGTTGTTTTTTTTTCACTGTAAAAATGTCTTCCTTGCCCAAATACTCTGTTAGAATAGACACTTCAGAAAAGGAGTGCAAGTCAAATTCTACAAAAAGTTTGATAAATGCAGCTGCTAAAAGTTCTCGGCTCCAACAGTTCGTCTTTTGTTAGACCTTGAAGCCTGCTTCTGGTTATTCAGTGCATCCCTGTGTTGCACATGATCACTGAAGGAGGCAGGACAGACATAGAAATATGTGTCGGAGATATGTAACATCTGGAATGGCCATTTCAGAGCTAAAGAATGACCCAGGAGTTCTTTAACAATATCTAATTGCAAGAACAAAATACTTCTCTGCTGACTTTTCTGGGGGAGTTGTTTTTATTGTTGTTTTGTTACCAGGAAGATGTTTTCTAGCCGGGTCTCCCCCATCCCCAGAGTGGTTTCCAATTTATTACTCAGATCAGGGGAGGTTTGCATCTGAATAGAGATGAAAGAGCTTCATTGGCAGCTAAGGCCAAAGATGGGTTGCAGCTGATTCATGAGGTAAATGAGCTTTTGTGCTGGGAAGTAGTTCATGCTTTTATAGTAATAGGATCTAGCAATCATCGGTCGAGATAGCAGTTGGTGCTATTGTACTTTATTTAGGAGACTGAAAGCAGTTTTTCCTTCACAAGTAAAAGGCAACTTTCCTAACCAAATCTTTAGCATATGCATATAGCAATATTGGTAGTTCTGTGTGCAATGCGGGCTGCTTCAGATTCATCTCTTCCCAAAATAAACCTGGCACTTTATGGTAGCAACATATGTTTTAAATATAATTTCTGCCAGAGACTAGTGATTTGATGTGACTCACTTTTCTCAAGAAGTGTCAGACTCTGTATGGTATCCTAACATGAGCACCCAAAATCGACTTTATAAATATTTTGCTATCTTGATGGCTGGAAACAACTAGTTTTCAGGCTAGTCTCAAACTGAAGAAGGGGAGTGGAGAAGGGGCTGTGCCTTACTGTATCTGCACAGGTATTTCCCTGTTTGGGATAACTTCACTCTCCTGATCTCTAGGGCTGTCAGTTCAGGACTGCAGTGCTTTTCCTCTGGCACTGTATTCTCAGGAGGAGGATCAAAGAGGGGCATACAGACAGTAGAAAGCACCTCTTTATATCATGTGCATTCCTCTGTGGAGTTAAAGGCTGACAAAGCTTTTGCAACCCTCCCCAACTCGCTGCCCCCAAGAAAAAAAACAAAAACAAAACAAAAAACCCCACAAACCACCAAACCCACAACTCTGAGCTTCATTCTGTGTCCCAGTTACACCTCAGCTTCAGAGGCCTTTACAGAACTTGCTAATACCCAGTTCTTTTGTCTTTACCTGTGAGCTATTTCTATACTGTAAAGACATTCTCTCATCTCTAGCTTCAGCAGCCTTTAGATATCAAGTCTTCACCTTCATCTGACCGCTGTCTTTCCTCAGTGTAGGCATCGTGTGCTTTGCATTAATACATAGTCTCTTACATAAAAGAATTGATGTTGAGATGCTAGTTAGCCTCTGAACTGAACTGAAATACTCTGTTCACAGGCAGGATTGTAGAAAAATTCTATTTAGAAGAAAGAAGAATTAATAATTTTATAGGGCATTTTTAATTTGGTTATTTCTCCCTGCACCCACAAAAGAATTTGAACAAATTATTTTCAAACTCATTAGGTATGATGGCAAATAAAAATCACTGTTTGAACAGTTCTTGTATTTATTTATTATTTTCCACATCTGAAAAAAAATATGCAGGAGTATTCCTAACCAGTGACTTGTAAAGGAATTAATTTTTTTGGTAAAATGATAGAGCAAAAGCAAAACACCAGTAATTAAGGGAAGGAAACAGAAGAGAAAAAAGAGAGAAGTAGGGGAAAATACATAAATGATTTCACAAGGGGCTTGGAACTTAGTAATTATCAATAATTTAGTATAAGTAGTATGACTTTTCATATTTGTTGACCATTCTAATACGAGATAATTGTTGAGATTTAAGGACCTGTAATAAGGTGAACTGAATAACTTCAGGTATCGTATTGATTAGGACTAAATAGATCATAACTTGGTGTTTTCAAGAAAGGACAGGACACATTATATGTATTTTGGTTTGCAGATGCAGAGCTTCTGAAAATAACATCATGAGTCTGAAAAAGCAATACAAATTTGCAGACTAGGTTGCCAGTTTCATAGTGTTTGCCATAACCAAACAAGAAGATATGGTTGGGTACTGCCTGCCCAAAATGGGGGTCTGATGCAACGCAGTGATGGGATGGAGCCAGCTCAACATGCTCTGCTGGTCCACATATAAACTGAAATTAAGATCTAAAAAATCCCACCTGTCCTATGTTTGGAGAATATGCTTTTAAGCTCTTTGCAGTGACAGGCACAGCCATGGCTGGCAAAAGTCATAGAGTCCAGCACTGTTTAATTTTTTCTCTCTCCTCAGCCTTGCTTAGCAGGCTCTGCAGATGGGCAAGTTCAGCTAGCACCATTAAGGGCTGCAGGGTTAAGAACAGCTTTGTCAGGAAAAGGTGTTTTTTTGTTGCTTTATCTTTGTAAACTGAGGTCACTTTATATTCAGCATAATATGATGTTCTTTGTTCCAGCGTTACTGGATAATCTTGTATTTAATGCCACTAATTTCTGCGGAAGTTAAGCAATTCTTTCTTGCTTATCAAGGAAGCATGACTATTTCAGAACAGTGGAAAACAGTTTATTTGAAAAGTTTATTTTCTTAAGCTGAAGTTCTCAGGTGTACTCTGGAAAGAAAAAAAAAAGGCTATATTCTCATCTAGTTTCTATTCAGCAATCATAAAATTTTACCTTCCCTTCACTTGCCTCTTGCCAAGTATATTGGAGCTGTGACTTTTTCCATTCCCTTTTCATATTTAATAAAAACTGAGCACACCACTGTTCAGTCACATATAAATATGTTTTGTTTTGTGATTATGAACTTGAAGCACCAGAATGTGTCAAACTTTTGATCTGCATAGAAATTAGCATATGCAAACAATAGGAGAAATGAAGGACATACCTACTTTGAAAATAAATTTCACCTTGAGATTTAGGAAGAGTAAAATGCATGAGTTTTTTTAATAGCTTTATTTATGCTCCTTTAAGGCATAACAAAATTCTCAGTATTCAGACAAGAGTGAACAGACAAATGTTCTCTAAAACCTAAAGAAACCTAAAGAAAGAAGCAGTACATAAAAAAAACCTGAAAGGAAAAAAGGCAAAACTGTCATCTGAATAAAATCAAGCATAGGCACGAAGCTTAGTGGAGTTGGAGAGATTTTTCTATTTATTTGCAGGGGTTGTGTGTAAAACCTTTACTATTACAGTGTATATACCAGGTGCTTTTCTGCTGCACCTTCTAATGAGTTGCCATTTCCATTTTCCAGCACTAAGGAATAAAAACTCAACAACCCAGAAGATTTTAAATATGCAGTAAGTTTAGCAGGGAAGTTTCTTTATTTGCCTTCTCCTTTGTGGTTTATAAATGGAATTCTGAAACACTTTTCAATATAAGCAGAAATTTAATTTTTAAGCTCAATTCCTTGAAGCTATGAGAATAGCAGGAAAAAATAATTAATATATCAAAATTCAGAAGTGTTGACTGAAATGTTAATCTAAAATGTTTGAACCAACACTGGTATTGCTACTTGACATGTTCACAACTTTTGGAAAGAATGCCTTTCTGTTGGAAAACAATGCACCCTTGAAATTAGGATTCCCTAGGAATGCTTTTGTTTTGTCTGAGCTTCCAACATAAATCAGGCAGGGAATTTGGGCAACTGAGAAACCAGCTTTTTGGAGGCTTGGATAGAAGGCCTTGCATTTGAAAGAAATATGCTGTAGGGGGGAAAGAAAAAGATTTTTTTTTTTTTTGTCTGAGTTCTTCTCACCTCTTCTTCCCATGCTCAACTTGGACCTTTTGTTTAAGACTAGTTTTCCTGCACTCACTCCAACAAAACTGGATAATTCGTATGATGGAAGCTTATGATTTCTATCTCTACCTTCATATCTTAAAATGTATTTGGTCTTTATCAATGCTCAAAGTATAAAATCATATAAACTTCAGCTCAGCTTTCTAGTTATGTTAATGGAAACCAATCACATGGTATTTCTTCCAAAATTCTCTCACTTGCAATACAAACTCTTCACTCCAAGATCCAGAAAGTCACTACAGAAACTCTCCCATAAGTATTTTTTAAAAGGAAAACACTAGAAAATATTTCCCATAAGACTCCTTTTTAGGGAAAAAACTGCAGTGATTTTACTACTCTATTAAAGAATTGTTAAAACATTAAACAAGGAAATGACAAAACAGCTTTGAGGGCACTGGAAGGAGCATGAGAAACTGAAAATCTTCAAAGGGATTTGAGCAGGAAATGCAGTGGTGCGAGTAGGAGACACATGCAACTCAATGGTCAAGGTTACAGCCCGAGTCCTAGAGAAAAAAAATAATGGGATCTCTGCCTACTTTTTTCCCATGCCTATTCATCATGCTACAGACTTGTGGTTCCTAGAAAGTTAATTCTAATGATTTTGATGTGGGCCTCTTTTTATTTTAATAACTGTTAAATTCCCAGAGCACATTCATGAGTATTTTTAACCATTATAACCGTGAGGATAGTCTTGCAGATACGACCCAAGCATAATTTATATGATCAGGAAATACACAAAAAATCAAAACAAGCTTACTGAGTTCCACGTTTCAGATAATCATATTTTTTGTTATTCTCACTCCTATTGGAACTGTTTGGAGATGACAAACACTTTGGTTGCTTAATCCTAAAGAGCATATACTTGAATATTTACACATTTACTCAGAATTTCTGTATCAAATATAAATTTGGAGTTTAATCTTCCATTTGTGAAAGTATAAAACAATTTTGTCTTTGAATGATGAGAGACTGCTTCACACATTATTTAGCTGAGTTTCTGGAAATGTGATATGTACCCTAATGGATTTGTAAGAAGAAAGGAAAGGTGGATATTAATGGAAAAAAGATGCAACCAAGCCAGATACACAGATGCTCTTTAGAGTAAGCCTGGTGTATGGAGCAGACATAACAGCTGAAGACAGCAAGTTTACTGAATAAAGCGAAGTCCTGTTACCATTGAATGAAACCATATCAGGTAACAATGTCTTGTTACAGATCTGCACAGCTACCCACGAAAATAGAGCTGTGTCTTTTTACTGTGATGGATGTGTTTATATGATCTATGGCATAATCTTGTAGCCCAGTAAATGTGGAGTTGCTGTTGCTTGTAACTGGTCACAGCATTGTGTTAAACTAACAGTGCAGAGTTCAACATCTGCCAGGCTTTGTCTGGGTTTGTCTTGGTCAACCTGGAGATTTTTTTTTTTTAGCTTGTTTAGCTGTAACAGCAATTATGTAATTGCTGCTAGATTATTATCTAGTGACCAGAGGGCTGTTACCTACCTTGTTTTAGCTTTTGCTTAGCTTTGTACAGTTGTGTGGCATAGTACTTAACATTACAAATATTTTTTAAAACTAATGCAAAGTAATTGCAAATATTCATTCCATGGAGAGTGAGCTGTCTGTGACCCTAGATAGGAGCAGAGGAGCACAGGCATGGGCAGAAGCCTTGGAAGTACACGAGGATATCAGGGGCCCTATAGCTCAAACCCAACTAGCCTGTGGTCAGATACTGGTCAGCAAAGGAATGCAGCCTTGGGAGCTGTGTAAAACCAGTATTAGGGATAATTAAGAGAGTGGAAATTATTCAACATATGTAAAACATAACATATATAGTGAATTCAGTTGTAATGTGGATGTGCAGACCAATTAATATAGAGCAGGGTGTAGAGAATGTCACTTGCTTCTGACAAATCAGTAGCAGTAGGGAAGGAATTTTGAAAAGGAATAGAAAAGCCAGTCTTGAAGTGACTTTTAAAATAAAAAAATAGTGACCTAGGCATACACAACATTAAATGGCATTGTTTAGTTATATATTTTTTCTTTTACAAAAACACTATTACTAAAATAATAATTACAAGAACCTGCTAGCTTTTAAGATATTGAAGGAATATTAAAATTTGACACTTATAAAACTAAAGGCTTGAACTGAGTGCTATGGAGGAGTTGAAGTGAGATAAATTTAGGTTTGGAGTATGCAGTGTTAAATATTGACTTGAAAAATCAGACACCTCTGAGCTCAGGCAAAGGTGTTCCCTGTGAGTTTAGATGATTACTCACTTAAGTACATTCTTGCATCAAGTGAGGGGATTGGATTATGTGGAAGAGGCAAAGCAGGAGCCTTTGGATTTTCAGTATCTTTCCTGGGCTCTGTCTAGATGTCCTCTGTTCTGTGACAACTGATCATGCTATGCAATCCTTTCTTTCTCTCCCACTTTCCAAGTCCATGATTACTTTCCATATTGGTTTTGCTCCACATTTGCCCACATTACTTTCTCATGGCCTTTAGTATCAATATCCTCTTTTTCTTAATTTCTCTTTGTTATCTTCTTTCTAGCTTACTAACCTATTCTTTCTTCCAAAGAAATAAGGATAAATCCTTGATCACTCTGCTTTGTATTTATGTTATTTTCTCCACATTTTATCTCTTTGGCCTGCTCAGGCTGCATGCTCTTTGCTGTGAAGCACTCATCTTTTACAGTGTTTACAGTAGTGAATCCTCACTCTTGGCAGGCCCTTCAACATTAGTTTTATGGTTACATTTAAAATAATTAGAGAGCAATTGCTTAATGGTATGTGTAAATATGAAGTACTTAAAGTACCAGTTTTGACTTTGAAGATATCATTTGAATAAATGAATATTCTTTAAAATTTGAATCGACATAGTGAATTGTTCACTAATATGCTGTGCCTTAATAATGAATGCTGTGATTTTAGATGCCAAACTTGAAAGTAGGACCCCTGATTATCAGATGTTCTGTATCCTCTGGAAAGCAGCTTTTAAGGATCTTATTGTGCCCCAAATCAAATGTTATCAAAATTACATTTATCTGTAAATTATTGGCCTACAAAATTGAGTCCCCTTCAAACTCTATTAACTTAAATATAACAATAACTACAGGATGTGATTTATTTGCCCATTTTCCCCAATTCCTTCTCTAGGAATTCAAAGTTGGTTCCGTCCTGCACTGGTTTAATCTCTACCTTTTCTGTTAGTTTTGAGTCATTGTTTCTCTAGTTGCAGAGCTGCATCTTTGCAAAGTTGAAGAAATTTGCTTTGTGGGCCTTGTTTATCTAGATACTTACTGCATGGATACCAGAAATGATGGTTGACTGGGGCAGTCTCTTCTTGATTCTAGGCTGTGTTGGACCACAACATACTATTTCAAAGAGAGGTGACAGTGGTGTTTCCTGCTCAGAACAAAGTCAAGCACAGCAGCATAGTGCAGAAGGACTCTTACAAAAATGCTCATTTTGTGGCAAAACTCTGGTACTCAAGCTAAAGCTCTGTTGTAGATCTCTGCTTACTGTAAGAGCAATTTCTAATGAATCTTTTCTCTGGCAGGTGTTTCTGCAGTGTAAATGGATCACAGTTGTGTTTTGGTGTTGCAGGAAACGGGAAAGCTGAGAAACGGGACTGACTGAACTGGTGTGTGATCTGAGGAGATTAGAGCAATAGGTGGCATAGGCAACAGGGTTTTAGTTTGACAGCTCCTTCTGGAATTGGCTCAGCCCTGTACGACTGCATTAGCCACACACAGATATCCCAAAACATCAAAGCATGGTTATTTATATCAACATTAAGCAGTCTTTGACAATTTTGATAAAGAATTATGCTTTATTCACTCTTTTCTATGTAATTTATTCCATTGGGAGAATCTTGTCATGATCCCAAAAAGCAGAATCCTGTGTGCCTTTCTGCTTTCTGAGTGAGAGATAAAGTGATTAATGGTAGCAAAGAAATTAATCCCGAGTGCATGAGTTAAACTAATGGGAGCTCAGCTGTTATACCTCTAGTAAATGGGCAGGGAAACTTTTAATCTTCCTGATGCTGAAGAGCCCTGCTTTATCATCCCCTTTGCTCTGCTTGTTTTCATTGTGAAATTCTCATTACAAGAAGTAGGAGCTGACATCTGCTGGAGAGAGTTCTTATGGATGACTGTTTTCCTGTTAACAGAGCAAAAGGGAGAGAGACTGCATTAAGATGCTCTTTTTCTTGGACTTGAAGGGGGAAAAACCAACAATACAAATTAAATAACTTCTTTATCCTTTGATGGAGGTTATATATACGTAAAAATTCTTATAACTCCATCCCTATCCAAGGTAAAGTCAGATCTGCTTAGATTTAATGAATCATCTAGTTTTTCTATGGGTATCCACCTTCAGGGTTGAAGAGAGATCAGAAGGATGGTAACTGGGATGAGGAATTGGAAGAATAGGCAGATTTAGAGGAAGGGAAAACTGAAGGCATTGAGAGATGTGAGAAGGGGTGACAACAGAAATGATTGGAGAGGGGTGTGTGCTAGAATGTGGAATGGTCAGATTGCACAGATGACTAAAGGGGAAATAAGTAAGAAATATCCAAACTTCACAGATAATTGCAAGGGGGCCTTTTGGGAAAGGGAATCTTGCAAAGCCAAAAGTACCTAGGTAACTATCAGTAATACCATATAAGATTGAGATGACCTTGGTAATGGGTACAAACAGTGCTGTGAGCTTTCCTGGATTTCACAGGTGATTAACGGGGAGTTAGGTGAGAGACGGTCAACTTCACAGATAATTGGAGGGCAGTATTGGGCTTGCAATACCAACAGAACTTAGGTAACCTTGCCAGTATATGGTAGAAAACTTAGATGACATAGATAATAGGATCAGAAACACCAAATGTGGGCATGGGTGTAGCAAAACTGGAATCCATGGGAAAAAGTATGTAGGATTAGGTTGTTCATCTGTAGGGAGATAAGGGCAGATGAAATTAATTGGGGAAAGAATAAGCATGGAAAAATAGAGAGGAGAGGAGATTAAAAGGGCTGGCTAAGTGCAAGCAGGCTGCTGGTCAGTACCCTTGCCTGCACTGCACGTTGTCACCACAACTTACCCTATCTTCTTACAAAGCTCTCTTCCTGGTTATTTTCTGGGTGAGTGTGTTCTCATCTGTGTGTATGTGCAGGCACACTACTGAACTTGTCTGTGTGTGTATCTGTGCCTGTGGTGCACATACTCAACCCTGCTGCTGGCCAGACCCACAAATGGAAACTGCATCATCCACCTGTGTCTGATTGGGATGGGAGGAGTCCTGGGCTGGAGCCCACCAAGCCAGGGAAGGGAACTCCCCTGCATCTCCAAGCTCTTCACAGCAGGGAAAACGTGACACGTTGTGTAGAGAGGGTAGGATTAAATGTGAATAAGCATTCCCTAGTAAATGCCCTGTCTCCTTGGACAGTGTACTGCATGCATCAGTAGTCATTGCCATGGCATGTTACAGAAATAGCTCCCCTCCCGCCCCTCCAGGAACTTAAATTCTTGCAGCTGGGTGCACAGGTGTGACAAACTAGCCTCAGCTCAGCAACTCAGGGCTGGCAGCTACAGGCAGACTCATTTCTTGCTATTGCTGTCTGTACTGCTAGTCAGATGGGGCTTGAAAGGGCTCCTGTTAGAGCCAGGTTGCCTCAGGACCTCTTCTCTCCACAGTGTGGCACAGGCACGAGTCTGTGCTATCCCTAGATATTCTCTGACTGAAGCATCTCGGTGTGCTGGAGGTAATAGGAGCACGTGAAAGAATTAGCAGTCACCAGAAATGAGCTGGGGAGGCAGGTAGGTGTGTTATGGTGGGTACTGCACAGGCAGAGGGGAGATCTCTGCATCAAGAGAGAGAAACGGGTTGGAAAAACGCAGGAGTTTGGGAGAGGACGTCATGCAAGAACACCAGGAACAGGATATGGAGGTTTGGAAGGCAAGTGAATTAGAGCAGCAAGAGCTTGGCAAAACTAAATATTGTATCTCATAATTCTATGTGCCCAAAATGTCAAAGATTCATCCTCTGCATGGTTAGGATCTTCTTCCAACCTTTTTTCTTTATAAAGGTCTGAAGCTTGTTCAAAAGGCACATGCAAAACACACTAAACCTCAGATCCAAGACTACTGCATTAATTCCATTTCCTCTCCTTATTTCCTTTAATTCACCTGAAGATGTTACATGTGTTTGTTACTCAAGTATCATGTACTGGGGACTGGTTAAGAGTGCCCCAGTATCCCAGTTGGAGGAATGAAAGAATATCTTAAGCTTCTTTTGCAGTGAGGGAATTCAATAGATATAAAATCTATTCTTGGCTTTGTCAAAGACTTATTTTGAGACTTAAAGCAAAACTTTTGGATGTGTTACCAGCTAAGGCCTTTTGTCTGTGCACTAGAGGAGAGAGGCTAATGCTTACTGATTTTGTTTGGGGTATTGGGTGAACATAAACCATAAAGGCATTATTACCTTATATCTAATGAGATGTGCATTTATTTTTTGTAGTAGTTCACTACTAAAGTAATTTATTTCTACAAGTCATTAGCAGCAATACTTGGTGGCGTTATAATCTCTTTATAGTTATTTCTGTTACTAGTATCTCCCTTGGAGGAGTCCCTTCTTACCTCTGTTAGAATTACTCCATGTATCCTAAAACATATAGAACAATAACTTTAGCTCATTCAGTGATACAATGTGACTTTTTAAATGCACAAAAGATGTGGTGATGTGCAGACTTCCTAATCATGATGTCAGTAACATAAGAAGAGGTCCTTTTTGACACTATAAATAAAAATGACAGTCCACTTAGATTCTTCGCATGGTTTGTCAGTTCCAATTCTCATCCGTGTTTCTAAGTATTCTCAAACATGTCGGGATCATAACATGCTTTGAATATCTTACAAGGTATGATTTAAAATCTAACAAAATCTAATAGAGACCTGCACTCCAGTCTTACTGCATATTGTACTTTAAGTATCAGCTATGCAGAAAAATCTCTTGACTGTCCATGGAGCTGTATTTTTTCTCATTGATTTCTACACATACAATTATGATATAAAACTATTTCAAAACCTATCAGCAGAGTGTTTCCACTCATGTTGTGGTAACTTCATAAATATTAGTGTAGCTGCAACATAGTTGAGAAGTAGGACATTTCCCTCCATGTCCTTCAATTTTGACCACAATATTGTCATTAGTAACAGTGAGATGTTTTGTTTCTGGTGTTAAAGGCATATAAAGACTGTCATTGTTATCTAAACTATGACCCAGCATAAGCCACGACTTTCCCTTTAACTGGTCTGGGAGATAAACTGGAACATATTTTTCAGGAAGAAACCAGATTTTATTTCTAAAGTCTGAATAATGGAGATGCCAGTGCACGCCTTGGTAAGGTGCTTCAGCAGCTCTTTTATTCTCAGGGGTAAAGAAAGTGTGACTCTTGTCATTAATTTTGCTGACGCTAGATAGTGTGGTATCTGAACATGCTGTTTGTTGTGATGATGCTGAAGATTGTCTACTAGATTAAATAAAAGCTGTTTCATTAGAAAAAAACTTAGTGTTTTGCTTCTTTAATTATGTAAAAGCTTAACTGGCTTTTACAAAGCTTTCCCATTATTTTTTTGTTCACTCTTAATAAGTTAAGAAATGAGAGCAAATTTGATATATTTCAGTTGAATCAGTGTTTTCATTTGACTTTGCAAAACCATCCAAAAGTTATCTTTAAACTGTCAGATACTTATGCTTTGAGTAAAGAAGGTCCTGGTGTGAAAAGCTGCTCTGCTTGCTTATTCTGTGGGTTTTTTCTTGCTGCAAAATCATATTTTGAGGAGAAAATTTAAAAGTAGAACAGAAATTTTAAGATGTTTATAATTAATAATCACTTTTCTACTCAAGGGTAGTTTTAGCTACATTTTAATACAGCTTGTTTCATAAGAGTAAAGTTAGGAGTAACATAGACCACAAGTCTCTTGCAACTGTCCACAAAAGCATTAAGTTCAAAAAATCTAAAGGTAAGTGTAACTTTAAATAAACACGAACTTGTTAAAGTAGGCATTGTTATGGCACCCGAGCAATCTTACTTTTCTCCTCACTGATAATTTAATAACCAGAAGATTCATTTTCCTAATGTTTCTAAGCTGGCTTGTATGATATTAACTTCAGCTAAATATTGGGCCCTCCCCTGTGACTCATAGCAGTGAAGTTATGCTGTCTTTGGGGAAGACAAAGGTTGCGTTGTAAGGAGGAGGGGCAGACAGAAACAGGTGAAAAGGGATCAAACCAGTGAGTTTTCAGGTTCCTTTTACTAGAAAAGAGTAAAAACTGGTTGCTGTTTCTAAGCAAGTTTTCTTCAATTTTTTTGCTGATGCTGCTAATTCTGTTATAGCAAGTGGTCATGAAGAAATATCAATTAATCCAAACATACCATATGCAAAAGAGTTAGTGAGTTCTAATTATATACAGGCTTTCCTGAAGAATGCATTATTCTGATATTAAGATTTGAAAATGTAGTGAGTTTGAGTAACCTAATACTGTGTTTTAGAAATAAATGCATTAATTATTTTACAAGTTATTTTTTTATTTCTCTATGAGAGTGGGAGATCAATGAATTTTTTATGCTAAAAGAAAAAGACTGATTCATTGCCTTTAGTGCAAAACTCAACTCAGTCACAGTTGTAAAGCCCCAGATGACAATTTGTCTGCTCCAGAAAGGAAAATCAAGAATGAGAGATTTGAACATCATCTGCATCTTAATTGAATAGGATTCAGTGCTATCTGTATTGGCTGATGAGGTTCCAGTTCTGCTTACCCACCTGGAAAGGTTACCAGACGACACTCATCTCCAGGATAACTTATTTTAAACGTTCATCTTTCCTCAGTTGTAGTTTGTCTCTTGAAACCTTGAAGCCATGCAAAAGAACTACACAGGAACAAACCAGTGTGGAGGCGTATGAGGCCTCTCCCAGAACTGGATAGCAGGTAGAGTTGAAGAAGCAAGGCAGCTGAGTTAATGAGGCCAGCATGCCAAACTGGCAACTCCACGCATACGAGTGTCTTAGAAATTAATTGCCTGGATAGAACAAAGTGATGGTATCCAAGCAATAACACTGTAGTAGCTAGCTATTTTGGCAAAAGGTTAATTAGATCAACTATTAATTTATTAGTATGTCAATGAATGGACTAGTTCTGATTATGCTTGGTCATTGTTGTGTATCAAAAGTCTTCAGATGAGTGAATAAAAAAGAAAAATGTATTAGGAGATTCATAGTCAGAGGAGGGGTGAGAAACTCCTTGGTAATGGGTGGAGTTTATTTTTATTCAGTGAGATTTTTTTTTAATTAGTGTATTTTGTATAGCTCTTTCTGCTGTTGGATAAGTACTCTGCTTTAACTTCTAAAGACAGCATACTAAGGTTTACTGCAATTGTAATAATGAAATGTAAAGTTAAAAGGTTAATTCAACTAAAATTAGCTTTATGACATAAATGAAATGTTAATAATGGCAAAAATGGTCTCTCTACAGTATGTGATGGTAGGTTGCCTGATTACTTCAGGGGGAAACTGACAACTGTGTGTTCTAAAATACAATTATATTATTTGTATTTAGAAAGATTTTATTTCAATCCTAAATATAAAAATATGTTTAAATTATATAACAATCACATTTTTTCTTTATTTAAACATGATTTTGAGCAGTTCTCTGTAACCCTCTCACTCCATAACCTCATAACATTTATTGCTATATATTTTTATTTCAAAAGCAGTGCAGCTGTAGAGAAGCAAACAATACAACAATAGTATCTTGTAAAAGAAACTGATATTTCATATTTTTCCATCTCAGTTTGATTCAATGAAATTGTTGAATGGGTCTTTTAAATGTGCCAGAGCAGCACTGGGCAACTGAGAGGTGTCCTCCAGCTAAGAATAAAATCATTACAATGTGAATAATAATTCCAGTGAAATATGATTTTTAAAAACTCAACATTATGCAGTTGATTCTAGCTTTTAAATGCAGCTGTGTTCTTCTGATTTACAAATAAGATCTTATAAACGTCCTAAATTCAGTTTTAAAGCTGATACTGTACTTGATATTGGAAATTACAGTTAAAAATTGTAGCAGGGTAAGCCTAAGTTGCTTTTCTTGTTCAAGAATACTCTGTGGCACCAGTGTGCTCAAACATTGTATAACTAAATATTTCTAATTTAATTTAGGTTCTAAACATCCTTATTCTAGACTAGCTGTCTCTTCATGTCTGCATGTGATTGATTTACGTGTGGGACAAGTGTCATACACTATATTTACTAAGTTCTCAAAAAAGGAGGACTGCTTCAAGGGCTACTGTAATAATCTTTTTTCAGAATTCTTTTAAGCATGAAAATGAAATGTGGATATATCCTCTTTTGTTTTCAGTGTTTCTGTCCCATATGGGCTAGACATCTGCTGTCACTGAGCAGAAGGCTGATGCCAGTATTAGAGTCAAAGCATAACACCACATGCAGGAGACTCACTTCATTGTTCTACCTTTCATCTGGGCAACAGCTTTCTGCGTTATTGCAAGATGACAATAACATTCCAAGATGTCTATATAGTTTGTTTAATTATCTCAATTTGGTATCTTTTGCAAGTAAAATGTGTGTTTTCTTCTGTCATCTCAGAGAAAAAACTCTGGATGGAACAGCTGATAGGTAGCTAACTTTCAAAAAGTCGATAATTCTGAGCAATGAATATTTTTAATACATAATTTTTATTATAAAAAAGAAGATATATTTTATGTGTCCATATTATTTTAACTTTTCACTCTCATTTTCTTCTAAAAATGGATTAATTCATCTCTTTTTCCAAACTGAAGAACACAAAAAGAAACAGAAAAGAACTGATGTATATGTTCCATGTGTAGTCACATATAGTCATTCAAAGTACTGCAAAGGTTTCTAACAGATATTCATTGCCATCCATGTTCACAAGTTTCACAGAGGTATTTTCCAATAGTCATGTTCCTAGTAGTAAAATCTGGACTGCTGAATTGTGTGCTTATACTGTTATTACCTCCTCTTGCTATAAAGGGAGTTCTTTAGTGGATAGTCTTGACCAAGTTTCCCACTGGTTTAGTCCCTTCTCATTGTAGTCAGTGCGATCTGAAAATATTCAAGCTGCTCCCCTACAATTCATAGAATCACAGAATGGTTTGGGTCAGAGGGACCTTAAAGCTCGTCCAGTTCCAACCCTGCTGCCATGAACAGGGACACCTCCCACTTCTTCCTCAGATCTCATCTAAAGCTACCCTCTTCCAGTTTGAAGACATTACTCCTTGTTCTATCACTATCTGCCTTTGTAAAAAGTTCCTCCCCAGCTTTCCTGTAGGCCCCCTTCAAGTATTGGAAGGCAGCTATTAGATCTCCCTGGAGCTGTCTCTTCTCCAGCCTGAACATCCCCAAGATTATCAGCCTGTCCTCACAGGAGAGGTGCTTCAGCCCTCAGAACATCCTCATGACCTCCTCTGGACTCGTTCTAACAGGTCCATGTCTTTCTTGTGTTGGGGGCTCCAGAACTGGACACAGCACTCCAGGTGGGGCCTTACAAGAGCAGAACAGTGGGGGAGAATCACCTCCCTTGACCTGCTGGCCATGCTTCTCTTGATGCAGCCCAGGATGCAGTTGGCCTTCTGGCTGCAAGCGCATATTGCCAGCTCATGTTCGACTTCTTGTTTGCCACCACTCCCAGGTCCTTCCCTTCAGAGCTGGCCTCAAGCCACTCATCGCCCAGCCTGTATTTATGTTTGGGATTGCCCTGACCCAGGTGTAGGACCTTGCATTTGGCCTTGTTGAACTTCATGAGGTTTGCACAGGCCCACCTCTGAAGCCTGTCAAGGTCCCTTTGGATGGCATCCCATCCCTCCAGCGTGTCAACCGCACCACACAGCTTGGTGTCGTCAAGCTGTGTGGCGAGCTTTGTGACCTTTTGTTTCAGTTCAGACAGGCATTACTATGTGGAGACTACTGTTGCATCTTTCAGGCTTTTAGAACCACTAATACAAAGATAAATGAAGGAATTACTGAAGAAAAATGTGTAAATACTTGTATTTTTCTAGGTTTTTACAAAAATGGCTTTCAGCTACTTGATTTTTTTTTCTGCACAAGTTTATATGATAAATTATCATACCTCCACAATAAACACCTACTCTGTGCATGTATTCATTTGCAACTTCTGCCATTTTCCTGCTCCGTTTTTCCACAAGAAGATAGACATTGATACAGAAATGAAGAGATAGAAGGTAGTTTGGAGGAGCTGCTGGAAAAAAGCATTTATATTTTCAAGGAAAGATTGACTTCTAACAGTCTCTGCTTGTCAGTGATGTGAATTAAGTATGTTTTCTTAAAAGTAAATTGAGAGTTTTGATCCATTTTGATGAAAATAGGAGCTTTTTGATCTCTGTTGGGAACCAAGTTTCTTCAGTTGAGGTATTATGTTGGGCTGATGCTGCTAAACCATTTCTAGGATGTGAGCTTGGCATCAGTTTGGACCGTTATTCATGGCATGTTGCCATGCAGACTTTAGACTAGTTGCTTTTGACTTCTGTCTGCTTCCAGAAGTGTTTTGTAGCCATGACCAGCACAAACTGGAGTTACTAGCACTTGCAAAGAAACTGGCAAATATTGCTGTACTGGTCATGCTTGGACATTTGATCCTAAATACTGGATGATGCCGTTTCAGTGATCTCATTGCTGCAGTTTTTCTAGTGGAGTCATTGGGAAGAAAGGCAGTGTAGTGTAGGGAAAATAATCCTGCAGATGAGGCCCAAGCAATGAGCTACCTATGAACACAGGTAAAATAAGTGTCTACATCTGCTCCTGCACATTTTCCTGCTTTCTTCATGCTATTTTTAACAGCTGCCATTTAACTTTTTATCTAAGGACTTCTCATCTTTTACATCTTCATTGTTTTGTAACTTTAAAAATAACCTGATTATTATTTTCTTACAGGAAGGTTAACTGTTTATTAGTGACAGAATTCATTTAGTATTTTCTTCCAGCCTTTTGAAAGAATAATAATCCTATATCCTTATACAGAAGAGAAATTTCTATGCAACATAGGACATTAAAGATTTTTTTCCCCTAAGCTGGAAAGTAATGCAATGCTGTACATAGGTATATGTACTAGCCATTGATTTTTCATCCTTAGGTAATCCCCAAGGAAACCCTTGCAAGTAAAAATAGAAATGTGAGGCTTTGATTTACTCTCTGACAGGTTCCATGAGCTGCTACAGACAAGTATCTCTAGCAGGATGTCAGCTGCTCATGGCTTAGACCTCCCCATTTGTCTCCTCTGGAGTGGATTACTGCTTACACTGTCAGTGGGTACATCAGATAGCCATTTAGAAATTGCAGGGACTGCAGATTGAAGCAGTTGACTGCTTAGTGTGTTCTCTCCAGAAAATACCACTTAGGCCTGCATTTCCAGGAATCGTGCCAGTTTCTTATTGATTTGTAAGTGAAGTTCATGGTGTTAGCTGGTTCTCATTCCTTGTGACAGTTGTAAGCACATGGTGTTGGAAGGAAGAGCGGGTCAGAGCATGGCTCTGGAATATGCTGGTCTACACAGGCCCACTATCTCTTCTGGGGAATGCTTTCTGAATGAGTAAAGAAGTGGTTTTATATTCTTTTGTTTCCAGTTTGGGATACACTGAAGAGTAAATTCTTAAGTCTTTGTCCTAAATCGCATGTATTTTTAGTAGTACTTTCTGCAATATCAACATTTTCACCAGCATATGTGGAATAACTACTTACACACTATGAACATCTTTGATTGGCAATAATGCCAAAGTTACCTGCTGCTTTTTTACCTTGTGTTGTGACATCTTCAGATGTCAGAAATGGCAGGTGTATCAAGCATGAAAAGTATATAAACAGGCTAGTCCAGGATTTGATAAAATGGCATCACAAAATGGTTTTGTTTTTTTTGAGGCCATTATAACAAAACAGGAATTATAACAGCACTCTGATGTCAGAAGTGTTTGTGCTCCCAAAGATACCATTTTCATGTATGTGATAGGTTTAACCTGGCTAGCAGACAAACATGGCCATGTGTTCACTCTTTTCCCCCAGGGATCAGGGGAGACAACTGGAAGGGTAAGGGAAAGGAGACTTGTAGGTCCTAATTGAAATAAAATAATAATAACAACAACAGTAACAATAGAATATGCAAATAAGTGATACACAGTACAATTGCTCACCACCTGCTGACTGATGCTCAACCTGTCCCAAGCCAGCAATCCCAGAGCAGAGACAGTCTTGAAACTACAATCCTGGAAGAGTGAGCCCAAGAGGATCCCCATGTTCAGGACAACCCTCATTAATATACTGAACATGACATGATATGATATGGAGTATCTCATTGGCATATCCAAATGACAATTTGGATTTTGCTAATTACTATGCTTTATCTCTCTGCCCTGTCCTCTGCACTTGCAAAACAAGTCCTTCCACTTCCAGCAGCATCTAAAAATGAGTGTTATCAACATTTTTCTCATAACAAATCCTATATTGAAACCAAAACACAGTGTTTTCTAGCTACTAAGAAGAACATTAACCCTATCCTAGTGAAACCAGTACAATAGATCTTTTCAAATTACGAAGCTTTGACTAGATGAAATCAGTCAATATCTTATTGCACCTTAGAGGAGTCAGTTATGAGTCCACTTCATGTATCTATGCCACTTTTTCTGTTTCAGCTGACCATAGTGTTTTCAATTTCCTGACCTGAACTGGCACTTAGCATTGCTGAGTGCTGCTGACTCTCAAACCAGTCCTTCACTTTTCTAATTTAATTTCTGACTTTTAATACTGTAATTATCCTGAGGACATCTGAGTGACTTAATTTATGGAGATAAATAAGTTTCTTTTTTGAATGAAATCATTAAGGTCTTTGAGCATATTGTGGTCTTCGGGAGGCAACACAAGGATAGTAATGCATTCTGCCAGCAGTGGCATTTGATAGAAAATTGGAGGATGTATTTAATAAAAAACAAATTTTCTGATGTGACTTAAGTATTTTGCTAATACAGTCAACAAGGCCAATAAAATGTTAGAAATTATTTGCAAGTAATGGAGAAGAAAACAGAAAATACTTGTCATGTTATTGTATAAATCTGTGAATGTCTCCTTAATCTACCAGCTCAAGAAGTTGACAATATTGACAATATGTAGAGTAGAGAACTGTGAAGTGCAGGGAGAAGGACAATAACGCAGCAAACGTGTGGAATAGCTTCTCTGCTAGAAGAGATTAAACGTTTGCAGAATTTCCAGCTTGGGAAAAAAAAATACCAGAGGGCAAATAATGCAATATTATGAGTTGCCTGGAGACAGTGAACAGGAAATAATTATTTATTATTTCTCACCATACAAGATCTAATTAGGAAGATGAAATAAATTAATGTAGCAGACTGATGAAAACTGGCAAAATACGGCCGTGAAATGTGTTCCTTAAGCATCTGCTTCTGCTACGGTCACAGTCAGGGTTCAAGGCTTTGGTGTGGCTGTTCTAATATCATGCTCCCACTGTGAGGCAGAGAAGTGATACTATACTCAATTTATACAAGCCTGAACTGAATGCTCAAGATCATGATGGGAATTTGAGCCAGTGCACTACTTTCAATCTAGGTGTTTCTAAATCCTATGTTAGAGCCTTAGTTGGTGTATTGTGTTTTTCTTTGTGTTTTGAAGAAAGAAAAAACTCCAAAAATCCTTTGTTTGAAGAAAAACCCTAGGTTGTTGGGGTGCTTGGGATGTTATTGTCTGAGTATTATGAAAACTAGTAGTTTAATAATTAACTGCCTTTAATTATACAAGTGCCTGAATGATATAGAATCTACTGCTGAAATCTGTAATACTTCATGTTCCAGGTCATATCATGACATGCATGACTGAGTGCCTGAAATCAGGCTAGAGGTCTAAAAATAGAATGTAAATGTATGAAGGGAAAGATAGGTCAGTGAAATTTTAGAATAGAGGAAAACTGTTTCTCACCAGCTATTTAAACAAAGGAACATAATAAACTTGTATTTATATGTTCTATTTATGTCCTATGGGGAATTAATTCAGTTTGCAGTCTCATTTTTTGTTTCAGGGTTACCAGGCACGTTTGCTGGGAATACTTTTTTTGTAGGTTTACCTACTCAGAGTATTGGAAACCTACCTAGTACACTTTGGAGCAGCTTTGTATTTATTTTATTTTCGCATGACAGTGTCTATTATCTTCAAGAAGGTAAAAGGAAAAACTACAGATTGTTGTTTACTGGTATAAAGTTAGTCACACCTGAATTCAGCTTGAGGGACCTTTGTGCTTGTGAAGAATCTCTGCCCAGACATTCTAGAGTAAGAATCTCTAAGGGTAAAGAAGAGTCTGGCTTCCCCTAGTGAAAACACGTGTAAACCCTTATAGCTTCAAAAGTCAGGAAATCATCAAGAGAGGCTAATTTTGCTGACAGAGCCTAAGGCGAGTAATATTTTAAGCACGATCAACATAACGCATTACCATTTGAAGTTGGATTGTCCATAGGGATCTCACTTCTTTGTACAAGAATATGAGAAAATGATTATAAAATGATACTAACAACAATCAGGAAGGATGAAAGTGGGTTTTTTTGTTTTGGTTTGGTTTTTTTAAGTAGAAATGTGGAGGAGGAGGACAGTAATCTGGATTTTTGAGAAAAAAACCAGTTCTCATCTTAATGTGAAAGTTCAGTGCTAAGAAGAAGTCAAAAATATGAATTAGGAAACGGAGCTATTACTGCATGAATATAGCAGGAAAAGTGTAAAAAAGTGCATGGAAAAGAAAATAAAATACATTAATTATAATACCCTATATTATTAATCCTGATAATGGACTGACATATATAGATGTAAGTACTGATAATTATTAATTTACTGAAATATATATATACAGACTGATAATTTTTTATATATACTAATAATTATTATCTAAGTAGTACTTAAATGCATTACAATTATGGGCCTGACTGGATCATTAACAGCAAAGATTGAATTACCTGAAAGTGTAAGCCTTTGTTGTCTGAGCTAAGAAATGTAATTCTGTTAAGTTTAAGAAAAAGTATGTAAAATGTGCAATTTTTTAAATCTAGAAGGAGAGGAGATGACTTGAAGTGGATATCGATGTTATATTCTATCGATGGTACTTTCCAACCTGCGAGCAAATTGATGCTTATATGATTATCTGATGATATATGCATCCACACAATTTTAAGGTGTTCATCTTTTTGCTTGTCTAGAAAAATCTAAGTGCGATGTTGCTATTCAAACTCATTATTCTCAGTCTGTGGAACAGGAAATGTTAGGAACAACTGCTGTAGATCTTTTTACAGACAAGGTCTAATTTACAAATAAGTTCCCTGCTTTAAGCGTGTGAGCAGCTTCATCCTGAAACTTTAGACATATTATTTAGAACTATGAGCATAGTGATTTTGTATCTTACTCTATTTATTATATTAATTTATATTACATTTTCACTGTAGAGATTTAAATAAAATCAAAATTTGATGTTAAATCTTCCTCCCTCCCCTTTTCTAGTTTTTCTGCCTCGAAACAAGATGGAAACAAGGTAGTATCAAATATTTCAAGGTTACTTTGACATCCTAAAATCTTCTAAGGTGTTTGGTATGTCTAAATTTGCACTAGAATTTCTTTTGAACAACTATGGCAGTTTTAGTCAAGAGATTATTATTATGAGAAGAAAGAAAAAGAAAGAAGGAGGGAAAGGGAAAGAAGAAAAAAAATCCCTGGCCTCTAACAACACTCTCTACTTAATCCTGTATTTCTCTTGTTATCTCTGACCCTTGTAGAGAAATCTTCCTCTGAAGTTTCTAGTCATGCTGCCTTCATTTTCACATTAAAGCAATCCTGTAACAGTCAACATAACAAGAACAGCATCCATGAAGAACATTACTATACTGAGAAAAAATTAATTACTGCATTCTTTGAGATAAGCAATAAAAATGTTGTTGCATTTTATTTTTCCCCCCAGGTATTCTGACTTTGAATGCCATACAGCTGAAAATGTTGACTCTGGTAATCATAGATTTTTTTTTTTTTCAATTTTTTTTTTTTTTAAGTGAAGAGAATGGCCTGAAGTCTGTGTGGTCGACTTTGCCTTGTGTTTTCTGAAGCGTAGCCTCATTTGAGGAGGGGTTTATCAAACAGGTTGCTGGACAGTTATAGAGGAAGGCAAGAAAGGGCAATATAATATTTGAAAACAGGAAATTGTTCTTGTACAGCGCACATAAATGGCTTGCATCAAACTTCTGTAATCTCACATTTTAAGTGGAATTTGCTAGGATAACATTTTATAAAAATAATTGGACATGAATGTAAGATTGAGTCTCAGTGACATAAGAAAGAAATGGTAGAAGGCATTTTTACTTTCTTCTGAAAATTTGTAATATCTGATATGGTACAACAGAAGTAAATGTGTTGAGGAGGGAAGATTTCTTTATTTCAGAATTAATTTTAGTTGCTGAAAATAAATTATTTTGAAGCATAAAACCTGGTTATTAAAACCAGCAAAAAGATATACTAATTTCTCCTTGTCCTATTATGGAAAATAACCCAGAATCCATTGCAGTATTGCTAAACTCAGTGGTATTTATGGCACATAGACACTTTTATTCAAGACAATTTTTTATGTAGTTTATATGTCCATTGCTTCAGTGAAGAGTAGAGAGATGCTGAAAAACAACATGCAGTGATATATAGATTTTGTATTTGTAAAAAAAAAAAAAAAAGTGATCTACTTCTTTAAACTGAATAAGTAATTTTACCCACATCTTTATTGCCATGCCACTGTTTGACTCTGTACTTCTGAACAGCACTATTACACATATCATAATAAAAACTTCCCTCAGGCAAATCCACCACAAGTTTGGGGAAAGTTATTTTGGCAGATTATTTTTTGTCTGTGTTTCTGTGTGTGTGCTGTAAATATTGTCATTGTTATAAGGCTTTGCAAAAAAGTATTAATCTGCTCTTTCATTTTCTTTCATGTTAGATTGCTTTATGGTCCATTAAAAGAGATTGCTACTTGCTACTGAAAGCTGCTACTGCAGTCTTTGTTTACTCAGCTGAATTGTAGCTTGTTTGTAGATACTATATATTGTGAGACCATCTTGTTATATGTATTAATCCAGGCTAGGGTGCTTAAAGGTTGTGGAGGTGACTAATTCCTATTGGTGTTTCAGTCTTTACAGAACTACACAGTGAGATTTCAAATTTCAGGACTGCCCTACAAGAACTACTTCTGGTTGTGTTTGTGTGATGTGTGGGTTGGTTTTTTTCAGTTTGTTGTTGTGTGTCGTGTCCCCCCCTCCCCCCCCCCTTTCTTTTTTTTCAAGCTGGATGAGTGAGGCTTTCCTGCACAAGTAACAAACTAGAGGAAAAAATGAGCATGTGAACGTGACTCATGGTCAATACTTGTTTGGTAGAAGCATTTTAGTTGGTCTGCACACTCTACTTGCAATTTGTCTTGTTGGGGAATTCCATTCTAGATCATATTAGTTCACCTGAAAGTGGCCTGTACAGACATTGCAGGTCTTGAAAAACATCTCAGATAATGATGCAGTCTTTTGCACAGGTGACTCAAATTCACGACTTCCCAGCAGTCTGCTTATAGTAATGTCCTGTAGTGTAAATCAACCTGAGATCAGCAAAGGCAAGTAAATGTTAGTGAAAAATTGTTGCATGTTGGAGTTCTTTGTAAAACAGACATGCTGATGGTCCTTTTAAAATTAATATATGCTTAATGATAATGTTGGACATGACTGGATTTACTTTTTACTGTGCCTTAGATAGAGCAATATTAATGATTTTAAGAGTTAGAAAATATTGTATAGGTTTACAGTCATCAGAAGTTACTAGATGTTGGAGGAAAATGACTTTCATTATGAAATGATCAGTGAAACTTGTCAGAAAGGAAATGATGAAGCCGATACTTTGCTGAAATGCTTTGTATGATCTCATTGCTGGCTGCATCATTGCAAGTACCACAACATATTACATTTTTATATGTTTATTATCCATGACAGTAACTGTTTCTTGCATGGCTTTCCAACTGGTATGTTTTGTGATGATTCATGCCAAGTTGCATCAATTTAACTGTGTTACCTCCTTCAGTGAGCTATGAACTGACACATGCCATTGTAAGAGAAGCTGAAAATTTTAGGAAAAAACAATATTCTACCTAGGCCTAGTGATTTGAAGAAAAAAAGGTTTTATTTTTCCTCCAGGAACTTCTGAGCTTTCTGTGACTGAAAGATAAATTTGGAAATCGCTTTATTATTCAAGTATGTCTAAAGTATAGGAGCAAAACCCAGACTTGATATCCGTTTATGTAATTAAATGTATTTCCAATTGACAGCATGTCTGAATGTAAATGAGACAAATATGTATTGGGCAATGTAGAGAGAGGTGTAAAAAGTTCTGTGTAGAAATATTAGAAAAAGATGTGAACTGAAACTTTCTCTTCACTCGTAGCTTCCCTTCCTGTTAATTTTTGCACTTTATGTTTAAGTATGATTACAAATTGCATGTGAGCAGTTGCTTTATAAACCAAGCATTGCAAGTTTAGTTTGATTTACAATTGCAGTGGACTTCCGTGACTGGGAAGGGTTTGTATCCATAAGGTGGAAAGGAACATGAAAGAAGTCCTATGCAGTGACTAGAGTAATTAGTTTGGTCTTTCTCTCAGGTGTTAGTTCTGCTGTTAAATGTTAATGCTTCTATACTTACTGTTCCTGTCTCTTGGAAGGTAGGCTATTCTGTACCTAAAAGTGAATGCAAAAAAATCTGTGTCTTAGTAATGGCAAGATAGCACAATCTTCCCTGGCTCCTCCACTGGCTATTGCTCTTTGCAGCTTTTGTTACACGGAAAAAGCCAGGGGTGAATGAGAATTAGTCTTAGGCTTTAGTGACAGGGTAAAGAAGGCAATTGCTACTAAAAATACTCTAAACTCCATGTCCTGTTCTACTAGGACATTTCAGACTATCCCTCTGAGCTGTGAAAGAAATTTAGATTGGATGCCCATATTGGATTTTCTTTCAGAAACTGAATGTATTTAAACTGAAAATGTTGGAGTACAAGTAAATCCAAAAATTCTGTTCAGTTTATAACATTCTCCTGAGTCTGTGTAATTCTACACCTTTATTTTATTCTTCTAGGGATACATAATGTGAATAAAAATATCCATTTTTATTTGTTAAAAACATTTTCTGAGAGAGAAGGAAAGGAAGAAGCTTCTCTTTCATTATTGAAAGCCAAGCAGAAAGTGAGTTACTGCTGCTTTAGAAACACCAAGAGGTATGAAAGCCTCTTATGAATATTCTCTTGTCTTGGAGGGATAGAAAACCTGTATCCATATTTCTTCCCTCCCTTCTCATATTCAGGATGACAGCCTCATCATAATGTGGTGGGGAAATTTGTCATAATCAGAGAAACTCATCTCATGGCTCAAACTCTTTCATGAATATTTATTTACTTTCCAGTGGAAATTTCTGTTTCTTGTCAAAAAGAGAGTTAACAATCTTAAATATCTTTTCCTGACATCTTGATATCTTTGTTCCCTTCTTATTGTAAACTGTATTTTGTTAGCATACTAATGTTATCCCTAGCTGACCTCTTAAGACAAGTATCTTGAAATTTTATTATGCTACCTGGGGTTTTATTTGTCAGTCTGAGACTGACCTTCATGCAAAGCTGAGAAAAAATTAGCCTTTAGCCAATGCTAGCTTATTTTACTAAAATTAAAATTTAAGGTCAGTCTTTTTCTAGAACAGTGTGTGTTCCTATGAAAGATTCTATTAGGAACAGATTACTGTATTGATCATGTTGATTTAGTGCTTCACTTAAGTTTTACATTAAAAAAGAATATATATTTTATTTCACTTACATCTCAATTTCTATTTTGACCTAGTAAAATTCAGGTTTTCATCTTGTCACTCTTCCTTTTTTTCTCTGATAATCAAACTTCACAATAATTTGTCAGAGGTCTGAAATTACATGAAAGGTGTGATGGAAACCGAAAAGGATGAGCATGCTGACATCACTGGCTGTCATTCAATCATTGCTGATCAGAACCTATAGCAAGAGGGTGGCCTACCTCGCTTCTATTGCCAGTCCCTCAGTTTGGATATTTGTGACCTTGAACCATGTCTAGCTAAACTGGGAATCTACCTGTTACTTTACAAGGTACATAACAGCACAAGGAATTTTCAAGGTAATTTATTAATTATTTCTGCATTCTTCATTACACAATCAGTAGATTCTTCCAATTAATCTTTCTCCATTTTTTTTTTTAACTTCATTCTTTTTAGTAGAAATTTACGTCATTCTGAAACAGGTTGCTCAACATTTCTGCTGCAGAAGTGCTCACTGGATTGTAATTCCTAGAGATTCCTGTCACTGGGCTGAGATCCTGATTTATGGGGCTAAGTGACAAAATTCAGTACAGTCCAAGTTTTTATCTGTTTCTAGGAATAGTTTCAGAAAAAATGGAATACACATTTAATGGGACATTGCAATGTTCTGAAAATAATTATTTTTCTACTTCAGAACAAAATCTGAAAATTCTGTAGTTTACTTGGGAATGCAAATACCAAAAGGAAGAAATTAAAAGTGCAAAAAAGTTGCATTTTCCATAGCATTAAATGCTATGATGAAACCTGACTCTAAATAAAGCTTTTGTTTGTTTGTTTTGTTAAAGTGAATGATGTCTGGGGGAGGGTGCAAACAATAAAATGATTTCCTTTAACATCATCATAATCTAAAAAATCTTCCAGATTTTGAAGATTTCCATATGGTTACATTTTTATAACCTGAGATGTTCCTTTTCAACATCCACTTTGGTCATTGCATGGGAACAATAAGGTAGAAAGGAGTGTGTATAGATTCATTGGTTTATTTTGGGAATCACTAGATACAGCAAAGTGATAACTCTGTTTTTGTATTATTTTCTTTATATTTTTTGCACCCTGTTGGAAATTCTGTCAATACTCAGTCTTTCATAACTTTTTATTTATCCTGTTTTATTCTTGCTGTTCACATAGTGCCTGCACTTCTATTATGCGATGAATATTTTTCAGCCTATTGTTTTCAGAGTATAATTGTCATTTAAAATAGGAATAATTGTCATTAACATGCTTTGCTCACACTTAGTTTTAATAAAAAAATATATTGAAGTTGTCTTGAAATAATTTAATTATCACCAATTGAACTTACAGTTGTCATTTAAAAACTGTATTACTAAACCCTACTTGTATCTTTTATGTTTTCATTCCTTATGAAATTAATTTATATTAAAATTATATGTAGCTATCATAAAAGTGGTTCACATCCTAAATGTAACCTTATTCAACATAAAAGTATTATGAACTGCCCATGAAAAACATTATGAAAAGCAAATTTCATCATTATCTTTAAAAGTCAATGGAGATTTGTGAAGTGAGCCTACTAACATTTTGCTTAGAACTTGACAGAGACAGAACAGAACTCAAGAAAGACTTGTAAATTAATATTTATTAATGTCAAACTTTCATATTTTATTCATGTTTTATTCTACAAATGTAGGAATATGATTGGTATTCTACAAGGAAATTTGAATCAGCCAACAACATAGCAAAAGCTGTCATAAAGTTCACCAAATCTGACTTTTGATGTTAGTACAATTTCCATATAACCTTTTCAGAATTATCAGTACTGTTATGTTAGTAATTTATATAAAATCTATTTCTGTGACAACTGAAGGGGAAAAAAGAAAAAAACAACAAAGCTTGCAAATGAACTTTTTTTTGTAAGGCATTTTGTATCCTCAAAATATCAGAAAAGAAGCAGAACTGACATTCTCCCCTGTGCAGTCAGCTCTATTCCCTCCCAGGTGTGCTGATCACTTGGAAAAGGATCCAAATGAGCTGACTTCGAGAAGAAAAATTCTTAAAAATGTAAATTACTGTTTAGAAGTACATTATTGTTCAGAAAGAACATACATCAAATGTTGTTCTACAAAGATAAGTAAATTTACCTGATACCAAGTTAAAAACTCAAATGTGATCCTTTCACAAGGTTTGCATATCCCAATATGTATTTATAATGTGCCATTACACATTATATAGAATTTTCTTAATATAAATTCATAATACTAGGTGAAGTGCTATTACAAAGCTTTCAGTTGAAAGAAACATAAGAAAAATGAGATGAAAAATAAAAATTGTAATGATGCTAAGTTTAAAAAAATCTATTCTGCTTTAAGATACTAATTTGCACTTTACAGGTGAACTGCAGGTTACCTACCTGCTTGTACACATGCATGCATCTTTTATAACAGTTATCATGCATCCTGATCACTCTAAGGTTTGTGTAGCACTTTGAATAAGATGTCTCAAAGTCCCAAGAGGTCCTAATTGTCATGATCTATGAAAATAGTTGTAGTATGAAGTGCTTACACTGAGATGAAGCAGGTGATGAAATTAGTAAGTCCCCACAGTTTACTGTCCTTTATGTAACGAAGCTCAAATTTTGGCAACTGAGTAAACACTGGAGTTATTTGCAGACTGTTGGTGCTCAACCTGGAATGCAAGACTGCTCAGAAGGAAATTAAAATCTAATGAGCTTGTAGCAGCAATTCAAAAGGCAGGAAGATTCCCTTTAATCCTTGAAGCATTTCTCTTAAACTGGGGACTTGTGCTTCTCGGCAATTAGTATGGATGGTATTTGTAATGTCTGCTAATTTATATCAGTATGTTTGGCAAGTTCCTCTCTCATCGTGTGAGTTCTAAATGACCAGCATTCTTAATGAAAAAGGGCTGCTTCTCTGAGTATTTTAAATATAATTTTCCCTAAGGATTTTGGTCTTTTAAAAATCAGTTTTCCTAAGAATTTTGTTAGAACTAAGTTTATTTAAAGAAAGAAAATTAATTGGTTTCTGAAATAAGGAGGAGGAGATATTAATTTAATGCTTTAGGACATCCACTGGATCTGTCAGGAAGCCTTTGAAAATTCACACTCAGGGCTTTCTGTCAGAGTAGGGCAAATTTCATAACTTCTCCACAGTATACCCCCATGATTTTGTGACAAGTTATTTACCTGGAAATATAAGCTCTCCTACTTTGTCTTATGACTTTTTAAAAAGTCTTTCAGAAAGCCAGACTGACTCTATCATCTTGATCTGCCTTTTATACCTATAGATTCATTCAAGAAACTCCAATGTATTTGTGAGACAAGATTTTGCTATTAACTTATTCCTTTCAGTGTATCACCTTTGTCCATATATCATGGGCAAATTATTATGTATTTTATCTCCTACCCCTTTTCCCAGTAAGTCTGACAGTCCTTCTGGCTGGTCTGTTCTCTGGAACCATCTGAGACCCTTCTCAAAATTTAGAATTACATTTGCCCTGACTCAGAGGCAGTTTTAATGAAAAGGTTATTGTCAGTTGTTCAAACATTTAATCTTTGAGTTCCTTTAGATGTCTTAGATGAATATCATGTAATTCAGACAACGTACTAAGACTGTTTTCTGTTGGAAACTTTGTCACACAGAAATATTTTATTAAAATGTATTTTTAATTGTAATGGAACCAGATACTGCATTAGTGGAGAATAGTAATTTTGCCAGTAAATCTAGGAGGACAATCAAGGGGTGTTTAAAGAGAAAATATTTACTGAATAAATTTGAAGTAAAGAAATTTGAAGTAAAATACCAGTGTCCAGATCTGTCATAAGAAGGAATAGACTTAAATTGCATAAAGGGAAGTGTAGTACAACAGAAAACATTTAGGATTTCTCCGGGATAGATTGTTCTGTCCTTGAAGGCTTTTACCTACCAAGGACAGAGTAGGCATATGTCTGCTGGGGATATCGCAGGTAAAACTCACATTGCTTGGAGAGGGAGCTGAGAGCCACCTGTGGAAGCAGGCTGTTGTTATTACTAAAAGTGCTGTGAATGGATGTAAAACCTCAAAAGGTGAACTGTAGAACTGCAAAAAGCTGCAAAATATGCATGCAAACAAATGCAGTGAATAGATGGCTAATGGCACCACATACAAGAGGGATCAAGCTCTTGACTCTTGTTAACACCCGATTGGTGTGTCACGAAAATAATAATAAAAGATATGATATAAAAGCAATAAAATTGCATGAATTGATATGCAAAGTACTAATTTGTTTTCCATGTGATCCATTAAACTGTTTGAATAACTCCTATTTTTTAAGGTGATCACTATATACTATATTCTGTCCCACAGAACACAGAACTAAGCAATAGAGCTGATCTCTTGTTTTTTAATTATGAATTTTTGTGTACCTTTGATAACAAAATACAAAATTTCCCTAAAGGTTATGTTCCACTTCAAGGAAGCTGATTATTTCAACACCTTTTTTTTTTTTTTAATATATATTTCCACTTTTTCTACAGTTCGAAGCCAGTAATAGTCAGATTCTAGCAGCAGTAGTTTGAGGCCATTACTGGGTAACTAGTACTTTTTGTATATTTATGAAGTAAAGCATACATAATATGTTAGTGTTAATAATTGCTTCAGGGCTGGAATGGGGTAGCTTCTTGTGGAATCCTTCTTAGAGGAAGCTTATAAATCAAATCTTTTTAAAAAGTAAGAAAGAAATGTTCCTTTTTTTCCTTCTTAAAGCCAGAGAAAAATCCAGCTCAGCCTCCTTAAACCCTAATTCCCTTTTTAGCATGTTGAACATTGTCACACGTCTTAGGAGGAGATGTATTTTTAATGCCTAGATGAGATGGTCAGTCACTCTCTATGAACCTTCAACAAAACGCTGTCTGGTTTTCTGGGTTCATTAAAATCCTCATGTTCCTCTTTTGCAAGCAGATCAGTCCAGACAATTATACAGTCCTGAATTCAGGCTGCCTCCCAGCTTGTAAAAGCATCTTCCCATGGTTGTTATAATAGGGATAATTGGAGAGTCTTTGCCTATCTATCATTATAAGACAGAGCTTGCTCGGAAGAGTGAAGAATTAGAGGTGTGTATGGTACAGTTGTTGCTATTGAGGCAGCTTAGTAAGAAGCAGTGAGAGACAAACAGGAAAGGATGATGTACTACACCAGCATTCTTAGGTGCCATAATTATTTCAAAGTGAGCAAAGGAGTGTAATGATGATGGGACATTTATATGTCGAAGATAGTGAAATTCTACCCTGTGTAATCAGCCATTCACCCTCCCTGTAAAGAGTTTAACAGTAATGTCAAATTTACTGTCTTTCTATTGAAATCCTATTTCAGTTGTACTGCTTGACATTCTCCAGCTAATTGCTCTCATTTGTTCCACATAAATTACTCCACTGTATGAAACAAAAATCCCATAGACAACTGGCCATGACTTTGAATATATATTAAGTTTGAGAGGTGAAACTTGTTGATATAGTAGAATCAAATCTTTTTGTAGAAATGCACCATTTTGGTAAAGGTTTACTGGAGACATTTCTTGAATTCAGGAAAGAAGGAATGATAATGCAAAGGTAGACTAATTCACTGCAGTAGGAAGAACACCTTCCTGGGATATAGATCCTGGTTCTCTCTAATTTAGAATAGAGACTTCAGTCTGAATCTCTGCACACTGTGTTTTCCTCAGGGCAGTATAGTTAGGGTGGTTTCAAGGGGTGGCAGATAGCACATGCCTGAGGATAGGGCTGGACTTCTTTTCTCTCCTGCTTCTTTGAACCTAATCTGTTATATGAGCTCTGGTGCTCACCTGACTCCTTGGAGAGCTGGCTGGTCTTCCTAAGCTAGAAGAAAAAGACATTAAAAAAAAAAAAAAAAAAGCTGAATGGACTCATTGAGAAGCCAGGCAAGTTCCAGAGATGTTGGAAAGGAAAAGGAGGCAGTTCAGATGTAAGGGGCTTGGGAAGGTGGATTTTCCCTTTGGCAGCAGCAAATCATTGGACTAAAAATGAGATATCATAAGAAAATCTGCAGATCTGCTCTTTTTTGCAGTATCTCCTATTAACATGGCCCTATTTTAAATAATTAAGCAAATATTTGGCTAGAGAACTTGTTTAACTCTAAAAAAGGTTTGGTTATGACATTAACAAAACTAGGAGAACTTGATTGATAGACTTTATTTTTATGACATTTTTTAGTGGTCTCAGTTCTGTTCCAATGAAGAACTGTGTGTATTTCTGATGTATTCTTCCTTAATCGTCCCAGTGATGGGGCTGGTCTAGTGCAGGAAAATAGCTTTTTCTGAGCTAGTTGAATGGTTTTGGCCTATAAATAGGTTCTGAATCTCTGTGAAGTACCATAAGATTGGTACATAAAATGGAATCCTTTTATCTCATTCCTTCTCTCAAAATTCACAACTATGTGTCTGCCTGATGTTTCAAATTTTTTTCTTTTGATGCAAAACTATTTTTTTGGTCATGTTTCTGCTTTTCAATATATCCTTTCCAGATACATTTTTCATCTGCACTTTTGTCTTGTTTGTTCCAAAATAATTTGACATTCACTTATGGTAACATCTAGAATGGTACTTGACATCTAGAATGGTACTTGTTTATGTGACTGATGACGAACATTGCTTTTTCTGATTCTTCTTAAATGTAGCATGAGAAATGGGATATTTCCTTACATTTATACCATCCTTTTCAAAGCTTTCACAGGGGAATTTTGGTGGGATGACCACAGGAGCAGAACCCCGTCATTGAAGGACTAGAGCAATAGAGGGCTTTAAACTGACTTACTTGAGGAGGAAATAGAGGTTGAAATAAAATGACTCTCCTGTTAGTCTAACTGCATCTGCTGGAGTCTTTTGTCAGTCTGCCTATTTGGATGGTGATAGTGTGGATGAACCAGGCCCCCAGCCCAATACTGTGGATTATAATCTATCAACATTTAAGCCTAGATGAGACACTGAGGACAGCTGATAGCAATGGATGCTGAGTGCCATCAAGTCTAGCTCTTCATTATGGAGGGATTTGCTTTTCCCTTGTTGTCCCCCATGAGGATTTGTACTGATCCCTGCTCTGCTGATATGAATTAGATACTGCA
Organism: Caprimulgus europaeus; assembly: GCA_907165065.1. The sequence continues at coordinate 25,921,812 of OU015534.1, read as the reverse complement.
AAGATTGTATTTTACTGATTTGTTGGAGTTTTTTGTTGTTTTTGTTTGGATTTAATTTGTTTGTTTTTAATATTTATGAGCCACATTCTGATCTGAAATGCAGGACCACTTCTTTCACTGAAACAAGTACAGGTATAGAAAATGCTTTGAGACAAGAATGATCCGAAGTATTTCAGCTCAGAGCTTGCAATCTCAAACAGGATTCTTTACTTTGCACTTTCTGTTTCATTTTCTGATTTGGTGATGTTTTTGTGTGGGGGTCACAGAGCTCTAAGTGACCTGAGATACATAAGGCAGTTGAAGGATTTGACTCTGGAAAATTTTTTTGGAACAAGGACTGAATGATTTGGGCTACTTCATTTTAGATAGTAATTGCTGCATTTTGGGAGGAAAAACAAACCAACAATACAAAACTAACAAACAAAACCCCAAAGAAAACAATCAACACCAAAACCCCCCAAAAGATTATGCCATTTTTGCATACTGTGTGAGATTACCTTCAAACGTAACGGAAAACATGTAAGAGAAATGGTGAAACAGTGCAGTGTTTGGATTGATAGGAAAATCAATAGTCAGCTGGTGGAGAGACCAATTTCTCAGAAGCCACAGAACCAACATACTTAAGAGCACATTATGGCTGTTGTAAACTAGTTAACGCAGGCTATAAAAGAGCTAATCCCTTTGAAACTACATGTAATAATTTTTTTTTAATGTGGACTGCCTTCTGGTCAGGTAATTAAAATAAATAATAAACCAGTAGTTAATTGTCCATAGTGGCCACTAATGCAAGGATTTCCACTTTAATTATTAATAATATGCTCTTTGCTTGTCATCCTTAATATTTTTTCCTTCCTGCTTTTCCTTCATCCCATTTACTAACTTAATTTTTCTGCATTTTTGATAAAGAGCACAAGTTTTCACTAATCTCTTACTTCATTTGACATTATCTCCATACTATAGTATTATTGCTTGTCTACATCTTCAAGTGGAACAAACCTTGCCTTTTCTTTGTATTCATTGATAGTTATCACAACTTTTTCTGGCAGGTAATTACCACAGATGTGTCACTGGATATCTCTTCTCCTTTTCCAGCATTGTGTTTTTTAGAGTTCTGCATTAAAAAAATCTTTATTTGTAGACTTCACTGGATCCTATAATAGATCTCTAGGACTGTGATTCACAGCCTGCATGCTGGACACTTCCACTGGACTGTTTCTTAGCCTTCTCCACAAAGCCAAAGGGTTGAGACAAGGGAATAAAAATTATAACAAAATGAAAAGTGTTTTTTTACTGATTGAAACCAGAAGTTTTAAAAGCTGTGTTTACGAGTGCAGAGCACTGTATGTGCGTGTTACTGTGAAAGTGATTGCACTTGACAGGGTGAAGGAAGACAAAAAAAACTTCCCTCCTTTTTGTATTTTCATAAATAACAAAACAGATTGTTGATTCTGCATTTTCTGTCTCTGACTTTCCCCTGGCTTCTTAAGTCTGTGTAGTAAGCAATGGGTATGGTGGTTATGGAAGTCAAAAAGCTTGTACAACCTTTGTGGTGGCACAAAGTGGGTGTTGGAGGGTGGTATGTTTGTTTTGGTTTGTTTCTTGAAGTTTTCTTTGTTATAGGTTGCAGATGGTTCACATCTTTGGGAACTATTAGAGACTAGAGGAGTAAGGAAAACTTCTTATGCTTTCTTGGTGCCCTGGTGTGGAGAAAGCAAAGAGGCTCAAAGCTTCTCTGACACAGGTTGCCCAGTGACCTTTCTAGTGGCCTGGAATATCAAGACCATAAAAGTTTTCTTACTGTAAACCATTTCTCATGGCTGTGTCATTTAATGTAGGAGTGCCAGCTTAAGTAAAATTTATATCTGCATGCATGTTTTGACCTTCTGAGCTGTGCTAGTACCGTTGTTTGTGCAGCTGTATTTGAAAACAGACACGGGAAAGATGTGGGGTTAATAGAAAACAAGCCAGGGAAAAAGGTTATCCCAGATTTATTACACATCTATTTTCATTGCACAATCGCAGAAATTGTTGTTCAAGTAAGAAGTAAGAAAGAATATATTTCGTGGGATGGGGATTGAAGTAGTTTGCACAGGTGCTGCAGCTAAACCAGAAGCTGGTAAAAGTACTGTTTTCAGACATTAAGAAAGGGTTTGGATTACCTTTGGTGGACTAGTGTCCTGCTGTCCTCAACCAGTATGCGTCGAGTAGCTTTGAATAGTAATTTTGTAAAAGTTTGTTATTTCTTACTTATACATATGCAATAATTTCCATGTGTGTTCTTGGTGCTACACATCATTCCTACTACAGCACCTTTGTGCCAGCACCCTTCGTTTACACTAGATAGAAAAAACCCAAACATTTATCAGTTACTTGTGTTACTGGTTAAATTGTAAAAAAGAAGGGAGAGAGAAAAAGAAAGCTTTTGCCTTCAAGATTTTGGCTTATTAAGCACAAAGGCTTGTGTCATCCTTTTATTTAATAAATCCTTCAGTTTCTCACAAATTACTTTTGTAATTAGACTTTACTTCTCTGATCTGAAACCTGATCTCCTGAAAGGAGATGTAGCTGTGTTATCAATTGTCAGGTTCAAACATGAAAAATAAGATAATGAACGTTGCAAAAAGTAAACGAACCATACATAATATACCCAAGATTATATATAATTTTGTTAAATTAATACACCATGTCTTAAAGGTAGCAGAAATACTGTGAAATGTCTTGATGAAATGGAAAAAGAAAATGTTTCATTTTAATGTCATTCTAATGGAAAACCACTTAGAGCAAATAACTGTAATTTGCATTCTGATCCCTGTTCTGTGAAGTGGCTTATCAAAAAGAAATACTCCATTACTTCTCTATAAAAGTTCTAATTTTGAATTAAGAAATACTTTTCAGGTGGATCATTAGAACAAATTCTGTCCTTTAAAAGCCTGTCTCCCTTATCAGAGTGCAACTTGCAAAAATGCATTTTAGGCCATTTAATTCTGTACATGACGGGCTAATTTTTGTGTTCAGGGGTAATTATTTAAACTTGTAAGATTCCTGCCCATTTTTTTCCTTTTTGCACACACACACTAAATTACTTTAGGAACAATGTTTTAGTGCTGACTGTCTCTCCTTCCTTCCCCTCACCCCCTTCCACCCCCAAACCCCAGATGACTAGTGATTTTGTATAAGAGACTCAATTTCTCAGTGGTAAGAAGGTGATGATTTAGATGGGTCTGACTTGGAGAAAGGAGATATTGGCCTCAGGGAAACTGCAGATGAGCACCCAAAAATGATCAGAGTAACTTTCACCTGAAACTTAATGGAGCAGGTATAACTCATTACAGTTTGGCTATGACATGGAACGTTTTAAGATTTACGTACCATACTGCATGAACAACCACAAGCAGACTTTATTCCAGCTGCCTTTATTTTTGAGGAGCTGAAAACCTGCTATGCTCATCTAAGGGCAGGAGCTGGTTATTACCATCTCTTGTTTTGACAGGTATCATGGCTTAAACAAGTTTTTACATTTGGAACTAATGAAATGCTGGATAATCACTAAAAGTGAAAGTGAGAAAATCAACCTGTTTAAATTAATTTTGCTAATTAACGGTAGGCAGCAGTGGAATGTAGCAACTGATATTGGTGTTGATCTTGCAGCATAGAATAATGTTGTTGATTTGTTTACTTTAATGTTTAGCCCATTTGTGATGAAACAAATCTTACCTGCTCTTTCTAAACTAAAATATGGTTCAGCCAATCCATAAAACATTTTAAATGCTTGGCTTCTGTTGATAGCACTGTAATGAGGTTGGAAATGTACTTATCTGTAGGCATTCTATAAAGCCTAAGTATAGCTGTCAGGTTACCAGCAATTGCTTTGGAAAACAGATTTCTGAAATATTTAGGGCTCTGCTGAATGCTGAATAATTTCTGCTTTCTCTGTGAATGATTGCTAGAGACTTCACTAGAACAGGCAAGTGGCCTGTTTTATAATAGGAAGGACCTGTAGCTCAGCATAGTATGAACTATTCTGTACCAAATTAATAACTTGTGTACAGCATGCTCATCTGGGAGAAGCTGTATAATATGCACTAAGCAAATGTGGGAAACCAAAGCATGTTCTAAATTAATAACTATGTCCTAAATTAATAGCCATGCATCAGTCTCAGAAGAAGAGAGAAAGGAGAAGAAGTAGCAGGGGCAGTGGATAGGTGATTTAGAAACTCTTCGAGACACAGTTTGAAATAGTTTCTTAGAGAAGCAAAATTTAGATGCACCTCATGTAGTGTTCTTAGTTTGAGGGTCACAAAATTTACCAGAGCCTCTGTCAGCAGTCAGGAAGAAAACACTCATATGGTTTGAAAGACAATTCACACTGCAATGACAGCTTCTTGCAGAAATGACTGATGTTATTTAAAATGCACAGTCAGGAATAGATGTCACCAGGGCTAACGTGTGTATGCCTCCTTGAACCAATCTGTTATCTTTAAATATGTGAGTATTTGTGTAGAAGGATAATTTGGATCTTTTGTGAGTATTTAATCAGTGTCTGAGTTTTGGTAAGTACTACTTTTACTTTTAAAGACACTGCAGTACCTATATGGATTTTGGTATAGTTGCCACCACCAGTTTTTATCTCCATCTTCAGCAGTGAAGATGCAATTAATCCAAGACTTCACCTTGCCTAACACAGACTATCACAATAAATAAAGTACTAATTAAATTAAATTTTACTTAGGAGATTTGAAATAAATTAATGGAATATTGATTGAAAATTGTGACATCATTTTGCTTGAGGGACCAATCTTTTCTCCTGAGAATAGCTGTACTGAAGTTAGTAAATAAATCCAGGAACTTGAGTAAATACAGTAAACCATTTGTTAAAAAAAATAGTTTAATTGCTTCTTTACAAATAAAATCAACTTTCTTGTGATGTTTATTCATCATCTATGGGAGGCTTTTGGAGGGGTGACTTAATACTTATTCTCAGAACACAGGAATAAAATTCTATTTTTCATGTCTACTTTTACACTTTGTATAGTTGACTATCCAGGGTTTGGAAAAACTGGATTGGGCTGAGCCTTACTGTCTTTTAAGCAACAGCCCACTAGTGACATTTCAGTAATATGGAATCTTTCTCTTACTTGCTGCATACAATCCGGACTGTGAATAGCATCCTTCTTTTCCCTTGGCCCAGGAAGCATCTCACAATTGCAGCCTCTGCTTTCAGATCTCTTAGATCATTCTTCCCACTCGGATTCCAGGCCTTTATAATCAGCTGAATTTATTAGTATATCACATCAGGCATGCTGGACGAATATGAGGATAGCATTTTCAACAGTGTAGAGCTGGATTGAATGATTAAAAGGGAAAGATTGGTTTTGATTTCCTCTTTCTGTCTAGTTTTGGAATTGCTTCTCTATTATTTTTTCTGTCAAAACCAGTATTTCAAATGCCTTTTTAGTTTGACCTAAAACTCATTCTTCAGAAAGGACCAAGGTGACTGGATCCTGAGTAGTGTTCTTTGAGTTGTTGCTGACTGGAGATGCCAGGTTTTACTAAAACTCTACCATACAACCTGTGTCAATAGTGTGGTTTCAAGACAGGCTCTTACTAAAAGTTATGCAGTGAAGCAGTATGAATTATTGACAGACTAAACCCTTGTCTGTCACATGCTACCTGCTCCAGGTGCCTGTATCCGCAGATGTAGCAGACTGGATCGATTCCTGGTTTTGCTCCCTCTGTCTGTCTTCATCTCCAAATGCAATTGATCACTGCCCAGCCAGCGTCTTCACAGTGTGTCCCTCCAGTAACCACCTTGTGCTCCGTTTGTCACCTTTAGCTGACACTATTGATTGCTATTTTTCTCAGTCTCTCTTTTAAAAGCTTGAACAGTATACAAGCCCACGGAGAGCTTAAATAAGTCAAAAGGAAAGAACTCCTTTCTTTCATTCTCCACCCTCAAAAAGCACTTAAATGTGTGTGTGTTCTTGCCTCAGACAGATGTTATTTCTCCTTGACTTACCTCATTTCCTGGGAAAAAAAACAACAGAATCTCAAATATTAACACTGGCAGCTTGCAGTCTTGTGTTTCTTCTTTGAGCCTGCGGGGCATACCTTAGGGAGTTTGTGTTCCTTTCCAAGTGAGGCTTAGTGTGGTGCTTATTCCCTAGAGCCTGAATTGCTATTTAGTGAACAACCTCACTGCAGCTGTAAAGAGGAAAAAAAGTCTTGTACTGAGGGAGGCTGGGGATTTTTTTTGAGCTTGTAACTTTCATGAATCTCACCCACTGTTCTGAAAGTAACAAAGATGATTAGGAAATCTGGAAGGAAAGGTGATGTCTTGGATTTTGTCGTATCCACCCATCAATGCTCTATTCTCTTTCATGCTATCTAGAGGCTGACATCAAAATGGCAACTAATTAAAAGTAAGTTAGCATCTTTTGAACATGAGTGACTCTTCAGAGATAAGAGCTGTCCTCAGTATTTTCATAGCTGCTTACTTTTAACTTTTAAAGCCTGCTTGAAATATGTTTGTATTGTAAGTTAATATTGATGGCAGATTTATTCTGAAATAAAGTAAATTCACTAAATAGCTCTCTTGCAGTGTTAGCTAAGGCACTTTATTTTTCCCCTTTCCAGGATCAAAAAAAACCCCCCTAAACAAACCTCAAAAAACTCCAGACCCCAATGTGGGTTCTAATTCTCAGTTAGTGTATATTCTGACAGCTTCACTGAGATCAACAGAGATTTGGTTTTGTTGGGTTTTTTTTGTTTGTGGGGTTTTGTGGTTTGTGTTTTTTTGGGGTTTTTTTGGGTTTTTTTTTTGGTAAGCTGATAATTACTATCCTTGTAGTAGTTTGGAATAAGATACCTAATTGCTGGCTATTCTTGCTCATAAAAGAAAAAATGCATCAAACCTGAAATAAGACTGAAAGTTCCCTTTGGTATAGGTTGACACAGAAGTTGTGATACTGCTCTTTGCTTATTTAGGACCTTTTTTCATTTAGTGGAAATGATTTGTATGAACAAGTGGAATTTTTTTGGAATAGATAATATTTCCCTTAATTCCTGTCATATGAAAGGTGATTGCTTTTTCTTCTGGGTTTTTGTTTTTGTTTTTGTTTTTTTCCTTCATAGACAAAGGTTTATTCAGTACTTTTCTTTTCAGGTGACTTCTACTCAATAGTTGCTCCAGACCTTACAGGAGTTAGAGGTGAAGCAGTCCTGTACAGTAACTCTTGTTAGCACAAGTTATTTACCAGTATACATTTTCATAGTATTTATCCAGGGCATTTTTGATTGAAAGGGATCAGGTAAGTGTATTGGGGAACATTTAAAAAGCTGAAGAGAATTCCTATTCAAATGTGTTCATGATATACATCACAATTATATTCTTCTTTATTCATGATAACTCCTAATTACTCTTCTTTCCTGGGGCTTTAAAATATGTGTAAACAATCTTTTCCCTTTCTCACTTCCCTGTTCTCCTTGTATGTATGTTGCCATGCTATTTGTGTGTGTATATTGCTTCTTTTAATTATCCTTTATAATTAAGTCTAAATTACATATCTATAAATTTTGCTGTTCTCTGGCTTCTCTGATTTACCAATTTCCTTGCTCTAATGAGATACACAGAATACAATTAAATTCAGAGTGCATCCATTCACACTAGAAAAAATGTAGAGAAAAAGAGTACTTTTATACTTCTTATTCTGTGCTCTACCTTTAAGGTCTAAAATTGCCTCTTGTATTTTTGGAGCTTTATTTTCCTGTTTATTTTGCTATTTTGCACATCCTTACTGATGAATCTCATCTTGTTGATCCAGACATATTTTGAATCTAGCTTCTGTTATTTCAGCATTGATCATGCATAATTCTTGAACCTTAACCCTCCTGGGTGCATCATGGCTAATCCGAGCACTCAAGCATCATGAAATAGAAGGAACCCAAACTATTATTCTTTAATCTGCTCTTATATTGGATTGTCAGCAGAGCTACAGACTTAGGTTTTCCTCCCACAGCCATAACAGTGAGAAACTTTGCATGACTTTTAGAGAAAAGCTGGTTTGGCCTAGAATCAAATTCCACAGCTAGTGGCTTAGTTATTGAACTACTGTGATGGACACACTGCTGGATTTAATGTAACAGTGCTACATTTCTAGGCTAGTCAAAAGTCTTTAGAGTATGTTCTTCTTGCAGTGGTTAACTGGAAATGGATTGAAATCCTAGCATTGGAAAGTAAAGCACTATTTACCCTGCTACAGTTTCAATAAAGAAAAGAATGCCTTGTGTAAAATCTAGCAATTATCCTGTATATTTTATTAATAAAAAAAATGTAAAAAAATTCTATTTAGTATACATTGACTCTGAGCAGCAAGTAGTCAAGCCTGAATAGTAAAAATTGTAAGAGTGAAATGTGTAAATCCCAATTCAGTTGCTTTGGCTTAGAAGCAGCTTATCTGTACTGAAAAGAAAAATGAGCAAATGAAAATGCTTTCATGAGAAAACAAGGTTTAAGAAATATATTGATCCTAGTACTCTCCCAGACATCCTTTTTTAAGGTTTCTAGTAAACACAACTCCTTTTTAATGAAAAGGAAAACAAAAAGCTTTTTAAGTGTCCAATTAAACAACAATTTAGCATTCCAGGCCAAAAAAAAAAAAAAAAAAGGTATCTTCTATATAGCAGTTGGCTTTTAAATACAGACCTGGAATTACTGTGATTTAGAAATAGCAACATGGGAGAGAAATCCTTCGTAAAGGACAAATTGTTTCATTCTTTTGCATATTTTAGAATTATTCTGGTTCAAATCCCTTAGTATTGAGATTTGGGGTTTTTTTTGTTTTCCTTATTAATTTATTCCTATTTCCTCCTCAGCTCCTTAATACCACCTCCTCACGCATGCTTTGCTCATTTTCTTCCAAGTCAAATGGTTGTACTCTAGATGGAGATACTGTCTGTGTCTGGGAAATTTCCTTTGGTGCAAGGTCCAGGGAAAGTATACGGCTCCCATGTTCATGAGAGATGTGCACCAACTGCACATAGTCCATTGGATGATCTCAAGGCCCTTTGCAAATCTGTATTTCTGTCATCAATGAGCTTTGGGGTTTTACCCTAGCTTTCTTGGGGAGGAAGGGAAGAAGCAGGAGCTCAAGTATATTATTAGATAGTAGAGAATCTGCAAAGAGAAAAACTGGGAAATCAGGATTTAGAAATTCTACTGCTGAAGAAACTTTGATTCTTTTCATTGTGTTTGATCCTTAGTTTTAGCCAGTTGACTGAAATATACTGAACTGACAGTTCAATTTTCAGCACCTACCTGGACATGCTGAATACTTGATAAGAAATTAAGGGATATGAGCATATGAGGATGTAGTGATGTCTCTACATGCAAAGAACATAATGGCAAGACCAGAGGAACAGATTTTTCAGCAACAGAAGGGAAAGTAACTGGTGAACATCTGGTTTTGTGCAGAAGTGCAAATCACTTTAATCTGCACTCTAATACACTTTAACTGATTAAGAAGGAAGAATATTTATTTTGGGACTTGCCTCTAATCTCAGTTCTTTGGTCACCAGCAAATCTCATTTTAAAAAGATGGGTTTATGAATTAGTAATTCTTGTTCTTTGATGGTTTTAGCTCTTGTAAGGATGCACAGGCCAAAAGGCTCAACAGTATTTTGTTTTTCACTATAGGGTGAAATGTTGAATGAAAGACAATTTTATCTTCAGCAGTACAACAATTCATTTGGAACTTCTTTTTTCTTTATGTCCAGTTGTGCAATAAGTTAGTGCTTGTGGATTTGAGTAAAAGTATATGGATTTATGAGCATGTATAATATTAAGATGTTGTATCCCCCTGTTATTTCTTCTCAGTTGTCTGGAATGAAACCTCTTCGTGCCAGCTGGCATTGTTGCTTCTCTTGTTTGCCCTTTATTAGGATATTTTCCCATTTATGTTTGATGTATTGAGGCTCAGATAAAGTAAGCAAATAAAGTATTCAAAGAGATGTCTGTAATAGTGCTCCTACAATACTTCTGTTTTCTATTTGGCACTGCTACATGATGAATATATGGATGTTTTCAAAGCCTTGTCTTCAGTGATTTTTAGATATGCCAATCTGAAAGTGAACAAGAAAGTTACCCAATGTGAATTATATTATGCTTTTTTCTTCAGTCGAGTTTAACTTCATGTTCTCTTACTATATTTCACAACTTATTTATGCTAGCTTTGATCAATCCAAGTTGTTTTTTTTTTATCAGAATATTTTTAATCAGTATTACAGATTATAACTTAAAATATTTCCATCCAATACAAAAAGAACTGTAAGTCAGACTTTGGGCTCCAGACACAGTTTTTATCTCTATTAAATTTATCTTTGCATGTGCTTTACATAGGCATTTGTGATAAAATAAAATATGTTTCTTACTAAGGACAGATCTAAATGATTTTCCTGTTCTGATAACTTTTCTAAGATTTAAAAACTTTTCCTGATCTGTATGGGGGATGAACCTGACTCTGCTCCAAGTTTTCCATAAGCCTCCTTCCCTGAGATGGGAATGCTGGGGACCAGGAGGTTACTCATTCTGAGGTAGGTAGCACTGATCCTGCCAGAGCCATTTCACAGCTGGCTGAACACTGTGCCACAGAGGATTCCTCTCTCTTAGCCAGCACCACTCATCTGCTATACAAAACCAGAGTTCAAGTCTTCAGGTTAAAAGGGACTGAATATGGTCCTGACACTAGGCCTCTATCTGTTAGGATTCCTTTTAAAACTGCTCTCCTTCCTGTTTTGAATTTAGTATTTCTCCTTGTTTGACCAGACAATCTATTCTGGATCCAAGGAACCATTTTCAATAAATATGTCATCAAAGCTTCTTCTAATAAATGAATTCTTCTGTTAAAAGTTATTTTATTGGAAAATAGCTGACCATCACTGTTGTCCTCAGGGATTAATTTTGTCATATGGTGAATGTCATTTAGTGTTAAGCAGATAGTGGAAACTTCCTTCCTGCCTAATTATCTCAAGATTTTTATTTTTGTCTTTTGTTTTTCTTTGCTTTTCAAAATTGTCTGTTTTGGTGGTTATTCTTCCACACTGCTGGCCATATGGAATATTCAAGGACAGAGTCTATCCACTGAAGTGCAGAACATCCCACCCTGGGGCTTAATCTGCAGTCTTGCAATTTGCCTAGTGGGGAGGTGTGACAGCAGATAATTACAGTTACTCAGGTGCAAACCATGGAACAAGTTATGACTCAGTCATGACTTTTGCTTGATCCTTTTTATGGTGGAAGCAGAAAAAAGGAAGCAAGCCAATTCACCTAAATTCTCTTTGTCTTCTATCCTCTCTTGGCTGTCTATGCCAGAGCTTCTACTTTTTCCCTCAGGCTTCTTCTATGTTTTCCCTCAGTCCAATCTTACCTCATCCTTGTTAATGCTGGTGACAAATATTCTCCGCCCTTCCTCCAAACTCAAAAAACAAAGTGTAGAGCTCAGCTACTCCTATTGCCTGATACTGCTACATAAGACTCATGACATTCCTAGTTCATTTACTGTTAAGAAATGCTTAGGAAAAAAGAAAAGAAACCACCCCAAACTTTCTCTGTTAACAAGAATAATCAGTAGAGTGAAGTATTAATGGACAAGATTACTGAAGACATTGGAGATGGATGACAATGAAAAATGTGGCTAAACTGCAGAGTATAGAAGTTTAGACTGAACTTGGTGTAATGCAAAAGGTCAATAAGGTACAGAAGTGTAGCAGATATGCACAGTGTATGTATTTAAAGTCAGCTGCTTCTAACTTTTTAAACTAAGAGTGGCAGTATTAAAATAATCGTCTTGATTGACAGCTAGAGTATGTTTCTATTTTTATATTTTCCCTAGAAACAGCACAAACCTGCAGTTTAATAAGCATTCCTTGATTAAACACGCACTGAATGCCTGTCTGCTGTAATATGGGACTAGACTGAGCAGAAAGCAGACTTACTCCTGATAATGGCTTCTTATGTTTGAAATGATTTAATTTGATTCCAGTATGGGATTCAGTGAGGCTGAACCTGCCACTGTAAATGTATTTTTAAAGACATGTTTTAGAATAGTGAGCAGGCTTGGTTGACCTCCTTGTCAGAGTCTCCAAGAAGAAATCCACTCAGGAATATGCTCTTACAATGCAAGGAGAAAGTCACAAAGATGTCCTGCAGTGTGCTGATATGTTACGCTACACTTCCACTTGTTGCAAGTCTGTACATACTCATTTAATTCATTGGTGCCAGCCCTCTCTCTGTATGTGGAGTAGTTCAAATATTCCAAATAAAAATATCTTTTGTGCAGTGTTATTTAAACAGTTCCTCCTGCAATAGAGACTTAACCATTGTCAGTGATGTTAAAACTAAGATAATTCTTGGTTCCAGGGATGTGCTAAAGCAAGCTGTGCTACTGTTTTAGAATTGTACAAGAGCTTAATGCATTCTCACATAGCTGTTCTATACCCCTGGCAAATTCATGCCTGGTTCTAGAGAGGTAAAGGAAGATACGAAATTCTTACCTGGTTGTAAAAACACTCACAGAAGTACTTACTTTAAAAAATATTTAAGTAAAAGTAAAAATAAACATCACAAAGATGTAAAATTTTGAAGGTAACTTTTTTAAGTGAGTGTTATAAAACGTGGTCTAGATTCTGGATACTTGATTCAGACTGCTAAGTATTTATTCATTTCAGTAATCTCATTGTCTTAAATTTGTACTCTATCATGAAATGAGATTGTGGAGGTTATCTAAATTGTAGCTGATATAATAGATACTTGCTAGTCTGGTCACTTGAGTAACTAGGGACAGAGGGAAGAAAGTCTACACTGCTTGTCTGTGGAATAAAATGTTCTGCTGGGTTGGAGCTGTGGGGCAAAAAAAAGATGTAACCTAAAGTAACTGGAGGAAGGCAAAATCCTGATGGTTTGTGCATTTCACATAAGTTAGCCATCTGAGCTACAAAGGACACTTGACTGCAGCTGAATTTTTGCTGGAAAAAACATTTATCTGCCTGCCTTTATGTTTTAATTATGGCAAAAAATCTTCAGTTAAATTTGCAAAGCTTTTTGCCTTGTTTAGATAATTTTAGTATTAGAATCTGCTCGTGTGACTAGAAGATAGATTGAATACATTACATAATGGCTTGAGTAACTGGCAAATTACTAAAGGAGTTTCTTGGTGATGGTGCTTACTTTTCATGATATATTTGTGTATTGTATCTGACTAGATAAATTTTTGCTGGAAATTTTTTCACTATTTAATTTTGAGTAGTATTGCAACCAATATGAGACTAGTGAGTGAAATCTATATGTGAAGACACACAGGGGAGCCCTATTCTTTCTCATTCTTGGGAATAATGCCATCTTTTTTTTCTATTCTGACAAGCTGGATGAGGTTTTACTACAGCCAGACAGAAAGAGAACATTTCCTCCTCTAGTGTCAACTCTGAGAATATTGGGTACAAATGAAGCCATTGCAAAGGCAGCTGGAGACTGATGGTAAAATGGAGTTTTGTTAATTTTTATTATTTTCCTTTTTTTTCTGTGGTAACATCTTCAAAATAATCTTGCCCTCAAGATGTACTGTATATACTCTTGTTTCTACCTTACCTGCAAGCTACCTATGAGAAAAATCCATCCTCTTTCTCTATTACCTTAATGCATATAAATATTTTTGCTCCCAGATATATCAGATTACTCAATTCTATACTTCCAAGTCCAACTTGTTGACAAACTTCTGCCCATAATCTTGGAGTTCTAAGAATTCTCTTGGGCTTCTTTGCATTGCACACGGTTAATTACACCAGTGGCCTATATTGGTTTTTAAAACAGCAATGGCCCAGGAGTGATTACATCATTAACTTTTAACAGGATAATAAACTTGCAATGACACAGTCAATAACTGCACTTTCATATAGTATGTAATATATTATGTGAATTAAGAATGGTTTTCAGTTAATAAAACTTGTGTAAAGTAAACTTTTATCTGTTAATCTTAAATGACCAGCTAAACCTCAGAGTAAAATGTACTAAATGCTACAAAAGAAGTATTAAATAAAAAGTTTTTAACTTCAATTTAGTTAAATCTTTACTTAAAGGAATACTTAATTGCTCTTGGAATAATACTTTTCTAAAAGGATGACAAGCTCTTTTCATCCTGCCACAATAGAAATATTTAAGACTCACTTTTTATTTACTTCTAGTTGAGGTAAATTCACTAAACTATTAAGTAGTAATATGTGATCTGGTGATATTAGAATACCCTTTGTATTTTCATAAAACCACCCTGTCAAAGAACAAAAGAACTACTTAATAAAACTAAAAAAAAAAAATCCATATTTTTTGGAACCTTATATTTAAAATAGCTAAAATCAGTTATCTTAAAGAAAGCTAAGGCATCCTGTTTCTAATCCCCAGAGTATGCTGAACTGGACATTTCTTTAATTTTTTCCAGTGCCTTGTCCTGTAGTTAGAAAACTGGAGAACTACTTTTTTTAACTTGGGTTAACCAAGTTAACCCAGATTCTAATCTTTGTTATTCATCATGTACAATATACATATGCTTTAGTGTATAGCTGTATTTTCCCCTGCTAGGTGTCTGTGGACCTTTGACCACAGAACTGGACCAGAAAAGGCATTTGCAAAGCTGCTGGTAATTCTCTTTTGTCTATGTCTATGAAGCCAGGTACCGCAACCCACACCCTGCAGTTACTGCAAACTGAGAGTGCTCCACATCTGTTAGAATATTCTGTGTGTGTGGCAAATGGAATTTGAAAACTTTGTGGGTTTTCTTTTTTCCCCCCTGAGGCCAAGGAAAAGAGAAGTGATTATTTCGTAATCCCTCATGGAACGTGAAATGATCAAATTTATGTGCAATTAAACATGAATTTTCTATTTAATTCTGCAATCGCGAGATAGCTTTGGAGATTGGATGTTTTAGACTACATTTAGTCCAGAAGATTGTCAGATGGGAAGGTAGCATGACAATGGAGGCAATCACCATAAGTATGCTGACTGATCAAAGTCAGATATAAGTCAAATTGGATTCCATAAAGCCTCACTTTGTAAAGTGTTCTGAGGTTTCATGAAATTACATTTTAAAAATTCAGGCTTACAAGCAGTATAACTGGTATTCAATTCCTCTTTGAATATAGTATTTTTCCAATAACAATTTATTTGACAGAGATATTTATAGTAGGCTTTACTTTGCAACTGTAGTAAAATACCAACATTCTTGTTGTCTCTTTTTAAAGAATTTTATGCTGGGTGCACACTGCATGATTGTTTCTTAATCGCTAATGGACCTGAGGGCCCGACTGGTTGCAGTTGCATTAAAATAAATCCATACTCACCTTATTGAAGGCAAAAGGGCAGACTGGGCTGTTGCTGGACAGCACTTCCCTGTGTCTCAGGATAAAGGTGTGACTAGTTTGCTCTAAAGCACTTCTACTTTAAATCCCCTGAGCAAGTAATTACTGTATGACCCTGGGCAAGTAGATGGTGAAGGCATCTTTTTCCCCAATATCCTCCTGAATTGCTTCAATTAAGAGGCAAGTTCTAAGGATACACACATAAAAAGTCCTGCATGTAGTTGCCTGGGGAAGAGGAACAAAGGAGTTGACTGTTGTGAGGAAGCAGTTGAAAGGCAATGCTACAGCTGGCCTCATGCTTACGCTGTGTGTGCTGCATTATCACATTTCCCCATCAATTGTGTATGTGCAAAGAGATTGGAATCCGACTCAGTCACTGACTCAGGAACCCAGTAAGTTTTCATAAATAATTGTCAATATTTTATTTGATCTGTTAATTTCTTAAGTTGAATAGCATTAGCTTTTGTTATACAAGCATTCTTAACACCTTTACCCATTTTCTATTACTTATTTTGCTCTTCTGCACACATGTTAAGCTAAGAGTGCCTTAGTTACCTCCGCAGTGCACATTAATATACACGTATTTTGTTTGGTGTGGAGACACACCGAAGATAGTGGCAAAGCCCAGGGTTCACAGGGTTCTGGCATATTTAAATACTGTCCCAAATTATACTGGTGCTAAAAGTACTCCATAAAATTTCATAATGCAGATTCCTTGTGACTGCACCTCTACTCAAGGATTTCCTACAGAAGGGGTTAGTTTGTGCCAGGTTAGTTGCACCATTTAAAAACAATGATATATGTTGTTAAACAATGGAAGGAAGAAGAAGAGATAATTTAAGGTTGTGGCTAAGTTGTGGTTTGTTTTTTTGTCTGTTTTTTAAACTAGCATAACCATGCTTTCCATTTATGTGGTAGGTAGAGAGAGAAATTCTCTACTGCAGAGAGCAAAATTTACCTGTATTGTATCACAGTTATTTCTATTTAATTTGTAAAACTGGACACATTCCTTTGCTCTCATCCTATCTTGGATAGATCAGCTGTAGAATTCTTCTTCCGAAAACACGTTATTTTTTACTTTACTTGGTAATTACAGTTTTCAACAGCAAAAATATTTGCTAATATAGCTAACACCAAGCTGTTATAGCATTAAACTTACTGACCTTTTCCTCTGGACACTTAGCCATCAAACAAGTCATTAACTATTATTTATTATTTAATAATGGCTTAGAAGTTGTGACCCAATTTACAATGTGTCAACAACTTTCCATTTGATTTTCCCTAAGGAAAGACTAAAACAAACAAATCACCGGTTTTAAAAATTTTACTTATTAAATTTGTATATACAGCACTTTCACTGGAACTGTTGTGTCAGGGAATCTAGTGAGAGAAATCAAGGTTGCTGGAGGGTCAACAGAAGATGTAATTCAGCCACTCCAGGCAGCTGAGTCTGGTTTGGTTTTCTTACAGAGCAGGACAGCACTATGAGAGTTAATTTAGAGGCTGATGCATGTTAGCTTTCAGTTGTGTCTGAAATGGCTTGTAATTACAGCTCAGTTAGCCTCCCTTTTAGGGAAGGACTGACAGAAACTTCTTGTTTGATTATGCATGAATCAATCTCTTTTCTATTTCTGTGTTCAGATATAAAAATGAAGGCAATAATATGATGTGTCTCCCATTACTGTGCTGCTTTGTCATGTTGTACACCTATAGTTGTTTTCTAGTGCATGTTTACACATGTGTTTAGCACAGCATGGTTCTATTTCATGTGGGCAGAGTTTTGAAGCAAAAAATAATTACTCTTACATCTAATTATCTTTTAGCTGTTATCAGGGTGTCTGATGAAAAATAATCAATAATGGTTGTCTAAATCGTAACTTTGCCCAGCTAATATCAGGTAAGCGTTCTGCAATGGTCTTTCTGCTATTGATAATCAGCTTCCTGATTAGAATCACATGCAGGATGAATGCATTTATCAGTCATGCTAAAATGTGCTTTGATTGTCATTAACCCTCTACAGCAGGGTGATTGTATTTGTGTAGCAGGGAATGTGACCTGCTGTGAATTTCTAGTATGGTGAAAAGATAGGCAGAAAATATCAGCTCTGAAAGGACAGATGAAAATTCTAAAGAATTTGCAAAACTCTTGTCAGAATTTTTTCTGAATTGTGTTGGTATTTTCTGGCACAAATATACATTATAAAAAAGTATTTAATATTACAGCAGGTACCTAGTCTGGCTACAACTAGAATATCTGCAAATATACAGAATATAATGATGATAACACAGTTATTCTGCCTTAACACGTTCTGTTTATGTCCCAGTGTGAAAAT
The DNA here is from genome assembly GCA_907165065.1 of Caprimulgus europaeus. The sequence continues at coordinate 25,904,084 of OU015534.1, read as the reverse complement.
CAAAATAAATGAAAGAATTAATTTAGTCATGTTCTCTTTTTGTACCATTAAAAAGAAACAGTGACTGGAAACAACAGCACCTTTGTTTGTTGTCGATTCCTCTCCCCAAAGCAGAGCTTCTAACTGTATTGGAAGAAGCTCTCTTCCATTTTGGGACTTTTTCCAAGTTACAGGGCCATTAATACACTATCTGAACCTTGTACTGCACATGAAGATAAAGACTGTACCAAATCAGGTCCAGGTGATAAGCCAGCTACTGTCTTTGATACCAGTGAACTCCTAAATCACCCTTTATAAAAGGCATCTTCCTGGACTTAGTATCCTGTTTACCTAGGAAATTTGTGTAGGACAGCTGCTTTGTCTGTTTCTCAAGAGGCGATCGGTGTCCTGGTGCCCAGATACAAACCAGGAATGTCAGCAGGTTTGCAGGAGGAATCGTTAGCAGGGGAGCTGAAAGTAAGAAGAAAGAGAACTGGGAGCTGCCTGAGGAGGAGAATGAGAAATCGGTGGGACATGAACAGGTGTCAGGTATTAGATGGAGCTTTTTGTCAGGGTTAATTTGATAGGGAGAAAAATGGCAGAAAGGGAGGTGAATGTATGTAAAAGATGTGCAGCATCATTCACAATATGAGGGCTGGAACAAATGATTAAATCACATTTCTTGTTTTACCTAAGCAATCTATTCATCACTGCCTTGTTTGTGTGCGCCTAAGAAAATACTAGTATATAATTTGACACAATAAATGAGGTGCCATAAGTATACCTTTGAGTATCCTAAATACAAAATTATTGAACCAGACTCTGGCACTTAAAACAATCTTTAGAACATGTTTAAATCAGGTGAAGCTGCCAAAAACCAGAACCAAACAGAAAAGTGCAATTTGTTGTGGTGTATATTGCTTTGAGGCTATATCAAGTGTTTTGATATTTATTTAGTAGAATTTTGCTGTATGATTTCCTGCTTTTCTGTAAGTCTTATCTTCAAAATTCCATTTATTCAAGGGTTCTGTTTGTTGTTATCAGGCTGTTCTGTGAGAGTTTATCCTATTGCTCCCTAAAGATCAAATTTAAGCATGAAAAGAATTGCTTGCTGTTTCTGGAGTGTTTAAGGTTTTATACAAAATTCTTGTAATTTGTTTGTTTTCCTATGCTTAAGAACACCACAATCTGCCTGACAGATGTGCTGAGAATAAAGCTGATATAAAAGTAGGAAAATATTTGCTAGGACCATGTGAGTTTGATAAAATAAAACTTATTTGTCCACTTTTTCTCAACACCACAAGTTCTTACTGATCACCCATAAGCCAACAGGCTCAGAGATCTGAAATTGCCTTTCTCTCACTGTAGTAAAGCAGGGTCTTCCAGTTCAGTATGCATCTCTCTCACGTAACAAGATAGGTACAATTTAGTTTAGTCTCTCAAAAGATGTTCAATTCATGAGTAAAACATGCCAAGTATGTATTTGGCAAAATAAATATGATTTTGGAGTTTGTTTCAACCATTAGCCAGTAACATGAATGTAATGTACAGGAACTGCACTGTACACTCTTACAGAGTCTTTCACATTTCAAAAAACTACCTGGACCCTACTGGAGAAGCAAGATGTAGACTAAATACGCATAGTGCATGTAATTAATGACAGCAAGTGCGTGGCTCTGCTAGCCACTTCTCCATTGGTATCCCATAAAGGAGCTCTTGGTTGCACACTGTTTATCACACTCACTAGGCCTCCAGCTTAACACTTGGCTCATAAACTTCCAGGTCATCACCTGCCAATGCCTTGTCTGCACCATGCAGAGTTCAACAGAGCGAGCAATGTCTAATTTCACTCTTGTCTGTGGGTGCCTCCTAAGGAATGGGCATATGGGCCTCTGGAAGGGCAGGCTGCTCTCTGCATATCCCTTTCCATCATATTATGTATGTATTCAAAAAGTAGAAGTTCAAATACTTTTATATACCTTCTAATTTTTTTTTTATTACTGCCTTATTTGATCCCTTTTAGGTGCATTCACAAGGTACGATGGAGTGTCAAGTGTATCCTCTGTATCTGTAGGCCAGTTTGTACTTCCACGCACTATGGCAGTGACACTTAGATTTTACAAATAGAACCACATTTGTTCTGCTATTTAGTGTATTGTGTCTCTTGATAAGGCTTAGTAGTAATGCCACGCTGACGTGTGTCTACTTCTCTAGCGTTTGTCTCACTTGGCTCTGGCTTAGGGCTGTCTGCACCATGCAGTGTTGCACAGCGTTTTTATATCAGTACTGCACAGTAATTGAATTACTGGCTGATGAAGCCACCCATTAGTAAAAATGCAAGCGTTCTTATTTCTGTTTAGGGAACAAACTTCAGTTCACAAAACATTAAATTTTATAAAGTTTCCAAAACACTGTTTTATGAGATGTGTAGTGTAAAAACTGCTCCCAAAGCCAGACAATCTTCTGCACAATTTCTAAAATGATGAATAATTTTGCAGATCTTCATGAAAAAAATTAACATTAAGACTGAATGATAGGTCAATATCCATCTCATCAGCATATTTACTGAATTTCACTTCAGCATGCTTTAGAGAGCAATTTACTAGTAATTTCAAAAAAAATTTAGCTAGAAAATAATTTGGCCCTATTTATATAACAAAAATTTTAAAAGTAAAGAGTATCATTGTAGTATTATATTGCAAATAATGCTATTGCTTTACAGGACCTTCTGTTTTTCTTTTCAATGCCCTTTCTGCTGTTTCATGCTAGTTACCTTTCAGTTCCAGTAATAAAAGATGATGAATTAAATAGTGCAAATGTATGATAATTATTGTCAGATGAAATAAACATAAAGAACAAACGGTTTATAACTAATCAATAATTATGTACTGTGCTCAATCTTCAATATGCAGGGCATGTCTAAATAGCGTCATTATAATGAAAATCAAATTATTGCACAGCTGTGTTGATTATGGAGCACCATTATAACTTTCATTTGGTTCCTGCTTAAGTCATGCTTTTGTGCCTGCTTCTTAATACTGGAAATGTCTCTCTCTTCTGTGCATTGATTTATAGGTAATATTGAGGCATAAAATTTCCTATTATTGTGGCTTTCTCAAGGTCTTTCACAGGTATTATACAGACAGGCTCCAAATTCTTTCACTGCAATAACATGGAAGCATGGAAGCAATATCAAAGATTAAAGACAAACTTAAATGATATATGTCTCTGTGTTTGGATTTAATCTGTGCCTGAAGATATTTTGACCTAAATTACCAAATATATTGCAGTTTCATAAGAGGCAGTTGCAGCCAGCTCATTCTGAGCTACTCAGATTTAGCTTTGTGGAATATGGAACAGGTAAAATTATTTATGACCCATTCAGTCTCCCGTTCTTGCTTTGGATTGGAAAGAAGTCTACACATTTGTATTCACATGTCATTTGATTATTCTCTTGCTTTGCCTAAAGAATGAGACCAAAAAATAATATAAAATATTAATATTTGACAAATCTCCAAAACTAAAATACTGTAGGAGTGAAATATTTGTGATATGTTCTTTTTGGCATTAGTATATAAAGTGTAAGACATTGTCTGATGAAAATACTACTAAAATATGCTAGCATTTGAAATCCAAGCCTCATTCTGGACCTGGGGCTTGCTTGGAAATGGTCTCATACTTTGCAATGAGGAGTCTACACCAAAGCACTGCAGTAAAAAATTCTTAAGACTGGGATGAATTTTAGTGTTCATATACTTTTACTGTTTGACATGCAAGCACAAGAAGTAACATTATTCTTCTAGGCATTTATTTAAAACTACCATGAATGAGAAACAAGTAACAGAACTTGTTTTTTCTAAGTTACATAGAATAATTAAAAGATATTGTGTTTTCCTGAGAGCTGAGACCTAGCCATTGGAAAAGACACTTAATACTTTCTGTGAGGATAAACAGGCAACATTAACCATTCGGGCTGAAAGGAATCAGTGAAATCAACAGTTTGGCTCCCATCCTGCCAGCATATTTGCCTTGGACATGCTAATCCTAACCTCCCTTAAAAATTGTGTCTAAGGTGATGGTTGTTTAGCTAATGGGTCTCTTTTCATAGAGCTTAATGAATGAGGCTGTTTTCCACTCAGTATCTGCTTGTAGGTTGCGTTGTCTCTGACTAGAATTGAAATTAATCCATACTGATTTAGGTGGTAAAAACATGAGGAAACAATGTGTTACTAAAGAGCTTTGCAGGTATACAAGCCTTAGAATTGCTATTGACAAATATTGCTGACAGTTTTCAGACAGAAAAGTGATTCTTCTACTGTTTCCAAGCGGGAGAAAAAGAAAAATGTAAAGCCCAAATCCAGATTTTTGCTCTTCCTTTGGTTAAATGTTTGCTGAGAACTTCCCTGCTTAGCTTATTTTGTAACACCAACACTACCTCTTCCCCTTGGCCTCATCCTGTTACTTTGTAATGAATAAAATTGTTGAGGTTGATATTATTAATCTGGCTCCTCTACACTTAAAATAGCTCAGAGTGTGATTGTGGAAAGGCCTCTGCTGTAAAAGTTAAACGTTGAATTTTCTTCCAGGGAAAATTTTACTTTTATTAAATTATTTAAAAGGTATCTAGTGGGGACAAATATGGAGACTGGGAACAGATTCATCTATGGAGGACTCTAACAACCAAGGCTGCTAAATTTCTCTGTGCTATATGCGCTGACTTTCAGTGGATGTTTTGCCTTGAATTCTCTTTTGTCACCTTCAGGCATTTTCATTTAGATTTTGGTTGAGACTTACTGCCTTTATGCCTTTTCCTTGTTCAATGTTCTGCTCCTATGATTGGAGGCAAACTTTGGTACAAGTCTGGTGTGAAGCTCAAGCTCACAAGCAAGGATGCTTGGAGAGCTACCTTCACAAGTTCATGGCAAACCAGTGTGTAGCTTTGTACTTGAATGCATTCCAGTACACACTCGTTGCTAGTCAAGCGGCGCTTCACTAGCAGAGTCCTGAGCAGCAGACAACAGCCTTTACCAGCATCTCCATCTCATCCTACATGTCTCAGGGTTTCCTTCGCAACTCCTTACACTTCCATCCTATGTCCCTTATTTTGTGCTCATTCCCTCCTGAGGTTTCAAACAAGTACCTAATTTGCCACCACTTTGACCCTTAGAAAAATTATGACAGAGATGTGCCTAACTTGATTCAGTTAGTCTGCTCTGCCATTTTTAAAAGCATAAATCAAATATGCTTTGTTTATGTATAACTTGTTCATTTAAGTAACTTAATTGAGAAAATAAACTGAATGAAGAAAATGAAGAAACTATGCTACCTGAGTAATAAATTGTGTAAATAATTAAATTTAACATCGAATTGCATATAATAATATGCTATTATGTATTCCATTACACACAAGATTGAGATAAATGATTAGGTAATACCTTTCTGAAAATAAAAATCTATATGGATTTAAGCAACATCAGTTGAAAATCTGAGATGACTGGAAGACAAAAGCTATAATTTTATAAAGAACTCTTTGATCTTGAATGGACCAGATACCAGCCAGGTTCCAGAGGTGTCCCTGTGTGGCCACACGTGTCTGCCACAAGATTTTAATGCCGGAAGTGATGTTACGAGTATCTTCTCTGATCTCATGTACCAAATCACCTGGAGCATTCCCTTTAAGCATTCTTGAATAATTTGGGCTTTAAACTCTAGCAAGATGCTGGAGATGGTGTAGGTCCCTGAATGTTACTTTGCAGAAGCTTTTGATTTTGCCATATTACGTTAGAGACATACTATATTGGCCATTGGTAAAAACGAAACAAACCTATGGCTGAGAATAAAAGCAAGTTATGGTAATTTTGGACAAAAGGATGAGGACAAATTAAAGATCAACGTTAATAAATATTTTATTAGACTCAATTCCTGTACTTTAACTGAAGCAATAATTGTATTTGTAAGCAATTTACTTGAAATTAGGGACATATACATTATTCTGAATTTATTAATTTTAAATGTTTGACTAATTTATTGCCAAGCAAAATGAATTATACTAAAAGAGATGTACCAAATTCCATAATAAATTCAAATGACTAAATTATCATAATTAGTAATAGTTTTACTTAAGAGTATAGGTTACAAGACAGGCAAATGTCTAACCAGGGATTCTATGATTGTAGAAATTGCAAGTGTAGCATCAGTGGTGTTAGAGATGAGGCAACACATATAAGGCTATATATGAGTCTATATTCCAGAAATCTGTATGTAATCTTCTAGTTGTGTTTTTATGCTTAATATTTGTTTTGTATTTACCCTGGAATTTGCAAATATTATTAAAGGAAATTACTGTTCAGCTGAAACATGCTACAGATAGTCAAGAATTCAAGAATGAGAAGTGTTTCTTCAAAAAATGCTGAATAGCTGAAATTGAAACTTTTTGTGTATTTTCTATAGTCCTCACTGAATTGTGTTTGCCAGGCAAGCATCTATTGGAAGCCAGTCTCCCTGCTAATAAACTCACCTGCCTAGCTACTAGGTTTTCTGGAGCTACAAAAGCTGAAGAGCTGAAGCAGCTCTACAATTTGGGCTGCAAGGACCAGGTATTGTGCGTTTGTGCAGCCTCATCATGCAGAAATGCCAGAAGCCTGAAAGTCCCGAGAACTCTGACTTTATTCCCAGCTCCTCCGCATAAAACGTGGAAGTGTTTGGAAGAATCCTGATGGAAGCCTTGGCTCCCAGATAGCATCAGCTCTTGAAACTGTCCCAGCAGGTTCTGGGCAGTCTGAAGAATGCCCAGTCAGCAAGGGCTGCAGGTTTTGGTTCATTTAGGAAACAGGGAATTGACAAAGTTATGCATTTTGTGCAGATACATATTTTAAAGTCCCTTTAATTTCAGGGCACAATGAGTCTTCTAGTAAAGTCTGTGTTTAACCACAAAAAGGGAAATCTGAGGTTTTGATCAACACCAGCTCCCCTGGGATGTTTGCAGTTCCTAACATTGCGCTCTTTGTAAAGGCATGGATCTGACCATGCAAATGCAAGTAGTGAAGTGAATTAAATGGACAAAGTAACAGCTTAGATTTGAACCTATGAAAATGAGTCTGTAGGACTCATTTTATTTGACTTTCAGCTCTTAGTCATTCTTCTGAATCCTATACAGTAGGAATCAGTTTGAGATCCTCAAATTCCTTCTCTTGAAACACAAAATTAGCAAAGAGTATCAAATCTTGTTTTGTTGCAGATCCCTTATTATACGCTCCTTGCCAGAAATTTAAATAATTCCATCTTTAAAGCAGGCAAGATTTTCCTTCTGGCACTCCAAATGCAAGACAGTTCCAGGTTTTTCTTCTCTCATGGTTAAAAACCTATCTCTGACTCTAAATGACCAGTGTATTCATTTGTTTTCATGGTCCAACATTGTCCCTTAATTATTGTATATTCTCTCTAAAGTTACCTACACATTGATACATTTGTAGATTTCATCACATCTTAGCCTTCTTTTAGCTAAATAACCTAAGTTTTGTGGGACTGATGCCAAACTGACTACACCTGGAGAACAGCTAAGCAAGTTGTACCACAAAGTGCATAAAATAAACTGAGAAAATTGATTTTTTTTTTTTTTGCTTTCATGAAACTTTGGCTGAAATTGCTCTTAGATAATTTCAGGCATTATTAAGAGCAACATTAGATAGAAACATTTTATCTTTGAATTTTTTTTTTTTTTTTTTAATTGACAACTATACTTTATAGATGCTGTCTAATTAGCCCCAGCACATACTTTCCTAATATCATACTTTTCCATAGGGCTGTATCTCTTACCCCTTTATGTTTACAGTGTTGTTTTGATGGTTAATTTATTTGCCTTTTTAAATCTAATACTTCTTGAGGAAAAAGGTCTCCCTGAAAATGCTCTTTTTTTTTTCCCCCTGTATTTCTCATACTGCCTCATACATCTTCAATCAGCCCTTCTTCTGAGAGGAGCCCTGGAGGAGCTGTTTTTGTGGCATGTTCCAAGTGGTATAATTTCTGATGCAGGGATCTGTTCTGAACTCAGCGCTTCATTTCAGCAGTTCTGCTATGAATTCATGCTTGTAAAAACATGTATTTCCTGCTGGCTGGCAGGCTGAAGTTTCCGTATACTCTTCAGAGCAAACCTAACAGATGACATTAATGCCTTGTCTGAATGATAAGTTAGCCTGCTGGATAGCTAAAGGCTTGCAGGCCACATTCTCAGCTAGGATACAGTGGCATAGCTCTATTTGAAGTCAACAGAGCTATGACATTTCAGATCAGTTGGAAATCTCCTGTGAATTTTAAGGGCGTTTGTGTGAATCTTTCTGCCTTGTTAGTATGTCTCATGTAGTGTAAAGCAGACACAGTGGAGATGGTGATTTTATGTGCTGAATAAGATATTACTTAGTGTGAGTTGGGGTATTTCGTTAAAGGAGAGGAAGAAGATACATACAGCCCAAAGTGCTTCTGTTCGTATTCCTTCTCTCTGTATACAGAGGGCTGGGGAGATGTAAGGAAGTCCTGCAACTTTCTCCATGATGCCTCTGGGTCAGGAAATTGGAAAGAGGTGTGTAACTGTGTTATGTTTGTATATGTTCAAAGTTTTCAAGCAACCTTGCTGCTCTGCATTAGACCCAGGGAGAAGAAAATAAACCTGAAGGAAAGGGAGACAATGCAAACTTAAATAAACTTTTTTTAGTTTTCTCATTTGCTTCTAGTACTGATAAAGAAATTGTTGCATACATTTTAGTCAAGTTACTCTGGCAGTAATGAAAGGCAGAGAAATACTTATTCATGCAATGAAAAAAGATTGTTCAGAGAACAGCTTGAGTTTACTAGAAACATGGAGTGCCACTTACTTTTCTATAGGTCAGCTTTTCTATAAGCAACATAGATTTTATTTCATCTTTGTATAATAAATAAGCTCCTGAACAATGCAGAAATGTTTATTAGTTGTGATGGATTTAGAAATATTTCTAGTTTAATTTCTGTAAAACAACAATGGATTGAAATTTGTAAACAAGAGAGAGAGAGATATGGATGAGGCAGTATTATTAGAGTAATTTTTACACTGTTGAAAGAAAGTCTCTTTTCCTAGACAGAAAATAACTTGAAACAGAACTTCTCAAACGTAACTGCCTGGAACAAATAAAACTATGACTTAGAAGAAGGAGGGGATAACAGTGCATCCATGTGATTGCGGTGAAGTCTGACACATGATGATATCAATGCAAGAGTAATGCTACACAAAATGTTGCTAATGGCAGATAAAGTAAGCATAGAAAAGATATAAATTATGCTTTTGAAATGGTCTTGTAATTAATTTTTTTGTGTGAAATTACTTTCATGTGTACCTTTATAAGAAACATATAATGAAGGAAAAGCAATACCATTCCACTGAAATGTAGGCACTCTTGTATTGGTATGCATGTATTTATACACACACACAAACCTATGTTAGTTATTTAGGTTGCATAGAACATTCAGAATAGGTGGCAATAAACTAAAACAATATACTTTGAAACTATACAGTAGTTTGGATTCATTTTACTGGAAGCCTTTCTTGAATATATAATGCTTTTTCGCATATAAATAAGATTAGAGTCATGATTCTCTGTTTTGGCTCTTAGGAGTGGGGGTGTGGGTGAAATATAAGTTATTTCTTAACAGAACACTGTCAGTTTTGATTTTTAAGGTATGCCTTAAGCCATCCAATTTTGATGGAAAGTTTTAATATTTTTTCTGTTGTTTTTTTTTTAATTTAAAGGCTGCATGAACAAGATGTAGTAACGCTAGCATTATCAGAGCAGTAAAGAGACTTTCAGTGAGATGGTTCTAATTGTCTCCAAACCCTCCACCCATTATGACTTTTTTAGATATCGACAGTGAAATCTACACTTGATGAAAGTGAAGTTTTGTAGAATACTAAAGAATAGCATCAACTAAACTAGTCTTGTGCATTGCAGTTTGTAAGTATTGCCCAACTAGAACAGGTTATGAAGGGGAAAATTAACTAAATGAAAGTATTCATTGAGTAATAATTGTAATGAGTAACCAGGAACCAAAATTATGCTGCTTTGGCCAGTTCATATACACTTGAAAGTAGCATCAACACTAAAAGAAGTCTGTCAACTCTGTGTTCAAAGAGGCCATGATTAAAACAGATTAAGTGAGATGAAAAAAATGCATGAATAAGAAGTGCATCATCAGCACACAGGGGTAATGTGGCTATGTGATGAAGTCATTGATATGTAGGCAGACTTAATTAGTGCAAAAACATATGATTTAAATGTCAGATCAGAATGAAGAAAAATTTCTGAGCTCCTTTCTGCATGGAAGGAATATATTAAGATACAATGAAAACAGAGTAGGTGCTTTAGTCTGCTGTCTGAGCAGATTTTTTTGCCTGTGGTATTGACTGTGCAAAATTAGCAGACGTGTTTTTCTCTCTATCCTGAACTTATAATATAAGGATTCATTTTGAAATAGTAATAGAACAATATAGATAATCAGGATCTTGCATGCAGATTGAATTACTCAGCAGAAAACAAACACATCAAAAGAAGTTAGAAAATAAAGAGTATCTATAAGCAGAGCCTTATAGAAGCCAGTATTTTTATTTAGGAAAACTGTTGCTCTACTCAGAATGAAACATTAATACAAGGCTAGTTGTAAGTTTCCAAGTAATGCTAGTACAGTAAGTAGTATTTTGAGGAAAATCCTCTTGCCTCAGTTTGCTTTATGTTTCATGTGCTGTTTATATTAGCATGAATAACCAACCACTACACCATGTTGCTTTCTCACATTTGAATTACACCTCTCAGTTTTATCCTGTTTTAGGGCACGTTTCCCGCACTCTATCCTTTATTCTCACATTTTTTCCTAGGGTAATTGGATGAATTTTTGTATTTTTTCTCTGCTGCGTAAGCTGGCACTATCTCAAATGCTCACATTGTTCTTCCCAGCCAGTTTCTTCTCTCTGTGAAATGTTGTTTATTGCTATGTTTAAGAGCTTTGTTTCTCTGGCTGCTATTTGCTTTGATGGCTCAGAGCAATGCTGTAGGCCAGTACATTTCTGTGAGAGAGCTTCCGTTTTCTCTTGGTAACAGAAAAAGAGAGAGAGATCTGTCTGTTTGAAGCTGCCATCTTGTGCGGTGCTGAATGGGTAGGTAAGGTAAGAGTAAATTGGCTGACACAATAGAGCTTTTCTCCCAGCAAAAGAGGCTTGCTCACAAAGGGCTGTGTAAAATTGGGCTTATGTGTACAAGGAGAGATTACAAAAACAGAAGAGATGTTCTTCCAAACCAAATCTGCCAGAAGCTTCTTATTCAGAAGGACTGTGTGTCCGAACCCCAAGACATGGTCTGAGATCAGGTTCTCTTTAGTGCCTGCAAAGCTAAAGCTTTTGGCATTATTCAGCTCTTTCTGTCAAAATATGACCTCTAGGTTTTGAGCTTGTGTTCTCTATCTGCCTTGCTCAGTATGTGTCTCCACACTTAAATCTGATCACATTAAGTACGTTTCTGCAGCAGCAGATTTTTTTCAGTGCTAACAGATATTTTTTATTTAATTGACACTTGAAGTGACAAAGCTGATTTCTGTCATTGATTAACTGAGTGCTTGTTGTGAGGTTTTTTTGTTTGGTTGTTTGTTTTTTTTATATTGGCAAATATAAATTTGAACATCTTTAGTATAGATCTTAATAATACTGTTTGGAAATATTGCTTTGACAGTAAACTTTCTACTAGCATCTGTTGTGTGTGTTTGTCTGTGCATCCACTCAGCTCTTTAATGCCAAAGTATGTGAATGGTGCTGCCTATGTACACATGTAAAAATCAGTCCAATAGAGCAGAGCTCTTACAGAGCACCTGTTATTTTGTTTCAAACCTTACTGCTATTTTCAGTTATTGAGTTTCATAAAGGTTTTAGCTGTTATTTACAGTAGAATAATAATAATACAAAGTTCTCATTGATTGATTCTCATGGATTCATTTTGTGGATGCAAGCAGACTCTTTCCTAAGATAGAGAGTTCTTTCTACTTTTAAAGACAAGTAAAGGAAGAGGTGTCAGTAAATCAACTTGGAACAAAAAAAACCTTTTAAGTTTATAGTGAGACAAATTACTGTTGGACTCAATGATCTTAAAGGCCTTTTCCAACCAAAACTTTTCCAAACATCCAGTTGTATGATTCTATGAAATAATTAAAGGAAATTAGTCACCTATAGTGTTTGAGTCCTGAATAATTTTGTTACATTTGCACAGCAAGACATAGAGTCAGGACTCATGCCTGAATCTTTAATCCAGTTTCTCAGTGAGTTTAAAATCGCATGTTAACAGTGCGTTGTTGCTGGTCCTGTGAGGGCACATAGACATATAGGAGAGATCAATCACAATTTCAAAGTTGTCCATTTGAACTTGTCAATGCATCCATTTAAACTTCCATTCTGCTAATTGACTAAATTCTTTTTGCATTTCTGTGCCTTTTGCAAAGATAATGAGAATGGGAAGTCATGACAGCAGGAAGCAGGAGGAGTTTGCATGGTTCTCTAGTGTGTACATTCTTCAGCTGACCCGAGCTGGAACGGCCAGTGCCCAGCACTTTTGAAAATCAGGACTCTCTAATTCTCCCTAAAGGCATCTGAGGAGTGTTGTTTGTTTGTTTTTTTTTCTCCTTGTGTTGCATATCTGAATAAAAGTGCATGTCTCTCTGAGGCTGCTCATGCACTGGTGTATCTGTAACACATTTGTACTACAAAAAACAACAAACCACCACCAAAAAAACCCCAAAAAACGCAAGGGAAAAGGGATGCTGGAGGGCTCACAGAGAGGCTAGAACTGTGATTATCAGCCTTTATCAGATTTTTACAAAGAAAAAAAGATAGTAAAATGGGCATTATCCATGAATTATGTACAGCTAATTGTCTCTGGACAGAAGAATGAGTAAGATATTTCACATGCTTTGGTGATAAGTTCTTAAATATAGGTATAAGCATGTATCAAGGGAATTGGCAATCACCAAAAGCAAGATTAATTACATCTCTATGTGATTAGTGTTTGGTCTCTAGAGTAGACCATCTTATTTGGTGTATGGGTTTGGCAATAAATAGGGAGAGAGTTCTTTACCTGTGGTATATCTAACTAAATTGAAAGTAACAGTTAAAGTTCTGCTCTCAGTTATGCCTATCTAACAGGATTGGATTGAACTAATGGAAATGCTATGGGAAGCAGATGTGATTATCTTTACAAAGTCTTAGCAATATCTTTCTTTTAGCTAGAAAACAGCGTTACTATAGGTCACAGTTACTCTATTTAGCACAGGATTTGTAGACATCAAATACTCCTTCAAAAACAAAGACTGACATTCATCTTATGGCTTCTAGATTTAAAATAGGATTTCCTGAAGGAAAAAAGTCTGCTCAGTTTAGTGAAATGTTTCTGAAATGTATATCCTTTTAAAACCAGTATTATATACATGCATTCTTTTTAAACTATCCCCTTTTCTGTGATTTCTCTGGTAATATTTTTAAATTCAAAGGCTGTATTCAAATTTTGTATCTTGTATCAGGCAGTTTGAACACAAACTAGGCATAATCAGCCTTCAGCTTATCTGTGATATGCCTACTGAAAATGATCCAAGTATCAAGATGTTGAGAAAAGCAAATCATTGTAACAAAGGAATATCTTTTTTCCTCCAATAGTCCAGATCTTAAGAAGTATAAGGTCAAGAAACTGTGTTGCTTCTTCAGTCAGTAAACTCTAATGTGTAGGTTGTTTTGTGGTTTTTTTTTGTTTGGGTTTTTTTTTAGGTGTTTTACATTTACTTTTCATGATCTCCAAATACTTGAGGACCATTTTTGCCTAACTAGAGGGATGTATATTGTGTGTTTGCAGAAACGTCTACCCAGCTTCTGACAGGAGTATTTGCACCGTTGTTTTTTTATTGTCTCTCTATTACAGCTTCCTCATGTAGGATAAATTTGACTATATCCATTAGCAAAGGCTGGGCATTTTTTTGCAGTATATATAATCATAAAAACATAATATTATTGAAGTTTTTGTAAGTTTTACTAAGAACACCACTAAAATGTGAAGATGTAAAATCTTACCTTCTTATTTGCTCACATTCTATGTAGCAAGTTGAAAAATGTTTAGGCATGTTATGACTCTAATGACAGCAATTTAATACTGTCATGAAGAGTCCTGCTTCATTAGTTGAATCTTTACTACTGGTTTAGTTGTGTTCAGTTACAAAGTAATGTTTAATTAACAATCTTACCAGTGTTATGAAGGTGGTTGTGTGGATGGGCATGGTTGGGACTCAAAGGTATTTTGAGAGTGTCTGGAAGAGATGCTTGATGGGTAACAAAGATTTTATTTGCAACCTGGTTCGTATCCAACGTTGAAAATTTAGATGCTTATCCTTTGATCATTATGTATGGCAGTGTTATCTGTAAATAACCCAGTTCAAAGGGAAGTTATAACACGAGCCTGTACACTTATTTGTGCTTTTGTTGTGCCTTACATTCCCCAGTCTAAGAAATGTTTGCTTGTTGGGGAAACTAAAGCATAATGAGGGTAGGAGTTGCTTAAGGCCATACAATAGAGTACTGATAAAAGTGGGAACAGACACTGGATGTCTGAATAGCCTCTCTTGTAATTTTATCCATTGTCACATTCTGCACTGAAAACATAGCCTAAACCAAAGTTCATCGATGTCGGAAGAAAAGGTCTCATTGACTCTGACAGGTATTAGTTTAGTGTTATGGTATGTGGCCTGGGATGCACAACACCCTAGAGATGGAAAATGTTCATATTAAGAACAGAATGTATTCTCCAAATATTGCTTTATTTTCGTAACTCAACCCCTCCTTCTTTGGATTTCCTATATTAATTTCTTAAAAGACAGTTAAGCCCTTTTGTGGGAGTATGTGTATTATCAGTCACTTTTGGTAAGCCTGGTCTCCACTTCTACTACTGCTGCTTAAAAACAGGGATTTAAACAAAAGTTATTTCTTTTTCCTCAGAAAAGATTCTGTGCTATTAAATACTTGCTTGTTTTCCTGCTTCTGATTACTACAGTCCTATCTCAGACAGAAAGGCGACAATCATAACACCATATGATACACTGATCCAATCTTAAAGGTTGTCTTTTCAGTCTGCAGCTTCATTGACTTCTAGATAGTATTCATTTGTATTTCCAGGCATCTTAGAGACCTTATTGCATCCTGAAGTTTTGGACTGAAGGTGTACTAGAATATATGACAACTTTAGCATTAATTTAGCACTCATTTTAGAGAAACCATTTGGAATACCTTGTATTTCATTCTTTTAAAGTCTTGGCATCTGGGGAAAGCAATGCAAAAAGTGTCTGAGAGGAGAAAAAAGCTTCAGTAAGTTTATTTCATTTTTAATTACTAGAAGTGAAGGACTTCCAGAAGAAGTCTTGCAACTGGACATCTTGAAATCAGCTTATTTCTCTGCCACAGACTGGCTTTATTAACACTGTTTAGCTTTCCTGTGTTCTTGCTTGCAGTTGGTAAAGGAAGGTAATGGATCCAAATCAGATCAAGCAAATGGTTGAGTTTAAACCTGTGAATGCAAATATTTAAGCATTTTGCTATAAAAGGAATAACATTACTGATCTTGGAAAGTTATAAAGCTAAGGCAAGTTTTTATGAAAACTTATGGGCTCTTCAAGTTATAGAATCAGGGAGTTGAACTCCTGAGAAGCATTATTATTAGCTGTGGAAATTAGTCTCTCATATAAATCTGAAATGCCTTTTATCAATTTAAAAGCATTGATTTTTGATGAAAAATAAGGTGCACAGAGGTAATATGATTTTTTTTTTTTTTGTAATTTATTAGTATCTGCTTGATATGCTCAGCAACCCAGTGATGTATTTCTGTTGATATTTTAAGAAATTAGAAAAATGTCATTTGCATGCTTAGATATTTAGGCTTCATAAATTAAATCATACAAAATAGCTCAAAAGAATTAACAAAATTCTTTATGGAATTGCGTCCCAAAGAGGTTAAAAAATCTTTCCGTATATTTTGCTCTCTATTACATTAGAAGGCAGAAAACACTGTTGTATGTACTGCAGTAATTATGTATATTATTGAACAACTATTGATTGGTACAGTGTTTGGGAATAAAAAAATCCTTGACAAAGCTAAGTGAGAGGGCAGATACTGCTACTGAAATGGAAAAACTATCTATCTCATTACAAAAGCATTTTCAGGGACATAAAAACTTCAGTCCTGAATGGAACTGTTTTATTAGGCTGCTAAACTTCTCAAGTTTTCTGCAGATTTTTCAATTTTAGACTTAACATCCTTTAAAAAGAAAAAAAATAACCTCCGATCCCCATAAGATTCTTAAGCTAATTTTTAGCTTTAATTTTCTGTGATTGTATTTTCTTCCAAGGAAACAGAATAAGATATAGATAGAAAAAAAAAAAATGAAGTTCTAATTCCTCTTTGAGAGAGTCGGATTATTGGTCACATTCCATATTGCCTCATACCTTTAGCTGCCCCACAGGGCCTGACAGAATTGTTCAGAAAACAGTGCTTTCCATGAAAAATCTTTTTACAAATGTCTTTATTCTTATTCATTAACATATGCTCTGGAAAATTAATTATAGGCTTTCTTTATTCCAAACTTTTCCCACTTTTTTTTCCAAGATAATTTTTCTTTTTTAATTTAGATTTTACTGGACCATTTTCAATTGACTTGACTTCCTATCTGCCTACTGGGAAAAGTAAACAGGGAAATAGTTCTGCTCCCAGTAGTGTCAGGAAATCTCATTTGTTACTTCATGGGGATGTGCAATGTAAGTCAGTCTAATGCTAGATGACGGTAGATATCTCTGGTTCAGTAAATTCAATTAGTCCTATACAATTGGAAAAAGTTGTTTGTATACCGCCAGGTTCTTTGTAACATCAAGCTAAAATTGATTAGATCTGGAATCATCATCAGGAAAGGGTACTGGATACATGTTTTGAGATCTTTACAGTCTATTATACCCAAGAATGTCATTACAGTAAGTGAAGCTATAAGCATGAGAGTTACACAAGGAGAAAGGGATCTCACTCAGTCTAAACACTCCTGAAAATGGCTGGAAAGCAACACACAGAGAACAAAGGACAGAAGGTCTCATTCTTAATTCTGCTCAAATAACTTTCTATTGTGCAACATCATGGGTAGCAACTTCAGCCAGGAAGTTCTTTATGATCAAAGAGGTATTAGAGGTATAATATGGAAAAAGATACACTCCAATGTGTTTATAAAAATGAAAAAAAATTACACATCATGTTTTTACTGTATGGCTCTTTTTTGTGAGACACTGGCACATGTGCCCAATGGTATCTTAACTAACAGTACTGTCCTAACATAAAATAGTTATGTTTCACTCATAAATGTATTTTTAATGAGTGTATGAACACTGTAAATACATCCTTATGCAATAATATAAATTTAGTAGACCTGTGGTAAAGAAGAGAATGATAAATGCAATTAAGCTTCAAAATATTGAGTTCTTGGGTCAAGTCAGAGGCTTTGCTGAAAATCATTGGTACTTTTCCTTTCTGGTGATCAGCACAATCTTCAAGCTCAATTGACTGGAGAGAGTTTTCATCCCACTCTTTCTTCAAGATATTTATGCTGCTTAGAATACAAGCTGCTTTCCACTGGTTGTATTCTGTTATACTCAATCTTTTCTGAAAGTGTACAAGGTGGGACAGCTGCCATTCACATAATGCCACTGGACGTTGGGAAGAGTATTTAGTATTATGGAGAAGGAACATTTTTTATAGAGCACTAATGGAAGAGCTATAAATTAATATTTTTTTTCCAATATTATAGAATAAAAAAATTTCTCTGCTTTAAGGTGAGACAGAATAAACTTTGAAATGATAGACTTGAAATGTATATATTAAAGATGATTTTTTTGGTAGGGAACAATAAAGGATCAGAATTACTCCAGCAGAAGTTGCATGTGGAAGCTGGAATTCATGGTAATTATCTAAATACAGATATACTTGGATACTGAAATTCCAAGTTTTTTGAAAAAGATTTCTTTTCTCTAGAGTAATTTTGTGATGAACCATCAATACAACTGGACTTAGGTGCAGAAATACTTTGTTGGTGTTGAATTAGAAAAAAACATGTTGAGTTATATTTTAAAGTCTGAAATTATATTTTACATATACTATTTAAAAGGTCTTCCCATTCTAAATGCTTTACCCTTGTCTTCCTACAATATTTCTGATACTTATAGACAATAAATTTATAGCCTGTAGTAATCTTACCAAGTCATGCATGCAATTATGAACAGATGTGTTTTTTGAATTGGAGCATAAAATACCAAGGGATAAAGTTGTTTGTGTGATGAATACACTTAAGGCTTGATTTTGCTGTCATGAAGTTTTCAATTTCCTTTTGTTACAGTTTTAAAATTCAGTGAAGAATAAGAAATAATAACAGCCATAAATTAGAAATATAGAAAGAATGTGCACCATGTCTCAGAAACATTGCTATAATGGAAATGCCTTATCCACACTAGGGATCTGTTTTATCTCCCACTTTCTTACCAGCTCTCTCAGCTAGCAAATTTGTTGGGGTTTTTTTAACTGAAGACAACTCTAAATTCAGTGGTAAGTCACTGCCCATATCTACGTATATGAACGAGGGTGACATCCCTCCTATGAAGTCAGTGTGAGATAAGATGTGTTTGTGATTCATAGGGGTGAAAACTGGGACATGGACTTTGGGGTGAATGCATTACAGGGATGTGATGCTATAGATATAATGCAAGTAAACACACATGTCCTGAAGTCCAATTATGTTTAGCAAAGGACTTTGGACATGTATTCAAATCCTTGCTTTCTTCAGTGACACAACTTTGCTTTGCAAATTAAGTAAACCAAGGCATACGGTGAGTAACTGAGATGCAAAGTGCTTTCTCTGCCACTGTAAGAGGAAAGCCATTAAACACGGGCAGTTTTGCCTCTTCAGTGGGAAGGGTAAGGTGAGAGGCAGAACAGGATCGATCCTGTTTACTCACCACTGCAAATCTATTACACATTAATGACTTAAAGGCAGTGGTCCCTGTAAAGATAAGGGCCCTATGAGAATTGCTAGCAATGAAGACTAGCACTTTACCACTACCATGATAACAATGTAATTATTTTTGGACAGCAACTGGTAAGTTCTGTGTGAATCTGCTGCCTTTGTGTTCTATTTTTTTTAATTTGCTCTTCAGTTACAGACAGGGACTAGCAAGGATTTCATTGTTGTTTACAACACTCAGTAATTTAATTTTATAGTGGTTCATTCTAATTTGAAAAAAGTGAGTTGCTCCCTTCTACTGAATAAGTTTGTGAGAATTATGTAGGAAAAGACAGAAAAAATGGGTTAGGCATTAACTCATTAAACTGCAACTAATAGGCATTTATGCAATGATCCTTTAAAATATGAGTCATGCACCATTTAAAATCTAACTGGAATTACAGCACATTTCATTAGGAAAGATAATTACCAATACGTTCCTCCCTAAAGAACTAAGTATATATTACAACATGTTTGAGATCTACCTGGACATTTAGAAGATAAATAGAGCTTGTGTGCTATTGGCAAAAAACCCCCCAAACAAATCACTAGAAGATATATTATCTTTTTCCAATTTTCCCTGTTGAAATGGAAGGTTGATGTCAAAGAAGAGAATATTTAATATATAAAAATGTATTTTCTAACATCATGACAGAATTTCCTAAAAATTTCAAGTTAAAAAAAAAAAGCATCAGTGTTACCTAAACGTTATCACTTCACTGTCTTCAGAAAGTCCATGTTGATTTACAGCAACTGATGTCTAGCTAATTGTTGTTTTATTTCACTTGCATTCTTAAATTAGGCTGAAAAACCTTTTAAAGACTAGAAATAGAAAAGAGTAGCACATTGTTTTTAAAGAAACTTCAGACATACAACTGAAATTAGAGACATTCCTACTTAAGTTTAAATGGGATAGGAATGTAAACTCTTCTTTGTGAAAAATGGAAAATAACTAAATATTTTTTTGAACTTTCACTCTGCCATTTCCATTATCCCAAGTAAGGAAACCATCCTTAACCATTAAACACTGAATACTTGATGCTACTATAGGTGCAGATTCTTTAGTCATATAACACCATGTCTCCCCAATTTATGTCCAGTTAGGAAATCCTGGCAGATTTATCCATAAGCTCTAGCCTTTTAAAATTATTTCAGTAATCTACAAAGATGTAGAGAGAGCAAATTTGCTGCTAAGTAAAATCCAGAGAAATCAAGGGAATTTTGCGAGGAGAGAGCTTGGCCTATGGGAATTTAGAAGTTTGCAACTGCAGGCTATAAAGGTCTGAAAAACCTTCGTGGTAGTGCAAAGAGTGAGAACCAGTCTTTGAAGGTTTATGGGAACAAGCTTGAATAACAAAGTTGCTTTTCCCTCCCAACAATTAGGAAACAGATTGTTCTTGGTACTTACAACCTTTTAAAATTATTTGGGGTATGTGTGTGGTAACAGGGACAAGAAGAGGGAGGAGAAAGTCAATACTGGAAGCAGCAACAAGTATGCCTTGAAGTTGGTTACCCTGAGATAACAAGGGATGCAAGTGATTTGCTGGTGGAAGGACAGAAACATTTTTTGTTTCCCCTGGCATTTAAGAACTCAGCTGGCAGAAGAGATTGGTAAGAGAGTAGAGGCAAATGTAATCAAATACCTCTAATAAACATTTACGAAAGTCCAACAGAAAGGACTTGGGGTTTGGAAAAGTAAACACTTTTGGTGATAAACAATGATATAACCTGGGAAAAAGAGAATTGAAGACCTGTTTTTCTGCTTATCACTGACTTTCTACAGTGAATATAGAAATATTTTTTCCCACTTTAAACAGGGTTGTCTTGTTGTAAACAAGTTGTGGCACGAAAATGAAGTAAGGTGGGAAATGTGGTGAATTAGGTGTGTGACTTGACTTTGTAATTTGCTTCTGCTTCCATAAAACTTCTGAGACCAGACAAGACTGAAGAATTTGTGTTAAAGTCTTCTGTGAGCTGGATGAATTCTTTAATTAAAGGCAAGACTTTCTCAGCCTGGCTGTGAAGGAGTTGCAAGACTGTACATGTGAAATATCTCCAGCAACTGTTTTCTCTCTTATTTAGCTGGAAATAGACACATAAGGGAAGGTGTTAATGTTTGGAGTAAATCACTACAGTGAATGCTTGAACTATACCCTGAAGTTATACTGACATATTAAACATAAAAAGTCATTTGCAATTTGGTACTCATTGAACATAAGAATCAGAACTGGAAAACGGAATGTTTCTGTGAAATGATTCCACACTATATGTAATCTCAGTTGCAAAGGTCCTTCTGCACCTAAAGCCTTTCTCTGTTCCTGAACCTATATGCATGTGAGAAAAGTAGGGTATGATACAGACAGTAAGAGGGAATGCAGTTCTAGACTTGGTTTAAATAAAATCTAATTCAGTTTAAAGGTTGAAAATTGCAAAGTAATGAAGATGTTTGTTGTATTTATTTGTATACATATAAACATTGTTAGGGCTAGTGAAAAATCTTCTGAAAAATATTTTGTCCCAGTGTTTCCAAGGAAGGCAGCAAAAAACTGAAGTAAGAAAACTAGGAAAAATAAATTTACAGGTAAAATATTTTTCTATAATTGACTGAAAATGTTTTATTTACATAGTTTTGGTGAAAATTTAACATTTTTTTATTGACAGTTCTTTCTCAAATGCCCTATGGCTAAAAGAAAATGAAAGAGAATGTATTTTGCCTTCAGCTTTTATCCAGGTGTCTGGGAGCATGATATATTTGCTAGAAACCTGACATTGAGCCTAATTAAACAGCCAGGACAGAAGGTGGGATGGCGATACCATGTAGCAATAGGTTGGGTCCCCTTGCTTGGTCAGAGTGCCTCTTCCTCCACTTAGCGCTTGTCCAGCTCTGTGCCTCATCACTATGGACTTTCCTGGCTGTCACTGGAGCACGGCTGAACCTGCTTCTGACCCTGGCCCTGCCCTGCTCATCTAACTCGAGATCTGTGGGACTGTGTCCCCTTTGGTGGGGGCACAGCCCCTCCTGCCTTGCTCTCACCCTTGGCTCGTGGCTCACCTTGCTGAGCAGGGCAGCATCTACCCATCCTGCACCCTGACACAGAGACTGCTAAGTCCGTGAAATTACTACTGGCTAAGGACAAAATTGCTTTGGGAATATAGTTAACTCTTTTAGCTGTATACAGCCTTCAAATATGAAGGATATTTGAACAGCATAACTGACGCAGTAGTAATTCAGGGTAAACACTCCAAATCAAAAACATGAGACACATTCTACCGACTTCTGGTGTCTTGAAAGTTTCAGAGTAAAAGGGGAGGAAAAGGGTGAAGTGATTTTAATTTCATTTGCAAGAGTCCTTGCAACTACCTAGAAAAAATTGTTAGATTAGAAGCCCAGGTACTAGTACCAGAGTTCAGAGACCTGAATTTTAATTCTGTTACTGTCCTCCTCTGTGATCTGCAGCTCAGTTTTATATATCTAGTTGTCCTGTTTTTTAGCTGGAACAGAGCTGGGTTTCTTTTTAGCAGCTAGAACAGTGTTGTGTTTTGCTATTAGCCTGAGTCTTGTTATGAGAGACACTGATAACACACCAGTGCTTGCATTTTTGTCACTGGAAGTGAAGGACTTTGTGTTCTGTTAGTCTACAAGTGTGAGATCTAAGGGGGTGAGGAACATTTAAATTAATAAGGTAAACTGGTGTTTGGGCATGCCAATGGGATATTCCATATCATATCACATCATGCCCAGTGTATTAGTGAGGGGCTCTTCCTCTTCTGGCTCTCTCTGTCTTTCTCTCCGGCTCTCACTCTTCTGGGATTGTGGTTTCCGTTCGGGATTGTCGCTGCTCTGGGATCGGGCCAGGCTTGGTCAGCGGGTGGTGAGCAGTTGCACTGGGCATTACTCATTGGTATATTTTGTTACTGTTATTATTATCACTACTATTTTAACATTAGTATTATTTTATTTTTTATTTCTATTATTAAACTGTTCTTATTTCAACCTACAAGCCTCTTTATCCTTGCCCCCAAATCCTCTCCCCTATTTCCTGGGGGTGAGGGGTGGTGGGTGAATGGCTGTGTTGGCTGCTAGCCAAGGGCTAGCCCAGTGAAACTATGACACTAGTCCTCACCCACACGACCTTGACCATGCACCTGTTTTAATATACATGAGTGTATACATGTGTGTCTGTGAGTCTACCCTAACTTGCAGTTTGGAAATATTCTGGCTCTCCTATAAGGAACAACAAAGACTTATTTTGGCCAATGATGTTTTCTAGGAAAGAAATAAAACTTGTTCACGCTACAGAAGGTTTTGTCATTAAGATTTTTTTAAATTTGTGAGAGAAATACCAACACTAGGAAGGTAATTCACTTTAGATAAATCTCCTACTTTTAAACAGGCTTTAAATATTAAATGATTATTGGTATATTTAGTAGCTCTTCCTGACCAGCATCTAAAGTAATTGTGATGTTAGTGAGAAAATGAATTTGCAGTTATTTAATGTATTCAGCAGCAAAATTAATACAACAGCAGTTGTTAGATAATTTGAACACTGGATTTATAGGAGTAATTTTAATTTACATCAAGCACTGTAGGCAATTTTTACACATCAATTTGCATTTCACTGATTATACTCAGCTGAGGCAAAATGGCTTTTAAAAAGTTGCTTGTATTTCAAGATGATGTTTAATGTAATATTGCAGGGACTGGGGAAAAATACTATTTGTGATGCATTTTAAAAACTAAAGTTTTCAAGAAAAAGAACAGTTTAACAGTGCTTCATTCATTTCAACTAGAAATATAATTAATTCTGTTTGTATCCCATAGTCTATGAAGTCTCATGATTGTTTATTTTGCATTTTTTAAACTGCTGCTTGCTTTGGTAGTTGCAAATTGGAATGGAAAGACTTATCTAAGACAAGAAAAATGGTCTGTGGTGTTTGACTTCACTTTTAAAATGCAGCATTTTAGTACTGAATACATTAATATTTGAAAACTATGGATGGAAACAAAGAAATAAAAAATATCAATAGCTCATTAGAAAAAAGCTCTCAGATGAATTATTTCTAAAAAAGGTTTCTTATTACACAACATAATAGCATAGGGAATCATACGTCAAGTTCATGTAGAGTGGTATACTTTCACCTAAGTTAGTGTTACTGGGGAGGATCCCAGTATCTTACAGTTATCAAGATCCTAAAAATTAAGTGTCTCCACTTTGCAAGCACAGATGCCTGTGCAAGCATAGGAAGTATACATACTGAAAAAATTGTTTAGATTTTATTGAAATTTTCAAGATGATGACGTTGGAAAAAATCCAAGTTATGTATTTCCAGTTAGCTCTCAGAATACCTATAGTTGGCCTTTTCATTAAAAATAAGCTTCTGGACTGTATTAGTGCAGTTATTAATGCACACCTTACAAATGAGACATATGTTGTAGCATTGGATGACTTTATAGTTCACACTTGCTTTTTACTTTGAAGTCCAAAGCACCATAATACTTTAGGGGATTGCATTTGACAGATTTAGCTCAGCCTTTAGCCACACCTACTTGACAGATTTAGCTCAGTCTCTAGCCCCTCCTAATCAATCAGAGGCTCCTGTCAGACTGTCCTGTAGAGATAAACCAGTTTGAAGGCAGAATAGGTTGTCACACTCTAGGATATACGTCCTTCCACAACAACCTTGAGATGTTGTCACAATAGTGGTAGGGGGAGCACTGCATGAAGAAAAACTTATTGGTACTTAGCAGAATTGGTCCATGATCAAAGTGCATCATGAATGCCATAGGTCCATGTATTCCGATTTCTGTAGCTTCTAGCTAAGTGAGATACTTTATGTATGACTAATGCTTCCTTCCCAGCATGCCAACAGCTGAACATGAATTCAGGTACAGCACTTTTCAAATTTAATTTTACTGGCCATAACTGTGTTTCATTTTACCTGAATTATGTTTACCCTAGCACCTCTAATTAAAATGTACTGCTGAGGGGGTCCCTTATTCATATTATCCATTCCCAGCTAGAGACAGCCAGACATGGAAGTCCTGGATACTCATTCATTTAGAAACATTATATTTCTATCCATTTTCCCATAGTGAAATGGAGCTGTAGTGAAAATAAATGCCCAAGGACACACAACAGGTTCCAGACAGACTAAATAACACCATTACTCTCTAGTACCCTGAGAAACAGCTTTTATGGTCTCCGAAGTTGTATATGTTCAATCTGTCTATGTGAAGCAACAATAGCTTACATGTTCTCATTTGCCACTACTCCACTCTATTGATCCACTGCGGAAAAGCTGTAGTAAAACCAGAATGAGTTCTGCTTACATCTTCAGTTCACCAGAGAAGATTATGTCATTATAGAAACACTACCTTTTATTTTTCAACTCTATTCACAAATACTTTTAATTTCTTTACATGTTTTGTAGAAGTGCTGTTTGTTATGTGGGCTCTCCAAGTAAGTAGAATACAAAAACTGACTCCTCCATACCTAGTAATTTTTTTTATCCAGTTTTCTGTCTTGGCTAAAGGAGGTAAAAGAAGTCAGCAATAAAACCAATCCAATAGTGTCTGGGTACCTAAATACTGATCTTTTGTCATTTATCATTCTCTCTTTGTTTATAGTCCCTGAGTCAGTTTTCAGTCTTTGCTCATGAACAAATCAATCTGAATGATTTCTTTTAAGGGAGATTATTTGACACATACTTTGATTTACTAAAGTCTGCTGTACTGTATATCATTCTAAACTACACTAGACCTTTCATCCACTAACTTATAGAATTATTTTGGGAATGCATGATGTAGTTTTCATGGCAATGTTTGCTTTTTTGGAAATCCATGCTATATCATATATGCCTTTGACACCAGTAATGCATACATAATTCTGGGACTGACTGGGATTTAAGCCCTGTGTTCAATTTGGAAGGAACTGCTAGGGCTATGAAATTTTCTGGCTTTGAATTTTGCATTTGTTTTGAACTTAAATATCTTAAGTGTTTTTCTCATTAACAAATGAAGTTCTATTATTATTATTAATATTATTATTATTAGTTTTTCTGAGGAAGAAGTGCAGAATTTTGATGCAAATATTTTTTCTGTCTTTCAGAAACATTTGTTGCTGTGGGATTTAAATGCAGCATGTTCTGAAGAAATATACAGCTGGATTATCTACAGCTCAGTCTACACTGGAGTGGCAAACCCCTGAGCTTGTACTACCTGAAATAACTCCCTGGCAAGAAAGGTAAATAAAAAGAACTCAACATATATCTGAATATTTTATGGCCTGTACACTTTTAGGATTTTTATGTTCTCAAAGTTAGCAGTACTAAATGTATATGTGGGAAGCTCTTCCGCTTCTACCCCAATACTTTCAGCTTTCTCTTGGCTCCACAAAACTTTTCCTGGACTCAGTCTCTAGTATTCCTCAGATCCTATTTCTGACCTCCCCTCTTCTTCAGCTATAACCTCCATCTCAGCCTTTCTATCTTGAATTCAGTCTCATTCAGATGATTCTCTTACCCCTTGCAGTGGATTCTCTGCTCTCAAATAAAATCCCCACTCACTCAGATGGTGACATCCTATTGCCTTGTGTTAGGTCCTCACTGCATCTAGAGCCTTTTTCTTCACATAATCTTGATAAGGAGATCCATAGCTCTCCTTACTTCAGTGTGTGTCTTTCTGATGAGTGAGTACATGCATTGCCTGCAGGATTGCAATTGATACCTTTGAAGGTTATAGAAAAAGATATTTCCAGTTTCCTTTGGGAGAAATTCCGTTAGAGAAAATGTGGACTAGGATCTGTTTAATTTGCCTCGGGGGTTGTATTCATTATGTAAGCCTGGGATTGTCCACAGACTCTAGCACAGGCAATGTGGCCTTATTTTCAAATAGTTGTAACTACTATTATGTTTGCACTTCTTCCCGAAACAGGTATCTGTTATTTCTCTTATTTCCTTTATTTGCTTTCATGGTTCTTTCTTGCCATTTATTGTCAAATGTCATTTTTTCATACCCAATATGTACAACATGATTAATTAATTTTTTTAGATTAGCCAGTAAAACAATTTCTGAATAAAATATGGTCTTTTGGGTGGTAAAGAGATTACTATTTTCACAGAAGAAAGTAGCTTCTCTTGGAGAAAGGGTCAAACTTTCCAATATATTGTTCTGATGGTGCTTAGCTTTCTTTTAGTGTAATTTATTGCTTTAGTAAGCCATTAAAATATAAGAGACTTTATTACCAAAAATATAAACAGTGCATAAATATTCTCTGAAATTTGTTGGCTATAAACTAATTCCAGTAACAGGACACTGTTTTCTGTAGAATAGTAGCTGATGATTGGCTCCTAGGAATACATGATGAAGAAACAGATATTGGTATTTTACACCTTGGTCCTGTGCTCATGTGCTTGTTTAGTTTAGTAAGATATCAGGATCTCAGTTCAGAAAAACAGGTGCAAAATTAATAAAAATTTTACTCATTGAGCCTTACAAGACTAATGATGATTAGAATTTCATGGGTCAGATGGCTTACGAAGCTGCATGTTTTTAACTTTATTTGTATTCAGAATGTTTTTATTATGACAATAGGAACAGCATATAAAATAACAGTATGTCAAAAAGCCTGTTCCTGAAATATATAATAGGGTAAAAACTGACACTGCAATACATGAATCTATTTGCATTCACCAAAACATATAATATGTGTGTGGGTTTGGGGCAGTGTGTTGATACAGGCATAGATTTATGCCTTTATTTCTTTATCTGTGTGTCCATTTAGATTAACTTTCTAGCAATTTTAACATGATAAATAACAAAATTTTAAGACACACACCTGAGGTAAGTCTCTAGGGATTTTTTTTCCTGTAAATCTGCACTGCTCTGCATATTTAGGATTAAATTTACCATTAAATTAACACAGTTGGAGACATTATAATCTCTATTTAAGATGATGATTTGAAAAGCTTCACTATTTTTATAGTTGCTGGAAACCCAGCAACTAGTCTGGCTGTGATGGTAACATTTTAGTAGTAACCAAGCCAAATTGCTCTCAGTAATTCAGGTAAAATCCCTGCTTTAGATATTTCTTCAAAATTGGGTTACATGCAGGAGCTGCAGAATCAGCAGCTGTGCTCCACATCACCTGATGATATAAATTAATTAAACTTAAGCTAGTTTTTACTGGAAAAAAACCCCGTCTAGCATATATGATTAAAATAGAGATCTACTTACTGTTATTTTTGAGGCCTTTGTAGCAATTTCCTTTTGCAAATACAAGTCCTATGTTTCTCTAGTACCAAATTAATTAAGAAATTCAGGTACAGCAAATGGACCTAAATGAATACTGAGTTAATTCTTCCTACAGTTACTAGGGCGCAGTTTTTATTGACCACAGGCTGTAAATTTTAGCTCTGATCTTTCCTGGGGATCAGCTCCAGTTATGGCAGCAACATGGGCAGCTGTTATGTCAGCAGTTTTGGGTCCTCGAGGCAGTTATTTGTGCTTTATTTGGTATGGGCTATGGCCCAGAGGAGACATGGTTACGTGCTCAGCACCCAAACTCACAAGTCTTTATTCTGATGAATTTTTTTGCTCACATATGCAATCAGACTTAACTAACAAAGCACACTTATTATATCTGTAATATTTCCTGAGACACTGGAAAAGCTGGGACAAATAATGATTTTTTAAAAAAGCAAACAAGCTTGATTTCAGTCTTGATTTGGCTTTCGTTATTTGCAATTTGAATTTGGCCTGCAAATACGAAGAGGTATTGCTGTGTTGAATGTTGCTTATACGTAGTGCATAGACCTTTGGGTAGAACGTGCCCATCTGTGCAAAATGATGTTACTTTGCACTTCATCTATACTCCAGGACTAATTTATTCCTATGTAACAGATATAGAATTGTATAGTAGTTTGAGAGTTATATACACAAATATACTTCAACTGTGCTATGTAATAGTGTTGTTATAGCTTCCCATTAGGTATGTGGAATTCTTGGAAACAAACCATACTGAATAGCAATAGTGTACATATTGCCTTGTGAGGAAGTGTATGGAGCATGGAGTGTGGATGTTGAAAAAGCTTTTCTGTAATTTTAAGAATGGACATTAAAGAAAATAAACACTATATTTCAAATGTCAAGATTCCCTCAATGTGTCTGGTAGCTCTTCCTGAAGCAGAAGAAGTTGAAAATTAGCCACATACATGAATACTAACCAACTGGGCTTCTCTTTGGCTATGTGGTTTTTACTGAATTCTACAGTTCAGCTTTTCCATGTAGCTCTTCCCTAAATATCAATTTTAAAATCTGACAGTTAAAACCAGTTACAGCCATAAAGAAGACATTTTGCAAATTGTTTAATCAGCAGTTTCTCATTCGTGTGATGGCAAGATGTGCTGTCATTTTTAAAGCTGTTAACCACTTCCTTCTTTTGTTGCTAGAGGAGGCCTATATTTTTGTCCATCTGCTTCTGAGCTAAGCATGCTCCTGCTTGAGTCACGTACAACTAAAGAGAGAGTCCAGGAAAGGAGTGGCAACTGCATTCCACTTTAGCTTCTAAGGAGAGGTCATCTTTCTGCTTTCGAGAAAATCAAATAATCTCCCACATTTTCTCATGACCATTGACTAGCATGTCTGGGAGGCAGAGACAAGCATTTGCTCACACCCTGTCCTCTCTTAATCTTTTTCTTGTTTAAATACTAGCAAGTTTTCAGAAATAGCAAGTTCAGACCTTGTACTGCAGCTCAAGTAGAGTGAATAGGAGAATGGAAGTGTGCGTTTATGTTTAGTGCTGATTTACTTCTTTGCATGGCTACATTAGGGTAGTTTATGATATTCTTTAATTTTGTCATGAAGTTGCTAAATTACATTACATAACAATGTAAATCTACTCTTTCCCACTAAAATATCCTATATCCATACTTTCTGTTCACTGCAGAGGCATATTTTGCAGTTGTATCTGAGTAGTGGTATTTCTATTTGATAGCCTTTAAAAAATGTTATTCTGTATCTTATGCCTTTGTACAAGTTTTGTAGCCTCTTTGGGAATTACACTTTCAGCCAAGCATATGTAAGTGACTAATGTTAAAATTCTAAATTTTCTGTACCTGAGTACAGAATTGTAAATTGGTTGCCTCATAATTATTTCTGAGTACTACCTTTCTGGCTTTTAGTGCTGAATGTACAATAACATAGTTGTGTTTGAATGAAATTCAACACAAATGAGCCATGTAAGAGATCATACCATATCGTTAGATTGGGATCTGCTTATTTTTCTTGAACGCTTTCATTAGAGCCCTTTTCAAGTACAAAATATGTGAAGTGCTTTTGTGTCTTGCATATCTGTGCTATTTTCAGATGACCTGTCTATTCTGTATGTTTCCAGAAGAAATCCCACCTCTCCTTCTCAAAATCCCTCAATTCCCATCCTTGTTTATTGGCAGGAGGTAGTGGATTTTTAATACATTTTCATAAGTTACAAACTCACTGACAACAGGCAACTGCAGTCTGATTTAGAGGAATGACTCCTACTGCACCATGAAGACAGAAAAAATGCAGAAAAAGATAATGACATGTCATAGAATATAAGAAACAGCAAAGCAACTCATTACAACAACAGACAGACCTGGAATGAATACAAGGTCAAGAACAGAATTGCCACTTAGGACCTCAATTTCA
Source organism: Caprimulgus europaeus (assembly GCA_907165065.1). Next base: position 25,873,300 of record OU015534.1, on the reverse strand, counting down.
GGAAACAAATCATATATGACCAAAATGATGTCATGAAAGGTTATTTCTTGCCCTTTCATCAAATATTTTATTGTATTTTTGATTGATTGCTTCAAATGCAAGCAACAACAATACTGCACCAGGCAAAACTACTGGACACGTATTTAAATAGCATATAAATAGGTGTGTAAGTCAGGCTGCTGCTTAACCCACCAGCTCAGAGCTTTAAAAAGCAATGATTATTTTTCTGTACTTACAACTTTCATTACTGCAACTGAGGCTTTCTATTTTCACAAAGGGACTATGAGGTAGTGGTAGAGACATTACCCAATGTATCTGCTTTTTTGTTTTCTCCATGCGTCTTTTCTCCTATTAAGTCTACTGTTGCTCTTAATGGATTTAACATGAAGTTTGAAAGCTCAGTGGAAGTAGGGCTTTCACTTACAGTCGACCTTCTTTAAGTCAAGCCCTTTCTTCTTTTAAATTTTCATGGGAGGCTTTATTTACGTGTCTGCAGTGAGATAGAATAACAAACTAGCTCTCAAGTTTTCATAAGTCCATTTCTGTGATTACTGCTGGTTCCGTTTTACCTCCTTTTATGCTAACCTTACAAGTTTTACTTGCTCTGGCTTGTATTGTCTTTTTTATTGTATTTTCCTGTCTGTTTCACTCCTTTCTTCATATCAAAGGTTCAAGTAGTGATCAGTGATTATTTGCATCCCTTTTACACTGTGAATATTCTTAATTCTTACAGTAGGAAAACTGACGGGGAGCGGAAGAAAATTAACTAGCATTAAAGACAAGTTTAATTTAAGTGATATTGAGGTCTTTCTCCATGATGTAAAGGAAATTACTCCATTGCTAGCATAGTAAGCCACTTTGCATATGTGTGAGGATCCATGCTATTTCTTGAAAGAAGCTGCATGGGCTACTCAAACCATTAATGACTCAGTTGTGAAACCTTTGTTCACACTTGTGAGCAGTTAGTGATAAAAGTAGGGTCACTGGAGTGAAAACCACTATTCAAATATGTCAGTAAAAGATATACAATAAATTCTCATAGCTGTAATAGTTTTATTGCAATAGCTTAGTATTGGACACTTCAGTGGGAAACTTTGAAACTACATAGATATTTTTTATAGGCTAATAATTTTATGTTTCTTGTTTTAATTCCATGTTGAGATATGCAACCTGAACATAGGATACAGCTGGGGAAAAAAAAAAGTTCACTCTGATAGCTTTCTTTAAAAATATGCAGTGTCGTGTGCATACTTTCCAGGGCAGTATTGCTTCCTTATATATATAACATATGTGACTCTGCTCATGAGAAAGGAGACTTAAAAAGACAGAGATGTGAAGGTGGGAAAAAGGAAAAGAAGGAATGAGGAGAAGCAGCAAAGAAAGGATGATGTGCCAAGTTATTTTCACTGTGCATCTAAGCTAATTTTTTGAGGTTTGCTCAGCGGAAAGTAAAATAAAATAAAACATAGGTACTAAAACTTAGACTGTAATGTGTACAAATGTACGTGTGTATGTGAGTAAGAGGACACAAGTAGGGAAGATGGACTCACATGTCCTTAGTTTCAAGCTTCGGTTCTTTTTGAGTCTTTCCCCTCACTATATATTCTGTGCAAAAGCAGTCAGCAGCATAGCTTTTGCTCAGCAGCTCATAATTTAGAAGACAGATTTGGAAAACCTCCAGTATATCTGCCACTCTAATTTATACCTATGAGGATTAAGATGTCCAGAAAAGCCATGAAAATGACTAAGTGTATTCCCACTCGATAAATTACATCATCTCATAAGAAAACATAGGGGTAATATCTACACATATATATTTAATAGATGTCATATACAACCTGGGAAATACGCATCAGCAGTGTATATATTAATTTAATAAGTCAGTTAGCATTTTCATTAAAGTAACTCTCAAAATTATTCTTTAAAATGTTATATCAGGCAAAGCAATAAACACAAGCTAACTGGTGTCACTGCTGGGTCAGACCTTGACTTTTTGATATAGCTGAGATTTCTGTAGACCATGTCACTTGTCAGTTCTTTGACCTAAGGTGAGCTGAGAGGACAGAATGTAGTAAAAAGAGAGACCTGGATCCTTTGGTAAAGTCAACTGTAGTATCTTCATTGACTTCACTGCAGTGGTAATAATTTATATAGGTGAAGATGTGGTCTGGAATCTGCTGCAAAACATTTTTGTTTTCATACAATTATCATTTCTCATCTGAATTTTTTTTTCCTTTCTGTTTTCATGGTTTCTTTTTCTTTACTTCCCCTGCTCTACTTGAAGGAAAGAAAATTTTTGTGATTTTTTTTTTTAGGTTTCTATTTTTTTAAACCATATTAAAAAAATCAAATGATCATGCTTTAAACTAAACTGAGACGGTGGGTATTTTTTTCTTCTTGCTTTTTCTTCTTCTTCCACTCTTTAAGAAAGAGGAAAAAAACTTAAAGTTGTACTTTACCTGTAGCATCAGAAGTACTAAATCCTTTGGTAGCTATCGCCTCCTTCCACATGCCAATGAGAGCTGCATAATTCATGTGTAGCAAGTTATTCAGCCAAGAAAAGAGTAGTTTGCAGAAGAAAAAGTGAAAAAAAGAAAAGTAATGTTTTTTATAAGTTGATATTATTGCATTGGAGCCAAACTGCCTCCAATTCCAATTTAGCAGACTGCAAAAAGACTATAAAAGTAGTAGATTTCAGTTGCCATATCTAACCTTTTCATTATGTTTTGAGATAATGTTCAGCTGCTAATACAGTAATGCTTATACATCATGTTTCCTTATGTTTTTGAGGTATAACTCGGGGTTACAGACAGCTTAGGTATTCAAGATAACTTTTTGCAATTTAGGGCTCATTGTCTTCTCTGTCGAGAATGCCAAGGGGGACACAGTGGTGGAAATTTGTTAAGAATCCCTTAGTGTCAGGAAATGCTATTTAAGAAATGGAAAAGAGATGCTATTATTCCAGCTTCCTGCACAGTGGGAAATGCCATAGCAGAAAGCTACGGAGTAGAGCTAGTCAGGTAAGTTTCTAATTTCTAAAGTGTCCCCATACCCATGCCAAGACTCCAAAGTGAGATGCAGTGCCTATCAATTACCTGAAATGTGGCAGATCCAGAACTAACAAATGAAAAGCATTCACACTTTTTGTATGAATTATTCTCTGACTGTGACCTTAATAACATCAGTCTTTATTTCTGACATGAACAGTGCTCAATGGTAAAACTGAGGGGGCATCAAATTTATGTGGAATGTAGTAAATCTGAAATCCAGACACAAAATCATCAGCTAGGAAGAGGCCTCTAGAGGCAACCTTATCCAATCTCCCACTCAAAGCAGAGTTAATTATAGTAGGGTGGATCAGTGCCTTGTCTAGTAAAATTTTGAGTATCTCCAAGTGTAGATTCCCCAGTCTCTCTGAGTGACCTGTTCCAGTTTTGAAAATCCATATATTAAAAACAGTTCTTGTACTGAGTTAGAATTTTCCATGTGTACCAACTTGTGTTCATTTTCTGTTGTTTTCCCACTCCGAGAAGCATCTCTGTGCACATCTGAGAAGAGTGGCTCCATTTTCTCCATGCCCTACCATTAGGAAGTTATAGAGAGCAGTAGGGTCTCCTTGAAATCTCTCTTTAAGACTGAACAAAATCAGTCTTTCATCACGTCCCATATTCCAGCTCCTGACCATCTTGGCATTTGCCGTATCTCAAAGCTAGGGCCATATCAAGGCAAGGATTGTGTGTGGCTTGTGTCAAGTTCCCCTTCATCTGCAATTACCAACTGTTAAAATTTGGCTTTTTCAAAACCCTGGATCCTGAAACATATAACTATGGCTTTTTTTTTTTTTTTTGCCTTTTTTTTTTTTTTTTTTAAGAAAAGAACAGCCCTAAGCATGTCTCTAAAAGCTCTATGCAAACTTGTATTTATTTATTTATTTAATGAATCTAATACATGTGAGAGAAGTCATCTCCCTGGTAAAAGTATATAAGATGTCATGCCAAACTCCCTCTGTGCACACCTGCAGGGAGGCCTAATGGTATGGCTACAGGAGGATAAGTCCCAACATTTAAAAAACATTAATACTATGCAAAATGTAATGAGATTTCAAGTTATTTTTCTCCTTTTACGGCAGAACTCTGACAAAGTTTGGGTTTTTTCCAATCATTTTTTAAAATTAGGAAAAAGTAGTACAAGACCAGATGCTTTTCTAACACTGACTCATTCAGTAGCAATCTCTGATATGAAAGTGGTGTTTTGGCATGGTCTGTTGGACAGAATGAAGAACAATGCCCTCCCCAATGTCATTGTTCATTGATGTATTCAATGATTGCTACTTTTTGATCGGGAATGTGTTCAATCATGTAGCAGGCAGAATTTCATCTCTCTGAATGAGCTGTTGAAGTGGAGGCTTTCCATTTAGCTAGATTCAAGAGCAAGTCTCAGAAGCTTTCAAAGAATGATTAAAGTGGGTACAAACAATCTGTGTACTGGAGGGTGATCTTCTGTCCTTTTATGAAGTATTGGAAGAATAGTCTATGAAGCAGGCAAGCTGATGTGAAAATAATATTGTGAGTACTAGAATACACATGCTGAAAACTGTAAGCTGCTATAGGAAACTCTGGACTAATTTTATAGACAGCCAGAGATATACATCAATTAGGTAAATCTTAAAAAGTTTAAAATTTCCATCAAGCAAAACCTTGTGAGTTACTAGTATCACATTTTTGGAAATACGTGCATGTGTCAGATAATTTTTCATGCACCTTTACTTTGCACATGCTGATTTGCAAGACAGTTCATTATTAAAAAAATATCTTTTCCTCCCCCAAAATTTCCAATTGTCAAATCAAACCTAACTGCTTTGCCTTCAATTCCGGGATCCTATTTGCCTTTCCAAATATAAATGCTAACTTCTTTCTGGAATCAGTTATTTAAAAAATGGTACTTTTTTGTATTTAATTATATATTTACATATAAAATGACAAGAATTTTATATGTAGAAATTTGACATTTTTGTACACATGAATTACCTATAGTTCTAAGTTGTCTTTCAGATGCCCTATCTGGACAACTTGTACATATACTGTTACTCATACTTATTTTCTGTGATTACCGCTAGAACATTTAGCTTTTGCAAATGGTTATATCTGAAAACAACAGGTAAATGTACAGCATGGATATAAAAAAAAAAAACCAACTAGATTTTGACCTTAAGAGATTTGGTCTGGATTCATTATGGAGAGTTACTGAAGAGTACTGCAGCTTCTTCTTTTATCATGCATGGTTTTCTCATCCCTAGTTAAATGGATGCTAAATTGGACACTCTGAGTGGAAATTTGGATGAAAAAGATCTTAGAAACAATCGTTAATTCAAACTGGGTTTTTTTTTTCTCTTTGTTTAGTTTTGTTCTACACTGAAATAAAAGATTACCAAGCTGATAGTGCTGTACGTACCCTACTGACGTGTGGGAAGGATTATGAGAAGAAAAATATAAATTTTATTCCTAAAATGAGCTCCAAAATTTAAGATTTTCTGGAGGAACAGAAGAAAGGAAGGAAAGTGTTTATGACGCATTCACCTTGTCTTCCTTCACTCAAGTTTCATGTTTGTGTTACTAAATAAGACAAAAGAAAAGTCTTTCTTCACTTGTAAATTTATGAACCTTTTATTTGCAGCAAACACTAGTATATGAGCTTGATATGAGGTTTATGATACCTGGAAATTATCTTCACTCATGTACTACTGCATTCTGCACAGAGATACAGTAATTGCAGAATTTATGTTGGGCTAATTGTGCTGCTGCTAACATCTATCTGTGCCACCATCTGCAACTTAGCTTTTTTTTTTGGACTAAAGGCCTCTTTTCCATTTGAAATAATTAAAACTAGTAGATAAGATGATACCAAGGTAGTCCACCTAACTCTAAACAACTCTTCTGTGTTAGTTCTGTGAAAAATTCATGTGAAACGTGAAGGTAGAATTAATAAAATTAGAATGCAGTATCCCTCACAACTTGAATAGTGAACAGAGAAGAGTTTCAGCCTTCAGGAGTGCTTGTATTTTTTTACATCTTTTGTTTATTTAAATTATCAGGAAAAAAAGTTGGGGCAGTACCAGGGCTTTAATCTACTCCAATTTATTCCTCTTGTGTCCCCAGAAGTTTCCCTGACAAACCAGAAACACAAAATGGTGCGCTCTTCCACAGATGTCCTGAGGGCATATTTGGAGGTGTCTATTCTGACTGACTGGGAGACAGTGATAGCTAGCTCAGAAATAAGATGTTCTAGCCTTCCAGCCAAGAAGAGTTGCCACAGCAATCCTGATGCTGTGAATAGAATTTATGGGCTGTTGTGTATTTATCCACTGTCATTGCTAAGCAGTGCAAGCAAGCTAGCAGAACTCCCATCAGCCATAGCATCTGTTAAGCTTTAAAGCATAACTTCAAAATTAGACCCTGTGTTTGAAAATCCAGTGCCGTGCAAAAAACGCCATCTGGCTTAGATCTGTTTGAGAGTAAATCAGTTTATTTTGTGAAACTGAGGACAAACAGACCCAAAAAACCACAAGGCATTTATTTGCATTGAGCATTTACAGTAGTTGACACAGACACAAGAATCAACCATTTCTGTGCAATAGGATAGTGCAAAACAATTCAATTGATCACACTTTCACTCCAGAATAATCTCAACAAGAGGGAAGAAGAGGAATTTCTATTGGGCTTTTCTGAAGTTTTAACAAGGTATAAGGATGTTTGAAAAACAGATTAATTTCTATAGGGCGTAATAAAATGAGACATGGGTCCTAAACTATCCTAAAAACACATGATTAAACTATGTACCAGCACAAATGAAGACAGAATATTTCTGGAAATAAATGACCTCATTTTACCTTCTGTAACACCTGCAAGCTAGAACAATTGCCTTGTGGTGGCAAAAGAATTTTCAGGCAGTGCAAAAGTTATCTCTGATCCGAAAGCACCTAGTAGTATCAAAAAGATGTCACAGTTCGTCAGTGATTAGTCCATGGTGGTAAGAACAGCTTCTGGAATATTGAGTGGGTAACCTTTATTTGATACTTCTTAAGGGACTTTAGATATATGCCAAGAGCCTGAAAAATAATAATTGTTCTAAGCTACAATTATGAAAGAAGGTCAGAAATTCAAGCTGGTTAACTATTTTTCTGGATTTTGCATGCACAAGTGAGAAACCCCAGAGATGGTATTCACAGACACTATCAGACCCAAGGACTAACATTAGAGGAGTGAAGATATACCAGTTATCAGTCACAAAATATTTCAAACCTATAGAGTTTTTAACTGCTCATAGAGGAATGCCTTAGGAGACAGCCTAGAAACAACACTGATACCAAGTTGGCATTTTTCAAGTGAAGCCCTGAGAGACAGCGAATGCAGCTGTGCTGAAAGGAGGAGCTGTGTCTAGCTGTACTTTCTGGAATTGGACAAGTTGAGCCATTCTGAGGGCATGGTGGTTGTGCAGCCTCATCCCCATGCAACAAGATGCATCTTGAAGAAGCTTCTGCTGAGTAACTTCAACTGACCACACTGTTTTTAGGACTTCTGCAGAGTGATGAGAGGGAAATCACAAGTTAATGGGAAGATGTTCAACTTCCACCTTCTAGAAAGAAAGCAGAACCTACCACCTAGTCACTTATGGATATCTGAGTAGCCATTCCAGGCACTCCAATTCTATGTTCCAGGCAAACAGACAAAAATCCTGGTAACATCATGTGGTGAGATGGGCAATAAATTAATTCATATTTCAACAAGTAGCATAATCTGAGATTTGTGAGAAGTGAGGATTTCTTTAAAGCAGGCCAGGCAGTAACCTCAGCACAAATCATGGAGCAGATGCACACCCTTCAGTTGGGAGCAGAGCATCCTGGAATGAAACCAGGCCTGTATTTACAAGTCGAATACAAGCACCTGAGAACAGGCATCTATCAGAGGAATTTGTGTACAGTGGTTGATAACAGGAAAAAACTCTTTCCTTAGCAGCTCTCCCCTGAATGTCAGGAATTTTTAAGTCATGTTGAATTGTTTCTCACAAGTCAGAATTGTGATACGGAAATCAGGGGCTCATTTTTCATATTGCCATATTCCTGAGTTTCCATGTTCAAACAAGAAGACACTGTGCTACTGCATGGTTTCTCCTGCAGGCTGATGGTAAATGGGAAGACAGTCTTGTCAACATAGAGGCTAGCAACTGATGGATAAGGCAAAAATAACAGGAAGGGATCCATAGATTTAAATGTTTATCCACTGTCAGATATACAGATTGACTAGTCAGAAAATCAAAAGAGAGATTAGTGGGGAAAGAAATCGTTGAGGAAGAGCAGGGAGATGAAAATTGGATAACTGAGAACCTGGAGTTCTTTTCTGAGATAGTTCTTCTGATTTTATTAATTTTATCTTTCTGTATTTGTGAAGCACTCTCTCTTTATTCATGCTAAAATACATACTGTCACGAGACAGCAGTTTATTAACACTCTATGCTGTGGAAGAAGCCTCTAAGCATCAGCATCTAAGACAAAAGCAGGGCCATGGCACGATAAATGTTGATACTGCATAGTGGGATCAGGAAGCCAGTAGATTTCTGGAGAATTCCCAGGCAAATGGAATTTATGCTCATACTTTGTGAGTGTGATGTTGATGTTGACAACTAGTGAGCTCCCACCATGCAGCAATCTTACTACTTACCTATAGTATAACATACATATATCTAATGTAACAAAGTTAACTATTAAAAAATGTTAACATCAAAGCCATTTCTTTGAAGTGGGAATTGAAGTGGCACCTATTTTAGACTTCAAAAAGTTAATAGTAAAAGTAAGTTTATTCCTAGTACTCTGCAAGATTTATGGAGACTCTTATCTTCAGATGTGTGTAGTTGTATTCTAGCTTAAGGTTGTGAAGGATTTGAATCTTATTTTGTAATACAATGGAACTTGCTTGTGGCAATTTTATGAAATTTAAATAAGATATAAATTGTGCTATATTAAAAATATAATTTGGTGCATTATAAATTAAAATTTAAAGTTGTGGTAGCAATTTTTTTCACATTACTTTTATAAAGTTCAGATCTAACATAATTTCAAATCAAGCAATTTAAAAACACTGATTCAAATCACTCCTCTACTATTTTGGCTCTTTTGGGAGAGAGGATTAAAGAGTAGGGTTTTTATGAGAAAAATGTTTGAAAATGTTTATATGTGACTGCTTGGTGAGGAACTCATGATTTATAGCATTAAAAAAAGAGAAAAAAAATCTTGCAGCAGCGTTGTGGCAAAGCTTTTAAACACAGAACAGTCAGGGCATGTAAAACTGCAGTTGCTATAGTAACAGGATCTTAGTCCTTTATAAATGAATGTGGAGAATTTGGGGATGTACAATCTGGCATAGCAGCACCATGAAACTAGTCACATTCATCACTCTTACCATAAATTTCTGCTACAGTAGACTGAAAAAAGCTCCATCTACAGTGGAGCATGTGAAGGGGTTAAAAGGATTACACCAGGGATTATGCATGTGCATGAGAAGGTAGACATTGTTTTGGAGAGTGGATAACACAAATGGTCAATGCGTAGATTAACTCATGGAATCAATAGACTCATAGATAGGTTTCTTAGGAGACCCTGTACAGAAAGAGGAGGATTCAGATACTCAAGTAATGCCTAGAAAGAAAATTAGAGAGACATGGAAAACACTCCCATCCTGAAGCTTGCATTTAGATATATTTTGTATCCACATTTATCATCACTAAGTCCATTTTAAAACAAAGGATATGTCCTTCTCTTCTGAACCATTTGTAGCCTAGTTTAGGTGAGTAGGGGTTTGTTTTGCTTTTGGAAAGACTAGCAATTGTTATATTACTCATATTTTCTTCTGAGGGCATAAGCAGAATAAAATTGGTGTAATTTTTATGGGCTGTTGGGCACTCTGTTTAGAAGATGTATTTAATAAGTGTTAGAAAATAAGTCAGTAATATGTAAACTATATAATGAAGTTAGAAGCCTGAAGCTATGATTTTATAATAAAACCTTTATGATAAATGGTTGTTAGTTACTAAGTCTTCTGTAAGTGGAGTCTGTTATAACTGTCTCTAAACTTTGAGAACAGAAACCTGTTGTGCCTCAGATTTCCTTGTGCTGCATGAACTTGAATTTACAACAGTTCCTCTGTGTAAAAGGGAGAAAACAGTAACCCTAAAACACAGCGTGCTAAGAAAATAAATGTATCGGACAATCAGAAGCACTTCAATAATATGGATGCATAACATGCTTAGAGTAGTTTAGATGAGCTTAGGGATACCCTAGAATAAATATAATTCAAGATTTTTATGCCTTGGAAACGTTTCCTGGTAATTGGAAACATAGCTGTACACACCATAATGGTACAGCACCGTGTAATGTTATGGAGGGAGGGAGGGAAAATTAAATTAACTTTCCTATTCCTTGAGTTCTGTCAAGGCAGGAGGAGAGAGGAAAGAGGAGAAAAATAATACTTTTCGTTTTCTTCAGATGCTCTCCATTGTTTCAAGTTACTTGGGTTCAACAGCAATCTCCTGCAAAGGAGGATGAAAGAGGTTCACATTAGGAAAGGAGGGAATGTGTAGATTTAAAAAGCATTATGTATTTTATAGTTAATCTGTTGAACTTCAAAAAGGGTTTCATTAAGTGGATTTTTTTTAAAATTTATTTTTATTGTTTACCCAATTAACAAGCAATAGCATTTCAGAAATTTAACTTTTCCTGCTCATTTTTCCTCCTATCAGAGTTTAACAGTATGAATGAAGTGTGTAAACTAATAAAATAGTACTTGAGAGCTCATTCAGAGTCCCTTGTTCAGATTGGCTGCTGGGAATCTTTCTAAAGAGCCATTCAGGAGGTGAATGTTAATTACAAACTTAAAACCAACAGCAATATTGCAGTGATATGTCTCAGAGACAGACGTGACCCGAGCTATTGTGATAGCTTGCCATAGGTGAATAAGTAAAGGCACACATTAAATGGACAAGCTAATTAAACTGTAATGCACATTATTTTGGACATTTGAGCAGTGAAGTATAGAGATACAGAGCCCACTGGCCTTCCTGTCTCAGCTTCTGTTCCTGGGCTTTGGATACGCAGCCTGTCATTAGTTTTTGAGTGCTCATTGTGGACTGTGAAACTTTGAGCTAAGCTATAAATTTGCTTGAGTAGATGCAACATTTTAGTTACATGTTTACTTTGAAGATTCACAAATCTTTGCCATATAGTTAACATGAAAAAAAGAAGAGGAAAAGGTAAGAAAAAAAATAATTCCTTGCTAGCCATTTAGGTAAGATTGAGGAAGATTTAAAGTAGTAATAAAAAATATGATGAGCTGTTGTATTCTGACAACATAGTCACCTAAACTTCAGTATGACTGGAATGAAAAGCTTAAGGTACTAAGGATGTTAGCTTTCACCATAAAGCACAAATGTGCTGACAATTTTGTAGTATTCAGGTTGGCCACCTTTCAGCTAATGAATGCAATGGGTATTTTAAACCAGCGATAAATTTATATACATTAGTCAACTGAAGCTACTGTTACTTGCTCAGTAAAAATAGTGTACAGACTGTGGCCTCTAAGTATTCTGGGATGAATCTTTCCAATTCTTCCTGTTCAAGCTGTTTCACTTTGTATAAATAGAGCACACAGAGAATAATTAAAAATTATGCTAAGTGTCTTCATTTTCAGTTAGCTGAAAATCTCTGCTTTACTGTTGAAGAAAGGTACATAAAGGTGATAGAGGTCTGAGGCATGGAAGGTCCAACTATTTTGAAAATAAATTAAATTGAATAGGAATTTAAACTCAGAATTAAAAAAAACAAATATATATATATTTGAAGGCCTTAAGGATGATTCAGGCAATGTAGTGTCTCATCCAAGAGGCCGTACCTTCTGTCTTACCTTTCAGAATGCCCTAAAATCAATTAACCTTATGGATTTATTAATATTTCAAATAATAATGAATACTAGAAGTCTAAGGACTCCAACATTTAGTAGGCCTGACAAAAATATAATAATGTCTCATAAGAAATATTAGAAAGCAAAGACAGGTCATGTGCTAACACATATGTAAAATCACTGCTAGATGAAGTACAAGGAAAAAAATTAAGCAAAATAAATACATCTAGAAAACATTGAAAAGCATTACTCAAAATGAAACTTTTTTCTTTTTTTTTTTTTGAGAGCTGGTTGTCCAAGTAGCTTAAATACACCTCCTAGAACCACAGTAGAGATGCTGGTGTTTCTTCTAGTCACACATCTTCTCAACATCTGAGAAATATGGATTCAGCTCTGCTGTCTACCAATTTCAGAAGAGGGCAGGAACTTAGGTATATTGCTTTTCCAAGTCAAGTGATATGGAGTATTTGAAGCTGTCTTTCTCTTAATCTTTCCTATTTAAAATGTTCTGCTTTGCAAAAATAATGAATTATTCATTGGTCTAGGAAAATAGAGAAAGTAAGAGCTCTGAACTGAAGCATCAATTATTCATACAACTTTAGATCCCATGACTTTGAGGGGAGAGGTGAATAGTAGTCAAAAGGTTTGACCAAAATATTCTGAAGGATTATCTTTTTCATATCTTTGTCCTAATTGCATTTATTATAAATGAAAATTATCATTATTTGTATGAAAAAAGCAAGATAATTTAGTAAAAATATACTTTGGTGTTGTCATTTTCTCCCCACTTCATGTATATGTGCTTTTTACTGTCTTTTATTTTTAATAGTATTGAATATTTCTATGCTGTCTGTTCTTATTTTCCAGATTTCTGTAGATGATTCAGTAATTGCTTTTTTTCCCCAGTTATGGGCATTCCAAATTTAGCTGTGTGGTTGTTTTAAAACAAAGCTTTGACTCTGAACTAAATCAAGCCTTACAAAAAGTTTCTTTAATGGGAGAAGAGTGAAAATCGTACACAGCGGATCATTTGATTTAGCTATACTTTCTCCCAGGCTTACTGTAGTTTCACAGCCTGCCAGAGCCCCATAGAGTATATTAGCCAGAATATTATACAATATAGAAACTCTTTCCAGTAAGTCTCATTGTATAAATTTACCATTCCCCTACGCTGTGACTTAGTTATCAAACAAAATGTGGTATGCATGGGAGTTTCAAATGAGTAATGGTTTTGTGATGCAATCATTTGAACATGCACCAACTTTCTAAATATGTTTTTTATACTTCTTCATTGCTATATGGCTTACAAAGGAATTTAAATAAATATAAATATATGTTAGTAGTAGCACAACATCTGTAAAATGTTAATACATATTTTATGATGCATTCACAGTACATTATGAATGATAAATGGGTGAAAATAAATGCCTTTATAAAATATTTATAATGCACCCTGGTTTTAGTTATGCTATAAGCTGCTCAAGAGCCATCAACAGAAAGTGAATAGAGTTATCAAGGTTACAATAAGCTATTTATAATGAAATGTGCAAGCTTAAAATTAAGTACTGCAAATGATGACAAAAAGTTGACAAGCTACAATTATACAATAAACTGTACTCTAATACAGAATAGCCTCCTGAGGTGTTCCATCTTTCTTTGAAACATGGCATATGGAGCACTTGTATCAAATTTTCAGCCTTTGGAGTATAGCAAAATGAAATTGTATCCATCACAAATCCTCTAATGAGTCTTTGAAGAAATGTATGTAGTAAGTTTGAAAACATAATTTTGGAAAATTAAGAACTATTTTGGTTGTTAAATGGGTGATTGATGTTCTACATGTTGTTGTGATACTAACAAAAAAGTTCAAAATAGAGAATTTTTCAAATATTGATTCCTTTTCTTTATCCAAGATTGAAGAATAAGTTTTAGGTATCAATTTTGTAACTCTATATAACCTAATTCTTTTTGTTCCTCCAAACAAGCAATACAAATTACAGTATAATTTCCTGTTCTTAAATCTCTCTTTCAGTTTTCCTTACTCCAAAGTGATAGGCTTTAAAGGAATTTCAGATATAAATATTATAAGAGCAGTGTCGAGATGAAAAGAAATCCTAATATTAGTTCACATTTAACTAGGAGACAAAACTAGCTCTTATTACATATATATATCTCTAGATCTATATATATATATTTGCCTTTTTTTGAACAATTACTATTAAAATATTCCTTGAGGGCTAAGACTGTAGTCTAGAAAAAGTCTACCTAGACTTTAGAGGGTCTTTAATCTATGAATATTAGGCTAAAAATAGCCTTTGCTTACATCACAGTTAAAGAGGAATACTTAGAAAACAATCTTGCCTTACAAGAAGGTTTTGTACTGTGTTGCTCTGATTTCTGTACTGTATATTCTGTGTTCTCCTGAATTTTATTCCTAAAGGAAGAAAAAAATTATGAGTTTTGCATATGGTAAGTAATGGCTTGATAACATCAGAAACTGCATTTTTGCTTTAAAATTCTGGAATGGTTACTGTAGTGGAAACTTACCTACACTGTCCCACTAATGAGCTCCAAACTGAAGTAGGACAGACCACTATGAAATAAAACAGGTTTTCCACTTTTCCATATCCATTTAGCTTTTGACATGTCCACAGAAGCTTCCATTATGCCTGCAAAATAACTCTGAAATCATCAGCAAAGTCTCATGTATATATTCTTGTCCTGATGACTATTAGCAGTGTCTGAAATATCATTTAAAAATATTCAAAGGAGGTAAGTGTTCTAAATCTCTTAGAAATCTGGAGTAATTTGGGCATTTAATTTTTTTGAACTCCTGTGAAACTTTAGTGTCACTTCATATACAGTATCTTGGATAAGTTTTTCTATTTCCTGCTGTTACAGGGATCAAGTCAGTGTTTCGGCACTATTAGGATTCCCCTATTTTTCAATCTGTATTGTTCAGTAAGGCTGGATGGCTATAGTTTCCTACAATATTTGCTGTGTATTCCTCTTTCAATGGATGCTATGGGAAACTGGCAAAATTTGTAGAAGAGCTGGACAGTCTGGCTTTTCTACAATAGTCAAATCAAAAAGTCCTTGAGCTGCAAATTGTTGGAGGCTGGAGAGTACTCATATATCAAATATACTTCTCCCATTATTTTATCTTCTGTATATTTTTCTTGTAACTCTAAGATGGTGTTTGACGTTAATTGGACCTTTGTTTTGTCTCAGCAGGATTATTTTTGTCTTCTTCCATTATGCTCTCCTAGCATCTCCAAATAATTTTAAAATACATTTCTTCCTGTCTGTTTAGTCCACCATCCTTATAACTGACAATGTAGCTCTGTAGTGTTACCTCAAATGCTAAAAGAAGGAATTCACAGTGACTTTCAAATTGTCCCTCTTCTGTCTTGATTTAATATTTCTTTTTCAGTAACAATACTTTTTCCACCTAAAATTATACAGCTGGCAAAAACCAAAATAACGATAAACTGTTAAGGATCTGAATCAGAATCTGTATTTACATCAGCTGATGCAAATTGTTACAGCTCCATGGTCTTCAACTGACATGCACCAACAGTCCTGATAGGGAGATTTTGTTTATGATTGCTTAAGGAGATGTACCACTTCACAGGAAGAGTCTCTTCTCTGAATACCATGTTTGTTTCTAGCTTGTTGAAATTGTTCATGAACGATATTCAATTAGAATTACTTAATCTTAAAATGTACTCCTGTTGGTAATTTCCTGACATAGAAAAAGCATCATAGAATTGCTTCCAGGCATTGTATTTCCAGGAGTATCTTAATATTCACATTCATTAGTAGAGAAAGACTTTCTTTAAAATATAATATAAATTTTGAAGTGTCTTGATTTGTAGTAAATGTAGGTGACTGGTCTGCCCAACTTGAAAGGTAAATACAGTGGTCTAAATTCACATTCCATTAAACTCACACAGGCAGGCCTTTAGCTGGTGCAACAAAATCGTACCCATTTTCTGATTGTTTTTATTGCTTATTTGTTCCAAAATGACCTTCAATAAGCATTGCTTTCCTTCCCATCTCCTCAAACAGAAGGAGGTCAGTAAAAACATGGCTGTCAAATATCTGTCAGAACAGATTTATTGTGCTGCTTAAATCTGTTGAAGTAGACTTTTTTCTCCCTCTCCTATAATCTGACCCAGGGGTTAAACTCTCGAGTATATTATTTTATTTTTTTTTCTCTTTCTTCTTGACAACCTACATGAAACAAAACAGGTGTGAGTCAAATCTCTGGGGTAGAGAGTGTTTCAGTGAGTATGAAGCTTCTTACTGCTGGCAAAACTGGCTTTAGAATATCACTGGTTCCAGGTATTTTCATCAGTTGACTAATAAAAAATAAATCCCATTTTATCTTGTAATTCAATTGTGGTATAAAACTGATGCTTCACACAGGATCTACTGAAGTCATAACACACACCTTGAGCTGAATTTATCATCCAGCCCAAGTGGGGTAAACTTTAGGTGGTTTTCCTGCCCTTCTGTCCGCTCCTTCAAGGAGAACCAGTGCAGAATCAAGTCTCCACCAGGGTAGCACTGGAAAATCTAACTAAGATCCATAGATACATGTATATTTTTTTTCCTCTATAAAACTAGGACAATGTTGTTAAAAGTAAACAAAATCACATCGCAACAACATGGTTGTGTTTACCAGTAACTGAGATCTGCCATCATTCCTTGCTAAGATATTACAAAAATCAACAAGTGCTTATAAATACCACTCTTTTTGAGATGTAAATTTAATTCCATCATCCCTTGTTTCAAGCATACATTGCATTTAGTAGCTGCTAAAGACTGTCAGTTTGTAGAAACTCTTGTAGAACAGTTACTTAATTTCAAGAGGAATGATAACATATGGTAGAGAAGAGGTCATTAGCGCAGCTACACGGATATTACCTCAACTGACACATATTGCTGGCAATATGTAGAAGTTGTTTTACAATGTGCTAAGCTCAGACAAAATATTCAATAATGTGATGTTGAGAAGACTCATAATGGCAGGCAGAAAAAGAAGTCTAAGTTTATATTTGCACCTTTAATATTCTTTAGAATGATTCTGAAGGGGGCTAGATTGCTGGAGCTAGATGGCGAGCCACTGTCAGTGAGAACAGCTTGGTTTTCTTCACTGGTTTACTGCTCTTTGTTACCAGCTAGTAACAATCTGGCTCATTCTATTTTCTCTGAGACAAATGTTATTTTTGCTAATGGAAGTGTTCCTACTAAGTATGAAAAGGATAATACTGTCAGATGGTCAGATACTGGCTACCATACAATTTGATTTCTGTGAATATGATGACTTTTCCCAACAAGAAATTTTGGAAGAGAAATCTGCGAATTTGTCCAGGATGTTGAGTGCCTGAAAGATACCTGGAAATTTAACAAACAGCTGACAGTGCACTCCACAGGGCACATGGAACACATCCAGTGTGCTCTAGTGTGCATTTAATGAAAATGCTTAAAAAACATAGTTACAGAAGATAAAAGGGGGAAAACAGCAACATAGTTAGGAAAGCAAATACTGACCTTCTAAAATAGCAAGGATTAGATAGGATGCTTCATCCAGCTTCCAGAATGAGCAGAGACTACAAGCACGATAGGATGCTTCAGCATTGTGATTAGGTGAGCTGGAGAGCATTTACAAGAATAATAAACTACACTTGTTTCAGTGACTTTGAATTTTAAAGAAATTAATCTTTTTGTGTTTTAGAGGAGCTATTTTACATCACATGAAATCACAATGAATCTGTTAAAGGGTCTACCCTCTGTTGGACCTACTGAACCAGACTTTACATGCACTAGCTATCCTGGTATGGGGTGCAGTCTGGCTGCGGGAGCTCTGCAAAGGATAATTTATCCTACTGAGAAGCAATAGGTTTAATTAGCTCATGCGTTTCTCACTGCTGAAGCAGTTACACTATTTTTGTTATCTGAACCATTTCTGTTGCTGTCCTCCTGGATCTGTGTATGCTTTCCTGTGGTGTACAGTTTAGGAATGTTGCAGGGTTTCACTTTATGGGGAATGAATTCACAAGTGAGTGAATAACTAAATTTTCACACCAGAAGGAGGACGTCTTGAGACCTGACATGGTGATGCACTGCAGGACCTTGGGAAAAGACAGCAGGGCAGTTGGCCTGGTAACTGCGACAGCCCCGGTATTAGAGGGGTCCCTGGGATTGGGTTTTCTTTGGCTGTAGGCACTGCAGTTTGCTCTCCCACCCCTGTGTCTCCCACCCTGCTTCCTCATTCCTGCTCTAGCCATGTTGTGCTGTTGTTGCCTAATAGAACAGTTAATCCTGCTTCTTATCCAAAAGCTTCTGAATCACTGACCATAATGGTGTCCACTGAAGATGTAAACATCAAATGGACTTAAAATTAAATATGTTAATCCATTAGGTCCACACTCAAATATTCTTCAGCCACATGTTATACATAGCTGCATACCTAGTATAAAATAAGTTCTTAAAAATACTACCTGGTTTCTAAAAGGTGCAATTAGAACAAGGATCATTAAGGTGGATTTTACAGTAATTTGGTTTACTGCTTTACTCACAAAATTTAATGTAGCAGGTGGAAAATCTTAGTCTCTTTGCCCATAGTTGTATTTTGTACATTAGGAAAGATAGAGAGGAAATATTTCAAATCAACCAAACTTTCCAATTACCACCTTCCCCCCAAATAAAATGTGATAAATAGATGTACAAAACACATTGATTTACATAAAGAAAACTACAAGATCAAGAGAGTTTAAGGTGAAAACTGACAGTGTCTGAGGACTGCTTTACTGCCTTCTTTTGTGAACGGCTTTTTTGCAAAGCCATTAATGCTCACTTGTTGGTTATTCCCAGGACTTCTCCACTAGAGCACCAACACTGACACTATTATTATTATTATTGGGCTAAAATTTTCATTAAAATAATCGTGTTTGTAGGGATTAATGTTCACCTGTTGAAGCACAAAGATAGTTTTATATAAACTATGTAGTATATTCGATACTATTGTCAGAACAGCATTTTATGGAGTGTCCTTCATGAAGTAACTTGGCACACTATGCCACATGTGAAAATTTAGTGGATATTTTTATAGTACATAGAACTGAAGTAAGAAAGCAGGCAGAGATTGTAAGATAGATGGAGCTGCACAAGTGAAAGAATTAATATAAACAGTGGCAAAACAGGGTCACGGGATGAACAAGGTCAGGTTTAGAATGGAATTAATGAGTAAGAGAGTAGATGGATCTGAGATCTGACTTATAGTGAAAAGTATAACCAGCTGGACAAATTGGAAAATTTTGCAGTGTCCTGTGTGTCAGCAACACTAAGAGGCATTCAGAGGTTTAAGAAACTCGGGTTAACTACTCTGCAAGGCTAAATGGTGCAGTTCCACTGATTGCAATGGGACTATTCCAATTTATCCGGTGGATGATCTGCACTTTTTCCTTGTAAAGAGGATCACAGACCCTTTTATTTACTGAAAGCACCAGCAATTAGTTTCTCTCTCTCTCTCTTTCTCTTTCTTTCTCTGTGTGTTTTCCTCTCTCTCTCACAGACACAAACAACGATAGAGAAGGGTGTTCTACCACACATTTTTCTATCATCTAATTTACTCTTAAAGACCAACTGTCAGAGACAACAATCAGAAATCTGAAGTATGAGGAAAAAAAAGAATTAGATAGTGTCTAGCTGAGTAATGCCTATGGCTCTTGGAAGAATTTCTATCTAGAAACAAGGATAGAATCAGACCAAGGTCAGTCTAGTCCAGCAGCTTGTGTCTGTGATGGTAGTCATGGACCTGTGCAAAAGTGCAGGGTAGACTAGGGGCCTGGGCAAACATATAACAGTATGTCCTCTGAATATTCTAGCTTTGAGTGATTTCCGAGTCAGATGTGTCCTGAAGCAGATAAATTTGTTTTTAAAGGGACTCATGAAATATCTTTAGTGATTTTGTCCAATGTCTCTTTCAACCCATTCAGTCTTTTAGCATCTGCTGAGTTTTTTGGAAAGTAATTGATAATGGAACTACTACATAACTTAAATGCATTTTATATTAAGAAATATATCACCATTTTATATTGTGCAAAGAAGTTAGCTCTGATCCTAACCCTCCATTTTTCTTTGATTTCTTCCTCTCTCTCACTCCCTTCCCCCTTCGTATTGGAAGAAGTGGTGAACAATCAATCTCTGTTCACTGTCTGCTTTCCACACAATATTATGGACCTCCCTCTATTCAGCCTTCATCTGTCTCTTTTTCAAACAGAAAAATACTAATCTACTCAGATACTCCATTTACAAAACCTGTTCCATACATTTGATCATTCCTGTAACCTTTCCCTATACCTTTTCCATCTCCACAGCATGCTTTGTGAGAGTAAGCAGACTCCAATTTATGCAGTGGCATAATGTCATTGTCTGTTCTAGTCTTTATTACTTTTCAATAATTTCTAACACTACATTTGCTTTCTGACCACTACTGAGCACTGAGCTGATGTTTTCACAGAGATATTTATTATAATATGAAAGTCTCATTCCTATGTGATTTCAGTTGAAAGACCACCATTGCATAATAATTTTGGGATAGAATTGAATTTTATCCGTTACTTCCTCACTAAGCAACTTCCTGCTCAGGATCCTCTGCAGTTCTTCAGAAGCATCAGCTTGCCGTCCATCTTTAATGCATTATAACAAAATTACTATAAAAGGTGCATGCACCATCCTTTTGGGA
Source organism: Caprimulgus europaeus (assembly GCA_907165065.1). The sequence goes on along the minus strand of OU015534.1, from coordinate 25,852,600 downwards.
TAAAAATGATTTAATAGGAGTTCCATTTATAGCAACAAATGTTACCTGCTGACTGCTCATTCTGTGGAGATTCTTTTTATTTGACTGAAAAGCATTAATTTAAAATGAAATGAATGCTTACCTGACACTATTGATGCAGAAGTATGATATGCATTCCAAAGAGGTAAAGGAAAGGTACAGTTTCTCTGTGGACCTTGAGCACTTCCTCAGTGATTCTCTAGTCTAGTAACTAAAGAAAGAGATGAGGAACTACAAAATCTGAATTTAAATTCTGTTGTTCTCTATTGTCTAAAGTTTGGATAAATAGTTCTTTCATCTTCTCCTTTCTTCCTGTTTGTGGACATATAGTCATTTATCTATGAATTAGTCTGAAGTCTTTAGGAAATCAAATATATTTATTTTTGTTATTTATTTTACTATCTAAATAGTGCATTTTTCTGATTCCATAAACAATAGAGAGATGCTGCCGAAGGAGAAAGGCAGGTTGAATTGTTGTTTAAGATATAAATTTTTGGTTTAGAGATGTATACTTAACATCACTAAGATATGAAATGATGGAATAAGCAAAATGCATGATCAGGTTCAATAACTAGATCCCTCAGATATAATATTGAGGTACGTGAATACTGTCCCTGCCCAAGACTTTGAATTTTTATCCCAAAGTAAATAACATATAGCAGTTATAATTATGAATTTACTTGATTTTTTTTTTAAAAGGATTTTTTTTTAAATGAAGGCATTTAATTTGGACCTCATTAACTGTCTTTTTTTGCAGCATCACTGGAGATATTCATTTTTCTGCAGTGATTTTGATAGTATCACTTCACTTTTTATCCTGGTTTTGTAAGGAAATATGTTAATCATCAGCCTGTAAATTATTTTTTAACTAATTGGTGACTTTAAACCAAGTTTTGAAATGTATCAGTAACATTAAATTGCCACAAATTTTGTGAAATAGCCTGGCAAATGACCTCTTTAAAGGAAATTATGAAATTTGAACTCATTTTATGTTATGCATCATAGAATCTATAGTAAAGGAAAATTTAGGAATGCCCAAATATTGGAAAGAGCTTTGTTTATGTTAATATTTTTAATATTAGTCCCTGTATTAATTTTCCAATATTTTCTTTAAAAAATAAGAATCCAGTATAATCTGATAATTTTTCTCTCATGCTAGGATCCCATATTGGTTAATAAGAGGTATCTCCACAATGCTTTCCTTAGTTACAGTCCCCCATGAAGCATAATTGCTCTGAAAAATCTTTCTTTGTTAGTTCCAATGCTCATGAAACTGCTTATTACACTGCATTTTGCAATACAAAATATATAAAAGATGGAATGATTAAGTTAAAATGAAGCATCTCTTCAAAGTGTTTCTGTAGTTAGTCATGAAAATTTAAAACAAACTGCTACTTTGTTGAAAGATACTGCACTGAAAATCCTCTCCACCAGAAAATTTTTCAACCATGCTCTGCAATAACTTTGGCAATACTGGCCTTCTCTGCCCAAACAGTGCCATTCTGAGAAAGTGTAAATACTTCCCTTGGGTGGCATCAGTGTCTGGGTTAAATATGGAGGTAGGAAATATAAATTCCTTTTTTGCTCAGAAAGAAGGAAGACCACACAAAACTGGAGACTTGGAGGATATTGTTATTAAATACTCCTGAAACCAGTGTCCCTTGGAAGCATAAAAGATTTCTGTGATCCATGCTCCAATGCAATGACTTGGACATTATGCTGTCAGTGAGAAAAGAGGACTAAGCATGGAAGAATGAACATCTTATGGAGAAGATAGAAGATACCGTTTTGATTTTCTCATCCAGATATTAGCAGTTACAGTGCACAGAGACTATGAGACTTATTAGGGTCGTGTAACTAGTCAAATGACACAGGTGGAATTAGTGATCATGTTATCTAGATCTTTAGGTATCTGAAGCATTAAAATTTCATGTACAAAGGTGTAGCTTTCTACTGTATTTTCATATACTGTGGTGCCCATGTGCATTGAGTTTTCTGCTTTTATTTTTTAGTGGCTGAAACTGAGACAAGTTCAGTCTGAGCAATTTAAATGAGGTCACATGATAAATTTGGTTCCCAGCTTTGGGATACACAATTGATATCGAACATCATTGATGGGAAAATACCTTACAGATTTAAAAATCAAAGCTAAACACAACAAGCTTTAGTAAAAGCTATGTGATTTCTGTTCTTCTCCAGCTCTTTGCTTTGTTTACTATCTGGTCCCTAGAAGGTAGTAGTTCTGTTCATTACAAAAAGTCATGCTAATCCTCCATAGTCAGCTCTTGCCATGTGCAAGTGCTGTGCTGCAGTGGTAGCAATATTCAGCTTGCCTCAGCAGGCTTTTATTTGGCTTTCAAACTCCTAATAAAAACTGTCAATTTTTTGCCCCTACTGATTATGTCTCTCTTAAAACCAATGCACTCATGTCCCGTGTCTTTCAAATATTTACACCTATCCCATCTCCTGCACCAGTACTCAGGAAGAGTCTGGCTATCCCAGTTACTGGAATGATCAAAAGGCAGTAATGAACTGCATAATTAAATTAATTCACTTTTTCAGAACCACATACACCTGTAAATATATTGCAGTTTGTGAAACACATGGAAAAGATAGAGATTAGAGAACCTGATAGAGAGAAATCCCATTAAAAACAGCTTAGAGCATCTAAAAAAAGAACTGTTCACAGCAAAATGTATTTTTAACCTCCAGCCCCCATGGGGATCATATCGTTCACTCTGTTTTCATTTGAGTCCAGCTGAAGTTTTTCTATAAACTTCAGTGAAACTGAGAACATTCCTTTACATCTAATAGCTAGATTTTATTTTCTTTTAAATGAACATCGACAATAATTAACTTCTAATGAAATTAATGTAGAGTGGCTGCCCTTAAAAGGACTCTGACAGCCTAAGGGCATTATTGTCAAGATAAAAAATTGCAAAGAAAATATTAGAATATTGAGATATCATTATCAAAGATTTTCACTAAACAATATAGGCTGTCTAATTTGTACTAATATACACCTTTTTTCCATACAGCAACAGAGGCCTTTCAAGGCCCTGGCAACAAAATACAATCACCATAAACAACTCTTCTATCTTCTCATTTCCCATCAGTTAAATTTAAGGTAAGAACTCCTTTCAGGAACTCTACATCTGGCAAAACGTGGTCAAAAAAAAAAGACCTGAGGGACTCAAAGTTATGATAAAGCTGAAAAGGACTTATATTTTCTTAAATCATGGACATTCACAGGAAGAACATCTAAATGGCTTAAACTTACAGAGTTTTCGGTTTCCTAACCCTTTTCGTTGACTGGAGAACCAACAGTGCACATCACAAGAATATTAATTGTATAATTTCCTTTAAACTTACCTATGATTAAATGTGATGCATTGACACATAATTTTTATCTTTCCAAGAACTATGGATACTTCATGTGGTGTAGGACTGTTTTGTACTTGGAAGTCTGCAGATTCTGTGTAGTTCAACATTTGAATTATTACTGGGATGCACTTGGGTATGCTTCTTAAATGTTCTGAGCCTCAGGAAGATGAGCCTGAGAAAGACCAAGAAAATGGTTATTGTTAGTATATTACCATGTCTTAGGATATAGCACAGATTATTTTTAAAATACACATCAGAATTTAAAGTTCTGACAACTTTGCACACATTTGAATTATTGTTCAATTAATTTTGAAAGAGAAAAGCTCCATCAGTTCTCATAGAAACTGCATTTCTTTTGTTTCTGGATATTGCTGTTACAGAGTTGCAGACCTGAATTTCTGACTATTGCTCAATTAAGAAATTGTCAGGCTTTTTAGCTGTTGCATCAGGACAAGAACTAGTACCACACTCACAAGGTGTCTCACCCCTGACCTGGAAGAATACCGCTGAGGTGAAATAATCCATCTACTCATTCAGCTTTTGGAACATCTTTTGAAACAGCAGAAAGAGCTGCTAATTAGCAGTAACAGTGATGGTGGTTTTTTTGTCCTGGAATCCTCTCCTAATGAGATTTCCTTTCAACTTGCTACAGTGCAGTGCCTGCATTAACATGTTCAGTGCACACAGCAGCTTTGAGCTTTCATTTTTAAAAAAACCCTTCATTGAAGTCACAGCCCCCTCTCCCAAACACAAAAATTGAAATTTTCAACACTAAGTGAAATATTAATGGGATTTGATGCAAATTAATTGATGCAGAGAGACAAAGAGCTTAAAACCCCACTTATTTTGATGACTGCTTTCCTGGTTTATTTGAAGGAGGAGGGGTTGCCTATTCCTTTCAAAAGAAAATCTCTGGGACTTCTCTTTCATTTCTCATGTGCTGTTTCCTGTAATTATCAGTACTATAGTGGGTGCATTTGCAGAACATTTACTCTCACTTGTCTGCAAAGGGAAATATCCCATAAAGGAACTTGCTGAATTTTAATTTGATGACCAATATGCTGCAGTGCAAACCCAACAGTTAAAGCTGGGGTTGAGGAAAAGAGCCAGAAAACTGGAGAGTGCGGCAGGTTTTCATAAAGCCTTCCAGGATGGCCACACTGTTGCAGCAGAATGAGCTGCCACATGGAAGGGGCTGTGTGGCAGTTGATGATTCTGTGGATGAGGAAATCATGGAGGTTTTATTTTGTAGTTCAGGTTCTATGACATTAGCACATTTAGAGCTTTTGACTACTAATGGAGTTGGAAATGAAAGGAGGGCTGAAGTGTGTTAAAAACAATATGAATGTGGGAAGATTGGTATTAAGATATTACTCACAGAATCACAGAATGTCAGGGATTGGAAGGGACCTCGAAAGACCATCCAGTCCAATCCCCCTGCCGGAGCAGGAACACCTACATGAGATCACACAGGAAGGCGTCCAGGCGGGTCTTGAATGTCTCCAGAGAAGGAGACTCCACACCCTCCCTGGGCAGCCTGTTCCAGTGCTCTGTTACTCTCACAGTAAAGAAGTTCCTTCTCAAATTTAAGTGGAACCTCCCGTGTTCCAGCTTGCACCCACTGCCCCTTGTCCTATCATTGGACACCACTGTGAAGAGCCTGGCTCCATCCTCCTGACCCTCACCCTTCATATATTTATAAACATTAATAAGGTCCCCCCTCAGTCTCCTCTTCTTCAAGCTAAAGAGGTCCAGCTCCCTCAGCCGTTCCTCGTAAGGGAGATGCTCCACTCCCTTAATCATCTTGGTGGCTCTGTGCTGGACTCTCTCAAGCAGCTCCCTGTCCTTCTTGAACTGTGGGGCCCAGAACTGGACACAATATTCCAGATGCGGCCTCACCAGGTCAGAGTAGAGGGGGAGTAGAACCTCTTAATATACTTTCCTTCTAAATTTTCTTTGTTTCTGATGCTTAGGGGTAGACTGTGTCCTATGTCAGTTTTCTTCAGCTTTGAACAAACATTTGACTCATAGTGCTGACATAAAAAAAACAAACCTAGGTTATTTAGTTCTTTTAATGGAATAAAATCCTTTACATGCTTACACGAGTATACTCAAAACCTAAAAGCTGACTGCTCTTATCCAACCATTGTGATCTTCATCAGTGATAAAATAATTATAACAATATATCATCATACTGAAGTTAGGGTTATTAACTGGTGATAGAACAGAATCTGAACTAGTGATCAGAACAAGAACTTCTTTACAAGTTAAATTGAAATATGCATGTATTTTAATAAATGTAGTAATATATGTTCAAGGATGGAGAGAAAGAAGAAATTCCTCCTTTTTCAACAAGTATCCAAAAACATTGTGAGAATTGATATATGTAATTATGGAAGTAGCACTGTGTTAAAATTATGAATAAATTAAGAAAACTCTTATTTAATGCTTCTTTAAGAAATGTTTTCATGGTTTTGATGGAATCTCTATGTTTGGCCCTTTAAATCTCCTTTTCAATTGTTTAAACTACAGTTCAACCATGAAAGGAGGAGCAAATGGGCCTGATGTATTGACATAGAAAGATGTGGATCACCGAGTCTCATGAATTTCCATACTTTATGTCAGCAAGTTGCTCTTGAAAATTGTTTTTTTTTTCCCAACTGCCAGCACTTCAAATTCAGGTTAGACCCTACCAGTCAGACTGGCTTCTTTCCATTGTATACATGCCCACCACAAACAAATATTCTGTGGTCTAAATTATGCTCTCAGCTACACTTGCAAACATCACTGCTCTCAGATTATGTCTGTAGTGACACCTGTGCAATTCCATTAGCCTTTCAGTGCTACAAGTCATTGTCACCAGGAGCAGCATCTGAAGCTAATGGGATTTCTCTGCTGCACTGTAGAATGAAGGTTGCACAGCAACATTTTGATAGCTGGTAATTATGCATTAGATGATAAGAACTCATTTCAGTTATCAGAGTCTAGTTATTTTTGTGATACTTATATTTGAAGGACAATGTTGTTTATAAATGGCCAGATTCTGAAACACTCATTCAAGCTAGGCAGTATCTTGCTTACCTTAGAGAGGCAAGGTACTGCTTAGTGTGAGTAAGGCTTTAGAATGTGACCCTGGGTGGATGAGTGTTACAGAAATGAGAGATATGCAGTACATGCGTAATCTCTCATGTACTAATTTTCAACATCACTTTTTCCAACAGATCACATTTAAAAGAATGTAAGCATAAACTTAATTTAAGGACATAAAGTTGAGGTCCTGTTAAAGTAACTTATCCGTGTTGCTGCAGCATAGCTCTTTTGGGGACTTCCAACACTGGGAAGTAAGAGATGGTTAATAGAACGGTTCATTTTGTGGCAGGGATGAATATAAAGAATAAACAATGTGTTGCTTGTTTACATAACAAAGGAAACAAGAGTATCACAAGGAACAACACACCTTCAGATTTAATACCTGCAGACTTTCTGTTTCAGCAGCCCAAGCTAGAGTGAAGAGTTATAAGTATTCTCCTCTATGCTGGTAAGGGACCTTAATAGATGCTGCTGTCAGGATATCCCCGAAACAATAAACCTATTTTGGAGTCTGGTTTCCACATGCTCCTTTCCTTCACCCTAGTAACATTCTGCTTCCCCAGTCAGTGCTGCTGACTGTCATGCCTTCGGGCTGTGCAGTAGCAGGCCCTTCTTGTTATGGGGGAGAAGTAGGAATTATAGGAGCTATTTTCTCAAATAGCAATTTCTCTGAAAGTCAGAGTGAGGAGAGGATGCTCACTGCCAAGAAATTCAGGCCTTAACTGTAAAATTTGGAAAGCTATGAGCAATGAAAAGAAGGTCTGAAGCTTATTCAAGCACTGCTTCCATTATGCTATGGCTGTATTTTCTGGATGAGCTTGTGGTAGTGATGAGTGATGAGTAGGCAATTTAGCATTCACTGGCAGGGCCCCGAAGGCTGTCATTGCTTTGACCTTCTTCAGTGCCCTGAATCTGACATGTATGCACCAGGCAATCATTTAAAAAGCCAGAAGGTAAATCAAGCATGATTCTGAGTCCGTGCAAAAAGGATAATAAAAAATACTAAAAGTAAACATTAAATAGAAAACAATAATGCAATTCCTAAAATAGAGCAAATCACAGCAGAAAAACTGGAGCCATCGCAATTAGATATATATTGAATTGAAATGATGCTCTGTGAAATCAGACAAATAATTTTTGGAAGTGATTGACAGCGATGGGAATCCCTGGTTGCTGGGATGAGCAAGCTTAACTACAATAGTCAGTTAAATTGTTTTATGATTAAGTAATTGTATGGAGAACCACTTTTTAAATTAAACTATAAATCTTGAGAAATGTAGACACCATGAAATGTTTCAGTATACATATACTCTATAAAAAAATTTGAGTTATACATTAGTTGTCAGTGATCTGCCTAGAAATTATATTTCAGAAACATATGTGTGTATCTTACATGCAGTAGTAAAATGATTAGCTATCCCTTATTAACTCATTCACTGATTAAAAGTACACTTTGTGAGGTAAAAGACAGCAAATGAAAAAAACTGTGAATAGAAAGATTCATTTGTACCCTATCAGTTTTGGACTGAGTAATCCTAGCCTGGGCTCCAGAATAGCTTTACTGTCATAGCTTCCTAATGTGGTATAATCCGATCAGTCTTCTGGCAGGTTTTTATGGGAAAGCTTGTATCAGGGAAAAAGACACTAGTGTTCTGATCATTTATACTACAATAGTTTCAGTAAAAATATATAATGTGGATAAAATCTATGCAAGAAGACAGTATGTAAAACATTGCATGGAAGACTATCTTACCTGGTTATCAGATTGTCCCAGACTGAGGAAATAATCCTTTGAGCCCTGGATTTAGGCTCTAGAATTCTTTGCCTTTCCTGTCGAACTTTGGATCAATCACGTATCTTCACTGCACCTCTCTTTTTGCCCTGAAAAAGAAAGATAATTACACTGATTTATCAATGAGAAATGCTATAAAACTATAGTTACTTTAGCCAATGTTTTCATTCATTCATTGTGGTGGGATTTGGTTCACATATTTTGCCAGAAGGAACAAAATACTAGCATCAGAGTTAAATCAGAGTCAAAAAGAAACCAGTTCAACAAATACAGGCAGAATATTGCTGCAGGATAAGCTTCTGGTACTTCCTATGTTATGTGATATATCTTATTTTCCAGCTGAGAGGGTCTTATCGAAAACCATGGAAGTAAAGATAATTCTTTTCTTTGTTTCCACTGAGCACTGGATCCAAAGTCACATTAAATAAGATTAATAGAAGGTTTCTGCTAGTGGTGACTACCAGGGACTGATAATGGTAAAAAAAGAAAACTGTATGGTCCTTGTGTGACAAGGAAAAGACAGGGGCCAACAATTTATTTATGGACACTGTTTCTTTGCATACAGTGTTCTTTATAACATGCAGTCCTGAGGCTGTCTATTATACATGGATGATATATTTTGCATTATGCTTTCATTTCATAAACTTTATATATACACACAGTGGCAATGGAGGGAAGTTCCTTTAGGGATTCAACCTACTCTTCACTGCTGACAGAGTATTCTCCTAGGCTAGGGTCACTCCACTGCTCTGGTTCACAGCACAGTTATAGCTGTTGGAGACAGTAAGCTGCAAAGCAGAATAGAAACAGAGGAGTTAAAAACTCTTAAAAAGCTGAGAAATGAACATCAATAGATACCTTTGGAGGAATCACAAGAGTCACTGAAGGACTGACTTTGCATCTGTTTGCAACTTAAGTAGAAAATTACATTTGTGTAAACTGGGTAGAAAATGATTATCAAAGGCCATCAGTCTGACTTATAACATTTCATGCCAAACAATTGAAACCATAAAGTAAGATAAAGTCACATCCAGAAGTATTAATAAACATCCTGAAAAAAGAAGAAAACCGTTTCACTAAATGAATTAATCTGTATTACAAAACTAAACAAATCAATAGTCAAGGCACTTCATTATATTTTTTATCAACTTGTGTACCTATTTTAAGCTGAGTTACAAGAAAATCGAACCACTCCAGCTCTCCACATTATCAAAATCGTGGAAGGACAACAGAAAACTGCCTTACTGTCCCTCCTCATTGAGCTGTAGCATTGGTGGGAATACAGCTGAAACCTTAAACTTCCAAGGAAGAATACCTGGAATATAAATCAAGCAGTTTTCTTTGAGCCTGTGTGGTCTTGGTCACACCAGTGAAAATAAGTAAATTTTTAATGCTTTCATATATATTATTTCTGGTTATATATGTTCAGTTATATATATATTCATGTGTGTGTGTATGTGTCTATACGTATATATGACTGTTCCTCCAGTTTGCATGGTTTGCCCTCTGCTCACTGCTGCAACCTAGTGGTAACAATTAAGATTTGTCTTTAATTAATTAATAATGTGGAAAATAGTGGCATTTATGTATGACTAGCAGAAATGATATTTTATAATCCTATGTCTTTAAACAGCTATCCTTCTCTCTAAACTATCCAAATTAGTGTAGAACAGCTTATGAACAGCTGATTTAGAAAATCAGGGAGAATTAAGTGCCTCAGAAAGCTTTTAATTTGGAAAAAAAGATTAAAGTGCATTTGTTTATTACTTTGCTCATCTTCCAGCTTAACATGTTGTTCATGTTATCCTTGGACTGTGCCCAGCTGCCAGTCAGGTATAAGACAGATTTTCCTCCATTTCTGCAGATTGGCTTCAGCAACTGATACTGCCCCGACACTTCCTTTGTGTTCTGAAGGCATGGCTGATAAAAAGGAGAAATATAAATGTGATCACAATGAACTTTCTTAAAAGTCCTATGATTTATGGGGAAAAAAATCTGGTGATGTTGCTTTCCAGCCTTCAGCAAAAAATAAGAATAAGCCCAAAGTTCTGCTTGTGTAAGTGAGCATGTAGAAAGAAACAGAGTTCATTACTTATGCTCATACAGATCATTTACATATGTGTGATCTAACTCTACCTGAGTAAGCACATGTGCACACACCACACACATATTTACACATATTTTTTTTTCTTTTCTGGTTGACATGACAGCTTTAAGGGCATTATTTATTAGCTTTCCACCCCCCCCTATCTTTTTGATTGCTATATTGCTTGGATAGTACATCTAAAGGAAAAAAATATTTTCACTATTTTTTTTAATTCAAGAAGTGGAAGAGAGGAACTGATAACTTCTGGTTTTACTCCTGTGTTTTTCAGTACTTTGAAGATACTGGATTCTCCTTTACAGTACTGTTAAGGTTAAAAAATAGTTTGGAAAACACTGATTCTCATAGGTATGTACCTTGTAGGTGTTCCAGTGTATTTCTGCAGGAATTTCTGAGGTGGAATTAGAGGACAGTCTTTAAGTTCTGCATTTTACACAGAAAGATAAAAACTATTTAAAAAGAACTGTACAAGTTTTGAACTGAGTGATCAAAACAGGAAAATGCAAGTGGCAGTAAAGCTGGGTCTGACACTGGCAGATTGCTCATGCAGTGTTCTTATTCATTCATCACTTTTTTCAATTGCTCTCAAAAACCCAAGGAAAGAAAAAGAAGCTCTCTGAATAATTTAAAGCAGTTCTCTCTTTTCAGTCATCAGTCCTTTTGTTCTTCTGTGTATCTATAACCTCACACTAGTCATTTTAATTTATCTGTGGTTGTGATATAACCATCTCAATGTCTAAAGCTGTGGGAGAACAAGATGGAAAAGGAATATTTATAACATTTTAAGGAAAAATAAAAAAGGATGCAGAAATCCTCTGATCTTACTAAAGATTTACAAAGGGTTGAGTAATGCAAAGACTTCCTTTGCAAAAGATCTATTAGTTTGCCAATCATTACCAGCTAAAGGGGGCACCTAAAGAAGAATAAAAACTGAATACTTTTTTATTTAAGACTACCATGTTTATAAGGTTGACTTTTTCCCCTTTTTTTGATTTATATCAGCCTTCCAAAATGCCCTGTTTCTGGAGACTCACCCAATATGATTAGCAGCATCATTTGTATTACAATAGCACCTCAGAAGCCAGAAGCTAAATCAGCAGCCTTTTGTACTAGACATTGTAGGAACAGTCCTTGCTTTAAAGAGCTTACCAACTAAAAAAGAAAATCCTAAAGTCAGGAGAAAGGAAGTATCAGTCTTCTGTAATAGGAACAGTGACAGAAAGACTAATTTAAAATGCCCAGGAAAAAAAACCTTAATGCATGGAGAAATTGAACCACTTTCTGAGACCAAACTCCTTGCTTTGACTAGAAGATTCTTGTTTCTCTGAGGTACTTTATCACTTAATTTACAACTCCCAGTAAGTTCAAAAGAAACATTCTTCATTTTAGAACCAAACTGGCCTCCATCCCTTAGTAATCACTTTTGTAGATTCACAACAAAAATTGTAATGTCAGGAAAGTGAGAGATTATGGGCAGTATTAGTAGAAGAAATCATATATTGAGACAGGTAGTCCAGGTAGTCCTGGATTCTAATTCTGAGAACAAGAACAGTAAGTGCAAGTAAAACTTTTGCAGAAAATACTCTGTCCACAGTTTTTTTTCCTTAATTCCATACGAGTTACATACAGTAGCACTTCTCAGGCTCACAAACAGCAACTGAGGCACAAAATATCCTGCCTCTCATTTCAGCCTCTACTCCAGAACCCAGGTACTGTGAGGAGATATGAAGAAATCTTCATGCATTGAAGTTGGGCATATGTTGAATTATACCAGGAAATAAAAGTGAAAAAAGGGTAAAAGAAAATGATTGTGAATTCAGTTAAGCTGAGACTTCAGAACATGCATGAAGAATGAAGATCGAGGGAAATAGTAAGAAGGAAAAAACCTTTTCATAAAAACAGGTTATATCTAGGAGACTGCTTAGGCTTCTTCCACAGGAAGGTCAGGAAGTTGCATGACCTATATCTGCACTGCTTGGAAAGGATCTTGAATTTTATCTTTTGGTATCATTAAGGTACTTTTAACACTGTTTACACATCTTTGTTTTTACAGATTGCAACTTTTCAGACATGGTCAGGGCCAGGAAACATACCCTGCTTTTTGCAGGGTAATTATTCATGCTGAATATTACCCTTGGACACATTGAGTTCCCATGTCTGAGGATATAAGATCAAAGAAAGGAATGAAGGGCCCAGTTCTGCATATATATATGTATGTATCTTGCCAGAGGAACTTACTTTTTTAAGCAAATGCAAGAGGACCTATTTTACTTTTTTTTGGGAAGCTTACTAATGAACTAAAGAACAGATGTATCTTGGAGACTGTCATCAACCCCCTGAGTAGCAATGATTTGAAACAGTTTGTCATGTGTACTTGACCCTGTTTAAAATAAGACAAATTAACAAGTTTCACCTCTCTTGATGGAGAACAGATAACTGTCATTCAGTAGTTCTACCACCATGGACTAATTTTTTCACTTTTTTTTTTTTCTCTTAAACTGATAATTTCAAAGGTTATTAATATTCAGCAGTAGGATAAATGCTCTAGCACTTTAATGCTCCTCCTCAGCTGGAGGAAGCCCTCAGCCCTGAGGGCAGTAATGGGCCTTGATTGCCCTGAGTGGCCCCACCTGGCCCACCACACCTGCTGCCTAAGGGTGGTGCTCCATTTAAGCTCAGATGTGAGGCTTCCCTCCTCCTTCTACTTTGTGTTGTGTGTTTGCCTGTTCTAAGTCCTGCTTCCTGGCTGTTGCTTGGGTCAGCCTTGGCCCTGACTTGCTACCCTGCCTTTGTCTGAAGACTGCGGGGCCATGGCCGGAGCTTGCTGCTGTTGGGGACCTGATGTACTGGCCTGGTGTCCTCAGGCTGCACCCACCGGTGAGTTCCCCCCTGCCTTGGGGGGCAGCCTCAGGCCACCTGCCTTGACTGACACTGTTCTGTGGCCCAGAGGGTTTCACTGAGTAATACAGAACTTGTATTTATCTTCAAAGAAAGCCTACCTTCTTTGCTTCAGATAAAACAGAAATGAAAATCCGCAGGGCTATGTATTTCTAAAGTGTCTGTATAGGAAGAAAGAGAGACTCTTACATGATTTGTTGACTAGATAACAACTTATTTCTAGTTGATAGATGAAGCCCACATAGGGTTATTGTTTTTTAAGAGTGGATCATCTTGTTAAGAATGGGACATGGGGGTGTTGCACTGAGGAGAGGAAGGGATGAGCCAGCTCAACAACAATGGATGTATGTCCTTAGGGGAACATGGAGCTAACCTGAACCTTCGGCTGCAACATGTAGTTCACAAAGTCAGGCTCTGCTTATCCATCAGACTCAAATATCTGTGGCAGTACTTGTTTGTCTGTTCAGCATTTGGATATTGAATGTTATGAAATGGAAAACTTTCTTTTTAAACATTTATACTATTAATTAAGAGCAGCAGGAAGGCATAAATGTTTCTTTCTCAGTCAGGCACCCACAAGATGGCTGATGGTCCATGTGGACCCTGAAAGAGACTGAATAGGAATAGACTTATTTAAATATATTTTTGTGATTAATATAAAATCACATGTTTACAAGAAATAAAAGATTATTCTCCATACATCCTCCCTAGCAATAGTTCATACTAAGCAGAAAAAATGTGACTGGCTGATGTTTAGTAGGAAAACTCCATCTGTGCCAAACTAGCCTATGTTTCAGACTATTAAACTATTTTTTATTAGAAAAATATAGATAGCCAACAAGATTAGTTAGGTTAAAATAAGTGAGTCTTTCAACTGTGGTAGTATGAACTGAGTAAATGAACATGATGAAAATAGGGTTGCTGTTATTGTATTCCCTTAGTAGTCTTATCTAAGGTATCTTATTTTTAGTTGCTGTCACAGGTGTCCCTTAGTGGATAAGAAAAGGAAATTTCTGGAGTTCAGAAGATGAGAAAATAGTCTGTAAAATGCTTAATATTCTTAAGCGTTAAATGTAGTAGGTCTGATGGCTGCCCAGCTCTACAAAAGGCTAATTATTTCAAGTGCTGATTTTGGATTACTGTTTAAAAAGACTCTTCTGAAGGAAAACTATGAGAAAACTTACTATGCAACCATAGAAGTGAGAAGAAAAATATCTCGGCACTTTCCAAAGCATTTATTTACAAGTACATGCTACTGCAAACAGAAAAACTTGACTCAAGAACTTATAATTAGCTTTTATGATTCATTGACATTTCTAGGTTTCTCACCATTGTCTAAACATGGTGTCAGTATGCATAAGATACTTCTTTTACTATGTTGGCATCCTAGGGCAAATATTTCTAATATAACCCTAATTTTCCTCTAAAGTCAGTAGAAATACTTATTGATTCTATTCACATAGAGAGGAGCTTCTAAATGACAAACTCTCAGGGAATCCTGTGGCATTTTCTCAACTTCTCAAGCAAAAAAAAATAGTGTTATGATGCTTTCAACAAAAAGTATTATAGAAGTTTTTTCATGGAGAAAAGGTTGTTTCCACAAAGATTAATTTTCAGTATCTATATCTTAGGGTTGTGTGTGTGCTAAAAATATTTGAAATAATTGATAAAGATGTAGTTGATAAGCTTAACCTAAAACAACAATTGTGAAGTTACATTAATGAAATTTAATACCTGAGGGGGGAAGAAAGTTATTTCTTTGTTGAAGTATGATAATTTTGAATTAGCTTTTCACTGTGAACTTGATTTTGTTAAATGCAAATCCCCATCCTTTCAGAAAATCGTAAGCTATTGCATCTTTGCTACAGCATAAAAGTATCCCTAGGGATACGTACTATAGAATAGCTTAAAGGCAATAAATCCATGATATAGATGACTTCCTCTTAACTTGTTCACATAATGATATCCCAGCAGGTTTGTCTCTCTGGCTGCAAAAGGAAGATGATCACCTTTTCCTTGCTTTGTCTTTTTGAGGCTGAAAATGCTTAATGCCCTTTAAAGAGGGGAAAATAGATATATCTTTATTTTAATACTGAAGAGTTGCATTTTAATAATAGCTAAATTTAAGCTGCCACTGCTACAGTTAATCCCTTACTTCACCTGTGTATAATCACTCTATATTTGGGAAAATATTTACCAGCTTTTCAGAATGAATCACACTTAAGCAACAACAAATCTATTGCAAGGGTAAGTTGAAGTCTGCCACTTACCACAGCCTTGGGAATCACCAGCATTGTGTGGGCCACAGTGCAATAACCAACAGTTCAGGAGTTATTTAAGGAAAACATTTTCATGTGTAATTTGTTGAATCCTAATCAGGAAATCATGTAAGCAATTTATTAATGACTTGGTTTTTGTCACCAAATCTGAAACTATTTAGTGTTTAAAAATAGGACTGACCTTCCCCTGTCCCTCTCCCCAAAATGATCTAATTTCATTTTCTTCATATGTGCATGTATACTTCATACATAAAGATATAATATCTCTGTTGTGAATGTCTGTGCCTTTTTACTTTTCATAAATTCAAAATCTGGATGCTTGGTTAGGTTGCTTGAGGTCCCAGAGGTGATCCGGGCATAGCAGTTTCCGCTGCCTTCATTCAAAACACCTGGAAGACCATAGCTCTTCTGCTTGATGAGCCAAGCATGGGTGGCAAAACTCAGAGGAGGCAGAAGCAGCAGTGGAGTTGTTTGTTTTTAGAAGCAAACTAACCAGCTAAGGAAACAGCTGTGAGCCTAGCATGGTGGCCTGTCTCTGAGCCTTGCAGATTCCCCATTTTGCAGAACAACTCTCTTTTCTACCCTCTTCAGTTCAGGTTTTAATTTTTGGGTCAATTAAATAACCTTGGTTTTAGTGTAAAAGTAAAGGATAATGGCTACTGATCTTAATCCTTCTTGGAAAGGACTAAGACACATAAATAGTAAGTTTTCATATGTTTAAAGTTCTTTTTAGTGACATGAAGTGCACAAATGTCCTGTATTTCTATATGTAGAAAAAACCCTAGGATTAATATATAGCCTACCTTGTGTTTTTGCTATCAATTACTGACACATTTAGTTGCAACTACCATCTTATTTCTGAATAACTGTATAAAAACCTTTTGTTTGCCTTGTAGCCTTCCCTAATCCCAGGATGATGGGTTTTTTTACCTTAGATAGAAATCAAATTTTAAGATATAGTTCCTCTTGGGTGGCATTTGTAATGCAGTCTGATCTCCCTTCTATCCTTCTATGCGCATGTCAATGCATATTTCATGGAGTCTTGTCTTAAAACTAGAGGCACTGCTACTGTGAAGTGGATAGCACACTCTTTTTAACTATGGATAATTAAATATATTCAAAAAATTTATTTTTTCTGCACTAGTAATTGAAGTTTTAAAATTATTTGTATGATAGTTGTGATATAAAGCCTTGATATTATTAAACCTACACATTAAAATGTTAAACAAGAAGTAGCAACTTCTGTAAGAAACCTGATCTTCAGGAATTTAGTAGTACAAAGCAGAATTGCTGTTTACTCACTGATAGATGCATCTCTTTAACACACTTATGGGAAAATTAACTCTTCTGTAGCATCCAGGACTTGAACTGATTTTTGAAGATATTTTTTTCTAAGTATTTTCTATTGCTTTGTAAAATTTTGTAGTGCTGGAAAGTAGTATGAGAAATGTAAAACCCATAAATCACATTTTTAGATTAATTATGTCTGAGATTCTTAGGGTGGAAAAAGCAAATGAAAAAGGAATATGTTTTTTCCTCCGTGTTTCTTTCTTTCTGTAATCTAACAACTCACATTAACCAGGTCTATGTATTACAAATGCACATTTAAGAAACCTGTCTGTGACAGGATGCTAGGCAATGGGAGTGCAAGAAAAATAGCTGAATTGTAATGCTGGACTTCAGGAGAGTAGACTTCTATCTTATTTGGAGATCTTAGCATGATCTCATGGTGAACAGGACTGGTGGGCTTAAGGGGATTGAGGAGAGTTGGGTAATCTTCAAGGAGAGCCTCCTCAGAGCCCAAGAACTGTCCACTGCAATGTGCAGAAGGCTGATCAAGTGTGGCAGAAGGACAGCATGGATGAATAGGGCACTCCTGACTCAGTTCAAGTAAGAAAAGGAAGCAGTGATAGGCAGCTTAGGAGAAATATGGAAACATTGTCTGTGCTTACAGAGATGGAGTTGCAAAAGTCAAAGCATACCTTGAGCTGAAATTAGCAAGGCATGTGAAGATCTGCAAGAAAAGCTTCTTTTACATTTGTTGGCAGCTATGTGATCCTCAGCTTAATGGTGCAGGAGGCCTAAAGACATGCACAGACTGGTAGATTGAATAAAAAAATCTCAGCTTTGGTTAAAAAAAAAAACCTAGAAAAACCTTCAGTTTTGTTCATTGTCAAATTGAAAAAGGATTATTTGTTTTCATATTGTCTGAGCCCATCAGGACTTTTTAACTGACTCAAAACATTCATTCAAGTTTATTCAAGATTACACTTGTACTTGTTCTCTTGGTTAGCTTGCTGCATTTTTTTCCACTTACTCAAACTCTTTGCTGCCTCCTATAAATTGGTGACAGTGTTTTAGCAGAATCACTTTCACCTGTGTACATCAGCCAGTCACAAGGACTGCTATCCAACGAGTCATAATAATAATCTAAGGTACTATTGTTTCTTTCTTCCTGAAGATATGTTTAAGCCTGTATGCATTGAAACTGAATATACCTGCATGGATTCAGTGCTCATTGCTGTTAATGGTATTCCACTGTCAGTAATGGCTCCTGCTGAAAGTGAATTTTTCCTCTCCCCACAACCTTCCCCCTCTCTGTGAAAAGTGAACTGAAAGCCGACAGCTTATCAGCATCTTATCAGCAAGTATCAATTTTGAGGTGTGATGCCCTCTTGATTAACAAATACTTAATGCACACAGAAAATTCTTTCAGTTTTCTCTTTAGGGAGTCTTGCAGAAGAATAACAACTATTGCCTGCTCCTACTTTTGGTGAAGTCAGGTTTTATTACATTCCTTTGGGTCATGCAAGGAACTGCTGTGTCAAATGTTTTAAAGCAACACTATAGAAATTAATGGAGTAGGATGACCTGAGTAAAAATTATAGTTTTCAATAACTCCTTTCAACACTGAATAAAGTAGTAAATTAATCCTCTATGCTCTCATTTAGTAGCATAAAATAAGGTGCATGGATTAAATTAGACTTGAGTGAGCTGCTTTGTTTAATTTGTGCCCTAGAAAAAGGGCAGCTTTCTGTTTTGATGAGCCAAACTCTGGGAGCCTTTAAACAGCATTGGAGTTTCACCTCAGCATTGCAGAGTTTGTGCTCAGCTTATGGACTTCAGTGGGAGGGGTTTTTTCACTTGATCTCTACTTGATATAAGTGATACAAAAGGACTGAATCAGGTGTGATTTGCAGCAGTGTTCAAATATTAGATGCAGCACAAGGTTGAAGGTTTAGTGTGCTGCTCACCGTCCCAAAAGCCTCCATATTACACAGCTGGACTATAGCTGGTGTGAGTGGCCAGATTGTATATTTAACTAAAGTTTAATCCAAAATTTAACACCTTTGTCTATTTGTAGCACTGCAGAATCGGATAAAGGAAACTAGATTTGAGCCAGTGGCAAGCTTTCCCTGATACAGCAATTTCTTTGCCTTCCTACTGTAATTTAGAACGTGTTTCAGGGAATTTCTTAATTATACAAAATATTTTTATGGTGTTTGGCTGTCCAGGCTGGAGGGGATTGAATTATGACGTAGGGTCCCTTTGCTACTTGCTCCACAGGTGTAGGATATATACATGTGAATCTCAATGTGGCTGAGATTCTGATGCTGAAATATTTTTTTATCAAGTTAATATGAATTTCAAAGTTAGTCTCAAATGTGTATTTATGGAGCATAAGTTAGGGAATAGAGTGATAATTTTGCATAGTGTCTTTTTCAAAATATTCTCCAAAGTAGTTAGAATGGGAGATATGGTAAATGAGTCTCTTGTTTTTGCATGTGGTAGGGATAAGATCTGTTTTTATCTGCTTTTACCAAAGATTTTAAAAGGAGGTAGATTATAATTTAAATATGTTATCAGAAAAAGTTGTTCGACTGTAAACAAGGTAAAACTATGTTTTGTGGTTTGTTTTCTTTTTTAAAGTCTTCAAATAAAGGCACTATGGAGTTGTAGGTAAGAGCCTAGCATGTGGCAAATAGTAAAGAAAAAAAAGTCCTCTTGAATTCCATCTACTTGTCACTCATAGCTGTTGCTGTAACTTCCTGTAGTCAAGTGACATTTAAAAAATATTTTGTCCTCATGATTTTTAACAAATGGCACAATTAATGAACTACTGCAGAAAAAGAGGTATTTTCTGAGTCCTGGATCAGCAACTCCATGTCTCAATGAGACAGTGACAGTCTGGAATGTTTAAAAGCTGCTTAGAGAGGTATATGGATGTGAAGACTACCCATAGCTTGCTGGGGAGACTTCCTGTCTGTTCCAGCACATCTCACTACTTTACTGTGGGTTCACACACATTCAAATATGAACTTCTTGTGCATTTTTGCATCTTGGCTTATGGGTTCACAGCTGTCTATGCAGGAACCAGCAATCTGACAGTATGTTAAGTACATTGAATATCCTACTTCACTGCTAGAGTTTCTAATGGGACAGTATTGAGTTGGGAAGGGAGAGTAGAAGGACTAGCTGGACCTCTCCTAGAACTAGATATGAGAGTAATATATTCAACCTTTCTGAGCATTACTGCAATTTTATAACTCTTTCCCATTCTGTATGGTGAAGATCAGTCACATGGTATGGTACAGTTAATAAATAGTTGCAGATTGTTTGCCAGAACTGAAGAAAATATTAACATTAAATTTTATTTCTTGAGCTCTAGAAAGAAATCCTATGGTGATACTGGAGGAGCCCAAATAGAGAATGTTATCAATGTTTGCAAATACTAGAAGAGATACTTGTCTTTTTTGGATGCTGCTCTGTTACTCAGACAGAACCTTCTTTTGAAGCTTGAAATGAAAAGACTTAAGTTTGCTATTAAATATTTAGATTTTAAAAATAGTTATTTGTATATTTTTTTCCAAAGGAGTTGGATGGATATCTGATCACAGTCAAAAGAGAAGGTACTAAATATACAGATGTCTGCTCTGTCTGGAAGACTTCAAAAGGTCTGTAACTTTGTGTGAATCTTTAAATTTTCCTAACCTACTAGACAATATTGCTCTGAAGAATGTCAATGTGAAAACTGCTAGAGCTGTGAGGCAAGCCCATTTTATTGTGTCGTCTTTTTATGAAATACAGTTGAAGAATGCAGTTACTGAAATAGTGCTATGTAGCTGATAAGAAATCACATAATGTTAGGGGTCGGAAGGGACCTCTGGATATCATCTGGAAAGCTGTTGTGTCTAAATTTTGAAAGAGGATGAGGAAGAAGAGCATGCACTCTAAGGAGTGGTGGTCACAATTCAGATTTAAATCAACAAACATTTGATGAAGGATGAAATTTAAGTTTTTACTATTGGGGAAAAATAATTTATTAATGGCCGTTTAAGTTTTGAAGTTCTAATGGTGATATGAATAAGTGCGGGAGCAAACTTTGTAATACACATGAATACTTTTTAACTTTATATGATCTCTTAATAATCACTATATTTGAAGATGTTCAGGTCCAGAAATATTGTCATCTTTTGATAGGTTCCCATCTCTGGTTTCAGCCTGTTTGAATGTGAATTTGTATATCTAAAGGGTCTAACTCCAACTGAGTATTCAGGCCTTTCTCTATATAATGAAAAAAATCACAGCTCTCAAGTCCACGGAGCTTTCTTGTGAATCCTTAAATCCATGAAGCAAGTTTGCTTCCTCAGTCCTCTTGCTTGAATTAATCTCCCTGTATTGCTTTATTTGCCCTCCTATAACTATGTCTATTCTACTTGTTTCCAAATTGTCCCAGCTGCATTCTATGTGGAAGTAAACAATTTATATCATCCACAGGAAATTAATTTAAAACACTCAAAAGGGATTTTCCATGGCTGATTTATATTATTGTGGCTATATTGATTTAACTGTACCATTAAGATAGACGTGTCTGAGTTTTGTACTGTCTCATATAATCTAGGATTTACAAAAAAGAACACATTTTGTACACCAGTTGGTAAATGTGTTGGCCATGCCTTTGGCTGCTTTACATTCAGTGTTCTAGTGTGTAATTATCTGCAAATCATTTGACATTTAGTATCCCTTTGCCATGTGTCTGTATTGCCATTAGAGGAATTTTTGAAGAGTAAGGATAGGGGAAGCACTAGCAAAAGTAATCTTGATTAAGTAACTGTTTCTCAGTATAATAATCAATTAGCAGCTTCATCATAGAAATGGAATAGTGCACAAAAGCCTGATAGGTAAGTTATTCAGAAGTAGTTAATGGTTTCATTGGGGGGAAAAAAAAAATCCCAGTTTTGTGCTTTCTGACAGAATATTAAAAATAATGCTAAATAATACAGAATGGCAAGCAGAAATATGAAATAATGTAATGTATTCTTGTTATGAAACATACCATATGATATGCTAACCACGGATTTTTTCAAAGTTTGTTCTGTCAATATAGTAGGCAAGAAACAATAAAAGATGGAAATGTTCTAGTAGCATAAAACTGTTTATATTACCAACCATTTAGTGATATGCTGTTATTGTACCTCCTTAGTTCTAGTGTTTCATAACACTGCTATTATGTGTTAATGGAGGGAACGTTCCCAGTATATTGACTTAAAATGTATTTTCTTTATGATGTGTTCAATGGCACAAGATGATAATTTTTTTCCACTCTTGCTTAGCACATTTTGCTAAGTGATGAAAAAAATTAAAGCTTCTGTTGTTAGTGCTCTCTGTGTTAACAACCAGCTCACAGAGCCATATGCCCTCAGTGGAGAGTCTGCAGTTCTCTTAAGTTATCTATACTGTTTGTCTAATTTTTTTATTGACACTGAATATCTGGTACTCCATCCTTTTCTTGAGGTTAGCTTCTTTTGTGGTCTGATTGGTTCTACACTTAACTATAAATCTCTTCAGATATTTTGCTAATATAATTGACTTTTACGTTCTTAAATGTCTAGACTTAAGATTCATCTACATATAACTATAACCTTCTTTACACACATTTTATACACTGTTAAAAGTTAAGGCTCTTTAAAACATCTTTGTTACTAGGTAGAGACTAGCACAGAATTGCACTCTTTGTGCTTCCAATTTCTTTGCTAATTATTGTTAAAAGAAGCTGGGAAGATATAAAGCTTTGGGAATTTACTACTCTTGCTTTAATTTTATTTTAATGCAATTTGTTTGATCTATGTTATTTGGTTGGTTCAGGATGCATTTATGTCATTCCATTTCTGGTAACTATGGTGCTGTGAGGTTAATTGAGTGATCATTAGTTGCCTGTGTTGTCTGGTAAAAATGAATCAAAATTGATTGAAAACCAAACGAAACACACATTCTATTTTTATCATATGAAAGCGTGCAGTGCAGTTCCTTTAATATAGACATCTATCAAGTGTCCATCTGGCTAGCTTATAACACTTGACACACAGCAATAGTTCTCATTTTGAAAAAGAAGTCACATGTTGGAACTAAGCAGAATTTGTTTGAACCTTTGATCTATAGAGCTTACTTAGATTTGTAGCTGTTTGATCTCCATTTGAAGTCACTTAGTCCCAATTTTCCTAACAGTCAGTTTTTACATGATCTCCAAAGATTTTTATATTTCAGCAGAAACAATGCAAAATCCTAATTGATATAAAGCAAGTGGTAAAACTTATTTCATTTTGTCCACCTTTGCTTTGATAATGCCATTTGGTTTCCTTTTTATGATTATTTTGTTTATATTAATTGTACTGAAAACCACAGTAAGAAAACAGTGAAACATCTTCAAAACAAGAAAATATTTATCATATAGGAGGCTTGTAGTAGTACTCCATGAGAACATAATTACAATTTGTAAAATTATGGAGGTCTGGGTTGCTAAATGTTTTCACTTCTGGACACAATCAGAAACAACCTTTTAATTGGATTGGAACAAATAATTAGGCCATTGATCTAGCTTTGAAAGAGAATTAGTGCAAGTCAGCCTGGATACTTGCATAGTACCAGTTCTTAGGATAATTCTAACAAATTTGCTAATCTTTCTAATATCAAGATAGGAAAGAGGTGGTAGGGTACTGTTTGTCAATAACAACTATGAAAGTAGATGCAAAAACTTACTACTTGGACACATAATCCTCTACACAGAAGCTTGTTAGCTGTTATTTTCTGCTCTGTTTTACCTGCCAGTTTTATTAGTTGAAATTAAGACAGTCATATTTATATATTCTCATAGTAACTAAGTGTCTGTTGTAGCTGGTTAATTAGCCAACAGCCTTCTATCTACCATAGTTGCTAGCTAGTGAAAAACTATTTTTGCAACTTTATGCCAAGAATGCAGAGAAACTGCTTCTTCCACAAGAAGAGAGTTTTCCATATTGCAAGAAGGTATTTGAGCTAGAAGATACTTTTATATCCTAACATGCTATATTTATTGCAATATATATTTATTATTGTGTCACCATTTTCTGGTCTTTTGTATAAACATATCTAAATAATATATGTATATACACACACGTGCAAATGTGGTGCACATGTATTATTCCATGTATATAAATATACACATATATTACTGTTTTTTTCCTTTCACTTTTAATAATGAAGAAGAGTTATTTTGCTTTTAAACCAATGAATTAGATAGGTATCTGGGTGTTCAGGCTAATTTAAATTCAAGGATATTATATGAAATATGTTTTTTTGCTGTTTAAAAATATGATTTATGGGAAAAATATAAACTATAAATAGCTCTTGACTAACCAGGTGTGGTTGTATGAGAAATCATAAAAAGGCATGGAATGGCTGCATTAACTTGGAATGATGCAAATACTACTGTAGTGTGAAAGTTGATGATTTAAAGCTGGAAGACAGCCTGATTTACTCTACCCTGTGGGCTAGGAATAGCAGTCAGCTTATTGACTATAAATGGAAAAAGTATGACATAAGTCCCACAGTAAAACCTTTTGCTTGTATCCACTGAAACTTATTTAGCTGCATAACTTTGTCGGTTTCTTTGAATATATCTTTCCATGTGTACGCCATCTCTGCCTGTGTTCTGTGCCACTACATTTCATCTGCACAGTTCTCTCATTTATTCTTTACTTGTTCCCCTTCCTGAACCAGAGCTCTCAATCTGTCCTGACGGTGTGTGGATATAAGAATTGCAAGAAATGACCCACACTAGACAAGTTTATCACAGCTTTTTCTGAGTCATGAGGAAGGTTCTTATTTTGATTCACCTGTGAGACCTTCTGTCTTTGCATTGATTTATTTGTATCAGGGAAAGTTAAGTTATCCAAAGTGAAGTATGTGATCCTTAGATTTAAGTAAGGGAAAGAAGAAATGTATTTTCCCATTCTCGAACTATAAGTTGGTGTAAGAACTCTCAAACGCTTATTAAAATTTTATGCTCTAACAAACCTTCAGTAATTTCATTATGTAAAACAACTTGTAAGATTCTAAGTGAGGGGAAGATCTCAAAGCTGAACAGTCTGAAATAGAGCAGTTAAAGGCTGGGATAAATGATTAAATGACCTGCTTTTGATTGTACTTAGCTAGTGAGAAAAGATGGGAAATTAAGGCATGCTTCCTCAGATGTGGCCGGGTTAGCTAATCACAGGGCAATTCCTCCTTTGATTATAATTACAAAAGAGTACTTGTTGATACATTGGCAAAAACATCAATGAAAATAACCGTTGACCTGAAGTCTGTCTTGTTTGCTGCAGCCACTGGTCAGTCATTTGTTCACTAGCTTGCTATAGTGTTATCTAAACAAGCTAAGTACTTCTCGTTGGTACAGTTCAGCTAGAATATTTTGAAACTGGATGTTTCAGCTCCTCTAGATACAATGTTTTTAGAAACACATTGCTGGTTGCATCTACCTTATGTATGAAGAATCCATTAGGATTCAGTTTTCTTCTGATTTATTCAGTTCTACAGCTAATATAAGAGCTTCAGAGTAGAAAGTATGTCTCTATCACAAATGGTGTGGAGATCTCCAAGCTAGCCTGGACTGTAGGTTTGCTGTTCCTGAGACCTGACTTAGTAACTGTACAGTTATAGCGTATATAACCCTGTACGGTGTCACACTGATGTACCAGAGAACATGAAGCCAAATTAAGCCATAGAATTATAGAATGTTGTGAGTTGGAAGGGACCCACAAGGGTCATTGAGTCCATCTGCTGTCCCTGCATGGGACAATCCCAAGATTCAGACTGTGTGTCTGAGGGTGTTGTCCAAATGCTTCTGGAATGTTGTCGGGCTTGGTGCCATTACCAGCTCCCTGGGGAGCCTGTTCCAGTGCTCCACCACCCTCTGGGTGAAGAACCTTTTCCTAATGTCCGACCTAAACTTGCCCTGGCGCACCTTCCTGCTGTTTCCCCTGGTCCTCTCATTGGTCTCCAGAGAGAAGAGATCAGCACCTGCCCCTCCTCTTCCCCTTGTGAAGAATTTCTAGACTGCGATGAGTTCTCCTCTCAGTCTCATTTTCTCCAGGCTGAACAAACCAAGTGATTTCAGCCTCTCCTCATTCAGCTTCCCCTCTAAGCCCTTCACCAATCTAGTGGCCCTCCTCTGGACGCTCTCTAGTAGCTTTATATCTTTTTTATTCTGTGGTGCCCAAAACTGCACCCAATACTCAAGGTGAGGCCTCATCAGTGCAGAGTAGAGCAGGATGATCACCTCCCTCGACTGGCTTGCAATGCAGTGCTTGATGCACCACAGGACATGGTTGGCCTTCTTGGCAGCCAGGGCACACTGTTGGCTCATGTTCAACTTGCCACTGACTAGAACTCCCAGGTCCCTCTCAGTAGGGCTGCTCTCCAGCCTCTCGTTTCCATGTAGATGTGCTCCTATTCTCTAAGGTGTTAATTAATGTATAGATGCTGTCATGGCTCCCTCCTGGACAATGGTGGATTTCACCAAGAGCTTTGAAAACCTCAATGAGGAATTTGTCTTCAGAAGTATAGACTTGGAAACAGCTTGAATCGGCAAGACAACACGTTCCCTTTTTACAGAGTAAGCTCTCCTGGTCCATTTCCTCTGTCTACATAGTTTATACTCATGCAGACAGTCTGAGTTACGTTATTGCTAGAATTTGTTATCCAGCATGCTATATTGGGCTGCCTTGTGGACCCCAAGATTAGGCCTTCAATGCTACAAGTCCTGATCCCCTTACTCAAGAGGATGGAGATGAAAAAGAAAAAAATTTGGACAAGTCTAATATTAAAACCCCTTGCTTACTATCTCTAGTATATGAGACCTGTAGCACACAGCAGCCCTGCAATATCTATCAGGAGGTTACAAAAGAGATGGAGTCTGGCACTCTACAGTGGACTATGGTAGGAGGTTCAGACACAATGGGCGTAATTTGAAACAAGGAGAGGTTCAGGCTGGATGTAAGGAAAAACCTTCTCCATGAGGAAAGTCAAGCATTTGAATAGGGTACCAGGAGAGGCTGCACAGCCTCCATCCTTGGGGGTTTTACAAAGCCCTAAACTGCGTGGTCTCACCCCACTTTGTGCAAGAATATGGACTAGAAACCTTCTGAGGTTCCTTCCAACCTGAACTATACTATGACCTTGTGATCACAGGCTGTTCATAGAGTCAAAATGAATGTGTGAGTGTAGCTCAAGCTGGCATACCCATGGTAAAATTAAGGTAGATATTGTAGGTGCAAATAGAAGTGATGGACTTTAACTGCACTAGGCAACAAGGCAGTCTTGAAAGTATCTAACTATGACAAAGTCCTTTGTTTGGGCTAAAATTTTATTCCTTGTGTAGGCTACAGTTTCATATCCATGTCTGTAAGGCAGACATTCTTAGGTTCTGAAAACCTTGGCTTAATTTCTTGGCAGTACTTGTGTGAATAAAGATGTGATGTAACTTCTTCCAGGCTATAATCAGCACAGACAAATGAGGTTTTAAAACACCACCCGTTTTCCTCATGTAGTCTACTACCATGGGATAGCACTGGTCATGGTTGCTCAAATGGAGTAATTTCTGTGGTTATGTATAGATTTGAAGTTGATGTCATATTGAGATTAATAGTCTTTCAGTGGAATGACAATCCATTCAGGTGGATGGTACAGCATGAGTGATTTATATATTTTTGCCTTTTTTTTTTTTTTTTTTTACCTGGAGACATACCATTCAAGGATGATGATGATGTAGGCAAGAATAATGGGACAAAAATAATATAGAAACATAGACTTTTAAAGACTGAGCCTGTAAGTTCTTACAGCTAAGAGCAGCACTTACTGCTGGGACTAGTCCAATTGATTTCTGCGAAATAACAGAAATCAATGTGACTGCTCCCTCTAGTAAGCACTACAGGCCAGATTCTCCACTACGTAAAACTGAAGATAGCAGCTGAGAATTTTATCCAGACCTCAGCAGCGAGTGCTAGTTTGCACTGTTTGGTCTATATTTTTGCACGTGCATTTTGTCCCATGGGTTTGCCAAGACAGACTGGAACACATCATTGCAATGTCCTGAGCAGCAGGGGATTCATTAAAAACTGCTAAAGTCTTAGCAGATGCTTCTAAGCATGCAGAGATGATGTTCAGATTGCTTGTAATCTTTTATTCTTTCTTTCTTTCCTGAAACCTATAAAAAGTCTTGCTTCTGAGAAATAACTAAACAGTATTTCACAGCAGCTTTCCAAACAAATTAACCTTTGGGTTGAGACCAGGCATGGAAACACCCACCCTGAGAGAATTTTTTGAAAGTAATGAGCTCAGGTAAACCCCGAGTGTGCTGTGATATTGAACAGTAACTTAGCCAATGCACAAAAACAGGTGTAATAGCACTGTAAATCTTTTCATCTAAACCTGTCTACAAAAAGTTGTGTAATTGTTTTATGTGAGACAACTGATATGTAGATGCATTCAAGACTGTTATCACTGACTCAATTTCAGATACTTTGGTAGAAGCATAGTCAGTTATGCTTATCTCTTAAAAAAAAAACAAAAAAGCTCCTAAGTTTTAGCAGTTGCAATATGTTTCTTTAACATCCAAACACTGAGACTTTCCAAAACTGGAGGGCACTTCATAAATTTGCCTTCAGTGAATGAGGTAGTGATAGATGTAGGAATATATCAGATAGGAGAGTGGCCTGTAGTTCTGTAACAGCAAGTCCTAGACTCTGACTCCCTGTCTGTATTCTCCTAGCATGATATTTACATAGCAGCTGCAACAGGTTCATAACTTCCAAACTGAAAATATAACAACTAAAGTGTCATGTGCTTTTACAGATTTGCTTTTTCATTTTTGTGCAAGAAAGACAATGCAGACTGGAGATTTGCAACTGCTCTTAGTATAAGAATACCAGTTTGTTCTGAAGCATGTGGTTATTGATTGTAGAGCTAAAGGTTAAACTTGTAGTAATGACATGTTTGAATTAATGACACATTCAAGAACACTACATCTAAATTAAGGACATTCCATATCTTTCCAGGAAGAAATTGTTATAAGGACACACATACAATCAGTGGCAGGATTCATATTATCTTCTAGTATTTCATGTTGGACTAACAGACATTATGTTAACTGCAAGCCATGTAGTATGTTGATGTCATTCCACTAGCAGACATAACTAGAGAGAGTCTCAAGCATAAAGATGTCATTAGCAATAATTCTGAATGTTTTCAGATATGAAGTCCAATAGCAGCACTTAATTTGGTCAGCAAACTGAGATTTTTTTAAAAATATATTTTAAAAATTGAATACTAGTATAAAAGTTGCATTATTTCTAATTTTTGTAAAGTTTACATTCAACTTGAAACTAAAGAGAAACTGTGAGGTCTTAAAACATTATCATAAACTCTCTTTGTTTTGGTTTTACTTAATAACAAGGGCTGTCTTGATTTTTGTGTGTATGTGAGAGAGACAAATATGTACTTGGCTTTAGGAGTCTGAAGCTAACTGTCACCTACTAAAGTCAGCTTTCTAGAATTAGTGAGTTTTAGGCACATGTTTGCAAATTGCTGTGAAGACTGATACTTTAAAACCTGGAAGCAGAGGTTTTTCACAGGCATTGACCATAAATAGCTGTGATATTGCTATTCTGTTTATCTTGTTTCACAATGCCTTATTAAAAGATGATAAATAATAAAAGTTAAGCATGGAAGGTCCTACCCTTGAATAGCATCATTAGTTATTACCTACAGTGGGGCTGAAGTACCAGTTTGATTTTTTTTTACCTCAAATAACTAATTTTTCTGCTTTTGCTGCTTGTTGACAAATAGTGCTGACAGCTGGAGCTCCAGCCCAAGGTTACTGGGGCCAAGGGAAAGAACTCAATAAGCCTTAGTTCCTTGTGACATGTCAACAAACTCAGGAACAACAGATTGGCAGCAGACTAGCAAGAGCAGAAGAGAGCCAAGTACGCTGCCAGAGGTCATATTTTCTCTTTGTGTCAGAGCATCCTCAGGCACATTTCCCTGTTTGGGGGCTCTGGCTGCCTGGGCCCAGGGCCAAGCCTGTGGAGCTGGTGTCAGGAGGGAGAGCTATTCCAGCCAGTGGGATGGGGCTGCCCTGCTCACCTTGCTCAGATTAGGTAGCACGAGCACTGGCTGGCGAGGCCACTGCCCTGCCCACTGGGTTATCTCGCCCTCACTGCACCCTGACACCGTGCTGTGCACAGTAGTAATCAAATTGCTTTTACCAATGCAGGACAGACTTGTGTGTTTCAGACATGCCCAGGAAACTTAAAAGCAGATGTTCTTTAAAATGTAAATATGTATATATATTCAAAAAAATATCCCCTGCAATCTGGGGCGGGGGGAGGCGGGGAAATCACACATAATTTTAATATACTGGTCTCTACATCATAACTAATATCAAAAGTAATTATATGAAAGCCAGCTTAAGGATTCTGGTATAAGTTTTGCAAGAAACATTTTATATTAAAAGTTAATGTGGTGAACTGCTGGAAAAGCAAATGCACAAATACTGCATATATGGGGAACCTGTCACTGGAAAGACATTCATCTTTGCTTTGTGTACATACATATGCATTTATTGAAGGAAAAATACTAGCCACATTTGTCATATGGTAAATAATGAGCTATATGGTTAATTAGAATGCAGTCTAAACTTCTATTTATTTAAACAGATTTTATTAAAAAACCTAAAAAACAAATCCTCATAAAATTTGCATGAATTCAGGCAAGATTGTGTCACAATAATTTGTTACTAGTTCTACTATGGCAGAGAGTTGTAAAGAACTTTGGAGAGTTGTGGAAATACATTTATCGGGAAAGTTTTGTGACAGATCCAGCTATGACCTAACAACTGTCATATAATCATTGGAAGAAACTAATCCAGAATGGCATGAATCTGAAATTTCCCATGGGGACTGAAATGTTGAATGAAGGACTCCAAACAAAAGGTTTATTTAAAATGGAACATTTCAGTGCTGGCAGCTGTTTTAAGTGAGTTTGGTTACTCAGATGAAGTACTGGAAGAAATTTGCTATATAGAAATGGTGACAAGAATAATAAATATCTGTCTTGTATGAATTATGAACATTACCAAAAAAGGTAAATGGATATCAGGAAGGTAAAGATTTCTAAGCATGTAGTAGCTTTATACTGCTAGTTTGTGTTTTATGTATTCAACAACAACAACAAAGTAGACTACCGAGATGAATAAAAATGTTTGTATTTTTCTTTAGTGTTTTCTGAAGTACTTTGCATGCTTCACAACTCTATTGATTACATTGATCAGCAGACAGTAGATAGGTGTGGGAGGAATGTAACTGATGTGATATTTTGTAAGGAAATGTTAAACAAAGGCAGTAAATATTGTTGAATATAGTTTAGGAAAGGTTTGAGGTAAGTAGTGAAGAAAACATTCCTTAGATTTAAGGAATAAATGCTTTTAAAGTCGATGCAGCAATGGAATTTCAGAACACTTAAAACCTGTTAACTACAAAGAACCATCTGCTAGAGAAAAAAAAAACAACAAAAACCAAAATCAAAACAAACCACAGACCTCAGTGAAAATATGCTTAGGTTTTATCCATCATGAAGACAATCTTGACCCTGAGTTCCCTCTAAATTTGGTATGTTCTGTTTATGATAAGTGAAACAGCACTCATACATCAAGTTAGTATTTGCTTCCCTAATAAAAATGCATTCAAATTAGGCACTTGTCACAAAATGACAGCTGAATGCATTGTCTTTAAGCGTTTGATTATTAGTAGAGATTTTGCGTATTAGTTTTCTATGCTGACAAAATTCTGACTTTGGAAGGGCTTCAACCACATAAAATACAAAATCACCTTGAAATCATAATACAGAAATTACCCTTCTAAATCAATGATGTTGATGTGAAGCTGGGCATCAGTTTAAATCCTTTTGCCTTGAGAAAACACTCAACAGAAATTCAGAAGTTTGTGAATGTTTGGACGCTCGATTTAATAAAAGTTGTGCAGTCTATACATTTCTCAGTTCACTTATGCTGCAGTTAGTTTTCAAAAGACTATACAATTGGAAGAAAATTGTTTTCATTTCCAAGATAAAATTTAAATCTTTTGCAAATCAATTCAACTCTATTTTGGTATTTTTTTAGAGGTATAATAGTACAAAGAATTTGTGTTTTCCCAACAATCATACTAAGATGATTATGTTTTTGCCTGGAAATCAGCTCAGTAAGTGCTCAACAACAGAAGAAATATAATTTTTCTTAAGGAAGATAGAATCTGCTGATCTTCTAAGTATGTGATTAAATGCTAATACTTACAAAATGAAGATTAAAAGCAAAGAAAAGGCTGTGTGACTCTTTGCTATGATAATTATGATTCTAGTTTTATATACTTGGTGTCATTAGTA
Source organism: Caprimulgus europaeus (assembly GCA_907165065.1). The sequence continues at coordinate 25,820,286 of OU015534.1, read as the reverse complement.
CTTGTGTCACATAGGACTGAAATTAAACCCATCTTCTTCCCATCAGTATTTTTGTTGGGCTCAACATCTAAGGTCTTTTTTGGATTAGAAGAAATCCAGTAACCCCTGTTTCTAAGCTTCCAACAAACATCTTTTTCTTTTTCCAAAGATCTTGTTTGGTTTCTAAATTCTATCAGCTATTTCATAGGCCATTTCATACAGCAGAAATAATTTAATTACTTAATTTACTTCTAAACACTTCATGTGTGAATCTACAGCAAATACAATACTTTTCCCTGGCCTGTCAACTTTGAGCAAAAGTGTGTGCATCTGTCATTTCTACCAATCAACTGCTTAGCACCAGTGTTTGATGATGTAATCCACAGGGGTAATTTTCCTTTATTGCTTCTACTGCATTGCTTTTGGCTTGTTGACTTCCACACCTAGAAGCGTGCCAAAGAGCCCATATGCTTCACAACACTGTAAATGTTATACCCAGAACAAGAACCACCCTATCTGCACCCTTATCTAGCAGGTCTTCTCTGGTGTTTGGCTCAGAATCTCCATGAAAAATTCCCTCCAAGGCCCAGGGGAACCCCCATTGCTCTGGCACAGAAAAACAAGGCAACTGAAGACAGTGAGTACTTCCTTGATAATAATTTCTTATAAGTTATTTTACATTTGTCAGTGCATTTATGCTGCTGGAAAGTATCCTCACTAGTGAATCCTTATCTTACAATGAAGTTATATTTAGAAAGTATGTTTTTCAATTCCAACAAGTCTAGGTTACTTGTCAGTGCACTATCCTCCTGAAATTATTTAACTACTACCTTCTGCCAAAAGCCAGTAGTGAACAACACCACCCTTTTAGAAACTGGTAATTGTTCTGCAAACAAATTATATCTTCAAATCATTATAGATTTAAATATTAATAGTTACAGATTAAAATGTGAAAGACTATCTGGGTTTAAACTTGCTGATTGTTACAGAATATTTCCTACACTTTGGTATGGAAATTTGTTTATAAACAAATTAAGTGCTGGGCTCATTGCTAGGCTGTGGATTGACATCCAGCAAAGATCAGAGAATGGTTTGGGTTGGAAAGGACTTTTTAAGATCAGCTGTTATGTACAGGGACATCTTTCACTAGATCAGGTTGCTCAAAGACCCATCCAACCTGACTTTGAACACTTGCAATGATGGAACATCCACAACTTCGCTGCACAACCTGTTCCAGTGTCTCACTGCTCTCATTGTAAAAATAAAATAAAATAAAAATTTCTTCCTTACATCCAATCTAAGTCTACCCTCTTTCAGTATAAAACTGTTGCCACGTATCCTGTCGCTACCGGCCCTGGTTGGGGATAGGGAGTACTATATATTTTAAAAGTACCCTTTATATATTGAAAGGCCACAACAACATCTTCAGTCTGGACAGCCCTAACTCTCTTAGCCTTTCTTTGTAGGGCAGAGGTTCCAGCCCTCTGCTCAAGTTTGTGGCCCTTCTCTGGACCTGCTGGAACAGGTCTATGTCTTTCTAGTACTGGGTACCCCAGAACTGGGTGTGGTACTCCAGCTGTAGCCTCATGAGAGACAAGGCACCTATTAATTGCCTGGCCAGGATGTAACACTGCCCAGTTATGCCTGTCTGGCTTTCAATATTTTTAAGATCAGGCAAAAGCTGAAAGTGGTTTTAGGAGAAATTAAAGAAACGGTTGTCTTGTGTTTACAGAACCCAAGAAACCATACAGGGATGCTTAAAGGGTGTTTTCTAAAAAAGCAACATGGTAATGTTCTTGTCCCTTATTTGGGAAAGCAGAAGTCAGACTAAGGATCTTGGTAAAGGATTTGATTTTTGGATAGGAGCTGTGTAAGCTATCCTAAGCAATCCTTGGTGGGATGAAACAGGCTTTCTTGAAATTGAGCAAAAAATACCTCTGAAATGCAGTATTTTTTCTTATTTTTGTGCATCTGCCTCTAAACTAATCAGCTGTTTGGTCCCTCTTAGAGTAAAGTCAATTTATGGCTTCTTTGATACTTATTTTGTATTGAGCAAGAGCTTGAGAGCTCAAGATAACCACAGCACTAAGTATGGACAGATCACTTTCAATTCCAAAAGCAACAGCATGACTTTTCTTAGCTGGGAGTAATCAGTAACTTTAGCTACATACTTTGTTCAGTCTTTTCTGACATCTGTCATGTTACATGAAAATAACTTTGATCAGATGTCATATGACAGAATCCTATATAAAATGTTTTCCTTCCCTGGGTGATTTCCTTGTATTTGCTTGATCCTGGCAGAGGAAATTCTCCTTCTGATCTCCTTCAAAGTAGAGTGGAGTGGTATCTTTCCTGAAGACAACCCAAGGGGTTTAAAATTGTGGAGCTATTAGAGAAAAACCTATGATGATAATTAAACATACCTAAGTGTGCTTGTAGCTTGGTTTATAGAGTTGAAACTTGAATAATTATCCTGATTTAGTCTGCTACAGGCAAAATGCTTTTTTTTATAAACAACATTTCTGATTTTGGTCTTAGGCTCTGACTTTTTTAGTGTAAAGCCAAGCCTTCTGTTTCCAGTTTTAATTACTTCTCAAATTTTTGGCTCATAATTTCTCTGTTGCTTCTGCCCAAGTGTTGCAAACCTTTATTTACTTACCTTTACAAAATTCAAACTGTTGCTAATATTCCACATGTTAACCAAATATATGGGTATCAATTTATTGTAAACACCTGTAATAGTAAAGTTACTCCAATAATCCTTCAGTTTCTTTCAAACTTGATATAAAACTTCAAACTTTCTAGAGGATTCTTATGCATCTTTCTTATTTGAATATTTTTTCCTATTAGATTATAATTTAATGGACAACTTACAGTGGTAATAAAGGTATTGGGAAATATTATTAACATTTTAATACTTTTATAAAAGATTTATTAGATAACTCACTGTATATTTCTGTATGTTAGAATTTAGCTTTATGGTGGGGAAAAAAAAGTGACTTGCAATGTAATGAATGTGCTGTGGACTGTAGTTTAGAGATTGTTTAAACCATTCTGACAGTACTAAATTCCAGAAGAGGTTTTTGAGGTGATTTTGAAGGAAAAAGAAGAAAATTACAGGGACTGAATGAAAATATTCTCTGCACAGTGTGTGGGACAAATACTCATCTCATGGATGCCAATAATAAATTTGCAATTAATATTCTAGTACAGTGACTGTCATTTAATTGATGAATAATAATTGCAAGCCTCAAGGTGAACTTTGAAGTTATAGCTTTCTGACCAGTAGGGAGAATATAACCAGCTGTGTCTAATTTTATATGTTTTGGTATTATTGCTAAGAATACAATCAGAAAACAATCTATTTTAAAACATTTAAAAAATATATTTTTATCACTTAATGTTTCTGTGTCTGCACACAGTAGCAATGTCCAAAGGCAACACTTGTGCTTGATGTTTAGTTGTGCCAGATTTCTAGAAATACTTGTGAACTCATAATTTATTGCATAGAGTGCATAATTCATAAATCAGTGGGCTGCTGTGAAACTATCCATGGAGTCTAAATAGAGGCAGCCTACACTGTACCTGGTGAAAGGATAAATGCTGAGATTCAAATAAACTTGTGAAATTGTTTCAGATATAATTAGAATCCATGAGTAAACAAGAACTTAGAGCTTTAAAAATTAGCTTGAGATATTTTCCTTTCATATTTCACTCCTAGCTTTACAGGAAACTTTCAATTCCTGGAAGGGCTGGGGATACTAAAAAGATCCAAAGCAACACTAAAAGTTACACTCCTTGCTTTCATTCATAACATTGAGTCATGCAAAGAAAATGTAGATCACTGCACTCAGCCTGTGGAAGGTATTGTGTCCTACACACAAATATAGAAAGAACAAATTTTTCACCCCAACTAGATTTTAATTCGTACTAATAACAGTTGAGAAATAATATGGAAAATAAAAAACTGAGTCTTTCCAGCAGAAACTCATTTGCTCCCCCTTTGTTATGGTCTAAGGAAAATAGCTGCTGTCCCCAAGCTCATAGGGAAAATTTTCCTTATGATGACCTGAATTTCTTGAAAAGAAATACTTGGAAATTATTAAAATCATTAATCAAATTCTCATGTAATCTCAAATGTAAGTGAAACACCGTAGATGCTTGGAAAGGTTTCTGTGGTGTATATCAGCTATGGGTACTGGTTTAGGTAAGTTGCACCAAATTTTCATTCCAGCAGTTAACCTTTATGGTACGTTTTAATTGGATTGAGGTGTCAAGTAATCAAAGTGAGCCTCCATAGCCCCTGGGCTGCCTGCTGACTGCTGTACAAAAATGGCATCGCCTGAAGCACCTGCTCCTGTTTCGGATTTAGAGAAAGCACTGAAAGAAGCTGTTAACTGAGCAGAACACAAGTGACTTGGAAAAGGTAAAAGTTCATTTGTAAAATGAGGTGCTTTCACTCTCATATTTTACCCCAAATGTAGACTGCTAAGTACTGCTAGGGTGAAATTCTGGAAATTACTTGGGATTAGTTGAAATAAAGTAATATTCCTGGTCTACTTTAGGACTGTTTTCAAGCAACTTGTAGCTATGTGTGAAACAATTTTCCCAAATCATCTAGTTCACATTCAGTAATCTAGAAATCTTGCTCAGTGCTGAATTCTAAATGCTTGACACTCTGTGACAAATACTGCATGCCTCCTGTATTCTGAGTTTTGGTGGAAATAACAGAAATTGCTTTGAAGTCTGAGTTTAGGACACAAATCTTGTAAGTGCTTGTCTTTAGTGTAGCAGAGATGCCTTTTTTATATATAGCCGTTTTACCTACAATTTACCCACCTTATGAGTAGTTTCTCTGTTTACTTTGCTAGCCTAAATAAGCTAAGCTCTCTGTCCCTTCTTATGAGATATCTTTTCCTCTTATCTGTTCCATGTTCCAGTCTGAATTCATAATCTTTGAGTACAGTGATCAAAAAGATGTATGATAGCTCAGATGAGGCCTCACTTGTGTTTTGAAAAAAACCTTTTATTTATTAATCTCTGTATTCTTTGCCTGAAAGACTGAAACATGAGAAGGATAGAACTTATTTTTTTAATGGCCTCGTTATTTTAGGAATCTTTCATCTTGTGACTGTTATTTCTTTGTCTTTCTCTTCCTCAGCAATTCCTACTCAAGTTGCTAACTTACTGCCGATGTTCTGGTTATTAGTCCCCAAGGCTATGACCTTGCACTTTGATTTAGTTTCCTTTCTAACACTGTTTTCCTTGAAGTCATCCTAATTTTATGTGATACCATTGTGATTCTTCTTGTCATTAATCCCTCCCAAGTTGAGTCATCAACAAGTCTATAAGCATATATTTTTTGTTACCTTCATAATTGAAATAAAAAGAAATAATTGAGGATTAAATTGGGAATGTCCCTCCAGTCAGTCCTGTTCTCATGTCCCCTTTAAGCAATTCCTTAATGAATTCTTCCCCAGTATACAATTTATGACGGTTTACAAAGCCAAGGTAGACTATCTATAACACTTCATTTGTCTTGACAGCTGGGCTGGACATAAGTCTATCCAGCCCAACCAATATTTTATCTATCTTTAGTAAATGATTTTCCATTTATTTCATTATAAATTAACTTCTATGACACTAATCACCCTTCAGTTTTTTTCCTCATTATTGAAGGTTTATTGGACCTAGAGATCAATTACTTCACCTGTTCTTAAAATGTTGCATTTGTTGGTTTTTGCCAATATATCAGTGTCAACTTTACAGATTTGTTAAAAGGAGTTTGAGACAGTGTCATGCAGTGTGTGACTAAGTGTGAAAAATTATTTTATTATACTTTTCACATTATCTGTACTTTGTTAAACTTTTTTCTTAATATTATACTTAACCTCTATACTCTATTGAAAACTGAGACCTGGGTTATTTGATTTCAGGTGAAACCTGGATTGTCTTTCATCTCAAATCTATGCTCTTTTTCTTAGCAGCAAGCTGCTGTTTTCACTGTTCTCAATTTCTTTATGAAATGGAAGATGCTTTTTCTATTTGTTTTAGTGTGCTCTACAGGATGTGACTTATCTACATTTTTACAGTTCTCACTTTATCCCTATGTTTTCTGGCCTTAAGACAGTTTTTTTTTTTTTAGTGATAAGTACTTTTCCAAAATTCCTTCAAAGCTTTTATTGTTTTTGTTGATACTGCTTATTTTTCATCCACTTAGGTCCCACTTTCCAATTTGCTTCCTGTTTCCAGCCCTTAAAGTGTACGTTCCTAGATTACGTGGTTGATAGAATGTTTTTCTATAGTATAGCACTAGACAGAAAAATTAATGATTTTTTGCTTTCTATTCATAGCTGTTTTCCCATAGAGAACATCTGCTTTGTTGCCACAGAACTGACACTAAATCTTTTTTTAAACCATTGATGAGGTTTCTTTCTGTGCTGTAGTCTATCATACAATGCCAAAGGTAAAATTTCTAATTTAATCTTATTACTAGTGCTAGGGGCTTAGTGTCAGGTGGCACTTGTGGTGACAGTGGAAAGATTAAAAATAATTCCATTAAACCTGCCTTCTGCATTTGATATTTGAACCGTTAATAAGAGGGATTACCTTCTTTGTAGGCTGTGGTAAAAATAAGCTCATCATAATTGTATTATGAACCAAAGGCCTTCTTACTTCTAATACATGAAAGATGTTATTTCATAAAGATCTCAGATTAAGACATTGAGAGTTTAGTTGTAGTAGGCTAATGGGAAAGATGAATGTAATAGTTCCCTCATTTTCTGATGATGAACATTAGGTTTCCTGAAAATATATAAACATAGTTATAGCATCCTCCTTCTTAAATTTGCTCATTGCTATGTAGTTTGTAGTATGATATTTCTTCAGCCCAGTTTATCAGAAGGGAGAAGTAAAAATAAAAATGGAAACAATTGAGAGCCAAAGTTATTTACAAAAACGCTCCTATTAAATTTTTTTCTTTAACAAGTCACTAGATTCTCATTTTCCCATAACAAGAAAAAGGAGGTTTAAAGATCCTTTAGTAGCTCTTAGACATTAAATGCAGGTTTACAGCTGGGAGTAATTTATGATCATTTTAATATCTGGAAAATAAAGACAAGGTACTAGATCTGTGCAATGAAACAGACCCTGGATTAAGTCAAACTGTTTTCCCTACTTTTTTTTTTAACAGAGGTAACCTGCACAGTGGTGGTCCTGAATGTCATTTAGTTTTGGAGGCTTTGAATTCTTTGTAAATGCTGTAAAATCATCTTTGTGCAAATAGACTCTTGACAATAAAGCTGGTTGGATCTTGGGTCATTCTGTTCCTTGGTACACATGCTTATTCTCTCTTCTGTAAATGTTTTAACACAACTTAGAATGTGTTTTAAAATGGCTTACTCTATACTACATCTGAGAAGGCCTTTGAAATATTAAAAGCATTAAATAGTGGTGTAATGAAATAAAAACTATAAAATATTAGGGAAGTTAATTGTTTAGATTTCCATTTATGTTAAGATTTTTTGGGTTTAGTTTATTAAAAATCAGGAAAAGTTTGGACACAGAAGTGGCAGGTGTCACTATAGATGTTACTGTCTCTTTTAGAGATGACTAAAACTTCAGTGGGAGCTAACCTCTTAAATTTCAGGCATCTGTGCAGATCAAAAGTAGCATCAGTCAATACAGGTATGTAAATTTTTACAAAATGGAAAAAAATGAAACAACTTATTTAAAAGGAAGTTACAACCCATAAATGCGAGCTATTTATAAATAACTTTTTTAAAAGAAAGGAAATACATGGATAGCACTGACCTCAATGAATCTGGATGTACAAAGTGCTTTTTACAACGTCTTTATCCAATTTTCCTAAAGACAGCAAACTGTCATGAATTAGGAGGAAAAGCCACCTTGTAAATTAATAATAGGTTAGGAAAGAGAAAGGGAATAGTCAAAGTTGTACAACAGGCAGAGAATATCAATGGGGGTCTGTGCTTAAGTCTATGCTGTTTCTAAATTATCTGTGTGAGCAGAGCAGTAAGAAAACTTGCTGATACAGGAAAGTCAAAACCAATATGGCTACAAAAAGCTGCAAAGTGAACTTGAGTACTGAGAATTGAGCCACTAATATGGCAGGTGAAAATCACTGTCAGAGTTAATAAATGACAAGTCCTACCCATGGCAGTGGTGGGGAACCCAAACCATCCCATAGTATACTTGCACTGTCCTTGTAACTACTTGCACAACAGTGGTTTCTAAGTCGGTTATTAACACTCAAAATAATTGTTAGAAAATGTCATGCCAGTCCCTAGTTGTAATCAAAAGGCAGTTGGAATAATAGAATTATTGGGAAAGGAGTGGAAAGGAAAGCAAAAAACTAAAGCACAAAACATATTTATGGAGTGGTGCATGCATACTTGCTATTCTAGTTGCACGGTTTAGGATAATATAGTGGAAATAGAAAAAGTACATAACAAGAAAGGAGAACCAGAGGACTGGAATGGCCTTTCATTTAGGAAGAGGCTGAACAGAGTAGTCTTTTCAGCTTAGGAAAGTGAAGAGAAGGTTGAGTGGCATGGCATTAGAAAAAAGAATAATTAATAGTTGTTCATTTTTTTAGAAAGAAAAGGAATTGAGATTAAATTCTCAGGATGTGAGAATGGATGTAAAAGAATTTTGAAAGTACATGATATTACCCTCAGTATTGGAAGTCATTATCATATGATGTTTTGGGTGCCAAAAATATAAATGGATTCAAAGCAATTGATTAATTAAAGTAAAATTTATCAAGAAATATCAAGTGCAGCGTGGAAGGCACAGTCTGTGGTTTAGGAAGGCTCTAAACCACAACCTGTTGGAAACTTGTATTGTTTGTGACAATACTGTTCTGTATGTGCCCAATTTTCATATACTTTACCCCAGATTTTGCTACACATCCCTATCAGACTTGTTTTGTTGAATTCCCTTCAGTTCATTCTAGACTTTAATTCAGTCAGTCCTAAAACAGAACCTCAAGTGAGTAGAAGAGTTCTCACTTTTCTATATTTTGTTATAATTATTCATTATTTTAGCAGGGCCTAAATGCTTGTGATAGGACAAGGGATAATGATTTTAAACTAAAAGAAAGTAGGTTTAGATTAGCTGTAAGGAAGAAATATTTTGCAATGAGGGTGGTGAAACACTGGACTAGGTTTCCCAGGGAGGTGGTAGAAGCCACATCCCTGGAAATGTTCAAGGTCAGGTTGGACAAGGTTTTGAGCAACATGATCTAGTTGAAGATGTCCCTGCTCACTGCAGGGCAGTTGGTCTAGATGACCTTTAAGGTCCATTCCAACCCAAACCATTCTATGATTATCTACTTAAAAATTAAAATACATTGTGCTAATACAGTAATGACTGGTAAAATAAAGTAAATAGTATTTATGGAAGAATCCACACTTTTAAAAAGTCCTCTTCTGTGACAAACTTTAGATCACAAATGATCAACAAATGATGAACTGCAATTCTAAATATTTAGTAACACATTACATTTTGTCCTGAGTAAAAGCCAAGCTGTAAGATGTTTTATGCCCCCTCATCAAAGTTTCTTGGCAATCTTCATTGCTGTAAAAGGAAGACTTAAATCTGATAACAGTATTAGTCCAGGGTTAGCTACCAATCTTCCTTCTTCCTGCCATGGAAACAGTATCATTTCATCACTGCTTAGGGGAGACTAATGAGCTAGATGTTGTGTATCTTTTTATACTTTTGTTGAAAAATAACTGAAATAGATTTCTTCATGCCATATAACAGCAAAACTTCCAGCAAACAACTTTATTTTTATCCATCAGATTCCAGGCAGAGTTTCCAGACAAGCATTTCAGCTATATTTTATCTCTCTCTTACCAGAACATCTGTTTCTCAGTTCTCAGTAGGTGTTTTTGTTTACCATGCATTCTACCCTGATTGCCTAGTCAAGAGTATGCTTCCCAATGATTTACCTGACTGAAGCTTGGAGTACTGTGGTAATGAGGACAAATATTGCAGACCTTTTACTGTTGGAGACTGTATGTGTTTTTAAACAAATGTGATTAATTTGCAGCTTATTTATGTGACTGTTTTCTTGAAATATGCAGTATCTTGTTTATTGACAAGAATATTTGAGGAAATGTCATAGGTGCAAAAAAAACCCCCAGAAACCAAAATAAAAAACCCAAAACCCCCAAAACCAAGCCCAGTAACAAAACCTAACAATAAAAGAGGGGAAAAAAAATGTAAGGGAAGGCAATGGAAGCATCCACTTCTAGAATAGGGCAATTCATTCATGGGAGAGGCTGAAAAAACTGAATAGAGCAGGAAAGCAGTATTCAGGAAAGCAGTATTCAGGATAGAAGAGGTGAAATGTTTTGCTTTGACTCTGTTGGATAATAGCTTGCATTAGTAAAAGCAACTATATCAACTGGAAATTCTATTCTAAAATGCTTGCCTCCTCTGTGAGGAGAAATATACCATATAGCTATTATGTTCAAACCCACTTTGCAATTTCAAAGTCTCTTTGTAAAACTAACAGCTTATGTTTTCAGAAATACAGTTAGAGGAAAAAACATAATGAATAAATTACTGGCTAATTCTTACTAGTGGAAATTTGAGGGAATTGTACTGTGCTGTGCCTTGCTAAAATTTAAACAGCCCTTATTTAAACTATTCTTAACATTAGAAAGTTGTTTGAGTTTTATACCTCTGGTAATTAGCTACTCCTTTAATAGTCAGTCTCAATATTTCAATAGCTAGTTTCTTATCCTTCTGTAGTAATGTGGACACTGGCATTTACTTTCTCCAGCTGTTCTTCCTTGTGTTTACCCTTCTCTCACTTCTTTTTATAGAAAATTATCTATTTTTATAGCATCAGTCTTAGTTTTGCTTGGCTTGACAAACCACACTATTTTGATAGAATGTGTGAAGTAGATAATTCAGTACTATGCTCATAGTAATTGCTTTTTTTGTATGTGTTACAACTTGAAGCTGTATTTTTTAGCATAGGAGATCCAGATAATATTTCTGATGTCCAGATGTGATGTTTGGACAATGTCTCCCCTGTGACTTATACAACAGTATTGATCATCCTGACCTCTAGAAACATTTTGTCTGATAAATTTAACATCTTTTTTTCAAAGCAGACTGACACTAGTGATTCATAGCCATTTTGTGATGGAATAATATCAGTGATTTGCTGCAAGTGAGCATTGGCTTTTTACAGAGATTTTAGCAGTTCTGAAATGCATGATACTGCATTCTATATGAATTAATTCTATATGTACTTCTATAATAATATTCTATTTTCTGTATGCCAAATCAAGTTATTAATTTTCTCTTCATTTTATGATCCTCTGTACTGCTAATACTTTAGCAAAACTATTTTTATTTCTTTGGCGTATTATTAGTGTAAATATTAAACAAATTTGGATCTGAGCTGATCCCTGAATAGCCTGTTTAACAACAGTCTGTCAGGCTCAGCAGTACAGGTTGTCAGAAAGTACTGACCTCTCAGTACAACCTGCTTCCCTTCTCCATTTACTCAGAAATCTCTGTTCTGTTAGCACTATGTGCTTAGCTTTGAGCTATATGACTGATGCCAAATTACACTGAAGTGTGTACATCAGAATTTTACCAGAACTTAACATCTACTTTAAGTATATGTTTCTAGTGTAAAATAATAGTGTCAGTGAATCTGAATTTGCTTCTAATGTTAATATTTGGTGGAATAAGAAGAGAAAGTAAGGTGAATTATGACAAAAGTATGGAATTATAAGTGACAGTAATCACATGAGTCTGAGTTTCATGCTCAAATAACTGAAATCCAGAATAATCTGCTGCTAATCCAGATCTGAAAATCATGCTTCACTTGCACATCTTGGTCATATTTACAGAAAATTCATTTCTGAGCTTTGTCAGCCAGGTTATTAAAGGTTCATGTTTCTACAACACTAATAAAAGTTTATTTTTGAGATGCCACACAGTGTATTGATTAGTCTGAAAGAGCAGTTATTTTTTTCATCAGCTAGAATAGAAGGAAGTGATATATAGAAATATTATTCATTATTAATACTAGTCTTATGAGCTTAATATTGCTTTTTACAGCTGATATTTTCATTATTTTTAAGTCCATTGAGCTTGATAGGTTTTACTTGCCCACTCCATTAATGTTTGACTGTGTTGTTTTGCTGTATTTCATGTACATAAAAATAGCTAATATAAGTCACTATAATTTCATACACAGCATAGTAAAGAGGGAAGGAAACAGTCAGCAGGGAATAAGCCTTTCACACGATGTGCTAACAAACCGTTACCTAACTTTAGCCCGAAGTGTGTGTGCATACACCAGGAAAGGTGTGTACATGGAGTCACACTGAACCTGTATTCAATCTGCTTGTAAAAAGGCTAACTGAACTTTTGCTGTGCTATTGCTCACAGTAGGCTGCCAAACACTTGGAAATACCAAAAAAACCCCTGCATTGATTACCAAAGGAGATACTGTTATGAATGTAAAAATAAAAAGAGCATCCATATTAAGCCAGCTTCATCTTGCCTGATATCTGTAGCCAAAAAGCAGTTGTAAAGGGAAGAATACAAAAAGTAAGGATGTATAGTGAGGCTTTCCCCAAGTACTCTGTCATCAGACTCCTATCATTTTGTGGATTTTTTTTTTTCCTGTTCCAGCAGTGATCAGTTTATAGTTGGTTGTTAAATGGAGACTATAGCCTCACTTGAAGCATCCTGGCTGCACAAAATACTCTGAAGTTCTATTACAGTTTCCTGTGACAACTGCTCTTGAAATTCAGGAATTGACATTCAAAAATAAGCTTGTCTGCAAGATATGACAAGACTAAAAATAATCGGAAGAGAAATTCAGTGTTGACTTTCATAATCCTGTTTGTGTGAAGCTTCTTTAAAGTTTAGTGTGGATAACCACTGAGTATTTTCTTAAGGAAGAGCTATAGGGAATAAAAATCAAGGGAAGGTATGATGAAAATCTCATGCAGTGAAGGAAAATAAGTTTACAATCCTATTAATAAATGCCAGTAGTTTCATTTTGTGAAGTTGAAAGTGAAGTGGAAGCCAAGGTTTTATGGATAGCCTTGATTTAAGCTCTTGGATCTTCAAATTAGAAGATACAACAGCAGTGCATTCCCACTATTACTATCAAGAGTAAGGCTGAAATTCTAAAAAAAGACTCCTCATTTTAACTTAGGAAAGTAACTTCCTGGTGATGCTGATAGTGTTTTGAATTTTGAAAAAGCTGGCTAAGTACTTACAGTCCCCCTGGCTTTGGTATTATTTCTTTAAGACTGTATGTAAACATTTTTACAGTAATTACTGTGATAAAATATTTGACATATTAGTTTAGAATTTTTGATCCATTCTTTTCAAAGCCAGAACAGTAATAAAGGAAATTTTTTTTGTGCCTATTCCTTCAACTTTTCCAGACTCATTCTACAGTTTTTTCAGACACGTGGAAGCAAATGGACAATGACACCAGACATATTCTTCATACAGTCTCTACATTTAATGATTACTGTCACTTCCTGTCGTTACTGAAGCTTTCTTGAAGTCAGCTTGGCTCTACTGTGAAGAAAGAGCAGCTATCACTCTGTTTCTTTTTTTAAGTTGGAAATAAATTCTTAATCCATCTGAAAGTAGGCTTCACTTTACTCAGATTGGGTAGGGTAGCAATTCCCAGGTTTTGAGCAACTTCTTTTAAAAGTACTTTTTATGCATTTCTAGATTTTGGGTTGTTTTCTCTCTTGTTGGTACAAAAAACCCTATTAGTTGATCACCAGTAGCCAAAATCAAAGCTACTCCTGTTTCAAGACTTTGTAAGCGTTTAGATGTAGATGCATCAGAGCTGCTTGCCCCTGTCAGTTAATTTATCCTCGCAAGGCTACAGAAAGAACGTACACTTCCAATTCTTTCAGATGATGAACTTTTGAAAGATTACCGCTAATTGGCAGAGGCTAGGACAGGAACAAGTCCAAGGCCAAATCCAGGATTCAAATATGCTGATTTCCAGTCTTCTGTTATAGAGTTAGAGACGTTAGTATGTATTTCCCATGCTTTTGTCTATTAAGAATTATTTGAGGTCTGAGTTGTTACTGTGTATATCTTATGCTTTCTCCTATATGAGTTTAACAGTGGTTGGCATAGAGTCTCTAAGCTAAGAAACTTAAAAGCTAAGTTGGAAAGAAATATCTCAAATAATTTTTAAGTAATGAAAATGGAAACAGTAGGGAAATAAGTAATTTTGCTTAGAAGTAAAAGAAGCAAAATACTTTCTGACTTCATATTATTCTGTGTAAAGCACGTTGATCTGTTTTACACCAGCTTCAGAATTAGCGAAGTCAACAGAAAGGCTCCTGACCTTTCTCACCTTTCTCCTAGCTTGTGGAATTACATGGAGGGTCAGGTTTGCAGGCTGTATACATATTTAATGAATTTAATCTGATGCATGCGAATAAAGATACCTAAAGGCCTCCTCATTACTCTAAAGTTCTGTTTATTTCTGTACTGATAAATACTGCAGAGTCCACTGAGAAGTTTTCAATTATTTCTTTACTTTGCTTTTCCTGTAACTTTGTTCTTGGTCATCCCAAGCAAAGAATTCCCGCTCTTCTAGTGACCTCACTCCTCAGCTAAGTCATCCATGATTTTCCTATGTAATTTCTAAAGGAAATACTGAGTTTTTCTCGCATTCTGATTGTTAAGCTACATATTTCTTTCAGAGACTTCTCTCTGTTGGAGTTCGGACTGTGAATGAATAATATAAAACCAGTATCAGGATAGGAATAGCATTACATCTCGTCATGTGGTAATTTGGGAGAGGAATCATGACCATTTTTATTTGAGATTGCTATGATTCTACTTTTTCAATTTTGGAAGCTAATGAAATAATCTGTTATATTTTAATCAGTTCTTTTAGTCCTTTCATGCTTTCTCTCCTGCTGCCTTCCTTTGTCATGGGAAAAACTTCCAGAAAGTGTCTGAAAAATCATCATACTTACTATCCAAAATTTCTGCGTCAAGATATCCTAAACGCTTTGGCCTTTGTTAGTAAATTGGTGCAGAGTTGACTACAGCTTAGTACTTTAATAGCTGTCCTACTGTTATAGACTCTGCTTGTATAATGCTTTTATTGTTTTTTAAATAATGAATTCAGTGGGATTACAGTCTGATTTTAAATCCTCTGTTTTTACTCTTATTTGAATAAGGCTGCATATAGACATAGTCTATAGCTCAATCCATTAAAATATTGTAACATAATTGAAAGGGCTTGAAATAAATAAGAGGAAAATGAAAAAAGTATACTTCAAAAATTTTAAAATATAGAAATGTGTAATGAATAAAATTATATGTGCATCATTACATTGTATACCTTTATAATACAGTAATACATCTACACAAAATATAGTAAGAGCTGTACTATGAAGGTAAACTTGGATCTAACTTTATTTTGAATGGTGTTGTAATAGGATGGATATTTACTCTTTCAATTAGATAGCATAATATAAACTGTAATTAGACGGTTATCGCCTTTCCGAATAATGAGAGGAAAGCAATGCTCCTTTTAATACCAGAAAAATGTGTAAATAACTTACACATCTCCTCAGTAGTGGAGATGGCAAAATCTCTATTGAGTGCCTCATACAGCAACATTTCCTTAGCAAGTTGTTCTTGAAAAAAATCCCACACCCCCCAAAACCACCCAAAGATCAAATGTGAGTCATGATTGTGAGAGATGGGGACTGCTCATCTGTGAGGATGAGCTTTCAGGACCATCTAGTAATAATTCATGACTCAAGAGAATTTTGAAAATTGGAAAACTTGCTTTGTATTACAGTTGTGTTAACTAAAAGGGGTTTCTTCATTGCAGGTTATTCGTAAGCTAAGACCTCTCTGAGCTTAATTTATTTGCTTAAACCAAGAAGCAAAATATGTACTGATACCTATAGGACTTTGAAGAACTTCATTTTGGAGTAGAGGGTGAATAAAGTTAAGTCTGAATTTCCCCAAGGAGATGATAGGACAGTTCAAGGTGATGACAGGGTGATCACGGAACCGGGCAGCTCATCCTAAGAGTCCTACAAATATATAATTTAGTAATGTTATAATAAAGCTGTAATGATAGATAGCAAAGGTGTCTCTAGTTCAGTATCCTGTCTCTGGCAATATCAAGAGTTGATGTGAAGTATATAAAAACAGGCAAACATCAGGTGAATATTCTGCATGAATACTGTTCTAGCATTCAGTCATCTTTAGGTCAGGCATTTGCTCAATTTGGGGTGATGCTATGGCATTAAATAACTTTGTATGGATCTTTATCTCATCAGTTTCTCCATGTAAACTTTAGGTATCTAAAAGATTCTGATGAGAGTTGTTCCAAAACTTCCCTGTCCTACATGGAGAACTTCTATTATGTATTTTGAACTTGCCTTCTGCCAGTTTCTTCTGATTACCTCTGTTTTCTTATATTGGAGAAGACAGTGAACAGCTGTTTTGTCTGGGTTTGACAGACTGCTATAGATCATTTTCTTTCAATGACTTTCTAGGACAAAGTCATATTTACTTGAGCTGTCTGTCATAAGGAAGCTGTTCTGTATATGCCTTTGGCTATTCACCTCATCCTTTCCTGGTTCTTTACCAGTTGCCCATCCTTCTTGAGATGGGTAGTACTTGCTTTAGATGAGTACAGATGTTACTTTGATAAACCTATTGGCTCAGTTTGATAGTATGAAGTTTAGCAATTTTTACCCTGTTTCAATCCTTCTTGGATAATATTCTCCCCTTTGAGACTACAGATGAATACTTTTATGATCTACTTGTGAAAGAATCATGTTGAAAGGAGGAGGCTGGGCAAGAAAACCTTCTTTTGACTTCCTTATTGATATTTTTCTTACACATACAGCGTGTACACACCTAAATGAATATACACAACCTCCAGTGATTATCAATATTCAGTCTCAGTGTCTGCATAAACTAAAAAGTCTGATGGTTTGCAATTGCAATGTTTAGTAAATGGAATTTCTTGATGAAGGAAAATCCCCAGGAAGAGTAAATTTGTTCATTACAGGAGATAGTTGCCACAGGAAGCCCCACAGATTCCAAACCTGTTTAGAATTTTTATTTAAAACTATTTTTTTTGTCATGGAATAAATGAATGCAAATATTTGTTTAATTGTGTTTACTGATTTAATTGGAAAGTGAAAATAAATTCATTTGGACTGCTAGCCCATACAAGTGAATTCATGAAAGCATGATTCTACTTCATGTCAGATCATTATCACTTAAGGAAAAGCTGTTATGAGAACATTCAGAGAACAGCTACTTCAAGATATACAATGAGATATACATAGAACAGTCCATTTACACAGGGTTTTCCTACATATTTGAAACCATGACCAAGATAAATGTGACTTTTTCTGTGTAAGGCTGATGTGAATTTATTGCCTTTCCATTCAGGGATCAGAAAAGGTTTTCTGCCTTTACTGATATTTTTAAATGAGAAAAACATTCATGCTATATGAATTCTTATCTCATGTAGACAATTGAAAAAGATACATGATTTATGTAAACTAAAACCAGCATATTTTCCAAAGCCAGGTTTTAGACAAAGCTGAACGTATTTTCTGGAACAGACTGAATAAAACATGTTGCTTTTGATTTTCAAACTAAGTAAGACTATGTGATCTGGGATTTAGAGAAATGAAGGAAGGTATTTTCCTTAAGCAGTATATTTAACAAAAGATTAGGGACTAAGTAGCAATAAAGCGAAATTCAAGAGCTGAGCAAGAATGACTCTTATGGCAGACCAACAGAAATTATTGTTCATTAGGAGAAAGAGAACTCCATGAAAGCAACACTACTTTATTATGTTTTCATAGTCAGCATTATCTTAGTGCATTATGATAAGTTTTCATTAAATATTATTTTGTCATTATATATTTGCTTGATACTTGTCTTTCAATTATCATTCCTTTCTATTACTTACTCTTACCTGCTTTTATTCTGAATTTACCTCTTTTGTTTAACAATAGTGACCAAAATAATAAAGATAAAACCTTAAACACGTAATGTATGTGCCAGCTGGAGTTTCTGGATCCTGCAAATCTATTTCAAAAACAGATTTTGGTAATCTTTCAACTATTATTTCAGGCAGATCATAAATATATGACCCAAATTCTAGATAAGTAAACAGTTAATAATCAGTAATGTTAAGGCGGGGAAAAAAAAAAAACACTTAATGCAAGTGTGACATTATTTTTTATGTAAGCTTCCCATCGTTTTCATTTAAGCCTGGTTTATGGAGATGAAGGAGTTAGGGTACAACAGCACAGCTCATAGAGGAGATCTGAGAGTGTGGAATGTCTTTTGCCATTAGCAGAACTTTGTATTGTGTGAATAAGCTGTCCAGTCTGTCTGGTTGCGTGTACAAATCTCCACTTTGACTAAGTATATGTCTGTTTAAGAAACAGCACAATTTACAATGTGTTTTAACAGCTTATTTGCAAATCTCTTATGATTTTGGTAGACCCAGCAGGCACTTCAGGGACCAGCCTATTTTACTTAGAACTGTTGTTTCTGATGTCTAATTCAAACACTGCTGTGCTGTTTAGTTACCCACATGCTTCAGTGTTTGCCCATGTAAAAGAGTCAGAAGTTCTGATTAAAAATAATGTTCTGAAACTACTATAAAACTTGAGATTTTTTTTCTTAGGCATTGCCAACAGTGCCTATATCCTAGATCTCTTGTATTTTAAGCTGAGAAACCACAGAATTTGATCTGTTATCCATATCCACTATTTTTTGCTTTATACTGGATGTATTTGCTGTTCTGATTATTCTCACGCTTAATCTTTGCTAGTTTATTCTTTCTGGAAGCAGAAACCTGTCCTGAACCTCAATTAATTTTTTAATTGTTATTCTAATCATCTTACAGAGATTTTGAGCTTTTGATTTATTGTATCACACTGGAAGCCAGCTGCAATATTTTATTCATCTCCTCCATATCTAGAACTGTACTGTGGTCACACTTACCTCTAAGTCTCTCTGTTTTACTGAATAGCTGAAAGAATTTCCTGGAGACAGTCAAGTCACAAGCATCCATGGAGAATGCCTTTCCAGCAAAATAGATTTTCAGGGATGGAATAAGCTGTGTGACACTTAAACTTTGCTAATGAAATATTTCCAAGCTAGTTTTGCTGCCTTTCTAGTAAGTGATTTTAGTCTCTTAATCCAATCCTGTATTTTTTCATTTGTATTGAATGTGAACTGAGAAGCACAGCTTGCTTGCCCTATTTCTTGTAATTCTAAAGCCAAAGAAGGTAAAGTATGTATTTTGGAATGTGAGGATAGGTTTGTTGTTTTTTTGTTTTGGGGGTTTTTTATTTATTTATTTATTTAGTTTAAAACAAAAAATCTCCCTCCCACTGCCCCTGTAGTGTGCGTTGCGTAACGTGGAATATACCGGCACTATATGAACTATTACAGTAGAACAGAAGATATCAGTCTGAAACCAGTTTGCTGGAATCTAATTGTACCTTCATGTAGTGGGAATAGACTTACTGCAACACGAGTTACTCTGAGGAGAGTGTACACTATTAGCTAGTTTTAGTGGTTGAATTAGCAGTGGACTGACTATATTTCATGTGCAGTGAACTGAATAATATGTTGAAATGGGCATCATGCTTTGAAAGCCAATTTGGTTCTATAGCAAAATAATTAGAAACAGCTATGTTCCCTTGCATCTGGTTTGTATGTACAGTGGTACATACACTTTAAGAATGTCTGGTTTATTTTCTTAGCCAAACCAATGTAATTGTAATTTAGTAATCCCTTGTTCGTTCCCTGACGTTACAGAAAAGTTGAGCTTAACACAGAAGTCTGTCTATGTGTATGATAATACTGTATACTGACTTATTTTGATGATAAGCCTTTACTTTGGTGTCTAAATGAGCTGTGAATTCTTTTCAAAATTTGACTGCAGATAGTGGTGTTTTCTTTAATTAAAGTGTGTAACATTTCTGTTGAATTTGCTTCTAATAACTTCCACACTTAGCTAGTGGTGAAAAATTGACTTGTCACAAAAGGTCCTTTGACTATTAAGGAGGATGAAAAATTAGAGTAGTAAGTTGTAGAATATTGCAGTAAAGTAAGAACATGTTATTTCACAAGTAGATGGCTGGATATTGGACAGTTGTCTAGCAGTTTTTATCCATCTGGGTGAGACTGAGAAAGTGAACAGTGAGCTGAAAGGACAGGGAGGCTTCTGGTCCACTGGAAATTACAATTTGTTTATCTCAATATAGTATTAAAAGATGAAGCAATTGCTGAGTAGCCGATAAATCATTCATGGGGTTTTTTTGTTTGTTTCTCTGAAGAAATTGAAATATCACTCTCGCATATGAGATCCCTTTGTATCACTTTGTTAGGTTACATTTTATCCTAATTGAAACTGCAGTATGGACACTAAACAGCGAGAAACATCATGCTTAATTTAGGGACTTTTTTAAAGACTACTTTTAGTTCTCTAATGCGCATAAATTAGTCTATACATTCTTCTCAAGTGGTGTAGAATTCAAGACAGGACTAAGACTTTATTTTCAAAACTACTTAGACATTTCTGACCTATTTTCCTGTGTACTCTGAGGTTCAAGCTCCCTTTTATTGCTTGTGTTGAAGTGACTTGTCTTGGAAAGTCTTTAGCAGAGTAATGACACCTATAACAAATCAGTCCTATCATCTGTGGGCTGTTTGTCCACCAAGGCTCCCAGGTGGAACAATTTTTCTACAAAACTGTTGAGAAAACTTTTTTGTATAAAGAGCACAGATTATCTGTGTAGGAGTTGGGAAATTGTTTGTATTTGCATTTCATAGGCTAATGGTACCACTTCAAAGATTTGTGCTTTAGAAAGAAATTGTGTATAAATCTGAAAAAAAAAAAAAAAATCTGTGTCCCTCAGAAACATCAAATTAATTAGGAAAGAGTACAGCTGTGTGTAGCCATTTGCTGTGCAGATAGATGCTCAATTCTAATTATAAAATATTAGATTTATCCTGTGCAGATCAGATTCAGCAGTCAATTTCCATGACTAGGAAAAAAATTCAGCAAAGCCATACAAATTAGCTTTCTTTTAAGGTGATTAGTTTTCTGCTACTTTAGGTAAAATTCATTCTGGATTTTTAAGTACTGGTGTGGCTCACAGTTTCTCACCAGCAAAGTTTCCCAAGATTTACTATAAAATTTGTCCTTAATCTGTAGCACATAGGTACACAGTGATGGTAGAAGTCTTTTTTTTCCTTGGTCTAGTGTGTCCACTGGAGACAGCAGACTTAATATTAATATAAAAAGTAATTAAATATGTATAACATAGTTTATTTTTAATAGCAACTGTAATGGTAGAAGGCAAAACAGCCTAAATTTTTCATCCATGCCTGCTTTTCTGTTTCCCAAATGAAAAAGCAAGACCCTGTAAAGCTTTTCTTCTTGAAAAACAGTGACAGGTTCTGTAATACAGATAAAATGTTTACACAATGACTTGCTTATCAAAAGCACAGGCATTTATGAAAAGTCAGAATCTTAAGATCTGTGCTGCCCCTGGGTCTAAACCTTCTTCAACTTTTTACTTTTTGAAGCCCACGCGATGGCTATAAAGAGCTATTTTCTTTCCTTGATTCTTAAGGAATGTTCATCATGCTTGCATATTTCAGTTTACTGCCATACCAGGCATATTTCTCTTTTAGAGGAAAGCCATATGTTCCTTGTTTGTTTAGCTCTTATGTAAATATCGGAAAAACAGTTAAAATGTTGCCTTCCATATTCTTACACTCTTGAATTAAGGTTTATGTTAGATCTCTAAATAATAGCTCAAGACAAAATTTTCCTCCATGGACTCATGCTGGGATAATTTTATGTTGTATAGTCTGTGGTGCAGGCTTAGTACAGTGGATCTGGCTGAGATCAGGTTCCTGGGAAAAACCTGTGCATTAGGACATACTTCTTCACAGTTTGTCTATAGCTTTATTTAGCTAGTGGAATGCTTAAAGTGGTAGTCTCACTAAGACAAGTATTAATCAGTCCAGAAATAAGATACTACACTTTATAGCAGTCAGAATCTGACCTTTACTAGAAAGGTTTGAAAGGAAACATCTTTTTCTTGCTTAACTCCTGGTGTCTTTGTCAGGTGCTTAGGTGCAAATGACCCCTTCATCATCTGGTACCATAAAATTTAATGGAAATTATGTCAGTTATGTTTCTGCTGTAGAAGTTCTATTAGATCCTTCCTGTCTATGTATTGTGGAAGTACTGTTATTTTGGAAGAAATGTTATATTTTTTAAAATGTATTTTGAACCATGTTTTCTACAGTAATTTTAATAAAATTCTATTGATTTACATTCTCTTCGGTAAGAGCCTTGAAAAAAATCTTTCCCAGTACCAGTGCTTTCCTAGTCAACGGGAATAAAAAATATACGTGCATTCAAATGAAAAGACTGGTACTTATTTTGTTAAAAATGCTTTATATGATTTATATGTGGAATGAAAAAAGTGCTTGCTTACTTTCACTTTTATTCTATTTAACATAAATACAAAGAAATAATCATACAAAATAGTAGTCTAATCCATGGGAACAGTGCTCTCCCAGTGCCTGTTGATTTTGGAAGTGGAAAAGTTGAGAAGACTTCCATGTGATTTTCTGTGCTATTAAATGAACAAGGCTGTCTAGCCTGTAAAGAGCAATCTGGTTCCCAGAGTTAGATTTGACAGAAATAACTAATGAAGACCTCAGTCTTCATCTGTGCTAACAGTAACCGAGAACAGCCAGAATACATGCATAGAAGATTTAAGTATATTTTACATACCTTTTCCAGGGAGAAGTATGAGCTCTTTTTGTAATACTATGTTTCCTAGTTTTTGTAAGTTCTTTTAAAGGGTTTCTTATACTGAAGGCTGTTGGGGAATGGCTTGAGGAACAGGGACATTAGCTCCCTGGGCAACTTAATTGTTGGGGAATGGCTTAAGGAGCAGGGACATTAGTTCCCTGGGCAACTTAATCACTGGCTTTTAGCATGGCTGAGCCTCGGCTAGCAGGGCTAGCATGTGAGACGGCTAGCACGTGGAAGCTGTGCAGAGAGTGTTGGCAAAGTTGCAGTGGTCAATCAGAGTGTGACATGTGTGCATAGCCTTCTGATGTAACCAATCGGGATGTGACATGTGTGCATGGTCGTTGTGGGAAAGCATAAAAGTTGTGTTCTGCAAATAAAGTTGAAGCTTGTTTACCATCCATATTGGATCGATCCCTTGCTTCCTCCGCTCGTTGCAACAGAAGGCAATCACATATTCAGGTCCTAACACTTTAATTTACTGTACACCAAAAGACTTCTGCATCTACAGAAACCTAGGGACTTTAACTAGACACTATTTGGATATAATGATCTGCCAAATTGTTATCAAGTCTTACTTTCATGAAAGAGCCTCACTTGGAGGTGTGTTTTTTTCTGAATTTAAAAAAAGGGTTAATTTTGTGATGTGTTAAATATTTTATTATATGAATTAGGAATAATTCTATTGAAAATTACCAGATTTTTACAGTAAAAATCATTGAAGGAATTGAGCCCTGATAATTTGTTGCCTGTGAAGACTGGCTACGAAGGTTGTTACAAGAGAGCTGACTGAGGATATGAAACGATTTTCATTCTGAAATAAGTAATAGCACAAAAGGAAGCTAAAGATAAAAGGTAACAGCCAAGACTTCACTTTAATGAGTAGGAACTGAAGTTGTTATGTTGTATTTTTTCTTTAATGCATCAGTATGTAACTCCTTTTAATTTAGCAGATAGATATGCAGGAGGAGAAATACTTCAGAATGTAGCTCACAATAAAGCCTTTTTGTTCTTCCTATGCTATACTGTTATGCCTCTTCATATTTGTCTTGTTTTAGCTTTTACCAGAAAGCCTGCACAGTCAAAAGTCAGAAGGTGAAATTGTTCATGACTTTCCTGTTGGTCTTCTAAGTAGAAAGTGTGTTCTAAGTAGAAAAAGTATGTTATTGTTCTTTTGGAGATGTCTTTTTCTGCTTTTTGCTTGCATGGTAGTCACTAATCACAAACTAGCCAGAAACATTTTCACGAGCACTATACCAGTTGATACAACAAAAAGCCTCTGTGTTTTTGGAGCAATTATTGGATGCTTTTCCTCCCTTTTAGCCCAGAGTTCTAGGCAGGAAGGTAAATTAAAAAATCTGAGTGCATGAAGGATTCATAGTATTAGTCAGATTTTCAGCAGGTGTCTTCTATTTAGGCAAAGGGTTTGCATGGAAAAAAAAAAAAGTATTGCTTTCCAATAACTACGTAGCACAGCAGTTAATCCTTTTGTGTAATTTCATAGTAGCTGCTTGGGCTGTTCCTTCAAATGCTGTGTAGCTAGTAGCTGCATGTTTTTTCAGCTTAGTTACTAACGGTACGTAATGGATTCAAGGTGGTTTTACGGTCTTGCTTATTAGTGTTCTTGCATATTAGTGATGTCAGGATTTTGAATGCCTAAATAGGCAGCAGATTTTGCTTGTTTATTGAATCATAATCATGCTTCTTTCAGTTGCTTTCTTGGCATTGTTCCTTCATTTAGGTGCCTGCTTATTTTAATATACATATGTCTGTCTCGCTTCCAATCTCAGATGATTTCTTTTACGTGAGATTGAGAACTCCAGTGTTACTGTTACCTCTTTTGACTTTCACTGTAGATTTCTTTTATATTACTTTATCAGAGACTGAATAATTTCACAGATACCCTCTAAAAAGTGTTAATTGGTGGAAATGTCTATTAAAAGAGTTGATTTGCACTAGTGTCCCCAATATGTGACTTCGTAAGACAGCAAGACTAACAAAGTATTTTTGTGACATTGATATACTTGCTGTCAACTCTTCGTACGTTTAGAAGCAGAATGCTTTCAGCAACTGATGCAACTTATCTATTGCAAGAGATTATAACCTTAAAAATAATTAGCAAATAAAATTTTAACTTATTTCCAGTTAAAACACCTATGACCAACTCCTGTGACATCTTGTCTCCTGCAAAGCTAGAGGTATTGTAGAATTATTCCCTACACAGAAATTAGGTCATATTTCATAACTGTGCTACTGATTTCTGTCTGAGGTGAAAAAAAAAAATCTTTGCATTTATATATCGACCTGCTGCTCTGAGAAACAAGTGTGTGCAATCCAGTTTTTCTGACTTCTCACAGAGCCCCAGTCTTCATTTCTGTGTTATTGTGAATGAGTAATTATTGTTCATGAAATAAGAAATAGAAAGTGAAATAAGATTACAGCCCCTTTATGATGCTCAGGATGTTGAACTTGAAAAATTTGTACCCCTCTGGAAAAGAACATCAACCTCAGAATATAATGGCAGTGCGGGACAAAAGTTTATGTTAACATTGGCGATGCTAATTTTCAATGCATTTTTGTTTTGTACTAGCTAGTTCTTTCCTTGTCTGGTTCTGCCTGCCCGCTACTGTGATGGTAAATAATGTAGTCATTTGTTGGCTATAGCTCTGAAGAGCAGAAGCCAAACTTTTGTGTTTTGGTATTTAATTATTTTGGAACAAGTTATACTAAGTATAGACGAAAGGAATAGAGTCTTGTACAGAAGGTACGGTACAACAAATACTTAAATGTAAATATTAAGTTTGGTTGTAGGAACTGTCTAGTAGCAATGTTTAGTGAGTAGTTTCTTCCCAAGATGATTAAGCAAAAATTAAAAATTGTCTGCTCAACAAAAATAATTCAGTAAGCTTTTTTAAAAAAAATCTCTTATACAATTTACACAAGTTGACAAGGAAAAAAACTCAAGGTTTTTCTTAAAGAATAACTTTGTCAAAATGTCCTTCAGAAACCTACCCATTTTGTGATTATTTTAAAACTATTCACATACAAATTATTTTACTTAAATCCACCTTTAAAATTAGATCTTAGGTTTAAACTAAACTTATACTTTGTATTTGTCATCTATATAACTTCTAGAAATTTTTATGTTGCAATAAACTTCATTATCAACTTCTTGTCTTTCTGAAATAAACTTTGAAGTGTTAGAATTTACTTAAGGACAGTAATACTGGGGTTTTAAACAAGGTTTTCATATCCCTATGTGCATTTTTTTAATGCATGGGGTATTATGTGATGAAGTAAAATGATGAAAGTTTGTGGGAAATTTAACTTCTGAGAGGTACTGTTCTAAAAGTAAGGTTTAAACATAAGCGTTTTGTCTATTGTGTGTATTTCTGTCTCCCATTCTAATAGAGGTTATGAAGTTTTATAAACCCATATGCAACCACTTATGACATATTTGACTTTTAAAACTGTCATTGTAGTGTTGCTCAAACTGTTCCAATCCAACATTTCACTCTTAAAATTCACTGATTTTATAATACTTAGATACAAAAATTCAAATGCCCAAGATGACTTTTAAATGTATTAAGAAAACCATTAATAAAATAAAATATTTTAATATATTTCTAGAAAATTACACTACTGTGGTTGTGATAACATTACAGCTTTTGGAATAGTCTGAATCTTGTTGCTGGAGAGACAAGAAAATGGGGAGGAAAAAAAAAATCCCCAGCAATTGTGAGGTGTTTTTGAAGACAAAGGTCTTTTCATAGAAAATTCTGGTGGGTATAGAATGATAAATCATTTCAGTCTGTCTCCTGATACATGCATATCTCCAGTTCTACAGAAAAACCTTGTCTCTAGGAACAAGCAGACAAAACTCAGTACTTGAAGTATAGAGAAGAAATTGGAATAGCTGAATGTTGATTTGCAATGCTTGTTATACACTCCTGATATGCTCGCCCTAAAGCTAAAGCAAACTTCCATTGACACTACTAGTATTTGATCAGTAACAGTCCACAAGATAAAAGATGCTGAGTTTGTCATCGTTGTTTAGGCTCTTTAAATGGGCTCATGGTATTATGCAGACCTCGTACTTTTTACAGGTGATTTGTGGAACAAATAGCATAATTAAAGCCATTAACATTTTTCAGAAGTATATGTAGCTAATTTTTCAGAAAATGGCAAATTGTCATGAATGTATTTCATGACAAATGTGTTTTTTCTAAACTGAATGTATAGTTTACTAGAAAGTGAGATGAATTTTCCAGGAAAATAAATATATATGTAAAGAAACCTTTGTCTTCCCTCCACAGGAATGAATTTACCCATAATGTGAGTTTTCACAAATTAGTATCCCTGCATGCTCAGCATTCAGTGTGTTTTTACTCTTAATAGATACAATTAATGTGTTTTATTGGTGAAGAATGCAGGAGAATTTTTTCTTACACTTGATGGTGTCCAGTTGAGGAATTTGTTTCAGTGCCATGCAGTTTTGCTCTTCTTGTTTTTCCTTATTAATGAGGAAATTTGATATAATCAGTTGTCTTAAGATGTAACTGACTACTTCAAGAGCATAGACTTGTTACTTTTTGTCATAAACTTGTCTGGATCAAAAACTATAATTTGGGATTACTAGAGTATGAAACAACATAGAAATGTGAACAGCAGAATGATTGTCTCCTGTGCCAAGCAACCATGTTGTTATTGTTTTCTGATACGTATACAGCAGCATTTTATTCTGTCAAGATTTTTGCAAAGTACAACTCTTTGAAAATACTTGTATCCCAAGAAAGGAAAAAATTGAAGAATATTTGTTTATATAAGCTCTGGAGGAAAAGTTTATTCCAAAGCAGCCCTGCTGCTTCTTTTTCTCTTCTGTGAAAAGAGCTGTGATACTTATAAGATTTCTTTGGTAAACCGTAATAATCTTTTAAAAGCCACAGATGTATAATTGATATGCTTGATTAAGTAAGTGTGACTGTCCTCCTCAATAATAGAGTAACTGATAAAATAGGAATTGTTTTTTCAACTTAAAGTAACAATAGCTGAGGAAGGTGTCCAAGGGACTGTCAGAATTACCTGTGACATGGGATAGAACCTGAGTAAAAGTGCTCTGCTGAAGCAAGAGTCTGCTGCCTGCTCAGATTTTTAGAAAAACTTTTGAAGCATTGCTAATATTTTCAGATTTCCTTAAAGTGCCTGCAGAGAATGACAATTTTGATTTGTATTCTTTTGTTTTAATATTGCTTGAAGCTGTACTCTGAACAATTACCTTTGTTAGGTGTTTAAACTGCAAAAAAAGCAGCAGCAGCCCCAAGCCACTCAGCTATGGAAAGAAAGAAGGTTGAGAAGGCAAACCTCAGTGCTTTGAGAGCATCATCTTAGAGAAAATTAACTGAGTTAAAGCAAAAGCCTCTGATATTTTTTCCTTGTTCTTGGAAGTGCTACTTTGCTATGGAGTAAAGTGTAACTAAATCTAACATCCATTGCACAGCATATTGCATCATCCTAGTCTGTTATCTCCCAAATTGTTACTTAGAAAATCGCAGGGAAAGGCAATGGTTTGGAAAGGGAACAGCTGTCAGACAAAATCCTTTTCTCAGGTCCATTCCATGATTAGGAACTGAGCTTGAAGGAGAGAAATGCAGTCAATAGAAAAGGCCTTCCTGTGACTCGTGCTCTGTACAGATCTTGTACTAAGCTCAGAGAGCAGTACCCCCCTACTGCTGCAGCAACCCTTTGTCACAAGCTTTGGAAGCCCAGACTGTACAGTAGCATATGAAGTGATCTTGCAGGAATCAAAGCAGGTTTCCAAAGACCTCTGCTTTTGTTTTAGCTGGAGTCTTCACAAAACATTTTGGTTTTTGCAAAACAGCTTTTCCTGAAGAAGGCAACATTATGGGTCCTGCACTTGGATCACAACTACCCCAAGCAGTGCTACAGGCTTGGGGAAGACTGTTTGGAAAGCTTCCTTAGTGGAAAAGGTCATGGGGGCATTGGTTGACAGACAGCTGAATACAAGCCAGCAGTATGCCCAGGTGGCCAAGAAGGCCAATAGCCTTGTATCAGAAACAGTGTGGCAAGCAGGCCTAGAGAAGTGATGGTTCCCTGTATGCAGCACTGGTGAGGCCGAACCTTGAGTACCGTCTTCAGTTTTGGGCCCCTCATTACAGGAAAGTATTGAGGTGCTGGAGCCTGTCCAAAGAAAAGCAGCAAAGCTATAGTGAGGGGTCTGGAGACTCTGAAGAGTCTTATGAGGAACAATTGAGGGAGCTGGGATTGTTTAGTCTAGAGAAAAGGATGCTGAGGGGAGACCTTTTCATTCTCTACAGCTACATGAAAGGAGATTGTAGAAAACTGGGTGTTGGTCTCTTCTCCCAAGTAACAAGTAATAGGATGAGAGCAATGGCCTCAAGTTGTGCTGGGGAGGTTTAGACTGGATATTAGGAAAAATTTATTTGCTGACAAGGTTATCAAGCACTGGAACAGGCTGCCTAGGGAAGTGGTTACCATCCCTGGAGGTATTTAAAATGTGTAGATGTGGTGCTGAGGGGCATGGTTTAGTGGTGGACTTGACAGTGTTAGGTTAACAGTTGCACTCAATGATCTTAAAGGTGTTTTCCAACTACCTTTAGAATCATCATAGAAAATTATTCTGTGATTATTGATGAGTTCTGAATCCATGTTATATAGGAGTTAAGATGAGGTGATATTTTGGTTCTTCTAGTCCAGAAGTTGTTGTCATGAAAGATTTATTTTTGAACTTGCTAAAGAAACTTTCAGCAAACCTTTGTGGAAGAATTTTGCCATAACTGTTTAGCAATATCTGGACTCAGTAGTTGCCTTCTACAAAGTCTGTTGTTTTCTGTTCACCAATTGCATTCTGTTCTTCTCTTTTGTCTTCTTCCTGTATACAGGTTGCTCTTCACCTTCTTTTGCCCACTTTCTATTACTACCTATCTCTGCCCAAACACTCCCTTATCATAGCAGGACAATAATTTGTGCTGCTTCTGCTTATGCCTGGTGGAGGAATCCCCAGTGTGCTGCTCTGACATGAGATATTCCATCAGTAAGCCTCTGGACCTAAAATATTTAAGTGTTTATAGCACTGTTGTTCTAGGCATGCCACAGAGTGTTTCCAGGCCAAAACTGTGCGTACACAACCATTCTTCATCTCACCTAGTACAAGACAGGCACGCCAAATCAACTGCCATTTTCCCAGGGACAAAAAATAAAATAAAATTTGTTCAAGAAAGCAGCTCACTCTGAGCATCCATGAACTCCTCAGACATCTGAGGGGTGCACACTCCAGCTCTACAGTATGATAGTGAACAGTGTGGTGAAACATAATTCTGATTTTAGTTTTTCCCTAGCCAGGCCAGATCCTCTTTTTCATCTAAGAAATTTCAATGGAAAAAAATAGATCTCCAATGGATAAGATGTGCATAACCTTCTCCTTCATATCCACTTCTCCAGTCATGGACACTTCCTGGTTGTGCTGTGTGGCTCTATCTCTGTGAATGTCTATTTAATGCTAACAACCGTGTCCACTCTCGTCTTTCAGCACATTTTCAGAGTTGCTCTCTGTCAAAGCTACCTTAAAAGTTCTTTAATTAAAGGTAATTCTTTTTCTTATTGTCCTATTACCTCACTAGTTTACGTGAGCACTTACTATGGGGTTGCTACTGCTTTAAGTGATGCCTTTTCCATTTTATTGTTTTCCCTTTCTGAGTGTTTTTGTGCCGTTTCTCTAATCTTTCATGCTGAAGTGCTGTATGGTGACTCTGAGTCCAAATACATAAAAACACATTCTTTGACGTAAGAAAAACATCCTGTCCAGTGCACTCGACTGGAATTACAGGACATGTCACTTTTCTGCTAAGCAGCTGCTGGTGTCAGTTTCTGTCTGGACAGTTGTATGTTCTTAATTTTGAAAAAAAGTTCTGTCTTGATAAGGTTGCTGTAGTTTTCAGTAAAATCTGTCAGAAAGTCACTGAAACTTCACAATTAACTTTAGCAATGGAAATTTGGTTTCGGAAAAGAGAAGATAGTCCTGTTTTCTTGCTCTGCTGAGGATAATGCCAACTATATGGAATTAAAGCAACTGTCTGGTATCAGAAGTATTACGAAAAAATAGATTGCAGTTACTGCTCTTCCTGCATACTTAGAAAATTCATTTCACTGCTCTCAGAAATTCTGCTTGATGAAGGTGAGGCTATGTAGTGGATAATTACTAGCTGTAATCAGTTGATCTTCCAGATTTGAAATCTTTCTTTGTAGCTGCATTTCTGACCATCATAGTACTGTAAATGGTTTCCATTGTTCAATTAGTGGGTGACCTCTTTTTCTTTTGAAAATAAATGTTTTCTCCCAAAATTGAAAGGTCAGAGTTGGCTTTAAAAATGCTATCCAGGTTCAGTTGGCTTGCCTGTGGTCTGAATTTCTCAATACTAGTATTATAATAACAATATTTAATAATAAAGACTTTAAAGTAAAAAGTGTATCTTTATGAATATATAAAGAACTAAAACAGAAGTACTACTTCTGGTTAAGTACATTATTTCAGGAGAATTCAACCTGTGCTGCTTGGTGTTAACTGAAGTGACCCACTGAGGCTATGTAAATAATCTAATATGACCTAATTTAAGTTGGTTCTGATCTGTGGACATCATCACATATCCACAACCTCCTGCTGTTTACTCTGATTTACTAGTTCTAACCCTAGAAGTTGTTGCTCTGTCAGTTTAATCCTTTGACTTCTTGCCTCCAAAATTTGACTTATCTTGAAACTGAATGTGAATTCAGGCATTAATTTAAAAAAAAATAATCTTTGTTAAAGGAAGAAAAGCCACTGCAAAATATCTTGGATTTAAATTAGAAATTAAATAAAAATATATTGACTCAATGTATTTGAAGAATTATGGTTACTATTCCATAAAGTCCAAAATGCTTACTTAAAGTGGGAAGATTTTTACCTTGATCTCTTAAAGTTTATCCTCTTCTTCTTTTCTCCTAGGAAAAAACCTAGCTCTATCCAGTTTTGTATGTTTCTAATTCTAAGGGTTGGAGTTAAGGAAAATTCCGTCAAAACCAATAGGAATCTCTTTATTTTTTTCAACGGGTATTGACAGTGGCTTCTCATGGCTTAAATGAACGTTTTCTTACTGCTGTTCTTAAATAGTCAGTCTTGCTGGGCAATACCTCAGAGCTGGTTTCTAAATTCTGCAATATGATATGAACTTGACAGGCAACGTGTAGGCAACTAAGGAGGAATCTATTTTTGGTATTAAATAAGTTGTCAACAGAAAAATATATTCATGTGGGCTGTTGGATTGTGTTCAGTGACATAGCTGTCTAGTTTGGCAGTCTTACTTATCTGCAGGAAAAAGGTATCACCTTAATCAAAGGTCTGCAGGATTCTGTCTTCTGTAAAGAGGAAACCTGATGACTTTGCTCCTTCATCAGATTTAAAGCCCAGGGAAAAAGAAACCCCAAAAAAGAAACCCAAAAAGCTCTTCAGCTGTATGTTTTCTATCAGAAAAAAAACCCTTCAGCTCTGCTAGAGGAGAAATGATTTTCACTTCAGCAGACTACAATATTCAAGAGTGGAGAAACAGAAGGCATCAAAGTTGCATATAACTGGCTGTTTCACATGCTACTTTCTCAGTATTTCTCACTCAAATTATTAGAGTATGCTGGTAGTTTAGACAGAAGACCTGTAAAAGAAGAAAGTTTTGAGGGCTTCATGTTATCAAATGTGCTCTTCAGGTTACTAATTGGATAAAAATATTCTTTTAGCTAATCACATATTAGTATCTTATCCTGTAGGAACGCTGGGTTTGTTTTCACATTCCTTGCTATCTTCCTCTGAGAACCTGATTTCACTGCAAAAATCAAAGTAAATATCTGTTAATATATTCATCTCTCAATTGTTTTATACTAATGTAAAACAAATACTTTAATCCATTGGGAAGTGGAGGTGGTGGTGGTATTTCTTTTTCTTCTTTAATTCTTTAAAGCATTTGGGAAAAAGTTTCTGCTGCCCTGAAAGCAGTTTCCATCAGGAGGCCACCTGTGCAGCTGGAGGGATGCCCAAGGCTGGTGAAGGTGGCATGGGTTACCCTCTTCCTTTTGCTTTCTCCTAATAGACTTAGGTTTAGACGCTGCTGGATCTAAGCCTTAGTGAGAGAGAGCATGTGGAAGGAAGGTTGTCTGCTAAACCAGGAATGGAAATGAGAGAAGGCAGCAGTAAAGAGTCCATCTTTCCCACTGAAGGAAAAGGGTTTCTCAGTCACAAATGAAGAAGAGAAGGTAGAGTTGCTTGTTGAGGTAGAAACAGGACATGCAGCCTATCCTAGAGAGTAATAATAATGAGGCAAAGATGCCTTGCAAGCAGTTTTTAATAGATAGGTCATGAACCATCTGTGTTTTAAATAACTAATTTGCCAAAATGAATCAAGTTTCCTCCTTCCATTCCTGACTCTTCTGCACTGGTTGTATTTCTTTTGTCATCCTTTATTTTTCTTATCTAACTGTATGAACAATAAGGAAAAGGAGACGACTCTGTCTCCAAAAGCTGGAGATCCCTCTACTTTGAATTAAAAGGACAGTTGACAGTGTTGTAGAGAATATATTACATCAGCAAAAATACTGCTAGACACTTCGAGTAGTACCAAGAACAGCAGCATTCATCAGTTCAATGTTCCTCTCTCGTGCTAATCTGCGGTGTCATATGGCCTCTTGGTGTGGCTTATCCAACCTGCTTAAAAGCTTTTGCATTTTTGTAACACTTTTGGTACCTTTATTCCATTGAATATCAATGAGTAAAAAAAAAAAACCCAAACCTTCTAGGTATTACTAATTGTGTTGATTTAAGATGGCAACCTGGAGAGTAAGGTGCTGTTTGCTATCTTGATAATAAATATGAAATTCAGTCCTACCTAATGCTGAAGTTTTGCTTGCTGCTTCTTCTGTAGAAAATAGGGACATTCAGAGAAAATAAAAAACTACTTCAGCTTCTGGATTAGCTCCATTCTGAATTATGCCTAATTACAGGGTAGTCTTCATTTATAAGCACCAATGGAATATATATCCAACACAAAATATATCCTTATTTTCCCTTTAATGATGTAGCTGAGACACAAAATAATGCCTTATTTTAGTCAGAGAGCCTAGGTAACACATATACGGCTAAAATATAGCTAAATAAAGAAAAACTATAGGATCTGTGAGATAAAAAATTAATAGAAGAAAATAAATTAATACCTAAATTGTGAGATTGCCTGGTTGAAAATGGAGGCAATGGAGTTCATTAGATTAACATACTTAATATAAGTAATATAAAGAATTCTTTTGAAATTGAAACCTAATATGTATTATTGATACCACATAGACAGTATTAAAGTTAAGATACTTAATATTAAACATAAATCAAATTAATTAATTTTATTTTCACTTTTCACTTATGCAACTATTAAAGAAGTGTGGAAATAACTTGGGCAGTTGATAACTTGACATAGACAAAACTAGTAGAAATTTCCTGCAGTATTAATGGAGACAAAAATTGCAATAGAATTCTGCTTTTTCTTGTGCAGTATCTTTTCTTTTGTAAAATGACATGACAGTTAAAAATCCTGAATTGTGGGTCTCAGGAGGAATGCTGCTGTCACTTGAGGAAAAATGTATATTGAAAAGTGACAGATGTCAGATGGTAATAATTATGGCAGCTTAAATATTTATAAATTTGTAAGTTACTCTAAAAATGTATTTCTTCATCTGAAAGATTCTGTGATGTTAAAAATTATATTCCAAACTTTTTTTTTTAAATTGCTTAGGGCTGTGTGTTATAAGCTTTAGTTTTGGATTTAGAAAACTTGTGTTTTCAATATCTTGGGTCATTTAGAGGATTACAAAGCTATAATAAGTTAAAAAATTATTTGAGGTTCAGGAACGTGTGTCATAGTTAATATAGTCAAATAGTATAGTATTTGTATTTCTTGGTGTTTTACAACTTTTTTTACAACAACTGTGCTTTTCAACTTTAATATTTCCATTTGTAATTTTTCAGTGAGCAACAGCTATTGTTATTATTCCACTATTTGTTTGGTTCTTTGATTTTATGTCTTATATTTAACCACACTTGAATGCTTTGGGAGAGAAAGCAGCAGTCCTGGTAAAATATTGAAAAAGCTAACATCAGATGTCTGAGACTGAGGATGTGCAAGTGTGGAATAACACAGGAAATAGTTTACCTTGTGTTGTTGTGTTTAGATCCAATCTTGCACTTGGTAAAATGGAAGAAAATCTGGTATGCAAAAGACTGTAGCCTCCAGTGAAAGACCATAAGGATGCTGACTGTTCCTACTTATATTTCTTAAGCTACAATAAGTACTAAATAATTCAGTGTTATTTCAACATCTCCAGTGTTCCATGCCTCTGCAAAGTGCTGAATATGGTAACTTTGGAAAACAGTTTGGTCAGTGTCAGTGAGAGGTCGCAGGAAATCAGTGGCCTTGAAGATGAATGTCCTTATGTTGGTTAGGATGAACATATGAAGTCATCTAGAGTTTTAGCATTTTTGGATGTGAAATTCCAAGCATAGGGTGAATATTTAAAGGCTTTTTTACATTCATTTGAATAATATGCAATTACTTGTGTTGAATATTATTTATTAGGCTAAATTCTCCGTTAGCATGAGTCAAGACATATCTGTTAAAATTTGGTAGAGGCTTGCACAAATAAATCATTTGGTGATAGGAAAATTGCTTCAAACTCAGTGGTCCTATTTTCTTCTCGTGAGTAAATCTCAAAATCCTGAATCAAATACAGCAGCTTTTTTGGTCTCCTTCAATTCTGATGTTGGCTCATTAATTTTAGGTAGCTGAAATAAGTGTATATGATCATGTGCACTCTGTCAGACACAGGAATAAATTAAAGTCAAATCTTAGCAATATCCTTGAAATGGAAGACCAAACTAATTTTATTATCTATGTTTAAAAGATTTAAAGTTTTTACAATGTGAAAGAGAGGAGGTAACAGAAAAATCAAAATGTGTAAATAGTTTGTGAAGAGCATATAGCTATGGAGTGCCTAGATCAATTGATGTGCTACCTTTATTTTCAGCTTTCATTGGAATAAACTTTTTAATGGGTCAGTGCATTTCACAGGTTGGTTTGCTGTTGGTCCTTCAAGAACCTGAAGGATAACTATTTCTGCAAATCTGTTCACTTAGTGTTACTTCAAATGCAGAATCTGTTTCATAATCTAAAGGTGGTAGATAACATTTTTAACTGTTGTGCACTTGTAAAAAAACTTCCTGACTAGTATTCAAATATAAAATAATGAGTAAATTGAGGACTGGGTCAGGGACCAATTAAGCAATCTGGACATCCATAAATCTATGGGTCCAGATGGGATGCACCCATGGGTGTTGAGGGAGCTGTCTGAAGTCATTGCTAGACCACTCTCCATCATCTTTGCGAAGTCGTGGGGAACGGGTGAGGTGCCTGAGGACTGGAGGAAGGCAAATGTCACTCCAATCTTCAAAAAGGGCAAGAAGGAGGACCCGGGTAACTACAGACCGGTCAGCCTCACCTCCATCCCTGGGAAGGTGATGGAACGACTTATCCTTGGTGCCATCTCTAGGCATATCAAGGATAAGAGGGTCATTAGGGGCAGTCAGCACGGCTTCACCAAGGGGAAGTCGTGCTTGACCAACCTTCTAGACAGTTATGAAAACACGACCAGGTGGCTAGATGATGGCAGAGCAGTGGATGTGGTCTATCTTGATTTCAGCAAAGCACTTGACACCGTCTCCCACAGCATCCTTGCTGATAAATTGAGGAGGTCTGGGTTAGATGAGCAGGTAGTGAGATGGATTATGAACTGGCTGGTGGGAAGAAGCCAGAGAGTAGTGGTCAATGGGGCGGAGTCTAGTTGGAGACCTGTGTCTAGTGGAGTCCCTCAGGGGTCAGTACTAGGACCAGTATTATTCAATATATTTATAAATGACCTGGATGAGGGAATTGAATGCACTGTCAGCAAGTTTGCTGATGACACCAAGCTGGGAGGAGTGGCTGACACTCCAGAAGGCTGTGCTGCCATCCAGAGAGACCTGGACAGGCTGGAGAGCTGGGCAGGGAAAAACTTGATGAAATATAATAAGGACAAGTGTAGGGTGTTGCACCTGGGCAGGAACAACCCCGGGTTCCAGTAGAGGTTGGGAAATGGTCTCCTAGAGAGCAGTGTAGGGGAAAGGGATCTGGGAGTCCTGGTGGACAGCAGGATGACCATGAGCCAGCACTGTGCCCTTGTGGCCAGGAAGGCCAATGGCATCCTGGGGTGCATTAGAAGGGCTGTGGTTAGTAGGTCAAGAGAGGTTCTCCTGCCCCTTTACTCTGCCCTGGTGAGGCCACATCTGGAATATTGTGTCCAGTTCTGGGTCCCACAGTTCAAGAAGGACAGGAAGCTGCTTGAGAGAGTCCAGCACAGAGCCACCAAGATGATTGAGGGAGTGGAGCATCTCCCTTATGAGGAAAGGCTGAGGGAGCTGGGCCTCTTTAGCTTGGAGAAGAGGAGGCTGAGGGGGGACCTGATTAATGTTTATAAATATTTGAAGGGTGAGTGTGAGGAGGATGGAGCCAGGCTCTTCACAGTGGTGTCCAATGATAGGACAAGGGGCAGTGAGTGTAAGCTGGAACACAGGAGGTTCCACTTAAATTTGAGAAAGAACTTCTTTACGGTGAGGGTAACAGAGCACTGGAACAGGCTGCCCAGGGAGGGTGTGGAGCCTCCTTCTCTGGAGACATTCAAGACCCGCCTGGACGCCTTCCTGTGTGAACTCATCCAGGTGTTCCTGCTCCAGCAGGGGGATTGGACTGGATGATCTTTTGAGGTCCCTTCCAATCCCTGACATTCTGTGATTCTGTAAATTATTTATAACTTCGTTAGATGATCTGTCTGCATGCAAGCGTGGTATCTCTAAAGGATGTGCAGTAGTTGAGTACTGCTTTTATTTTTGTCATGAGGGCAAAACTGAATGATCTTGGAACAGTTTCCTCACTGGAAATTGAGTTTTTCTATGTATCATGTAGAACAACAAATGTTCTTGTAGCTAATACAAGAACAAAGAAATGAATATTGTGTGTGTTGATCTTAAACACTATATTAGTGGGTTGTTACAGAGTTTTTATCAAAATAAGGAAATTTATCAAAGGTTTTGTTTAAAATATTGTAATTGGGTAATGGTCTGCTAGACTTTCATCAAGGCATCCATGTTTCTCTTAAGCTAAATACTTCCATCCTCAGAGATAATTTTTTTCTGCCCTCTTCACAGTTAGCCAAAGTAAATGAATATGATATTTTAGTGGCTATATATATTTATAAACACACACACAAAAGCAAGTTGTATTACTTTGTAGTACTGCAGCACCTTGACAGTCCCAGAAGAGATCAAAACTTGTTGAACTAGGTGCTTTGTGAACAAACAGTGTGAGGTGGCCCCAATCCAGGTTTAAAATAAAATCCTGCAAGATAGGTGTGGGAAAAACAGTTGCATTGATTTCCTGAAGGTAAAGGTCAGGGCCAGAACTATAACACAGCATGTTACAGGAACACCTGAAATGAGATTTCCCTGCCTGCCAGCTCACTATGCTTTATTGGACCATGGTGCTGTTTAACAACAGTTTTATCTTACTGGCTATCCCTCAAGGGGAAAGCAGCATGGAAAACTGTATTTATGAATAAGGCAGTTGTTCTAAGGCACTGTCATAAATGATCAATTGAATATTATTTAATGTTTTACATTGTTACTTTATTTTCCAACTGTATTTTTCTGTTCATTTTCTGGAGAAAAACAAAGAGGGTGAAGACAAACAAGTATGGGTAAAATAATTAGTATTCTAAAGAACAAATCTAGTCAGTGGTAAGATGAAAATGTAAATCTAAGCCAATATGTTACAGATAATCAGTTTTGTGATATACTTCATGTCACAGCCTTAGGCATCATAAGCAAAAAACATTCTTTTAATTCTTCCCCCCACTCCCAAATACCAGACTAATTTTCCACTGAACTGAAATTGTTCATCCTTGCCCAGATGATTGAAATCAGCACTAAAATCTGCATGCTTAACATTTAGGCTGAAATTCTTGAGGGACAAAATTCTCCCAGGTTTCATAAATCTAGATTGTAAACACTTTTTAAAAATATGCTTTGCTTCTGAAAATGATGTTGATGTTTATTTTTTCAGCTTGAAGTTTCTTGGCCTAATCTCTCACAGAATCACAGAATGTCAGGGATTGGAAGGGACCTGGAAAGATCATCCAGTCCAATCCCCCTGTCAGAGCAGGAACACCTAGATGAGATCACACAGGAAGGCATCCAGGCAGGTTTTGAATGTCTCCAGAGAAGGAGACTCCACACCCTCCCTGGGCAGCCTGTCCCAGTCCTCTGTCACCCTTACTGTAAAGAAGTTCCTTCTCAAGTTTAAGCAGAACCTCCTGAATCTCTGGTACAACTCTTCTGAATATCTTTCATGTGTGGTACTTTATAACTCAGAAGCTTAGTTTTTAGCATTTTACTTCCATATTTTTTGTGTGATTTGTAAGCATTTATCTGCAGGACAAAGTTGTAGCAAGGTGTCTACTCTTCTAGGAGACTTTTTTTAAACAATAAACAAATCAAATCCTCCCCTTCCCCCATCCCAGTTTAAAAATCAGCACTTTAGAAAAGCCAATAAACTTGGGTAGAGTTTTAATACAATTGTTAAAAAAATGCCTTTTTCCTCCCCATATTTCAAAAGCTTTTCCTGAACTATTAATTCATTATTCTTACATTATATAAATATTTAAATATAAGTATATTTTATAATATATAACTTATATTAAATAAAATATTCTCACTGATTATCTTAGAAGTTCAGTGGAACTTTAATTTCTATTATACTGAGTCATGGACAAATTTTGCTTGCAGTGGAGTCTTTCTAATGAAATGTTTCTAACCTACTCCTGTTATTACAGGATGAAGAACTGTGTTAAGTCACACTGCCTTCTTGCCTTCATCTTTCAGAGTAGCACTAAAACTAGAGCTTTATACAGTAATAACATATTTTTACAATTATAGTAATTCAGAAGTTATTCAATAACATTATGTAAGCATGAACATGCTAGTTCATGCTTACGATTCCAAACAAGGAAATATCCTGTCTACCTGCAAATCTTAAATGTATGTATTGTGCTAATTGTATACAATTTAATTCTTATACTGAAGAAATTTTTCCTGCTTTGTGTGGAAATTTTTTTATAAATGAGTATTTTAGATACACTTACTGAAGATACTTTTACTACATCCACCTTGAAGCAGCTTCTGTTTACAGGAGAAGTAAACAGAATTTGTTTTCCCTTTGGTTTTAAGGGAAAAGAAATTGTTTTTTTACCTTAATCTTCCCCCACCTGCCCCTCACAAGTAGCAACAATATGAGTTAGGGATTGTTTCTTTTCTTCTGTCAAAGCCTTTTTTGTAACCCTTGAATGAATTCAGTAATAAAGTCTGAGTGCAAGGAGAGGCCTACTGTAGAATGAATTTAAAGTCTATTTTAGGTAGCTATCTGAGTGTGTTTTATGTATATTTTCTAGTTTTGGTTTAAGATGCAATCTCACATACACTTGTGAACTGCACTCAGTTTCCCTCCTTAAATGTTACTGATAATTTATTGGTAGAAAAGGCTTAACAATGGCATGCTAAAGGATATAGATGCCTGTCATGTCAGCAACACAGCAATCCTTAGTCCAGACGTAGCCATTCCCTTTGCCTTCAGTCATGAAGATCTCATTTGTTCATGGAGGTGTTAAATTTGTTCCCCCTTAAACATGTAGAAAAATGAGAATGTGACAGGTTTATGGGGCAGGGAATGAATAGGTCAGAAAGGTTCAAGAGCCAAAGGAGTACAAATACAGGCAATCAGAGAAGCAGATCTGAATCTGCTTTGAGGAGGTGTAGAGGAGTGTGTCAATAAAAAGAAAATGGGTTTTAGATGGAAAAGTTTAGTATGAAAAATACGTCATAAGAGTGGAGAGCTTAAAGCTCAGGAAGGGCACCTCTTGAGTCTTTTCCTGAGATATTGATAACATTTTGAGGTGGTGTAAAGGTTTGTAACTACACTTTTTGTTTGCTTTTTAAGGAATTACATTTTGCTGTCAATAAGTAGAAGCTTAAATAATGAACTGTTAACTATATCTTTTTAGTAGAATGCAGCAGATTTATTGCAACAATTACAAGTCTTTTTAGATAGTACACACCTTTTAAAAGTTATGTGCAAAACCTCTGTTTTTGTATTTGTGTGATACATACTATAGTAGGCTTCAAATTTTGTTGGAATTTTTCATTAGAATTACAGTTGTGATGGTGAAATCCCTCCAGCCCAGTCCAGACATGTGGAAAATAATAATAAAATGTCTTTAGCATTAATTCAGTGCAGTAACAGCCTAAAGTTAATTTCAAATTATTCGATTTTATGGTAAAGCAAATTAGACCTAACCCTAGAGAATTCTAATCCCTCAAATTGCAAATGCAAATACACATTCAGAGAAATGTCCCAATCCCCAATCTTCAGTTGGTAGTCCTATAAAATCATGCTTTTCTTCTGGACTTTTGTAACTGAGTAGACTAGATCATTTTGACTTGATGTGATGCATAATGCCTACATCTGCTTTGTAATTATTTCCAAGGCTTACCTGTGTAGAAGAACAAAGCTTGAGAATTTTAATGATATTGCTTCTGTTATTTGAAGTAAAAGTTTTACCACAACCACAAATAAGAATATACAGTTGATACCCTAAATCATGGTGATAGCTATTAACTTATTTAATACGTTGTTAGCATATTGGGATGGTAGCATTGTAGCACAAATAGCTGTTTGTCATTTACATCATGTTATTCTCTGGCAAAACAGCCATTGCTTGTCTGAAGAGCTGCGTGCTTTTAACTCGTGGTTTACTTGGGAGAACAGAAAAAATGAACACTGAAATAGAAATTTTCTTAAGTTGAACTTCTGGTGCTTAGGGACATGGTTGAGTGGTGGATTGGTCAGTGTTAGGTTTACAGTTGGACTCTATCTTAAAAGTCTATTCCAGCCAAAATGACTCTGATTCTACGACTGCATTGCTCTGCTAGCCTGCCTTCATTGGCAGTTGTAAAAGCAGATTTCCTTACCTGTGCCTATTGTCTGATTCTTGGAGGTTGCAAGCCAGAGCACAGTCTTTTCAGCTGGAGAACATTTTGGAGGCCAGATAGTATGGACCATTGGCCTCCAGGGTGCAACAAGACAAGTAGGTACAGGTAAAGGTACCTTGGCCTCGTTAGACTGTTTTTTCAATATTGACCCTTGCGTGCTCTCAAGTGTGGAAAGGGCAGTACTGAATCATATGGCATCTCAATTCACATGCCTTCATCTTTGCAGAGAGGATGGATGCAAAAGGCCCATGCTATAAATCTGCTATAGGTCTGCATCACTACAGTCAAAATAGCTCCTTGCTCTTCTTAGTGCAGACTATGATGTGCAGAGCACAAGATAATGGTCATGTTAGCCTTTTCATCTCCTGCAATAAAGATCAGTAGTTCAGTTTTCAGTGTTGATTAGTAGAAGAGGGTACTTATTGATTGAAGGAAACCACATTGCCAAAACTTGTACTACTACTTCTGGTAGTTTGGCTGAAACTGTACACATGGCAATCCAGAAAGCCTGCAGTGCAATGAATTAGAATAACGATTTGGCCCTTCCAGTAGATGCTGAAGTGGGTCTGGCCCTTTGACAGCCCTGGTACTGCTGGCTGTGACGTGCCCCTAAATGTTTTAAAGATTCCTGACTTATGCATGTACTTACATATTTCAGTAATGCTGATGTTAAAGATAACAGTCAGCATTGGTACAAAACCTGTATAAATCTATAGAAGCTCAATGTATTCAGGCTCCACAGAGAAATGGCTGCCTCTTTCTGAAGAGATTTTGATAGCAATTAAAAATAATTGTGTTCCTTCTCAAGAGTTAGTGCCTGTCATGAAGGCTTTTATTATCCAGCAATTGACAGACTACTGTTGGTCATCCAGTATCTTAATGCACTTCGTGCACGTGCAGAATCATTAAACATTGCAAGCTTGAGCTTGGCAATGCAAAATGTAGTAATCTGGCAATATTCTGATTGAACTGAGTTTGTGACCTGGCCTGAGGCCAGTAGCAAGCTGCAGTAAAAGTAGGATGGTCCTAAAGAGAAAATTGGTGCCTAAAACTATGGCTTAGTGGGTATGACTTTCCCCTGCCTGGAGCTTTTTGGAGCCTCCTGGTTTCTCCTTCATTCCTTGCTAGCTCTTGGGATTTTCAGTCTGTTAATGTGCTGGTACTGAAGGGCTACAGCAGTTGGTATTGCCCATTATAAAGGGAACAAGTTTTAATTTAGAAGATGCTGGCTGATCATGGTGCCGCAAAAGTTAAAAAGGCTTCGCTGGATTGTGCGTGGCCAGTGCGTGCTCTGTGTGCAGCTGGTACGTTCTGGGTATTCTCCAAGTTGGAGAAGGATGTATTGTAGCTTATATGGCTCTCAGGTCTGACAAAACCTTTTTAATAAAGACAAGACCATAGCTTCACTTGTTCTTGAGTAAAGAAAGTTAAATATTATTCAACCTGTTAAAGTTTAAGTGTGAATCATTATATCTGTCTCTAACAGTGAAAGTTTGAGATAGCAAGGTTCTAGATTTGGCTGGCATTCCTACCCAAGTCAGGTGATTAAAGATACTTGAATGAATTATCTATCACCTCACAGGATTACCCTGTTGCTTTATTACTGTCTCAAACATAATCTGGAGTAACAGCTAAAGAAGTAGTGCAGGAGAGAACAGAGGCTGGGTGTTTATTAGTATAAATTGGTACAAATTTTTTACTCCAACAAGCTTGCACACAGTTCTCCAAGTTGAGTATATTAATGAACACCAAATGATACATGGGCCTGCTGTATCCTTACAGTCATCCCTACACGACTATTGAGGAGGCTTGCTCTGCCTTAAGTCATCTCACTCTTTTAATAATTAAGAAGCAATAATTCTGATTAACACTAGATTCCAATTGACTAAAGTGGCATTGATGCCTAAACCTTTGGGATGTGGGCTGCATCTCTGCTAACCACTTAGCTGACAGCCCAAGTTCTCTGACTCTTTTTTGCAGATAGGCAGTTTTCACTGTCCTCTGTGCTTCTTACTTCTGTTGTTGGATGATATGGCTCTGTATATTCTGACTTCACGTAAGGAGTACACCTGGGCTCATGATACTTTCTAATTATTTTTTCTACGATGCTAGCCTTTTTTTCTTAGCAGAATAAATTAAGGAGTGTTCCTTTATCAGAATTTAAGAACAGCAACAATTTCAAATATAGTGATGTGTATTTGGCAATACGATATATTTGTATTTATAGTTTATCTTACCAGTGGTCTTTAGGGCACGAGCCACTTGCTCTATATATTTTGTCATACTCTGACAGCCATCTCAATTACAAGAATTATGCAAAGCATAATTCATTATAAAAGATAAAATTTGTCAATGTAATATTTTATACCCTGAATCTCAAATACATTTCTGGCTTTGGCCAGAGTACACATGTATCATGTCTTTGCAGCGTAAGGTCTCGATCACAGG
This sequence comes from Caprimulgus europaeus, assembly GCA_907165065.1. The sequence continues at coordinate 25,775,722 of OU015534.1, read as the reverse complement.
AACACTTGTTTCTGAGGACAGGCTTCTCTCGCTTGTCTCTCTCTAACCATTTTTTGGCGTACCTCGGTCAAGAGTTCAGTCTGTGCTTGGACATGTAATATACACAAGTTGGATCTGTGTATGAAGTAAAAGAATACGGGAAATGAACTTGCATAAGACTTGTTTAGCTGAAGGGAAAATCTTTGACTCCCAATGATAAATGTTACTGCAGTATAGGAATCAACAGGATAATCAACTATATAATTTTCATCTATTAATAAAAGATGTAGCTCTAAATACTTTAACATATGCTACTTTATTAGGGTGACAAAATTAGTATATACATACAGTTATCAGGAGTCTACTTAGGAAAAAAGATAACTAATCAAAGATTTGGTAATACTTTGATTTCTTTAGTAAGAGTTTTCTTTGATTTTTCATGTGCCTTTTCTTTTTTTCTGCTTTATTTTTGCAAGTTTGTCGGTATGCACAGACTAGTTTAAATATCCTTACCTAATTTCTAGATCTTAGAGTGAAAATTCTTTTGGTACCTCACAACATCTTATTCAGGAAAATTATTTAATAGTCTATCAAAACAGCTACCTTAAATAAGTTGGTAGAAAGGCAAATGAAGCACAGGTCATCTGATCTAGCTTAGCAATTACTAAAATAATGGCTATCTTCATGTAAAGTAGTAGAATATGGACTCATTCAATAAAATTAAATCTAGAATTTATTAGTTAGATTTATGTTCAAGTTTCCATAAAATATTAATCTTATTTCATATTACCTTTCTTCAGTGATATCTTAGTAAAAGTTATCACTGCTGCCTGTATATATTTGTAAGTGTGATTTCTTTCCTTTTGATCTGATCGTGATTTCCTTATGAAGTTTTGTAAAGTTACATATTGACCAGAATTTTTATGTAAGATGAGGTGGTATTTCTTGAAGTGCAATAGGCACGAACTGCAACGTTGCTCCCCAATGCAGTCTTCTCTAAAGAACTTGCAATAAGAGGAGCTTCTTTGAGTATTTTCTATAGGAAGGAAATTATAGCATTGTTTGTCCTTCAGAAACAGTACTAGAAAAATTTTCCAGTATTCTGAAAATACTGTCAAAAGTATTTATCAAAAAATGATTATTGTTTTCTTTAGCTTGCTTCTGCTTAGGTCAAACTACCTACAACTGTTGTCTTAGCAAAATCAATGTATGTCTACACTTTCAGCTAATATCAATGTAAATACTGGCGTGTTTGCTTCTTTTCTGTCACTTCAAACTGCTTTGAGAACTCAGTTAATGTGACGTATTGTGCAAAGCTTAAAACACTTTTATGACAATAGACAATTTCTGAAGTGAAGGTTGTGCACATTTTTTATCTGGAAAGGCTCTTGTTGCTGCTTATTGAACTGTATACTGAGCTCTGTAGAATCTGTCACATGATGTAATCACATGATAAAGTATGTCTGCTTCTATGTTTGATATATAGTTATACATCTGGTAGTGTAAGGGAAGTTAGATCCTTCAGTTGGCATGTGCCCAACTATCCTGGGGAGTGAACACTGAACAGTGAATAAACACCCCTTGATATTTTAACTGGTGCATGTGTGCACTCTCTACACCAACAAGCATTAATCTGTCACACTGTGGGGATGCTTTAATGGTGGTTAGACACTCAATGAACATCTCTTCCATGCTGCAGGAGGTACCACAGATCCCAGGGCAGATCCTGAGACACCAGTTGTTCTTGTAGGCAAAATCCATCTTGGAGTCTGTGAGCTTATTTATGGTTTAAGTCAAACTTGTATAAAAACTGAAATAGGAAACTTGACTCAACCCACTGTAAGGCTTTAACACAAGTGATTTGACTAGCAGTTAAGAAAAATCTAAACTGGCAGCAGTTATTTAAAGTTAGTTTTGTGTTGCTACAGTCATCTTCAGTGTTATGTGAAGAAGATTAGATTCTACATGGATGACTTCGGTTCATGTGCTCAAATCTTACAGTTTAAGAAGTGTCCATCCAATTTAACAAACTTCTCATTTTGGAGGCACTTCTCTGGCAGCATCAATACAGAGGGCCTCCTCCTGGGGTATGCTTTTCTGATAGTTTTGAATAGTGCACAGTATAAGTGGAGAATGGGGCTTACTTATGTGCACACACATATGGATGTTAATGTTTTTCATAAAGGTTAATTTTTATATAAACTTATCCAGCTTTAAGGAAAAAGTGCTGGAAAAGATATGACCAAATTGATGTTCCTGAACATCCTCTATCAGTAATGTCATTCTGGCCTATATGTGTCCTCTTATAACATGTTTCTTGAAGCAGAAATTTAGATTCCAGTTTTAAGTGACACCAAATGATTTCAACACAGCAGCTGGATGTAGGGAAGCCATTGTGTGGAGAATTGCCAGCTCTGACAAAGCAAAAGTGTGTTGCTACTTTGCCCGTGAAATTGGCAGAGTTACAAGGTACAAGCTTGATAACCAGGACTTTGCTACAGTCAGCTTATTTCCTTTTGAGTCCATGAATACTGGCAGAATACAGGCTTCAGTTAGTCCTGTAAGTCTGTTATGGTATGGCCAAATAGGCTGAAGGAAGTTCTGGCTCATCAGATAAGAACTGAAGTATTGGAACTTTATCATGCATATCTTTGCACTTATTACTTGTGAACTATTATCTTTGTGTATAACAAGTATGAGGGTGTAAAGCCTTATCTTTTTTACATCTTAAATAGGCACCAGATAGTTGTCAGTACCTAATACATAAAATATATTGAATTGGGAGGAATGTGACAGTGTGGTTGTCATTTTTTACTTACTTGGCTCAATCTCTTTAGTCTGTCCAAATAAAGGCTTTTCTTCAACTGAGAGACTGTTGAATGCAATTTCCATTTTCATTGTTGATGCTCAGTTATCAGTTTTCTCATAAGTTTGTCCCTATGGGCTTTTTTCAGTATATGTAAGGAGATGACATATTGTCTATCAGAAAGCTTTATGCCAATACTTTACAAAGACTCCCGTACTTAATGTGAAGAGAAGCTCTGGATAAAAATCTGTTGTTGATTTATTCCATTGTTTTGTTTTTGACTCCTATCTCTGACTAGAGCAATAGCCTTGTTCAGTACTATTTTGTTCTCTGTTTTAAAACTACAGACAAGTGGTGCTGGTGTTCTCTTTTTTTTTTTTGCTTTATAAGTTTGAGTTGATTATGACCAACATATGAAATTTATTCTGACTGATGAAGCTTTCAATTCAAAATCCCTCTTTTTTTAAGAAAAAAAAAAAAAGAAAATCATAATAGCAGAATTTCAGACTCTGTAGGGAGTTTAATTTTTGTCTTTAAGTAATTTATTTGCCAGTTGGAGTCTTTAAGGAATCCTTATTGAAATATTACCTCATTTCTTAGTTGAAATTCAGCAAGTAAAATATGTATCAGGGAAGAGCAGGAACAACAAAGATGATTGATTTTTAGGAAAGCACTTAATCAGAGAAGTGATGGAAGGACATGTATTGGAATTGTGAATCTTCCATAAATGTGAGGTTTATTCTTGGTAATACAGACAGGAATAAGAGGACAAACTATACTTTCCAAATTTGCTGAAAATATTTAACCAGATTCTCTCATTTATTTAAACACAGGAATATTGTGAGAAATAGTGTTGAAAAGCTTGCTAAACTCCATAAAATGGTATTCCTTGCTTTCTCCATCTACACAAATTGAATTATTTCATCCTAAAAGGCAACGAGATTAGTCAGGCATGACTTATCCTTTACAAATCCATTCCAGCTTTTACCACTCACCATATTAGTTGTGTGCCCAGAAACATGTTCCCTGGAACTGAAAACAGGCTGACTTGCTTATAAATCTCTGGGTTTATCTTTCATAAATTTTTCCCAAATCTCAGGTATCTCAGTCCTTGATAACTGAAGGTGAAACGTGTTGACAAGTGTACTTATCGATGTTTTGATTTTAAGAAAGGAAAACTAAAAACAATTATTGATTTTTTTTATTTTTTTTTTTTTTCCCAACAGTGTGTATCAGAAAATGATTTTGCTCTTAAATATGCTGTCCAGGATAATATATGACAATTGTGGATGGTTTCATTAACCCATGGAGGGAATAATACTTCATCACTTTTACCTATGGGATTGGCAACCATCTGCTTGTATTTGGCCAGACGTTCATTATAAGCACCGCATAATGCTTTTGCATTTATTCATTCTATTGTGCTTTGCCTTCATTCATTAGTTTAGCAAAGGACTTTAAAGTAATATCATGATCTCAAAGGAAGTTGTTTGCCTCTGTAATAGCTGTTCCTCAAGCACTGGGATTTGATAGAATTTTCAGAAACAAACACATTTAATGAGGAAAGTGAATTTATTCTTTATCCCATTGCTGATCTACATGGTTTTTTTAACTTGTATTGCTATAATGATAGCTGACAAATGGAATTCTCACTGAAAATATTACTAGTCCATGCTTGCACCAAGGCCTTTAAAAGGTGATCTTGAGATTTATTTTATTTCTCAATTGTTTTAATGAATTTATGCAAATTCAGAGTAAAAATAAATAGGTTTTACATATCAGTGTGCTCATTAGAGGTCACAAAAAGTTTACTCCTGATATTTAAAATGCAATCAATTTCTCATTACTGAGTGAAGTTCACAATCTTTGTATCAAGTGGATAGTAAGTGGACCAATATGTATTCTTAGTTGCATTTATTTGTGGTACATTGGTCAAGCTGTGAATCACTTTCTGAGGAGCTAAAGGATGTCTTAGCAATTTGTATTTCAAATATCTAATTTTTTGTTTCCATGGTTTGAGAGATGACAATGGAAAAAGTGACCAAATCTAAAAGTAAATAAATATCTTTAATATCTCATCTTGAAAGTTACTTTGGTCCTACTGGTGAAGTGTGTTCTAAACAAGAGCACAGGTTCTTTTGTCTGAGCTATATTAACTTGCTGTCCTTAACAGGAGTAAAGATAAAAAATAGATTGTAAAATGCATGCCAGGAGATCAAATCAGTACAGTAGTCTGAGTAAACTCTGATATTCTGAGTAGTTATTTCTCAGACACTGATAGTATGAATCTCTCTCTAATATTTATTCTGGAAGAGGAACAAACTTACACACTGCATTTCAAATGGCAAATAACTATTTCAACTCTTCTTAGGCTAGTGAGCCTTAAGAACTTCTTAGTTTAAAACTCTTTCTGAGTGGGCTTTGCCATATGGTGCTGTCATGATTTTTGACCTGAAGTGACCTTACCAGAAATCATGCCAAATATGTTAGTCATTATGATCAAAAAATTCAGCAAGAGAATGTGAGGGTGAAGTTGCTTTTGATTTTCATTGACTTAAACTTAAGGATTAATTTAAACTTATTTCTGCTATATCTTAAATAACAAGAGATACTGAGATAGTGGAGTAAGGGAAATAATTACTATTTGAGTGGCTGGTGTGGGACACGAGAAGTATTGTGGCTACAATATCAAGATAAAATACAGTGTGTCACAATAACGGATTTGTAGGGATTGTGAGTCAGAACTCCGTGTTCCATTTCCAAAACTGTCACTGGCATGAATGGTCAAATTCCAGTTAACTTACATTGATAAAAACTAGGATTAATCCTTTAACATAACCCAATATACAAATATTATTCAGCTAGAATGTTACTTAGGGTAGAGAATTCAGTGCTTTGCCCTTGATATTATTCTCATATTTGCACAAAGAAACTCAAAAATACATTTGCTGTAGGTCACAACCTGACCTCGGTTATTTTGGTGTAAAAGTGGAATAAGCCCTCTTTGTATAAATGGTATTACTGAAGTTGTATATTGCTGTGAGTTGAATTTTACTGTCTCTAAACCATTCTTGCTGAAGATTGTAAAGTATTAAATAGAATAAGTAGGTCACACAAGTGGGATGATACTGCCCCTCATCTTTAAACAATATTCTAATTTGACTCTAGCACAATGAAAAGAAATGAATACTGTATGTGCTCCCATGTGAGCTGTCAGAAAGATAAAACTGAATATTCTCTAAATCAGCTTTTCCATGGACAACTGCTTCATCATCATTAGTATGTATATCCTTATTAATATCTAGGCCACCCAGTTAGGAGACCCTAGACTGCAGCTTTTCATAATTTACAACTACTCCCATCATTTTCTCCAGGATTGTATGTGTGACCTGTCACAGAATGAATGCTTTCTATATTTTTCTGAGTCTTCTCAGAGTCGTCTTTTGAAATAAGGGCTAAGAATAATCCATCTGTTTAGAAAGTTGCATTTATGCACAGTGTCGTGATCCTTGCCAAATGTTTTACTTTGCCTAGCTGTGTGTGAAAGAACTGGTCACTGTAAGGTGTCTAGAAATTTGGAACTGAGACAGTTTGTCAGATGACAGACACATAAACCTTCTAAAATGATATCTAAGTTAGGATCTGATTATAAATAAATACTTCTAAATTTGGTAACTTTAAGTTTTTGACCAAATCTGGAAAACTTTAAAGCTGTTTACACACCACTCACAAATGGTCTCTTCATCTAGTTGAAAAACATAGCTCAGGACCAGATGTTCATTCATAAATAGGAAGTAGTGTAAGTAAGATTGAAAGAGATGTGTAAAGAAAGATTTGCAAGGTAAGGCTGGGAGAAACCAATGTAGAGGTGACTGTTGTAAGCCCTGGTTACTTATGCAAAGAATACCGCAGTACAGTGTAGCCTCTACTGCTCTGAGTGACTGCAGTGACAACAACCAAAACTGGAGGGTTCAGCTCATTGGTCATTGTCAGGTGGAATTTGAGATACACACTTCTGGGATGGAATTGGCCTTTTGAGGTTTGAAGTTTTCAGTATGTTAAAAATGCCAAGTGATTTATTTTATTCCACGAATTTCTAGGATTCTATATCCAGAGTAATAAGTAATTCTCTTTCTTTGTCTTAATAATTACATTAATAACTGCAACTCTGTCAAAGAAAGAGGAGAGGGAGGAAGTAAATGAAAATCAGACAAGCAGTAAACACTGCTTGTTAAGAAATGCCTTCTGTACAGGCATCTCTGGAGAGACCGTGATGAAGACGGTATTTTAAGTGTCTTTTGTAGTGAAGGAACTCTTCCATAAGTAAAATAAAACAAAATTATGCTGTGCCCCAACCCAGCAGTTCATTCCAGTGCTTTGTTTATTGATAAAGCAGTGTGACTTATCTAAAAAAATGTTGAAACCTGTTTTCATTACCTTGGCTAACATAAAATGTATCTTAATATATAGAAGTAGATGATCCTAACAGAGTCTTTTGAAACAAAGGAAGCTCTTCAGTTTCTTCAGGATAGTCAAGACATTATCTTGAGGCAAGCATGTTGATTAAAGAGTTCAAAACTGAAATTGAATCTTACAGTTGTCTCTTTATCGGGATTAGTGTGATTTCTAGGCATATATAGTCTGAACAATCTAAATCGTAATGGAATTTTTTTTTAATTCTTTGAACTGTAAAAGGATAAAAAAAAAATCATATTTCAAATATATTATTGCAAACTCTTATCTTCCTCAGATTTCTTGGTACAGCCTGCTTGAACCTCTTTTTGTGCCTTTCTGCTTAGGTGCTGTCATCCTGTGTTAAACAGCTTGTCCTAAAGCAAAACTATTCTTAAGTAAACATGTGTTTCATGTGATGAGTCAAAGACACTCAAGAGACAGAATGTTCTGTTATTGAGTCACAGCTGAAGAAAATATGCAGATGGTTAATACAAAAATCTCAGATGTTAGAATACTGCAAAGCATAAAATAAAGAGGATGTAACATTGGTTTGAGAAATAATTTTTTTTCAGCATAGCCTGAACTATACATGCTTTTTAAGGTATGGGATGGTACATTCATTTGTGGCAAGTACATTTCATTTAAGACAAAAAACTCACTGGTTTATTGTGAAAGTGACTAGGATCTGTCACTTTTCAGGATTCTTTTTGAGGCATTTTGTTCTTTATTTTGAATTATCTTCGCTGTATGTGTATGTAATTGTACTATAAACCTTGAGCCTCAGTATCCCATTTACACACACTTTCCAGTGATTTCTCTCTCTTGGTTGGTTTGGTTTTAGTATTTATTATACTGTGTGTTGTTTTTTCTCTTTTTCTGTGGTGGCTACGTTTTGTTGGTATGCTGTTGGTAGTGTACTCCACTGTTCCCACAACTCAAGAATTAGAGTCTTGTTTTATGGTAAGATGAGGATACACAGCTTATAAATCAAGCATTAAATAAAATTGTATTCATTTCAGACAGAGCTACTGTCTGAAATGGCCTTTCTTATAGGTGTATTTTGCACACCTATAAGAATGGCCTTTCTTATAGGTGTATTTTGCAACTCAATGATTTTCTTGAAAATACAAACTGCAGTATGTCAGAGATGGGCCTCAGACTCTTGGTACGTTGGCAGGAAGGTTATGAAGAGTGTTTTGGAGAAACAAACTTATAGAGAGGACAATACCTATGTTGTTCCTAGGAAGCTCTTCCATCTTTCATGGCACCCTGAACAATTTTAATAACGTTGCTCTTGATTGAAAAGCCATGATTTATTTTCTTATGTGAATATTTCAGTAGTAGAACTGACAAAGATAATTTTTAAAGATATCATTGTGTTTTTAATTATATATACTGTAACTTAGGATATTCACAGATATTATGTGTGTTAACAAAAACTAACCTGTCTAATTACATCTGGTTTTCCATAAAATGTATGTTTTCTTAGGAGTCTGCAAGGTAAATCTGGATGGGGTTTTTTTTTTTTGTTTGGTTTGTTTTTGGTTTTTTACTGGTTAGTATTAAGCCACATCAGCATGTTCTTTCCCAACACTGAAGAGCAAGTTCTTGCAGTAGGAGGCTATTCCTTATATATGTACCCACTATGTACTTGCCACCTTGAAAAATATATCCAAAAGGTGTTTTCCGAATATGCTGAGGATGAAAGTGTTCATAAAATGTGTGTGATTTCCAAGCCAGTATATATAGAAGTATCAGAAGACAAGCCTGGACAAGATCCAGGGGAAAATAGCCTCTACATGAAGATAACTGAAGGACAGAAATTGTGGGTGCACAGGAAGTGAATTTGTTCTCACAATTTTGCTCTCTTCTAGGGAAATGCAGTTTGTGTAGAAGAGTATGTGTGTAATTAATGTGTTGGGTGAACAGAGTGAATTTATACTCTTGGCATGAACTGATTGCCATGATATTTTTTTGGAAGGCTGATACCTTCAGATGAGACTGACACTGAAAAATTACTCTATTCAATTATCCCCTTGAGGTAGATGAGGACTGAATCTCAATCTAATTACTTGCTTCTTCAACCAGGAGGCCTTTCCTGTTCTGAGTAGTCCCTCTGTCTTCAGAGAAATTATGTTCCAATAGAGAGATTTACTTTATTTTCCATGAACTTTACACCACAGTGAAAGATTTGACAGGAACGGACCTACAGAAATCAGTGTAAAATGTAGCTATTAGTTTTGTGAATGCTTTGCCCAGTGACATCTGAGAGCCTTGGAACTGTTACTTTCACTCAAATTTTCTGCCTAATAGTCAATTCTATTGATGATAAATGCACAGAGCGTAAAGCCTTCATATGTAATTATTATTTCTTCAGTTATGAAGTTTACTCCTATTACATTTTCAAGATGTAGCTTTTACAAAGACTAACAAAACAAAAATGAGTTCTCACAAAACCAACTCAACTGCTTCCTCAATTCCACATTTCTTTGCGAATAAGAATTTTGTGGTTTTTTATTTAAAGACATGAATTTCATGCTTTTTTTTTATTTTAGAAGTTTTTTAACAGATGTGTACAGCAAAGTTAACCTAACTACATTACTGTGCAAACCAGCAACACAAACATTTTGCAGTGAAACAACAATTATGTTTTGCTATTGAAAAGGTGGAGTTGCAGTTTGCATTTCCAGGGTCATTTACAGTAGTAAGTGGTATCACTGCTCTTTGCATTGTCAAAATGAAGTTGCACAGTACCACACGCATTCACTGGTATGTTTTTGAAGTTCCAAGTGATGACAGCACAGGATTCCTTTGGGACCATATGAACTTTAACCAGAGTTTCTCTTTCATTAGTGTTGATTAAATCTTAACTGTCACTCAACAGCTTTTTAAATTACCATTAGGTAGAATTTAAATGCTTGTAAATATTTAAAATCCACAATAATCTAAGAATCAGGTGGGAAAGAAGAAATAGGATTTGACCAAGCAAACATGAAAGACTTGCATAGAAAACACAATACCAACATAAATATATGCAGCTTTACTGAAGCTATTTCCATACCAGCAAACTCTGCCTCCTTCTTTTATTCGCATGATTTTCCTGTATGCAGTTTCTGTTCTGCAAAACTCCAGAACTCAATAATAAAGGCACTTGTGTGTAACCAGCAAGTAAGTGCAACTGTTAACGCTTATATTTTTGTTCAAGAAACATAAAATTATGTTTCTTGTGAAAAACCTTAAGGCCTTTCTTGTTCTTACCCATCTACCTAGGGCACATGCAGTGTGTATGAGAAAAGGAAAATGCTGGCATTAGGTATATTTATTTGCCATTTCTGCATTTCACTGAACTTTCTAGCAGTGGTATAGATTAGTGTTTTTGGGATCTGTATCTGTACGTGTGAATACATAAAAAACTTGTAGCCATTTAAAATTTTATTTGTACTCAAGACCAATTTTTAAGTGATACTGACACTAGTTTTTAAAATGGATATTAAAACTATAGGGAGTCATGCATGGAAATGGTTTTCCCAGCTGGTGCAGAGAAGAACATATTATTTTAAAAAAGAAAAAAAGTCTAGAAAAGCCAGTAAAGTTAAAAGCAAATAATGTGCAGAGGTGATTGTTGACAATAACATTTTAGTCTGCGTTAAGCTTTTGACTTATGACAGGAAAACTACTGAAAGAGCTTAAAAAATCCAAACTAAAACCCACCAAGCTTGGGGCTAGAGGCCTGAAATAACCAATGGGTTTTAAAGTGTTATGAGCAGCTGAGAGACAGATTCCTATGGTACTAATGGGAGCAATAAGTTTGGGATTTTTTAGAAGGATTGTGTTGGTGGTTTGCTTCAAAGATGTGAAAAATGTAGTTGTATTCAGAGTGGGAAATGAGTTTTAGGAAGGCAACACAATATATTACTATTTTAATATCAACTGTTCAAATTTATTAGAAATATTTAATGCACTTCAATATCTTCCTGTAAGTAAATCTGTATTTTCAGCCCATGCCTATCCCCGCTGAGTCAATGCCGTTGCTTCATAGATCCCATTGTTCTTGTAACGGAACCTTATGTAGTATGGAAATAATACCATCCAAGTCAAATAAGCACATCTAGCAAAATCAAGGAATTGTTTTGTACTCTACTTAGTGCAGCTATAATTAGAATATAATCTTTAACTGGAATAATTAGATGGTCACAATAAAAATGTATGAGCTATGGCTAGTTCTGCTATTCTGTCAAGTCCTTGTGTGGAGGAGTTGCTGATTGATTATGCTGATTCTCAGATATTTTCATTACTTGAGAAAGGCTCTCTGAATACATCTTAAGAATAAAGTTAATGGGTGTTGCAATAAAATCAATTTTGTTTTAATCAAGGTACTTTCCTGTTTTGGAGGTTTCTCTCTCTTTTATTAATATAAATCCCATTTAAATCTTAGTCCAAAGATGACAGGAACCAAAGGGAATTTTATTAATCCAGAGTTTTAGTTAATTTTATAACACCAAGATTTTTCACAGTATTTTCTACCCTTCAGTGTGAAATCTGACCCAGTTCAAGAATTTAAATGAGCTGTGGTGTCTACTAGGCTGTGTTTTGGTTCTGTACTTTCTGTGATTGTCATCCTGTGTAAAGCAGATCCATAGGATAGGCGTTAAGTCTTTCTGGAATTAACAATAAGCTTGTTCAGCTTGTAACTTCAGTAGTAAATCACGAAATATTTGCACCAAAATACTTAAAGGTTTATTTAATCAAAAGTGTTAAACTTTTATGCAGGATTTAATATTGTGGGATGGTGAAAGAAGTGCTTAGCTGTGTGTTTTGAATGTTTCTATAATCCTGGACTATCTGGAATTGCTGTAAGCATATTGAATCCTAACAGTCAAGTGTGGCATTGGAAATATGATTGTGATGTTAGCATTCTTCCTGAAATGAAAGTTCTCTAGCAGAAGTACATTTTGAAGACAATGAAAACTCTTCAATCTCTTCCTTGCATAGAATTATTAGCATGTTTCTTAATAAATGAAAAAAAAAGAAAGGTAAAGTTTAAGGGAATGATTCGCACAGCATTGGTAACAAACATTTATTTCTCTTTCACCTTTTCAGCAAATGCATGAATCCATGATTTCAAACTACTTCCAGAGCATGCACATTCATTTCTAGCCAATTATACTCATTCTTTCAATCTCTTTTATAATAATGACTGTTGCATAAAGGTACCTTAATATAATCAAAATAGTTGAATGCTACATTTCTTAAAACACTTAAATTCTCAGAATCAAACAAAAATAATTGTTCTGAACTTCCTGCTGCCTGTTTTGCTGATTTAAATAGGTAGAAGAGAATGTAGATAATAAAAATATATCCTTAGTTCTATTCAAATTTTTTAAACTTAAGTTGGAAAATTTGGAGGTTTTTCATAGGATTTGTAAACATATCAGAAAATAATTTGATAAACACTTAGTGATGTTTCTGCACTGATGTATTTGAAGCCAGTCTCTTATTTCATCCCTTATTCTTCCTCTGCTCCTATTTTTTCCCTTCCTTATGTAACACACAATGAACAATAAAAAGTTCTATTTTGAGACTGTTTTTCTTAGTACTGTTTTCTTCCTATGTTTTTTACAATGCCCAATGACCCCTTAAAACTGTCATTTGACTGATACTGGCCACCTGTAGGCACACAGCCAAACTGATTATATGTTCTAGTGGAAAGTAAAATGAATTCCATTTGAGAACATGATAAACCACCACTCTTTTAAAACTGCCACAAGCTAAAATTTGTTATCTTTGCCTTGGTTAATTGAATACTACTGTTTAAATTATCACCACTCTTTAAATTAGCCATTACCTTCTGAAAAAGTAGTTAGGATTTCCTTTTGAATAGTTTGAAAATGTCTTAGTTTCCTTTGATCCAAAATAGGGATAGTAGAAACTATAAAATTCATTTTAAACCCCCCCTTTTTACTGAATTTGCATGAGAATGTAAATAAATCTTCATTTTCATGCATAGTAATTGATTCTTAAGTGAATAATTATTTGTCCTTTGCCCTTATCATTTAGTACAGCTAAGAAACTGGATTATTGATGAGGAAAGATAAGATAATGTAATTGCCCTTAAAAAAAACAAATGAAATCCTTTAGGACCTATTCAGTAAGTGAGATTACATAATGAATGATTTTGGGCAATGCAAGTTGGTGCTTTTTGCATTTAATTAATCATGTAACAACACTTTGTGCAGTAGATCATATTATCAACAAAATGCTAAATGGACTGAGTTTAACAATTTAACTAGTAGTATTATGTATTCTGAATGGCCTAGGGTCAGTTCTTTGTAATGAGCAGTTGTGATTAGAATGTATTTTGCATAAATTTGCATTAGTCTTTAATAGTTTTGCTTTATGTTCTTTTACAGTCAAAAATTTAAACTCATTTGGCTGAACAAATGTCTAGTTAGTTTTATTCTTACAAAGACTTCTGGAGACACTTATACTATGGGTGTTAAAATGTTAATTGCTAATAAACCTTGAACAATAGGAGATACTTAGCTCCAAATTATATTTTTTTTAATAATAAAATTATGTTAAGGGAAACAAATACTTTAGGTTCAGAGTGTTTATGTAAGGAATAAAGAGTTAACTTGGATTTCAATAATATATTTTGGTTATTGCGATAACAGAGTATTCTCTGTGGAAGCAAATTAGGTTACCAGTTAATCTAAGTGTCTGTTACATTGGTCATATGAAAACTACCTTATACTATTAAAGTGTCATCCCTTCACAACCTCTTCAGAAATCAAATGCTACGACTCAGATTGGAGCATCCCTGTCTTAGCAGTATCTACAGAGAGCAAAGCAGAGCAAATAATGTACAAAAGAATATCTTCTCTTGATGTCACCAGGTGCATATGTATAACTTGTTTTGCGGAGACCTATGCTTGAGAGAATCAAAATAAATTGAGTGATAATAACCACGTATTTCTCATTGATATGATCTGAAGTCTCTTAAGCCAGATAAATCAGTGGGATGAGTTGGAAAGAGAAATGGTAGAGATGTTTCAGCCCCCATGAGAAATTTAAGGGCTTGTTTTTCTTTGCTTTTCTCTCTGAGCTCTCATTTCATATTTTCTGTTTATAATGAATCTTTTAAAATTTTCTACATTTATGGCAGAGGGGTTGAGTCATTCTATGTGAAACTATCATTAGCAGATAATGTTTTATTTTCCTATCAAGCACCTGTAATTCCCACTGAGTTATGCTCTGTCTACTGACTGCTGTGTTCTACTGCTGATTTGTGGACACAAGGTATACCTTGATAATTGGTAATTTACAAAAGTTTATTATATAATTAGCCTTTTTTTCCTTTATAACCTGCAGTTTGTTGACATGATGGAACTGCATTTCCCTGTTTTAAACATGTGCTCTAATTTCCTCAAGTGGTAAAACTGGGAAAAAAAGGGTGATTTTACAATGTTCTGCACAAAATTTAACTTCCCTCATACACAGAATCCAGGTACATTTTGTTTTTCCTAGGCAGAAAAAATAAATGAGAATTTTATATTCTCTTTTAGTAAGAGAAAGTAAATTAACATATCACACCTGATAAGTTACTGCTGGTTTGATACTAATAAAAACAAAAATAATAAATCAAGTTTCCTTTTCAAGAAATGTAAGGTTTGGAGCTTTTTTTAAAGGGCGACTAGGAAATTGCTAAGCAACTATTCTGGCTTGACAGAGGATCTCAGAGTAGGTTTGCTGCAAATCAAAAACAAAACAACTCCATTTACCTAGCAAAATCTTCTCATTATATTTTGGGATTCAGCCTGATATTTTTACAAATTAAAATGGTGAACTTGTATCAAAGTAAAGGAAAATAAAAAGGTTAATTGTAATGTTTTATAACCAATTTATTACAGGGATACTTCTGTGTCAAAAGTAAGTCTTGAATGTTAGCTTTTGAAAAACTGCAATCATTGATAAGTCATTTTGTTCATTATAGAAATGAAGAGTTTTTAATTTGAAAAATTGCGAAGAGACTTCCTAGTAGTTATGAAATGAATCTTAATACATTGCTTTTGATGCATATCATTAATAACAAAAAGCCTCATTCCAGTTATTAAAATACTTTTGCATATTCTGTACTGATCATTTTTGAGTTTTTAGTTTGTTGCTTGCATTACTCCCCAGCGACATTATATGTGTAGATTGTTCTCCAAGTATGTACAACTGAATAATAATATTAAAAACTAATAACTTCCTTTGAGTGCACTGTAGAATTAAAAAAGGAAAACAGTTTTAAGCCTTTAATACAATGAAAAATTATTTTGGGGCTTTAATATTGTTTTGCTTATGCTTCAGTTATTGCTTTCATTAAAATTTTAATTTCCAGAGATATTGCTTTGATAAAATTAAGTAAACATCTTCAGCTAGTATCTGTGCACACACTGAAAATTGTGCCTTTTCCCCCTCATTTATTGCCATCTACTTTCCATTATAATTGCTTTCCCTAGTATACACATATAATGCAGCAAGATTGAATTAAAATAATTCATCTATATAATAAATGCTAAAAGTGTGAGGACAAAGATTATAGTCTTCAAAATCAAGCACTACGGTAAAAGAACAGCAGGTTAGATCTTTATTTTTTTTCATAATAATGCTCTGTTGATTCCACTGATATAGTAAGTACAAGTATTAAAATATATTTGATGAGGAGAATATCTACCCGTTACAGTTTTTAGTGTACTTTTAAGTAATCCTATAATATATCAATTGCAATTATTTTGTAAGATAGCTGTGACTTATTAGCTTAAGTGATGCAGATGGGATCACTGAAACCAGAAGAGACTGGATCAAAACCTTAGTTCCATGAAGTCACTGGTGTGTTAATATCAATGGTGTGACACCCCACTGACTACCAGAAACAGAGTAATTGAAAGGGGAAGTCTGCTTCCCTAATGTTTTTTACATAGTAACCTCAACCATGGGAGTTAACCATGGATTATCAATTTGCATCCAGATTATGTAATTTTAATTAGCTCTAAACCAATTAGTTAATGTGGTGACACCTGCATTTTTGTTTGTGTGTAGGTAGCTAGATAGATAAAAAAAAAAAACAGACTCATGATGTAAAACTTTATTCTCGGATTGCCAGATACAGGACAGGAACTGTAAATGGGCTGTGTTTGGAGAAGGGACGTACACATGGACATATGCACTTAATGTAGTAGGTCTTTGGAAAGGGGGTTGGCTGAAAAGGATGAGAGGCATTGGTAATGGTGTGTGAAAGCCCTTTACTGTGCCCCTGAGATCAATACTCCTTTTTTTTTTAATTCCCTGTTTGAGGCACTTAAGCAGTTATCTAGCATTTCACTAAGTCTGTTTTCTGTTTAGTAATGTGGTTTGCTTTCCTTAGCTGGCGTTTTTTTACAAAACTGACATTTAAATCCAGTTGTTATAAACCTTAATAAATCTATGAAACAAGTGCTGAATTTTTGTATGGCATATTGTGTATACTTTTGTTGATAAAATGGAAAACTCCAGTAGCACTTCCTATGTGTAAATGGAGATTAGTTCAGCAAGGATCAGTGACTCAGTTATGGGTTCAGGTCGGGTCTTGTCCTGATGTGACTCTTTTGGCTTACTTTCTCCAAAGATAATGCAACTGCAGTAATCTGGCACATCTGTGGAAGAAGAGGTGTTCTTGAGTTGGTGCAGTGTAAGAAGCCATTGCCATTCTGTGCAAGGAATACCAGAAACAGGAAAATAATATAAATAGGAAATTAATTTATTGAATTAAATAAATAAGTTATTTACTTTCACTAGAATTATCTGACGTATTGTTGTATATGCTTAAAAAAATTTTTTTTAAAGGAAAAAAAATTAACTGTCTCATATTGTGTTTAAATAAATGCTGAACAGTGCTTTCCAAAATCAAAAGTGATTTATTTGTGATCAACTTAACTGTGGGAAGCTAGTGACCAAGATATGTAGCATGAGTGAGGTGTAGAGAGTTCAGATAATCCCAAATAACAATTTTAGTCCCCAGTAAAAGACTGTGTTATGTGGTGTTACTTATAAAAAGTAAAGCAATTGACTTATTAGTTATGAAGGTATAATGATGGAGCATATGAGGAAAAAAGTAGTTTACTCCATTTTGGTCAATTGTTATATGCACGATTGATTTAGTCAATCATTTTTTTGCCATAAAACTTCTGTTGTTGTGATAATATTTCTTCTGAGAAATGACAAAAGAGTGTTCCTGCAAGTACCCATATGTGCTGATCTTCAGGGCATGTTGAGTTGCAGGTATCCTCAATATTGTGCTATTTCTATGTTTTTATTTCTGTGAATGTAATTACAGCACTGGCATACTATCACACTTTAATGGTACAAACTAGCTGGTTTTTAGAGGAAAATGTGTGTACCTTAAAGTCATCTTAAGGTCCTTTCATTTCTTCTTTATGAAGATTAAGACAGTATCAGATATGTGGAAGTGCAGCTGAAGGAATGAAAGAGACAAGGAGTTTAGTATTTGTAAAAGAAAGAGTGAAGATTTAATCTGGTAAACTCCTTGCAGGGAGGATAGGATTTATTTTTTTACCAATTGTGATCACAGTGAAGACCTAAAATAATTATGGTGCAATAAAGCTTAACATTTAGTTAAATGTAACATCTAGTTTCATTTTTTTTTTTAAAAACTTTAAATTTCATGATCACACCTGTTGTTTTTTGCAGAAAGGCTGGATTTCTCTGGCATGGGCTTTAACGAGCTAAAGAAATCAGTGTAATTCTGAGAAGTAAAGAAACTGAAAAACAGTACGTCAATCCTTACTTTTTGGTGGTTTAGGACTAGGTTTTCACTGAAGTCAGAAAAGCCAGGGTTAAATTATCTTGTATGGAAAGCCATATGACATGACTAGTGATACCAGCAGATAAAAACCAGAAACCTACTGATTTAAACTGGTCATCATATACTAAGTGCATAGTCAGAGTGTTTGTGGGAGCAGTGCCATGGGAAGTACATTATTAATGTACATTAATATGCCCATGACACTGAAAATTACAATTCTTTGTTATTCTGGTTTTGACCCTTGATGCTACTTCTCACTTGGATGACAACAGACATGCCCAGAGAAAGTTTAGTGAAGCATTTGAGGGTCTATCTGCTTTGGTATTGTACAGCAGCTGGAGGTGCTTAATGGTGACACGAACAGTAGAAACAGATATTCGGAGCATGTTTAATCTATGACAATACACTGTCTCTGATTACTTTCTCCATTAGCTACATCCACATGATCCTGTAGTCATGGTTACTGTGTTTTATTAAATATAGGAACTAATTTGGTTCAGAAAAATATTAACACCAGTTTGTATCATGTTGAAAGAACCAGTGTATGATAAATCACCCTGTGTTAATCACTTCTCCACTTAACAAAAATAGAAAAAGAAACCTAATAAAAGCCATATGAAAAAGTACTCAAATACATGATTTTAAGTGGGATGTTATTCAAGAGAAATTAATATTTGAGTGGTGTGCCTTTGACTGAGATGGATAGGAATTGCTTCATATATCGACTGGTTTATAGAGGAAACAAACTCAGATTTCCAGAGGTTTCTGAGAGATTAGGAATCCGTCTTCCATTTGCAGCTCTTCTATACTTCTTTTGAAAACTAGGTCAAAGTGCTTGCTGCTACTACTGTCATTTAAAGGGGATTTACTTCAATATTCATCCTAGTGAGCTCTGGAGGGATTTCATTCTAGTCACTGCAGCAGTGATTCAAATTTATGGCTTCTCAAATCATTGGCTGTTGTCTTTATATCACTGACTGTAAAAAATTGAGGATGGTGATATGGAATGATTCAATTAAAAATGCAGAACACTGCAAAAGGACAGACTAAGTCCAATTGTGAGGTTTCTTAAGACATTGATGTGGTGGATAACTTGCTGGTGAGCAACAGAATTTTTATCAATTTCTTCTATTTATTGTTACAATTGGATATGGTATAGAAGTTTGTTTCAATTATATTTGTAACATTCTGAGTATTTTTCAGCCACATGGGTAATGACAAATACTTTCACTATATGTAAAATAGTCAAATTTGCTTAGTTGTTGTTTGGTACAAAAAAGTGGTTGCAGAATCATAGAATGTTGTGAGCTGGAAGGGACACACAAGGATCACGGAGTCCAGCTCCTTGATAGAATTCTTAACTTTAAAAATTTGATAAAAAGAAAGAATTGCTTCAGTGTAAAAATACAGAATTTCATCTGGTTGCTCATATACTTTGTGTATCTTTTGCTTTAGTTACTTTATTGGGAGTGATAGTTGTATAGTGCCTGTAATCTAGCAGTCAGCTGAGGGAAGTTTTCTTATCAATGTAAATAAATACTTGAAGGGAGGCTGTAAAGAAGAGAGACCCAGACTCTTTTCATTGGCGTCCAGTGACAGTTTTTGGCCCCCTAATACAATAAAGACATGGATAAATTGGAATGAGTTCAGCAGAGGGCCACCATAATGGTCAGAGGCTGAAGCAGAAGCCCTGTAGTGAGATAATGAAGGAACAGGGCTTGTTCAGCCCAGAGAAGAGATATCTTCTCCTAATAACAGCACCCCCGTACCTACAGGGGTCCTAGCAATGCAACCTAACAGGATTTAGTTTGGTCTATCACAAACAAATTTTCAGACATCTCAGTATGGTTATGTGAGTTAAATTTAGTGCTTTCTAGTAGTCTTACTTTGAAGCAGCAGTGGAGAAGCCAACTGCTTTTGGCAGAGCCAACCATTACCTTTTATTCAAGTCTATTTTTAAAAAATTCTTGAATGTCTCCTCTGTTGAAAAGGAGAATAAAAGTAATCAGCACATAGTTTCAAACACAATATTTTGTGTATTCTCCTTAAGCACCACTTATTCCCTGATGTCTTGTTTGTTTACAAAATATCTTGGATGAAAATGCATTCCAGAAGCAAGGGTTTATTATGAATATAAGGGTAAAATTGTACTTCTCTCTTGGAATTGAGGATGGTTCTAGTATGCAGGTTGACACATGCTCCTGGAGATTATTTTTTATAGTAAATGATCCCCATGTGTCACAGTTTTTAGCTTTATGGACTAGCTACACACAGAGACCTTGTCAGGCAGATGAACACAAGGCCAACAGGTGGACTGGAAAGGGATATTTTGAGTTCCATTGTGTCTTCTGGCTATTGTATTAATCAGTCATCTACACACATTAGTTTTTCTATGTGAAAGGCACTTCAAAAAGTAATTAATTGTAATGTTTTTAGAGTAATTTTTAAATACTGAAAGATTTTTATATAATGGCTCCAGTACTCTATTTTTTAAAAGTGTGTAATTTTCTACTTCTGTTATCTATGTAGTGGCAGAATTCCCTTCTTAGTAAACATGCATAATTATCGGAACACTTCAAGATTTTGATAGATGAAATCTTGTTTTCATTACCTTCTGTTTTGTATAGGGCAAATGGACTTTTGCAGAGAGTAAGGGAATAAGTTTAAAGGCATAGGAAATTAAAATTTTATAAGCGCTTCTGCCCACCAGGGCTGATGAATCAGACTGACTTCAAAGGGAAATAAGGTTTTCATGTCATCTGCTGTTTTCAGTTTTTCTTATGTTTAAAGGGGTGGGAGCTTTCATGTGTCTCTATCTCTCATATGCTGCATCTGATCCAAAGCTGATCAAAGTCTTTTAGTTAATTTCAGTAGGGCTTCAGTAGACGTTAAAATTGGTTTTACTAATTGCTAGCAGGGGAAGATGGGATTTTCAACCACCTGAAAAGTGCATAAATTCCATCAAGGTCTTATGGAAATCAGCACTGGAATCTGTAGTTGTGTATCAGTTCCTTTAATAGTTAGTGGAGTGAATTATAACTACAATATGACTACTCATGTGCTTTTTTTCACCTGTGTTGTCCAAGGCCACGTTATATCTGAATAGCAAGCTGTACAGCTGAAGACAGCCTTCAGCAAATGCACAAACCTTCTGGAAAAGAAAAATCAAGTTTTTAAACTTTTAACAGTGTATAAATTCTTTTTCCTGCACTCAGTATACCATTTTGTTTCTTTGCTGACAGTCTGAGTCCACACATGACATGATTTTTAGGTTAGCTTATGACAAATGACTGTATGAACTACAGAAAGTAGAGAGGGCAAGATATAAAGCTCAGGTTTATAAAAGCTTGTCATCATGGCAGAAATGAAGTCTTGCAGTTGAAAAGCCAACTATGACTCCCTCCAGTACAAGTGACCCCTCTAGGCCTGTCTATACTTGTTGTAAGATTAGTCTTATTTTGCCCAGCGGACAGACATGATGTGTGTGTTCCAACAGCTGCTCCTATAAGAAGCTCAAGGCACTACAAGAGGAGGAAAGGTTTCTCTTTGTAATAAATAGATTAAAAGCTAGAACTAGAAAAGATCAATTGTTAAAAAATAAATTGATGAATATTGGTATTAAAGGAAAAATAATACACCCATATACTTCTGTAAATAACATGTTTTCAACCACTTTGAGATATGTGTGGCTATTGCTTTCTGCTACAGCTGAATTTACTACATTAATCACTAATGTCCTTTAGCTGTGACTAATAGGAAATCATGTTTATTCAGGAAGTCTGTGGCCTCTGTCCAAAGCGATATTAAGCATGCCATCTGTAGTGGTAGTGATTTGTGTGATGTATACATATATGACCAGAACTGGAAGGATAATAAGTGTTGCTTTTGCACAGATTCAAGAACATGTATTTGATAGCAGGGTGACTTTCTGCTGCTGTCAAGTTGAAATGAAGTCAAGCCTGATGTCTGAATGGTTCTCTGCTCTGTTAACACTTCCCTGGGGTGCTGCAGCCTGTTCTGGGTTGAAATTTGGAATAGTTCACAGATGGCTCTACTACTAGTTTCGTGTTAATAATTCCTGGACCTACGTTTGAATAAGAATGTTCAGATAGAATAGATTGTGATTTGAAATGGGTAGATGGAAATGCTCTGGAAATGACAACCACAGAATATTTTTCATAGATTTGAATTACTTATGTCTTTTCCTCCAGACACTAATTTTGTTCTCTAAGTATATTTCCTTCCACTCAAAAATATTAAACTACCACAACATTTTAGAAATTCTGTGTAAATATGATGCACATCAGAATGTTTCAGAGCACAGGTGAAAAATCAAAATAGAATACGAAAGGGAGTTGTAGAGTCAGCAGGGACATAAAAGTGGAAAATACTGTAACATATTTAGGAAAATAGCTTTTGTATTTTAGCTTTTTTTAAAGAAAAGGGCTGTTGCAATTAGTCACACAGTTAATGTGAAAACCTATGGAATAATAAGGCCAAGTAACCTGAGTTTTCTTTTGGTTTTAGATCAGTAAAATACATCATGCACGTGGGGAAAAAAAAGAGTCTGAAATTATCGGAGCAATGCTGATGCAACCATATTGTTCATAAAATCAAGCTAGTTTAATTACTGTGCACATCAGAACAAGACTGTGAATGGAGAAGTTGGGGCCTTTTTAACAGTTTGAAATATGTTCTTTGGATTCTTTTTCTTGATTGCAAATCAGAAAGTTCATTCTAATACATTACCTCCACTGGCAATCTGATTCCTTTGAGAAGTTGCAGACAAGGGTATTGTCAGCCTAGTTTTACTGTCTTTATACAATGACATTAAGCAAGCATATATTACTATTTTACTTCCCACCCCAAGTCAAACAGACTTATGACATATTTAGCTGTAAGGGAAAACAGCCAGTGTTTCACAAACAGGTCTTCATGCTACACTATTTTAGCCTTAACCATAATAATGTGTTTGCAACCTGTATCAAAAGTAACCAAAGGCAGTGATTTATGTAGCCCTTCCTATAGTCCTGTACTCCATGTAGGATTACCAAAAAATAACTTTTCTCCTCCTTCAATTCTTATTTTTTTTGAAGTAAGACATACACATAAAATTAATCATAAGCAGGCAAATGACATGTACTAAGCTTTCCAGGCTCTCCATTTGAGTCCTGCTCAAATGATGTGATCACCTTCTGTGAATTGTACTCAAAAAGAAGCATTTATCTGTCAAAATTTTGTTTCCTATCTTTCAGGGGCTAAAATGGAATATGAATCATGCACATGAGCTTAAAGTCATGACTGTTTTGTCTGCTACAGTACAGAGGGACGGTACTCTCACTCTAAAACACAGCTCTTAATCTCTATTGGGAGCAGAGATATTTACATTATTGTGTGCTGCTTCTCTGCTGCTCTAGCCTCTTATCTTTCTAGCAAGCCATAGCCTCATATTTGATCAACATGATAACTTCCACATCTTTCAAGTTCATACTCCAGCAAGTATTTCCACAGTACAGCTCCCCATTTCTCCTCCTCTTTGAGGGTACTGCTGCTATTGAGTTATATTCTAACCAGACTCTGCATGTTTTCCACACCTGGAAGTGTTTCCCATTTCTGGTGTGGTATCAGTGCAGTGGGCTGTTAGTGAAAACAAACCAAAAAACCTTTATCTGTCCAGTTCATAGAACTGAAGTGCATGGGACTGACTGTGGAGCACTGTTAGTGGCGTTGTTTCACCCCTATAGAAGCCAGTAGGAAAGTGTCATGGGTACCTTAAAGTTTCAAGTCTGACCCTGTCAGTAAAACTTTATTTTTATTTTTCACAGGAAGTTATTGTTTAACACTAACTATAACATTTCAGTTGTTGATTTTCTAGCAGCAACAGTTGCAATAGATATTTTTATCATATGAGTTGACAAAATCTGGATTAGGCTGGAAATATTTACAGTGAACATTACTGACACTAATAAAAAATGCAGCTGCTGTGTACCTGAAAATCCTGGATTATGCTGTTTAGAGCCTAGCTTTTACTGTCTGGTTCTGGAAACAGAATGTTATGGGATCACAATCCATGAAATTTGAGAAAGTTATGGAAAGAATCAGTCAGTCCTAGAGTTTTCAAGGCAATTTTCCTAGTTTATGAACTGCTTTTCACATGACTGAGTTGCCCACTTGTAGCTGGAAGTCTGAATGCTGTGGAGAAGCTAAGGACTCTAGCTAGAAGTAGTGTGGGTGCCACCTATAACATCCCAGAGAATGCTGTGGCTCTCCTTTGCCCCCTGCCCCGAAGCTGAACCCAAGAGCTCTTCCAAAAATTACTATGATTATGGCCATAACTTTTACACTTTTTAGTGAGACTGAAATTGTGTCTGATCTTGAAAAAGTGACAGGCTTACCTGTTCACTAAGGTGAATTAAAAAAATGACATTGAAAACCTTTTTCTAGTGAAAAACTCAGATTTATTTTCAAGCAAAATAGGAATATTTTGCCTGCAATGTTTTGTTGCATGTTGAGCAGACAGAATTTGATTATATTGTCTAACCAGACAGCAACAAAACATTTCTAGACATTTGCTAGCCTCAAGAAGGAAAAAAAAAGATCTACCTTTAAAATCTTCCTTTGGGCTAATGCTGCTTCTTTCACACTCGGAGTTCCTAATCTGCATCACTGTAATTACAGAGAAAATTGTTTTGGTAAGAAAGAGACAGGCATAGAAGAGTCAGTGTCTGCACATACAGTACCTGCTACATGAACTTGGTGCTGCACAATTGCTTGGTGGAACAGTAGGACCAAAGGAAAGTGGATCCTCAGTGACATTTTAGAAGTACCATATGATTTTTCATATGTGCACCTGAAGCTTAGTCCTACTAAGCCCATGTGTGGTCCCTCAGTATCTGACAATGTTGATGTTATGTTTCAGGAATAAATCAAGAGGTGAACAACTGCAAGGAATGCTTTTGTCTTCTGCTTAATGGAAAGCAAATCACTGAATAGCAACTAGTTCTGCTGCAGTCATGCCATAGGGCTGTTCTGTGTGCCACAGCCAATCTGGCCTTCTGCAGTTGCATTTACTGCTTCCCAGTGCTCCTATATGTGGCCTTAGCTTAATATTCCCCCTATGCTAATTAACTAGAGGGAATATTTTTTTAAGAGACCAGCTAATGTCATCTTCCATTCTTCCTATCCTGAACATTACCTTTACAGGCATGTAAGTCTTTTATGGTTTCTTAATGTTGCTTAGATAATTTCATCACATACAAGAGCAAGAATGAGTGTCTTCCTAGGAGAGATAATAGCAATAATTTATTTTTGTGTCATTCTATGATAAATTTAAACAATTGTTTTTCCAGTGTTCTGGTTTTGTTCAGAAACAATATATTTTTTAATGATGTGGAAGATTTAGGGATAATTTAAAACTTTGGGAGCTGTGACAGTGCTGATGCCTGCTCAGTGCATAGCTGAGATACCCTAAGCACTATTTGTTTCAAATTCAGTAAACGCCGATCTTTGAAATCCACAATCAAAGTCAGGCTTGCCTAGCTCTTTCTGTCTTGTTAGACTGAAATGATATAAGAAAACTTAGGGTAACAAATCACTTAAAACTAGCATTTTCTGTGCTTCACATTGAATAGACATCTTTATATTAAAACAGCTGATAGACAGCAACTTTATAACAAACTCAAACTAAGGTCTTTTGTTGTTCACTTTTCTCTAACAATGTGACCTGAATTATGACGTATCAACCACATGATGCTTTTGCTTGATCATAACAAAGTTTTATCTTTGTCATAATTAGTTTTAAAATGTGTGCTTCTAGTTCTAAAATGATATTTTAAGTGCCAGAACTACTTCATCTGAAATTATCAGGATCACTCCTTCACATCTGTGACCTTGTGCTCTTGAGATTTTTCTAAGTAATTTTCCTCTTCCATCAGGCAGTGAAATGTGTTAAGTGTCTGTTTTTGTATATTTCATCAATACATCATGCTCCCAAGTGAATGCTGGCTTTCAGAATAGATGGAAAATGCTCAAAGCTGAATACTCAGAGACAGTGTTCGTTCTTTGCAACATCCCTTCCTCAAACTCTTTAGTGGTTCTGTTGAGAACACTTTTTGTTTGCTCTTTGTGTAAACTGAATCTTGGAATTTTACCATGTTTAATATTAATTGATAGAGCATTTTTTTAGTGGTACTATAGGTACAGACGAATTTTACTTTAATTTCCAAGCTTGGTGGTAGCTGATTTCTGTAAAATTTACCTTGTAGATAGAATTTTTTTCTATTAATTTTCAATGCAGAAGTATAATATTTTATTGATGTTTCTCTTTATTGTGGTGTCCTTGAGAAGGAAAGCTGTGTGTACAACAGACCTGACCTTGTCTTTGTACTCTGATAATTAGGAAACCTTATTTAAAACTGGTCATTATCTTTGTTCTCTGGAGATTAGAATCTTTCAGATGCATGAAGTTCATTCTGGAGTAATTAAATTCATAAGGATTTTTCTGAACATATGGTAGAACTGCATCTTTTTTTGAGTTGTGCTCTTGAATGTGAACCCTTCTGGGCTCCAGGTTTACAGCAGGGAGAGGAGTATCGCTATTTTTTGTGCTATAGCACCTGACTGCGTTGTAATTGAGTCATGCAGACAGGTAGACAAGGGGTCCCTGCTTGAGAGGGCATGATTTAACAGGCAAGGAGACAGCGAAGAAACAGAACAGTAAAGGACTTGCTTGAGAATTACACTGCAGATTGGCAGCAAAAATGGGAATTCATCTTATCCTTGTGACTCTAACTCACTCTTTATTTACAAAATTCCATTGGCTGTGAAGCTCAGAGCACAAGCCCTCTCCTGGGGGTTTGGACCACCTTTGATATGGCACAGTTCTGCAGCCTTGAGGCTCCTCAGCAGCAAGCTGCTCCTTTTTTGCCAGGGGCTGCTTCTAAGCTCTGGTTCTTGCTCTTGGTCTCTGCCTGAGCTATGCTGTAGGTGTGCATATTTTCAGTCTTGCAACTCCCTGATTCTGATGGTGGCTCTGATTCAGAACTAGCCCATCACTACAGACATGTCTGTCAGTCTGGACAGTTGGCAGAACCCAGTACCCATCACTGGACCTGCCCTGTATGCCTTGCCTGGGTCCTGTGGGACTGCAGCTTTGTTGCTGAGGGCACAGCCCTGCCTGCCTTGCTGTGATTTTGGGCTCCCAACTCACTTTTCCTTACAAAGCAGCGTGCCCTTGCTGCTCCTTGAAATTGTCTTCCTTTTTATAGATGGTTGTATATAAGGTGCAAAAACAGCAAACCAAAAATGTCCTGCTGGAGGCAACTTCAAATGTATCCACTGCAAGCTGTATTCTTCTTTCTCTGTTTAGCCATTAACTTAAGTCACAATGCAGAGAAATTTTAAATTTCAGTCATCATTGTTTATTGCCTTCTTGCATTATTTTATTTGTCCTGCTTTTTCTTTAAGGTAGATACTGTCTTTGTGTCTGTATCTTCACTGTCAGCCTCATCAATGCTTCAAAGTGGAGAGCATTTGATCAGAATAAAAAAAAAAAAACAAAACAAAACACCCAGAATGAGATTTTAAAGGGAAGTTAAGGGTTTATTCTTTAATAGATTGCTTTTTGGTATTGCTAATTTAACAACATCATGTAATGCAATTGATGATCAAGAGATTGTTAAACCACATCAGATTCTATTTGTATGCCTATGGCTTATGCTCCCTATGTTACAGACTGGAAACAGTCATAGAATTGGGAGTGAAAGGGGAATGCATAATTTTGTAGTATGAGATGAGCACAGTATCCTTATATTTGACTGTTGAACTAAATCCTTTTAAATTCTTGTTTGAATTTAAGATTTAGCCCTAGTGAGAAAAGCAGTATCTAATTTGGAAAACAAAAGGTGGTTGAAGACAGCTTCCTTAGCAAAGAAACTGGGGCACTCTAATCTGCATGCACTAGTTTTTCTACATGAGAAATGTATAAAGGATTTTTCACTTTCTGAACTGTCAGTTAGATCTACACTGAAACATTTTGGCAGTTGCTTCCTGTGTGGTTCATCATATGTCTCCTTGATGATTTCTCACTCTACAGAGGAAGAGGTGACCGAGGAGGAACTAACAAATGTTAATTAAAAAAAAAAAAAATCTCAGTGTGTGTCATTTAGAAATGTCACACACACCTTGCAAAGAACATGTTATCTTTTAAGTAAGGATCCTGCAAGGCAGTGTGGGTGGCAGTGGAGGTTCTGTACTGCTACATAACTGTATTTGCAAGGCAGAATGTGTATTGATTGTAATCATTCTCATTAAAAAAAAAAAAAGCTTTTCAAGCTGAGTGAGGTTATCAGGAATTTGTTTGATGCTTCTGAGCAGATTGCCCTGAAGGATAAAATACACAGTGGAAAGGATATCACTAAAGTGGTTATGTTGGCAAAGCTGTCCTTATGCCACCTACTCCGGTATGAAACCCCATCAGGGAAACCAGAGTGTATTTACAGCAAGGTTTCTGTTAGCATAGACTTTTACTTAATGCTCTAATTAGTGTTAGTTAACAGTGCAGTTTCTGAAAGACCAGCTAGGAATGACTGACTTACAGCAGAAACAAAGGTTTCCTATAGGATTTCATCTTTATTTTCATTTAATTAAAGAATCATTTCCATTTTTTACTGACTAAAGCAGTTATTGGGGGATGCTTGCATAGTGGGTCAGAACCACTTAAAACTTCTAGCTTCTGCTTTGTGTGCTGCTATCAGGCATTAGAAGAGCCCTGAATCCCTCTGCAAGGTGCTACACTGTTATGTAGGGTGTATATAAAATAATTCTCAAGTATGGTAGAACCAATCCATGGTGGCACAACCAGTTGAAAAAGTAATTTTAAAATAACTGTCTTAAAATAGAAAAGACTAAGCACCTAATTATCTTATCAGACACGCAGGAATAGACTTGAGTTGACTTCCATGGGTTTCATACAGAAAGCTCAGGGTCTATATGTTTACTACTAGTGATATATTATGGTACCTGAATGCAGGTTTCTAAACTTTGTAACTTTTAAATAAAAATATTTCAAAACAATGAGGCCTTGAATATTGCTTTTATCTTGTAAAGTAAGCAAACAGTCAAGAAAATTAGAATTTCTTTGAGCTTGTAAAAGATCTTATATTATAGTGAGCCATACTTCTCTGACACTTTTTCTGGTAGCATTGTATAAGAAATATTTATTTCACAGTTGGTAGAGGATTGTGAGGTCATTTTTAACTGTGTTTTTTAATATTCCTGTGACCTACAGATTTCTACAAATAATCTATGTTTCTAAATTTTTGCCAAATATCGTACAATCTTTAAAAAACTTGAGTTTTCTTCAAAAATACAGTCCCTTATAATTCAAGTTAAATGAGCTGCTCTGCAGGACCACTATGACTGAAATTTTGAATCCCTGTGTAATAGCGTAATATTACAAATACAGGGATATCTTTTTTCTTTTCCCCAGTGATGATATGCTCTGCAATTTGAAGTACCCTCTGCTTTTCACTTTTTTTCTGTATTGTATCTTTATATATTTTAACACATTAATGAGTGAAAGACTCAGGACAACATCCCAAAATAAGAAACTGTTGGATTGCTGCCTCAGCCTCTAAATAAGTTGTCCAGAAAATACCAATAGTATCATTAAAAACATATCTCGGCAGGTATGAACTATTACTTTTCCATTCACTGCAGTTATGATTTTTATCAGCAAAAGATTTTTTCTGGTGTTCAGGATAATCTAGATTCCTTTTAAAGAGATAAAAAAGGAATCCAGTAGATACAAATCTAATTAGCTCAGATATCTTTGTCTATATTTTCTAGAGAATTTTCTACCTGTGTGAAGCTGACCCGACAAATAGCTAGTCCAAAATGCATCAAAGTTTTTCATAGGTATGTATGCTAGGAAAAAATAAAGGTAGCAGTACAATTGAAAGGCCTCTCTGTCTCCAAAATACCTTCAAACATTGTCTAAAGATCTCTTCTTTTTGAAATGAAGAATGTCTAGGTTTTACAGTAATGCTTTCAGTATGCTCATCTTAAATTACTTTCCAGAGATAGGAAATAAAACTTATTATTTTCCCTAAAGGCTAGCAGGACTGCAGAGGCCAAATTAACTTTTCGCACTGTGTGGAGAGCCAGAGATAGACGTATAAACAGAAACTTCTGAGTTACAATCTTGTGCTTTCTCAAAATGTGCATCCTATTAGATAAAAGCAGAGTGTTGTGTTTTCAGCACTGGCCAAGCTTGTGTTGGTTTATAGTCAAAAGTCTGTGTAACTCCTTTTAAGGAACTCTCCAGCTTCTCCGAGTCTGTATTGCAGCATCTTTCCAGCATGTCTGCTCTTATACTGTACAGGTATTCAGCCCCATTGAACTCCAAGGAGGTTGTATACAGGGGAAATGCCTGAATTTTTAATGGAATTAAATTAGTTCTGTAAAATGGCATTGACTTGCCAATCTACCAAGAAACTTGTTTTGAAGTAACTTCAGTTTTACGGAATCAATATCTCATTTTCCCAGCATTGCCTGTATTTTGTTCCCTCTATTTGACAGTGGCCTTGGGAGCTGTTTATTGGAAGTATTATTACTCTAATGAACAAGATTATATGTACTTAGACTGAAATACTTGAAAGCCAGAATCCAATAATAAGTTCCAAAAACCACTATAAAAGTCTTGTATAACAAAGCGAGGAAAGAGTAGCTTCAGTCTTGCTTTTGTCTAACTGGTGGTTAGACAGAAGCATAAATCTGAGCTGCAGTCTTACAATATGTCACTGGTTTAATAAATACCTCCCTTTGTCACGCATCCTGTCAAGATAATAAAGATTTAAGCTCCAGGAATGCTCTCTCTGTGTATGAGAAACAAATTTAACAGGACTGCAATTTCCATTCTTTCAAGACATTCTGACTAGCAGTTCAGTATGGATCTTCGGGGATTATATTATTTCAAGCGCAGTTTTACTCAGCACCTCTGAGACCAACTGCTGTGAAATCAAGTACCTGTATGAAGAAATCTGTCTCCTAATCACATTTTTCTTGCCTCTGTTAACTTTACAGTTCTTGCACTGCAGAAAAATCTTCATCCACTGTGAAGCCGTATTGTGCAGCTCACATAGACTTGCCCTGTCTGTTAAGTTGTGTTATTTTAGCAATGCCATAATATCTCTGAAGGCCTCTTAAAATAAATTACCTGTTAGGCTGCATTCTTCAGAAAGGCTACAAATATCAAGGGGAAGGGGCTTTGAAGTCTACAGAAGACTGAGGGAAGAGTAATTTGGGACGAATCAGGAACTGCATTACCTTCAAGTCAATGTAGTGTGCAGCAGGAAATGAAGGATGCCGGAAAGATTATATTAAACTTCCACTGTATGCTTTAGTGAATATATATCTGAAACATAAACACAAGATAACTTGGATAGTTGCTCTCCAACAACAGATAACTTGTGTAAAAACAACCAAATAAACTTGAAATAACTTAGTGATCAATTCTCAGCTGCTGTATGGAGATCATGTCCTAATAGTTCTCTTAATGTTTCCTTGGAATCATTTCTTAAGAAGGAAGCTACCCAATAAGGTATATATGGGTCATACAGTACACATCTGCTGTTAATTCCATCTTGTATATTGTATAATAATCATTTTCTTGTCAAAAGTATAATTTTTGTAGTTCCAGGGTGTACAGTCAGTGTTTTTTGTCTTTTTTTTTTGCTAAGTATAACATATGTGAAAGGGAAATGAAGGCAACATCAGCAAATGAGTTAGCTGCAGAGTTCTTCTGAATCATGTCTCATATTCCTGTCCTGAAAAGAATTTCATTATTATCAAGATTCAACTACAGAAAAAGAACAGATGTTCTCCAAGAAACATCTACTGTGATCTGAAGATGAGAATTTTAAATCAGTATTTGGCGGTTTTACTGGTCTTACTGCACTTCTGATGGCATTATTAGCCAAACCATTTGAAACATTCTAACATTATCATTTCAGATACTTTTTGTTAGAATAGTGTGTGCCAATGGTCACAATAATCAAAGTGGGAATTAATCTTTCAATAGACACTTTGATTTGGTCTAAAAGTGCTTGCAAGTTTTCTAAAATAATGTTTTATTCTACCATTAAAGTAAATTTATTCACATTTTTCAAATTGGGCTGATTTCATTGACTTTTTCTGGTGAGAACCTAGTGACCTTTTGAACTGGATTTTAAGGGATTCCAAACATTCTAATTCTCAGCAGAATGCCTCAAAACTAATTAGTGCTTCAGTGGTTTTCTCTCTTTTCTTAAATGGATGTGGCGAGTTGTCCATTTTTTGGCAATTCTAGAGTAAAGTTTTTGGTGATGAAAACTTCACTCTGACTTTATTTTCTTTTGAATTTTTATAATTTCTCATATGATTTTTCACAAAAAGAGTTTCTGGTTTGTAACTGCCATCTTAATGTGTTGAGTTTTTTTACTTTTAACTGTCTTCTAAGCATTACATTTCAAGTGAATATGTGACAATTATAGAGAGAACAAATAAAAGTACTGTTTTAGGAGAAAAAATATCTTATTTTTTCTGTCCTTTCAAGCAAAACTGAAGTGTTTTGTAGCTTGTGCTTTTAGGATTTACCCCTCATTCCGTTTTTTACTGTTTTCAGGTACTATAAAATTGAACTTAAGCCCCTAGAACACACCAAAATTAGTTTCATACAGGCTTTTAGAAATAAGGATAAGACCTATTAAAAGACATTAGGAAATCTCCAACTTCCTCTGTAGTAAATAAAAAACTTGTCTAGATGTTTATTAAAGTTTTGTTACAGTGTTCATCTTGTATCATAGTAGTATTGCAGTTATTTAAGCATTGTGTGGACTTCTCTAAAACTCAGGATCCTGAATAAATATTTTGTGATTAAGAATGTACACTGCAGGTTGATACAATAATATATCCTGAAAATGCAAGCAGCTTGTTGTAGCACTGTAAAGCTTGGCTAGTCCTATTCTTCTGTGAGGATTGACACTGAAATTTGTTTGAGTATCACTATGCTAGTAGGGGAACTACAGTGAGCAGGGACTTCTTAGAGTTGCTTTGTTGTATTTGTGGAAATACTGATTTCTATGCTTGTGTGAAATTAGGTATTGCTGTCTGAGCTCCCCAGATGGTGGGAAGCAAGGTCAGAGAGCAGCCACTTGCACATATTCTGTCTGCAGGGCTGTGAGTAGCTCCTGTTGCTTCCCTGGAGAGGATACGGCAGAGGCAGAGCAGCACAGTGATGTGACTGCCCCTGCTGAAGGTGTTCACAGTGCTCATTGCTATTCCTGGGACAGACTGCAATGATAGCATAAATAAAGCACAAAACATCTTGCAAATGGCTGTTGGCTCTGTAATAAGTATAGTCACATGTTTCGGTCTCTGATATGTTCAGATAGTTTTCACTTAACAGTTCAAATACGTAACCAATTCTTTTTATGCCTATTTGCACCGGACACAAACACTAAAAACTAACTCATCCTTAACTTTAAGCTGACAGCAATCCTTAGTTTTTCTCTGGAAAAGCATGGTATTATGCTTGTCACATTGCAATGGCAAGCAGAATTGGGACTTCTGATTCTGGTCGACTCAAATGACAGCTTTTTATGTGATCACTTCAATATCAGACATTTTCCAAGACTTAAAAAAAAAAAAAGGACACAGAAAACAGTATTCTGCCAAGGCTGTCAACAGGGTTCTGTCTCAGGAAACAAGAAATTCCACATGAAAACTGCAAGAAAAACTGATTTCAACTGGCAAAACTAATGTTCAGAATTTCCTTTGGGTTTTATAATAGAAATAGCAACTTTTCAAACTTAACAGATTTCTAGGGTGTATCTTGGGTAATTGTGTGAATGTCCATAAGCAGATTAATAGGGACTACTATAGTAATATAAACTTTCACAAGAGCAACTCCTTTAAATTTAGGAAGTAGCTGTGGAAGGGAATTTCACTATCAATGTTAAGGCCTTGCCCTTACTTTGTTTTAAGCCAACCTGTTGGGTTTTTTTTAAACAGAAATGCAGTAGCTAAGTAACTTTTCCACTAAGTAACTGTTATTCCTGCTTAACCTTTAGCCTTTTAAACACCACTTTTCATCTCTTAGAAGACATGATTCTAATAAAAGTCAGAATATTGCCCAGATTATTTAAAAATTTTGTGCTTCACTGTTGTTAATTAGAAATGAATCAACCGTGGTAGGCAGGCAGTCGATACCTGATTTAATTATATTATCTTTAAAGAACAGAAGTAGGTAGATGATGCACAGAATTCTGAGTGTGCTCTGTGAGGGACAAACACTTGGAATACTCAGTAATATTTTAAAATGATCTTCATAAGCTGGTGTTTAGTAGAACCTTTTGTGGGGTGAGAGGGGTGCCTGATTTTTTAAATTTCCCTCAGTGCTAATTACCGGGAGAATTTTAATGCAGTTAACTTTCATTCACAATTACTTTTTTTATACTAAATTTGGTCTATGCTGAGGGTGTAACCCACATAAAAGTCAGTTTAATTTCCTGTCCTGCCATGTGTTTCTCATAGGG
Organism: Caprimulgus europaeus; assembly: GCA_907165065.1. The sequence continues at coordinate 25,741,062 of OU015534.1, read as the reverse complement.
GACTGACATTGCTTTGGATTCTTAAAGATAAAGTGACCACGGATTCAGCAAGGATGATCCTTTTTATTTCTTCCAAGACTAGGAACTACATTTGTATGCATGCTCTGGATGTAAGACTCACACATTAATGTTAATATGATGACACTGAGTATTTAACATTCTGGGGATTTTACTATAATTTTCAGGCATATAACAAAGATGAGTTTGAAGGCCTGAAGTTTAGGACTATAATGTTTATTTGTGGACAGTGTCTTTATGGGCAATTCAGACCAGAGAACCTTAGGAGTTGGGATGCAACTAGAGCAAATACTAGCTCTTGCTTTCCTGGTTTTTACTATCCTAATCAAAAAAATCTTGAGTAACTTTCATATTAACACTCAATAAGAGTTGTTCAGTGTTTGTATTGAAGGGAATTTTATAAAGGAAAAGACATTTTCTTAAACGTGTTTCATTCTGACAAAACCAGAATATTTTGATGTACAATAATGAGGCCTTTTAGTGTTATGAAGGTTTTCTTTTAGTTGGTAGCTTATACTTCAAGGGCAACTTAATTGCTGATGAACCTATAGCCAAATGTATTGTGTTAACTTGCACACACATGGCATTTAACTGGCACCGTTTGAGGCTCATATGTCCTATGGCTGCCCAGCTCCTCTGTACAGGCTTAGGTTAGAATACAGCCCCTCATCTTCTTGAGTTTGAACAAGCACAACTGCCCAAGCAAACTGCTGAGTTAAAAAGGGAATGTGTTTTAAAGAAAATATTTAAAGACAGATTAAGTCCTGCTCTTACGAGGAGCACTTGGAACACCCAAGCTATCACGTGTTCCCTTTGTGTTGTTGTTTTAAATTCATATTTATTTCTGATATTCAGGTTTGCACGTGATCTGTCAGTCTGGTAGGTAAAGCAATGAACTTTTTTTTTTTTTAAGTAGCCTGCACTTTCATGTCTCAGTGGTAACAGCTGTGTTAAACAAAAAAACCAACACCCCTCCCTCACAAAAAAAAGCCAAAAAAATCCCCACAAACACAAAAGCTGCAATCCACCCCCCAAAAGCAAACAAACAAACAAAAAAACAAACAGACAGGATAAAGCTCAGATTTCATAAAGGAACAATGTGATTGTGCAGATATGATCAGTGTTTGCCACCTGGACAACTGCTATTACAGTCAGAAATCAGTTTGTATTTCCAGAATGCACTATTTGAATGGTTTAAATTTGGAATAAGGGACTTGTTTTCAGTAATTAAGTTGCACCATTATTTTGGTGGCAGGCAGATCTCCTTGTGCTCCACAAACTGCATTTAAATTTTGCAGATGCATTAAAGCGGGGGGCAGGGGGCGAAGTATTGAACAAGCACTTAATTACTGTTGATAACTGTCAGCACGTTAGCCATCAGTAGAGTAAGCAACTTCTCTGATATTCTGAAGAAAGGTTGGGTTTTTTTAGTGTTAATAATGAACAGTTATGCAGTTGTTTTTTGGTAACAATTTTATAGCCAAATATGCTTGACAGCTTTTTAAATTGTAATCTAACACAAATGCCTTTAGTCTTGAAACAGCATTAGTACATTATGATGGAAATATTTGCTCCTTTACATAACAACTTCTTACTGTACTACTTCATAATATTAATCCAGTTGTGTATCTTATTTGTCAGGATTTTCATTATCTCTCCTGCTTTTCAGATAAAGCTGTTATATTGGTGAGAAAACCTAATGGTTCCAAAAAAAGCATGTAATTAAATTCACCTCATAAGTTTTACTCCAAAAGAATAAAGCAGAAGGCTTTTAGAAGACTTAAATGAATTTACCCAAATGTTATTCCTGTCTCCATTGGGATTGTCAGAAAGATTTAAATCAGCAAGAATAGTTAGAATACTTACAATTTGTGCTTTACTCCCTAGTTGTTCAGTAAGACATTTGTCTCTTTCTGTGTGCTATTCAAATAATTGCAAGTAGCATCCCAGAAAAAAGAAGCATTAAATATACAATCTGGAAATATGATCATGTTACAGACCTAATTTAAATGGTCCATTTTGAACAGAATTGATCAGGATTAGTTTGGGATCCCTCCTTATGTTCTAATGTGTTATATATTGAATCCTTCAGTTCCTTGTACTATATATTTCTTTAAGGTGATTTTTCAGTGCTTGGTTTTTTAATGTTTTTGGCTGTGGTAAGAAAATGCTGCTGATGCACAGATTAGCAGAGCTCACTTACTCAGTCTTAGTTTTAGACTCAGCGGAGGTGTGGCTGAATGCCTAAGTGCTGAGCTATTGGCTTTCCAGAAGCAATTCCTTAAGCACTGTGTGTACATTGTGTGTATGGTATATAAGTTTTGTGAGGCATATATATGTGTGTGTGTGTGTTTGGTTTTAAAACAATGCGGAAGAAAAAGTATTTCCAGAACTTCAGCTGATTTTTGTTTTACTTGATGAAACCTATACTTTTCTGTAGATAAGTTTTCTTTCTACATCAGCTTTTTTCTGTGGTATTTTGTGTTTGTTCTGGTTATAGAGATTTTTTTGTTATTATTTCTGACTCATATTTTGACTTTCAGGAACATTTTCTGTTGATTTTGGCTTCTAATCTATATTAAAGTGCTTTAGTATTTTGCAGATTCTTACTTCCACACCTATTTTAATGTTCTGCAAGTGATAAAATAGAAGCAGAATAAATATATAAATTAACAAACTTGATATTCATTCTTTTCTGCACTTTAAAGTCTAAAAGAACAATATACATGTAACAAGAATTTGTAAGTAACCTAAAAGTATCTACCAGAGTTCTTGCTTTCTTTACACAGGAGTGTAAAGAACTTTACTTTCTTTACTCCCCTTTACCCTGGAGTGTTTTGTTGCTAACAAAGCACTAACAAGAACCTCATCTCTTAATTGATTTGGGAAACCTTTGTCAGAATAAGCCAAATAAACCAAAACTACTTTGTGACTTTGGGAAGACTCTTCTGAGGTCACCAAGGTGAAGATAATTAAAGATACATGAGGGCCTGTAGCTTTTGACAGCAGGCCAGCAACCAAGACAAAAGTTGTCAACTTGGTAATGGAAGATTATTATTCATTTGATCAGGCTTTTAAATTCAACTGTTTCTTTAACAATTAAAGGAACAGAGCTGTTTTTCAGCATATATAAGCTTGTGTTGATTAGTTTGAGTGTTTTCTCACTGAAGAGGGGGAGCAGACATTTAGTTTTAAGGTATGCAGCTCCCTTACAACTTGTGATGCACTAATTAGTGTGTTTCATTTTACCTATTTATGAACACTTATAATTTTCTATTAGTCATCATTAGAATGCTGCATTCAGTTTTTAATTATGTTGTGTAGTTTCATTTATCCAAGCTGCACACTTTCTGCCATTTCTTAAAGAAGTACAATATATTAGCATATTTTTAATTTGTTTCTCTTTCATGTGCTGCTACTCAGTATATTTGTAACTTTCAAAGAGAGAAAGGTAGTTGATAAAAGTTTTCTCTTTGATTTTTAAACTTTTTGCAGTGCTTATCACATGGCTAAAACTGATTTGTTGTCATTTAACGTTTGGGCAAATTTCATTTAAGTAGAAATTGAAACATAAAGATTTCCTTTAAAGAAAATAGTATAAAAGTTTCAAATCAGGCAATGCTTGACACACTAGGTGTAAAAGTCTCAGACAAAAGTCTTACCTTTAAGTTTTATTAACCAAATGCAACACAATCCACTTTCAATCTAGGCACAGTGATCACTTTCAAAGATTTGTGTTTTTCACAGCTTCCAAGCACTGATTCCTGTCCCACAGCAAACCTGGGAGTACATTTGTTCCTGTTTCCTTTGCTGCTTCTGTTTTTCTGCTTAGCCTGACTGCATTTCTTCTACATAGAAAGAGCAAGGAAATTCTCTTTACTTCTGCTACATAAGGCTTTGTATAGAGAGCTTGGGTAACACAGTTTGTATTCTATCAAAATTGGCTGTAGAACCCTACTCCTGAACCCTCAATAATATATGCAGATACATATACTTATATATATTTATATTTATATTTTTATATATATATGAAACATTCTTATCTGGAAATATTTTTAGAAAATACCATTTTATAAATGTATTTGGGAGATATCATCCCAAACTTCTTTGAACTTTTATTAATATTACCAGGATAATTTGTACACTTCAATAAATAAATTGCCCATGGTAATTACATTCATGGAATTGTTTTGTACATTGATAAGAATAATGTGATTTGAAATATTTCACATATATCATGTGAATTGATTTTGCGTGAAGGAGAAAAAATGCAATTCAGATATCTTCATGAATAAAGAAAGCAGTGAATAATAGTACTTAAAATTTTCAAGTTTATATCAAAGATATAAAACCTGAAGTTTCAGGTGTAGATAGTAAAAATTTATTGGTTTTGTTACTTATATGCTAGACTTAGTATCTCACATGATTTTACATTTTAACAAACCTTTACACTGTTTGAAGATAGGAAAGTTAAATGCCCCGGTTCAGTTGCTTTATCTAAGTAAAATGAGTTGCAGCCACATAAAGCAGTGTTTTATACTTAGCATATTTGGCAAAAGTTTAGAAAAATAATAGGAATCAAATATTTTTCATATATAGTTACTTGTTAATTAGTTAAACAAGTTATTAGTAAATGGGATCATTCCACTGACTATAATTCATATTTGTGGAATTTAGACTTTTGTTCTTCCTAGAGGTTTTGTTAGTTTGTGTATCAGTTTTCATCTCAGTGCTGTCTGAAAAGGATGAGTGACATCTGGGTTAGCTGGAACTTTAAATCTCGGGTGTCTTACCAGATTTTATCATCTTTATCCTGATAGCAAGATGAAAAAAAAGATAGCAAACGTCTCTGCTTGAATCAGCTACCATAATTTTATTTGTAACCTGCTGCAATACCTTTGCACAAGAATAATTCAGTAATGATCATAATGTTTTCAATGGTAATCAGGCAACCATGTTTTCTAGGAATGCTTATGCAGCTATAATTCAATAAATGGTTTCTAATATTTCAAATGATGAATACTTGACAATCTTACATTACGTTTAAGGATGTAAATATTGAAAGACTTTTCACAGCTTGAAATGCAATGTGTGAGCAGAACTAATTAGAATGCATGTTGCATATAACTTAAATTTTAATGACATCATTGATAAAAGTTGTGTACCTTAAGATTTAAAATTATTGTATTTCTCAGCTGTAAGGAAATAGCTGCTCTGAAGTGAAACCTGTAGGAATCCAGTCATTAACTTAGCAGGGCAAAGATCAGAAGGTTAGTGGATAAGATAGTTGAGCTGTGTATCACTTGTTGACAAAAGCTGACTTTTTGGACAATGATTCAACTTGGCATAATAGTGCAAGGGTTTCCCTTTCATGATAAAAGTTAGACTGTACTTAATTTGCTATTTATTTATTTCTAAATAGCACTAGAAACACTTCAAAGGAAAGAGAAATGTAGCAACAGATAGAGTTTATAGGAGAATAGAATAGCAAAAAATGTGGATTCATTGCCCAGGGAATCCCGAAGTACCAAAACATCTAAACACCACAAACATGGGTGGACTTGCTTTTCTTCTTAAAAAGGGTCAGAATGATGTAATGGTTCAGGTTTTTCTATGTGATACCGACTAATTATAAAAGTAACTATAATTTTGATAACATTTTTCCTTATTTGATAGCTGATCCTTGTAATTTTGAAGAAAATGAGGGAGCCCAGCCACTCCACTGAGCAAAATAGCAGTTTAAACTGTAGTTGTTTCAGAAACACTGACTATGCCTGCTACAATGGCAGGTGGGTAAAAACAAAAGACCTTGTATTTCTTAAAGCTCTTTGAGACTCATGTCCATTACTGGGATTCTAGGGTAACAGGCAGTAATCAAAACAGAATGCAAAACCCCCATAAAACCCAGACCAAAAAACTCACCCCAACAAGCATCAAATGTCGAACTTCATATGAGGAATATTAAATGTTGTCTGCCATGGGTAAAAAACCCTGCAGAACACAATTATTTGGTGCATTTTCAATCTTTTTATTGCTTCATAAATGCTGGAGAAATGCTGTATGTTGAAAGGAACATACAGAGAGCAATTTTTTTTTTTAAATTCCCTGATGTTGTTTGCAAGAACAATTACTTTGAAATGCTCTTTTTCCTTTTCAGAGTGTCAGAATTTGGATCAAAACTTTTATTTTAAAAGTTATTTTGTCTGATACTTCATGTTGTTGGCACTTACAAGTTTAGCCTACCTAAACTAGATTTCAAGGACAGAAGATAATTCTCTCCATGTTATTCATTCTTTGACTGTGATTATGGCTTCTTCAACACAAAATAAAAGTATGAAATGGTGAGGCATTCCCCAGCCATAGTTAACTGCCTGTTTCAGTTATACATTCCTTCAAGGACCATTACTCCAAAATTAACTGTGTTGAAGGCATGGACTGTGAATTTGGGCATAGCCTTAGGCAAAAGTCTTTCTTGTGGCCATGGTGACTGTCTCTGATCTATGGTAGCTGTAACATAGTATTTCTCCATCTACTAACCATTATTTTAATCGCTGCCTGAGGACTCAAGTAATTTTCAGCTCAAACTTGCTAACCTCCTTTGAAAACGGTAACAAATGGGGAATACCCTCAAAATCACTTTGAGATATAAGGCTTTGATCTGTTTGTAAAGGAGTGTTCTGTTTCTCTGAAATCCCTTGTGAAGGCCAAATAGACTTGCAGACCAAGCTAACATACCTTCCTGTATCTATACCTCTGTTTGCTCAGCAGGGACATATGTATTCTAAATAAGCTAGAATTGTTTACCCAATAGCTCAGCTTTCACTGTTTTTCCTTTATATCATAAGCTGGTGAAAGTTCAGAAGCCATAACAGATCATCACCTCTTAGAGTAAATAATAAAAACTGCTGAGGGCTCACAAAAGATGAGGGAATGTTCTTTTCCACAAATCTCTTGCCTGATTTGGAATAATGTTGTCTAGTGTACAGACAAATACAGCTGTAGTTGTATTTGGTGTAAAAACTTCACCCACGGGCACTAATTGAAAACTGTGGTGCACAGCCCAGAATTACTACATTTAGCTGCAAACTGCATTTAGGCAGCTACTGGGCTCACTGTTCTGCAGGACTGGCTCATACAAAATAGCTGAGAAATGTCATTTGAACAGAAAGTTGTCTACAATAAAGACAGCTATTGGAAATATTCTGGTTACAAGAGTAAAATAATGTGATGGATGAATGAGGGATTACTACTATGTAAGATGCATCATTTAAAGTGTAACTTGGAATAAAGAAGGCTGTACACTGCTTAGTATGATATACTTTTGCCTGGGTTTCATTACAAGTTCTTGAAATTAAAATATACTGAGTCTTGTAAAATAAGGTAGTTACTGAGAAATTTTTTAAATCATTGACTGCTTTTCTGAGTCACTGATTTACTTCAACTTTTTATTATACTAGCAATGTACAAAAGCAGAGATTAAAGCAAATAAAAGAGAAGTTGCATAACAAGAGAAGGGTGTAAACAAGTTGAATACACCCATATCTGTATTACAGAGAGATTATTTTCTTCTATAGTGATTCAGAAGATTAGGGTTCGGAAATGATTAAATATTTATTATCTGTAAAAAAAAAAAAAAATACCACCTCTGAAGGGCTTTGATCCGCATGCACAAAGCACACAAGAAAGGATTTACCTATAAAAAGGAAATCATCATTCCAAGCAAAAGCTGCTTTCTGAACTGTGCTAACTCAAAATTATTTCCAGCTCTTTTCTTTCACTAGACACTCACTGTTCCTTTTTATCTTAGAATCACAGCCTAGTTTGGGTTGGAGGGGACCTTAAAGCCCATCCAGTTCCAACCCCCCTGCCATCAGCAGGGACACCTTCCACTAGACCAGGTTGCTCAAAGCCTCATCCAACCTGGTCTTGAACACTTCCAGGGAGGGGGCATCCACAGCTTCTCTGGGCAACCTGGGCCAGTGTCTCACCACCCTCACAGTGAAGAATTTCTTCCTAATATCTAATCTAAAATTATTGACAAATGTTCTTGTAAGCCAATTAATACCATCTAAGACTGTTTTGTAACATGAGTCTGAGTAACGAGTGATCATAAAGAATTTTATGCCTGGTAATTTTTTAAGAAGCAGTAGTAGGTAATACTCTGTTGACTACAAGCCTAACACAAGGAAACAGATTTGTTTGGGTTTTATTTACATCTGTAAAATATAGCAGAGATACTCAGCATGCCAGATTTTTGTTTAAATATAGAACAAAAAGGTCATACACAAGAGCAGGATCTGAAAATTTGTAACAATCAAAAGTGAGAGATCCAAGTATCCTGTAAAAATTTTATCCTGTGGTTAATGAAAACAACTCATGGGATATTAACTCACAAGAAATAGGGATTGTTGCTAAACCATTTGTGAATTGTATCGGCAAAACCCTGACATCCAGCAGGCTTTCATAAAGATGTAATAAAGCAGGGCTTTATCATGTGTAGTAGTTACTTGGGAAAACAAATGCCATCGATCCAGATGTCCCCTCACTTTCCTCCTCCTTTCTCTAGCTTTTATTACTAAGGTTGATGTCATATGGCATGGGATATTCCTTTGGATATTTGGGGTCAACTATCCTGCCTATGTCCCCTTCCAACTTCTCATGTACCCCCAGCCTACTTGCTGGTGGGGCAGTGTGAGAAACAGAAACAGCTTTGACACTGTGTAAGCACTGCTCAGCAACAGTTGAAGCATCCCTGTGTTATCAATGCTGTTTTGGTCACAAATCCAAAATATAGCCCCATGGCAGCCACTATGAAGAAAACTGATTGGCTATCCTAGAAAAAACACTATACATATGGAAATGTGATTGAAACTATAATTTTTAAAACTAAGTATAAATATGTGAAATTCTGTTTGTATTCTAAATATATTAATGTTATTTCTAGAAGAATTTCTTACACTGTATATGCACTTTTTTTCAAAATTTGAAAATAAGATATTAATTTTTGAGTTTTTACAGTTTACTAAAATAAGCATCTCTTATTAACTCTTTGGGGATGTTCAGGAAGGACAAGGCTGCTGCTGTACATGCCAGTACTCTAATATTGTCAAGCCTTTTGGTTTTCTTCTTCATTTGTAAATTGATAAGATATTGATAGTAGATCTTATGCTAAAAGCACCATATGGTAAGATAGTTTTGATCTCTCTCATATAAATTTCTAAACATACATATATATATAATGATAATATAAAACCATGAGAATTTAATCCTCTCAGGTTTTATTTATATCTCTGGAATATGCCAGTGCAACTACTGCACATATTGGGGTCATCAGTAGTGCTGTAGGTGGGATAAGCAGTAGCACTTTTAAAATTATGCAAATAGCTTACAAATCAGAGAGATGTTTCTTTTCAAATGACTCTCCCTTAGATAACTAAGCTGAGAAAACAGATCTTGGCTTTCCAAAAATCTGAATGGATTTTGGAAGTGTAAGGCCCTCTTAAAAAAAAAAATGTCCGTGAATGCTAGGTTGAACTGATACTGCAGAATGTTATGCTTCAAAGTATCTTCTTAAATTCATCTTTTGTTTGAAAAAGAAATATGGTTGCATATTATTTGACAAAAATACTAGCTGTTCAACTCTGTACCTGTTGTGATAGAGTACTTTATCTAAAAGTGGGAAGGAACTTGGCGAAATAATCAGTTACTGAATTATTTTAATATTTTTTTCTTCTTACCCCAAGCTCATCTTTGGTTATCTCAGGGTGTTGGTATTCACTGTCACATTCAAGAATAAGCATAAATCATTGGCAATGATATTTTGGACAGTATTAAAGTAACTTCTCTTCAAACAGAAAACTCTTCAGTGTGACATCAGTCATCCAAAAAGTCCCAGACGCATGCAAATGAATGCAAAATCTCTAGCTAATTTTTGTTAGTAAAACAATTTGGAACAGCATTCTCTGCGTGGGAAGATGCCAGTTTGTGAAATACTGTGATGAACTATTAGACTGAGTTGTTCCATAAGGAACAATGGAGGAAGTGATTCAAGATTTTGTAAATAATGTTGAGGTTTAATTACTTCCTTACAATATGTTATTGTCAGTATTTCCAGACTAGTATTCATTTTTCTCTTTTAAACTCAGTCCATTAGATGTTTTTAATAGTATATGATATGGCTTGGAATTTAGTTTTAATTTATAGGCATATAGTTAAAAGATTTTTATGTCCTTCCTAATGGTTAAAGGAAAAAAAAAAAGAGTATTGCTTTGATGTATGGCAGTATCATCTACAGCTTAATTGCATGGAACTGACTGTGCTCATTATGTATAATTCTGTTTCCAGATAGCAATAAGGTACAAGCTTATTGCATTTCTCATGTAGTTTTTTAAGGTTTCAGATTTATTTCTATTTTGTCCTCTTAAAGTGTATTGATATTTTACTTAAATTGCTTTTATTTTTAGTGGATTTTAACTAATATTTCAGTGGATCCTATCTATGCCTGCTTTTGAAACTCTGCCATTTTTATCTATGCAAAAATAATTTATGGATTAGTGGGACTATGTATAAGGTAACCAGCGACATGACAATGTCTAGACCTTTGAAACTGAGTGTTGCTTGTGTTTGGGGCTGGCTTTTTGCTTGACACCCATAGTTCTTTTGTTTTTTTCTCCTCTTGTTTTTGATAGTACATTTTGTGTGGGTAGCAACTTTGTTTTTCTTTCAGGAGGTGCAGGTACTCCTTTTTCATTATCTCAGATGCACCTTTTCAAAAGTATTGCTTTCACTGATATATTTTTGCCTGAAACTATGGAGACAGCCTGCATCCAGGTTGGATGAGGCTTTGAGCAGCTCATGGCAGCGAGGATTGGAACTAGATGATCTTTAAGGTCCCTTCCAACTCAAATCATTCTGTGAATTGCTATCTAAGGAGGAGACACTGTAAGCACTCTTATTCTGTTGAGTCATTGCCTCCTTTTACTTTCAAGATGGCAGCATTTTAAATTGGACTCCTTGTTTGAGGAACTTTCTGAAATCAAACCAGGAACAACAGCTGAATTGCAAGAAACTGAAAAATTATTCTGATAATCTGTTTGTTTTCCAAATGTACACAATCAACAATTTGAAAATTGTTTTTTTATATACCCATAAGTATGAAAGTATCTGTACCTTTGCAAAGAAACAATTTTCTCATAGTTTTAAAATAACATGGAACACTTTTCAAAATTAAAGTAATAAATTCTCAGATGTGAGTAGCTTACTCAAGCAATGAAAAAATAATAAGGCTTTTTTCCTCTAAATGAGCTGTTGAAATGGTGATATTGATATTAGTGCAGGAATCATTTTATTCCTAACATCATTATGAGTATTGACTGGTTGACACACTGATGATGGCTCTGGTTTCAGGGATGGGTTGCTGATTTAACAATTGGCATATGTTTTTATGGTAGTACTTTCCTTTAAACAATAGAAATGCTCTATCTGATTAAGAAATTTGTTGTTGTAGTTCATAAACTCATAAATAAAATATTATGCAAAATTGATGCTACAGTAATTCTTTATGAACATTATTTCAAAGGAAGATTTTTGGATATTAATTCAATCAGCTTCAGTAATACATTAAAAAATAGTGCTTTTTTTATTGCGTTGCCATTTTAGCCCAAGCAACTGAAATTCATATGCTGTATGTGGATAGGCAGTGATTCTTTGCTTATTGACTCATTTTTTTTAGAAAACTGAACTTTGCTTTCTTTTCTGTGCATTTTATCTGTGTTTTGAAGTAGCTGGACATCCTGAACTTAAAAAAACTTACAACTTCGAAACAAAACTGTAAGCTGTGCAACTTCAGACAACATCCTGGAGTTTAGCAGGAAAGCAAGTTTGATGATATTCATTTAGCTGAAAGATAAACTAAAGCCTGTTTCCTCCAGTTGCAGCTTTTGCTATTGAGCAGTTACTGACAAAATACTTAGTGTCCTAGGTCATAAGAGCACACTAGCGGATAAGTTTTATCTTTCTTTCCTTTCTTACATGGGAGAGCTAGGAATAGTTGTGGCCACACTTCAAAAGGTCATCTTTCCCCTCTCATTTTACTTTATCTCCACTACAGTACTGAAAATGACCTTTCCTGAAAACAGAATTGCCATTTCTGGGATTACATCATCATCAGAAATATATCTAGATGAAATGGTAATTGTTTTATTGTGATGTTTCTCAGAATACAGTGCACATAAAAAATGGAAGCCATTGCTGTGTTTCTAAATTGGAATCTCATAATTAGTTTATTGGAGTATCCTGTAGTTAGCAGTGAACTTTGGATCCCTGCCTTAATCGCCTAAGTTGATTAAGTTGATCAAATCGACACTTTGATATGTGTGTTAATTTATTGGTGTTGCTCAGTAACGTGCAAAGTAATCCTTCACTTTGGTAATGAAAGAGTTCTGACCTGTTACCCAGTGTGTGGTTGGGGGTTGTGGAACTTTGTGTTGCTCAGAAAAATGGTTGGAAGTTTCCTGTTACAACATTTCCCCCAGTTTAGAGACATGCCAAGTCATTCACCTACTTACTGAATGTACTGAAAGTTGGAGTCTTTCTTTCTAAAACACACTGAACCCTTAGCACCATGGCTTGTCTTTCTTTAGTAAGCTTCTAAAGCTTCCTGATGGTGAATATCAGCCTAAGAGAACTGGAGAAGGAGAATAAGTTGTATTTATCAGTTTGTTTAGAGATTTCCAGTAGGGTATTGACAAGAGGGAAGATTGTAACTTATGGTCACATGAAGAAAGAATGAGATTTAGAGGAATAATTCTGTCAGTTGTGAGCAAAAATGTCTCAGTCTCATCAGGATGTCTTATGTCTCAGTCTCATCAGGATGTCTTATGATAGTAGCCTTTATGTGGTTTGTGGATGAGACACAAGTAGGAGTATATGTGTGAAACAGTAGAACAGTCATACTGAGGTAAAATAAAATATCATTTCTTCTACCCAAATATTATTTTTCTTAATTATATTTTATATTTTTAGTGGTTTTTCTGTGAACTTACTGCTTTCCAAATCAGTGCTTTTCCAACCAATCACCAGTGCTGGAGTGCAGGTCATGGCTTTGGATGTTTCTCATACTCTTGCATACAGCTGCTCCTTAAGTTATGTCCAGCTGAGGACAGATAAAGAGAATTAAATGTGCTTCCTAAACAGTTTTGCAGGAGGCAAATTAAGTCTTTTTTTTTTTTTTTTTCTATAGATGTAACATTTCCACAGCTCTTTCAAAAACTAAGTACTTATTTCCCAATAGTTTTTGCTATAAAAGTTGTAACACCTAATTAAATATGTTTTCCTTGATTCTTTTGGATGGAGTGAGAGTCAGAACCCCTTATGGAAACACCTGGGAGAGTAGAAATTTATCACAAGGAATCTGCTCCTGGCAAAGATTTCCAAAACCTCTGCAATTATTTTCTCTTTTAGAACAGCTACTGCACACGTTAAAGTGGTTGAAAGTGTTAATGGCGTTGTCTCATGGTATTGTTCAGGCTAGCCAAATACAACGTTTTGTAAGAGAGCAGTTTGTGCCCAGGCATGTCTGAATCAGGGCCTTAAAGCCTTGTAAGTTTTCCACTACCCTGTAATCTGTAGCTGTCTGCTTTAAGTTACTCTATTTGTAGGAGGAACCCCCTTGGAGTTCTGCTGCTATTCATACAAATTCATTAGGAATTTGAGTAGTGCAGTGTCTGACTTTCAGCTGTTTAAAGTGTTTAATCCAGAAAATCAGAGTTAAAAAAAAAATGAAGAAAAAAAATTGAATATATAATCTTCTTTTTGAAGAAATTACCTTTCTATTTCTTAAATTCTGTCACTTTCCCTACTTCATGTCATTTTTACACTGAAAGTAATAATTTAAAATGCACTAATTTTATGTACATACCCTAGCTGTCTCTGACTACTTGTAGAAATTCAAATGAGAATGCCCTGTGTAGAATGCTTTTGTGTTGGTATGCAGAAAAGCTACCAGAGAAATGTCAGAGTGTATTCACCTGACAGCAGAATTTCTCACCTTATGCTTGACATTAGAACATGTTGTCCAAGTGAAAGTATCTTAATGTGTTTACCAGTAATCATCCCTACAGGTATAGTATGGTAATTTAACATCCAGAACAAGGGGACATACATTTTGGGCTATTTTTTCTGGATAAATTTTTTGTTTTCTCATTATTTGTTGAAGCCCTTTTTATGAGAAGTGTGTGATAAAAAGGCTAAATTAAAACTATTATTTTGTGGACTTTTGAGTTTACAAACCTGTCTTTCCCTTTTATCTGTTCTAAGAATTAGATATTTCTTAGAGAATCACAGCCCACCTCCTGAGTATCTGCCTATATTTGTAAATGATATTGAATAAATTAATGAGTATACATGGTTATAGTAGCAGGCTGAGAAGAATAAGAAGTAATTTCTTGTTATCCTAAAGTTTTTCATTCCTTTTTATCTTTGTGTATTTTGCAAATAGAGAAGTGGAAAATTGTAATGTAGAGTGAATGGATTGAGTGAATTCAGACTGCAGATGTTTTTGTTCTGAAATGTTGGACACTTTGAGTTTTGCAAATGGTAAAGGAGTTCATTTTCCACCTTTAAATATGTAGTTATTATACTTGATTATGTGTTAGATCTGATTTATTGTGCTTTTATTGCACTCTGAAGAGATTTGATTTGTATTTTAAGATCCTTAAATGTACTTTAGAATACATTAGAAGAGGAAAGACTGTTTGTAAGGTATTGAATTTGCTGAAAATAGTGTGGGTGGTAAGTAAGGTAGTGTATTCAATATACATATAAAGACTAAATTGGAGCTCTATGTATCTCATTTATTCAGAGCCAAATATACTTGAAAATTATATTAGCAAAGCATCCAAGCCCCAAATGTGCATGAAACTTTTTCAAGCTTCATTTCCATAATACAGCTTCAGGTTAGCTAAATTCCGAAGCAGAGAAAGTCAGAATTTTCATGTGGCTGCTCTTGTTTTCTGTCTTTTTCCATCATGCATTGTATTTACACAACTGAAAATGTATGTTTGCACATATGTGTAACTGCATTTATAACACAGATATGATAGACATAATTAAACTGCTTTATTATTTATAGTATTTCAGTGACAGATATGGTACTTGCATCTCACTAGATGCTAGAGCAGGAAAAAAAAGCATCAGGTTTTTTGTTTTTCACCATCTTTACCTGGGAAGGTCCTTACTGTTTCAGTAGAATTGGAAATAGCTGTATGGGTCACCCTGAAAGAGGGAAGCTGAAACCATCTCAGAATATGCTTTTTCAGAATACCTCATATGTGGAATTTGATGGCATAAGGGGTGATGACTTTCTTCTGTCTTCAGTTAACCTTAAAGTAACAAGGCATGGAGCATAACCCAAAGCACATTGTATGGTTTGACTTTCAGTTATGGTCCTTTACCAGTCATTTTGGTGTGATATGTGATCTCATCTAAAGTCATTAGTAGTCTCAGAGTTCTTGAAGGATTTGCTTCAAGGATTTCTATGCTGTTTCTAGCTCTTGTGTACCTTAAGGACTTATTACAAACGTTTATGTTAACTTAAGATGGCCATACACATCTCTCTCAACTGTTAATCAGGAACATCTGTATTCAGGTATTTAGGGAGATAATTTTGGTTGATGAGATCCATTTATTAAGCACTATGAGGGTTTTAACAGTAATTACGCTCTTCATGATAATGTACTGTTCTCCAAGTAAAAATAGAACATTCAGGTTTGGTTGATGTTTAAATAATTTCATTATCAAGAAGAATAATAGGATTGACATTGACAACTTCCCTAAGTACTGTACTTGACAGAAAGCCAATGCTAATTAGAATTACAAATTTGTTAAAATATTACACTGTTTGTAACTAGCATAACATGCCTCAGTTGAAACAGTTTGAGTAACTACTAGGTTGCTGTTTAAATTTTGTATTTATAAGGAAAGGGGAATTCTCTGTCCTTTTTAAAATTTGAATTAAATTATTATCCTGAAACAGCATATTTCAGACAGGGACTCTTGTTATGTGTGTAAGAATTTCAAGTGAAGAGAATTTTATTTAAAAAATTAATTATTTTGTTAAGAAATTTGCTATACTATTAACTATCTATTTCTAAGTTAAAATGAAATAGGAGTAGCACAAACTTACAGCTATACCCTTAGTTCCCAGAACTGCCCCATAAAACTTTGGTATTAAGTGCTTGAGCTGTTCCTTCAAAATCTCTCCTAGCTAAATTCTATAATTGAGGGAAAAAGAAGATACTAGTAATCTTTAGCATGTGCTCTCTAGGGAGCTGTTGGAAATGTTCCTAATCTCTTTTTTAATGCCACTAGTTTTACAAGGAACTAAGAAAGGATGAGGGACTGAAATTTCCTCTTCCCATCTGAAAATAACATCAGAAAATGCAATACTTGCCAAAAAAAAGTGTTTAATTTGTACGTGTGCATCTCCAGGGGAACTGTGCAATCACACTGATTTCAGTGTCACTACTTAGATTTGTTACTATTTAGAATGTTGATCAAAAGGGCTGATACTTAGACTTCTTAATATTTGTCTGCTTGTGGAGGAAGTAATAGGAAGGAAAAGAAATCCAGACTGGCTCATGTATCAATAAATACTACTTTAGATTTTTAGATCTAATTAATAGTAGCAACATTTAATTCAGGTATACTGGTAGTGGTCAAAATCACTTGCAGCTCCTGCAAAAGTTATGTTCAGGTTGTGAATTTTTATAGACAGCATGTCACATCCAAAAATGTAGTTGAGTCTACTCTAGAGATGCAGGTCCAGATTAAATTCTGACATAAATTGTTCCTGGAAGAGAGCATTTTGTGTCTGAATGAAGATGCGGTGTCTAGCAGTGAAAGTTCCTGAGTTGCAAATTAGTGGACTGAAAAGTGCCATTGCCTGCTTCCAACGTTCTCATAGGGAACTCTGGCAGTGTTTGGGGCTGGACAGTAGTTCAGTTTAGTCCAAACCTGGTACATGGCTCTTGCATCATCTGGTCACAGAAACAAACTTCAGCTTTCAGTGACAACTGAGCTTTTTGTCTGTGTTCCTCTTTCATCAGGGTGGATAGATAACCTTTGCTGGCTTTCTACATTGTGTAGTTGTATGGGACAACATGTATGCTCTGTCTTCCTTTTTCTCACTTCCTCCATATTTCTGCTGCAACACACAATGCACATATTTAGTATCTCCTGGAAGGAGTAATGAAGTATCTTTGTATCCTGTCATTACCCTTCCTAGTAGTGGTAATAGTTGAGAGCTGACTTCTTTAGCATCAGTATGTGTGTGACATAACTGGTGTCATTTTCTGTTGTTGATTGGGTTATTACTTGTCTTTTTTATTTTTCTTTCAGTTTATAATTCTGATTGCAGTGAGACAGAAAGAGACAATGGGAGGGAAGAAAGAAACCCAGAATAAACTACTAGAGAGTGTAGCTTGATCAAAGACTTCTGAATACACATAAAGCATTTTTCTTTACTGAGTAAAAGGAGCCAATTCCTTTTTTTAATATTTCACATTAGTTTTATTTTCATAGCCATTCCAATGCAAATAATATTTTTACTGATCTACTACTCCAGCAGAGTAATGAACGCTCTGATGATACCTGCAAGTTTCATTATTTTTTCAGTGGATAATTCGAATTAACTGTGTATGGTAACACATGTTTTGCCTTTCTCTGTCATTAAGCATATGCTTTGCCTCTGACTAAGAGAAGTATGTTTTACAGTAGCTATAAAAACAAGCATTGAGCTGGTGATAGCTCCTATAATAATGCAAGGTAATTAATTTTCTTTGAAATTCAACGAGGAACCTCTTCATATTCCACTAGGATGCCCTTCTCGGCTTGTACTGGTAGCTTTTTCAGAAATCCCAAAGAATTCCTGTGAAAAATTTTAATCTGTAGCCTGGCTCTTCTAAACCAAAATCAACTAAAGGGAACAATCAGGCAGCATTAGTAAGTAAAAATAACTCTGTACTTAGTCTTACATTGCCAGCCTTTCACAGAATACTCAGGAAATAAATGCATCTCTCAGATCCTGATGCAGTTAAATTCAACATTAAGCCTTTTTACTAAATTCTTCTATACTTTTACAAAACAAGGGATACATTCTTTCCTCAGCTCAATAAACTTCAGTGGAGCTGAAAATTGGTTCAGCTCCATTTATCTCAATAAAATTACACTTATTTACCCTAGCAGACTTCAATGAGTATGGCTAAGATACACTTTTACCCACGATAGATTGCTGCTTATCTTCGTTTGTGTCCGTAGTATATTTAAAAGAAAACAAATACATGGTCAAGAATGGGATGTCAATAATACAAAGTAGTTAAAATATCTGCTTAACACTGTTTATTCTAGCATATGTACTTAAAGCAAATGGCATTGGAGATGTTTGTCAGAAGCAATAATCAGTGCATACAGGAAGTTAATTACTTGCAGTGAAGCTATTTTTATTGTAAATTGTAAATTTGAGATGTCAGAGAAAATCAACTGTAATAGATATTGAGCCTTAAAACTGTTAGCTGGCTGTGTAATAAATTTCTATGTATTCACGCCTAAACCAAGCCATTGGTTTGCATTGTGTTTTTGCTTACTTTAAGTGTTTCATGGAGTACCCTTACTGTTACATGTGTGTCAAGAAACTACACATGTAGTTGCTGTACTAGATTCCAGTAATACTGCCTTTTCAACATTAGATGTCTGCATTCTGTGAATCATTAGTTCAAAACAGCTTTTCATAGTGATAGTCAAGTAGCAATTATTCAAACAAGTAAAAATCGTTCAAAGAAATTTTATATTATGATGAGCTTTCTACTTATTTTATCTTCACTACTACTGTTTTTAAAATGGTGCAAAGTATTCTATCTTTAATTGGAAAATATTTGCTTATAATATTATAGAAAAGAAACAAGAAGTGTCTGTTCTGCCATTTTGTAAATTGTCTGTTGTTAAAAGACAATTGTAGAGAAAGAAATGACTAGAAAGGTCATTTGGAATTTGTGAACACTTTCATTCATCTAGAAATAAATTAAAATGGTGACAAATGTCAGAAAGTTAGCAGTATTTGGTTTTAATATTCTACTTGAGCAGATCTCCTCCAAAAATGCAATGGTCAGTAGATAAGTATGTTGTACTAGGTTTAAAAATGAAGAATATGAAAATTGACATTATTAGTGGCATAGCTTATATTCTCTTAATAACTTTAGCATGTTTTACAAGTTTAAAAACAAAGCAAAAAGATATATATACACACATAAACACTTAAGGATGCATTAAAAGAGAGATTTTTATTAGGTTGGCTTATTGTTGCTTAAAGAATATACTACCATGAACTATTCTTTTTGTTTGTATATTATAATTTACTTCAACAAATGAGTATGCAGCTACGCAGAGGACTGCATATACAGCCAAACAGCATATGATTTATTTTTTTCTTCGGTATTTGAATTAACAACCAAATGTTTAGATATACTAAACAACATGATAAAGCATTACACTGTATATGAATGTTACTGGAGGAAGAATGATAAATTAATATTAATTGGTGTATTAGCATACATAGGAAACGTGGAGTGATGGTCATCAAGGGAGGAGAGACTGAATTTAGGCAGAGCAGTGATCTGAAATGCTCACCATTCTGCATGGTAGCTGTGGTGTAGATACAGCCCCTTTCCCTGTCCCACTTGTCATGTTCATTTAGTCCTCTTTTTGACATATTTCTTCATTAAATATCTTTTTAATGATATGTGCATTTTGCACTTCACTTAGGAGTTTTGGATATCCGCCACTGTGTTCTAATCTCTAAGTAAATTAATCTCTATGCAGTAACAAATTTCATTTTATAGCCCATTAGAAATCATTTGCAAGACTAATGCAAAAGAATAAATAAGGATACACAGATGCACAAAATATTTGACAAAAACCCAATTTGTTTCTTCACTTCCAAGCCTGCAAAATCCTCTTTGACTTCACAACCAGTTAGTATGCGTTGCAAGCAAAGTTCTTATGCTAAATATAAGTAGATTTCAGGTTCTGTGGTTTACAATTTGTATTTGCTGGGGAAAAAAGGGGGAAGCAATTCATATGCTTCAGCTCCGTAACTGGAAAGAAGATTAGTGTTGCTTTTTTGTTTTTTTTCACCCAGTAAAATGGATTGAGAAGTAAAAACAGTTACTCCTGTTGGTCACAATGTGGAAAGAACAAGCATTTAAGTCTGTTTGGAAGGAATAGGGACAGAGATCAAGTCCACTGTGGAGTGAAGAAAATGTACACAGTGTGAATAAAGATTTTTTTTGGGGGGGGACCAAATATTTTAACACTGATACTGCTCATTTATATGTTCAGCCACAGAAGAGAAACAGTATCTTTTGGTAAAAAAGTTTTCTATTCTACTTCATTAAAGGAGGGATTGTACTAATATGTTCTGTTAGCGTCAGGGTACGGAATAAAGTTAGTTCTGTCACAGTTTTCAGATTTAAATCATTTTCACTTCCCTTTTTTTTTTTTTTTGATAAATTTTTGGAGGATGCTGTTAAAAACCTGTCTTGTTCCTGTATTGTTTTGGACCATTAAATAATACTGAAAGATTTTATTTGATTAGGTAATAAATGAAAAAAGCAGCTATGAATATTGTTTTCTGTGGTAGAATTACATATGTCTATCTATGGAAGGCTTGCTTATGTGGATTATTTTTTTTTATGGTAGGTTCATGTTTTTGTATGGTACTAATTGATTGATGAGATTTTTTGATTTATAGACCTGTTAAACATGGATTATTCTACAGTGTAAGCAAATAAGGTTTTTGAGCTTAGTTTTGAACTAATGGCAGCAGAGTTAGAGAAACTAATCACATATTTATGGCCTAAAATACCAATGGATTCCAATATGAAATTTTGAAGAAAACGGCTTAGATGTGTGTCTTAATGAAATGAGTTGGGAAATTGAACTTATTGTGTAAACACTAGTTTACAGAGATCTGGCAAATTAAAGGAATTTAGCTTTTGAAGAGCTTGGTATGCAACAAGTGTCTCATAGGTAGTGAGAGATAGCTACATCTGATAAAGGGTTTTTTCCTGTCTGTGTTCCTCTCTCAGTTTTGAAATGCGTTCTACATATTGATTATTTTATGATTTCACTGATAACTGATATTCTACAAGCTACAAAATACAGTGTACTTGTTCTGGATAGTTTATAAAATTTGTGTAATTTCTTATAACAATAGCTTTCAGTATGCACATCTCTTTTTAATACCTGTACATCACCTTTAAGTAATGTAAACCTGCTTATACCCTTAGTTTGTCAGAGTATGCTATTCCCCTTTGCTGTCCCATTTACACTTACTTTTTGCAAAGACATAAAGTGTTTTCAATCAAAATTCAGTAGTAATATTAGAAAATACCACTGTACCTATGGAAATGGTTATAACTCAGACGTGGTATTGCTCTTATGGCTTTGTGGCTTCTACGGCTCCTCTGTTGGAAGCACACATGTATAATATCTCTCTCTCTCCTTTTAGTGTAGGGTGACACAGAAATCTCTAGCCATTGAGATAAACCATGGGATGTAGATCATATCTCACTGGAGCCTCTGGCTAGAGAGGAGAAGGATCACATGTAGTATTATAACAGTGGTTTTGTAATTGTGTTTTGGGGACATTATTATTTTTTATGAAGTGGTATTTCTTTCAAAAAGCAAATAATTTATCAGGAAAAGAATTATGCTGTTCAAAGTAGCATTTTCTGTTAAGATATTTAGAATAACTTTTAAGTGAGAATGTTTTCAACCAGCCATTAATAGTCATTGAAGTTAACAGAACTCCTGACTCCAGTGATACACAACTTCTATTGTTGACAGTAAATTATAAGAATTATTTTTCATTCATTACAATTGAATAATTGATATTCTGAAGATTGCCTGAAAATTGCAAGGGAAAATGTAAATCTTTCTATGGTTCCAAAAGAGATGGCAAGTCTTATCCTGCTGAGTGTTATTTACAACATTTAGTACCATAAAACCAGTATATACTGACTTACAGTTATTGAGGATACAGACCTGTACGTGTCAAGGATATACCTGTGGGTTTACATGATGTAACTTTATTTTAATAGTAAGATATAAACATCCACAAGATGTTTATAATGACAAATAGACACTTATCACTATTCACTCACTGCATGCTCTTTCTTGAAAAGATAATTTTTCTAGAATATTTCCAAGGGTAATTGTTAAAGAGTAATTTATCATACATTTTACATTTACCTTGGAAGAAATGATACAGCATATGGGAATGTTATAAAGGAATTATCAGTGGTAAATTTGATTTGAAATATGCTGGGTGAGTGGAATGACCTTGCAGCTAGTGGAAATAATATGCTTTCAATTTTTTTTCTTATTAGTGTAAGAAAGTTTATTCCTATTTTGACAGTTCTACTTATAGCATCTTGTTGCAGAAGCTTTCTTCTGAAATCTTAGTTAGTAAAGCTACAGCAAATCTCTGCATAAATTCTTCAGGTTTCTACAAATATCTTTCATAGAATATAGGTCCACAAAACAGGTATGATCCAACCACAAAGAAATCATTGGAAAGACTTCAGTGAAAGACTGAATTTGGACACAACCCAGTAGTTATATTAGCTCTTTCTTTCATCAGATATAGCTATTTTTGAAACAAAACCACTGTCAGTCAAATCTTTCTATCATAACTCTAAGCAATTTCATTGACTAGATCTCTTATCTTTCCTTGTAGCAAAACTCTAAAAACATTTATTAGATGTAAGCAGTGCAAAACGTTAGATATAGATTCTTATTCCTGCTCACAGTAGAAACTTAAGCAGAAATACTATTACATCAGCAAGCAATAATACTTAAGAATATTAAAGATGTAATTAAAAAGAATCAGGCAGCATCTGCTAATTGAAACTTAGGGAAAGAAAAAAGGGCCCCGCACTAGTAGCCATTTTCTTCTACTCTTTAGATATTTAATATCTTTATTATCAAAGAATACTGGGGTTTATCTGAAGGCAGATGGAACAAGAAGCATTGTTTCTTAATTACATTTTTTAATATAAAAAATGCTAAGATAACAAACGTTTTCACATGCAAAAGGATAACATTATACTGGGGTCCTGTGGGACAAATTTTAGCAATACCTATTTTGACCTTGGGCAAATAATTTAACGTTTTCAGTCATCATTTATATCATCAAATTTTTAATGCCTGTTCTGTCAGGAAAACAACCTAAGGCAGGAGATTTTTTTCACTATGTTTACGTGGTACTCAGTACAATATTGTATCACATGAGTTTGGGCCTATATGTATTACTGAAATGTGTTTAAAATTTTAATGAAATCTGAGGAGCCAAATGCGGTTCCACATGTCATGAATCTCTTTACGGTCAATGGAAACAGGCTAGGTATGAAATCTGTGCTCATCACTCCTCAAGTTTTATCAGATTTTAAAATCTGATGACTAAAGATGACTTTAGGTACCACTTCTGACCATAAGCCAGTCTAGATAGTTTTTTGTACAGATGGTAAGTTTTACCTTCACCTGTTGCTATATGAATATCACCTACACAAGAGAAACTGTTTGCCATTCAGTGGAAAAATTCTTTCCCTGCTTCTATTGTAATAATTTGAGGCTTTGAGTAGTAAAAGCACCAAACTCCAGTTCGTGAAAGCAGGGGGATCTTCATTACTTTATACCTGCTTCTTCTGACTTCAGTGGAAAAGTTTCAAAAGTTTTAAAATAATTTAATGAAAGTAGAGGTGCAATCCAAGAAACAACTAATATTTAATTATTTTTTAAAACCTTCACCAAAGAAACAAGTAGTAATTAATTGTATCAGGTCTGAAAATGCTGTAGTAGTGATAGTTGTCAAGTTTAATTTTTTTTTACCCTTCCTGATTTTTGGGTGTCAAAGAAAATCCTTTAATGTTGAGGGCCCCCTGCAGGCACCCATCTCAGGACAGAAATGTGTTCTATCTCTATCAACTATCAATAGTTGTTAACTCAGTAATTTATACTTACAGATTGCATCCTTGTTTCAATCAGATCCAAGCTGTAAGTGGTATCTGGTATGCAGACTGTATAAAATGGCAGTGGAAAGATGATTTCAGGGTAAAGTATTAGATTGTGTAATGCAGTTTTAAGTAGAGCTGAATGAGATGATGAATCCCATGACACTGATTAAATATTGGACATTATTTGGATATGTGCTTATCCGTGACTTTCTGTGGAAGCTGTGGAATCAGGCTGACTGGGAGTCCAGAAGTGCAGGAATTGCAGCAGAGATGTGCGTGGTGAGACCTCCTGCTGCATGGTGACAGATGAGGAAATCCTGGGGAATGTGTCTCTGACTCACTTCCCTGAAAAGCTACCCTGTGGTCTGGCAAATTGTAGTCCTGACAATGTGAAAAGTGTAAACTGAGTTTTCTACTAAACCTGTTAACTTTCATGTTTATTCTAGTAATTTTCAAACAAAAGTTTCTTTAGAGTCTTTGAGAAGGTTGACCTAATGCAGAAATGTTCTTGGATCTGTGATATATTTGCTTCACTTTTTAATTTATGCTATTTCACATTTAATCTTCTCCCTACATCTTCCTTTTCTCTACTGACCTTAAGACCTTGTCTGCTTACCTTGAGATAAATCTTTTTCTCACCTAACTGCTCATGTTTATGAATCGTTGCATGTTAAGTCTCCTTAGTGTATTTAGAAAGTGAAATTACTTAGCATATAACTCTAGTCCATGAAACATTAATTAAAAGCTGTAATAGTGATGGCTTTTCTGTTTTCAAGTTTAATCAAATTGGTTCCTATATCTGAAAAATACAGAGGTA
This sequence comes from Caprimulgus europaeus, assembly GCA_907165065.1. The sequence goes on along the minus strand of OU015534.1, from coordinate 25,716,159 downwards.
TCTTCTCAAAAGATTCATGGATAAAGAAATTGGGATAAATCAGAAAAGAGTGGGTGGATTATATACATTTCATGGGCCCTCTATCATACTGTCTCGGGGGTTTTTTGTTTTCTGTAGAAATATTACAGAAAAAATTGAAATAAAAATTGAATTTAAAAATTCTATCCATTTTTGAAGGTGGTATGAGTCATTTTATAGAGAAAATAAAATACTGTTACAGAAAGGATAAATCATCTATTTATGACTTTAGCCCACAATATACTGCAGTAGTATAATTTTTCTGTCTCACCCTTTTGCTTTTAGTATTTATTTCTCCTCACAATATTTATTTTGGTTGTGTCTTCTTTGTGTATTCAAAGCAGTTGGTTTATCTATGTGACTCTATTTTGAGGTTTTTTGATTTATGTTTTGGGGAGGAGTTTGTATATCATCATTTGAATATGAGGTGAATTTGATGTATTTAGTCACAAAAAAAAGGTTTTTTTCCCCTCCTTTTTTGACCTTATGTCTTTCTTCTCCATGGTCTCTTTGTAGTCTTTTTTTTTTTTCTTACCAAAATTGTAATCTTCTGGTTTAATGTTGCTGGCTAGTGATTGGTGGGGCATTGTCTGTTGATTTACTCTTTGTGTATTAGGGGAAGCAGTTCCACAAATTCTTGTGTACTTGTTGTTGCAGAACCAATGGAGGAATAGAGCAAGATCATCTAATTGTTTTTCTGATTTTCCTATCTGTCCTGTGTAAACAGTAACATTTTTATCAAAGGAATAACTTATTGACTGCCCTTTAAAGCAGAACAACGACAGGTTTGTAAGAACCAGTATTTTTGGTTGGTTTTATCATTAATAAACCTTAATTTCTAATTTCTCACTTATTCCTTTGGGTTTAAGGATATACTTAGGCATCATTGAAGACAAGTAAAATATCTGGAACATAGCAGTCATTGAAATAAATGCAAGTGTTCATATTGTACATCAAGGTGCCTATATATACATGATCACACACGCATGCAATAAATAGAAATCCAGCTAACTGCATAATAAATGCATAGACTCTGTCCAGAATGAAAGTAGGATTTAGTTAGATGAGACTGTTGGCTTATCAAACTAATTATGCCTGGAGGAGTTTTCTTACTGTAATAGATATTTTAGGCAATAACAAAGTTTTTAAAATAATATTCTTTGAGATGTTGGAGAAAATCAACTGTAATAGATATTGAGCCTTAAAACTGTTAGCTAGTGTGTAATAAATTTCTACGTATTATGTGAACATATTAATGTCTATATTTCAATTACTGCTGGATTACACTCTTAAAAGTAAGCATGTTTTTCTGGATTGTGTAACTTGTATAAAATTAATAACATTAATTAGACTCAGAAAAGTTTGCATGCATGCACTTTTTTATTTTATGTGACACTGCAAAACTACTGTGCACCCAGGAACTATTGCCGACATTTGGGGCTGAACGGCTGAGGATCATTCTTGAAAGCTGCTTATGTATCTGTCCAAAATGAACGTGAGCCTGATCTCAAGCAGCTCATACCTTCCAAGAATATCCAGAGCATACACTGGTTCAATATTTAGGTTATGAAAATAATGCAGAAGTCTGTATCATACTGTATCATCTATTTTAAGAAGTCCTCTGTGATTTTTCTGGAGGAGAAATTTTGAATATCAGTGATATTTCAATTTGAAAATTAATTGTTCTTGTCTAAGGGAAATGAAGACAACCAATCCAGTTGGTTCTGCTCTTGGCATTCTGTACAAAAAGTTCCTGAAATGCAATTTGGTCAAAGAATGACAAGCAAAATATAAATCTTGGACTGATAAATCATTGGAATTAACCACTGAAATTAATGACTACATTAAATAATTTTGGGGAACAAAAGAAATTTCCTAAAATGTATGATGTCTCACCTTGATTCAGTTCAACCCATTAAAAATATCGAGAGCCATATTCATCAGTTTCTGGGGTTTTATAACTTAATCAGAGTGAATACAAATCTTTGTGTTGTTAAACACAGCTGCTGGTGTTTGGATATATTCAGGACCTTGCTATTTTTTGTTTATTTTAAAATGTTGTTCCAGACACAAACAGATGTAATGATATAAGTATGTCTAGAGAGTCTGTAACATTATTTATTTTACTAACTTATTGCAAAGATGTACCTTACTGTTAATGAGGATGATTTATCTGTTGAGGAGCATACCGCATGAATAGTACTTTACAACATAGGTTACTATAGTAACACTTCTTTAGTTTTAGACTCATATTCCAGTATATCTTATTTTATTTTTCAAGTGCTTTTTGTGAACATTTTAAAATTAGCTTATCACTTGAAAACATTTGTGAAGGACTTCTTTACCTCGGTATTATTTAATATGGTTGTTATGGCAACAATATATTTCTCTTGTTATTTCACCTATGAAAAGACAGTGGCTGTAACTCAAGCAAATAAGGAAGAAAGAAAAATGTTCACTTTTTCTACACACATGGCACCATTTAACAACAGTGAGTCTATCATGAAGTATAAAAAAATTGGGCTGTGCCTTTCTGCTTTTAGGCTTAACACTGATACCCGCAAAATCTTGAGCAATGAGATGGATTAAGATACATGATGATGTTGCTTTTGCGTGCTTTGTGTTGAGATGATTGCCTGATATGAGTTACTTTGCAACAAAATAGTATGCTGAAGAGCAAGGTATATTGCAAGGACTACTGTGAAGTGTAGTAGCAAAGGCTGCAAGGAGGAGCAGGGCTGAAATTAGAAAGAAGCAGTTTTGTGCTGGTCTAACAGTCTTACTGGTTTGGCTGGCATCCTGGAAAGCTATAGCAGCAAAGAGTCTGCCTACAAGAGTTTTCTCATCTAGCTACATGCTGTAGTGTTATCTTAATTTTGCAGGTAGAAGACAAGTCTCCCTTATTTTGATCCTCTCTTCGTAGGAAGAAGATCCTAAATAGAGGACTATGAGGTGGCAGGATCAGACAGTCTGTAGTATGGAACTCTAGCATCATAAGAAGGTCATATTTAAAACCTTTTTCTGGGGGCAAAATGAGAGAAATTACTTTGTCAAAGCAAATTCTCAGATCCTTAGTGTATCCTTATCTGTTTACCAGGCAACAGTGTGTATACATACAATCCTCCATGCAGGTGATTCAAATATAATTAGATTTTGGGATTAAAATGGATAATTAGTATTTGAGAATGGAAGAGTGACTAAATGGATACAAATATTTTTGCCCTCAGATTCATGCAGTTATGGAACTGTATGTGTTGGTATGGAAATTTAGCTTATACTTTTTAGATAACAGATGTTTCAAATAATTTAATGGCTGACACTTATGCTGGTCAACTCCAAACACACAGTTCAAATTAAAATTACCATTACAATAAAAGTATCAATCTGTGCCCCTTAGTGGTTTAAAAAAATGTTACTGCCTAGAGTCATATTAGGCATGACTTAGATTACTTGTTTTGAGTAATTAATAAGCATTTTCTATAATTATCAGGAGGTTCATCCTCTTTAATTAAAATGAACAGAACAGCAATATTAAGAACAACATAATATTTCTTAGACTGAGTGCTATAATAAAATGTTGCAGTAATTATTTCTAGTGTATATCAGAGTATTACAAACTAAGCTTTTGGATCCCTCACCCTGAGAATTAATCATTACTATTTAATTGAATTTGTGATCTGACAAAGCCCTATCTTCACCATCAAACAGTCCCTAAATGAATTCTGAAATTCTGCTAAACTTAAACTTCTTATACCAGTAAGTGGCAGAAGAGTCAATTCCCTGTATCTCTGCTGAGCAAAGTGGTTATTGAAACTTGCAATAGTTCAAGTGTTAAAAGACTGTGGAAAGAATCTAAAAAGGAAGCATATAGCTGAAAGAGAACATTTTATATAAAACTAAAAAGATGTCTAGGAAGTAGAAGCAAGAAGAGATAGCTGTGTGTAAGATAAGGCAAAAGTGGTGTAGGAAAAGTTGTTTATTACAAAAAGTGTGTTTCTGGTTTGCATTGTTTATAAAGGGTCTGTGAATCATGTATTTAGCTTTTCTGAAAATAAGTTCAAAATTGAATAAACACAGTGAACACAATACAGGATAAATCATGGACAAATCTACAGTTAGTATGAATTCATGCAGTGCTGTGATGTCACTTGAGAAGCAGCCCCATGAATCTTTGCTAACTAGATAAGCTTGCAGGTGTTCCTGAAAGCATTGCTTTGGGTCTTCATAAGTGGGTAGTTTTTGTGTAAATCTTCTACCAGTTTTGGTTCTCCAAAAGCAAATGCTCAAGTATTTGGATTATTTTTTTTAATGGATTAGCACTCTTTTTAAGAAATTATGTACTCTTAAGATACACTTCTAGTTTATGATATGTCAAGAATATGCTACTGTTTTCTGATAATGAGATGCATACATTGAAAAATCTGTCTGTGACATGTCCAGTAGGCAGGAGAGAGATTTTAAGGAACTTGGAAAGCATCTAGGGCTCACTTTTGCATGATACTTGTTTACATTTCTGTAAAACTGTGCCTTTAATTCTATTCCCCCATTAGGAAAAAAGTGTGATAGCCTCTAGGATCTGCAGCAAAGCAGATAAACACTTCAACTGTACCTATTTCTTCAGAAGATGAAACTTCTGCTTAATTTTGAAAGAACAATAATCAATGAAGAAATTGCAAATTTTTTTGAGCAAATAGGCTTTTAGATTTTTTTCTGTATTCTAATGCTTCTATGAAACTGAGCTCACTATCAAGGCCCCAGGCTACAGCAGGGTCCATGTTATTCATTGTCAATCAGTCAGAACCAAGAGATCACTTGTAGATCATTCTGGGACCCCCATCTTTTCTAAACTCAAACCACTCATCTCGGTTTCTTGTAGGAAAAGAACAGAAAATAGTGGATTTTACTATTAACTTTTTTTATGAATGAACTAGAGGATGTGGCTTCAGTTTGTCTGAATTTTTTCCTGGATATTTTTCCTGCTGTGCAGTCTAGAACCCGGGTGACTAGTTAGATTGGTGTAACTGTATAAACAGTGTGGACTCCCTGAGTCTGTGCAAAGACCCAATATGTTCATCCAGTGAACTCCAGCTAGAAATGTTATTCCATCGTGTGCAGCTTTCTTTATGTTTTAGTAAATGTCTGACTTCTAATAAAGTGTTATATGTTCACTTTTGATATTCTGAGGGGGCAAACAATACCCCACTTTTTTCATAGAGATAATTTAAATGTTTAAATTGCAGCATAATCAGAATTTGTATGGCAAACCTTTTTCATGGGGGTTTGTCATACTAAATATTTAACTAAACTGAGGTGAAATAGTGTTACTCATGCAAACCAGCTTTATTGGAATAACTAAACTTCTTCAAAAAGATTTCTCTGCACTTTCTTTCCACATGTACAGATTTATATGGGAATCCTTCAGCAAAGAGTGGGTTCAATTTCTAGAGGTCACTAGTTAACACTGGACTTTGTCCCCTACCTTGGAAGCTGGGAAAACTAATTTAAACTGTGTAAGTGCTGAATGAATGACAGTTACTGACAGGGGTTTATTTAAAGGAATGAAAAAGAGAAAATAAAGATAAATAGGATAACATAAGAAAACAAACTATGCTCCTAAATACAAAGATAAAATCAAGTCTTCCTCTCTGACTTAATTTTGGGAGACTGCTAAGCTACTGGCTGCCCTTGCTGTGTTCTCCAGCAACATTTCATTTAATCATTAGCACCTTCAAGCTCCAAGGCTGCATCACTTCATTCGCTGGCCAGCGAGACCTCATATAAGCTAAAGCTGCTGGTGGTGTGAACTACTGTTGTTCCAGCAGCTATTCCTGTTCTTTAGTGATTTCTGCTCTATAGAGAGCAGAAAGACTTTAGTGCTGCAGAAAACAGCACTACACACACCCCTGCTGCCCAAAGGAGATTTTATGAACAGTTTCTTCTTTAAGGTTTCGAGCTGCTCTTGCATTTATGTGAGTGCTTACCCCAGCCATCAGTTGCCTTGACAGGCTCTCACAGTGCTTGATTTCCTCATCTTTATGACTGTTTCTTAACAGAAATATGAGAAAATATTTGCACAAGACGTGGGTTTCAGGTTTCCCTCTTAGCTTACCTTGTTTTCTAATTCTCTCTGTGAGGATCTGTCAATTCCTTTCCCACTCTCTGGCTGGGTTACTTAGCAAGCAGGTTAGCATGTATTTCAGTAACAGAGGGAAGCACTAGTTTATGCAGTGTAGATATAATTGGTTGCACATATTATCTTCTGAAAGAGATGGCCTAGTGATTTAGAAAGATGACTTTACATTACTGTAGGAAAAGCTAGAAGTACTGTCCAGTATAAAGTTAAAAACCTTTTGTTCCTGTGAAATGGCATTCAGCATTTGACACAAGCTTATTTTGTAGGTCTGAAAAGTCTGTATAAATATTTTTTCAGTTCAGATTAAAAAAAACCCAAAAGACAAAAACAACCAAAAACCAAAACAGAAACAACAACAAAAAAACCAAACCCCAAACCAGAATTTTCTGAGTTCTCTACCACCACTGAGTATCCCTCAGTCAACTTCATTGTAGATATGTCTCCATGTGTCAGAATATTGAGCTGTGAGACATCTTTGGGCATGCATGCACCCCAGGAAAAATTACATTGCCTTTAACTGACTGTGAAACAGCGAAAGTCTGTTGTGTTTTGTTCTGGTTCCTGCCAGAAAGGGCCATGCTACTGACAGCCTAATCACAAACTATACATCCCCCTTACCTGCCTGGTCGTGAGCTCATATGGGCACGTGTTTGTTAAATCAGTCCACTGATCTGTCTGACATCTGGAGCGGGGATTACAACTGCCCATTAGGAAGGTAGCCTGCAATTAGATTGGATTAAATTTAGTGTGAATCTGCACTCTTGGTCTGTTTTATAGCAATGTGTTCTGCCTCAACAAGCAGAATAATTTGCTTAATATGCAATAAATGAAACTTACAGGTGCTGATCTGTAGGCAAAACTTACAGTCATTATTCAGATTTTGTTAGGTGCAACTTTAATCAACTTTGGATGCATGTAGCTTGTTGGAGATAAATACAAAAGGTTCTGTCAAATTGTCAAAACACTGATTTTTGCAGTTAAAGTACATATTGAGATATGAGGAAAATATTTAACGTGTGGAAAACCTAGCTATGTATTCAGTGTTCTGTGCAGAACTGATGCAAAGTATCAGCTAGTATGGCTGCAAAGACAAGCAAAGAAGAAAAAGCACATTTTGAAGAAATGTGCTGGTTATCTGGAAATAGTATGGTTCTTTTCATCATTCTTTTGCTTTTGAAAAGGGTTAAGACTTCTGCTTTTTTGGCAAATGGACTTGGTGAAAATTAAACTGCTTACATGTTTGTGTGAAGGACTCTATTGCATCCAGTTTTATCAGTAAATTATTTTCCTTCAAAAACATATATCGGTCAGCTGTGACAGCAACTATTATGTAAATCTTGAAAAGATTTTGTTTATAAAACAAAATATTCATATATAGGGATTTACCCCCCCCAAAACCAAAACAACCCCCCCCCCCCCCCAAAACCCCAACAAACCACGACCTGGGAACAGTATGGAAAATTCTGGACTCAGTACTTATTGGCATTTTAAGTTTGAACAGATGCACATCCAAAAAGCATGGACACTTGTTTGCCTGCAAGATTGGTGTTTTTCAAAATGGTCTGCAAGTTTTGCATGAACACCTTTTTTAGTACCCTTGGTCAGAAGGAAAAATAATACTGGCTCTGTTCTAAGAACTGTGATTCAGAAGTGGACAGACATTGCAGGAGTGTAAATTCAGTGCAGTGGTAAAATGTTATGACTTATCCCTTTCTTTTTTATTTTTTTTTTTCCCTCCTCCTCCCCTGAAGAAGTTTGTGGCTTTACTGCCCACAAGGTTGTTTCTACAGGAGGGAAGAGAGCTGTGAGGCAGCTCTTGAGTTGCTTCACCATCTGTTTCTGAGCTCTTTGTCCAAAATCCCTTATCAGGAGCTCATAAACCATCTTGTCTTCTGGACACTGGTGAGGATATTGAGGCCTTTCCTATTCTGTCAATATCGCTTTGCACTTCTAATATGTTTGCCATTTTCTTAGTAGAAGCAGATATTCACCAGCACAACCTGTGTAAGCAAGAACAAGGATTGCTTAAAGTCTGAACAAAACCCGAGTTTGTATATGTTTGTTTTAAATTCCTACCATGGTCAGTTGCGTCATATTTTATGTTTAGTGAAGAAAAGGGCTTGGACTTGTTAGATACATTATTTGAATTTAACCTGTCTGGCCAATCTCAAAAAACTCATGACTGACTTGCTGACAAACAAAAAATTTAAAACTTTATCTTTTAATATAATGTATCACCTTTGGGTTTATTGTTTGCCCTACATTTTTAGAAATTTATTTAGGAGTTCTTTAATATCTTCAGGCTTTTCTTTTTTACAACTTGGAATAATCCTTTGTACGTAATGCAAGATGAGACTGAAATTATTATTTGGTCTAAGGAAAAAAATATGCCTGGCAAAATAATTACTTTCTAGTTTGGCATTAGTTCAACACAAAAGATCAGAATTTGCTACTAATTGTAGCCCACAGTTCACTTTTTCTTCAGTTTAAAATAAAACATGACATATTCGGCTTCCGTGGCTTGTTCTGCATCCTTATCTAATAATTTGGCTTGTGCTGTTTACACTTAACATTTCTACTGAAGATTTTTTAGAAGTCCTTGCTGGATTGTACAACCCTGTCCATAAGGGGATGTGCAAGTGCAAGGCAGCTGATGTTGAAGTTCAAAACATGAAGAACGTGAAAGTAAACAAAATAATACCAAAAAGGAATCCATTGTTGGAGACTTTGGAGCAGAATAGAAGCATTCAAAGGCACATATGATGAGAAGACAGAGATTCTTTCCCAGTTCCTGTTGATTAGATATGGCATGATTTTGTGGAAAAATTTTGCAGTAATCTGTTGCAGAGTTCTGATGTCTTTGTAACACTGATTATCAAAACATGGGAAGGATGATATCAGGTGCCTTAAGAGGCTGAGATGTGCTTTTGTGCACAATACTCATGATTACAAAAAGATGTTATCTTTTTTCAGCAGGGAGATTTCTACTTAGAAACCTGCATTGCATGAGGAATAATGAAATGTAGAAGGTATATCTGTTCTGTCTTGCTTTGTTTTTGTTTGAGTCTAAGTTATGTTTATTACAGTCTTACCCTGTGTCTTGAGAAGCGAGGCATAAATTGAGCTGACTGCATTATCCTTCAAAATGCTGTGAAAGGAGATGTAAAATAAATGCAGGTGTCATTGGCACAGCAAGAGATATTAGAGATGAAAAGCTGGCATCCTTTGTATGATGCTGAATGCCATGGAAATAATCAGTTTGCCTGATAAGGTTTATGAGCAAGAGAGGAAATTAAACACACACCTACTCAACGTGATGGACCTTTCCAAAATCGCAGGTTGCTGGGTATGTTGGCAGGAGATATTTCACAAAATAAACTAGTAAACAAGTAGCACAAAAGTCTGAAGGCTACTGAGGGTGTATATGTTTAATTTTGGGGTGCAAGAGGGTGAAAAAGAATCTCTGGCAGACAGATAAAATGCTTTGCACTTTGACATATGTCGCCTTGAGTAATTTTATTCTGTTCTGCTGTGGTGTTGAGTATGCTTTGCTGTTATTAGTATTTGCCAGTTATTTCATTAACTGACTTTGTTAAATGCCTGGAGACATCCTGGATCACTTAATGAAGTCGAACATGGCTAATGTCTCACAGCTGTGTAAAGCAAGTGTAGTTAAGAAAAGTATTTGCATACTGCAATTGTTGGAGAACATGGGAACAAAACATTCTAAAGAACAGACCCTACTGTTCCAGAGATCTGAACTGCAGCTCTGAAGCTAAAGCACTACATAGCCTTATGAAAAGTGAGGAAAAAAGAAATATGATTGGTTGTATAGTCTTCTGCATATATAACAGTAAGCTTTGTTTAATACTAATATTTTTCAGCTGCCGTTTGTGAATTCAGTTGACTGAGTTCTATGAATATTAGTGAGTCATGCACCTAAATCTACTTAAAATATCTAAGCTTTTATTTACTATTCAGCTATTGAGACTGAAGTCCGGAAAGAACATCACAGTCGCATCCAGATTGGGTCAGTTAAGCCTTCCGTCCTTGCAGGGTAGCTTGTATAAAATTTCCCATAGTTCACCTAAGAAAAAGCTTAATTGACATACATGTATTCTTAACACGTTGTGTATGCCTAAGATCAGCAGAATAGAAGCAGAGTACATGCACGTATAGCTTAATGACCATGTGCTCGCTGTAGATGAATTCTCAATATTGTTTTATTGTTATTTTTTTCCCCTGTTGACAAATTGAAAATGCTCTGGAAGAGCAGAAATGAGCATATAGAATTAGGAGTCCCCAGAGCATACAGAAAACTATCTACAGACTAGGTAGCTTATCTTCCTCATATACTGACTCTTGCCATGTGACTTTCTGTATACAGATTTTTCAGGAACTTGTATAGCATAGGGGAAATTCTGTGTAACAAGACAATTACTGTATCAGAGAAGGAACAGGGAATGTGTACAAGCAGAACTGCAAAACAATGTCAACATAATAGAGAATCTGTTCTCACCACAATTGTTTAATTAACACAATCCTTGGGAAGACAGATGAATGTATCAATTTTGATATTAATATTTCTTCCTTAGAGTCATAATAATGATTAAATAAAATAAATGCAGTAATACAATAATGGGCCTCCAGACAGAATATAATGGAACTGGAATTTAGAAAATTGGGCTGTTTTATGGTAAGTGATCAAATTTTCTTCAATTCTTCAGTTTGGTTCAGTTCAAAATGAGTTAGACTTGACCAACTGAATAACTGGAGTTCAATCCTCACTTGTTGCTCAAGGCTTCTTAGTTAACTCACTGGGGTGAATTCACCCCACCAGAAAGAATACAAATAGTTTTTTGCTCATTAAATCTGAAGCCCTGAAGTGGTCAGGCAGTTTGACTAGATGGTAGTTGTAGGTCCCTTCCAACTGAACTATTCTATTCCCTCTCTCTTTAAAGATCACTAATGACTTAGGTGTTGAACACGGATCCTACTGGCTTTGTATATAGGTGCACTTCTCAGATTAGTGATCTTTGATCAGTGATTAAAATACAGCTCAAATTAGAGGGTTTGTCACTATATAGAATACACAACTATGCTTAAAAAGCTACCAATTTTACACAAGAAAATCATTGCTCTGGGAATATAGCCTTCCTAACATGGCATTCTGCACAAGCTTAGTTTATGTATCTAAATCTGAATCTATGATGCTATGAAATCTGTATCTGAAAGAGAATGGCTCATTTTGAAAAAGCTATGAAGAAACTGAGTTGCTAGGTGGATGATATGAAAAAGATAAGGTATTGACAACTTTTCTCATTGTTAACCTATAAGGATTTTACCTGGAACAGATTCCTTTTGCTGTTGAGACAACTACAGAGCTGTTAGATAGGAGATGGGAATAATATTTTCCCTGCATTTAGCTTTCTCTGACTTCTTGCCCTTGCAGAAAGTGGTGTCAGATAAAAAGAATCTTGTAACAATGTTTAGCCTGGAATTGTTATTGTACAATGTGTATACAAATTAACATAACAATGGACAAAGGCAGAGCCTACTTAGTTGTCTTGAGCTTCTAGAGAATTTATATTGGGAGCTACATTTCCACAAATAAGGATAATGTCTGCATCTCAATTTTTACAGCCTTTCACAGCTGTTCTACGCTAGTGCCTTGCAGATTAAAGTGGATTTCATTGTTCACATTTGCACATTTCTTCCAATAAATTTGAACAGTGCATTTGCTTGTCTTCCTGTGACTGAATTGTTGAACACTTCCTAAGTAATTTCTATGTCAGGCCGCCTCTTAATTCAGTTTTCACTGACAACTACCCACTGACAAAGTGGTTCATTTTCATTTGCATTATTGTTTGCTATATATCTTCTGCCTTGTTCCTTTATCGTTGGCTGTTGTGACTGAATCTTGTATAATTTCTCAGAAATCCTCAGTTCTCTCTCAGGCTCTCCGTTCTTCAACAAGGTTTATAACAATAGTAAGTAGAATGATGTCACCTTAGATCACATTCTTTCCTGTTAGTATTTTGATACTTGTCCTCTGATCCTGTATTGAACACTGTTATAGGATCTGTTCTTTTTTCTTGCATTGTTTTCTTGTTTTTCACTCTAGCAGCTCCTTTTGTGATTCACTCACACATTTCCTAAGGCAGGAGAATTTGAATAAAATAAAACTTGAACTAGTTGTTGCATTCTCCTCCCATCTCCTTCCTTCACAAGGTTACTTGCTTTTTGTTCCTCACCTCTCACTTCCTTACTTGCCTCTCCTGCCTATATTCATGTACCTATATTGTAAAGATATATTTGTTGACCCAGATTCAGAGCCTGCCCTTTTGTACACAGCATTTTAAAATGCAATCTCGCTTTTTATGTATATATGTAAGTTGCTTCCTTTCATTTTAACCTGTAACCACCTCTCTCTGATAATCAGGGCCTATATTCTGCAATTAATAAAAGTAAATTCATCTTCCTGGTTTGTCATTTTACTATGTCTCCTCTTTGCTCTCCTTTAGATTACTCTCTGTGTTTTTATCTTTTTTTTGTGCCAGACTTTTCATCCAGTATTATCCCTCCACACAGTCCTGCAGCTCCCTCTTTGTGCCTCCACAAAGATGCACTTGATGAACTCAATCATTAAGCCATTTTCACTGCTGACCTCAGCAGCGTAGCACAGCGCTTCGTATCCAAAAAGGCCTTCTGAGTCTTGTTTGTGATCTGAGGCAAAAGTTAAAGTAAACCTGTCTTCATGTTTAATGTTTTCTTGACATTACTTGTTGTTAGCCTTTTATCAGAAGTTATATAGCAAAGAAGCTCCAATTTGCTAAACGACACTTCTGCCCAGTATGACTGAACTCCGGCAAATATTTGTCCAATTTACAGCTTTGCCGTTGCCAGAGATGAATAGAACTTTTCTGGTGCAGAGATGAAACTTCTGATATATTTATATGTTCTCAAACAAGTTACAGGCTGTCAGCTGAGGCACATTAACCTACCCCATATGTGTACTCCTTGCTCAGTGCAAATACAAAATAAATTGGATTTACTTAAAGCATCAGGAACAAGCTGTGGTAACGATCACAAGAACTTTCAATAGCAGCAGCTTAATCTCTCATCAGCTTTGAAGTTAACCCTGCTTTGAGAGTTGGCTCTCCTAGATGATCTCCAAGTTCAGGGTCATGATCTTCCTTCCTCCTCACAGGATCCTGGCTCAACCATCTCTGGCTGTTTTGTCAGAATCTCCTCTAGCCAAACAATGTCAAATGTGTCCCGATCCTCAGCTGTAACCAGGCAAGTCATCTCAAAGGAGTATTTTCTAACTACATCAACAGAAGATTTTTCATATGAATCACTAATACTGTGGCATGCTTTTTGCTGTCTCACAGGTGCTATACCTGTAAGGAAACACAGATTTCATCTAGATGTAAATATTTGTTTGAAGGTTTTGTTTGTTTAAAATGGCTCATATTTCAATATTTTTCTGCAAACTATTCTCATCTGACTGCCTCAATATGCAGAGTTTTAGAAGTAATCCATATAGATCAGTGTTTGTCATTCATTTTGGCATTAGTTAATGAAGAGAGTCCCTGGACTCAACAAATTCTTATAAACACAGCACAAAAGTGTACATTATAATTAGGAAGTTCTCACCTTGGAGAGAATTTTGTTACTGTTCTTTGTGAGTAGTGGGTATATTATTGTCAGGCAATTTCAATAACACTGGTGGTATTGCAGTAACTACCAGCTACTGTAGCAAGTCGTTACCAGAGCATTGTGTTTCTACATATGTGTATTTGAATATATCATATTTTTTGGCAAGTAAACTATTACTGACCTTGAGCAAAGATATGTGCATGATTAGCCTGTGCTAATAAAACTTTAGTTATCAGCAAACCACAGCTTGAAGGATGTATCAGAGGTTACTGAAATGCACAAATACAAAATTATAGTATAGGTCTTGAAAGTACAAACACAACGTGATCCTAGAGGGATCAGAGCTATAAACAACTCACCAGTAGTCAATAAATTAGTGCAACCCCGAGAGCTGTTAAAAGTAGTTTTAGGGATATTAAACAAAGAGCAAGTATCCATTGCACTAAAATACGTAAGAATATACAGTAAATTCATATATAATGTACAACTGTGAACCAATGAGAAAGGAGCTAGTGAGTGCACAGTATGTTAAAAAAAAATATAAAAATTACCCCAAGCACACCCAAGAGCAAGGTGGGATAAATTATCGACATCATACTCCTGACAAAGAACATTAAATGCTGACATTTTGGAAACCCAGCCCTATAAACTGTGAACCTAGGGGAGCATAGAAAGAAGAGCAAAGAAAGAAGAGGAACATAGAAACCTAGAGTGGGCAGAGGAAAACCAGAGAAAGATGTATGTATTAGAAAGTTTGTGAATATCAGTCTTAACTATCTTCATTAGGAACAAGTTGCATAACTGGACTAGTAATAATCCTTCAATTAAACTTGTAAGACTTTAATTAGACTAATAATAGATTCCTACTTTCATTTAGAAGGTATATTTCTTTAGCCTACATAAATTGCATGGAATGTTTGGTATGATACTGCCTGCCCTTGGGCTTGGATGTTAAATTAGTAATCAGCAGTGCGTGATAAAGACATCAGTTGTCACAATGGTTCTTTAGCCCAAGTTCTGTAAAAGTTTTTAGACACCTATTTCCAAGAACATCTCTGAGACTTGGCTGTTTTTCAGAGTACTCAAAAATTTTCCCCAAGGTGAGCAAAGAAAGAAGTAAAAGACTTATCTTTAATCTTTTGTACAGAAAGATGGGATCTTTTTATGGTACTCCCTCACTGGGAAAAGGATGCATCTGCTAAATTCTTCCTGTTAAGACAAGGTGATCAATTTTGTTATCATTCTCCATCCCCAGGAGAATTAATTCAAGTGGGTTCAATTAGGTCTTGATAAACAGATATGACTGGATTCTAAACTGGATTGCATTCACAGTAAATAAAATAATTCCTGTTAGGCTCTTGTAGTGGCAGATACTATTTTGAAAAGCTTAGTGTTAATGACTGAAAAGCCGTAGAAAGATCCATACAAACAGCAGTTTCAGGGGAGCGCTGTGTTCCTGACTGACAACTGGCATTTCAGATTTTGCCCTGGAATATTATTTTAAAGAATGATGCTCTAAACTGAAATGAGAAGTGTTGAATTAGGATTAGCTGAAATCCTTTCATCCAAGAGGGATTTTTCTGTCATTCAAGTGGACATTGCCTGATATAAGATTCTATCTTTAAGAAAGGTAGGCAAGAAGTTTGGTGATAATAAAAGGTCTGTGTATAAAAGTGCATAGTCCCAAACCACTAACTTCAATCAAGTGATGTAGTTTTCATCTGGTAAGGAAGTAGCTTTTGAATTGTAGACTTCTAAGTCACGTAGTGTGATTTAGAAAACTTCTTAACTATTTTAAAAGAAGATGAATCATTATAAAATGACTTATTCATACAATCATGAAAAACATTAGGATGACTCTGGAGATCATCTGTCCTAACCTTGCTCAACACAGGGCCAACTTCAAAACTGTTGGCTTCCTCAGGCCCTCATCTGTTAGCCTTTAAACATCTCCAAACACAGAGATTTCACAGTTTTATTGAGAAATCCTGTTTTTTTTTATTGCACCCATCTCTCTCAGCTTGCTAACTTAGTTGCCTTTCAGTGGATTTCCTGCAGCATTTCAGTGTCTGTCTTGTTCTGGGGAGCCCTAAGCTGGACTTAGTTCTACAGATGAGGCTTTATGAGTGCTGAATAGGGGAGAAAAACTTTTTCACTCAGACTACTGCTTTGCTAAGCAGGGTTATTAATGCAACCCAGTGTGCAGTTGACCTTCATTGTCTCAAGGACACAGTTTGACTCATTTTCAACTTCTCTACCATGGAAGAATTTGCTTTCACTAATGCAATTTTACTACTGATGTATTTTTAGCACTTAAGTATCTCAATAACATTTTTTTTTTCCCCCAGTGAAAAAGAAATACTCTGAACTGAGGAAT
This sequence comes from Caprimulgus europaeus, assembly GCA_907165065.1. The sequence goes on along the minus strand of OU015534.1, from coordinate 25,699,969 downwards.
TAAAAAGCAGGTGCATTGGCTTCTATTTACTTCAGAAAAGAAATCTGCAGTCAAAATTACCTTATATCAGTTTTTTAAATAGCAGTTTTCCCATTATTTATGACCTCATTCATAAAACTATCTTCTTATTTTTTAAATGCAGTAATGCAAATGTAAGATGATTTAAATCAGTGTAGGTTTTCAAAATAGTTTTAATGTTAGATGTATAAAAATGCAAGTTCAGTAATTTTTGCAGGAAGATCTAATTTCCTCAAACCACAATCTACTTTGCAATATGAAATGAATAAACAAGGGATTAGAAATCCTTTAAAAGAAAATGTTCTATTTTTTTTTCTCCTCACTTTTGCAATCATCCAGGTAGTAGACTAATCCGTATAAGAGAAAAACTAGGAAGACACTCTTGGTGTTTTTAGAATATGATGTAGTACAGATGAAACTGCAACAAAGTCTGTCTGTTTCTGAGTGACAGTATGGGTTACAAGAAAGTGTGTAGTCTGATAAAATTTTAGCTGCATATTGGGCAAATCTTCCAATTGGTACCACCATAACTTGCTCTAGAATAGGACAGTGATATAGTTTAGAGATGGAGAGCTAGAAAAAAAATCATAAATTGCTCAGAATATTTCTTATAAATGTGGATTTTATTTAAAATAAGAAGCCAAGGTGATATTTGTTGTTTCTGCTTTCAAAAGCACTATCTCACATTAGTTGTAAAGATTCTATGCTTTTGTCTGTAGTCTTAGCAGCATATAAGTTGTGAGATATTTAAAGGCTAGAAAGAGTGGTAGATTTGCAAATGGTAGAGAGCTAAGTTTTTTATTCAGTAGCAACCTGGAAAGGTTCTATAAATTTGTTTTTAAAATTTTTATTTCAAATAAAAACATTAGCTGAAATGCTACTTTTTTTATCCCCTAATCAAGCACCAAGGGTTTAATTTGGGAGGCTGAACACTCTTCTTGTAAAATTTGTGCTGTATATTTTTTCCTGTCTCAATTTTTCTCAGTATGGCATGGCAAATACTCTCCAAGAACTTATATGATTAAATCTGTATCAGACTGGAAATAATCATAGATTATATATAAATGAAGTCTCCACTTTGTCTTCTACAGCTGATCCCATTATGTATATAACAAATACCTAAATAAGGAGAAACCTTTAACCTTCAATAGATTCTGGTCATCCATCCATTTACGTTGCTTTTGTCATCTACAGAAAATTTGTATTTGAATTCAGAGTGTCTTGCTGGTAAAAAGAGATTTAATATGTTTCAATGTCAACTGGAAAACTTTGGGATAGTGGAAATGTGGTGTTAGCTTAAGCAAGGACAAATAAAATTGACTGAAGGAGAGGAAAGATGGGGAAATGGGTTCAAAAAAATCTCCAGAACCCTACAAATCTGAAAAGGCAGGAAAAAATAAACATAGTTCTTTTCTCGATGCTGTATCTTTCTGTTGTTTTGATCATTCATACCTGGAATGCTTGGAGTTTCCATTGCCCTTTGTGATTTTTCTAGAGATTTTTGCTGCTGGAATAAAAGCCCTATACAGTTTGGTTATTAAAGCAAAACTGCATAAAGCCATGTAGAATTTTCCTTTTAGGGGAACTGTAATGATAAATCAGAAAAGGACAAAATAAGCATCAGTAACAAAGCAGTCCTAAGAAAGTTTGTAGCGATTTTCTGTTAATTCCTCTAATCTTTACAGTTTTTAAATGACACCTATAAGATGTTGATGAATATTCAGGCCCATTTCTGAGATTTGCTTTAATCTGAATAGTAATTTCTGTGACTTGGTCTCAAGGAAAAAATCTTTGGAAGGGAGAGCATCAGTCATACCACCTCAGAGGATACAGAATAAAAATAAATAAAGTTTTCTGGAATAAATTTTGGACTTTTTTGGAAGGCACTGGCTCTGTCCTTGAAGAAAATAGCAAATGAAATCTGTGAAGACAAATTGTTCTGAGAGTTGATAGATGCAGTATCACTGGGAAAGACAGAACATGTTTCTGCCAGGCATGTTTGGGAATAGGGACTTGAATATTTTCATTAATCTTGTCATAGCTTCTTGCTGCTAACTTCCACAACAAAGATGGATTTTCCTTTGTAGCAGTGAATGAATACACTTCCTGAAGAAGGCTTTCACAATGCACCTTTTTCATATTCAGTTATTTTATACATCTTTCATTCTTACTAGAATTAAGTAACTCACTAGTTAATAGAATTGGAATAACTTTAAAAAATGCTGTACCGTTACAAGTTATATCCAAATCACTCTAAATCACATGAGAGTGTTTTCTCTTTTTGATGTAGAAAAGTAAGGCTGTTTAAGGCTCAGGTTATTCAGTAATGAGGTCTGCAGGCACTGTGGTGACTTGTGCTGGATTATTAAGGTCAAAATGCTAGTTCTTCAAAACTAAGAAATCTCTAGTGAAATTTCCTTCTCCTTTCAGATTCAAACAACTATATCTCACTATAAGTACTTTGTATTTTATCCTTGAAAACTGGAATAAGTTGTTATGTGCTAGCACCCTTCTAGAAAAACAAAGAAAAGACAAAGGTACAGAGATAGATCAGGAATTATTGATAGTCACTGCAAAAGCATGAGATAGTATAGAGATTCAGAAACAATGCTTACCTAACTACAGAAAACTGCAGGAATGACTGGGAGAGAGAGGAGTGAAATCACTTTTCAAAATGTACTAGGCTTCATATTGGGGTTCACGGTTCAAAAAGCAGGTCACTAGGAGAGTGGTCTCAGAAATAATTATTTCTTCTGTATGACTGGTTTTGTGTGATGCCTGCTTTAGTCTGAGCAGCATAAATTCACATAAACCCCTCTAATTTTAGTTCTACCTTATTTTTGAGCATAACATCTATTTATTTCTCTGTAGGCAAATGTTTATAGCCATGAACAAATTCTGTTCGTAACCAAGGGAAAAAAGATTCTTGAGACATTTTCTCTTCAGCACCAGGAAGAAAAATGTTTTCAAAATAGCCATAAACAGGAATTGCAAGTGTCTTCAGCTGTTTGCTCCCTATTGCTTTGCAGCCAGCTTTTAATCACTGTCTGTAAGCTAGGGCTACATATGTTGCTGCAGGGACGCCCTTTTCCTCATCTGTTCTCAGCACACCAGGATTAAATACATCTGATTGCTTAATATGTATCCATTAAGCTAGTAATGAATAATAGCTGAAATGGTTTGCTTCAGTGAATGAGTGCTGACATTTTTCTGATGTCTTTTCTTTTAAGAGCTTAAGTTAATTGAACTCTAAATGAAAAGCTTCATTCTGAATCAGTGAAGCTAGTGACATTTTTGTCATGACCTCAAGGGGAAAGGCATGAGGCCACATGGGCACGGTTTAGGAATACCTTACCTGCATGTGTGGTACTTCTGAGGTACCAGTATGAGTGGAATTAAAAATCTGAACAGAATTGCAGTCCCAAAATCAATGCTATGCCCTCTGCAGCTGAGAATAATTTTTTGTGCAACTGGAGTTGTTTGTTGCTATGAAAGTATTTAGGGTCTCTGCCTTGAAGGGAAATGAGTAATAACTGCTGGAAAAAGTAGTCCCAGATCTGTACACATCCTGAAATCTCAGTCCTCAAGAAGTCTCTTCATTATGCTTACAAGTGTACATATTAAGATGCATACATTTAATATATACATTTAATGTAGTGAAATTAATGAGAACACTTAAAAGTTTAAGTAGAAGCAGGTGGCTAGGAAGTACAGAGTGAGATTGACAAGAAAAAAAAGAGAAGGGAAGAAGCAGATGTGCAAGAAAGTAGACCCAGGTTATTTCTGTTATAGATGTGTATTTTCTAACAGAAGGTGAGTTGGATTTTTGCTGGAGGCATCCACTAGTGTTTTGAATGGGCCAGTTGTAGATTAAATGAAATAAAAAGGGGAGGAGGAGCCTTTGGGCTTCTAAATGTATACAGTTTGCTCCTAATTAAATTGTTGACAAATATTAAAAACATAAATTAAACAAAAGTTATGAATTGGAAAAATTCGTTTTGAAAACAGAAGCTAAATATATCAAACAATACCGAATTTGACAATAATTTTTCAGTTCTCCCACTTACAAATTAAATAATCTTCATAGCAAAACTTCTGAGGTTTTTTTGAATTTGTTTTAGCAAACAGTATATTGGAGAAGGAATGTCTTGTAAGTATACTGCTGATGAATCTGAATCAGCCAGTCGCAAAAGAGCCTCAAGATATGTAGCAGGACTGTGATATCCTCATCAATGAACATCAGTAGATCAGTAAAAAGGAGAAATAAAGCCGTAGTTTTATACTTCTGATTGTGAAATACAGGATTATTTGGCTCATGGCCCTATTTTAACTGCTGTAATCTCCCTTGAGGTCACAACTGCTAGTTTGGGAGCCAATGAACTAGAGTGAAGTGTTAGCCAGGAGGTGTAGAAATGAAGCTTGACAGCAGGCAGAGATGCCTTCCAGCAGAGGCAATTCCCCATACTGCTCTGAACTGCTGGGTCTGTATAACAAGGAAGGTGTTCTCTGTTGGCTTGCTTTGATGTAAGCAGAAAAAACCTGTAACGAGGTATGCTAACAATCTCTCGTTAGCCTGTATTTGAGATCAGTTAAGGTAAAAGTATAAACTAGAATAGCTCTCCCCCCACACCCATATTACTTTCCAAGTGGAGTTATTTGACAAGTTAGTTTCTTGGGTTCACATTTGTTTCTTATTGTCCGATTATGGTTAAAATTACTTCTCACTGAGTCTCTGTTTTCTCCTAATAAGACTGTGTTTATAGCAGTCTAAGTGAAACTTTAGATTTTGAACTAGTCTGTAGCAATGATTTCTGTTATTACGCAGCAGTAGGCTGTCAGCCTTTGATAGATGATGCCAAATCAGCTACTGGGTACAACAGCTGAAGATAATGCTTGTGCTGAGGAGGAAAATAAAGCCTCGTTAAAACTTGTGTTTGTAGTGTTGTAAGTAGCAACAAGGATTCTCTGCTAGAGCTCTGTGCAAGCAAGGAGAACCACAGTCTGCTCAGTTCTTTTGGGAAGTCACCTCTGTGGGTGCCAAGCAGTCTGATGGAAATGAAAATATATTTTCAGGATACACAGTTTATATTAATATATCTTTAGTTTCCTTCTTCTATTTCAGAGGGTTTTTTCAACAGTGGCAGCTAGCAATTTTTTGTGTAATTGTTCCTAATTTTCAGTAAGAAATATCTATATTTTTTGATAAGAGGTAGTTTACTATGTTCTGTATTAGCATACTTTGGGGCTATGTTCTGAAGGTTGTCTCAGAGACTCCGTAACGGTTATAAATTTTGTTTTCACTTGGATCATTGGCTATCATGAGAAAGTAAAAATTAACTTTTATTTTTGCTATTAAAATGATATTCAGTTACTGCTAGTATTGTAATTGTATTTTTTTTTTCCAAATTAATTGATGTTAGTAAATTGATATGCTGCTTCTGATGTTGAAAGTAACATACATTCTGTGCAGTCATGTGTGTGCTTGTCTTTCACCTGGCAATGAATTAGTGCTGCCAATACTGAAAATCAAAACTGGGAACTGTGCTAGAGTAAGAGGACAACTTTATATAAATGATATGAAAAGTGTTGGGACTACTGAGGGATATTTTGAACCCTGGAACATTCACAAGAATATAAAAATATAATCCCTGTTACTCAGCCTTAATGATCTTATTGGTACTGAGCTCTTCCTTTCTTTGCTCTTCAGTTATCTTCAGAATACTTGTCCTCTGATATTCCCATTAATCCAGGACTACTCCAGGATGTTGTCCATCCCCAGTCCCTGCTGAGGAGTGGAGAGGAGATCTAGTGATGACCCACCCGCAGCTGCCCACCCTGCTCAGGCCACTGGGGAGAGGGCATGGCATGTGTTGCGGTCACCTTCGACTTGTGGCTAAGCTTCCATTAGGGAGCAGCTAAGCCTTTATTACTAACCACTTATTTGTAATGTGATTATAGGATGTGAGGACTGTATTCAGCTTCATGACAGATGAATACACAGGAGTAAAATATTTTACTTCTTCAACTGTTTCCAAGCTAAAATCAGATTGAAGTATTAATGAGTGATAACTGATGGATATACCTGCTTGTATCTATAAGGTTACAAATTCCCATACTTGCACAACTAGGTATTTTAATAGGAGCCAAAATAAAGATTCGTGACCCTTTTGAGGTGGGTTGGCACCACTCTCATCAATAGGCAGACAGCTCTATACATTTTATGTCCAGAATGACCATGTAAGTAAAAACTCCTGGCTCAGAATGAATGTGGGAAATCCTACTTTGTGAATTTAGTATCTTATACCTAATCCTTGATCATAAAACTTATTTGTACATTTGACTGTTCAGGCTTGCTTTAAAAGAAATATCTGTAATGTTTGAACAACAGAATAAAGCAAACTAGGAAGGAATTTTAGAAAGGTGGGAAGATAATATGTTACAGTAGAAAGAAAATCCAGTGTGATAATTAGTGAAGAGGCAGACTGTTAAAAGTGCAGGGCAGTATTTTAGAAGATCGTAGGAAGAATGATGCAAGAATGAAGTAACATGGAATTATTTGCAAGTTACTTTATTGCATACATCTGAAAAACCTGAATTGGCTTCATTTCTGCATATTCTATGGTTCCACTCAGAAGTTTGTATGTGTCTATTGGAAACGTTGTAGTTCTGCTTTAAGTAAAGGAAATAGTATTCTTCTAAATATCAGTTTGATGTAATTTTTGACGAATCTTGACTGCTGTCTAGTAAGCAATGACTTGCAATCACCTCTCTCTCTTAAGAACTAAAAACTACTACTCCACAGATAAATGTTTAATTATTATTTGGAATTGTTTAGAATCCCTAGATGAAAGATGCAGGAAGTGAAGAATGGCAACATGCTGTACATGCCATTAATTTGCAGTAATTGACATATCCAGTGCAATCACTGAATTTTATGAAACAGTCAATAAGGAGCAAATCATAATTATTTGCAGTCACAAGGCTTAGACTGCCTCTTTTGTTGCAGCAGCTGTGATTCATTTCCTCTACACAGTGAGTGGAAAATGGTTTCCTGGGACAGGGAAAGGGTCAGGAAGTGTCAGAGTCACTTTTGCACACAGACTTATGTAAGGAGCATCAGAAGTATACAAAACATTACCTATGAGATTTCTCTTTGATTGCTTCATATTTTCTTGTTTTTATGTGAAGAAGACATTAGCTAATTTAATGTAATGGGATAAAATGAACTATTAGAAGGCTGGGCAAGATTACTAGATCACAGTCAGCTTGTCTTTTTGTCTGTTGGCTATAGATTGTTCGTATAAATGATATTATGGAGGCAAATCCAACTCAAATCTGAAGTGGGACACAAAGGAGGAAGGGAGATACTTCTACCTTTTGTAAATCTACAGTGATAAAATGGAAGTAGAAGACATAAAATTTGTTTCAATGACTTTGCGTAGATAATTGCTTCATTATATGTTTCCTGATCTTTGTAGAACCCAGAGACTTTCTCTAGATCTTAGATATATTTGTTGATTCAATTTCTGTTTGCAAGATCTTCCTGTATTTTACTCTCTGATCATAATAAAGAGGATGCATAAGCTCTTTTTAATTACAAAATAAATCCAAGATAGCAGTAGAAACTAATAGTTCAGTACTCTGAGTTGATAAATTGCTATTTACAGTCTTTATATCAACTATTTTGTTTCACAGCCTAGGGTTTTATGAGCAGAGCTCTGCACATGATAACATCTCTAACATGGTTTATTTAAATCAACCACAATGCTGGATTAGTCAATTTGTTGTAACTGAACAGTACATCGCTATTAAGGTTCATAATGGGTTTTGTGAACTCAGTAGCTTCTCATCTAAATGAGATTTTATGGGATTTTTATGTCTTTAATGTTAACTGTTCAAGATTTGTAGATGTTAAAATCAAATTTAAGTATCAGGCTCAAATGTATTTAGATGTTACAGTGTTGTTACTGGCTTTTATCAAATGTCATCAGAATAGATGAGCACAGTCATAAATACCTCAGATTTCATAATATGCAAATAGTTAGAAAGCAGAGATTTTTCAACTTTTCCCTTTTTCAAAAGGTAGATGGATTAATAACTAAAGTTTTCATGAGTACAGAAACACAATAATGTGCAGTGATTCATGACACAACATGGGAATAAATCCTAACACTAAGTAGGGAAAGAATGTGCTCTATCATCTCATCCAAAATACTCTGTTCATGCAGTACTTAATTGCTGTACTAAATACTGTTCAACTGAGGAATATTTGTCTGATTAAATTCGCATGTAATGGTATCTGAGCAATTTAAGAGTATACATCAAAGGGCCTGTTTCTGGTGATCAAGCCCTTCCTTCTGTGTTATCCACTGGAGCACTCAGTGTAATGGGCAAACCAAGCCTCTGAGCAGCCTCTGGGCTTAGCTTTGGCAAAGGAGTGTACAACACAGCTCAAAAAGAAAGATGACACAGTGTAGGAGGTTTAGAGGAGCTTGAGGGGCTTGTTTTGGGGGTCGTGATTTGTTCTTTGAATCCTGAAGTGGCTGATTATTCAGTGATGAAAAATTGAAGTATTCTCAATTTTTTTAAAAAAATATAACTTCTAATGAAATGCACTGAATGAAACGTTCTTTAGTGTATATCAGTGGTGAGCCATGATGCTGCATAATGAGGATTAAATACCACATAAGGAAGTTCTAAGCCTGTACAGTGCGTATTCTTCAAGGAAATTTTCCCCAAATCAGTCAAGTTAATCAGCTTTTATGTATGACTTGGATACAGTCTGATCAAGCCACAGAATAGTTCTCTTGGTCAGAAATAAACTTCTGGCTTGTGCTGAAATTAAGCATTTAAAGCCTTCAAATCAGTATTGGCTAGCCAAAACAGAAATGTGAACTAGAGCCACTCTCTGTTATGGGTCTTAGCCTTTCCTCTCCTTCATACTATTAAAATGATAACTTGAGGGTGTTTTCAGTTAATGAGGTAATTACACTATCCTGGATTTGACCTTGCAGTTTATTATTCATTTAACAGGAAATGAGAAGCTGAGATATTTCTTTGTTGCTGGACACATCTTGAAAATTTTGACTATAGGAGCCAATCAAAGCAAAAAGATTATAGTGGTGAATTGGAGTACGTAAATTTGCATATTAATAATGTTACTGAGAGAAAAACCTGCACATTGATCACGCAAATCTTTTAACTCTAGCTAATAATGGCTGTCTGTCAACTGCAGTGCAGGGATCCACATGCTACGTGTTCACTGAGAAGTACTGATATAACATATTTGCAAATAGCAAAAAACAGTTATTAGTGCAAGGAAATACATAACTAAGAAAATTTTTCTGCATAACAAAACTCTCATTTGCTGAATAGGTCATGCTAGATAATTAGAATCCCTCTCCTCTTTTCACCACAGCAACTTTGAATACATTTTGAAAACCCCAACATTGCTGTGAAATGAAAAATTCCCCACTTACCCCCTTTTCTTTAAAAAACAAAAACAAAAACCAAGCTTTGAACACAATGGCAAACTTCCTTTGCTGCTGTAAAATAAACAATTTAAAAAAAATAATTTAAATAATATCCTAATAATAGATAAAAAGGATTTAAGGTTTTAATCATTAACTATAAGGATGTGGGGGCACAATTTCCTCTTAGATGGCATGTGTAGGAACAGTTGCCATGGCTATCTGGTTTGGTTTTTTAGTGTGGAGAATATAAAAGTTTGTATTTTCTGAAACTCCAGGGAAAACAAGGAGCAGGTGGAGCTATCAGGTAAATTCAGATTCAGGAAAAGAAAAAATAATCACAACCTTTTTCATCACTTCTAGCTGTTGTGTGATGTAAAAGATTCTGATGTATTTTTCTGTAAATTTTTAGAAAATAGTATTTTTGTGCTTAAAACAGCTGTCTGTTTAAAGAAACATCTGTTGGTTTGCAATACTCTTCAATTGTGCTTTCCTGTAATTAATATCAGGGTGAGTTTTTCTCTTCGCTTAATTTAACCACGTTAGTATGAACAGCAGGATTATAACGTGGTTAAGTATATCATCATAAGAGATTGTGAATTAAGAAATTTAGAATTTGAGATCTTTTATAAAACATATTTATTTTTTTGGACTATAGTTCTATTTTAAGAATACATGTCCTTTCTGTTATAGGAGATTGTATTTGTAGGTTTGTGGAGAGGAAAAAATGTGTTGATATAATCTAGCAACTTGTCAGTGCAACTTGCCCTGTTGTTAATTCAAGTTATTGTAAGCCTCTTGCCCCGGGCCTCCTAGCAGAATATTTCTTTCTTAAATTTATGTACTTCCTCCACAGTCTGCGACACATCCACTGATTATTCTCCGCTCCACAGTAAGCTTCAGTTGGTGTTTAATTTTCCTGAAGGCATTGAAGAAGTCAGTTTAGCAGGCTCCCCTCCACTCCATCATTTTGTCCTGTCCTATCCCCTACTAAGGAGGGGATTCACCAGAAAGTGCTGAGAGGCTCTGGTGGAGAGAGTCCCCCAAACAGAATGGAAAAGAGAGCGGGGAACCAAAAACACCGCGGGGGACATTGTCTGTTGTTATTTTATATACACAGGTTTGTGGAATTCTTTCCTACCCATGCCATCTGATCTTTTCATCTTCAGGAATGCTCTTCCCGCTTAAAAAAGTTGCAAGTCACAATTAATATAAAGGTCAGGTTATCTTGTTATTTCTTTCCTCTTGGTTTTCACCTTTGAGTGTCGCAGGCTCAGTGCCCTTGTCCTGGCAGCTTCAGATTTCTCTGTATTCCAGTGCTTCTCTAAGCTCTGACAGATGAGATTTCATCTGCTCTCGTATTGTAGTATATTATAGCAAAAATTAAGTTCTGCAGAAATGGAGAAATGGCAAAGAATAGGTCCTCACTTCTGGTTTGATGAGGAGAGTAGATGGACCTCTGGAAAGCAGCAGGAAATGCTGCTGTAACTCTTCCATGCGATGTACATACGTGGTGCCACATTTTTTTCCACATGGCATTGTTTGACTGGTAATTGTTTTGTTTGAGGCTGTGGACTCTCCTTAAACCTGTATTTCCTTATCTCTTCTCTTTTTTCCATCAAGAAGGAGATATCATGATAGTCCATCTCTTTACATGACAGTTCCAGCCTTTTATCTCACTTAATCAGTGACAAAGGACTTTTCATTCGTTAAAAATGAGCTATATATTTGGGAAATGAAAGTTAATTCTTGTAACTTTATAAATTGGGACTTTTAAAGTGCTTTAAAAAAACCCCAGTTTTGTACAGTCACATTAAAGGATGTACTTTTTCATTATATTTAAATAAAAATATTTTTAATTTAAAATCAAATTCTACATAAGGGTCTATTTCTAAAAGGCTAATAGTCACTGTATACAGTCATCAGAAGTTATAATTAGTTTCATAAATATGTTTTCTTTTTCTGTAAGCATTCCAATCACAAAAATTAAGCTTAATCATAGAAAGGTTACGATATAAAACTTAAATTGGAGAAAATAATATTTGTATGTAAATGCATGCAAGAATATATATTTTCTACTCCTTGGAAAATACTTGCTTACCACTGTAGGAAACATTTCAAAACATTAACATCAAATATGTCAAATTTGGTTTGAGAGTTAGAATATTTTTACTTTTGAATCAAAATCTTAATATCCTGATATGGAAATTAAAACTGCAAATGTGGAAATTATTCATCCTATTTTAATGTTAGTGTACAAATTAAAAGTGTTAGAATGTCATCACCTGGCATTATTTTAATTTTCAAAAATCTTGTAAGAATTGACACACATTGCACAAGGAAACACAATACAACACACAATGAAATTAAATAGAGATTATAGAGGGGCAGTAGAGATAGTACTTACTTTTAAGAGAGTTTACAAGAAATGATTTAGTGTAGCAGAACAGACAGATGTTACCTGGCTCAAACTGTGCTTAGGACTTCAGAGTCAATGCTCCAAGAAAATGATTGACTACACATAACAGCTACTTTGATAACGTTTTTATTAATGAAAAAAAAAAAAAATCTGAAAATGCATTTAATTTCTAGTTAAAGGAAAAGATTGACATTCTAGCCTGTAGTAAATCAACATGTTAATTTATAATTGTAGTTTTTAGGTAAGTAACTTAGTGGAATGCCTGAGTCAATTTCTTCTTACAAAAACATTTTTTTAAAGTTGTCAGGACTCTTTTATGTTCTTGTTTATGTGTAATTTATTACTAGTTTTAAGACCACATACCTACTTCTGCCTACATGTCCTTCAGCACCTTCACTTGGGGTGCATCTTTATTTTGTTAATTTTATTAAGTTGTCAGAATTAGATCTGTTCGGTGTGGAGTTTGGTTTTCTTCAATGGGAATTCAATATGTTATGAAGCTAACTTGAAAAAAAGGTTGTCAAGAAAAATTAAAGGTAAAAAATGTCATTAACTTTTAAAGTCAACCAAATACTGATGTTTGTATAAAGCTGCAAAGAGCAGTTGGAATTTTTAAAGCTTTTTTTAAAAAGTTTTCAAGATTTTTTTTTTAACTATTTATTTTAAAAATGTGAAACAGTTCAGTTCTGCTACTTTCTTTCAAATCAAGTAAAATGTTAAATCAGCTAATTTAATGTCTGTTCAAAGGGTGTCTTAGAGCAGCACCAACTGCTGCTGTCTGGGCAGCTTAGCATACTTTTGCTATAGGATGTCTGCTTATAAATAATAACAAAAGACAGGACCAATGACTTACAAGACCTTAATATCATATTTCTCATAATAATATTAAAACTACAGAGAAAATCATAACTCAGTGTTCAATATATGTGAAAGATATGGAAGATGAAATCACCTCAGAGTAATTGGAGGTGTAAATTTTGACTATTTATTGATATGTGGTGGTGTCTAGATGATTTTAAAGAGAGCAGAACTGGATTCTATCCTTCAAATAACATCTTGGTAAGAAAAGCGAAGGACTTTAGTCCATAAGTTTGTGACTAACCATAAGAAATTCTTGGTCACTAACTCTTACTGGGATTTTTTAGGGGTTTTTTAAATATTATGCAATAACTTTAATGGGATTTGTGGATAAACTATGAATATTCTCTGAATTGTGATTCCAGTCACCACTCAGTCACCCTTTATTTTCTTGTCAAGATTACTGACCACATTTCTAGTTATTTCTAATATATATTTCTCTTTATTCAAATAATACAAACTAGGACAAGATATCCTTGGCTCACAGCTGTGCCTATTTTAAACTACATTCAGATCTAACTTCTAAATTATTCTACTATTTTTAAGTTGATACCTGAGCAGAAATAAACTTAGATAACAGTATTTCCTAGAGCGCAGGAGTTTCATTATGTTATATAAAACAATGAACAGCAAAAAGAAAATCCAGTTCAAAACAGTTGTATGCTCAACTATTCTCGCCTTTGCCTTTAATGAAGAAGATACAGAGAGTATTTAATCATTCTAGTGGGATTTTAGTCATCCCTGATTCAGTTAAACCATTTTGACAGAAACATAATTAAGCTTCAGTGAGTTAAGTACTCTTTTTTCCCAGCATTTTGAAAAAGTTGTTTAATATTATTATTATGTTCAGGAAATTGACAGCAAAAGTATTTCAGATATTCAATATAATTATATATATTCTTAAGATTCAGACAAAGATTTCAGCATGACACGACTTTTGATTTTGATCATGTAAAAATTGTTCCAAATGGGTGTGTGGATGGAAACAAAAAAAGAAATAAATTTATTATTCCTGTCCTTTCACTAGTAAAAGTAGATATTCAGGTTTGTGATTGAAGAATTGTTTTTAATTGTAATGTCTTGTACCTTTTACTTGGGTGTAATTTTTTCCCTGAAATCTGTGTAAAATAGTCTTTGGGAACAGTGATAGTATTTCCTAAGAATATTAATAGAAAAATAAATATTTTCTAATTACCTGAAAAATAAAAAAAGCTTGCATTATCAGCTACTCTAGTAATAGAGCAGATGATGCAAATGTTTAGAGATGTATTTTTTATTGTCTCAAATGCTTAGTCTGCTGAAAATTTTAGTATGTGTTCCTTGAGGGATAATCAGAACAATAAAATGAAATTAGTCAATGAATGTTTAACAGCTGTCTCTATCAAAGATGCACAATCTGCCCTGAGTAATGGCAAATACCCAAGGAGCGTGATATCTGCTATCCATAGTTGCGGCACAGTAGTTCACTGGAGGTTATTTGGTGTGATTTATCACATATAAGAGATTCTTCAAGCACTCTGAGGCTGGTGGAATAAGCTCAACTGAACAGAGAATGCGTGTTCCTGTCCTTTACCCAGAAGAATGACTTCAGAGTTTCTATCAGTGAAAACTAGAAAAATACCACAAGCCTGAAGAGTACCACTATTTGTGTTGTAATACGTCACGTAAGAAGACATCAGCTGCCATATATTTGGTTTGCTAGTGACACAGAATTTTTATTCTTACTTTCATCAGATACATAGATTTTGGATCAAAGTGAGGTTTTTTTCTAGATCAGACAAAAGGCATCATCAGTTTTAATCCATCCAGAAGAAAAATACTTGAAAACTTGAAGAATGATTTAATGAACAGTGTGATAGCTTTGAATTTAATATTTGCAATATGTGTTGTGATTTTCAGATCCTTAGTTTCTATATGGGCTCTGGTGGCCAAAAGATGGCTAAAGCCATTTCTGGTTTTGGAGTGTTTGGACATTTGTAACTATGCTTCTCAGAAACCCAACAATTTAAGTATACCTTTGTAATATTTGTATTGAGTAGCTGTATTTGAAACTATACTCAAAGATAATATGCAAGTCTGCCTAGTAGCAGAACAAGATTTCTTGAATATTTTAACAAATTTGGTGGAATCAATGAGCCCAAAGGATCAACTCTGGTCATATTGACCTCTCACTAAATCCTCAGTTCAAAAGATTCAGACTCTGAGATGTCAAATGGCCACAGAATCACAGAATGGTAGGGGTTTGAAGGGACCTCAGGAGATCATCTACTCCAACCCCCTGCCAAACCAGGTTCCCTACCACAGGTTGCACAGGAAAGTATCCAGGCGGGTTTTGAACATCTTCAGAGATGGAGACTCCACAACCTCTCTCTTGGCTGCCTACTTATTGCATAAAAATACTATCAAGTTTTACTTTTGAACACTTTTTTAAAAGTGTATTTTACTATTTAAAAGTCAGTTATAATAATAAGAAAAATTATCCAAACATCTGAAATGTAGAACATTTCTTAAAATTCAAATTTTACTTTATTCCTTATATCCTTTCTGTTGACCTGTACACCATTTTGGGAATCTATTAGGTAGTTTTAAAGTTGGGTATAAATATATTCTCAGGGTTCAGAACTGAGATGAGAAAGGCTACTCCTGGTGTCATTATTAATAAATTGCAACCTTTATTTTAAGACAACACAAGTTTAAAAATGTGCAAAGAACATGTCTAAGAGGAAACATCTTTTTTCTGTTATTGGCTCTTACTTGCAAGCTGGCAGATAGGAAAAAGCCATAGTACATGTTTTGGTTAACTATCCCATGCATGACAAACTTGGATAGTGATAAATGCTTTTTGAAACATTAATTTTTACGTGTCATATTGGGTGTTGGACAGGATTTCATGCTAACTGCTGAGTGCAGATTTTCTTTAGGCAAAAGATAAAGAAAAAAAAAAGGAAGAGCAAAACTAATGACAGGGAAGGCAAGCACATGAAGAAGGAAGATAGAATAACAGCATCAGCTGCCTGTCTCACCTGGGGAAGGTGGCCATTGGAGGTGTCATGGCAATTCCCACTCTAGTTGTGTTGGGACACTGGCCAGGATTTGGCTACTGAAGTATCCACAGTATCTTCAGTAACCCAGGAACTAAAGAAAAAGTGCAAGTAGCAGAAGGGCTGCAATACACTTGTTTCAATGTATTCTTATCCATTTCATGTAATAATTCCTTATTGAAATTCCCTTTTTCAAGGAGCAAAAGTCATATGATAAGGAGAATATTACGTTATTTCTTTACTTTCTCCACCTATGTCTAATTTTCAATATTCTGATTTTAGTCCATCAGCTTCTAGCTTATGGACGCTTATTAGCTGGTCTATGTTGCTTTTTTTTCAGTTGTTTTAGTCCCTTAACTTTTGCTGACTTTTATTAAAGAATTTTATTTAACCAGGCTACTACTGGCCATGGCAATGCAGACAGTAGGCTGGTATGCAAAGTGTTTACTGCCATTGTGTTGGTAGCTGCTGAGAACATGGCATTTCCTTTTCAATACTCATTGTCTTGGGGCATTTCTGTTCTTCGCTTTAGCTGCTCAGTAGGGAAAACAGTGTGTTGTTGTTCATGATAAAAAGGTATTATTTTCTGCTATTCCTGGCCATCTCTGTAACACAATAAAAGCAAAATAATGAGGCAGCAGACAACTGAAGACATCTATTATCCTCTGATGATTGGCGTCTTGACTTATAGTCTGTCATTTTGGAATGACATATTTTTCATTTAGCAGCGCACACTTCCACTGAACTTTATACCCAAAGTCCTCAATTCTACTAAATGTATTTTTGATACTGGGCATGTTTCAAATGCAAACAAATTATGGGGGTTTTTTCATGTTTATGGTCCTCTCAGATTTCTCTCTCAATTTTGTAAAACTCCTAAATAAGGTAGGGCTTCATACATCTGTGTACTTCAGCAATGTGCTTGTTAAGGGTTCTTTTTAAGCGAGCAGTAGGGATTGAGATCTGGGAAAAAAAAACCCAAAACAACTAATCTAAAGAACAGAAAATCAAAGTACAATATTTTTAGGAGGTTTTAGACTTTTATTTTTTTAGAATTTTAGAGTGTTTTCTGTGTATTCTTTACATGCTGTTTCTGGGAGTTTTAGTATTTGGTAGCTGCCATTCTCCCTTGTTCTACCTGTCCACATCAAGCCAATTATTTGTAAGCTAAAAGGATGCAAATATTTTCATGGCTAATTTGAAGAGAGAAAAGAATGTGTTAGATTGTTTTACCAGTTTGCTTTTTAAAAAAATGTATACATTTTTATCAATTTTTAGCAACAATTTCTAATAGGCCTGTACATGAAGTGAGCCTATCTATCCCACTCATCTCCAATAGGCAACAGTATCCCATTATGATAGGATCAAGACTCTATAGTGAGTAAGAAGATAAACACTTCTGGAATAATAATGGGATTTTATTTATCTCCATCAAAATATGAAGTTATAGGCTATATTATTTGTGGGATGCAGGTTTCTAAATAAATAATTTATTTTTAAAGAACACATTACAAACAAGTGAGATTTTATTCACAGATATTCCATGTATTTTATAATCCACTTCTGTATTTCAGAAGAACTATATTTTTAAGTGCTATTATGTTTTTACTGACTAAATTATAGAAATATATACTTGATCTATCAAAATGGTTCTTTTTATACTGGCTGCTATGTTATTTCAAATATTTACTCTTTAATGAACACTGCATAGAATGCAGTGCCAATAATTGCTAGGCTTTAAAATTAGCTTGGTGCTCTGTTTTTAGAAAAAGCATCCGGTTTCCCACATTGTGTAGGTATTGTTGGGAAAAATCAGGTCAGCTATGTAAGTATTTAAATATATATTTAGGCAGACATTCTTAGATAATTATTTGGAAAATGTTATTTCTCCAATGAATAATTCCACTAGCAGCCCCAAAATTTTTGCAGGAAGACTCAAAATGTGGATAGATTATATAAGGGGGTGGAATAGAAAATGACCAGAGACACATTATTAAAGTGAATTTTTGCTTGCAGAGAGGAAATTAACCATTGACTTTCCATTGACCTAGGAGGGAAGCTACTGTAAAGTTAAAGGTTGAAACCACAGCAATTTTTTTTAGAGAACAGTTAAGTAAAAGGAGATAATTCATAATACATCTCTGACTCAAAGATTTTACATTAAAATTATAAAGAAACCAAATGGCCATGCAGGCAAGGCACATGTGCAGTGAGACTAGACACAGTTACTAACGGATTGTGGAATAAAATTAGCAATAAACCCTTTATGCAAACCTCATACATCTTAGAGCATTGATATTAAAATTTGGCCTCTTTTTTTTGGGGGGGGGGGGGGGGGGGAGGGAAGGGCGGGGGCGGGCAGGAGAGGGTCAGTTAGGGGATGAGAGACCTTGTAAAATATGAGGAGGAGTTTTGCCAAAAACAGGGGCAGAAATGTGCTGTTACAGAATAACCGGTCTAGAGAAGAGTGTGCGTCAGGAGTGGGTTTGGGATTGCAACAAAGAGAGTGAGAAATCTTTAGGAGCAGGTGAACAAGTGCAATCAGTGATGTTAAGGAAAACAAGCAATAAATGAGGACTGCTTTTAGTGGACTTCATCAAGGTCTGAATCAAAATCAGAGTTCTCTGAAGAGTTACCCTGAAAAAGGAGAAGAAAACCTGCAATCGTTGTTCTCGCCCGCCATTAAAGCTAAGGCTGGTAGTCACAGTCTTGCTCTGTACAAGCTCATTGCCCTATATCAGTCATCACAGAAACACACAGTCAAATATAGTAGGAATTTTTTGTAAACGTGCTCCTGCTTGTTAAATTTAAGAATTGTTTTTCTCTTAGATACATAATGACTTTCCCAAGGGCTGAAGTACAAATCCAAATTGGATGCACTCTGTATACTCATCAAGAAATTTTGGCAAGAGGCCACCTGGGAGTTGTCCATAGTTACTGGAGTTCCTGCATTTCAGATTCCACATTAATGCTCTCTGCGTACATCTCATCTCTGGAAGCCTGCACTGCAGGAGAAAACGCGTAACTTTGACAGAAATGCATTTTGCTTTCGTTCTCAAAGAATAATTTGCAGACTTTCCTTGTCCCTTGTGTAGCATCTCATAATGTCATGATGATTTTCTTTGAATACTTGGAATACCTGGAAATGTGGTAAAAAAGGAGTCTAATTAAGAAAAATACGTCAAGGAGAAAATACTGACATATACTTAAGATTTTGGGGTTTATATACAATAATTTAACTATTTTTAAAGATGAAATAATTTGTATTTCATAACTCAGGTAAAATCCAATAGCATAATATATAATGTAGAATAGTTTGCTAGTAAGACTACATAAATAGTGGCTACTGCTTTTAATTAATTTTATAGATGTATTAACTTATTTTCTCAAACTCATAATATTATATGTCATTTTATACTATGTTTAAATAGAAACTGACATCTGCCTGCTGTAGACTGTGAAGAGATTTAAATTGCCATTCATTTATTAATTTCTTATTTGGGATGTGCTATGAACCCAAATATAGGTGTATAAAACACTAAACAGTTGAGTACAATATTCAGAAGGAATTCTCTATATTGTTAATAGCTGTTGATACCTGTAGTAAACCAGTTTTAAGGGAAATAATATAGAGTCTGCTATAAATTTAGTTATGCAAGTGAATCAAAAGAGAAATAACCAGTTTACAGAGAATCATGCTAAGTTCTTCAGATTTTAAGTGGATAAGCAGTTTATTAAAAACTGATATAATAAGGAAGCAACAGAAATATCACACACCAAACCAGTTTCATTTTTGGTAAGCCAAATACACTGTATCTGAAAGGTATGAGGTGCTTCTTGTTCTGAAATGGCTACCTAATAGCAGCAATCAGTGTCCAAAGCTAACAAAGGTGCTCAGCTCCCCTCTGCTAAGTAGCTCAGGAGGGCACCATGCTGGAAGAATCCTGCTGTGCTGGAACTGGTTCCAGGGGAAAAACAGATTTCTAACCCAAGGCACCATACATCTGATGGGCAATTTGAACAAGTGAAATCCAATTGCCTTTACAGACAAAGTTTATCTGCTAAGTAAATGAACAGTGTCATCCATAACACCACTAGTCTTCCTTCACAACACTTGGTTTATAGATTCTGCTTCTTTTTCTTGGGTTGTTATGGTATTCCTGTAGGATGACTAATTTAGATAACATAATTATGAACTACTACTGGGATCTGGGGTCCTGATACTTATATTTTATGGATATTGAAACTAGAATATAGCACCTTGTTTCTATATCTGCTGTGAAGTTGCCAACTTTGATTTATTTGCCTTTTTGTATAGGCTATTTCGTGTTTTTAATTTGGACTAAACCAAACTCTTATAGAGTTCACATCATACTCATTTTATTGGATTTGAAAAATTTTTATTATTAAAAAAAAGTCCTCCTTTTCCTCATAGTTTTAGAGAAAATTGGGAGAGAATTTCAAAGATACCTTTGAAATATTCTTCACTTCTGTCATCATCTTAAAATCTTTTATGAAAGAAATAATTCTAGATATTTTTCTATGAAATAGAGGGAAATCAATTAACAGCTCCATCTGAGTCAATAGCTCAGTGCCAATGTTTCATTTCTGTTAGTACTAGAAAATAGTGGGGGTTTTTTAAAGAATACTGAATTTATAGAGTTTTTATTGTTTTGTTCTAGTAACTACTGAAATGAAACATCAGATTACAGAAAAAAACCTATACTGCTTTTATTTGTTGCTTTGTTTTGATGGTTTGGGATTTTTTTAGCAGAACATCATAACCATGAAGATAAGACTACTTGTACTTATACCTGCATTAATTGTTTCATCTTGTGTGAAAACATAGTTATATATAGGTAAATAAATGGAAGATGCAGAGACCTTAAACTTGAGGATATAAAAACATCTATTTCTGTTTTCCTAGAGTCCTAATTGACATTATATTCTCATTAACTTTCTGCTTATTTTTTTCTTGAGACTTTAAAAGCCATGTATCCTTTTTTAGAATTATCTGCTGTATTTTTTTGAGGATTGGATGGTAAATGACACCCTATGCTCTGTGGTTGGCATTTCTACCAAAAGACATTTCCAGAGATGCCACACATTTGAAAGATTTTTTTCATTTTGATTCTTTCATGTGCCTGTGATCCTTAAACTAAAAAAAAGAAGATTTCATTGTCATATAATTCTAGTATTCTGGTCATGATGCTTTAGCATACCTAATGTCAAAGTTTTTGTTGATTTCAGAATGAGGAAGACTTTGCCATGGTGCAATTTCAAGCTATATAGAAATAAATGAAGAAAAGAAGGAGGTAAGAGAAAAACAGATATTATACACACCTGTAGGAGATTGTATTTATGTTTTTCTGATTCAGGCTCACAGAAACACAGAGAAGATAAATACACTTTTTCATCTGATCGATTAAATATATTGTAGTCATTCTGAACAGCCTTTTTTTTTTTTTTCTTTTTTCATTTTGACTTTCCATTAAAGAGTCTGTATGGATTCATGTGCTTTTGTGCGTGTATGCTTTAGAGTTAGAATTGGGAAAAAAAACGCCAAACCCTCTCTTCTCTAATTCTTTTAAAATTACATTTCTTAAGGTTGTGTATCTTTCTTAAGAAAAGGCTTATTTCAATGTCTTGGACTCAATTAAAATTTAAACCTTCAAAAATGGCATTTGGGTCTTCTCCAAGTATTTAATTGTCTTCCCAACATTTTATTCTTATATCCTCTACAGAAATACTTTTTTTGAGCTGTTTTCTTCTCTTGGCCTTGATTATACACACTGCAAATAAAGAAATTTCTGCTGACATTATCTAGGTTAGAAAACTGTGAATTTTCTCAAAACATATTGCACTCTCTCTTATGTCTAACATGCTCCATATGTTGATGTTCTCAAATAGGGCTGACTGGGGAAATAAAACACTTCCTTTTCTGGAAAAAAAAATTCTGGTTTTAGAGAAGAAGTAATTACTCTAATAATTCTTCCTCTTTGTCAATGACAAAGTAGAAGACTGATGTAGCATATGTGCAAACAAGGTTCATTTTTTTGGCTTGCAAATTCAGTTTCTTTTTGAATCTATTTGCTTTAAGTATTTATTGGGGCAGTGAACCTGATACTGCAGGTCAGTTTGGCAGCTGAGGCTGTCTAACAGTTTGCTGTGTCTGAAGAGGCACAAGCCTTACTCTTAGCCATGCACCTCCCCCTTTGCTGGTGCTGGTGGGTGCCCGGCCCATTTGTGCACCTGAGCAGCATTCAGGTTGCTAACTGGGAGGAAATTGCTTTTCCTTTATTTGCCTGTCTGCTGATTCAGCAAAATAAACTGGCTCACCAAGAGGGGAGTGGGTGAGTCTCAGCTAGCTGAAGGAAAATAAAAACTTATGTGAGATGAATTATGTTTACTCAGTTATTTCACAGAGCCATACTTGCCTGTGTACACTGGTGGTTAGTGTTTGGGGTTTTTTTCCCCGTCAGGTGAGGGGCACACATTCAGATTTCCATCTTTGCCTGTTTAAGACCAAATACTTTTACCTGTCTTACCCCGTATCACAAAGCTGTTGGCCGTTTTGTGGTAAGTGTGTTCTCTCTCTCTCTCATTTTCATTCAGAAAATACATGGTCATCTTTTCTCCATGAGAGTGTTTCCAGAAAAAAATCTGGAACCTCTATTTTTGGGAGACAGGGGATAGAAGGGGGAAAGCCAAGGGATAAGGCCCAGTTGGAAAATTCTCACATTTGCTGTTGGTCAGATCACCATTCATTTTTTTGCCAAATCACAACAGAAAAGGGAATTGCTACCTACAAAGTTATTTTCCTAGCCCGTGCATGTTGCACACCTACATGACAAACCTTGCACAAGGGGAAAAGGTGGATGTATCTGCTCAGAACATTGTGCGATATTTGAAGAACTAGCTCCTGTCATGATCTCTTTTACTTTGCGTTTATGGGATTCACTATAAATACGATGTGAAATGTAAGCAATAATTCTGTATTCAGTGGCTTATCACTTACCTTTTAAAAAGTTCTGGTTTATCAACCTGCACGTTCCCTAATGAGTTGTATTTCAAGTGAAATGCTCTATTGATGGGAACACTATGCAGCATTGTGACTGTGTTCTTGCAAAAGTCACTATACTCATGATAAATACTGCAATTCTGCTTTTTAACAACGTTTCAGAAATATCACACATCCTTGTTTGAGTGTGTATACACAATGGTATTATTACGTTCTTTTCTTTTTTTAATATGTCTGTTGATTCAGCTGTGCTCTGGAATTTTACCTAAGGACTTTGCATCTCATATAACAATAGCTTGAGGTTATAAGGTAGGATGTTGGGCTTGAGAAAGAAAGAGGTTGGACAGCTAATTTATTTTTGATTGTCAAAAGAAATGTAATTAATACTGAGTAAATGTTTATTGTTTGTGTGCTTTAGTACATAGTAAGTAATTGCAGCTGACAAATAGAAAAAGTACGATTTCAGATCTCATAGACATATAATCTAAAGTAAACATTTATCACACAGAACATTTAAAGTTTTGCTGTACTGGTAACAGAGATTTGTAATGCTTTTTATTCTTTCCTTAAAAAAAAACCACCCCCAAAACAACAACAACAAAAAATCTTGAGAATTATAGTTGGTTTGTTTTTTATTGCAGTATGAGCTGAAAAACGTATTTTTTCCTCTGGAGGCTGTGAGCAGTTACATATCATTGCAGGAGGGAATTGTTTTCACAAACCAGTCTCTTAGTTATGATATATAATACACCATTTTACCTAAATCCAGGACTTGCTAATACTTCTTATATGGCAACAACTAAGAATCATCTGTCAGTAGTTTATAACCACAGCTGTGAATCACTGGACCACAGCTGTAGCTTGCAATATCACTTTTCATTGATTAACAGGTCTTATAGCAGGTTTTCTCATTGCATCTTACAAAATCTGTGGGTTGCTGTAGAAATGATTGTTTGCTGAGGGAGTACGTATATATTTGTGCATTACAGAAAGTGTGAAGAATATTGGCTACCAGACGCTTACTTTATTTCAGCATTCTGAAAATGAACCTCACTTCTTCATCAGTGTACTATGTCAAGGGATTCTGTTACATTAAGTTTGATAAATAAACAGCATTAAAAATTGCACTGGCTGTGAAACAGGCCTGTCTGACAGTGAAAGATTTTAAAATGCCTACTTCACATAGAAAAAAAATGAATACAGGCTCATTTTATGTGCTAAATGACAAACTATAATGATTAATAGACCTATTTAAATGAATAATCGTCCGATGTACTATACCAGCTTATGTTGTACAATAGCTGTATATGCAGCAGCTGACAAACCTCTTTTACTGAGACGTAAAATATGAGAATTGGTAAAGATAACAAATAACAGCTGAGCCAGGCCAAGCTAAGAGTAAGCCTACACTGCATTTCCAACGACTTCAGTGGAGTTCAGAAAACTTAATTGGCATCTCAAGATTTCATACAACCTTCCCCCAACTTTATTTCCAAGTCTTCCATGAATCATTCTACTGTAGAATATCATGTTTTAGAGATCTAGATTAAGCCCAGTGACACAAATGTATAGCTAAATATTCTTTGTTCTATGTGAGCTCTTAAGTGATCTGATTCTGGTTTTGCTTAATAAAGAAGGAATTAATGTGGCTACCTTAGGTATAACAGAATTGGAGATTGTGATACACACTTTCACTTCTATTTTACTTTTCATTTCTCCAGCACTGTGATAGGAATTATTCACTGCATAGGCAACTGTCACAAGGCAGGTGAGATCATCAATTAACAGTGACATAGCAAATAGATCTGTGTTTAACCAAGTTTGATCAGATTTATTTTTAACTCTGTCATAGCCACATGTAGGCAGGTGTTTGTGGGTCTTTCTCTTCAGTTTTGCATTGTAGGTTTCTACACCCTCAGTTACAAGATGTGTTCTACTTACTATGCTTTATAGCATGGCTATGCATCTGCTACAAGGTTCTTTAGTATTTTTGTTGGCTTTTTATTAATTTTGTTGTTTTCCTTTCACAAATTAATCTAACAAAATGCTGTTGAATCCTTAGTTACTGCTAATTTGCTCATTTGGCAATAGTGGAAGCATTTTAATTAGTTTAGGATTTGTGGCAGTGCCTCCTTGGGCCATTTTCCCAGTTACTAGTGAGAATCTAGATTGTATAATGGGGTGTTTATCTTTTGTGTGATTTATTGTCTTATTGGGTTCTTCTCTGAGAAGTTTTAAATACATGAAAAAAAAAATTTGGCACCTTGATAAAAGCTCAGTAGACTGTAATTATCTTTTTTTTTTTTTTAGACTGTCCCTAGTTTAGGTTGAGGTGAACATGTTTTAGTGACTCTGTGTTAGACAGTCTTGTAAAATCATGTCCATAACGCAGTCAGGTTATTGGAACTGTTCACTTAATGTTCACCTGCTCCATTTGAAATAGTAAGTGAAGATTTAAAACTTTACTTTTTTTTTATATCTTTTTAATATACTTTTTTTCCCAGTACATCTCTTCTCTTTTCCTTTTAAATAACATTCATTGAGGATAAGCTACTGAGAATAATTTTCCCTATTTGGAGGACTCCTTCAGATTTGTTTCTTTCACTTACTAATTTGCAAGCAGAGGTCTGCATTTCCAAACCAAAACTTTAGTGAATTGAGGTTATATGTCTTTCTGTGTATGAAAAGCTGAAGTCAAATATCATACAGGCTTTCCTGTCTTCATGCAGTAACTCAAAATGATAGAATGATACCTTCTGAGGTGTTTCTGTAGCAGTATCAGGAGGTGTGGTGGGTTAGCCTTGGCTAACAGCCAGACACTCACCCACCCAACCCCCTCGGATGGGGGTAGAAAAAAGAATGAGAAAGCTCATGGGTCAGGATAAAGACAGGGAGATGACAGTTGCTGGACAAAACAGATTCAACTTGGGGAAAATCAGCTTATTCTGATTTAAAATAGATTTGCATGGTGAGAACAAAAATTAGAGATATTAAAACACCCTTCCTCCTCACCCTTTCCTTCACTCTTTCATTCTAGTCTTCTCTACCCTCAATACCCCCACCCTGAGATTATAGTTTATTTTCTCATTTAAAAAGTCTCTTAAGCATTTTTTTTGTGTGTGAGTTCTGTAATTTTTACCAGAGACTTCAATTTTATTTAGTAGCACATGAAGTTTATCATAGAGAAATGTAATTAGATAAACTTTCTAACCCTCCTTCAGTCACTGGAAAATTGCCACTATTTCACTTCATATATTGCATGCTAATGAATCATTTTAATAGTTAATTGCTTTTTACATTATTTCAGTTAGAGCGTGAGAATGAGTTTATAACCTTAGGATGCCCTCCTTGAAATCCACGCCAAAGTTAATACTTTTACTATTATAGAATAACAGGAGCAGGTAGTAGAATCTGAGTCTGTAAACTGTGTAAAGGGAATCCATAAATCTCTTGAAATGTATGTCTATTATTAACTCACTAATGAGAACAATGTTTTCTCAGGGCTTAATTCAAAATCTGTTGAAATTGATGTAAGGATTTACAGGCTTACATTAAGGTCATGATCATACAGTTGTGATAAGCAACCCCCAAATTACTTTCTTTTCTTCTTGGCTTCACCTATATGAAGTAAAATTATCATAAGTATATTTAATATCTCTACAAATATTTTCAAATGCAACTTCTTGAGAAGGGCTGCAAAATCTGATGCAAAGAGAAAAAGAATAACAGTAAAAGGCCAATGAGCCTGTAATGCCCTTACAGAATATCTTTCCTATCGTTCAAAAGCACCTTTTCATTCTTTGAGGCCTTTTGGCAACAACAACAACAAAGACAACTAGAAAATAATCTTCAGATAACATGTCCCTGAGGCAATACTGAGTGCTGTGTGTGGAAAGAAATGAAACAGCTTTCATAAAATGTTTTGTTTCAAAAACGTACATATAACTCATAATTGTGTGGACCAGCACACGTAGGATACTGCAAATAGCCCAGGCTTTTTCATTCATCTTGATGCTATTGCACTTCCAGGTTTTCAAGGATTGATAAGATAGTGATATCATAGCCCATCCAAGCTTTTTCTGTAGATTTGTGAATATGCTGAAAACATATGCTTTTATTCGGAGAGAGTGAGGAACTTCCTCCTGTTTCTTTTCCACAGTCTAAGACTCTTGCATTTTCTTTTTGTCCTGTTTTATTTTTTCATTTTAGCAAATTTTAGTGTAAGACAAGAAAGTCTGTCTGTTTCTTACACATACAAAGTACACCCTCTCCATGCTTATGCTGGTCTTTCCACCCTCCTGGAAAAAACAAAACAAAACAACAAACCAAAACAAAAACAAAACCAAGAAAAAACACTTACTGCAGTATTTCTCATTTCTGATTCAGTGAATGGAAAACAGTGGAAATCTATGTGTGGGGTCATGAGAGGAAGAATACCTAGCCTAATAAAGATTGATCTGAGAGTATACAGCTTGTGAGAGCTTCTGTCTCAGTGTTACTTGCTCTGTTTGCCTTACATCACACTAGGGAAAAAGAGTGACCTCATTTTATATTAGGTTGTGTGCTGCACTTAAGTAGCATATGTGCTATTTTAGCAGACGTAGCAAGCTGATAGCTTTTTATAGTGCTTGCAAGGGACATAGGATTTTTTTTTCTTAGAGTCTTGCCATTTCATTCCAAGTATCATTTGCTTCTCTGAGGTACATCTAAAATGGCACCAGGGGATTTTATATTTACTGTTTTACAGGAAAATTTTTGCTGAGTTTTAATGTGCTATGAGTTTTAATGTATGCAACTGAGAGAGCTACCAAACGTGGGCTCTCGGGATGAAGAATGTTGTTCTGATCTGGTGAACTTTCTTGGTCAAATTACATCAGTGATGGCACCACTACTTCCCTGGTCCTTTCAGTTTGTTTGCACATTTAACAGTGACTGTAACTTAGTTCATGATTCTAACCTGATTTAAGGTCATTAATTAAAAAAACCTAAAACCAAACATACTTATGAAACTTGACAGATGTAGACAAAGAGTTCTCTTGCATAAGAGCATAAGATTGTTTATATCAGTTTTCAGAGTTAGAATTTCCCTTTGCTATTAGCTGATAACCTGCTGTGGGTTTCTTGATCTCTCGTGAACCTGTAGTAGCTATATATGATTTTTAGATGGAGATGAAGTTGATGGAAAAATATCAGTTTACATTCAGTCAGGCCTGGAGAGGAAAAAAAAGTCACTTGACTTCTCATATCATACAGTTTTTTTGTTATTTTGATGATTGTGGACTCATAAAAGACAGATGAATAGCTAATTCACTGGCCTTTTTTTTTTTTTTTTCTCCAAGGAGTGAGATACTATCTGATGTGAATCAGACTAGAAAAATAATACCAAGTCATGCAAAAAACTGATAAAAATATATTTAACAGAATGTCTGTAAAAGATGGATTTTATAGGTATCAGAATGCTAACAATGTGGTTAAAATAGTAAAGGTCTTTGTGTTTCGTGACACTTTTTATTAAACTAAAATGTATACCTTGTAATTAGTGGGAAGAAAATGCAGGAGGGAGTTGGTAGCTCAGTCTATAAATTGAAACTTTTCAAGGTTGTGTCCACATATTCAAATCAATGTTTACAACAGATACAGCATGCAGCCTGGCAAGAATCAATAACATTAATAGATCATGTTATTCAGAGTTATGTGAATGCCAGTTAAGTAAATAAATGAACACAATGAGATGTTGTCAATGAGAGAACTGGAAAGGAAATAAAAATACTAAGATAGGAGAATGTAAGTTATAGGAAAAAAGCAAGAATCCAATCACAAAGACAATGTCATGCTGATTAATAATCAGGCAGATTTGGATAAAGAACATAGAAGAGAGGATTTCAAATCCGCAGCCAAGTCCAGACTGATCTAAAAGATGTCTTTAGAAGTTAATTTATGCAGGTGATTTATACTTGAGTTTTAAAATGAAGCAAAGTATTAAAGATTGTTTACAAGATGACTATGACATACACTGTCATTGTGGAGTGCGATAAGCAAAAAATATTAATCTAGGAAGAAGGACATTTCACTTAGGCAGAAATGCATACCATGGTAAAGCACAAGTACAAGAGATACAGCTTAAAATATAGTCCTGTGATATTTCTGAGAAGTGGAAAAGAAGGAATTCCTGAACCTTGAACATTTCTGCTTAAGCTCCATGCTAGGTTTCACTTTGTTATCTAGAGATAACATCTCTTACAACTGCAGCTTAGCCAGAGAGGGTCTCAGTTCTACGTCCTCTGAACATCCCACTCAATGCCTGTGCTTGCCCCTTCTTGGCTTTATTAGTATTTGTCTTTCAGTTTTTCTGAGCATCATAATTCCTTCCCTTTAGTTTTTAAGGTTCTGAATGCAGTTCCACAGATTTTAGTGTAAAATCAGGCCTGTGTGGCTGAGAACTTAGTGTCCCCTAATAATATTTTTACTTTGTGACTGCTTCAGCAGGCATACGTCCTCCCTCTCTATTTAGTGGAGACTTTATTCTTGTCTGTGTGATTCAGTAGATACTCAGATTCAGCAATGTAAGCAAATATAATGTACATTTTTCCTTTTCTGTGGAGATGACTTTTTACCCACCTTCTCTCAGTGGTGACCAGTGGGTTAGGGGAGGTTATGCAGGAAAAGTTCAAAGAGGTCTTACTATTTTAAACTGAAGAAACCTTTCTAAAGAGCCAACACCAGAAAATTTACCATGTCAAACAACTCTTTTCATTCACTGAGCAAAATCTTGTCATTCAAATGCAAACCATAAAGTAGAATCTGTAATTTTTCAGTATCTGAATATCGTACAAAACAGTATTTGGGAAATGTTACTTTACAATCCAACTGCTTGTTAATTTTCTCTCTAAGGTCTTTTGCTACTTAAGTGTAGTATTTTTAGTTTACCTCTGGTCCTAGTTGCAGTCTCACGTATAGTTTGTGTAATGTAAATACAGATTATCAAAGAATACTTTGGTTTTGATACTGTAGCATGTGTCATACCTCTTCCAGCTTGTATGAATTTTATTCAAATGATGTAAAAAGGCCAAGGAAAATACTTGACTCTGAGACCATATCAAAAAAACCTCTTGCAATGTCAAAAAACTCTCTTGCAATGCCACATTTTTTTCTACATAATAACTTATTTTTACATGGTTAAAAAAAAAAAAGTGTCTTTCATACCTTTTATCTATCCATCTATCTATCTTACCTTCCTTTAACTACTGGGTCTCAGAGTTCTTGGCAGAATATCTAGGAGAATGATTTTCATTTCTGAGCGTACATCTCAAGTAATGAAAAGTATTATGTTCTTGCGTTGTATAGGAAATCTGTCTCACAGCAAGGCTGGAGAGACCAGGAAAGTTACATCTGAGTGATCCAAAAGCAGCATTGAAATGCTATTTTAGCTCTCCAGGAAGATGAAAGAGCTTTTTACTTTCTTCCTACTATTATAATTTCAGAGTGACAAGTGATAAAAGCAGCATTGGACTGAGTGCCTCCCACAGTTTTTAACAGCATAGCTGAACCATATGTAATACTTTCTCTGTTGATAGGAGTAGAGAAGGTAAGTTGTTCACTGTAAAAAATGGGATTTTGGAGGTTATAGTTGTGTGTGCAACTTGATATGCACAAAGGATACAGCAATTAGCTGTACAGGCATTGAAAACATACATAGATCCCTTTATTCACAACTATTTGAATGCCAGTTAGTTTGAACAGGTAAACAGAGATGATAATAAATTGTCAGTCCAAGTGTTTAGAAGGCAAGTAGCGTGACAGAAGATGACAAGGAAGGAAGGAAATGAGCTAAAGCATCAGGGAGAAAAAAAGACTTATAAAAACCTCTGAGTATACTGACAGCAGCTGACTTTGAAGTACATTTTGAAGAGGATAGTAGCACAATGAATATATGGAACAAAGCCCACACAGGTTATAAAAGCACGAATATACTTCTTCCTTGAAAGTATCTGAAATCAATTTTTGCCCCATTTTTTAGAGGCTTAGCAGCCTCTGTTTTTCCTCTAAAGTATTGTATACCATCTGCTATTGCTTGTCCTTTTGTTTATAGGACATACTGATAAGGCAGACCTTAGAATCAGTCTTAAATAAAGATTTTAAAATAAAAATGAAAATTGTTGCCTACCTTCTGTGAAACAAAACAGATTTTCTGAGACAGTTGGTAGGATAAACAAGATACAGTGTTTTAGTGTTATTTTAAAGTATGTATTTAAGATTCCAGCACTGGAATTTAATAATGAATCTAAAAGTTCCTTCTTTTGATACACAGAGTGTTTCTAAAATGTCAGTATGTAAGTTTTCTTGATTTCTTACAAATTGTTCTAAAGATATTCACCACTGTAAGAAAATAAGTTGGGCATATCAGTATTGAAAGTTTTCACTTTTTTTCTAAAATGGCTTCTATTAGTTACTATCTATTTTTTTTTCTGCCTTTAGAACAGGTGTAATGTGAACCTGAGCAAAAAAAAATTGATTTTTTTAATATAAAAAGTTTATAATTTATTTCTTTAAATAATTTAATTTCTTTAAAATCTGTGCAATTTAATTGTTTTATAACGTCTGCTCCTCCTCACAGGATAATTGTCTCAGTCTGCACTTGAGAATAATAAATATAACCCTGAGATGATATGAGCCAGATCTCAGAGAGGTCTGGATTTGTTACAGCAATAAAACCTGAGATGCTGCTGCCCTTAGTACAGGCATTTGGTGCTCCCTGTGGTGTCCCCTACTGTGTACTAGAAGCTTGGATTCCTCAGTGGATATGCGTGACTGAAGTTACAGAACAACCATCACTGTAAATGGGGATGGTTGTAAATGGGGGTGTCCTCTAGCGGCAGGCCCGAAGCCACAGAACTGCCTAGAGCAGGATGACTGAGAGAAAATGCAGACTGCAGGGATGCGCCTTAAACTTGTTTTACTCAAGTCTGCGTGTTGCAGAGCAACTTGGCCATCCTGAAAGGATGTTAGAATTTGTTGTGCAGACAAAACTAGGACACATCTATTTTACATTCTGCAGCAGAATAATTTTCCTTTCTCCTAATTTAAAATTGTCCACAGAAGAGAAATTCCAAGTTTCTATCAGCTTTCTTAGCTCTTCAGTTCTTTCTTTAATCTGCTTCACTCAGGGAACAGTGTATTCATGTATTTCAAGACTGTATTAAAGTACATTCTTATGGGGGTCCTACTCTGTTGCTTTCTTCTTGTAATAGTTTTGACGTTGCTTGGAAGCATCACACTGCAGGGACTGTTAAATCAGGATTTTCCCAAATACTATATTATATGATTTAAGGAGGGTAAAAGGCAAAAGAAAACCGCATTGATACTTCTATTTCTTTGATGTATTATAGTTTCATATAGGAATAAGAATTTAAGCTAGAGTGTAATCCATTCCCTATAGGCTAGATTTAGCAGGTCTATAGCTATGCTTTGATTAAAACTAAGTTAAATCTGGGATTTTTCTGAATAATTTGCTATAACATTATAAAACTCATATAATCTCCTAGGGAATATAATGCAGATTTATTTATTAATGTTAGATATAATTACTCATCCAATTTCCATCCATCTAATTTATGTTCAAGAAAGGAACTTCAATTATTTCTTTTTATAGAAGGTTTTTAACACGCTATTAAAACACATTGAAATGGGAAACATTTACGTTATTCACATAGAAATGGATGACACGAGGTGAGGAGGGGAGCACTGGCAAATTTCAGAAGATTCTGAAGTGCAGGTCAAATAGGCACTTCGCATATGATGTCTGTATTTAACAGTACTTAGTGTTGGGCAAATATTGGGTGTTTCAACAGTTAGGCTTATCTGTGAAGCTTTCCGCTTTTAATAGGAAATTGGATAGTTCAAGTGTCTGTAATATTAGCTCGGTAAACTTCTGAAAAAAGTTCCTTTGATGGCAATGGAAAGCTGCCAAGCATTTTAAGAAAAATGGTGATATTTCTCTCTCACCTCCCAACAGTAAGGCAACTTAGAAACCTCCGAAATCCTAATGCTGAAAGTCCTTGTAATATTTCAGATACATTCCCTGTTGGACAAAAATAATGTTATCATTAATAAACCTCTTTGAAACCTGTATATAAGTTTATTTAAAAGATACATAGTATTTTGTCACTTCTTTTTACCTAATAGATTTTTTGTTGCCTTGATTGTATGCAATGTTCAAGTGAAACAATAGCTCTGAAGATTAGATACAGGTTCTAGGTGCTTTTGTAACATGCCTAACCACAGTGTCACTGCTAAAAAATTCAGATTTAGTTGCAACACTAACAGTAGAATCCATTTCCCGTTGAAGACGATCACAAAACTCCAGTGGTTTCAAGAGGATTTAACTGGGTAACTAGGAACATTGGAAACGAACTACAATCAATCTTTCCTGAGTAAATATGTATCCTATTAAATCAGGAACACTTCCAAAACAGAAGTTTTTGTATATTTTGGATCTATGGAGATAGCAATTCATTATTAGCCATGCTGTCTTTGTGCCCAGAATCATGCTTAGGGGATTCACTTAAAGATAATGAAGACTTGGGAAGGGAAAGCAAAACTCCTGAGCACTTAGAGAATTTCAGTTACACTTTTCAAACTGTTACCAGAACATTCTGATAACTATTTTATGGTCTTACTAAATAATAATTAAAATTCCTAGTATCTGTGTAGGCTGATTAAGGTAATTAAGATGCTTCCTAGTATGGCAATATCTCAAATTATCTTTGCTGCTTGCTTCTCTCTCTGAGAACCAACCAGAAACTGGCCCAGTTCAAGAACTGGTGAAGTTGGATAAGGTTTTCTGTGCCTGCATATGCATGCATATATATATATATATATATATATATATATATTTTTTTTTTTTTCACTGTTACTAGCATGCTATGATATTTAATTAAAGTTTCATTTCCTGAATCACATAGAAAGAGCTACAATTTAAATGTTATATGAAAACACACATTTACTACATCTTGATCCATTCTGATGTTTCCAGAAGAACACATCGCACAGGTTTACAGGAGGCCAGGTGCAGACATGGCCATGGCAGAGGCAGAGGCTGGTGCTCCTGATTACAGCTCAGGCAGCAGCTGAGCCAGGCTGAGTTAAGTGGGGCTTGGCCCCAGACCAGGGGTGGTGTGGGCGCAGGTGAGGCTGCTCAGGCAATTGAGTCCCATCCCTCTGTGAGCTTCTCACAGCCTGTAAGGGGCTGCGTGGTTAAATACCTTACGGAATCCACGTGCCTCTTGGGGGAGACTGGAACCTTCGTTCCGCAGGAACAGCTGTGCACGCAGCCTGGGAGCTGCAGCGGGTGTAAATGTCCTGTGCAGGTGCCTGGGTTTGAGCTGTAAAGCTGAGCACGAGGCGCTTTCAGAAGGTGTGAAGCTGCACTCAGGTGCCTGCCCCGCGGCTCTACTCGCTCCTCCCGCTGCCCTGCCCGTTGCCAGCCCCTCGTGGCACGGGGCCGGTCCCCGCCTGGTCCCCGCGGCCCCCTCACAGCCCGGCCGCCTGGCGCGCGGGCAGGGCGGGGCAGGGGTGCTCCCCCCAGCAGCTGCTCAGCCCCACCTGCGCTCGAGCTCGCGCCCATGCCCTGCCCGCCCCGCCATTTAAGACCGGCCCTGAGGGCTCGTTCTCTTCTGGGATCTGCCCTGAACCGATCCGCCGGCTCTTCCGTTCCTCCTGCAGCCGCTGCCTCTGGCGGAACATCCCGAGCAGCCCTGGCCCGGCCCTGCCCTATCCCTTCCCGGGGGCTGCCGGTGTCTCATGATGGTTCCTGCTCTCCTCAAGCCTGTGGCTCCGGGCCCTGCACCTCAGGCGGCTGCTCCTGAGGGTAAGAAATAAGTAAGATTTCCATTATGTTCTGATGTTTGTTGGGGCTTTGTAAGGGGTCGGGTCTCTAAAGAGATTAAAAACTTAATTGCTATGTAGCTGAGTTGGTTGTGGGACAGAGCTGCTCCTGACCGGCCGCTCTCCTGCCGCGCTGTGCCCCACCCGCCGCTTCCTGCGGGACTACCCCCAGTATTTCTGGTTTTCTCTTATTTTGGGGATGCTAATGCCTTATCTCATTTGGGTGTTCCTCTCCAGAGCGTGCTGGTGCACCATGCTGTGTCTGTAGTTCCAGTGACTCTAACCACTATTCCTCTGAAACTTACATGTTTTCATTCTTGAGAAAGCAAACGTTATTTTTGTCAATGTACTCTTGTCTGAATTTGTGTTAGCTGGTGACTCCTTTTCAGCCCTACTTCCTTCATATTGTATGGGCTCTAATGTATTTTTAGCCCTCTGTTTTGCAAATCAAAAGGACTTCTTATTAAAAAGTTAGTTATAACTTAGTATCTTTGGAAGTCAAATGTCCTTTGATTTATTTTTTTTTACCTTTTCTTTATCTAGTTAGCTTTAAGAATTGCATTTGTGTTACTATTTTTTTAAAAGACAATTTTAACTAGCACTGCATCACTAAATCAGTTTTTTCCCTCCTCAATGGCTTGTGGAGTTGGTGCTTCGAAGTCAGGACCATAAGGTTAGAATTTCCAGTCAGAATTAAAATGGTGAAGCCATTGATTGCTAGGCTGCCTTTATTGCTTTCACTTGAATGCTATTTGAGCTGAGAGAAACAGTGAGGCTGTGTAAATCAATCATGTCACTAGTGGACGTTTTAAAGAAAGTAGCAATTCTTTTTTGTTTCAGGTCTGTAACTTTTTAGAACTGGCTATCAAATTTCTGTTGACATAAGGGGTGTGTTTATGTGTCCTTTTACTCTGTGTGTGTTCTGCATCTTACTAACTTCCAAAATTTCAAACCTGTCTTGAGTTTTCAGAAGATGTACATTTGCATGTATATGAAAAATGCATTCAGACAGATGAAAGGTCATCTTCAAATTCCAAAGCTTAGCTGAGCCGCAGCTGGACTGCTACCAGACTTTGAGCTTCAACATTTTCTACTGTTGATATTTGTCATATTTCATATATGAATTGCTCCAATGTTTTTCCAGAGGTCAGTTTTTTCCTGTTGGAGGAATATTTCACGCTACCAAATACACATGATGTTGATGTCTAAATACATAAACATAGCTGTATTTCAAATGAGATGGAGTGAAAAATGGATTTTCCAGTTCATTAAAATGTTTCTTTAACTTGGGGGAGGTAGAGGAATTCAAGATAATGAGGAAACAATTTTTAAACAATTCCCCAATAAGTGTAAAGCATGTTTCTGATAAAAAAGATTAGATTTCTGCTTTCTGTTTTATAACCAGTTGCAAAAGAATGATCAAAATGCTGTAAAGTGAATTTGTCTGCTCTCTGAAGGTTCTGCTTGCTCACGTAATGCAAGTAAAGCAGAAAGTAAATGTCTCAGATGGTCTTATTGTCCTTATTACCAGGTGTTATCTGTACTTTGCCATCACACAAAAGATGTGTGTACATGTTGAAATTAAGGCTTGTTGGACCTGGATTGTATGATAGCTAAATCTATAATTACATCAATGGTTAATTCTCATTTGAGCAATTAGGAATGATTTATGTTAAATTGCATAGAATATTTTGTCAAACTACTGTTTTTGCTAACTCTACCTGATTTGCCTATAGACTTTGTCTTTCTGTAACTGAAAAATTATGGTAAGTATTTGTGCTTGGAGTTGCTAGGTAGAAAATTTTTAACCTTACTTCACTCAGAGCAACACAAGACAGATGTGGAAATAGGAAGACTTCCTACTTGTATCTCTCATTCTCCTCAGATTTTTCTTTAGGCCTTATCTGTTGTCTAATTTTCCCTCTGACAAATTGTTATGTATATCTATTCCAGTGTGTTCATTTTGGGGTAGTACAGCATTTACTTAAAGAATACAGGTCAGTTTCTTAAACTTCATATCTTGAAGCAAATAACATTTTTGAATACAAGAAGTTCTGGTTTTTGTTTGTTTGTTTTTTTGCAGTAAGAAGCAAAAACTATTGGAGACAGAAGTTATTTTGCTTTCCTGTCTCAGAAAAAATACGGGCTTTAATCTCATTTGCATTATTCTGTTCTTATTGCAGCCCTTAATGTACAAAATTATATTAACGAAAATGTTGTTTATGTCTACTTGCAGAATTAGTCTAAATCATAATTTAGTCTTACCAGTACTTTTCACTCAATTTTTTTGTTGTTTTTTTTTCTTGTTGGGCAGGTGAGAATATATGATAACTTACACTACTATGCATCAGACTATTCATGATCTGGACTGTTTGTGCTTACTGCAGCATGATTAGTCACTGTAACATTTCATTTTTATTGGCTCTCTTTATTTTGTAATGCTTAATTTCTGAGAGAAAGTGGTTGTTTCTGTTCTGAAGACTTCAGGAAATTAAGTGCTTGATTAAAGTTACTACCATGTATGATTTCCATTTTATGAAAGATGTACACTGAGAAAAAGAATATATTTCTCTATGCAGATTTTCTTTCCTCATCTGTCAGAGAGTTAAAAATTCCTAAATATGCAAAAGTTTGTTTATAGTTGACTCAGCCAAAGTCTTAATATTTGTGTTGTGGAGTTCATTCTGGCAGACTTAAACTGAGATTTGTCTTTATTGCCTTTTTTAAAGCCTTGTGTTTTCTCACTGACTTTCATTTAACTCATTTTAAAACAAAATTATGCATGCAAGCCTAGGCCTAGTCAAAATGCCAGGCTAATTTTAATTTTACACATGAACCTTTCCAAGGGTAGCTTGTCTGCTGTGCTGCCATGAGTGCCATTTGTAGGAACAGCTTTTAGGAATTCAGATACATGACTGCTAGAGAAGGGTTAAACTGGCTTCTGTGTGTCACATAATCTATTTGGCTACTTTGTTATGGTAAAATGTTTTAGTTAGTTATGGTACAATCACATCCTAGAAATGGGAAGTTCTAGAGTGAATCCTTCATTGTGTGTTGTTGTCATTCAACCTGTAGATTAGGACACCTATTTCTAATTATATTTTTCGTTGATATGAAGATCATGAGGCCTGAACAAATTAAGGTTATTTTAAAACTTTCTAATCCCCCAAAGGCTCTTAGCATTTGCAGTCAGCAGCCACACCACATTTGTAGACTGTTTAATTACGTGTAATTAATTGGGTCATAGCTCTGCATGTTAGGAATAACGTTCATAAAGAAAATCTAGTTAAGACATAAAGTGAGTTGCAGCATTTTTATTGTGTTTAATTTCTTTTTCTGGCAGAACTGGGAGTACTTGCTAGTTAAGAGTTGATGGATTTTTCATTGATGTTCTGCTTCTTAATGTCAAAAGATGACATACATTTTAAATCAACTTCAATTTGCCCAAGCAAACATACGCGTGCTTTAATTGAAAGCAAGTGCCCTTTTAAAATAAAGCAATAATAACTTTATGTACTACTAAAAACATGGCCCCTCTTCATTTATGGGAAAAATGTCAGGTCAAGGATGTGCATGGTGAAGGATGTATGAAAACAACTCCCTGAAAAGTAACAGCCACTCAAAAAAAAAACCACATTCAAAAAAGAAGCTATAACTGCAGTCATCTGGCTGCTGTGGTTATGCAGTCATCCGGAATTTTATATGAAATTTCCAGATGTTCATGTTTTGAAATTTAAACTTGATAAATGTACATAAACTGGTTCTGAATGTAAACATGCACAGCGGATAAGTTAAATAGGTGTCCTTTCCAGAGTCTCCTATGCAGAAAAAAGCAAGGAAATAAGCAAGATGCACCAGTTCATAGAAACACATTTCAGTATGAGCCATTTTGGTAAAATTTAGGAGGTCAAAAGTATCGTGGATAAAAGAAGACAAACACTTTGGCAAAGTGGAGTCGAGTCTACTTGCTCGTGGGGATTGGAACATTATGATGTAAAATACATTTTAAAAACTTTTTATCATAACTGTTAGCACTTGATACTCTCATGTAATGCTTTTCCCTTTTATTAACAAGAATTGAATCCATGAAGGTGATGTTATACTAGCACAAAAATATACCAAAAACTTTTTATTGTTAAGTTTTATTTAGAGGCTTAGTAAACAAGGAGTTAAATCTTGGCCTGAAAGCTCACGTGCTGCCCGCCTAGGTTTATCAGCTTGATCTAACATCTGAACATGTCTAGTTAGCTGTTAGTCAAAAGTGTTGATAATCTTAGTTTATGCAAGAAAACATTGATTCTTCCTACAGAGTTGGAATAAAAACTGAGAAGGAAGACAGTTTTTCTATCCCTGTTATTGATATTTCTGTGGTTTTACTGAAGAGTTACTAAGGGTTATGATTATCTTATAATCCAAGTTCAGTGTCTTTCAAATGAGGTTTTGAAATTTTCTTTTTCTTTCCTTTTTCTTACTATAGAAATATAATTTCAAAATTATGTAATCATGCTGCAAATATTGGAGGTGATAATCACGTTTGTGCAAACAACATGCAGTGTAGTTTTACTGTTGAAAGTTCATGATATTTAGCTGTAAAATCTTGAGAAATAAAATAATGAAACTTGCATTTGTTAACACTTCTGCCATTGTTACAGTAAGGCCAAAACTGCATCAGAGTTTGGTTTTTAAGGAGATGAGCAATTACAGAGTGTACTGAACTGCAGAGCAGTGTACTCAGTTTAGATGATGAATCGCTGCTGTGAATGAAATAAGTAGCTACAGTTTCAAATTTGGAGTAGTGCATGCAACTGGAATATAATGGACTGGGTTAAAGAGGGCTAAGCAGTGCTCTCAAGAGACAGCCATTCTTAAGAGTAGGAGAAGAAGGAGTTTCTGGAAGATATTTATCTACTGTGGTTGACACTAGTGCCTAGGAATGGTGCAGGGACCCACCTATGGTGAGTGCTGACTGTAAAGATTGAATGTGTATTTAGCTCCAGCTTACAGTCTAAAGTTACTGACTATGTTTGGTTGCAGTTGTAGCTGGAATATTCAGGACGATGTCCTAGGATGTTAGTTTTTACTTAGTAATTTTTGTCTCTATATCATTATTTGTGTTTTTCTAATTGAGCATTTAAACAAGTGACAAGTTTAGAAACTTTTACTTCTTAGGACCGGTGCTTGTTATAAAAATTGACATAAACCTCTGCCAGCTCCTCTCAAGCATACGTTTTGTGAAGGGCAGACCTTGCTATCTTATTTTTGCTGCAAGACCCACCAGGATATTCAGACTCTGGGATGGGCTGTTTGGACAGCTGGTCCCTCTGTTTCATAACTGTCTCAAAAGAGTGAACCAGATGGGTTTAGTATCTGTAAAAGAGACCTTTGCCAGTCTATGATAATGAAAGTTTGTAGTGATACAAGCAAAGCCTTATGAGGACAAATGTTCATCACTTAATTACTAAAAAGATCTGATGGGTAGCAGGGATTTTTTTTGGTATGTACTCAATTAGTATCTTGCAGAGTTTGATGACTGGGAGTTGTAGCCATAGCCTTAAGCTAAAAAATAAAAATAGGGGCTGTTATGCTTTGAAATAAGTTATTTTTGGGGGTAATTTTGAATATGTGTCTACATATGCAGGCCTTCAAAGATGTTTAGTGTTGAAATTATTTTATTTGCATTTCTTGGTTAAAATTGCTGTTGTTTCTGCCTAAGATTGTCATCTTTGTGTATGCATGTCTATTACATGCAATGTACTGTGAAACTAGTATGTATATTTGTATGTATTTACACATTTTCTGTTGATTTCATATATGCAATTAAACTTTGTTTAAATGCCAGAAAGGGGCTTACTGAGAACTCTTAAGTTGCTATACCATAATAAATGCATTTAATGAAACATTATTTTATTGCATGTACATGTAGGAGCTCATGCAATAAACATGCTCTGTGAATTTGCACCATTTTTTGAGGTCTTAAGATCTCATGCTTACTATACACTGCACAAAAGTTTACTAAGAATAAAATGCATAAAGTACAGCTGTTTAAGAAACCGAACAGAAATGTAGAACCATGAGACAGAAACTATAGCAGTACTTCTGCCTAGTACATCCTTAAAGAAAGGCAGAGCTGTCTTATCTTTACAGCACTTTACCAAACCTCTACTTAAACCAAGCACTTTTTGGATTCTGCTCATCCAGTTTTCCAACAGCTTCTTTGAATAAAAATCCTACGGTAATTTAAAAGATCATTTTTCTCTCTGTAAAGGAAAAAACAATATTATTAAAAAAAAAGATATCCTTCCACTACTGTTTTTTTTTTTTTTTTTCATTTTCCTATAATCATGTTCTCCTAAAGTTAAAAAATTAACACTTTGCTACAGTTATTTGATTTACACTGTACTGTTCCAAATATATTGCAACAGTGGGATGGTTATTTTTTGGCTGTTACTTTTTAAAAAACTCTTTGGTAACAAACGAATGGAACATGAAGAGGTCCATAGAAGGAGGCTTGGGGAAGAGAAGCAGCATAGCTGTATTAATAAGATTATGACCCAGGCTAATTAGTCCTTCCTGAAAGCTATTCTGGCTTTTTCAAGTAGTGCTATATGCTGTTATGTACATTGATAATAGCTGTTGAGTGCTCAGCAGTCTTGGTCTGGTGTATCTGGTACACTGCAATTAATACTGAGTAGCTCTTGCCTGTCTTTGGGTTTTCTGGGTCATCTGTTGTGGGATTACTACTACTGAGTAGAATCCCTGGGTTCAGAGTCTGCTCTTGTGAGCAAATGAGACTTAGCATGAATGATGACTTTGAACTAGGACCAATAATAAGAGATGCTTCGAAGTGGGAAATGTATAACAAACC
Organism: Caprimulgus europaeus; assembly: GCA_907165065.1. Next base: position 25,658,394 of record OU015534.1, on the reverse strand, counting down.
AATTTAAACCTTTCTAATTAAGCCATTATTATTTTTACTCTTACCAATAGCCATGTAACATCTACTGTGGAATGTCCAAATGAGGGAGTTATGCAAAATTGTACATTAAATTCATTTCAGTACTTACATAAATAATGACATCAAAATTGTATGTTGATGTCTTGCAGTTTGACTGTTTTGCAGTATGTTTGATGATGAATTATTATAGAACAATACCTAATGTCATATGTGAAGCATAATGGCTCATTCAAGATGTTTGCACTTATTGTTGCTCTTCTAAGAAAATGGACTTAATTTGTTAGTGAGATCTTATCAGTGGAAAACAACCTATCAACATGTGGAGATAACAGGTCATGACTACAGTTGTGTTCTAGAGTACTGCCAAAGTCAAGCAGCAACTGAAGTAAAAAGGATTAACATTTTCAATACAAAAAATTATTATTGGTCAAGAGCAACCTGGAGAGGAAAAACGGTGAACTGTTGACTTCCTGTCAAGAATCTAGAAAATGTAAATCAGAGAGGGTACTCAAAATTAGGTGGATATTCTGAACATGGTCATGCTTATGTATAGCCAAAGCATTTGGAGGTAAAAATTTTAAAACTTTTTTCCTGATTTGATTGTTGAAATTCTAAGTACTTGCTAAAGCCCTTGGAGGTGAGAACTGAAAGTCTTGCCTGTTGCTGGAAGCAGGAGTCTTGTTTACATGCTAGTTGAAATATGTGGGAAGATAAATGTCAGGGTTGAAAACTTGCCTTTTTCACCCATTTGCTTCTAAACCATTATTGTGTCTCTTTTGGTCATCAGAAGCAGCTTGTTGCTAAGTAATGTTCCTTTCTGTTAGCTTGCTCTAATTTTTAATCTTGAAAAAGTTCAAATTCATAAGCAGTTTGCCTTAAATTATAGTACTTGTGAGGGGTTGTATTGACTTGCTGGCCTAGGTTACACTATTGTCTCACTGATTTGTATGTTTTGGAAAGATAATTGCAGGTGTGAAAACAGGTGTTACTGAAGTGGGCCTAAAAGTGTAGTTCTTGTACCTTTTAATGATAGGACAGTGATTTCTTAGTGATTAGTTTCTTCTTCAAGTGATCAAGCAAATTAAAGCCTTGGTGAACCCAGATCTAGTGTATTATGCAGCTATAATTATAGATAAATATTGCTGAAACGAATGAGTTAGCTTCAGTTTTACAGTAGTGTGAAAGCTGAATGCAAATTGACCTCCACATTAAATATTTTTATAACCAATATAATGGTGTGTGTATATAAATACATTATTTAACTAGTGTAATTACTGCTGTGGTAATTTGAAGGGATGATCTAGTTATTTATTGCTTCAAATAAGAGTAATAGAAGTAGGGCTCAAATTTATATGTATTAAAAGATTTGTAGGTTATTACAGTATATTATCTGCTTATGACATCTATTAATAAATACCTTTTTGAGTGTGGATTTTGATAATTTGAAAACAGTTCTTCCCATTCTATTGATTTTTGTCCTTAGAAGTGTTCCTTGACTGAAGCTCTTTATAAGTTGTGGGGTTTTTTCAGCTAGGAAAGGAAATTCTTAATGTTGAGAGAAATCTCCCAGGAGGCTTATAATTAGATGGTAGGATTCTGTGGATAATGAGCTTGTGAGCTGATAATTTGTCCTTCGCTAAACAGTCCTGTCACTATCTGTCAATCACGAACCTATACCTTGCTGTAAGCGTGGAGGATGCAGGTTGCTTGAATTGTCCCTCGTTGCCAGTCTGGGCAATGCCGGTCTGCTGAGCTGGAAATTGGAGGCTCAGAGGAATTTTATTACTGATCTAGACAACTGAGAAATTTTATTACTGGGGGAAATAGAGTATGCCTTTCATGGCTCAATGCTTGTAATGCTTGGAGATTTCAATTCCTCTTTAGGATAGAGGAAATAGAATTTAAGTATGAGATCCTAACTGATTTGAATCAGTAACTCCATTACAGTTATATTTATTATACACCTACTGACAGTGATCAAGGTATCATTTAATAAATATAGCACTGATGCTACAGTGAAATCCATGTCTGCATAGAGCTACTAAAATAATTTTTCATTCTTTACAAACACCGTTTTTTGTTTGTGTTTTTTTTTTTACCAATAACACTTGTGGTAGGTGGCGCTTAAAAGTAATAGTATTTATGTTAGCAGGTAAGTAATTACTCAAATATTGATTTGTGGCTTTCAGAAAAATATAATAAAAGAATAGAGTATAGACAGACTAAAGGAGCTTTGCTACTGTGTGCTATGTAAAATCTCAACTATCTTAAACTTGGAAACAAGACTGTAGCCCTTGAACAAGGTAGCATTTTCAGTTTTTATTATTGTACTCTGAGCACTCTGGATGCTTCTGTATAATCATAAGAGTTATTAAAAATGACAGAAATTAACACCCTCCCACAGAGATCATAACAAAAACCAATCATATGTGTTTGCTGAGTCTATGAAACATTAGAAGTTCATTAGAAAGCCACTGGGCAGCATAATTGTGTGGAAAACAAACTGCTTGCGTTTCAGAATTGAAATGTTTCGCACAGATCCAAGTTGGATCCTTTGTAATATTAATGGCATGGGCACATTTCCAAGGAGATGCAGCTAATTTATTATTTGTGTGTAAGAGCAAACCCCTCCCCCCACACCACCTCTGTTTGGTATAATTCTAATTTTTGGAAACAATTGGTGTGTTTGAAACTGCTTGAAACATTTAGATAAGAACGAGCCTTGACATTTCCAACATATAAAATTCATTATTTTTCTATTTTGGGAAAACATTCATACACATACTGCATTTTCCCTTTTTCTCCCAAGTAGGGTCTCATTAAATCCATCCTTTTCTCCACTGTTTCAAACAGTATATAAAATCTGACCCCTGTCCTAGAGATGTAATTTAGAACTTTGCTATTATTGTTAACAGGAACAGGCCTTTCGGAAAAGGTATTAGATGATCTGTAGAAACAATAATGACAAAGTTAGAAAAGACATTTCTAGGCTGTCATAAAAAAAATAAAATTGCTTCATTCAGCAAACATAAGTCAAAAAAGAAATCGATTTTAAACACAAATGAGAGGATCTTAAAAGATTTTTTTTTTTTAAATCTTGATTGATTTTGTGGACAAATTTCACAGAACTGGAGAATTTACATGGAAGAGGCTTCAGCTATGCTTCTCGTGTAAAATGTAATGTTTTGATGGAGAAACTGTTTTTACTGAAGAAGTAGATTTTATGGAAGGGAATGTTTGTAGGGTCTTGTTCTTCTTAGCACATAGGAATGCTGCAGTATCATTTGATAAAATGTGATGTAAGATGAGTACAAAGCACTGGTTGAGACTACATGAGTTCAGGTGAGATTTTGAAAATGAGATTTGTCTCAAACTTGTTGACTTGCAACAGGAACTTGACCACCTTTTCATTTCTCCGTGGTGTATCGTTGTAGGATTTTACGTGTAAGAAACTAAGTTAACTCTTTTGTTAGAAAGTTGTGGTCCAGAAACTCGACAAACCCAGCCTGCAAAATCTCTTTTATATCTAATTATGTTAAAATATGTGTATGTTAGTAACAGTATTGAGTGGATATATGCAGTGGCTTAATTTTGGCAGGACAGCTTAGAAGATGAGACTGTTAAATGATTTTGCCGTAAGTTCTGATTTAATAAGAAACAAACAATGAAATAAAAAAAATAATTGAGTCTTGTGGTATTAGTGGCAGAAATAAGAGTAACCACAACGTGAAGAGGAACAATGCAGGAAGCCTCAAATACAGAACTGAATTCAAGTGGTGAACCACATGACTGTCAGAGAAAAGGACACTTAGACTTGTTCATTTATTCAGATAGAAGTAGTAGGATGAACATTATTCATAATTAGCAGGCTTTTCATGTTGCTTATAGATAGTGTAATGGTGGATCTTTAATTAGAAGAAAAGACTATGTATTTTAAAAAAAATTGTAGGACATTATAAGAAGAAAGCTTTGTTGTAGTACTAAGGGTAGCAACATCTTAAATATGAGAATTAATGGCTAATCAGATTATACAGGGTACTCCTGTACTGGTGAAGAGACTTTATCTAAATAAGACTCTATTTGCAAGACAAGCTAGTATCACAGATTCATTGTGTTTAATTGCAGGAAAATGAATCTCAAAAATGGTTTGGTTCAAGACTGGTGTTTCAGTACCCCACTTGGAGCAGAAAAATGAAAATAGGGAGGCTTTCTGTCCCTTTTCACCTTTGGACTCAAACGGCATTGTTAAAGCCAATGTGTGGAAAGAAATGTCAAGGCAATCTCAAATTTTCTTTTAAAGTAAGCATCATTAGTCTTCAGGAAGAGCTGGAAAAAAATTGGTTGATATTGCTATTAAAAGTTAATGCATCAGATTGTAATCTTTCTTTGAACAGTTCACAGGCAATTTTCTTCATTATATAGAAGGTGGATTTGAGGGAGAATGGCTTGAATTCATCATATACAAAGAGGTCCAATATTAAATCGAGTAACACTGAGCTTGAGTGTGCCAATTCACAGATAATGAGGATACTGTATCTCAGGGATTTTTTTTTTGTGTTATTTATTTTCTTTATAGAAAGAAAACAAAACCCTGTCAGAGATTTAACTTTGCATTTCCAGTGGGAATTCCTGCCATAAATGTTGAATGTGATTATCCAACCTGAAATTTTTGGTAAACAAAAGCTAAATCATTAAACATGAAGAAAGATACAATGTACATCTGTTTTGTCAGGAAACATTCAAAACTAGTTGATGAGAGCACTTAAAATCCAAAGCGCTTTGAAGCCCAAACTTGCTGAAATAAAATCAAAAACTCTTGTTGCATTTCGTAGGCTTTGGATTAAGATCTAGTTCATCAGGACACTTGAAGCATGAGCTTAATTTTCAGTATATTGATGATTTCATTAATATAATGGAATTGCTCATGATATGGAGTGCTTTCAGGCCTGTGAGCAGATGTGAAGTCACTGCATGGATAGATTTCCATTGCAATGCAGAGTTCCAAGTGACCAAGAGCTGGGGTGAAACAGAAAAGGCAAATAGAGAATCTGTTTCCAAAACTGTTAGGCATCCTGTTTCTCACTTGTCTACTGTTGTTTCTTTCTCTCCATAACGTAACTACCTGAGTGAGGCTGCCTCCAAAATAAGATCTTGTGCCTTAATTTGTTATGTACGCAAATATATATTTACTGTGTATAGCCTTGTTGTATTTTTATTGTTATTAGTTAAACTTTTTCTACATAGTTGGATGCTTTAGATTTAGAATAAGGTGATAGTCTATTCATATGGGACAGGAATTAATGAGTGTTGCCTATGCATAATTATGCCCTGTATGTTATAGGATGTCCCCTAACTGTATCATCAAAGGTTTCTTTTTCCTCACTTTAATAGCCTTTATTCAGGTTATTGTTTTTCAGTGCTAAATAGAAGATAACTTTGTCCTTTTCATTATTTCTGTGGTTTGATGTCATGATGTGCTCGTGCAATCTTTCTTTTGCTATTAGCAATGACGAAAGGAGAAAGGTGTACCAATGTGACAACCGTGGGTATTTTCTATCTATTTCTAAGGTCCTTGTTCATATTATAATATGGAAAAAATAAGGCTTTACTCTGAAAACAAACTTAGGAAGGGAAACTTTATTCTGATCAGATTGTTTTTTAGAAAATCCAGGGCAGTCAGATTTTTCTAGTGTAAATGTTGCAAAATTTCCAATTTAGTTTCACACAATTTATACGTCACGTGTCCTTTTTTAACCACACTTAATTGACAGTTTGACTGTGAATGGTTACAGTTACTGTCACTGTTATTTTCATATGCAGTTCCATGGGTATGTGAGCACATCTTTTCAATCTAATTGAAGTAGGACTTACTTCGCTATAATCTATATAGGAAGGTTAATGATAAATAAGCTGTCACAGTAAATAAATCTGTCATGTAAAGTTTTACTTTAAAAAGGATTTTTCATGAAATACATATAAAATGAAAGGCTTAAACCAGTTAATACAAATTAGCACAGATGAAAAACTCCTGTAATCTTGGAGGTGTGCTGAGAACTTGCTGGTTTTCCTCCCAACAGTATACAAAATTAAGTTGCTAATGACTTTGACCTACAATTATGAGTGTTTGAGTTCATTTAGTGTGTATATGAGCAAAAAGCATATACAGTAAAGCAAGTGACACTCTTTCCTGTAAGCCTAGCCATACAGAAGATCTCATTAGGGAGGACAACTTAAATAAATTTTCAGAGAAGTAGCTAATAAATGTTACTGATTCCTAAAAAGAGTTCTATTTCTTGGCTATGTATTGTGTTTGTGTTCTTTGAGCTATTGGACTATTCTGTAAGTTACTTTGCACTTGAGACAATGTTTAATCATTTTATGGACTGAAATGTATTGTCTGTTTTAAGTAAAAGACATTTTCTGACTTTACACTGTTTTTTGAACTTGCACCGAACAGTATTTAGTTACCTCTCTCTGGGAGTAAATAGTAGAGAATTAGGCTGCACTATTTCACTTCAGACTTTGCTCTGCTTCTTTCTTTAAAATCTTGTTTTAAATAAAGGGAAAGAACTAAAGATTATGGTCAAAAAGTAATACCTACATCATGGAAAAAATATCGCAGTGGAAAACTGGGCTGTTTGTCCTTAATATTGGATACTATGCTGCCTGTAGCTTTTTGGATGTTATATAATAGTTTGTAAGATAATTTGACCAGAATCTTCAGATGTGCGAATGAAGTTTCTTCAAACAAGCGGAAAAAAAAGATTCCTACATACAAAATTGCTGGATATTTAGAGTAAATATGTTGATCTAAAATTTAGAGAGGCCTATCTTCCTGAATAAGGGATTTAAGCATAAATCCTTGATTTATCTGTTGTTTGATTAAAATAAAATGAACAACTGAGAGTATCTGGCAAACACCATCTAACATACTGATGTTTGAGATTTTGACAAGGTTTCTATCTAGCTATTTGAGTTACATTTTTTCAAAGTATCCCACTGCCATCTACTATGGAGACTGAGGAACAACTTTTGTCACAGAAAATGAGCTTGATTTAATAATATTTAGGGAGCAATTGAAACCTGACAGTGTATTTTTTTTAAAAAAACAAACAAAATAACAAAAAAAATCCCACAAAACAAATCCACAATCAACAAGCAAAACCAAATGTCAACTTCATATTAAAGATGAAGAGAAATATTTTTAATTAAAGAAAAGATATTTACAACAAAGATGAAAAGCAATGGTGGGCTTCTGACAACCATTAGTTGACTTTGGTCTTCATCAGAGCCCATCAGCGTGCTGAAAAAGTTAGTTTTAAGTTTCTTGGTCCTATGATGGAGATATCAGATGAATTTTCAGAATACATTGACAAAATGGAATTAGACTGTTTATATCCTTGATCCTCTTTTTCTGCATTCTCAGTAAATGTTTAACTTAGCTCCCAAGGTTAATATATATTATGGAAAGAGTTTGGCAAAACATTCATAACTGAAAATAAAGATATGGAAGCTGCTAAAAATAGTGAATATTACATGTCTCAAATAGGAATTTGAGCTGATAAAAACCCCATTATGTAGCTTGACACTGTCAGTATCTCTGGTCTGTTGTGTTTTTTAATCACCATTTCCATGATTTCCCCTCCTAATTTAATTCTGACTTGGGGTTTTCTTATAGTAGTTTGTTTATTAGAGAGCAAATGACTTGGGAATGGTGGCAGAAACATTACTCCATTTTGTCCATGTGTTCTGGAAATGTGTCCAATATCTCTATCATAGGACCAAAAAACTTAAAAATAGCTATTAGTATATAAGACTTAGAAATAAAACTGAACTCATTTACTTAACTACAGTTTTTTTAGTTATTTATTCTGTCTAATGTGAAACTGTGAAGGAGTACATAGTGCTTATGAATCAAGAAAGAATGACTGTATGTGGTGCTATAGTTAACTGTTCCTGATGTACACACTCGTGTACAAGGTTGGTGCTGCCAAGGTAAATGGGACTATGACACCCTAAATTAACTAGGGGTGATTAAGGAGGCATATTCCACAACAAGCAGAGTTCTGCTATATATAGATGTAGTAGAATCTATAGATACTTAATCTTTGTCATTTTCAGTGACAGTGTGCTAAGTAGTGCTTTGTGTGTTTTGTTTTATTTTTTGTAAATACATGTGAACACGTGGACAGAGAATTTTTTTATCTAATATAAATTGTAGCAAATAGTGGAGTGTGTGAGTAGAGCTGTGCAAATTCATGCTAGTTGAGCTATAAGTACTAGAGGAATATCTTCATGGAGATGCTAGCCTTTGTAAATTTTGAAGGAAAAAAATGAAAAGCCATTTTGAGGAAGGAATTTCTGTCTAGCTAGTGTTCACAAACAAAAACCTCTTTTATATGACCTTTAGAGAAAACCTACAAAGCGTTGACCTTTAATTGCTAAACACTTGATAAACTGAAATTTGGAAGAGAACAGCAAAAAATTCAGCAGAAAGCGATACATCTTCAGTTTAGTGTTCTTTGTAATGTAACAAAAATGGACATACTCTTCTGGCAATTAAAACCAAAATAAAACCAAACTGACTGTGTTCTCAACAGTTAGTAGGCCCCTAAGTAGTAAAATAAACTTTGTGAATATTTGCAGATATATTCTGGTTGTTTAATTTTAATTAAAAGGCTCCCTTTATCACCTCCTTCAGGAATGCTTTGGAAAGTTGTAGCTAGGTATTTGACTGCTAGTAGTTTTAGTCTGTCCTCTGCACTACTGCATTTGTACCTCTGTGTGTCTTTAATTATGAAAGAAAAATATTTTCATTTATCCAAACTGTTACTTGAACAAAACTACATTTCCATAAATTATTCAGCTGCTTTTTTCTTCTCCACTTATTAAAGGCTTCCTGTTTAATATTCTTCTTGTGCATAAATTCAGGGACTCTGAAAAAGGAAGATAATCCTTTCTTGTCCAGTCTCACAGCTGGAAAATTAATATCCAAGTTAAAACTTTCTATTCCAATATTCAACCAAAATAGTGTTAATAAAAATTGTCATATATTTTTCATGGATTTACTCTTCATGTTTAAGGCCAGATGTTATCATTATATCATCTAGTTTGAGTAATAGATGGCAAGTAAGTAATTTCTTGTCAAACAAATTGGCTCTGGGCTTTCGCCATGAGCAAGAAATATTAGAAGCCAGGCAAGCAAAATTCGAGATTACTTGAAATGATTTTGGGATCTGGTGCTGGCAGATGGAATCTCCTTTTCTTCCCCGTAATCTCCCAGTTTATGTAGTACAAAGGATTGTTCCTGTAAAAGGATACTGTTCATGTGTGGTGACTTAGACATATTGATACCTATTTCTGTCTTTAGAGAGGAAGAAAAATATTTAAGTAAATTGCAGAGCAGTTCTGGGGTCTGTAATTTTTCCCCTCCTTGTCTTGAGTTGAATATAACTTGCAATTAACAGAGAAAATATTGATAGTTTGACGTCTGAGACTTTTAGGAAGTTTCACAGCTAATATCCTAGATGATTTGTGAGCTGCTCTTCAGGAGTGTATCCTAATTTTATGATTTGTAGCATACATAACAATGCTGTCCATCAAAAAGTGTAGAAAAATAGAAGCATAAATTGGGAATTACTGATGATGCATAAATAGTATTGTAGTTTGGTTTTTAGTGCAAGCAATGCACTTAATGTCAAATTTTCTTTGCCCTGCTAAATCCTTTTAAATTCTAGAGAAAGTTAAGGGTGATTTTTTTTGGTTTTGTTTTGGTTTTTTGTTTTTAATTTTTTTAAAGATTTTGGGTTTTTAATGCTAGGAAGGGTTCTATTGCCGTGAGATTCAGTATTGTCTTACAGGAGCCATGCAAACTTCGGGAGCTGCTGTCTGTAAACTACAGAATTGGAGCATGTATTCCCACACACTTGTTCCAATGCAGAGACAGTTTATTTCAAAGTCTGTCAAGAAAACCGCGCCTTCTGAAAGGCTGTTATTCTCTGTCTGTAGAGCCATGATAGGGATGGGGATTCTCTTTTATGTCAGATTTTTCTCTTTGCAGATACAGATGCTGTAATCAATGCATGAGGGAGCAGCACTCATTTTCTCCTACTAGCTGGGCTGTATACCATTGCTTCTAGTAAGACGTGCACATTTGCATTGCAAGAAGTGCTCTGTGCTACCACTAGTGTGATTTTTCAGCAGCAGCTTGTTTTTGCTTGAGGGTTCTATCATCAATCTACTCCTGTGAATTTCCCTCCGTCACTATTCAATTCCACCAATACTGGATACAATTTCTGTGTCATGAAATAGCTGCTGTAGACTGCTATCAAGAGAATATGTGAAGAAAAATAGAAAAATAAGTAGGAAAATATGAAGTTGTGTTTCATAGAATCACAGCCTGGTTTGGGTTGCAAGAGACCTTAAAGATCATCTAGTTCCAACCCCCCTGCCATCAGCAGGGACACCTTCCACTAGACCAGGTTGCTCAAAGCCTCATCCAACTGGCCTTGAACACTTCTGGTGAGGGGGCATCCACAGCTTCTCTGGGCAACCTGGGCCAGTGTCTCACCACCCTCACAGGAAAGAATTTCTTCCTCAGATCTCATCTAAACCTCCCCTTGTCCAGTTTAAAGCCATTACCCCTTGTTCGGTCACTCTCTGTCCTTGTCAAAAGTCCCTCCCCAGCTTTCTTGTAGCCCCTTCAGGTACCGGAAGGCAGCCATAAGATCTCCCCACAGCTTTCTCTTTTCCAGACTGAACAGCCCCAACTCTCTCAGCCTGTCCTCATAGGAGAGGTGCTTCAGCCCTTGGATCATCCTTGTGGCCTCCTCTGGACTTGTTCTAACAGGTCCATGTCTTTCTTGTGTTGAGGGCTCCACAACTGGACACGGGACTCCAGGTGGGGCCTTACAAGAGCAGAGTCAGGGGGAGAATCACCTCTTTTGACCTGCTGGTCATGCTTCTCTTGATGCAGCCCAGCATACAGTTGGCCTTCTGGGCTGCAAGCGCACATTGCCAGCTCATGTTCAGCTTCTTGTCCACCTCCACTCCCAAATCCTTCTTGTCAGAGCTGGTCTCAATCCATCATCGCCCAGCCTATATTTAGGTTTGGGATTGCCTCAACCCAGATGCAGGACCTTGCATTTGGCCTTGTTGAACTTCAAGGTTGGCACAGGCCCACCTCTCAAGCCTGTCAAGGTCCCTCTGGATGGTGTCCCATCCCTCCAGTGTGTCAACCGCACCACACAGCTTGGTGTCATCGGCAAACTTGCTGAGGGTGCACTCAATCCCACTGTCCATGTCTCCGACAAAGATGTTGAACAGCACTGGCCCCAGTACTGACCCTTGAGGGACACCACTCGTCACCGGTTTCCACTTGGGCATTGAGCTGTTGACCACAACTCTTTGAGTGTGACAATCCAGCCAGTTCCTTACCCACCAAGTGTTCCATCCATCAAACCCACGTGTTTCCAGTTTAGAGACAAGGGTGTCAAGTGGAACAGTGTCAAATGACTTGCACAACTTGGTTTGCAGCTTATTATCACTCAGAAAAAGAGATAAAACTCGCTGAATTTTGCAAGTCTGGGAGTCAAGATGAGATGTGAGAGAAGTTGGATCCCTTTCCATGTAATATCTTTTGGGGCAGCTCTTTGCTAAATTCTTTAGTCCCATTCCATCTCTAATCTCCAGATTTCTTTTTGGAGGTAGTTGATTCATCTATTTCTCTGTCTCGAATGTTTCTGAGGAGATAAGCGCACCCCTCTCCCATTTCCCCTTACTGACACGAGCGTTTCAGTGAGAAATAAGGTAGATCATCTTGTCTTCTCTCTGTTTTTCCTCATTCTGTGATTTGACATACCACTCTTCCTCTGTTGGCATTGAACCAGTCATCTTCCTACTAAGCCAAAGTAACCTTCTTTGACTTTCCTCCTGAGGCTGCTCGGCAAGTCCCTACTGCTGCTCACTTCTTTTATCTGCCTTCATGCTTTGCATGAACAGATGGTGGCTATTACAGCTTTTCTTGTTGTGTACAACCAAAATTCAGCCTAGCGTAGCACTGATTTACAATTTACTTTGGAATAAAATATCCCTTCACAGATCACAGTTTATGCAATTCAGTTGCCATCAATGTTACATGTATTAAGTCACAGATAGCCTCAGGAATTCATTAAGAGGCACTAGACTTCCTCAGAGTGATTCAACACTGCAGATTCATTATACGATGCTCAGCTCTCTCCACTTGTAAAAATGAAAAATTCTTCTTTTGAATAATAACATCCTCTAGCTGATATTACTTTTATGCTCTATCAGAAATATATTTTGATGTGGAAAAAAAGCCCAGAAAATTCTGTTTATAATGCAGCTTGCTTTCTTGACTGGACTAGCATGCTATTGTTTCTTTCTGCAGACTATCTTGCCTTACTGCTCCTGTGAAATAGCAATTGTCTTTTGATCACATGGTTAAAAAAAAAAGTAAGTCTGATCACTGTTGATGAGAGAAAGCTACCAAGACATCAGGGAAAAACTGGACACAATATTTTGCTGTAACAAATTATTGTTTCATTCCCACAGGTCATATAAAATATTTCATTCTGTGGCTGGCTGCCTAGCAGCTTGAAATTTGTAGCTAAATGTCCTTTGTTCATCCTTTCATTGATCATGCTTTGTATTGCCCTTGCCATTTCCAGTCCAGGATCAGCCCAAAACCTTTGCTGTGGCACAGTAATAGCTGTCTGGCTGTGCTCAATGTCTGTCCCTGTTTAGGAAGCAAAGTTTACTGTTGTCTGTTGGGCAAGGAAACTGTTCTGTGACAACTGATCATGCAAGTGTTCAATTTTGGAGATGAATCTTAATCCTGGTGAGGAGCAGCCATTAATAGTAATTCTTGGCAGAAATAAAAGACAAGTTGTAAAGCCTGCAAACACTGATCAATTGTTTACCTTCATTCTATTCTAATTTAAGAAGAAGAATTTAGCATAAAACCTTTTCATTCCTTCTTGAACAGTTCATCACCAGACAGTTATCCCTGGCAAGGGAAGCTAAGATTGAAAGGCTGCTGTTTGGCCATGTAGCAGTTCTGGCTTAGAGCTCCTGTTCTTGCCTGTTTGTTCCTGCCTCTGTTTTACAGCAGGCTGTTTTACAGGTATTTTAAAACAAAGGTTTTGTGCAGATCTGGCAGTGACTGAATCAGGGCACTGATGTGGAGATGAATAGTTTCTTTTTATTTTATCCAGACCTCTGATTTGATTCTCAATTCAGCCTTACAAATAGTTTTATTGGCACAAAATGAGGAGGCACAGTGCTGCAGAATCTGTAACTGCAGATAAGAAAAGATAACTTCTTACACTGGCAAAGCTGCCCAAACCCTTGTTTTGTGAAATTTCTTCCCCTAGTTATCTTCTCATCAGGCAACAGATGGAATTCGACTGTAGACCTTAAAAGGACAAACAAACAAACAACTCCATAACTTTGTGTTGGTTTCATGTGTAGTCTGGTTAATTGGAATTCCTATTGGAATTACTCAAAACACTTTCAAAGCCAGCTTTGTTTTGCTGATAGGCTGCTAATTTTTGAAGTTCATAATCTCTAATGATAAAAAAGTTAGTCTGTCAGAGTTTGCCTCCTACCACAAAACAAAATAAAAACTATGAACTTCAGAGTTCAAATTTAGATTGATGCTAAATGATTCTCAGGTAATTGTCTTTCCTTGAAGGAGCTTTAAAAAGATGTATTTATTTTTAATATATCTGGAAAGTGATGTAGAGAGAAAAACTTTGTCTAAGGCTGGAAATCCTGAGCAATTTCCAGGCCTTATTTAGCACTTATTCTTGGACTGTGGAAACTAAATACCTAACTCTTTTGAGATGAGTTAGACACTACTGTTGATGCTACTGCCAACTGTTGACATTTGCTACCTAGATCACAACCATCTAGAGTACAACACATTATAACAGTGGTGAGGACTACTGTAAAAATGCCTAACATAGTTTTAAATATTAATCATACTACCTGTATATTGAAGTAGCTGCTCTTGAAAAATATACTGTCCAGCTTTTAATCATTCTGGAATTACAATAGTTTGAATAAAATAGAATACTAAGGGGAACCCTTTTGTTTACAGTTATGGTGGTTTACTTTTTGATGTGCTTTTTCCTTTTAATGTAATTCTCAATGAAGATTGAAAAAGAATACAGTGATACTAGTGAGAAGAACTTCTTGGTTTAAAAATTTTTGCATGGTATTTAATTTTTTTTTTTTTAAACTGAAGAAATTAAAGATCATTTAAATCTCTGCAATTCCTTTAGCTACATCTAGGATTTTAAATCCACTGCATCTTTTTTTGGCTAAATTCTGTGTAAGATACCAAATGACTACTTTGAAGGTGTTCTGGTAGTGCTACCCTTGCTGCATGCTTCTTTAACACATGCAGAAAATCTCCAACCAATGATCTTTTTTAAAGACATGAAAGGTTTACTTCTCTTGCATAAGGCTCAGCCCAAATGCTGGGAAGGAGCAGAAAAGTTGGATTCTAGACACAGTTTCCCCAGTGAGTATAGGCACTTGCCTAAATGTACAAATGTTCATGTTGTACATTTCTTAAATTGCTGTTTTAGCCATGCTGTGTTACCCTTAAAAAGAAATTTAAAACAATCTCCCTCTAAAATTTGCTGGTTTAAGTGCTGGGAGAGTGGTGGGCAGATGAAGCAAGAGGAAGCGCTAATATAAGCGATGACACAGGATATGTGGTGCTTCCATTTAAGAAAACTGATCAAATTCCCAGCATTTTTGCAGCATGTATACTACTTACCATAACAAAAAAATGTGAATTTTCTTTATTTGAGAGCAGTAGTATAAATTCACAGATCTAGTCCAACTTGTATTATCATAAATAAATGTATTTTAAATGCGATTATTGCAAGCTGGGCTTGATTACTAGTTATATAATCCCTGAACTTTTAAGATATTTTGATTATCTTACAGGGACTATTAAACAAATTGAACCACTGTTGTAAAGCTAGTTACAGTGACTTCAGCGGAAGTTAAAATACACGTATACATATATGTTTGTGTTTATAAAGGGTATAAATTGCTGCTGTTTCACTATGGAGGTCCAAATAGATATCCAAGAAACCACAGGAATTGGAGTATCAGAAGGAAAGATAATGATTTATGCTAATTAATACATTATACTCAAGTCTCAATGGAAACAAGGAAAATCTGAAAATAAAGGACTGGGGCTATCATTATAATTATTAGCGGTGTCTGATGATTCAATGACTTTCTGTTTTCTTGCTGGTAAGCTAAATGGTGTTTCGATTTCTCTGTTACAGCTCTGTTATCTTTAATTGAACTCTTTGTTTTGTTGTGAAATTCTGCCCAAGAGCTCCACCCAGTTTCTAGTAAAGAGAGTTAAATAGCTATTCCTATCTGGAAAGAGTGAAAGGGAGTAAAATAATTCTCCCCTGCTGCTTCAATTCCTGTGCTATGTGAGAAGTTATGTGAATTTTGTTCTCACAGGCTCAGGGCAGAATTATGTGTTCCACAGACTGTTGAGGAATAAAAGTGGGTGTTTTAATCCTTCTGAAAAATGTTGCTGAGTGACCTGAACTTATAAGTGCAGAGATACATGGCATGCTTTTTTAGTTCTTGGTGACTCACTGTACAATTTCAGATCTCAGCATTCCTTTAGGATCTCACTGGTAAATAAGAGATGCTAAAACAGGTTGTTCTTGGGTGTAGAGGAAGGCTCTGTGACCAGCCATATCTGTGCCCTACTTTGTTTTCTTGCTCTTGTCTGCCCTGTTTGTAACTAATGCATTCCATTACCTGGAACACTCAGGCTGCTCTTTCACTGCAAAACCAACCAATTCATTGTACCAGTTTATTTTAAGCAGTGTGGTTCTTATTCAGAAAAATTTACAAATAGTTAATTTGGAGTACAAATATGACTGGATAATACAGATGATTCTTAGTTTACTTTTTTTCTGAAGTTTGATGTACTTCTGCAGAAAGGGAAGGGAGCTTCTCAGATTAAAGAATGCATAGTTAGGGCTAACAAAACTAGTTTTGCTTTTTTCAAAACGATGTCATAGTTCTATGGCAAAAGCATCTTTGGAGCTATTGAGTTATAGAGTTGTATTTAGACAATGTCCATAATACAAATTACCATAAATGTTGATAATTTTTAAATAGTGATATCTATTTCACTTGCTAGATGGACTATAGTACTTGTCTCATTTTATACAATGTATTAAGGTGAGAAGTGTTGGTGCCAGGGTAATTCCCAAAGCTGTATATATAGACTGTGACCAGGAACTGCATCCTCACGGTGATCCCTAGTACACAATTTGCTGTCTTTGTGCTGCAATGAGATATGATTTTATTTTTTTTTTATTAGTAAGCCACTGTTTATGCTTTGCCTGCTTAAAGGCAGTAAGGTCTAAGTACTGTAGTCTGAACCTTGCTGTTTGCATATTCCAAACTTTTGTGTAAATGTTGGATGAACTGTAGAGGAATATAAAGCTGAAGAACAGCGAACAGCTAAGTAGAAAAATGGAATAAGAGCCCTGTAATCACAACATGTTGGTATTTGAAATGAACCCAAATAGTGCAGTTGAATTTTGGATATGGATATAGGTTTTTATCTTAGAAAACAGCTACTTATTTTAGTGTCCATCCCTAGATAAAATACTATTTTTTTATTTTAATTAGAAAAACAGTGTACCCACTTATTGGAAACAATGTTCCTGGGAGAAAGACTTTTTCCCTGGCTTTTAGGAAAAGCCATGAAAAATACAATTACTTTCACTTTTGTACCTGTACGCTCATATTGTCTCTTGTCCTCAGTCTAATTCTCAGACATGTCTTAAAATATCTCTAATTTGGAGACAGAATTTCCACATTTGTGAGAAGTTATTGGTTGGTATTGGGGCAGAAGGGAAGGAGAGAGGGAGAGAAAAACAACAGTATTTTCAGCTGCTAAACAAAGTGGAAATTTCTTATTAACTGGTGAAGGAACTCCAGGAAGTGACCCAGTACCAAAGAATCTGGTGAGATTGAGTGAGCTGCTTATATTGCTTGCCTAGGAAGTGGTGCAATCAGTGCTCTGCAATGATTACATTTTTTTAGTATCTTCAAAAACTTTTATTACTTCATACAGGTTTTCTTTGAGAACTCTGTAGAATTCACCATAACATAATTGCTGAAATTTCCATTTGAAAGAGGTTTCTAATTTTTTTCAGTTAAAAACAAGCCCAAATGAGTTTGTTTATGCTATCTGTCTTTTGTTTTAGGGGAGCCTAACCTGTTGGCCTTTATGTGTACTGGGAGATTTACTTTTATTTTGACAAGGCAGCAGTGTACTTTTTCACAACTTGAAAGCTTTGGATTGATTTTAAAATTATTTTGGATCTCAATCAAGAGTATCCTTTTGGAAGCTCTAATTTCTGAGTTAAAATATAAAGTTTGGCCTAAATTTTCTGAAGTACTTGATATTATTATTTTTTAAACTTTAACAGAGGGATGGATTTTGTCCTGTGTCCTGGCTAATGTGAATTTGCATGGAATTATGCTTGCCTCAGTTCAGTCTGGGTAAGGTAGTCATACTCTGTTCCTGGTTATTTCCAAGTTTTACACAACACTGTTTTTAGTGTTGTGTAAGACTGTTTTTATTGAGTGCAGAATGAATTGATCTGTATGTATAGCTTGTAAAGCCACTAAGAGTGAAGGGTACTGGGTAAATATCAGACATTAAAACTATGCCATTTTTGTAGCAGTTATGTATAACCGATATTTTCTAACATACGTTTGTTGCTGTATTTCAAACTATAATAGTTTTTTTGTATTTCTAGATTGCAATACTGACTATTTTCTCCCTAACAGAAGGCTTCCTAAGTTTATAGAATGTATAAAACAATCTAATTACTCTTCGCAGTATAGAATCCATCCAAGATTCAAGTTATCTTGGCACCAGCGAAATTCATTAATAAACTGAAACTTTGGTAGGGGACAAGTCTGCTGCTCTGTATTTCAGTCATTCTTTAACCATCAGTATAAGGTGAGAAAATTACTGACGAAATTTCCTTTCCTGTGTTAGTTGTTGATTGAAGCAAAATCAAGCCCTCCAGTTTTTAGAGCTATGTACATCACATATAGAAGTTGTAAAGGAATCAAAGTTAAAATTTTAATGTGAGGGCTAAAAATACATTTTTAATCAACATTATTCTAAATTGGGTAGTTAAGATCTATTTGGCAGGAAACACATTTCTAATTGTGTGATTTTATGTGCATTTTTTATATAATGATCATACGTAGTGCACAGTTATTTTAAAATATTTGGTAAATAGAAAAGTATTTTTTTACTTAGAAATTGATATGTGATGATTTGCAACAATTTGAAATAGATTAAGGCTAAGGCCCTAAGATATTTCTTACTTGAGGTATTATTAAACAATGTTATGGCCTGTGAGAGACACCCTTCAGAACAAAGTTTGAGTAAGGAACATTGTGAAAAAGTGCAGAGGAATTAAGAGATGAAATGCAACAGAATACTTGCTGAATTTCCATAGATTTGCAGGTTTTAAGTGTGTGGTGAATTAGAGCCTAAAGGTTATATTCTTTTGTTTTGGAAGAAATCGGTAGAATCAGAAGGGTATAGATTCTTTTGTTGTGTGGTGGTAGGTAACGGCAGGCATGGCAGCTAACAGATTAACTTTTTAGGTGAATTAGGACCATAAATCCTGTTCTCAAAAGCAATATAAGCAGCTTTGACAGAATTGGTGCTTCTAAAGCATCTTTAATTTTGATATTAAATAAGAAAATAAAATTCATCATATTTATTTACCTCTGAAAATGTTAACTTTTTCTCACCTAAAACTTGGATCAATAAAGGAAACCACTTTTTTCATATAGCAGCTTGTAATTACCTGTTCTTCTTTGCCTATTTCAAAATAGATTCTGCAATTTACAGATAATGTTAAAAAAAAAAAAGCAACAATATACTCTTTAACTTGTATTTTCCTATTTTACAATGTTTTTCCTCTGCATGATGTCCTTTGTTTCAAGTAGAGCATGTCTGTAGGTTTCTGAATTTTCTGTAAGAGCTATAATTCTTATGCTAATTTTGGGATAGGAATATTTGAATTGTTGATAAGAAATGTCAACAAATAAAAATCTTCTACTTTCAGATGTAAAAAGAGCAGCTTATGTTTTTTGGTTCAGATAAAACCTCATTTTATGGCAAGAGCTGAGTCACACAGGTCTTCATTGCAAAACCATTTTGCTGTAGATGGTTATGTCCAGACAGTGCTAAACATGAACAGGCAAATATAGATTTTTAAAACTAACATTTTTTCATATTTGTAGTGAAATAAGATGCTTAAAACTCAGGGTATATGCTTTTGCTGTTCTGCTAAAACATGACTCAGTGTTATTATGCTGAATAATAATAAGGGTTGCAAGCAGGCATTTTAGGTTGTGGAATGACTGCTCTTAAACTGTTAAAATAAATTATCTCCATCACTGTCCTGACTCAGGATTAACTCTGGATAATATGGAAGCCTGTTATGGAAATATTAAGGAAAATCATTGTATGATTGGTGTGTAAGAGGAGGAATGTTACTGTGCACCATCAAGTTGTCCCATTTCGTACATGCATTGTATAAAATATCTGTACTATATAATCTTGCCAAGCATGTAAAAATAAACAGACTAGATGTATGTAACTAGTTCTAAATAAGTACATTTCTCTGTAATTTAATCCTGCTTTCTGATTTTTCCTAAGTATCTAGAGTTAATAAGCAATCATATTTTGACTTGACCAGATAAGTAGTTTCCCAAATGCTCCATTTTCAATGTGATGATGTTCAGAAACTTTTGTATTAGTCATGTTATTTTCTGTAATTTAGTATTTATACTCTGTATTTATCAAACAGTAAAGCATGAGAACCCGGAAGATATGACAATCTATCTACTATAACCTAACAAAAAATAAAGCCAGATCATCTGCTTAGATTTTTTTCTTACCCAAAAACTTTGAGTTAGATTTGGAAAGGAATCCTAATGTAATGAGAAATACTTGTTAAATTTTTAAAATGTATTTTGATTCAGCCTCATTAAAGGATTCTTATGCCTTAAATTATTTTCTGTTATTAGCTGGTATAAAGCTTAATCAATAAGTGGATGTTAATTCATGTCATGTCACACTGGACTTCCTGGGAGATTTCTTTGCATGGTCTATTACAAACTCATATCAGTACCAAAAAAGCCATACGATTTAGTCCATTTTTCATTCATGATAGGTAACTAACCAGCAATGACAAATGTTTAAATGTTTAGCAGTATAAAGGTACCACGATTATTTGAACTGTATGACTGGTAAGAAAAGTGTTAAAAATGTCAAGGTTGAAGGAATATTAAATGAGAGCAGCTGTCACTAGTGTAAGTCTGGGACTTACTACTGGGATAGGAAGGAGTAGTAATGGCAAAATAAAGCCAATAGATTTCCGTATGATAGGTTCTCTTAAACTTGGAGAATTAGTAAAATCTTCTGAGAGGCTCCTCAGAGTTACTAAATAAAACTGCAGTCACTACAATTAATTATATTAAAGGCACAAATGCATACTATCCCATTACAGAGGGAAAAGTGGGAACTATATGAAGTTACTTGGTAAAGCAGATGATTTATGTTGGAGAGCTACATTATTTGAAAAGCTATCTACAGCTGAAGAAGGAGATGGTCTCATTACCACACTGAGTCTCTTTCCTTGAACTGGTTCTGGTGCTTTGGAGCAGATAGTAAGCCGACTAGGAAAACTAAACTTGGGGAGAACTCTCGGTTTTTCTGTGGACTTCTACATTTGGCAGCAGCTACCCGTTAAACACTTCAAACATCATGTGAACTTTTATCATGATGAGTATGTGGTTATCAAACATGGCATAGAACTTCAGTGAGTGGACACAAGGACGTCTTGTTAAAGATAGATAGAGAAGGCTAGCATTAATATGTGTAAGAAAAAAACCAACTATATTAAATCAATATGGTACAGAACTGGTCAGAAAGCTGTAAGAAGAAAGTGTAGTATTTTCAGGGAAATTGCATGGAGATCCACTGTTGTTTCAGCCAATACTATTCTTTGTTATCATAAATCCTTTGACTGGTGTAGACAGTCTTCAGACAAAGCCAAGCTGGAAGAAACTATCAGAATTCTAAATGTTGGAAGATACTTTTTAAACTTATATTTATTTGGGCTGAGAATTAAAAATTATCTTGTTAAATGTTGAATGTGATTGGGGGAGAAGTGAGGTTGGAAGTTGTTCAATAGGTAAAAGTACAAGTTATACTTAAGCTAGAAAGAAAAGTTTCATGAGAAGGAACAGCTAAGTATACTAACATAGAGTGGTTTAGATTGGGAAAGACCTTTAAGATTGAGTCCAACCACTAACCTAGCACTTCCAAGTCCACCTTTAAATCATGTCCCTTAGTGCTATGTCTACATGTCTTTATCTCCAGGGATGGTGACTCAACCACTTCCCTGGGCAGCCCATTCCAATACTTGACAACCCTTTCCGTGAAGAAATTTTTCCTAATATCCAATCTAAACCTCCTCAGCATAACTTGAGGCCATTTCCTTTTGTTGATAGTAGATAGTTGTTTTGCAAATAAAGGTTGTAGTTGACTCATCAGTGGTAAGACCTCTGAACTAGAGGAGTAAATTCTCTAGATTACATGTAAAAGTAACTATCTTAACAGTCATCGATGTTATAAGCAAGTCATAAGCAAGTAACTTATCTAGCTGCTGCTGTGAAATGGGAGAAGAAAACTTGGTAGATAGCCTACTGTACTTCAGGTTTCAGCAAGTTCAAACTAAATTGCAGTTTACAGAAACTTAAAAAGTATATGCTTTAGGGAAAATTTGCCAGAGGATAAAATAGTTAACTTCTCTACTGTCTTAAATGCAGTGAAGAAACTTAAAAAGTGTGAGTATATGGATGTGTGTGTATGTATTTTAAACAAAGTGTGCTATTACCATGGGATTGTCTCCAATTTAGTCTGTTTCAATCAAAGTAAGCACAGCTGCATGTGTTTCAGTTCTGATAGGAAATGTTGTGAATGCTAACAGAGGAAATGCAGAAAGTGAATTCTCATCCATCACTTTAACATGCTCTACTATGGACTGAACTGTGATAAGGGATTCTTGTCACACTGCAATTTCCAGCTTTCAGAAATACTCCTTTGTACTCTGTCTTTTAGGGGGGTGATAGAGGGCAGGGGAACACAACATGAACATTTGTGGAGACTTGAATGAAATTGCTGTGAAGTTGCCTCTGATGTAGCTCCTTGGACTGTATTTGATGACAGGACAAGCTTAGTCTAAAACATCACTTTTAAAAGTTTACCTCTGTATCTGATTTTTTTTTTTATTTGATTGGTGGAACCTCTTGCATTTTCAGTGACTTTACATCACTTTGCATGTAAAAGAGCTGTTTCAGGCTATTCATGCGCTATTATGCTAAGTGCTGCTTGCTGTTTGCAGAGACTGTCAATAATAACCCAAAAAAGCTTTGCTGTCCTTTTTCTTTTTTTTAATAGTTGAGCAGTTTATGCTGCATTGTGGCAAATTAAATTAAAGTATCTCAAAGACTTAATACCTATGTATACTGTAAATTTTTTTACTCGTATTTTTTTTGTAAATAAGTAATTTGAGAATGTTAAGTGGATATTTGCATTCAGTCAGTGAGGGGGTGAATCTGTGCTTTAAATACTATTGGAATACAAATAGTTTTATTGGCACAAAATGAGGAGGCACAGTGCTGCAGAATCTGTAACTGCAGATAAGAAAAGATAACTTCTTACACTGGCAAAGCTGCCCAAACCCTTGTTTTGTGAAATTTCTTCCCCTAGTTATCTTCTCATCAGGCAACAGATGGAATTCGACTGTAGACCTTAAAAGGACAAACAAACAAACAACTCCACAACTTTGTGTTGGTTTCATGTGTAGTCTGGTTAATTGGAATTCCTATTGGAATACCTTTAAATACCTGATACTCATCCTGCTTCTGTTATGTATTAGAAGGTGAAACAAAACTCACTCAACATTTATTTTGTGTTAGCAATGCTTTATTTAAAACTGTAATCCTTCATTTCAGACAAGGCTAGTATTAGCAAGGTACTTTGCTCAAGGTTAATTACCTCCTTGGAAAGCCTTCTTCAGTAAGTAAGCTTCACGTTATACATAACAGGTTGGAAAGTATTTTAGAAAACAAAAATTATGCCCAAGAAAGAGGTGTCTTCCTCTTAAATAAAATTTGCCTGTTGCTTGTGTTGCATGTATTCTCACAGTAAATATTGAATATTTCTACTGAACGTTTTGTAAAATACTACCCAGTAATGAGATCTGATCATTAAAAAATACAAATACATCATCCTTTTACTATTAAAGTGAAGTTCTATTTTGAATATCCTTAAGGAAAGTCACATTTCTGTAATTGCTGTTTTGATTGATGTTGAATATTTTTTCTTTTGGTTGTAATATTTAGAATTTACACTCAGGAATACTTATTTATTGCTCTTCAACTGGATTTCTGAAATACATTTTCTAGGAAAAGATGTATTTTCTGTACCAATATGGGTTTCTTAACATTATGTGACACTAGTTATGTCTATTAAAAAAAACCTTTTGTCAATCATATAACATCAGAAAGTCGGAGAAGATACTGTTGGAAAAAGTGGACCACCATTATATAACGCTAACAGACAGCCTCTAATACACCTAAAATAATCTGTAATGAAAAATACAAGTGTATTTTCCCCAAATCCCAAATGTTCTATCTTTCTCCAAAGTACTAAAAATTAGAAGATCTTTAATTAAAAGGCCAGTATTTTATTAATGTATTTTTCTAAACCTCTAGTTCTTATTGATGTGGGTGGTGCATATCACTTCGTTTGGTTCTTTTTGTGGATTTTTTTTTTTTTCTTTAAAACATTAATATTCTGGAACTACTGTTTGGGAAGAGTAAGTCTCTGCCTCTAAAAGAAAGAGATCCCAAATAGTGCATTTTTCATGCCAATTATTTTGTTTTAAACAGGATAAGATACTTAAATTACAGAGTCAGTACTGTAGGTATATTTTTGTCCATGATTACAGGAAACAGTTGGTTTTTCAGATTATTTTTTCCCCCCTCTTTGGCCTTCTGATTTATTTCCTTTAGGTAATACATTATGGCAGGCAATTGGAGTGATCTTTTATGAACACAGTCTGAAGCAAAAGCATATTTTTAGATAATGGGCTAGGAGACCGAGAATGCAGGTATCCTAAAGCAAAAGCAATGTATGAAGTCCCAAGTGAAATGTATGTATAGCCTATTTTTCTCTTGAGATCTCTCTTTCTGGAGGACTTGGACTCTGCAGTTTTTCATCACTTCTCTCTGTGTGTATGTGTATTAATACATTTCACCACCCTTCAGCCCAGAGCTCTGAAAGTGTTTTATTCCCCATGACTGAACTCTATCCTCAGTGTAGTGCACTGTGGACCAAGATGTGTGGATGCAGTTATCCCTCCTACAAGCACACAGACTATTAACCTGGATGTATGGCCTCTGAGTCCTTGAACAGAACATACTGGAAGTAGTGGGTTTAGGTAATTTTCCACACCTTCACTTTTGCTACTAAGAAATCATTAAAAAACATACTCCATTTCCCTAGTTGTTCTAAAGCACCTGACCTAGCATGGGAGGGCAGCTGATGCTGTGAAATGCTTGGCTGGAATATATATACTGTTCCTTGATCAGTTCTTTGGCTTCTTTAGCTTCTGTACTATCTTCTTAGCTTCCAGCTAATATACTAGAAGCTACTTTTTTATCCCACAGGAAAATAGTGTGCTTGAAGTGCCTTCAGTGCTCCACCCAAGCATGCATATAATATATATATATATGATTTTTCTGGCCTTGGTTAGAATGCATAATGTTCTAAATTAGTCTTAATCCTTGTCCCACATCACTGCTCGTATTCTTTCATTAACTATGTGGAACATATTGCTACTAAGTACTGTTGATAATTATGTTCTTAAAGCTGATTTCTATAGAAGAACCATATGGTATACATAGTGATATACAACACTGATTTGGTCTTCAGTTACCCATAAGTGAATAACAGTTTGAAATGAAAACAAACCTTATATTAATCTCTTAGGTTAAAATTTTCTGGATTTGCAAAGAAATTAAAGGTGACAGAGTCCAGCAGAGGGCCACAAAGATGATGACGGGCCTGGAGTGCCTCCCATACGCAGAAAGGCTGAGAGAGCTGGGACTCTTCAGCCTGGAGAATGGAAGACTGAGAGGGGAGCTTATCAAGGTCTTTAAATACCTGAAGTGTGAGGGCCAAATGGATGGGGCCGGGCTCTTTCTGGTGGTGCCCAGTGACAGGACAAGGGACAATGGGCAAAAACTGGAACACCGGAAGTTCCACACAAACTTAAGGAAAAACTTCTTTACTGTCAGGTTGATGGAGCACTGGAATAGGCTGCCCAGAGAGGTTGTGGAGTCTCCATCTCTAGACAAGTTCAAAACCCACCTGGACAGTTTCCTGTGCAACCTGGTGTAGGGAACCTGCTTTAGCAGGGGGGTTGGACTAGGTGATCTTCTGAGGTCCCTTCCAACCCCGACCATTCTGTGGTAGAAAAATTTTTTTTTTTTTTTTTGCAAAGAAAATAAAAAATTTGCTCAACAGGCACCATGCAATGATAGGGAAGTACTTAGTGTTTAATAAAGCTGTTTTGTAAGTAACCTATAAAAAAGAAGTGAAAACGTACTTTAAACCTTCACCAAAACTGTCTGAATGTGAGGCTGGGTTGGCAAGAGGCTATAAGGACTAAGTTATAGACAAACTCCTTATGATGAGGAAAAATGTGGGGCATGAACTTGTCTTCATTCTTTGTGTCAACAGCTGGGGCATGTAGTCTGTGTTACTGATTTAACTTTGAATTCATAAAATATTTGTCACTAGTAGATTTTCTTCTGTGTTTAGGAAATGAGAAGGAATGCTGCCTTTCTGACAAGCTGGGGAGCCTGCAGATGTGCTGTCCCTGTTCACAACACAGTGTTATTGTGAATACAATCAATGTAAACTGTGAGATGTGTCTTCATGTGGTGTATGTTATGCAAACAGAAATAAGAAAAAAAAAAAAACCACTTACAACTGTGACTGCTTTCTTCAACTTTCTGATTTATCATAATAGTAAATCATGACCATTGCCTAGACATTGTTACTTATGGCAACATACACAGGGAGCAGAGAATACTATGAATTTCTCAGTTCACTTGCATTTCATTGTAATCTGTCTATCCTAATGTGATAAATTCCAGATGAACTGAACGGGAAAGTCATTCATTATAGCAAAAAAGAAGGGAGTTAAAAGCCTCATTTGTCAAGTAAATGAAAATTGTCTTTATTCTGATCACTTCCTATTTGTGAAATATGCACAATTGCAGAATCTCTTTTAAAAAGAGAAGAAAATTTTTCACTGTTCCAATTAGAGCTCTTTGGGAAGCACTAATTATTAACTTTCACAGGAGAGAGAAAAAAAGTTATGAGCACTTCCGTATTGTCACTACTAACCTTGATTAGTTCTTCAGATAAAATGTCAAGAAATGCTTCATGCATTGGTTTCATACAGTATTCATTATACTTCTAATTGGCAGAATTTAATTTAGAGCTTTTCAGTAGCTTTAATATTTTCTTTATTTAAATATTACTGTGAATACCATCTTGGGCTCAGAGAAGATCCAGTATAGATATTCCTTTTCTGTTCAAGAGGTATAGGGTTTTCCTCTTGCTGTCTGTACTCGCTTGCCATAAAAGAAGTTTTCCAAGGAATTGGTTTTCCAAATTCAAGTTTTGAAATGTGTGCCCTAATAAGAGATTTACTCATCTAATTGGGAATGCTCATCTGGATAGAAATTAAGAAAAATCCTTAACAAAATTCCTGTCATCTGGAATTTAAGGGACAGATTTTGCTTTACTTCTGCTGCAGGTAAATTTACAGACCTAACTTTTAAGTATGAATGGAAGTATTCGATGAAAAACCTCACAGCAGAAAAGCCAGATACCAGTTTGAAAGTACACCATATGTAGCACATCCCTAGCAAACAGGACACAGTTATCAGAACAGAAATGACATTTTTTGACAAAGTATAGCTCTAATTCAGGGAAGCTTGCAACTGCTAAGAAAAATGTAGGCAATTTTTATGTCCTTTCAGGAAGCAAAATGTAACTTTTCTGGGCTTCAAAATTTGTTGGATCTTGTGATGCCTGTGTAATAACAGTGATTTTTGGCATATGTAGAGGTGCATACTTCCATTATTATGACATAAATAATTTGCTATTCATGTAAGATTCCCAAATTCTGCTTAAAGTTCAGAGAAAGAAGAGACAATGATGAATAGAGGAACTTTATGCCCTACCCTGCATGCAACAAAAGCTTGCATGTAATACATTAATCAAGGTAGGCAGTGGCTATTTTGGTTTGTTATTTTTTAGCTACTTAATTACAAACACAAAGATGTGTAAACATTCAATGTACAAGGCTTTGGGATTCTAAAAGTCAAGTGGTGTAGATGACATCTTTACACTTCATACAGCTCAGAATGCAGTCACAGAAGCTGAATGCTCTATTGAATGGTGCTGAATGTCAGTTAAAATGTAACTTGAGTGGGACAAAGAAAAGCAAGTCTGCAATATTATAGTAAACATAATAATGTTAGCCTTACTTTATAAGATAAACAGAGGAGGAACAAATTTTCTCAAGATTTTTTTTGAATAATTAAGTGACAGGTTTTTGACAATTGTTGCCTCAACAGCTTTCTCTCAAGAATACCTCATTTTATGGGTCTTTTGTCTCTGTAGACATACTGCTTTGCACTCCCTCACTGACATGAATTTGTTATATGGGCCAACTTGTTTAATTTAGTTGGGATCCTTCTAGAGTTCATCGAATAAAATAACACCAATGTCAAACAATTAACTTAATACTCATGAATAACCCTTCTTAAGTATGAGCACTTCTACCAGTTCATTACATTAATAACTGAACTGAAACCTATAAATAAAATAGATGTATCATACAGACTCTTCAAATCTTAGCACATTTACTTTAGGTTCAGATGAATATTATTAGCATTTACTCACATAAAAATCTTTGTTATGGAGGAGATGACAGTGTATGATTTATGCCAGTGATTTTTTCACTCGGACGTAAATGCATGAAGTTTCACAAGATGTTCATACAGCCCCATCTGCCCTTCTTCCTCCAGCACTCCTTGTACCAACTCTCATGCTCATTATACTTGCTCATGTTTAATATCCTTGCTGAGCGGTAGCCATTAATGACAGCCTACTTAGAAGGTGTGGGATCTCTTTTTTTTTGGCTCAAGAGTTTCACAAAATTACACCAAAAGTTTGTAATAAAGCTGAGTTTTAAGCTATGATATGACTCTGAAGACGGGGCTTGCTGCAACAGGATTCATTTGAAAAGTGGGAGTTTTTTTACTGCAAGGGAAAACTACCTTGTCCATGCTATCTTAAAACATTGATCCATGTCACATCTTAACTGTAAAGTAGTGTAATTTTAAAAGCAATACTACATTTTCTTAATTCCTCCCCTCCCGCTCCACATTAATTCATTCCTAATCAGCTTCAATGATTTACTTTAACATTTCAATTATGCAGATCTTCCCACTGGGGTCCAGATCAAATTTATCCTTATGATAAAAATGAATCCAGTGCTAGAAATTCACAAAATAAACTGATGTCAGTCTGATCATAACATCTTTTGTGACTTTATTGTAAGTTTTCATTCACTTGTGTCACCTCATGATTTGGCACTGTGAGAAAAGTCTGGGAAATCATTAGCTGTAATGCTGTTTCACTGTAGATTGGTGTTTAGAAGATAAGTTGACTGAACACTGTTAGGCTGCTGCATGCTTTTGAATTTTTGACAACATGTAAACTAATTGAAAAACTTTTTCAGGACAGTTAGTTTGAAAGAAGGAAACCTATAGTTCAAACAATAGTTTATATTTAGTAGATAAAATTAAAATTTTGCATTATTTTGGAAGGATCAGAACAGAATATCAGAAGTGTTCTTTGCAACAGGGACCAGTTATTTAGGCTTTTTGTGGAGTAAATAATGTTGACCAAATAACTTCTTTAATAACCTGTGAAGAAAACTCGGAGTTAGCACTTCTATTAATGTGTATTTTTAAGAAATATCTATACTATTCATCTTAAGTAACCAGGGTAAGATCTGGGTTTTTATTAACTCTACTGATATCAAAGCAGTCTTTGGCCTGATTTCTAAGATGAACAGCAATAGTTTTTTTGTGTTAAATCTAGTAAACTACTCACAGGGTTAAATCAGAAAATATTATTAATAGTATTGCATTGTAACTGTGTTGCCTACACAATCACAAATACTTTCATTGGTTAGTGGAAGGATAATAAAAACATAACTGGAAAGTAGCTACTTTTAACAGAATTAATCCCACAATTATGTCCTATTCTGAGTGTGAAACCTGCAGGTCTGGGCATGCATTTCCACATGCCAAGGAAGTCTCTACTCAGAATCACATATAAGTAACTTATCTGCCAAGTTATGAACCTTGATTAACAAGCACTTGTGTAGTGGTTTGCTTGGGTTGGTGGGGTGGGGGTTTGTTTGTTGTTAGTTTTTTTTGTTGTTTTTTTTTCTCTTCTCTTTCATGGAGCTCACTGTTGCTGTTGGTGGTAAATTTCAAATTTAAATGTTGAATTGTGTTTGAA
This sequence comes from Caprimulgus europaeus, assembly GCA_907165065.1. Next base: position 25,628,561 of record OU015534.1, on the reverse strand, counting down.
ACTGTCTTTTTCTGAATTCTTATTAGGAGTTTGGACTTCAGGTTAATTCCTTTTCGTGGCAGAAAACTGAAAGGCATGAGATAATCTTCTAGTCTGTTTTAAACACTGTTCTATGAGAAATTGGGACTTTCAACAATATATAAAGAAATAGGACACTTCTGAAATCTGAACCTATTAGGTTGTACAGATAAATTCAAAGTTATTGATATTTCTTGGACTTTACAATACAAAATTCAGGTAAAATGTCCTCAATTGAAGGAGATTGCATCTGTTCTTTTGATGTTCCTTTCATTTCCTTTGTAAATGAGTAGAAAATGCCTCTTGGGTATAGGCATGTAGGGAAGAAATAAAATGATCAAAAGGTTCTCTATCTCTCAAATGGCTAATTCTTTTTTGCTGCATGAAAATAGGTAATATATTCAAACTCCTATGGAATGTCCTTTTGTGTACTCCCATTCTGAATACACTTGTAATCTCCATAAATTACCTGTGTATCTGTATAGTATATGCTTGTTTCATGCCTTGATACTCTGCCTGCTTTTCTGAAAAATAAACTGTATAACAAGTTAACCAAAAGGAAGGGTAAAGGAAGTGCTTGTTGTGTGCTTTATACACAACACAGGCTGTTCATGGGCAAATACCAGTCAAGAAATAATAGCTTGTTGAGGTTTCATATCTAATCCAGTTCTATTCTTAGAAGTAATTTTGAAGTGCTTATATGAAGGAAGTGAAAGAATGATACAAAATTAATCAGAAATTTTCCTTTAAAGTATTGTTGGCAAATGAAGATTTCAGACAATGGTGCTCAGGTGCCTGGTTGCATAGCTTTGAAGATGAGAAATATGAGAAGATATTTGTACCTTTATGCTATTTAGTCTGTGATATGGCCTGCCAAGTGGAAATATAAATAGTGTAGCATTAACTTAGCAGTACATTTTTAACTTTATAGTACTACAAAAATTCATTTGAAAACACAAATCTCTGGCATCATGCATTTGTGGAAAATCTAAGTATAGAATAGTGCATGAACTGCTTAAACTGTTCTTTCGACCACTACTGGAGATGCATTACTAGAGTCTGGTGGATATTTGGTTTGACTCAGATTTGTTTTGTGATGCCATAATAATCTGAAAGGAACATTTTTTTTTTTTTTTTTTAATAGGAACTCTTGGGCATAAAACCCTTCGAAGGTACTAAGAATACCTCCAGATATATTTCTACAGTATTCATATCAGACTTTCTTACAAAATAAAATTAGTTTTAATTCTATAGTTAAGTTATGGAACCAAAAATATTGACTAAACCAGAGATCCTCCTGTGAAACCTTAAAAAACTATATTTATTATGATATTCTTTAAAAGATAATTGCTGGAAATGCTTGTGTCTAATTTTGACCTCAGTTCATGGTTTTCTACCATACTCAATGTCTTTTACATTAATAAGATCATACGTTCCCATGATTAGAAAGTAGGAAGGTTTTATAATCCAACTTCTATGTACTTTTTGTGTTGTAAAAAAGCTAATCTCCTCTGAATAGGAGCTAGTTCTTTATAGCTTATCCGAAAATTTCCATGGATCTTGAAAAGAAACTCTTACGATTTCCTGTACAGTGAAGCATATGTGACTACAGAGAAAGGTTGTCTCAGCCACCTGACTGATTTGGGAAAAATAGGTCCCCCATAGTCTGAAATAGCTAGTGGAGAGAAACTGTACGAGTAACTGCCCATACATGAAAGGAAGCACATTTTCTCCATTTCAGAAGTGGGTGGGCTGTCAGTGCCTGCTGTTACTGTTTGAGACCAAAGAGGTATGCCACATGCAGATCTGTTTTCTCTACTTATGCATGTTGATTTGAAAGCAATGATGGCAATGAGACACCTAATTGCTTTTTCAGATGAATAAGAAATTTATTTTAATGTATACAATATAAAATACAAACATTACAAATATATATATCTGCTACCACTAAAACTTAGTACATAGGATACTGTATTTCTTCTTTCAGTACTTCTCTTTTTCTTATGTTGTCTATTTTGGTATTGGTTTTTTTTTTTTTAATTTCAATATTTGAATCATAGAACTGACTTCAATAATTCTGTTTAGATGATGCACTTCTGGTAGAATTCTTGGAATCAAAGTTATTAAATTGCTTTTTTAATGACATTTTTCCTCTAGGGTGTTAGCTGGTGAATTTGTACAATATGTTTTAGAAACTACATTGCTTTCTCTGGAAAATGGTTTATTCATATAGCAATATCCCAAACACATTTTATTGACAGAGATTGTATAAAATTCAGTTGTGGTGCCTCTGCAAATTTTCTTCTGTACAAATAATGAAACATCATGACTCACTATCATTGGTAATTACAGAGCTTTTGTAAGTTTTAGCATTAAAAATATGCTTCGCTACCTAAAAATGACATAGTTTTCATTTTATCTTATTGTCACAAAGAGTATTTCAATAGATTAGGTAGATGATGAAGAAGGAGTTCTGCTAAATTCGTAGATGTTGAGAAAATTCATGTTTTGTACTGTTATTGACCAGAGCATGTTCATATCAAATAAGAGCTGTTCCACTGAGAAGATGAACAGAATGGAAGATTCAAAAAGTTATTTTGGTTATTATTGGTGCTTACCAGCTTATGGTACCACCATATATCATATTTTAAGATGATGTGATGTACTATACCAATTTTTGTGCCTCAGAATTTTTATAGATCCATTTGGAAAGGTCATCGGAAAAATCTGGTTAGCTTGATTCATTGCCATTTCAGTAACTACAGAGCTCATGTTATTACAGTATATATTATTTAGATTCTTTTTCTTCCACACTCCTACATTCACAGAATCTAACTTAACCTGATACCTTACAACAAAGTCTTCTATTTTTCGAATGTAACTGTTTCAATCTCAAAATGCCACTGGTAAATAAAATACTGTCTTATATTACCTGAATGCTCTATACTTGTATTGAGGTTCCAGTAGTAGTAATAATCTCAGACTATTCCACATGACTCATTCTTATCTGGAGGTATTCACTGGAACACAAAATCAGTGGGTGATTGCTTACCTTGGTGTGTGTGTAAAGACTTGCAAAGAGATTCATACTGATTCTCTTTAATCTGCTCTTTTTCATCTTCAAATCCGTTTGAGAGAGCAAAATAGATAGTATTTTAATATCAATTCATGGACATTTCTGTTGCATATTTGTAGCTCATTCTTAAGTCAGCAGAGGGAAAATAACTGAACCTTTTAAAAAATATCGTCTTCTGTAGCAAGGTAACAATTGTAAAGCTCACTAGATAAATTAAAAATTATTTCATCTGAACAAAGATAAAACCAATGTAGTTACTGGTCTTATGTAGTACATTCAAAAGGTGGCAAAATGTGTGTGGAGTGCCTATATGGACCTTCCTCTTAATGAAATGGCTGAGTGGGATGGAAGGGATGGGAGTGTGTGGGAGGGAGTGCGAGAGCGTGCATGTGCCAGGAACAGCCAGAACTGCCTGAGAGCGCATTTGCCCCAATAGTGATGCTGCTAAAAAAGACAACCACCATCAGGTTAAAAAATAAGCAGGCAATTTCAAAGAGACTCTTAAAACAAAAGTATCTACTTGTAGACATATGAAAGAAGCATGAAAATATGCAACAACCATGAGACACCTTGGATTGAGAAGAGGATTGCAGAGCAGTTGTCTAAACCTGGATTGGCACTGGTATAAACTGCCCCATTGGTAGATGACCTCTGCCTAGGCCACACAGAGGATCTTCCCTGTCAGACACTGTAAACATCCCATGTCTAGCTGGAAGTGTGACAGTGTGAGGTACAGCAGCAGGGACTCGCATCTGGGTGTGCATATGTGGCTGTAGTGCTTTCTCACCAGCATGTGGATTAGCAGGTGGCAGGGAGCAGCAGGGATACGTGTAAAGTTGCAGCAACCACAGCTACAACAGGAGATGTGTGTGAATAGGGGAACCTGTACCTTTATAAGAGGAGAGGGGGGTGCCTGTAACTGTATATAATGTGAGGGGGTCAGTATTACAGCTTTTAGGGGTTAATTATTGAACCGTGCTTAGGAAATTAGTAAATGTATGTTTATACTGTGTAATTGTCTAATATTGTGGTTTATGTATTGTATTGCTGACGTTGATCCTGAACTTATACTTCACGCACTACTGATTAAGTGTTGCTAATAAATCAAACTGCTTTGATAGTGAATTGATTTGTAGGTTTTGAATTAAGTAGTTCTTCCTTGAGACAAGGTACTTAATATTGATTGGTACACTCAAAAATTTTAGGAGTATTCCAGTAACAGTCAAAATGCAGTTAAACCAGCTTGTTGATATTTCCCTCCCGTTCTCCCCTGTGACTACTGTTTTTTTTTTTTTTTTTTTAATATCATTAGTGAGCCCCGTGGAATGCAGTATAAACTCATAAGTCTTCAGTTGAATAGTCTTTGTCCAGAAATCAGTTGAATGTTATTGTGTTGTATTTGTACTTCTTTCATGAAGAAATAGTGTTTAAAAAACAAATTAACAACCAACCAAAAAAGGATCCCAAACACCATCCCCCTACCCCACTTTACTCAAAATATTTTATAGGCAGCAAACTTTGGAGAAAAACAAAACAAGAGACCAACCCAGTCCTATGTGTTGTTTTCCACACCTAGTTACCTGCCTCAGGCAGCTGCTTCTCATTCTCCCCATAATTGCTTGGTGTTCTAGGTATCTCTCTCAGGACATCAATAAAATTGCATGCAGAAAGCCTGACTAAGTGGTCACAAGGGTCTATTCTGGCTTTAAAGATCTTAAGAAATTACTGACTCCTGAAGGTTGCTAAGACCATTCAGTTTCTGCTGAATGAACTGGAATTGAATGTACTAAGTCTTTAGCAAGGAAGCACTTTTTATAAAGAAGCCTTCAAAGATTTAATATGCTATAAAAGGTGAGGTTGAATCTGCTCTGATTAGTACCTGTAAATGAGCTTGAACTGACTACAGTGATCAGATGCTGACAGCCCCCTTCTGCATAAAAGTAAAGATAATTACCTCAGAAGTGATTTCTGGGATGGGTTTAGGCTTTCAGAGTTTGTTCTTTATGCATCACTGGCTTCAGTGGAAGTTCCTCTCATGCTGAAACTCCAGAAATCCCCATTTGGCATTGTCTGTTAATCTTGCACCTACAGGTAACAGCAGGAAAAATTCCAATAGGCTGCAGTGAGTTTTGAGTTGGGATCTAAATCTGATTAAATAGTTATGGTACTTTTTTAACGTTAATGGCAAGAAGTGCACGATTTGTTTTTCATGTTTGTGAAGGATGAGGTATGGGGGAGAGAGAGAGCAGATAGTTTGCGTTCTTTAATCTGCTTAGAAAGTTTCAGGTTCAGGGTATCTCAGGGCTCCTGTGATGTTTACAGTTTATGAACAGAAGTATAAGTGTTTTTCTGTGACTCTGTACGACTTTTTGAGTCTGTAACTTAACGCAAAGGTATTTACAAAGAACTAGGAAAATAAAAATTAAGAAGCTTTATAATGGTTCTCTCCATTATAATCCTCAAACTGATGATATAGAGCAGGTCAGCTTCCTGGAAATGCATCCCATGGAGTTTTCCTAGACAGCTACCTTCTTATAGGGGAAATGTTATGCAGTCTCCAAACAGTGAACAGGTGAATCGTACCCACTCTGTGATCTTAGAAGTCTGAAATCCTTTCTTAAACACAAGCTGCAATAAAATTGCAGCAACACAATTACATATAAAGCTACTGGAGAGTGTCCAGAGGCAGGCCACAAAATCAGTGAAAGGCTTAGAGGGGAAGCTGTATGAGGAGAGGCTGAAGTCACTTGGGTTGTTCAGTCTGGAGAAGAGGAGACAGAGGAGATCTCGTCACAGTCTACAACTTCCTCACAAGGGGAAGAGGAGGGGCAGGTGCTGATCTCTTCTCTCTGGAGACCAATGATCTGCCCAGGGGAAATGGCAGGAAGATGTGCCAGTGCAAGTGTAGGTGGGACATTAGGAAAAGGTTCTTCACCCAAAGTGTGGTGGAGCACTGGAACAGGCTCCCCAGGGAGGTGCTCATGGCACCAAGCCTGACAATATTCCAGAAGCATTTGGACAACACCCTCAGGCACATGGTCTGAATCTTGGGATTGTCCTATGATAGGGCAAGAGTTGGGCTCACTGATCTTTGTGGGTCCCTTCCAACTCACAACAATCTCTGTTTCTATGGAAAATTACATCCTCATAGCAATGATAGTGAATGAGATAGGGAATATATCTTCATATATAAAAAAAAGTTGTGGCTTCTAGTAGTTTACAAATATATCTACACAAATTAGTGAGAAACACGTGCCCTCTGCTCACTTACCTTAAATTAAGTTTAGCATTGATTTTGGTGGTGGATATAAGCTGTTTGGACCTAATCTAATTTCAGAAAATGTCTCTAATCAACTAATAAGCTTTACTGTTAGAAGTGCATTGAACCAAAAAAGCTGTAGAACTAGTAAAATGTATTAGAGTGTTGACCTTTCTGTACTTGTTTGTCTATATCAGTCTTTTCTGAAATACACTTTCTTTAAAACTTATAAGAACTAAATTATTTTTTTTTCTTCCAGGAATGCCTCCCAGTAGACTTTTCTGTTTGATAGTGGTTCTTCTAACTACATGATGTTTGAATTCAAAATTATTCAGCTATATACATTAACATAATTTGAAAATTGTTTCCTGATTATATGGAAACAACTTTCAAAAAGCAAATTTTATCTGGTATTTGTTTTCCCTAATAATTGCGTAACGTTACTGCTTCTTATTGAGTAAACTCTTGCTACTAGAATAGCTTTGAAAAGTGTACCAAAAAAGAACTGCAATCTTGTCAAAGTACATTCTATCTAGAATTTAAATGAATCCAAATTTGAGTCATCTATTTTTAATTGTCTTTCACTGTGGTAGAACAAACAACTGAGTTTCAAATGTGACACAGCTGCAGAATCTCTCAAACCACAAAAAAAAACCAAAAACCAAACCCAGACAAAAAGCCACTTTTGATGATTGTCTGAGTCACCTTCAAATTGAAGGGAAGTAAAGGCTTAAAACAAAGTTAGAAAAGAAGGTTAAAAGGTAGATGCCCTCTACTTGGGCCTTGCACCATCTTTTTTAGACACATGTATAACTTTAAGTGAATTTAAGTTTAAATTTATTCTCAGGCCAACTGAGTTGCACTTTCTTTCACTTGTGGAGATAGTGGAGTACATTTCAGTGGAGAGGAGTTTGCTCAAGAGAAATAATACAATGAATAAGATGCTGTTTTGCTGATTTTAAGTCCATAAATTATAACTTTTACCCTATCACTTGCTGGTGGAAACAGGAATATTCAACTTTTTGTTAGTACAGCACATCAGCTAAAAATTCTTTGGGAATGGAGGGAATTTTTTTTTTTTTTTGTGAGGCCACAGGTACGTGCAAGTACATTTTAATTACTGGACTGCTGTGTTCAGATAAATACGAGATAGAGTACACTCAGTTAACCACCTGAGAATCAGATGATTCTTCCAAGTCCCATGGTAATAATTCATAGCTTATTTTGCCTGTTTTGAAAGCAGAGGGTTTTCTGCAACTGTTTAGCTTTTTACTCTTTATATTGGATAGTGTTGCAGGCTTCAGTAAAAGTTCAAGGCAGTGCAGTGGTGGTGTATGTAATGCAAGTGAGATGATTTTTCCTTTAAAAACCTTATATTACAAAGCTTTATCCAGGAATATTCTATATAAGAGAATACATGTATCCTCATGCTTTTTTTATTTCCTCAGTCATATAAAATTTTCATTTATATTCTCAGTTTTGGGGTTTTATATAATCTCTTCAACAATATTTTTCCCTCTAATACTTTGCCTCCTTCATTAAAGCCTATTATTTTTTTCTACTTGTTCCTCCATGTTGTACCTGCTTTGTAGGTTTTCTGTGTATCTTTTTCTTTAGATAGACAGCTGCCAAATAGTCCATGGTTTCTCATAATCTATTAGTAGCTTCTTTGTCCTAGTTTTGAAAGAAGAAACCTCTTCTGGATACTGTAACCTCCAGAAAGTATTTATCTGGACATTGAGAAGTACATTTTTCTTTCTCCAGACAATTGATAAAGAATTGTTCAAATAAAGTAATAATGTGCTGATAGATGAAAAAACAGTACAAGACAATGTCTAAGCTTTCACTCTAGGTGCACTGGAATTTTCCTAGAAAATTGGGAAAGAAGCCTAAAACTGTCATGAGAAAGCACCCTTTGGTCTTCCTCCTTGCAGTTTTACCAGGTGAAACGAACTTACGAAAGTTGCACATGGGATGTATCTGTACCCTACCGTATAATGTCTGAATCACAACTTCTGTATGCACAAAGCCTGAGACACTAATGACATACTAATAACTGACTTCTTCAGAGGCTTGTTTTACTACGTTTCCAACTTTGGCAAATGCATGTGGTGACAGTGGACTTTTATAATTTTAAATTCTAACTTAAATTCATTAAATTCTTGATGGTAATACAATATGATTTTTTTTTTCTCTTCTATAAAATAAAAGACTAAGATGCACAATAGGGTCTATTTGTGATCAGGATTATGGTATTGGGAGCTAACAGATATATTGTCATTAAATAATTAGTGGTCTCTAGAAGGCCTACTCTTCATCATAGTTGAATGACTGATTTAATTATGGGTTCAAGGCGATATTTGATGAATTTATTCTTCTTCTTAGGCTAAACTTTGTTAGAAGAAAGTTAAAATGGAACCTAAGACTTTTACAAAGCTTTAGCTTTGTATTGCAATTTCAGTAATCTCTTCTTTCAATGTCAAGAGGCCATAATCCTACAGTGGGAGAAAAGTGAAGGCCACCCTCCGGAGGGTGCTGATATCCCCTGAAGGAAGTGAGACTAAGTACCAGTGCCTCCCTGCCAGATCAGGCCTGATAACACAAAGAGACCAGAGGAACAGATCAGACTTCCACTGACCTGTTTTATCCATTGTAAGAAATAAGGAAAGCTGGCTTAAATAGCACCTTTTCCTACACTCATGTACTGGGGAAGATGAGAAAGTGAAGGGTTTTAAGGCAGTGATTTGAGTCTTGTGAAGCGTGGCCAAACAGAGGATGGGCATTTCAGCCAAAAGGTTAATTTAAAGCAACTATGAAGTTTAATTTTTCGATCTGTCTTGCATTGTTAGGGGGCGAAATGAGTTTGACGGTAGATTCTTGGGGATCAAATGCAAGATTAGACCCTCTGCAGCTAACCTCTCTTGCAAGCATTTTCAGCAGTACACAATTCTATTAGTATCTAACACGTAGCAATATTTGTACAAACACTTGAATACATGTGGAGTAGTGGAGGAAATGTATTTTTGAATCAGACTATTACCCCTGTAAATGTCTGGGGAAAAGACAGGTGGGTTTGTGGTGAGAATAATCAAGGGATCTGTGTATACTGCATCTTGTAATTCTGCTGTCCAGGGCACTGTGCAGATTGTGTACTTTAAAGTGATGCTGAGCATCCATTTAATTGTGTTGGAGTTTTAAACTGTGATTAGTCTTCAATATTAGAGTAGCTGAGCAGACACTCGGAGAGAGGTGCTGACTGAAAGTGTAACTTAGTAAAAGTAGGTGCACTAACAACAAATTAGTCAGGATCTATTGGGGAGATGCTGGTGTTTTAGTATGCACACCTTTGGTGACTAATTATAATTACAGATATTTTCTCAGAAGGTATCAGTGAGAAAGCTGAGGAAGCATATGTGCCTAGCTCTGCTTTTTGCTGGGGTGTCACAAGTATAGCCTCCTTGTACCTTTGCCGTTTCTTTTATACTGTGTGCCATTTATAGGCTATAAATGTGCTTCATTATTCATTTCCTCTTCCTCTTGGGACAGTCTATTAGAAAGGGCACAGCTTCTAGACATTCAAGGTTCATAATTCCAAATTAGCACCAATCTTTATGTGGATTTCTCTGTTTCTATCACTAAGGGAAACTTGAGTCATGATTATGCGAACTGAAATCTGAGAGAGGTTTTTACTGTAAGAGACTTTGCACATTGTAGTTAATACAAAAAATAGTTAATGCAAAGAAATCTACCATGTATGGATAGTATTTGCACTTGAATTTGAAAAAAAAAAAACCATCCAAATATGGCTATTTCAGTAGTAAACATACTGTTACTGTGGCAGAACTTTGGTTTACACATTTCTGTTAAATTGTTTTGTGTCGTTCAAAACCCTAGTGCTTACATCAAGAATAACAACAATCTTTTTATTTGCAGGGGGACATTCATATTTACCAAAGATGGATGCATGTCAAAATCCTGAATCCAAATATCAAATTTTGGAAACTTCAGTGTTTTTGGTTCTTGAACTATTTTAACTTTAAATGGTAGTAAATTAAATAGAGTAAACAAGCTGTGTGTGAACTCTAGGCTCCATGACAACCAAACATTTTGCAAAAATTTAATGAGAACCAGCTACAGCATTAAAAAATATCCTAGACAAAATAGTCAAGCTGTTTTTTAATGTAACACTAGAAATTCTAAAAGACACCAAAATCAGTGAGCCAAGCAGTAAATCAGCATGAGTACATTTCTTCCTGTATCACAAAAGGCCATCTAGTATGGACTTAAATTGGGAGCTGATTTTATAGCATTGTGGCAAAAGTGTAGCCTGTAAATTTGTATATTCCAGCCTAATTTTTGTAAATTAGTAGCTCTAGAAATAGATACAGATAATAGCTTTAGATGTTTAGATACAACATATAAACTTTAAAAGATGTTTGATAGGAGTATTCTGTTAATAGTCAGTTGCCAAAAAGCACAGTTAAATGAATATTTTAGACACCAAAACTGTTGCAGGCTCTAAACAGTAAGTTGTTTCACCAAAGTATGGTTTAAAGCAGTCGTAAGAGTATTCTAAGTTGTGTGGTGGGGCTGGTTGATTCTTTCTAACTTAAGCCTTGCAAAGTGTCTGTGCTAAGCCAAAAGTAGCTGAGAAAATTGTCAGTGCTCAGTGCTTTATGATAAATAATGGTTTGTTCTATATTTTACTGAAAAGCATAGCTATTTATAGCATTTGCACTCTCCCAGAAAATTAGGCTGCAAACAGCTGAATCTTCTAAGCAGTTATGCAAACTTGTGAGAGAGACTGGACTTACTAATGCTGATCAAGTAATGAAGCAAGACAAATATTATTTTCTTAGGCTTTCTCAGCTTTTAGAGACATTGCAGAAATACTAATGTGACGATCCTCCAGCAGTGTTGTTCAGTCCTGCACAGCATAAGTGCTTGCAGGCTGAAACTTCTGAGAACAGTGGGAGAGCAGAAATTTATTTGGCAGAAGGGATGATGAGAGTGCAGCTGGGTTGGTGGGAAGGATGGGAACTGAATCATACTGGATACTGAGGGGCTGCTTGGTGGTGACTTGTACTAGGACTGGAGCAGAAATTTGAGTCTTACTGTTTCTCTGCGAAGTTCCAGTTCTCTCTGTTGGCCGAGCTGTACATCTCTGCTTCACTGGTGAGGATAGGTATGTAAGGGAAACACGAACTCCCACGTAGCTATTGTCCTAATACAAAAAAGCACTGGATTGATATAATCACACCAGTCAGAGTCAGGATCATGATTTACTTCAGATGATTCCATGAACCATTTGTTCATCTGCTCACTTAATTGAAAGTCAGCCCCCTTTGTAAATGACATTTTGAAGAGTCTGACATTTAGTCAAGGTCACCCACCAGCTGGTAACTTTTAAAAATCAATAATGCAAATGGTCTGGTAGGAGAAATACCACTGTGAGATCATCTTTAAAATAAAGCTTCTTTTACTTGCATCATTTCCGCCCTCCACCCCGCTTCCTCCTTTGCAAAGTCACTGGATTAATTAATATGTATGCTGTGTGACACTGAAATGACTGCTTATATAGGCATTCTACCAGTAAGAACTGTTATTTTGCTTTGTTAGTATAGGGGAACAAATGGACTGATTTTAAGCTTCCATACTTGTCTTTTGTTAGCAGCAAAATTGTTAGTATAACAAATGAAAGCAAGGGTGATGACTTTGAAATGAATGGTCTGAATCATGTATCAGCAGGCATACTGTTAGTATGGTTATGCTATTTAACAAGAGAGTCTCCCATCTAGGAAAGGAGGATATGTTGTTTTTGTTTCCAGAAGTTAAAGCCTACATAGAACAATATTCTGTCAAGGAAAAAGACGTAACAAGGACTGTACAGTCTATAAATAATTCATTTTTTTTCCTGCTGAAAAATACTTGATCTTCAAGTAGAAGTCATGTTTGAATTCCAGCTTGTACTAATTTTTCTAATATTTTATATATTAATGTTACTACAGCATTGGAAGGTCTCATGAGTTGCTTCTGGGTTAGTATCACTCAGTGACAGTATATAATATTTAAATAGCTGAAGCTCTCTATTACAGAAGTGCTCTAAAGAGAAGACTTGCTTCGTATCTAGCATGAGGGTTATCCAAAGGAATAGTCAAAGAATTATAAAAATGATTCTATAGTGATCACTCGTAACAAATCCAATAGCAGTCATAACTCCCATCCAGTAACAACATTTTCCTACAGTGCTAGTAAGTTGGCTTTGTTTTATTTTATTTATTTTCATTTCTTAGATTATCTAGCAAATGGATCAAGCAAAGCCACAGATCTGTCAGGTCCTGGACTTGACAGTGTATGAAGCTTGTGGTTCATGGTTCCCTGGTAGTGTTCCCAGCATCTCCAAAACTGGTGAGACAGTAGTGCAGCCTCTCCCAGAAAGCCAGGTAAGCAGGTTGGCTGTCTTTGCAGTGTGCTGGCCAGCAATGTGGCCAGAGCCTTCCTGTAGACTCTGCTGTCAAAGAGCATGTCTCACCGTTGCCTACAAGCTTATTCCTATTCATCTGGGTAGAGCCAGGCATTGTATGGTTGTGTCCACAAATACAGATCTCAAAATAAAACACAAAATTGGTCACAGAACTTCAAAAAATAATATTTTTTATATAGTGCTAAAAGGCTTCACAATGTCCATGATTTCAGCACCTTTTCTCAGGGGTCATAAGGACAAGATACTTGATTTTTTGAAAACTACTGCTGCTACTCGGGAAAAAGAAATCCTATATTCACATCTGATGACTGATCTTCAAGGCTGAAAGAAATTGTATAAATACTCTGAGGTATATCATAAAACAATAGCTGGAATCACTGTGTTGGATGCTTATATTCCTGTATGACTGTTTTCTTCTGCGTGGACTCATTAAGATACCCATAAAAATAGTGAGACATAAAGTAATCCGTTATCACAGCAGGCAGACTGTCAGCCGGTGAAAGAGGGCTTTCAAGGACCTATTTCATACTCTTGGCTTATGAATGCCATGAGAGAAAGTCAGTTGACCAGATTTTGCAATGGCAAGGCTGAACAGTCTGCTCAAGTGCACTGATATCTCGTGGGTAGTATTGTCACATTTCATAATTGCATTGGATAAGATAGAATATGACTTTCTCAGTTAGATGGACACCCTGGAGGTGGTTCAGCTTGTCATGCTAGATAAGATATGTCCTTTGCCTCTGTGTTAAAGTTCATCTATATTTGTTCAACTCAGATAAAATTAGACAAGGAAAGTTTAAAAAACAAACCAAACTCAAACAACTCTGCCTAAATGAAAAGCTATGTCATGTGCTGAAGTGAGTAATAAAATTTGATAACTATGTCAAAATGCTTATTTTGAAACTTAAAAAGAAAACACCATGAATATAAATGCAGTGATACAAGACAATAAGTTTTTCTTTTACTGTTTGGTGTTATAACACTGCTCTGGTTCTGTGATAGGCTCTAAAGAGTTGATGAAGAGGGTAATTCATTGTTTATTGAAAACCAAAAGTTGAGCTTTAAGCATCATTACTTTTCCCTTCTCATTTTATGTTGGTGTGAACAGCATTTAAGAGCTAGGGACTCTAAGTGTTTTGAATAAGACCGAGTTGGGTTTTTTTCCTCCCATAAAGTGGCAAATGCCTTTCTCCAAGTGTCCTATAGGTTTAATAATCTTTTATTTTCTTAACTTTTTTGCCCTGCCTTAAATCAATGTATGTCAACTTCTCCATTCCTTTAGCAAGCTTTTGTCTTTCCAAAGTTTTCTTTTCATTGTGAGTTGCAGTTCAGCATGCTCATATTGATGGCTTACATTTATATGAACAGTGCTGTCTTCTAGGACTAGGTTGCTGTTGTCGCCAATATTAGTGGTACTTCCTGGTTTCAGGGTATTATTTTTGTCCCTGTCTCCATGTGTGGCTTTCCTCACATTCTTTATTTGTATGTGTACGTGCCACAGAGAACAGTTAATACGTAGCATAAGTGTTAAAACTCATAGGTGCTCGTCATAGGCTTTATACCACCTGTCTAGCTGCATGCAGTGGGAATTTTTAACAATTTAGAACAAGGTACACTAAATCAATAATGTAATTCAGATAGTTAGCACTAGGTAATTTTTCTAAAGAAATAGAAAGCTTCTCCCTGATTAGATTACTGTAAATTATCCCTTGTAGAGTTTTTTATTATAGTTTTAAATGAAAAACGTCTGGTATATACAAAAACTAATAATCTACACACGTTAATGGTTTTTATACTCTTTGAAGAGCAGTTGGTTGAGACTAATGCCTTTGTGGATTTCTAGGTGAATAAAAACTTTTCCATAAATACCATGCTACTTGTGCCTGGAATTTAGTGCCACCCCTTTTGATACCTGGATTTGCAGACTACTAAAATAGTAATGTTTAGATGATGCCCATCAAGTGCAATTTAGCATGTAATCTTCAATGTCCATTTTTAACATAGACCTGAGGGGTATTGGGAGGGACATTGTTTACTGAACTTTCTCCTCAATACATTGTAATTATTTTTACATTGGCACTTTCAGTCATAAACTGCTATATTTTCTGGTGCTCTGTCATCAAAAGAATCAGCCCTCCTCCAGAAAGCCTGATGAGAATGAAAGTGATTACTATTTCCTAGAACACATTGCAGATAAAAGAAAATGTAATTGCTTCAGACTGTAAAGTTAACCATAACAAATGTTGTCATCTTTTATCAATTATAACAACAGGTGAAATAAAGAAGAATAAGAAGCATTTTCTTGAGGTTAAGCAGTGTGTATTGTAATTGTCTGTGACAGGCTGAACCTGAGGCTGGTCTTGACCCTTTTTTAATCTATTTGCTCTTAGGAAACAAGAAAATAAAAGCCATGACTTTCCCATATTGGTGCCACATGCTTTGGGACAGCCTGGTTTTGTTTTCCTTGTCTCATGAATAAATTTTCCTCATGAAATAGCTCTATCAGGTTCAGACACAAACATTTATTTGCTAATGATCTAGTGTACTGCTATATAAAAATCAACTCATATTAGTCTGCAGATGAAATATATTTATATGGTAAAGTAATTATGGTCACAGATACTGTATAAAAAGCCCTGTTTTGTATGCTTTTCTAAGGGTAGCTGACTGATGTGGAAGTGATGATTTATGAGCTTGCCGCAATAAACAGTGGCTTGAAGGCTGAAGTTACTAAATAATGCATACAAGATGAAAAATATTTATTTGAGGGGAGGAGGAGAAGAAATTACTTTGATTTTTTTGTATAACTTAAAGTATCACACTAATCTTGCATCATAAATTAGTTTAATTTACTATGGTTGTGTAAACCTAGACAGACTAAGTTTTCAAATGTATAAATTAAGGAAACGGTTTGAGAAATTCCATAAAAATAATATTATTGTTGTCTCACATTCTTCCTTGCTAGAAAGCCTCTCTAAGGTTTGACTTATTAGTGGGGTAGCTGGAGTTTTATGCAGTTGTCTTTTTTAGCCTCTATTTCTATTAGAAAAATACCAGATATCCTAGACACCAATCACTTCTTATGTAGTAAATCAGTCTTGTCTTTTAATTTCTGAAATAAATTTCTTTATTCTTAATGGTTTTATTTCCTGAGCTAACTTCTTTACCCTGTCAGCAAGTCTCTGAAATGGGAAATATATAAGATGTTATTTCACTTACCTTGTCTTTTGCCATTAATGCTATGCTTAGTTAGAAATCATGGAGACCATGTTTGTCATCAGTCATAATGTCCTTTTGAAGGATTTTTGCAGCTTTTTTCCAACTTCTGTGTAATTCTGATTGCTGGAAACAAAGCCCATATGATTTGGTGGACCTAATTTTCCAATCTGTTTCTCGCTATTTAGTTCAAATGAAACAAGACTTAACTAGCCTGTCTGATTTTGAGGCCTGGTTTAATAGCCTTTTGCCAGAATTAGGCAAATCTCTTGCCATGGCTTGCTCATTTTAGATACGTGCAGGATCTGGTCCAAAAATCTCTTGTGGTCCACTCAGTTCTTCATGTCAAGTCAGTAGAAGGATTCTCTTGATTTTAGGATGAAAAGGGTTGCCCATGGCATATGATTTATTTACAGAAAAGACTTGTTTATCTTCTCTCTGATATTAGTTTGTCTGTCTGGTGATTTGTAACAATAAGTTCTAAAGAAGCCAATTTATGAATGTGTGCATTTAATCTAAAGTGAAGCTAAAATCTCTGGGCAATGAACTTCAGATGTGAACTAACTAGTCTTGAAAATAAATTCTACCAAATTTGTGCTTTTTTTTTTTTAAATTATAAAACTTTGATAATATGGCTGGATAAATCATAGGATCTATGGTTTAAGTTTTCTTTTTATTAAAATTAATATGAGAACTAGCATGTCTAATACTAGTAATATGAGTAATAAATATGTTAATCTGTAAATATCTTAAATATACATTTGGATTTTTTCCCATGTCTTATCAGATCTCATAGGATATTACCAGGCACTATACTCTGCACAAGATTATAAACAGTTCTTTTGTGTAAGATGAGGTAATCCCCAAGAAGAGAAATGTGAAACACATACTTAGCCTTTTAGGCAACCTGTTCAGGAATTTCCAGTGTTTATTTTGAGACAAAAATCTCAAATTTCTAGGTGAAAATTTTGGAAATTAAGATGAGCTAAAAATTTCACAAAAGTCTTGCCAGTGTGCAGTATTAAAGTCAACTCTCAGTGCCTTGTGGAATAGTTAAAAAAGCTTCCTTTTAGATTTCTTATCCAATGTCATTGAATTGAGAGGGACTAGAATTGATAGTTTTCAGATTTAAGGGCTGAGCCCGTAGTACTTTCCCCCTTTTTTCTGGTGAAGAATGTCCAGGCTTTGCATAACTATGGGAGTCTGTGATGTTGGTTGTTTTGTCATCATCACCATACTGACATATTGAACTATAATATTATGCTAATTACAGAGCGTTCGGATCTCTTTCCCTAATGCATGAAAAATATATCCAGTCTACTGGTCAACTGAAGTATTTTGCAGCAGATTGTTTTGGGTTTTTTTCCCCTTCAAATTCAGGCAGTGCTACAATTTAGAGAAATGATTAGGCCATCTCATCTGGTTTTAGCTTGCTGGCTGCTTTACTGTATTTTATTTTTGATAGAACAGCATCATGCGTAGTGTATAATCTGAACAGTGTTATAAATACTTGTTCAGTCAGAGAGAGAGGCACTCAGAAAAAGTGTGGAGAGCAGTAAAGATAGACAAACTTTATAAAGTTTATAATACATTTAAACAGCATTTAAATATTTTGTAGAATCTGCATTAAAATTCAAGCAAATTAAGATATATATGGAAGTTCTTGGGAAGACAAACTTGGACACGTTTAGAGAAACTTCTAAAAAATGGTACTTGACTGCAGGCATTCCTTGGTGATCTTGCTCTGATGCACTTGCTGTTTTCTCACTTCTTGTACGTTCCTTCTCTGACTGAAACATATACAGTCAAGGAATAAGGTGTTAATCTGCGTTATTACTGAATCCCTTACTAGGTACCTGGTACATTATTTCAGATAATGATGGTAACTGGCCAAGTATAAGCACCAGTGTATTGCCATTTCCATGTGCTCTAGGTGCCTTTGTAGGATAGCCATTTCTGTTTCACAGGTGGAGAACTAAAAAGAGAAATTTGAGAATTGACCAAAGTTAGAAAGAGTCATCTTGCCAGTATTTGACGAGATAGAATATTCCTAAACATGAATTAATAGTAGATTAAGAAACAAAGAGTCAAGCAGTTTTTGCTTGGAAGCTGAGGTAGCCGGCAGGATCTTCAGGGCTATGATACTCAATAAAGTAGGAAAGACTGAATATATTGATAGTCCAGTCTCCTGTCGTTCTTCCTGGTTAGTGAAAGGTGCTGCTATCTGCAGTTGCATCATTCTTTACAACTGTGTGAAATATGGCAATAATATGACAGATTAAATTTGAAATTCTTAATGTCACAGTAAGACATAGTCTGCAACAACAGGCTCTAATTTAGCTGTTAAACTGAGAAAATAATGATGAGGATGTTAGCTCACTTAGCAACAGTCAAATAGATAAAATACTGAGAAATATTGGGGAAACACTTTGCTAGAAATAATACTAGATGTTACACAATGAAAACTCCACACTGTGTTTAAGGAAGTTTGTCCAAATGTTAGAAGACTGCAGTTTCAAGTCCCTTCAGGAAGACCATGTACACATAAAAACCTATTTTCCTTTGCTACTGATACAAATGTAGGAAATAGTTCTGCTTATCTATCAGCTAAGCTCACATTCTCCACTCTAAGCTATGAAAATATCATAAGAAAGATTAAATAAATAAACATCAGAATCCAAAGCTGAGTGAACATCTTTGCTGTTAGAGTATCATCTAAAATGAAAAAATGAAGTAAAATGTCTATAGTCAGCACATAAAAGATACTACTGTAACTGGATTGCTGCTGCAAGGAAAGAAAAGCACTTTGGGTTTGCAGTCAGTGAGGTGTTTTTTCTCTTTTAAAATGGAAAAGAAAATATTATTTTAGGCTTCTAGGAGGCAATTCTGTGATATGCATAATATCCTGTGATACTCCTTTGTGCATCCAGGGATGTTACTGCTTGCTTGGTAGTGAAGTGATTTCTATCTTCACTTCCTCTGTCATTACAATGTTTTTTTGCCTTTTCATATTTTTAAATACGAAAGAGAAAATAAACAAAAATTGAAAAAGAATATATGTAACTCAAAGACTTCAGACGCAGCACATTGAGCTAGACTGAGTGCTTCATCTATAATGAATAGAACTGTCTGAAGTTGTGTTCTCTGCCTACCCTTTTCCTTCCTGCAAATGATGCTACACAATATTTTGTTATTTTAGCTGTAACTCAAGCCAGGCTGATAGTGTAAATGTTTCTTCAGAAATTAATTAATATAATGAAAAATAACTCAAAATAATTCAAAAGTGGCAAGGGAATGTAATTTGGAGATAACTACTAAAAAGCAAGAACAGTTTTTTCTGACAAAAAGCCCCTCTACTATTCAGCTGTTCTAATGGTATGTTTTGGAATACATTAAGGAAATTAGTACTGAACTAAATATTACCTGTACTTCTAAACTATTTGTAGTAAGTTCACACTAGTGCTTCAAGATACTCTAGAGAATCTCTGGACTAATAACAGTACGTTAAATCTTTTCTCAGTAAAATCTAGAAATTATCCAGCCTGAACAGACTAGTAAAATGAAGTGTAGATTACAGATTAGGCAGAGATAGTAGTCTCATTTTCCCATGTCTGTCATACAATACACAACTTACCTTCAGGGACCTGCTATTTCTGCTATTCCTGCCATTCCTGATGATGGACTGCTTTTTTTATGACAAAATGAAAGAATTGTTGCTGATAATGCAGCATAAGACTTGGGGACAGACTAGCATTGGTATACAGTGCCATAGGATCAGAGTTACCAGTAATTCAATGCATATATTTTAAAAATTGATTCAGTAATGAAATTGGTTTCAGTGCCAGGGTTGTGATCTCATGGTTCTGGTTATAACTTCACTGCAAGGTACTTTAGTAATATTTCTGTATCTTTTTTTATTAGGCACTCAATTCTAGTGTGGAAGCAAATTTTCTTGCACATCTCCCCCAGCCCCTATTCTAGTACACAGGCCACTTCATGACCACAAACACTGTCGTGTAAAACAGAGAGTAAATAACGGACGTAAAGTCTTGCTGCGCATTGATTGCTGCTGCACATTGATTTGCTGTACAACAGCAGTATTACAACGGTTGATTTGTTTCAGCTTATTGGTGAAGAAATCCTATATACATCAGTGAGTGTGGTTAAAAAAGGCATAAAGAATGAACAAGTGTGCAGGATAAACTGTTACTTTGCAAAGGTGTGATAATGCATAAACCTAGCTAAAATAATTAGGTATAAAAGAAACTGTAGAGAACTGACCTTACATATTCATGACTTCAGAAAACACTGACTCTCCTGAGCAGTAAATATGAGTGAGATCCTTAGAAGAGCATAAGGTTTAGAAGTTCTGCAAAGATTTAATTGTGCTTAATCCTGTTTCTCTCCAAGACAGGGTCCTTTCTAGATATTTGGCAATAATAGATGATTCTGTCTATAGCTTCTTGCAGGTTTAAACAATTAAAAATATCCAGAAAAAAATGGAAATCCTTAACAAACTAGTAGATGTACAGTCCTAGATGGTTGCACATTTGAGTGTTTTAGACTGAAGAAGTAAAAAAATCACCTTAATGTTTGCCAAACTTGTTCTAAGCCCTCATCTAAAACTTTCAGATGAACACTGTGATTAGAGTCACCAGATGGCATTGTGTTATAGTTGTTAGTAATTTAAAAGTGAAATATAGAAGTTCTAGAAGGGTTTTTTTATTACTTGTAATATTCAGATGCAGTCAGGTTCCTCAAACTCAGCTAACTCTGCTTACTCTCACAAAATAGCTTTCCTTCCCTAGGAAAGAGAGTTATAGATATTATTTCAGTCTTTAATCAGCATTTTTAGTTAAACTTAAGGCTTCCTAAATGTGAAAGGCTATATTCTACCTTCTTCTACATGTACTGTTTAGTCATGAAAGCAAAGCCATAATATGTATTCATAGAAACTTCAGACCGTGGACCTCCTAACATCATTGTATTAAACTTGTGTGTTTTGATTAATTCCTCTGAAACCAGTGATAGAAGACAAAATTCTCAGTATCCACAGGATTCAGCAATATAATTCTTGTGACTTTGTTCATGGGTAGATCCAACCACCTATTTCTTTTTAGTTTTTTGTACTGGTCTTATTGTGAGAATACCGTGAGCTTAGGACCAAATTTTCCTAAGTAAGTAAGTAGTATAGTAGGAACCTGGTAGATACTTTAAAAGTAATCTATTTTCTTAACTGTTGCTAGTTGAATTAGGAATTAGATCTATTTTGAAAATTTTAATACTTTAATCTCCTTAATTCTTAAGGAAATTTGGCATTATTACCGTCCCTTTTGGTGTCATTTTGTGCACAGCTGAATATATCTAAAAAACCCTAATCTGTTAGCAGCAGGTTAACAACTTGAGTATAATGCACTTATTGCAAAAGATACCTAGGATTTAATGGTCTATTAAGCTGAGTGATAGTATGCTCACTCACTGGGATAAGATACCTAAAGAGCCTTTGCTCAGGTGTTAGGAGAGGAAGAGTTGGCTTCTGCTGCTTTCCAAAATAGATTTCTGATGTTGTTGACTTGCCACATTCTACCGATTGCTTCTTAATTTGTTAGAGTTCTATACCTTACCCTGGTGGGTGGAGTGTTTTCCCTGAGGAATATCAGAACAGCTAAGAATCCCCATTTCAACAATTCTACCTGTGAAGCCAGTTTTGCATTTGCCTTGTGTGGCCCTGCTCCGCAGATTCCCTTAGAGTTTTCTTGTAGTACAATGGTTTCTGTAGCTGTCTCAGCCAAGATATCGGACCAAGGCATAGGATCATTGGGAGATGGACAGTACAGGGGGATGTGGGACTTCCTGACGCACAACTTTTTCCTGTCAGTAATCAGAACTATTACCTGAAGTGCAGTTAAGATGTTGAAAAAGTCTGTAAGTTTTCCTGTTTCTCAGACAGATTGATTAGAGGTGAGCTTAAAGATATGGAAATGGAGAGTAGTACTGTCCTTTTCACTTTCACACTTTCACTTGTGCAATATTTGCTATTCAGAAACTGCAGAGAAGCTGGTGTCCTGATGGGTGCTTATCATATTTTACCTGACTTTTTTTAATTTAACTGAACTTTTTGGAAACAGCCTTGGCTTACAAGCCAATTTCTTTTCCTTTATAATTGAATAAGATTCAGTAACTGTTTAAAGGTGTCTTTCAAATTTAAGAGATTCTTGGGTCGATGTTTTTGTCTTTCATTGTCTATATGTTTTAAAAGTTCAAAAGGGCTCTAAGTCACAATTATTGAAAATTATAATCAGCATGTAGTTAGGCATCAAGTGGATGTGTTTTGTGCTTTTTTGTTAGCTCTAGTAATAAAATCCTAGGACTGTGTGGTTGAAAGTGAAAGATTCAGAATTTGGCTAGCTGATGTCTTAAGATCAACTCAATTCAGTAAGGGTCTTCAGGCCATGATAAAAGTACCTAGCACCAAGTTTGAGTAAGTGTAGGGTTTATTTGTTGGAGACAACAAAGAAAAAGCTAATGAAACTTCCATATTGCCTAGAACTGTTTTTCAGTTGGGTGACTGATTCGCTGGCTCATAGCTTGCACAGTGCTAGTTTCACCTTTTCTGTCTTCTACTGCCTCTTACCTTTTGTCTTTGCTATATTCTTGTAAGCTTTAAAAACTTTGTAACTGCTTCTCTCTATTAGTTTTTTTTAAAAATATTTATAGATTAAACTTATTTTTCCTTTTATGAGCATATTATAAGTTTCATAGAGACTTATTTTAATCCTAAACTGTCCAGATTGAATAAATAGTGGTTGCCTCAAATATTTGCAGTACTTCCTATGTGTAACTGTCAGATATGTGGATGGAGCTGCAATCTAGTTATGTGAATTTCTAGGAGAGGAGCACTGGCTGTTCCTAGGTAACTTAGCAAAATTGTTCCTTGGAGGGAACTGTTGGTTTCGGTCAACGCTTTTTCATCATCATAGTTACAAAAAAAGGCTTATATTTAGAGAAACAGTCCAATTAACCAATACAAGAAAAAACAACCATACTGCTGTATGTTGTTTTACTTCAGCTTGTTTTAAACCAGTGTCTTCTGGACATGTTGTTACTGGGTCTTGAAAAAGAGCTATGAGGAGCCTGAGAGAGTAACAGATAGGGAAAGGAGGAAGCAGGGTAGGAGCAGTTAAAGCAAGGGTGTACCCTAGAACAAAGAACAAGAAGAATGAAAGTAACAGAAAAATATTTCTTAGAAGTGTTGACTGGAAAGTTGGCCAGTATTACACTGCAATTAGAAATGCTGGTGTGTGTTTTATGTTGCCATTAAACTTTTCTGTTGATAAGATGCACCTAACAGGGGTTTCTCTTCTTGCTTTGATTTCAAGCTAATTATTATGGGCTTAAGGTCCAAAGACCCAATATTGAGCCAGTATATCTATAGATTCCAAATATGTACGTTATTGCTAGAAGGTTTTTGGTCTACATATTGTCATCATGATGATGAGCTGCTTATTAGCATTTGCTTTTGCCTTTTCTGCATTTTCTGCATTTTGATAGTAGCACTCTTTGTTCTCCAGTCACTTAAAGTATGAAGTGGAGTGATGTTGTCTACTTAAGATTATACTTCTTCAGTCTTTCCTGTGTATCGAAGTATAATACATCTCTTGCCAATAAGTCTTTGATAATGTTGTGTAATGAGTTTAATGCAGGGGAGAGGGATGCAAGCAGGGCAGAAGAGTATTTTTTAATGTACTTGAAAGCTTGCAGAAAATGCAGAAAATCCCCAAAACCAGTTTATTTTATCTTAAACTCAGATACAGAACAGGCTGCTGGATGTCTAAGTCAGCAGTCCTCATAAGGTAGTTTACAAAGACTCTGATATCTGCCATCTTCTGTTTCTATTTTGGGGTAATTTATAGACTAAGCTATAGAGAACACAAACTGTCAATGGAAATTATAAGGAGATCCATGTTTCCTCAGATAAATAAGGAAGGTCATAGCTCTGGATAATGTTCCATGTTAGAATAAACATTTTTAAATGAGCCTGAAACTGTGAGAAATCAGTACAGAGACAGAAAATGGGGCAGCATGGCAGCAGCTTTTCTCTGTGTTGGTAATTAATCTTGCTGCAGGCATTTTGTGCCAGCCAGAGTTTTCCCAGTATGTTCTGAAATAAATGGAGATCTACACTGCAGTTCCTAAAGTAACGAGCAGTACCTGAAGTGCCAGGGGTGTATGTGTGTAATGGTCTTTATCATGTAACAAAATAATTTTATTTTTCTTTTTCTTCAATACCTTGAAGAAAAGATTTTGTTTCTTGTTGCTGTGGTCAATAATAAAGCTGTTTTCACTTTTTTTTTTTTTTTTTTGGGGGGGGGGCAGGGAGATATATAGAGTGTCTGAAAAGCATTCTAATGTTCTATGATTAACTTTACCCACAGTTATTAATGAGTAGCATCTGTTCTTCTAGAAGAATGGCTTAATAGAGCTGTCCACTCCTGAAGATGAAGGATGTTTGTGTATGAGTGGCAATAGCAGTTGTGGGCTAAAACAGCTATTAGTTTCTTAAAAGGGGCTTCTGTTTCAGTGAAACTAGCAAGGTTCACTGATTAAGGGTAGATTCTGTCATTCCCCTATCATAATTTACCAGCATATTGGTTTGAGCCTGGATTCCACCTAGATGCATACAAAGTGAAAGAGCAGAACTTGCTAGAAGTGGACCATTTGGATATTTGACAAATACGATCACTTCAAATTTTACACGTGGTTGCACCGACAGTTAATTGAGTGAAATAGCTGTTAGTTCTGTTACAGCAACATCCTGAGCAGAGTTTATTTAAGAGCTTCTTGAGTTGCAATTTTAGATTATACTTTGCTTTACAGTAGTTCAGGCAGTCTGCTGACTCAGAAGCACAGTGCTATTGATTGCAGTGCTGAGCCGGCTGGGCAAGGGGATGAGACTGAGGAAAGCAGACACATCCTGCCACTGAGTGGTGATGGAGATGTGCTGCAGCCATTGCTGCAGCTTCATTACTATAATTAGTGCCTACGTTCAAACAGGAGGTGGTGATGGTTATTCCAGGCAGAAGAAGTGGTTATGGTTGTCCCTGTCTACCACTTTCCCGTTGGTGAGAGCTTCTTTTGGCAGACAGTCCCTAGCTACTCTGGTTCCTTCCTCCTTGCATTTCTTGTTCTCTTCTATTTATATCCAGATGCACCCATTTGATTCTCTTCACACGCCTTTGAACCTGCAGAAGGAGGAGCAGCCTTGCCTCACGGTATTCTCCTTTTGCATCACATGTGGGCATGTTCTTTTTTTGCATAAGGTGCTAGTTGCTTCTCTTCATTCTTTTCCTATCTCTTTCAGAAGAAAACCTCTGTAGCTTTTCACAAAATACTTGGAAGAAGCAACTAAGTAACATCCGAGGCTACGTAGATATGAACTGAATATATTTGCAGTGTGGCTCTTGCAGAGAAAGCACCTAACTGTACAGGAGGCTGTTTCTGTAAAGTACTGTGCTGGTAGCAAAGTCTTTTTTTCTAAAATAGAGATGGCTCTGGAGCTATGTCCCTGTCATTCTAGTATCAACTATTGGAAGTATTTTGGTGTAGCTATTTTTTTTCTACTCCAGTGATGTAAGATCCATCTTTGGCGTGAATGTGACAACAGTGCTCTTTATATACTATTCCTGCAGCAACAGCACAAAATTTACATCCTGTGTTTAGTTAGAGGGATATGGAATATATAAAAATATCTGGATGGAAATAAAGTTGTGGTATCAGCCAGTTAATTCCATCAGGGAACAGGAACAGTAACACTAACCAGTATTAGTCCACCTATTTTTTGAAAGCTACCAACAAAGGGTATTCATAGCCTACACAAATACCATGCTTTAGTTCACAACTAAAATTGTAACTTAAGATTTTTCTCATAGAAAATGTGAATTTATTTTGCTGCAGATGAAGTTGGTTTTTCCTTTTTGTTCAGTGTAAATAGACTAAGTGAATAAATAACTAACTGGTGAGTTTTTTATGCATCAGACACGTTATGTCTTTTAAAGAGATTTCTAATCTATTTGTTCTGATCTGTTATTAGAAAACACAATCTGAAATGTCTTCACATCTTTCTTTAGAGTATGATGTCCAGTACTCCAGAGGATACTGCCCCAGTAATGAGTACACTGAACTTTGCTGCCTTTCATAGGATATTGCTACTAACGTGTCCTGTATAATAGCACATCCTCTTCTTTCTCTCTTTTTTTTTTTTTTTTTTTTGCAAGAGCATCAATTTGTTGTTTCTTTCAGTTGGTTACTGATAATAATTCCCCAGACCATTATTTTGCAGTACTGTTGCCAAACCTCTTTATTCATGAGACTCTGCTGCCTTATGCATATTATATTTCCCTTAGTCAAATTGCTTCTTATTGTTTTAATGCTATTTCTCTAACTTACCATGACAGTCCTCTCCAGAAAACGTAACTTTCACTGTAACCCATGTTTTGCAAGCTACAATTCATTTGTAGCTCTGTTTCATTATATAGATCTCTTTTGTAAACACTGAATAGTGCCTCACTGAAAATCAGGAAAGCCTTAGAAACTCCTCTTAAGAGATTTTTATAGTTCAGAAGTGAAATCTGAGTGATGCAAACGTATTTCTTGTGCTCTCAGAACTGTTGGGTGGTATTGTAACCATGGAAGCTTTATGTTAATCGTAGGTTAGTTTTAACTATGTATGAGCTCATTCTCACAAAATCTTCCATCCTTCAGGCAATTTATTTTAAACCTGCATTTTAGTTCAATGATCCATTCTAGTTTCTAGTTTGAATTTTATAGCTTCTTTCTGAAATAACTCTATATTCACAAATATGCTCATTCATCTTAATCATATCTGTTAATGAGTTACAAAAATTATATCATGGTTAGGCACATCTTAGAGTGGAGCTATATGTGTACTTTGGTGGTTCATAGAGCTAGTCAGAGCTTTTAATAGAGTATGCTCACTTAACTTCATTACCAATACAAATGCAGTGCTTATTTTACAGAAAATCTAAATTAATGGTTCTGTTCAAGCTGAAATTAAAAAGAAGAAAAAGGGAGGTGGGAAGGGTACAAGAAATAATAATGCTGAAACAAAACATGTAACAAACAGCTGATGAAAGGAGGACTTATTTTCCATTATCAGCACTAAAGACAAAAGAGCTAGGAGGCAAGCTTGAACAGCTCTCTGCTTGATTGCAAGATGCTGAGAGTTGAGAGGATGCTGTCTGCCTTAACGAAACAGAGGAGAAATCTACTGAAATTCAGTTCAATTTAGTAAAATTTGCTGTCAATAAAACATTGTCATGTGCAATATTAGTTCGCAGGAACTAGAGTAAATATCCTGGAAAGCTTGAGTGAACTGATGTACATGAATAGGAAAATCATAGGGGTTTTATAAGATACTGTTCATACATTTGTTACAGTTTATTTTTAGCTGTGCTAGAGCACAGAAATGTTAATAAAACTTTGCCTATGCATTATATGCCTGAAAATGGACATTCAGAGTGGGCTTTAAACTAAATAGAAAAATACGCAGAATAGAAAAATATGCAGGATTTCATTATGCACTTCCTGGAAGAATGCTAATGCAATCCAGGAATTGAACCGAGTTGTGCAATCAACTTTTTTAGATTTCATCTTTCACCTTGGATACAAAAGCCTCATGGGACTTCTATATTTTGTTACAGCTATTCAGAAATGCTTTGGACCAGAACTCTGTGATTGTTTTCATTTGAACTACATTGAAAGTAGTTTCCTGCAGAATTTTTGCTTGAATAACTCAAGGCATTATTTCATGAATCTGAGTATAATTGGAATTTTTAGACTGGACCAAAAAGCGAGAACTACTTGTAGTAATCAGTAAAATGCTTTTATCTTAACTTCTATACTTCATGCATGATTCAGTCTGTCATATCTTCTGTTTAAATATTTATCACACATTATTATGTATGTTTATAAAACAGTATTTTCACTGAGCACAACAGATACTACCGTTAAAAGCTCATAGGTAAGAAAAATAAAAAAAGCTGATAACATAGCCATCTGAGCTGCAGTTGGTGGAGGGAAGAGTAAAGATTACCTCACGGCTTAAGTTAAAACCTTTCAAGAACACTGAGGGAAAATTCTCCCAGCCTCTGAACTCTGAAAAAGAATGCTCACTGCAGACACAGGGTTTCAGGCCTTTGTTTGAAGTCTAAGGTGTATAATGGCTCCTGGTGTTTTGGAGTTAATTTTGTTCAGGTTTTCTTTTTTTTTTTCTTTTTGTTCCTTTTTTTTTTTTTTTTTTGAAGAAATTGGTCATGCAGGAAAACCTTGTGCTTGTAGTTTCTGTCTGTAGTCAGATATTTACTTATTGAAGATATATGAAGTACTGCTACTTACCACAATATTTTTACTTTTACAATTAATTCCTGGTTTTGTTGGGATTCATCTACAAAACAGGCAGCTGGCTTTACTAGTTCGTGCCTTCCTTTACATGAGTGGGGAAGCCTTAGTAACAAAATGTTGCTGTAACCATAGATTGCAACTGTTAAGTTGTTAAGCCTCTTTGTTTAATGAGATTTTTTTTTTTTTTAAGTATTACTTCAAGTGATTCTATCAAAATCCCATTAAACCTGAGGAGACAAAGCAGTGTATCAGTCACAGCTGCTTCCAGTAAGTTCTCTGTGTTAGGAACTATTATTGGAAATCGAAGGTCAAGCAAAACAGCTGTGTTCACTTGATATCCACATGTGTGTCCTCCCCCTAATATAAGTCAAGGAGCTTGTCATGCCTTTTGCAATGCAGAAAAAAGAAATGCCTATTGTACTTCAGAAATAAAGTTGCAGTAATATTGTACCTAATAACATTATTTGCAGTTAGAATTTAAGAGTTTGTCATGGTAACTATGGTGAAATGTAAGCTTTTAAAAAAATGTGATGTTAAGTGTGTTACAGTAACCTCAAATGGCTTGGTAAACTTATTTATAGCCTTTTGGCTGAGCATTAGGGGAGGGATAATAGGGGCTTGCAGTGACCAGTCTGGAGGAAACAGTGAGGTGTAATTGGCCTGGCAGGAAACAACCACAGCACAGCAGCAACCTCAGCCAGAGAGATGGAGGTGGGAGGGGAAACTGGACAAGAAAACATTTCACCAAGGAGAGGTGAAAAAGTAGTTTCGATAAGGACAGTGCAAATCTGCCTAACATGAAGGATCGATGAGGTACCTCATGTAAAGGTTTGATTGACAGTAAATGCAGTGGTTGCAGTTGCTGTTGTGTAATTAGAGTTGTTTATGGGAAGCTATCAAGTTTGCATGTTGATTTCATAATTGGTGTGTAGAATGTATAAATAAATTACTTGTGAACTGCACTAAGGGGAAAAAAAAAATCAACTCTGCAGATAAACCTTGCAGCATGTTAAAGAACAATGTCGTTTGTGTCAAAGATATGAAGTGTGACAGGTCTTTCGGGCAAACATCAAGAAGAGAGGAGCTTTGTCTCTGGAAACAGACCTGGACAATACCTCTGCTGACGTCAGAAGTTAATTACATTAACTGTAATCTTATTGCCAGACCAGAATATTGT
Organism: Caprimulgus europaeus; assembly: GCA_907165065.1. The sequence goes on along the minus strand of OU015534.1, from coordinate 25,598,911 downwards.
TCCTTCATGTGAAACTGAAATGCTTTTATTTGAAACCCTTCCAAGGGTGTGGTTTGTTCCAGAATTCAGAGCTTATTTACACTTTCAGAGGAAGTTGTCAGTAAAAGGCAGAAGTGTTTAGGTCCTCACTTTTGTGATGCAATATAATAAAAGAAAACTCCTGATAAAATTTTTGCTCACTATGAAAAACTTTGTGGTTTATTTGGCAATGTAAGGAGACTCTTTTCATACTATTTTTGAAAAGTTATGTTTTCAGTTTGAGATGCATAAATGTGTTTCCACTGCAAACATGGCAAGAGACTTTGGCTTCTGATGAAATATTTTATTTATAATTTTGCCAATGACACCTCTCTATGTTTTTACAAAAATAAACACAACTACTTTTACCTGTTAAGAAATTTTCCTGTTTATACACTTAAAATGAAAATGTTCTTGTATCTAATGTATTTTTGGTGGTGTGTTCTTGATTATTGTGGTGGCATATCTCATTGGCATATCCAAATGCCAGTTTGGGTTTTGCTAATTACTATGCTTCCCCTCTCCCTAGTCCTCTGCACTTGCAGACCAGCAAAACACAAAGACCTTGGATTTCCAGCAGCAACTAATAACATCAGTACGTTATCAACATTTTTTTTCATGCCAAATCCCGTGCTGAAACCAAAACACAGCTATTTTAGCTACTAAGAAAAAAATAACTATATCCTAGTAAAATCAAGACAATTATATTTATATATTATAGGTAAACAAGAATACCTGGGCTTGATTCTCTTGCAACTAAATTTAGTGCTAAGATTCAGCTTCTGTGTTTTTTCCTTGATCTGTCCTTCATTTTTCAGTATTCTGCTTATTAAAAGGTGCTTTAAAATGAAAACTGATAGTCTAGAACTCAGCTTTATTTAGTGCTTCTGTACAATAGTTGAATGAAAGTAGTAATTTGGTATTGTGAAAATGGAAGACAGATGGCTGAATATTATAGTAGGATGCTGAAGTTTCTGGATAGTATACATCCCTTGTGGATCTGTGTGCTGCTATTGATTTCTACCACTTCTGTGGTGAGTTTTTATATTATGTGTAGCAATAGATCTTGGGGGGAGGAAAAAAAAGACAAACTGGGTAGCTGATATTTCAGCAGTCTTGACTTGAGTAAATGAGCACATTGATTATAGGATTCAGGGCTAGATTTTTTTTCAAAGATATAATGGATTGTGTAGAGGGAGGAAAGGCTTTCTTCCTTGTGGCTCTGGGTAGTGTTGCTTGCTTTGCTTCTCTCCTTTGCCTTGCTGGTACCCTGACCCATCTACATGTGTATTTCTTCATAGCAAAAATAACATTCACTTCATGTACTGCTGCTTTGAATTTTGCATTTTCTGGCAAATAGACATAGGAAACCTGTGCGTACTTTGGGACCCTCCACCCTTGACTGGAATGTAAATTTTCCTTGGAGGAAAATATATTGACCAATACAGAGGAAATTATGTAGAGGTGGTGGCAATACTGGTACCTTTTGCTCTATGTCTGAATAACTCATGGAGCAAAATTAAAATGCATTTGTTGAATAAATATGCAAATAAATTAAGTAGAGTTTAAAATACTGAAGAATAAACGACCAATTGGTTTTCTGTACAAAAGAGTTGTTCCTTTTGTTGTTAATATATTCAGGTTGATAATAGCTAAAGCTTGTTTGCAAATTTATTCTAATCAGTATTATTAAAATGAAGTGTTGCTCCAGTCTTTAATGTTTCTTAGGAATCAGAGTGTCTTTTTATAGAGTGAAATCAGCTTCAGGTAATAATCTTGGCTGTAACCTTAGTGACTATTTTCTTTGTGAGGATGTTTGACTGTAGTTTCCAGTGATCCATTTAGTAGCAATGGATCTGATAGCAACAAAAGAAAAGTAAACATGGTAAATAACCTAAATATTGAACCATATGATTAAACATCACTTAGTTTGTCATTTTTCCTTGTAAAATGATAAAACCTAGCAGGAACTCCAGTGGCTTACAGTGACCAAGGCAGTGCCTATGCGTATTCAGGATTTGTTTCTAGTAAAGGGGATGCAAACACAGCAAAAGCTACAGAAGTCCTGTGTTATTTTAACTTTCATGTGAGAACGTGAATAATAGAGGTTGTCTATAGAATAAAGCAATTTTTAGTTCATGATTAATGCTGGGCTTATGTAGGTTCTGGTTAACCTGGGGCATGCACTTATGTACGTAGACTCTGTTAGTTTTTCAGCCTTTGCTCAAGATCTCATGGTATTCAAACCCTGATTTATAAGAAGATTTAGGATTATGTCTGATCACAAACTTGATATTGGTGACTCTGTAAGACTACTCATATTGTTAGGGAGACTACTTGTATACTTAATATTTACTTTGCATCTTGACATTTAACTTAAGTACAGAGATTAAAATTTGTGAAAATGGCTACATAGGACTTAGAAGGGTACTTAAAGATACCAAAAAGATCACCATCAAATGATTTGGGTAAACAATACAAAATCTTCTAATACTTTAAAATGTTACCTGCAGGAAAGACATTTCCTTGACTTTTAGGAAACCACCCGAATTTAATAGTAGAATTAACAATTATGAAAAAAATTGTATAACTAAAGTACTGAACACGTGGATTTGGATTATTTTTTTGTGCTATATAACTTGTTTTTTAAATATGCATCACTAAGTTCTGGCTTTAAAATTGTATTTTCAAAATCAATCACTAGTACTTGCTTAAAAAGATAAATATTTACTTGATCTGTGCTTCAGTGTCATTATTAATTTTACAGGGAATAAAAAGCTCTTTTGTTAATGCTTTCTATAATTTCCCATACAGGAAATTTGAACGTAAATTTCTGCACTTAAAAATGGAATGACAAGCTTGAATACTTACACTTCAGTAGTTCTCCAAGGTGCAGAGGAACTTTAATATCTGTTAACCAAATTTGCCACCTTTGGAATTGAGCCTGTTTACATTTACAAACATGTCTGAGTGATCTGGAAACTCTTAACAGCAAATAAAAGTGAATGACCCAGACAGTTGTTTGGTGTATATAGTGATTAGATCAAATTAATATGGGAATAAGTCTAAAGATTTCAGTGCAATTTACCTCCTTGACTTTCACTTAACTTTTGGAAAACGGGTCCCAACTCAAATACATATAACTTGCTGGTATGAGATCAGCATGAAGCAAAACCAAAAATCCTTCGGGATTTCTCATGAAGGCTGTACTGTATTGCTTTGCTGGGTTACTTATTTCGTAAACTTGACTAATTGGCAGAAAATATAAATACTGTGTGCATTTATGTCCATACTTATGTACACATATAACATTAATAAACACAGAGCAGAGACAAAGGCTTGGATTCCTTCTTTCAGTTCTGATCTATTTACTCACTGTCCCCTCTTTCATAAAAAAAAAAATGTAATCAGGTATGTTAAAAAAAAAATCATCAACAGAGGATGATAATTAATTCTGCTACCAACTGAGAATGTGGTGCAATTCAGTTTTACAACAGATCAAATGAAATTAATAGTTTTGCCACAATGAGACAACATCTTCCACACATATGCTTACAGACGTGTTTGTGTTGTATGTTGAATAGACATTGACTGTTAGAAAGTTTAATATAAACTTGGATATCTCAACAATAGTCCCCACTCAAACACTGTTTTGTAACCAGTGGTGGAAGTTGTGATGGCCTTCTGAGTTCATACTTTCCATTATTTGCACTTAATACAATTTTCTAGAGCATAAAATGGAGTAAAATGTTTTTCTGAATATCTATACTTAATATAAAATGAAAGCAAAAGTGGTTTTTTTACTGTTAAATAGCTGCAGCATTCATGAAATCAACACAAAGGCTTTCTTTGTGTCCTCTCAGCTGTGGCAGTTGCAGTTAATTACTAACACTTTCCCCAGAGACCTGTTGGCAGAAACACTCATTATGCTGGTGCATCAGCATTGGGGTGTACTGAGATGGGTATGTTACCTTATGTGCTAGCAGGAAAGAACAGGTGGGGGAAAAGGAAATCAGTGCTAACGGAATATGCCAAATCTCGTAGGGCAGTTAACGTTTGACTTTCAGATTTCTAAGGGAATATCATTATAGAAAAGTTTAAAAAGGAATCTCAAAATTTATTATTTTTGTAGTGGGGAGTAAGAAAAGTAATTCAAGAGCAGTGCTGGACACTGAGGGTGCAGAAATATTAACAGGTTTGCAGTAAATAGGAAATGCTACTTTGGAATTGTTGAGATCTGGAAAAACCTCTTCCAAATATAAGTGACTAAAGGTCAATATCCTAATTCAGGAGCCTTACAAATATTTTAAAGGCAGAACAAATTATTTGGATCCAGCTGTCACAGTCTAGTCAGGGCTCTGCCCCACCAGAGATGTGTTAGAAATGACTGTGCTGGGACAAAAGCTTGTGTGCAGTTTTTGTAGCTCTTCTCTTTGGTTCCTGACACCTGGGCAGTCAGATTGCTGTCCAGATTCAACACCTTGAAGTCGATTGCACAAGGAAATGAATGATGACTGTGTCACAAAGATCTTGCAATGAAACTGCTATTAGTGGAGATTCCTATTGATATCTGCTAGCATCACCTGTTTTCTTTCTCTCGCTGTGCAGCTGCACACTCTGCAAAGTCTTACCAAGGACAAACAGTCCCTAGTGGCTTTTAAAAAGTACTTTTTGATAATGCAGAAGATGTTCCACCCACAAAAATAAAAGGGATGCCAATTTATTTTGACCAGTATGAATAAGACTCCAAATGGTTTTTGGGGGAAAAAGCCAGTCCCAAGGGTAAGAATGTATCTATGGAAACAAAATCATAGTGGCTTGATGGATTTTATTTTTGTGTGTGTGTGTTTTCTGAATAGATAGAAAGCACCTATGTTTTGCCAAAATACATTCATTTTCTTTAATGATTGTATCTGAACAGCTCATGGAAATGATACTGATAGAGTAGATACAGTGAGGAGCTCTTGTTAGTTAATATCATATTATTTAAACAAATGTTGTGTAGACTGTTTCCTCTAGGCTTTCAGAGGAGCAGTTTGAGGAGCCAGCCTGCGTTAATGTTAATTAATACAGTTGTATGAGAATAATTAAAAAAAAAGTACATTTCAACTTGAATGAGCTGTTTATACTTAAAAGGCTTTGGCAGAGAAGTTGAAAAGTTTGAACCTGTACCTGTATTCACATACTGAAATGTGTTATGAAATATGATATGTTAATTAAAGTGAAATAAGATGATGGCTGGCTTACTTATGTTCTGGAATTTGTAAAAGGATTAAACTCATTTGAAAACTGGACACCAGTGTTTTCTTTGGTCTGGTATAATGACACAGCATTTTATTACTTGATTTTTTAAAATAGTTAATTATTATTTTTAAATTATTACTTGCAGTTAATTATTGATAATATAATTATTACTTAAAGTTCAGAAGTGTATTCCAGACACATCTGATCTCAATCTAAAAGTGAAGCAATGTTAACAATATGTAATTGCTTCCATAGAACAGTACTTCAAGGGAAAGTCAACAAAAGAGTCACAAAATTTTAACATGTCCTTGGTTTGCACTAGATTAATCCCCTGAAGTGTAATATAAACCAGAACAGATGAAAACACTATTCTACTTAGTGCAAAGCACGCACCTTGTATGCATCTCCTTATTTAATTCATCTCAGTGAGAATTATTTTTAAAAATGGTGAATCTGGAGTCACTGGGTTAAAGACAAGTAAAGTGGAGAAAAAGTTAAATACAACCAAACAAGTGCCATGCAAAACATTACGATTGTTTAATGCTTGAATAATTTTGTTATTGAATAAATGGCAAAAGTCTAATCTAAATGAATGAGGAAGGCAAAAAGGCCTTTTTACAAAAGTAACTGTTAGTACTGAGGCAGGGTCTGTGTCAGTTACTCAAACAGATCACTGCAGGCTGTAGTGAAGTTCTCATATGTTAAGGCAACCATCAGTTTACTTGAGTATCATCAGAGATTTTATATTTAGTATATGGTTTTATATTAGGGACATAATACTCCAGTTACCATGTCATTGTACCAAAGTTGTGTTTTGCTATATATAATTACTATTAATTCAAGTGTTTGAGAATTTAATTTCTTTGTTATGAAAAATCAACAAATATGTATTTAGTGTAGCTGAAGACAGGTTCTTATAATAGCAGTTGAATAATGGTAACTGAATAGAAGCAGAGAAGGGTATTTAAAACAGAGAAAGTTTCTATTCTATACTTGCAAGCAGTCTGAGTGGATTTTGTGTATTGCATGTTAAGTTGATCTCCTGGTTATATAAAAAATATTATTATGCATTGAAAAACAGAGATAGTGTGCTCGCATTTCACTGCACTGTGCTTGCAGCACCTCTGCTTTCTAACAGTGAATGTGCTCGTGTCCCTTCTTGTGAGATCAGAAGCTTCTCCATTGTGGTATGTCTAAAGCGTGTGCTCTTGCTCCTCCTGTCTCGCTGTTCACTGTATTTTACTAAGACAGAAAATGTGCCCACTGTCAATTCAGGTCCTCATAGTGAGCTCTGAATTGCAGCTCTCTAGTGTTGGGGTGTGCAGATACTAACTCCACACTGCTCGTGTCTCTGCATTTTAAGTCCATTTCTTGTTGAATTGTCATTCCCTGGTACAAGGCTTCCCTGCTCGGGAAGCTAGGCTCCGTCAGCATCTGCCAGGGATGGCTCCTTTGTGCTAGGAGGCTACGTTAGCACTTACAAGGGGTGCAGTTATCGCTAGTGACTGATGGGCTGAGCTGGTATCTTGGGCTGAGGTAGTGCCTTGTGCATTTGCCCTGTGGCAGGACAGATCAGAAATGCTGATTGTGACACTGGCAAAACACAGTAACACCCAGAGCAATCATGGGTATGGATGTGTGCCTGACCTACAGGTATCGAACACACTGATAGACCTCCCTTTTTTTCAACTTTTGATTTGACCTTGAAAATACTTTGTTATTCAAAGGTATTAGGTATTATATTAGGGTACTCAGAAACAGACTGTTACTGTGGAACAGACCCTGGTATGCCTGCACACTGATGTGCAAATTTATATCAGTTGCATGTTGTTGTGCAGAGTTCATTGCCTCTGTTCAGTGATTTCACTAAGGAATCTCTTGTATTTGATTGCTGGAAAAGCAGAAAACTAGTGAAGTATTCAGTGTGTTTCGAATTATTCAGCATGACAGATCAAATGTAAGAGGTATTTTTATAATAAAAATGGATCTTTATAAGGTTTTGTCTTCCTCTGCTGCTCCAGGCTCATGCATATTGTGCCATATAAACATTATGGAGCCTTGACAGTGAACTCCATAACACAGGCAAGGTGAATATTAGTGTCAAATAGACACTTTTAAGTATAGCAAACAATGGAAAAAGTTAGTATTTCGATAGATACTTTTTCTGGTATTTGCAAAGGCAATATTTTGGTGCCATTTCTAGAAGTTAGTAGCAACACAGGATTTGTTTTCCCCAGTTGGCTTAATCCATTTGAAAATAACCGAAAGACTCATTATTCACTGTGAATAAGATTATCTCTAAACCAGGATGTTGCTGCAATTCCTAACATCTTGAAGGTTGCTTATCCTATGTTGAATACAATCTGTTGTTCAAACGGTTCTTAATGCATACAATTTTGGTGGGCTGTTGCACAGACTTCAGTCTTCATCCCACTCTTCCTAGTGGTCTCTGGGACCAATTTATTTAACTTCTTCAGAATTATAGATTATAAAACCACAAGTGCACTTAATTCAAGTTTTGTTTCTCCTCTAGGTACTCCATGATCAGATAATCTCTTAGTCTGTTTCTGGGAAAGTAACATGCTTTGTAATCTTTCACAGGCTCCCATGATTTAAAAAAAAAAACAAACAAAAAAAAACAACCCACAAAACTTTTCTAATAAAGGGTGTTCCAGCACTTTAACTGCTACTTCTTTTTCTGAACTATCCAAATTCCTTCCTAAATTGTAGACATAAAAATAGATAATCATATTCTAGTAATGGTCAGTCTAGTACTGGAATATTAAAGTGCTACTCTACGTTTCCATTGATATTGCCAATGACTCCATTCATAATTCTGAAAATTTTATTAGACTTTCTGACCAGATTTTTGTGTATTATTACATGTACAAAACACCACAACCTAGAGAATGTTCTATATTGTATTCAAATCATGACTGGTGAGCACATTTAGTAGATGTTTCCAACAGTGATCAAAGGTCTCTTTTGATCTTATGTGCATGTATGTACTTAGAAAAAGAAGGCACCTAAATGCTTGTGACTAATGAGAAGTGGGCAGAACGACTTGTGTCTGGGATTCATATAACCACAGTTATACTGATATTAGGCTTTATATAGACAAGAAAGAAAAAATATTATTTAAATGGTCTAGGAGGAGACACACCTTTCTACAACCCATTTAATATTGTGCAAGCATTTCTCATTTTGTTATCTGAAGGGAATTTAAAATGCACTGATTTTTCTCATGCCATTATTCTATGTCTTTTTTGCTTCCTATTTCTTATTCATGAACTCTGTGAGATTATTGCTAATGGCTCTAAAATAACTCTAAAAAGGCATTGAATACAAGAGGAAAAAATCATAACACACACCAAATTCAGATATGTGATTTTTATTGATATTTTTTGTGTGTGTCCTCCTTGGAGTTTTAACCTAGTAAAGTTTTCTCTAGCAAACAATTTGAATAACCTCTTTTTATGTGTAAATTGGTGCTGTAACCTGGCAAACAGCAGAAACAAAGTGAAAATATGTATACCAGTGAGTTTACAGTTTAGTTTGTCGGCTAAAATGTAAGAGAGGGGAGTAAAGCTTTGGTTTAGGAACAGATATTTTAAGTATATGAATATTTCAAAGGTGAGAGGGGAAGGGACAGAAAATTTTCCTTATTCACCTGCAGACTGCTATGCAATGACAGTAGTTTCTATTATTTCAGTAGTGAAGGTTACACACATTTCGGGGATTTTTAGGGAGTGGCTTTTTTTCCCTGAAAAGCTGGTACTACTGCAAGCAACATCTTTTTGTGTATGAAATGTTCAAGGGAAAAATGACAATTTGTAATATGCAGGGAAAATTCAATATATAGAAATTATAGCTAAGTGAATGGTTAGGAAAAGAAGTTGTCTGAAAGTGATGTTCTCTTCAATTCCTTGAACTGATTACAAATGCACTGCTCAAATTAAGAAAGCTAAGCATTCTAATATCACTATACAATCATTGAAGAGTCCAGTGCCTAAGAGCTAGTTAGAATAAATTAGACATCAGGAAAATAATTTCTGTGTCTAGGTACTAGCACAGTGTGTGCTGTCCAAGACTTTGCCCTGTTCTTTATCACTACCAAATCTAGAGCTGAGTGACAAAAGTGATAAAGAAGATAAATTTACTTGAAGGGGAAAAATTTTTTTAAAACCCATAAACCAAACAAAACTCTGTGTAGCAGCTGGTTTAGGCTGCCAAAAATATCCATAATTTTGAGTCAGGCAAAAACTGCTACTATTTTGATTCCAGTCTATATATCCTGAATTTGCCACTGAACCAAAATCCTGATTTTTCTGCTGAGAGCTGTAAATCTGGGACTTGATTTGAACTGCCACAATACTTTCACTTGTTCAAATTGCTGCTTAGTTTCATCTCTGCTGGTCAGTGTTTATGGTGTTCATATTATTATGCTGTTTTGGTTCAAGGTTTTATGAATGTTGGTTCAAGATTTCTGGAAAACTCTTACTTTTTTAACTTCTTTAAATATGTGACCTTTAATAGCAGATTACATTTTTGTCTGAATAATTCTGTTATGAAAATCAGCATAAGAAAGTGTTTCAGGAACCCTGAGAAGAGCTGCATGCAAGTAATGGGAAAGAAAAGGAAGTATGATCTGAAGGAACTTCTGCTCAATATTCTATTTTGGTTTTGGTGAGCATGCAGGTTGTTGTTTGTTTCCTTGAATGCTGGAGCAGCCTGTCACAGATGTGTCTGTCTCCACATTGCCTCTAGCAGCTCTAGTGGAGCAATACTGCAATAGTGGCTGTACAAGAAACAGTTTTAAGGAACTGCTCTGAAACCTTATTTATGATTGGGTATGAAATTTGGATTGCTAGAGATATTATTAAAAGCAAAAATATTTTTTTCAAGTGATACTGCTTTTTTATAGATTGCATTGATACTGGGTAAAATGACACGAATTTTCCCTGTTATAAGCAGGCTTCAGTTCTTAATTTTCCTTTGTTTCTGTGTTCCACATTACGTGGTTAAACTTGCCTAATGAAACAATCTGAAGCCTTGGGTCCTTCGTGCCTTTTCTGGATAGCTCTCTTCATTAATGTGAATCGAGTGCACTGTCAAAGAGGAGGAGGCTCAGTGCTGGTTTTTTCTATAAATTGGATGTCCTTGAGATGTATTATAGTTAAAATACTATTATGTTTCATCCCCAAATAATTTTTTTTTTGCTTTTGAAGCTAATAAGATTCCTACTGATGGCTAGAGTCTTTTCATAGGAAATGAGACAGGAACAAGAAAGTATATTAGCAGATCACAGGATGATTGAGAGAGACAAATTTATTATCCATTCAACAGGATCTTTCACAAGAAAGAAATATAATTGTACAAAGAATTGGTGAGAATTTGTCTTGGGATACTGTGCCTGTCTGGTTGCTTTAAGATCAAGCAATGTGAATTCAAAGGAGATTGAGTATAAAGTGCTATCCCTTTGAGGTTAAGAGGGAATACACAGCAGGAGGGATGGGGAAATGGCAGGATGAGTCAGAGAGAGGGAGGCTTGGGGTGTTAACACATCACCAAACTGTGAATTGTGTGGTACTTACCAATGAAAATTAAAAGAGGGAACCTCCTGTAAAAAATGCTGTTACATGAGATCCACACAGTGTGCATGTGATTTGAATATAACAGCTATGGAAATTGATTTCCTAGATGTAAAATCTTGAGCCAGAATTCATTATTATAATTATTCACATTAAATTTTCTGCTCATGAACCTGTGAAGTGACTTCAGCTTTTGTAGATGTTTCTATACTGTTACATATTTGCATAATGTTTTTAATGAGTAGCCTTTAACCTATTCATTTGATCATGAACTGTTTGATTTGCTCACTTGCCATTTACCATTTTACAGTATATAATTGTTTACTTAAGTAATATGCCATGGCTTTTTAATTGATTGAAAACTTAGAGATAGTGGTTTGAATAGTACTGAGCATAGTCAATAATGAAAATTAACATATTCACTGAATATTTGAGTATAGTCAATAATCAGTATTCATATATAGCTATGTGGTTTGGGCAATATTCATGTGTTTTACATGAAGAATATTTTTTTTTATCATCATTGATACAATTAGGAATATTCTTTGAGCTTTTTTAATACATAATAAATGTCCCTCTGTGTTGATCAAAACAAATTTTGAAACTCTTGAACAATTTCAAAGAGAGATCAAAGTCTCAGTTAAGTTTCTGTAAATTCTGAAAACCAGTGGCCTGCAAGTGGGAGGATGTCATAGCGAAATACTGCTGCCTACCACTGAAGTAACTGCAGTTACAATTGAGTTCCTCAGCTGTTCTGAGACACAGCAACTCGCTCTCCTAAAGGTTACTGCAGAAACGTGCAGCTCTGAACAGACCTTGATCCATAAGGTGGTTCAGCCTTTCGGATGGGTAGGAAGTTTTGTAGGGAACAAGAAGAGAGATATTATGAGCAGAGACAGTACAGCTGCAAGGGGTCAGGTATAAGTAGACATCAAAAGTCAGGACATGCATTTTTCAGTAAGGAGGGGTTTTGTTTCTTCTGCTAAGGAATGGTTTTGGAATTCCTACATGCCAGGTAGCATAAAAACATGTATTGAGGATTTAATCCCAGCCCAAAGGAGTTTATATTTTTTAATATATTTTTTTAATGTGAGAACAGAAACACAACATATAGATACACTGAGTATATGAGGGAAGTAATTAGAAAGCTACAATTAATGCAGTAGGAGATTTAAATGCAAAGCATAAATGGATGTGAACAGAGTAGAACTGTAAACAAGGTCAGACTACAAAACAATGCAAATTTATTAATTCCCAGAGAAAACAAAAAAAACCTTGCTACTCTCCCATATCTATTATTCCTAGGAAATTATTTCTGTCTAGAATTGAATCAGATGAATATAGCTTTGTTTCTTAACAGGAGGTCATGAGTCAGAGTACACTAGATATGTCTATAGAGAAGAATTACTCCATTATATTTAAATATAACATAATGCAGATATCTCTGTAGGTATATAGAGGTACCAGTCACCTTTCATACTGTTCAATGTTAGGGCATCTATTCATAGACTTCTGTTACACTTATTTTGTATTGCATTATTGTCTTTTGTAAGTTCTTTTCTATTCTCAATGAGATTGGATTTTTTTTTTTTTTTGGTAGTTTGGGGTTTTTTTAAGCATTTTGAAAAACTAGCAATATCTGCCTGAGACAAGCCTCTGCTAAACTAACTGAGCAGAGCTGTAGGAATTTGGGAAGGACAAGAATAGTTTGTGTGGATAGAGCGTTTTCTGGTTTTGTAATGACTTTTACATATAACATGTTTAAATTTGAAAGTAATGCCTAGACAGTCCAAAGTCTGTAGGAGGCATTGCACTAAAGTATGAACAGACCAGAAGGAGTAAAAACAGTAAAGTAAAATAAATAGCTTGGAATCGGACACTAAGACAAGAATGGAATAGAATTCACATATCCGTATCTCCTGCGTAGAGCTATGTTAAAGGTATCTGAATGTTATGTCCTGATTGTTTAAAAAATAAAAATATTTCAATTTTAAAATGATCTTAAAGATTATTTTGTATGGATTTTTTTATTATAAATATGTTTAAACTTTTTTTCCTCTAGACATAGTCTTTTCTTGAGCTTCCCACTAAATAGTTCCAAATATTGGCTTTTTTTGATACAAAAGAGAATATATATTTTCTAAATTCCACGTTAACTGTAATTATACCTGCAAATTATCTATCTGATTGACAGAGGAATGAACTTAAACTGTTGTGGCACTGAAACTCTTTAAGTGCAGTGCAGATCAGTTTTATTAAGAGCATTTTGCTGAGCTCTAACCTCTTTGCTGTTGTCTATGAAATACAGAGGTTTGTTTTTCCAGACTACTCCAAGCTGTTCTAACTTGCTGAGGCCTGTACTGCACTAGCTATAAGTTTGTTTTTTTTTAAAAAAAGGAGCAAGAGAAAAGAAAAGGAGGAAAGGGCTGGGGGAAGCTTCTCCTTATATTATTGGAGTTGAAATCAATAATGAATGGATCTAGTCAGAAGCCAGAAGTATTATGAGACTGTATATTAAATATCCTGAGTTTGAGGCAAATCTCCAGCTGCATGTAAATGAATGATAGTAGAGTTACAGCATATGTCATCTGTGAAAATACTACTGAATGCAAGATAAGAATAAACTAATTCAAGTACATTTCCCGTTTTAGAGGGAAGCAAAGATTTCTTTGCCAGTTAAAGAGAGGGTGGAAGCTTATTACAGTTGGGTTGCTCAGACATCTACGCGGTAGTGGTTGCTGTTTCTCATGACAATATTGACCACAGCTGTTCATCTTGACTTGTGTTGGTTGATGTGCTTTGCATTTAGAGTGGACTGTCAAACTGACACCAGCTGAAACTTAAATGGATGACTTGGTATGTACATGAGAAGCTGATTTCTGTCAAAGATACTGATCTAAGCTTTTTCAATCAGGGAACTCTTTAGTCATATCTTCTTGACAGATCTACCGAAGTTAAATTCAGGAGCTTCAGTAGTGTAGTAAAAATCCAAAGACAGTCTTAGGCTCTCGACTGCAGGCTATATCAAGTAAATTCACTAGATAAATTATTCCAAATTAACCTAATAACATCAGACTTGGCATTCATATGCCCTTCTGTTCAAAAAGAAAAGTGTAACATAAGGCACCACTCATTCTGTGGAAAAGCAGTAATGGGAAATGGATGCTGATGGTTACTGGGGTAGTTGCAGCTTCTGTGCTCCCATGATATTAGAATTGAGCTCTAAGCAAAACAGAAGCTGGAGAACAAGAGAAGCCATAAGCGAATACTGTTCTGTATTTTAAAGGAATAAAGCCTCTTCTTGTTATATGGGTGTTGATGGATTACTAGCCAAAAACTCAACGCAATTTTGCAGACTGATCCTGTGGTTCCATGTGTTATTGTGGTCAATACTGTCAACTCGGTCTCCTCAGAGTTGTTTCACAGGGGAAATAAAGTATTGTAGCAGGTCCTGTTGAAAACCAGCAGATACATGGCTAGCTGAATTAGTTTTGTTATCAAATCCTTTTTTCAACATAGTTTGTCATCAACTAATGTTGTGGGTTTGGGAACATTTTTAGGGAACTAAGCAAGAAAACAAGTTTTGCTGCATGAGCCAATATCAATGTATTTTGACTCCTATCCTCTAGGCAATACTGATCATATTTTAAATGATTGTTATGAAAAGCATCAACGTTCTGAATTGAAGTAACATCTCGAGAACTTTGTTACCAGTGCATAAATGTGTCAGCTGACAGATTATGATCTGATGTTGTTCAGTGGCAAAACGTGTTATTCTTGTCCCAGAAACCTTAAACTTGGAGAAGTGCTTGTGTGTTATGGTAAAATTCTAGTAATTACTGTGACTTGTTCTTGGACTTCTCTGAGCCTGCTTCTTTGATGCATTAATTTGCAGGGGGAAATAACTTCACAATAAATGAGATGCAGAAATGTGATTTGGTAAAACAAGGAATCATTTGTTGAACATCATTCTCAGCAGCCCATCATTGATCTGCATACATTTTAGATGGGGTGCAAGTGCAACCTGAAATTTATTTCTAATCTTTGTTTTATTCTTCACTTATTTAAAGCAATACAAAAGAAACTGAGGGGTAGAAGGAAATTTGCCCAGTGATTATGTGAAACAAATAAACTCCTTCAAAATAGATGCAGGGTGTCTGTTTGCTGCAGGGTGTTGAGCAACAAACCTTTCTTAGTTTACATTATGAATCAGAAAAATATACACTAGAAGCAAACTGTCTAGTAGATGTCCAGAAGCTCAGAAAGACTTTCAACTTTATCTGATCCAAAAGAACATTTAGTAGTACTGTGTTTCTGACTTTCTCGATAGGTAACAAAATAACTTCTGTTGTATGTGTACACCCAAAGGTGGTGTTATTGTTCGAGGCTCTGCTCTGAACACTGTTATTCTCAGAAGCAATATTTGCAGAAAGAGACTGTAGGAAGGTTGGACATGCTTGTTTTCAGTGTTGGCCTGTGTTTTTTTCCAGGAAGAAAAGTTCTGAGAATACCGACATCAAATTAGCAGGAGCTTCCCTAGCCTAAGATGCAGGGAAAGTAGAGAGAATAATTTTGTTGGTCTGCTGTGAATACAACCATTTTTTTCTATTTCGGTGTGAGTTTCTGTTGCAAAAGCTACCCCTGTAGCTATACGGAAATCTGAGCTATAGGAAATCTGTTAAACCTTTTCTAAATGATGAATCACTGTGGAAGCATGGGATGGATGTCTGCTATGGAGACAGTTGATAGTGGACTGAAAGACATTGCTGCTACTCGTTGTATGAAGGGAATTTTTGTGCCAATGAAGACTAAGCTTTCCTTCACTTAAGCTGTTACTCAGATGGTTTTATGCTGATTATTCAATTTTTTAAATGTGTTTTGTTGGACTCTATAACCATATTAAACAGAAACAAATATGTTTCAGAATCAAAGCAAGAAAGTGTTCTGAATTAATCTTGGTCTCTCAGTTCTTGTCATTCATCCTTTCTTATTTGACTTTATAATGAAGCTAAAAGTGTTGAAACTACTTTTCCCTACAGTGTAGTTAACGTAGAAAACTTTATAAATGCTGTTGAAGTGATCAGGAAAGTAACTGCAACTCAGCAGTGATATTTCTGAACATCTTCTCTCTGGTTTATCAATCTTACAGTCTCCTTTTTGCTCTAATTTCTTTTTTTCCACAAATTGAGAAAATATCTGAGAAACATAAAAGTGTTCTCAAGATAAGCAGATTTGTCACCCACAAAATCCACAACTACTTGAATTTGATCTGTTTTCTGAGATGTAAGCCTAGCATTAGTGTTTTAATGCACTATTGCAGAGATCCAGAAAGAAACTTCCAGTGAAAAAATAAAAAAGGGTGTACACGTAGTTTTCCTGCATTTAGAAGTGCTGCTTATTAGGAAGTTCTGAAGCTTGACAATAAAAAAACAAAAACAAACAAACAAAGCCATAAACAGTAAGTGGGTTTTACACAAATATACTAAATGAGAGTTGAAGTCCATTAGCTGCAGAATAAAATATCTAATGAGGAGCTATGGGCACATCTGACTTGAAAATAACACAGTAAACTTGCGGTATTTTTCAGCCCTTCAGAGAATGTCATGTAATTCCCTAGTGCTAATGACAGGGAATATTGCAATAAGCTGGTGCTTTAATGTTAGGAAGCTAAATATTCATATGTATCTAGTTTAAAAGAAAATAATTTCATTGCTTTATTGTCAAGTGTTGGTGGTTTTGTCCATTAACTGATCAATAGGCTTTACTCATGCTCCAATTTTTCCAGTTATTAGTTGGCATGTTCACATAGTAGCTTAGTCATAGCAGTGCTTTGTGGTATGATTTCCGGTTGGTAAGACCTTGAGTAAAGCGTGTTTTTGTGTTTTGAGTGGAGCGCAATTTCCTTGCCTATGTCTGTAAATACCCACTTTGACATTTTAAGTAGACAGCGTTTTCAAAGGGAGACTCAAGCCTTTTAGAACAGTTTAAAATCAGAGGTATAGATCCACACTTTAGTAGATTTCTGATATGTTGTATTTTGGAATTACTGTTTATTGTTGTATTGTGGTGTTCATGAAGTATTGTGGATTTTAACACAACTTTTTTAATGTGAATGCAGTGTGTTTTGTACAGATTTTTTTTTCAGTATACATACATTACATATATATACAGATATAGACATATATATTGTTTGTGGTTTGATTTTTTTTTTTTTAAGATGGGGCACAGGAGCAGTTGTACTACTTATAAGGGCTTTTTCCATTTCCTAAAAATGTTGTGTTTACAGTCCTATATACTTTCTTATATTAAGTTAATAATATGAACGATGTGAAAGCAGCTTTTAGTTCTTTTCCGTGTTCCACATTTGTTCCCTAGTGTGAAGTGCTGAACGAGAAGATAAGGGCATGAGGTGAAAAGACCAAGATTGTACTGGGATGGCTCAAATGTGGAATGCCTGGAGTGTGGAGTAAACGTTAAATAAATGAAAAGGATAATCTTAGCAGTCACTGGGAAGGGAGGAGCTCTTCAGAAGAGTATTAAATGGCTTAGGAAAGAAAAAATTAATTAGTAGTGGTACCACTTTCACCTAAACCAAATACCTCTGTCCTCCAGAACAATAGGATTTGATACTCAATGTTTTTCCTTTTCTGTAAGAATGCAAATTTTAAAATGCATTTAAAACTTAAAATTTATTAATTAGCAAGTGACAGAAGCAAATTCTAATAATGTATAATATTAGTGTTGAGTTTGAAAAAAAGAAAAATTCCCATAGATATTTTTCTATTCTAACTTCAGTATTTTTAAAAACATCCAATTAGAGGTATTTAAGTAATAAAATTTGCATATGTTTTCCAATCCTTCCCCCTTTTCCTCACTATTTTTGGTTCTTTTTTGTCATTTCTTCAGCTTCAGTTTACTTGTTGTTGATATCTACTGACATAGTTCTTTCAGATGTATAATGTGAAACCTATTTTCTGTGCAGTCACTCAAAGTTGCTGAGAATAATTGTAACAGGATTGCTCAAATGAGTGAGGGTTGCAGAAGTGGCCATTTTCTAATCCTGAGTTAAAATCAAGTATTGTTTTTCTTATGGTTTTTTGAATATAGTTCCATGCAAATAAGACTTAGACTTGCAAATTCTCAGAGAAAGTGTTAGACTGTTCTTGCTTTTGCTGCATGTGGATTGTAGCATCTTTCACACATTTAATCTTTCATCAACTCTGGAAAATTGAAGTTTGGATTTGAATACTACAGAAGAACCCACACACATTAATGTGTCATGAGTACATGGACGCACAACAGTAAATTCAGCATTCTTCAGTCATTTCCCATGCCCTTGATAAGCTGGTGGTCTTCCAGCCTCCAGAAAGGTATACCTATGGGTGTGCATCCTAGGGACTTTAAAAAGCCCTTAGTCTATGAATTGACATAAGGACATTTTTGTTAGTGGGCAATAAGTTCTGAGAAACCAACATACGCTCTTAGGCATGATTGGATTTCATGTTGCTACCACATCTGTGCTAAAGTGTTGTAACTTAATACACAAAATAATTAAGTTTGTGACAGACACTCTGTAAATCTTTTTCTTCATACTTTTCTGTTTGACTGCTTGAGTGATGGTCCTGATTTCTTGAGAGTAAAAACATAGTGAATGTGTATACACTTTTGACTTTTTGTTATTAAAACAAAAAAAAAAATCACAAATAAATTTTATTCTAACAGTACTACAAACAAGATAAATTTCTAGTCTAAATATACTGGGAATATTCTTGTGCCAAATGCTACAAAATCTTTCTGAAATATGTAATTGCTAATCTGTATGCAGGCTATACAAATACTTTAACCAAGTTGTTAAGAATCTGCAAATTTATTACTTTATACTGATCTTACTGCTTGTAACAAGCAACTGAAGCAAAAGGAGGAGACTGAGAACACTGAAGAGCAAAGTGTTTTGACAAGTAGGGGGACTAAAATGTAGTTCTCTTCTCTTGTATTTTGTTACTATACTTGTATATTTTAACGACAATCTGGAAAGAACTATTGTGTGCATCAGTTAAAGATCAATTTTTAATTCAATTAAGCCCCTCATTTAGGCAATATCCATTTACCTATCCTAAATGGGTATAGGCTGTACATGCAGATTTCTCCTTGATTAGCAAAACTACCCAAACCAATGAAACAATGAGGAACAGAATTAACAAATGTTTTTGTGTATGTGGTTTTTTTGGTGGTGGGTGGGCTTTTTTGGTTGGTTTCCCCCTTCTTTAATAGCTGCATTTATTTTTATAGGTATGGAGAAATACAGCTCTGGTAGATGCTCTCTGTAGGAAAAAGCTGTTCACTTGAAGTGTACACTGAGCAACAAGCAACGAGGATTTTACGAAGAAGCTGGACACAAATGACTGCAAGGTACTTCAAGACTGAAGCGTACATGTGAGTCATGTTGAATATTTCAAAAATCTCAAGTGCATCAGTTATAATCTACATCTGATAAGGAATGGCAGGGAGAAAAGTGAAATCTCATATCTTTTTGCCAAAGCTTGGCAGTTATGGTGGAGAGTGGAATAGAAATTGTAAAATTCATTCAGTTTGCTTGGAAGTCTTTCTGTTAGGAAGTCCAAGCTTCTGTGACACACAGCCTCAGTATAACTGTTGTTCATGCTGTCTTTGAGGTTTGCACTGTGAAGATAATGTAATAGATTCTGGGCAAGCTTGTATAGACAACTTCAAGGCAGGAGCTTTGAGTCTTCAGGTACTTGCAACCCTTTGTTGTTCTGAGGAGGAGTGGACTTTGAAGTTTTATTTCAGCTCAGATGTTCAGCATGGATATTTCTTTTCTTTTTTTATAATGTAGTTTTTGCTCCAGGTAGGTTGTTTTGTTGTTTGTATTTTTGTGGGGGGTTTTGGGAGGGTTTTGGGTTGGGTTTTTTTTTTTTATTTATTTTCAAAAGCTCTACTCTAAATACTGCTGATAAATGAGGACAACATGGTTTCAGTAGCTATGACTGTAACAGTGTAATAAAGGGAAAAAAATAGTTGAAACTGTGTAAAATGTAAAAGGAAGTAATGAGAAGGAGTCCTTGGAAGAAAAGCATTATTTTCCAATGAGTTATCTCTGACTCTGCAGATAACTTTTCCTTTCACAATCTGGGAAGGATTTTTATGCCCCACAGGAAGGACTCTATTTTGAAAGCTTTTCAAGCCCAGAGTATGCTGAGATGTTGTCAATACATGAGTAACTATATTGTTTATTTACATTGAAATGGAGGGGGAAGGTAGAAAGCCTTTATCAAGAGCTTTGAGGGAGAAGCATGCAGGACCAAAAAAACTTATTCTCAGCAATGTGAAAAGATTGGGTGCTCCTTAGTGGCATTGCCTAAGGAAGCAGTGATGACTTGTTTTTAATTTTCCAGCATTCATATTGAAAAAGTTCATTAAAAATGCCAGTGCTATAGACAGGGTAAAAAGCTGGAAATCTCACCACCTGACAATTTATCTGCTATTGATTTGTATGCATGGCACACTTGAGCTACAGACTTCATTTGCTTATGCTGTCACAGTGCAGTCTATGGTGGAAAAATGAATACTCCTATAAAGTCTTTGGAGTTTATAGGTCCCTGTAATAATTACCTTTGTTGCACTGATAATAGACTGTTATGATCAGCATAGGTTAGCTTACCAGCTCTCATTCCTTGGCAAAGGCTCTGGTTGTATAATTCTTTCTGTCTGTTGTATCATTGGAATATTGAACTGCAAATTGGCTTGTGTTCAAAATCCAGCTCTTTCAGAACCCTACTTCTCTGGCCTTATCTTCTGCTTAGATCTCTTCTAGTTCTCTGGCAAACCTGTCATACCTTTTTGGTGCTAAATGGGGGAAGGCATCATTATAGAAGTTGACAGGTATTCAACTTTCAAGGCTGTAAAATGCTTGGCTTCAATCAGCTTCTTTATATCTGTATTGTTGAAACTTGAGAAGAAATAGTTGCTGACGCTGTCTAGGGAATCGGAGGTGGCTGTGAAAAATATGAAGAACTCATCTAAACTGGTATATGTTCATCACTTAGACTCAATTATTGTTTCACTTAGAGTACTTTCTCTTTAAGTCTCAAGATCTACCACTCTGAATTCTATTTAATAACAAATGCAGAGATTGTAAGACAGAAAAGCTGATTATGTTTTTACTGAGAAAGACTAAGTTTAAGGAGTTTAAAAGAGCTTATAGGTTTTGCATTAACTGTTGAAACTACACATAGCACAAGTTTTATTTTGGAAATGCCATGACCCAGTTTGAAGGATTTGGGGGGAAAAAAAATAAAAGAAAGGAAAACTATTGTGACTTCTTAGGTGGAAAAAAGGCTAAAGCTGTTCTTTGACAAACCAGTAGAATGGCTGATCTGAACTTGGCTTTCCTCATATTCATTCTATCTCATGATAATGTAATTGGTGCTAAGTAAGTTAAGGAAGGAGACAGCTGTTGCTATGTGCTGCTGTGATCTGAAATCACGTTTGTTACGTTGTCATCACTGAAATAGTTTCCTTACTCCAAAATTTTAGGTCACAATTCAATGACTCTAATTGAGAAATAAGATAGTACATCTTATAATGTAATGATTAGGTTATGTCCTATTCTGTCATCTGAGATTTTTGAGACACTACAGATGTAAATATTTAACATTTAAAAAAAAATATTAATTAGCCGACTGTGTATTAGTGATCCTGCATTTCAGCTCTTGAGATCTCACTATTTGGATTTTGTAACCAAGTTATTGGAACTGTTTGTTTTTGGAGATTAATTGAATGGTAAAAGTGTTCAGCTGCTGTACATAGATGAACAAAGCTGTATGGATTATCCTGTGAATCCTAGTAATTTTATCCTCAGAAATATTAAAAACTGGTTTTCAGTAAACACAATTTGCTTTCATTGATATTTAGTTTAGGAAAACTGGTAAATTGGAAATTATCTACTTTCTTCCCTCCTTGTAGCACTTGTGAATATTTCACAAGCATAAAGACTAAGAGTGCTGATATTGGTGCCAAATATGTTTGAGCCAAGCACAACTCAAATTCATAATGAGAGCTTTCCAAGCTGCTCAACATGTTTCTTTTCACATCCATTTGATATTTTTCTGGATTGGCTTTGCTCTTGCATGCAAATATTCTGTGCAGTCTTTAAAATCAACAGTCTCACAATGTTGGAATTTTGCCAGTATACTATGGGGTCAGATTTTCAACCAAAGCATTTGGAAAAATTTAAATCACACCTTGACCTTGTGCAGCTTCTCTGTACAAACCTTAATTTTTCCCAAAGGACAGAATAATAAATTAATATGAATCCTGACGTGTAGTAGTTTCCAACAGATGAGACTGAAACCCAGTGGAGCATATTTCTAAATGGTTATTTAAATTAGTTTATTGAATTCCTTTACATATGGAGGTGCTGTAGGGGAGAGGAGAGGATTACAAATTTATGTACACATAAACTGGAGGAGGCGTTTTCTTATGGTTTAACAAGAATTACTTTTACATGTACGTATATCTGTCTATCTATCTACATATATATATATATATATATGTATATATATATATATATATATATATATATATAAAACTTGTCAATAGGTATCATGCTTACTGCATGAGAGCTAACATTGAGTTTGTAACAGTGTTACTAATATGTACCATATTTTCTCTCGGCTGAAATTTAAAACTTTAATGTGGCTTTTACTTAAGGGGTAATTTCCCTTTATTTTTCTGGCTTAACTTGGGATTTTTTTTTTTTCTTTTAACAGGAGTTCAAGAAGAGTACTTTAATTAACTTTGGGGTTTTTTTTATTTTACATTATCCCTAAATGAGTCCAAATTGTGCCATGAACTATATTAAATATTTAATCTCTGATCTGTTTTGCAGACAGATATTGACAAAAGATCATTTTCAGATATAGTTGGGAAATGCAATACAAGCATGTAATTAATAATCACTATTATTAAGTTAACACAAATGTATGAGATTCTTTAATAGTGTTGATATAGATAGTATGTATCTTAGAATACAAACTTGGACTTGAGCTACTGAGTATGAAGTTCAAGTTAAAAGATGTTATATATGTATACAATAACTCACATACTCAAGAATCACCCTAGTATTATTTACTCTTTATTTGTTATTTAATGTCACCCTCTGTATTTTTCCTGTATCTGTTGTTACTTCCAAATAGGCAGCAACTGTTCTTCAGTAACGTAGCTGAACCATCAGTTTAGCCTTCCTAACTGCCATGATTCTCTGAGAATATAAAGACCAGTTTTGATAATTATTTTGAAACTGAGATTAGATGTTCATTATAGGACATTATTTGAAAGAGAAATTTTCTTATTATTAGACTTCCCAAAACATGCTTCTGTAGGCAAATGAAGTCACACCATTTCACCCTTGCTAACCTGAGTAAGCTCTGGCTAAATAACAAAATGTATTCTTTAACAATCTTTGCAAATTTTTCTGAGTTTGGAATTTGTTCACCAGATGAGTGAACTAGAGCTCACTTAATTGCTTTTTACTCCAGAGTTTATGGTGGAATATTGCCGTTTTCTGACTTTTTTTCTGCTTGGACTATGAAGGCATTTAATTTCATTTACTGATTGCAAAATTCCTAGATCCTTCTTTTCAAAAGCACTGCTGTATAACCTATGTTCTCTGCACAGATTTATCCCTGAAGCTTATGTTGAGGTACCTGTAAATCCCAGTGATCCTCAGCATGACTGGATAAATGACTCGGGAATAAAAATAAGAGCTTTTGGTCTGCAATCCCCCATACATTCTGCTTGTCACACTTTATTGTGCCATGCTCCATTTTCCCCGTTACCTGCTAAACATTGTCATCAGTGCTGTCTGATTTCTTGTTTCCATTTTGGGATAGTAGCACAAGCAGGCACTTGATTTGGATGAAGCACACAACTTCAGAAGATACTTGGCTGTTTTCCTTCTCACTGATGTGAACTTCCTCTCACTACAAGTCCCATTCACTCAATTACCTCAACCACAACTTCCTGACAGTAGAATGCTGTTAATGCGAGGTTCTGTTCATCTTTTTAAGGCCATACCCTTATATTTTCAGGCTTCATCTATTAGAAGCTTTTTTTGATCAATACAGAAAATCAGTAACTGTAGGCTCCTAAGACTACAGCTCCTAGGGTTCTCGCAGGTCCTTGCAGCACATCAGATATAAGAACAGACGAAAACTGTAAGAAACAAAACTAACAGCTTATTATATGTTGCACTTTTAATTAATGGTTTAAAAACAAAGCTACTGAAGTGAATAATTTACATTTAGATATCAGATTAGACTTCAAAAAAATCAATTGAAAGTTTTTCTCTTTCTGTATCAAAGATTGATTGTTTTCCTCTGGCGTTTATAAACAGCCAAAGTTTTAGTAAAAAGCTTAACTGAGAAGAATGAGAAGTAATGCAGATCTGAATCTTAATACTGCAGTTCAAAGTACTTCCTGTTTCATCTAATATTGAAAAAGTTTTTAATTTCTAATAAATTTGTAGAGTTTCTGTTTTCAGTCCAAACTCAACGCAACTGAAAAATTAATGAAGAATGCAAGAAAAAAAATATTAAGAGGTTTTTGTATGCAGCATAGTGCAAAACCCCTACATTTTATGAAGCTCTATGACAACTATTATCTTTAAACTTTGATGATTACTTAGAAGGAGTTTTGTTGGATGTTTGAATGTTGGGAAAAAAAAAAAATCATCTGATTGATAATGAACCTCCCAGTATAGAGATTTAATCTGGAAAACTCTACTCTTGATTGTTTATTTTCTGAATATGTCAGAACTTTCTGTAATTTTCTTCCTGATTTCTGAACCAGTGTAATATAATTATTTCCTGTTATATTGTTTTCTATTCTTGATTTGAAGGATGAGTGAAAATAATTTGGAAGAACTTTTGATTAATTGCTGTCTAGTTGTGCTATGCACTTTGTATAAATACTGTCTTGCTCCTCTACCTCTTCAGATTGGAAAAATGCTAGTGAAATAGTATTGAATTAAATTTAATTATTAAATAATGTAATATAGTAATCCAAAGTTCGTGCAGAATGGTTGATCTGTGGTAGTTAATTTGTTTGCCTGTAACTTGTATTTCCTATAACAATTTTAAAACAGTCTATAGTGAGGATTCAGGAATCCATAATGATAGGAACATATTACTTTGAAAGAATTGCTATTGAATCCTAAACCTATTATTTTTATGTGTAGTAATTCAACTTATCTCTAACAACAGTAACAAATTTTCTGCTTCTGATAAAGATTTAATCCATATGCCTTAGGTTATGATATCTTTTGGATGCAAGTGTAATTTTCCTACTGTGGAATCAATGAAATATTATAGCACACTGAAAAGGAGAATTAGTGTTGGAAATACTCAGTTCAGGGCTAGAGGTTTTGGTATTATTTAATCTGCTTTAGTGCAAATAAAATACCCTGTACCCTGTACAGTGTGGGGTGGGCTAGTAGCATTTGCTGCAACAAGAGGCAAGTGTGTCATGGGTAAGCCCAGGTGCTTCTAAAGTAGTCCCAGAGTGATTGCTGTGACACTTAGCCTTATGTGAATGTTATGTTGTGAGTTTCAGACTGAGCACTGCAGGAATTACAAAAATAATTTTTCCTTGCATTTACAGAGAAGATTTTGCAAATCAATTATCTAAACTGTCTATTTATCATCATATGATCTGAGGGCAGTGCTGGCTGCACTTAAAAACAAAATATAAAACTTAGTGGCCCAATAAGGTGATACATGTGGTTATACAATGGTCTTTTATTTTCTTATTTTGTTGTCCTTGTTCTGCAAACCAATCTATTCAGCCAGGCCTCTGTATGGAATGTGGTGGTTGAAGTACATATAGATGGATAAGTGATTATATATATATAAAGTTAAGGATGTTTAATATATGGATTTCTGTTTTAACTCTTCCACAGCTAAGGCTGTGGCAGATTCCATTTATTTTGTTTTTACTGTGTCGGGATTGCACGTATGAGAAGTCTTATGTGTTACTGGAACTGATTGTTACAAGCAATATGGTTAGATGTCTTATTTTGTTTTCTTTGCATAATGCAACTTCTGATAGCAGCCTCTGTGTGTCTGTGTTTCCTTTTTCAGGGGCTGAATCAATAATAGCAAACTAACAAACGTGTTCAAAAACTAGGCAGTTAGAATAGCAATACAGTAGCTCAAATTCACCATCAAATTTAGACAAAGAAGTGAGGTGCTTAGGTTGTTATCCAGTGGCTACTGTTTGGAGTACATCATCTTGTTGATTCTTTGTACAAAGTACAAAAATATAAAATCTGAGAGAATGAGGCTCTGAGATTAGTACTTCATATGTTATTTTATAATCTTGTTAGTCCAGTGGTATACTCTTCCTGTATAATGTGATATAAAACTGTAGAAAGTTTGCAATACGGAGTTCAGTATGAAAGTCAGCACAGCAAAATTAAAGCAGTGTGGATTTCAGCACAGGTTATGTCAGTGTTCCAAACACACTAAATCTTTGCAGCATCCTGGGGTTAGGATACAAATTGTAACGAGATCCACTTGAGTGGAATTGCTAGGACGAAAACCAAAGCCTGTGAGATTGTAATTATGGAAGTTGGCAAACTGTGAGATCAGAAATAAGCAACTGAGATCAGAAATAAGCAACTGTGACTCCCCGGTATGCATGGAATGGTTTAGAAAAACATACTCTGGAAATACTTAAATATTCTGTATCTTATTTAAAAAGAGCTTATTTTTATATGAAGAATTTATTTTACATATAGAAGCACTGTTACAGTCACTTTGAGAAACTCCTTTTGACCTCAAAGACTTGAAATCCTGGGAAAGAAAAAAAAAAAAAGTATCTTGGTCTTCAGTTTTATACTCATTAGCCAAGAGTGAATCTTCACAAAGCAATTTGTGAATGATAATGAAATAACTTAATTTGCCATCCAGATGCTTCAATTTGCATTCTTCTCAGTTGCGTTCAGTCTCAATAAAATTGGAGCATTATTTATCTCTAATTTTAATTCTTAAGCTAAATTGTTTACCAGAAGGAACTTTTGCTGTCTTTCTCTCCAACAACAATCTATTAAGCACAGCATAAACACTGAAAATAAATCAAAAGCAAATTGAGGCTCTCGTTGACTTATTGAACTTGTAACTTCTTCATATAGCTGCTCTTATGCAAGGCAAAGAGACTCAATTATTTGCAGTTAATTGTATGCCACTGAAAGAATTTAACTTCCTATAAACCCCAAAAATGAGGAACACTGTACAAGGAGTACTCATACCTGGTAGAACTATGAGACTTGACTCATTCAGATGGGTTGTACATAATGATATAAAATAGGCTTAAGAATTGAGGAGAGATTACTCAGTTACCTGGACTGAGAAGGAGGAAGAATGAATTTTGTGATGACACAGTGGATTCTGTGAGGGATATAGACAGTGGTAGGGATAGATCCTCTCTTTTCCTGTGTTCATCTTCTGTTGTAGGCAACTGCCTGCTTTGTCGAAGTTCCAGCCATACCTGTGCTTGCATCTTAATGCTACTCTGTCTTCATTGTCTTATTACAATTTTGTGCCTACTAAATTCTTTTCACTGTATATTCAACTAGATAGGACTGTAGCCAGCAAGGAATATGTAGGCTGATTTCACAATCTATTACTACTGTGTGGTTATGCTTATGAGATACTAATCATGCTAAAATGCAGGGAACTGCCCTGCTGAGAAAATTTTTTTAGATATGCAGAAGCAACTGTACAGCTTTTTTCCACTGATAGTGGTATGGTACAAGGAAAAAAAAAGTTTGTAATACCTGATTCCAGCATGTAAGTCCTGGTTTAACATAAATCATTGATGTAGGTTTATTTGGTACATACAGGTACATTTAATGTAGATAAATGGTAAGTGATGCTTTATGATAGTAAACTTTATATGCTCTGCAGAACTATCCTATATTCATTAGTCAAATAATATACTGTATTTTAGCACAGTATTATCCCCAAGAAAAAAGAAACAGATTAATCTATTGCAGATTAATGTTTAAACATACTGGTGATACGGGTGTATTTTGTAATAAAATCTAATTTTACATTATTTTAAAACAACCTATTCTGTATACTTGCATTGTCTTCCTCATCTTCCTCTCTGTCACTATTCATCCTCCCCTACACATGAAGTACTTGAAGAAAAAAAGCAAACTACTGGAAAACTGAAACTGTTTCAAGTCTGGTGAAAATGGAAATGTTGAAACCATAACTTCATTCTGTATATACGTTCTGTATTTGTCAGGTGGACCAAGAGACAACAAAGAACACTAGGTGGCTTTTGTACATCTATAGACGTACTATAATTTAGAGCACAAGCTTAGAATGAGCTGTAATTCTTGCTCTGGGTAGGCAAATCAGGTAAAATTTGAGTTGTAGGTATTTGTCCCTTTGGAACCTCCTTTCTCTGAAGTTACAAAAAATGGGTATAGTCAATGAAGGAATAGAGAAAGTTGATCCTGATTTAAGCAGAACTTGAACAAGATGGAAGAAACAGCTTCTTATGCTGAATATGAAGCAGGGAATTGATTATGCTTTTATTGCTTTAGTTCAAGTGTTGAGTATTTATGTTAAATGTTTGGTCATAAACTCCTTCTAACCCTTACTTCAAAACTGAGCAGAATTTCAGTTCAGTTTTGTAAGTGGTGATTCTGAGAGGTCATTGCCAAGAAAAATCAGATGTTCATCAATGTTAATTTCTGAGAACGAATGTATTCCAGAAGAACTAAGAATGATAATGATTGAATTGAATTAAAGGGAAGGGAATTTCAGTAGAAGGGTATGAGGACAAATCATTTAATCCCAGTAATGGGTAAACCAGTATATAGTCTAAGAATATATTTTTTATCAAACTAGTGTTTTCCAAAATATACCATCAGCCTCTTCAACCATTTCAAAATAGAAAACTGAGCTATTAGGATAGCTCCTTGGGTGGAATCCAGTAGGAGGGAGTTCTTCTCCCCAGGCTAGAGGAAGGCATTAAGAATTTTATGGGCAGTGTCACAGACCTCTTAATTATTCACAGAGATTTTTATGCCTAGCCCTAAAACCCTTTTCTTCTAGCTCAAAATTTCTGCCAAATTTATAAAAAATACTTCTGCAGAGGATGATTCAGGGAGGTTTCAGGGAATTCTCTGAACAAAGACTGAATAATTGACTATTTTAATCTGTTTTTAAACTCTGTGGTTTCTGAGGTCCAGCTGTAAGCTAATCATTAAAAACTATTTGCTTTCTTCATCAGCAAGAACTTCCTCATTTAAATTTGCAAAGTTTATATTTTAATTGTTGGCTCTTAGATTTAAAGACACTCAAGTGTCATGATATTTTCAGTGATGCTTTTTCCACTTTGCATTTAGTTATTTACAGTAGAAGCTACCAGCTCATGCATGTTCTGTGGCTATGTATATCAATAGCCTTTAGCTTTTGAGCTTTTAACATGAATTGGGAAATGAGGGGAAAGACTGTTCAATAAACTTTTGAGATGCTTAGCTTTTCAGAATATTACCTTAATATTTAGCTTTTTATTTCTGCACTTCAACCAAATCCATTTATTTAATGTTCAATACCCAGGTCACTCCTAAAGATTAGTGTAGTATAGGTGCAAGTATATAGGCAGTGAAAAACATGTGTAGTTGTACACACATACAGAGATCCTGCATATGTACACCTTGGCAGATAGTCCATGTATCAATATATCTTCCATGCAACACAGGCTTTGTTACAAGTACGTGAAATTCCACAGAGAATAGGTACTGTTAAGTAATTACACCCATTAGTGTAAAGGACACTTGGCTTTATCTCGTTCTCATCCCTTTTCTTGGAGAGGCAAAATGATTATCTCAAAACTACCGGACTCGCACTGTCATATCTTATTACTTGACCAATTTAACATGCAGGGCAAATATACGACAAAGCCAAAGCTCTCAATGTTAATTAGTCAGAAGTAGATAAGGAAGAGAACATTTTAAGGCTGAAAGAATTTGTGTCTCGGAAGGGAAGCACCATTTTTCAGAAAAGGGATATTTCTTATTTAGGAAACATTTGTAAAATATTTGTGTTACAGAAAGAAATATTGACTTTTCACTGACTTTGTGCAGACATTTATATTTCCTCCAGCCATTAAAATCTCTAATAATAATTTCTGTGACAAGATCCATTTTTATACTTCACTGGAACTGCCTCTGGTAATGATTAGGTACTTTCATAGTAGTGATATGCACAGCAGAAAATATTACTGTGTGACTAGTCCAGCCACAGAGAAAATGAGTGTATGTGAGTACACCTATGATCACCATCATCTATCTTAAGATACATAAACAAAGTACCAAATTAAGAGTAGAATGTCTACTGAATTTTTGCTATTAAAAAGAAAAAGTTATTTCTAGTTAGTGATCCAGCTCACCTAACATTCACCTTTTGTTTTCAAGTTATCTACATAATATTTCTTGAATCTTTTATTATTTTGCATATTTTTCAGGACTTGATTTTAGCACAAAGTAGAAGTATCTCTCTGAGTAATCTGGTCAAAATAATTGTATCTGAAATCAAGAAATTACTGATATTTTTTTTTT
The DNA here is from genome assembly GCA_907165065.1 of Caprimulgus europaeus. The sequence goes on along the minus strand of OU015534.1, from coordinate 25,568,401 downwards.
TTTTTTAAATGGTGGCTAAACTGAACTCTTTTCTAAGTTCCTAAAAGAAGATTTTTTTTAACCTGAGTAAGTGGTTTGGCATGGGTTTTGAGTAAGGTTGTTATTCACGTCATATGTCTCATATGTATATTCCCTGTCCCATTTCCATTCCATATCCTTGTATGTTGTCTGATGTCAAGAGCAGACCTCAGCCTTGGCTTCTGCAAGAAAGACCTTCCCATATTTCAAGTTGCTAAGCACAGATTTGTATGAGAAACATGACAGATAATATGCCAGTTCATGCCTCAGTTGTTTATGATACGTAAGCAGGTAATTAACAATGAGCAGTAGATGACATTTTCCATTTTATAGAATCACAGAATACTTTTGTATAGTAGGGATTAAGTAATGTAACTTTTTTTTACCCTAAAATTCCTTTTGACTCTGGAACTGTCAGTGTGATTGTGTATCTATTTACAGAGGCTACAGAGCCATGTTCCACATTTTATCCTAATGCTTATTTGATAGAATCAGAAATAATCGTAAGAGCAAAGTGAATAACTGATTACACCTCCTTAATGCCCTGTCTGCTTAGCTGCAGCCATAGTCTCTCCTCTGTTCTCTTTTCATCACTTCACTGTGTGGCCTTCACAGAAGGACTGTTGGATATTCTCAAGGAAGTTTATAGTTTGTTAGGGAAGGAGACTGAACTTAAAATTTCTAAACTATTCCATTTCCTGGATGACTGCTGAAACAACTGGTCTTTCATATAAAAGATGCAGCCTTCCTAAATCAGTAGAAGTAAAAGATAAATTTCTCAAACGTTAACAAACCACTAGTAAGACTCTCTTGCTATTCAGTTTTCAGTATATCTTATAGCACACCAATGCAAGTAATTTTCATTATCAAGACTTTAAAATAAAGGAGAGCATACTTAATTAAATACAGCCTTGAATGAACTGCCACAGATTCTGCCGAAACAAGGATTAATGCTCCTACTGAGCATTGTTTCTAGTTTAATATAAGCAAAACATATTGGAAACTATAATAAAGGCATCAATTTATCAGCAGATCTAGAATTTGGTATGTGTCTTCTGTGTGACAACTAAACTGTCAGCTAGCCTAAAGATCCAAAAGTTGGCCAGCTTTGCAAAGAAAATCAATATTGTTAAATAGTTGTAAGGGGATGGTGGGAAAAAGCCTTCAAGAAAGTTTTGGTGACTGCAGACTTCAAGATACTTGTGAAAGAAAGGAGTAAAATAAATTTAGATACCCTACCAAGAAACCTGTCAATGGGAATATCTTGTAGAAAGTATTGTGATGAATTGAAAAGTTGGAAACTACCTTGTTGGTTTCAGCATGTTCTGGTCAGTAAAAATGTTTAAAATGTCCCAGGTCAGGGAAATTATACTGCACATTTTTAAGAGTCTGTGACCTACCCTTTAAGTTATGCTATGAAGAGATTATAATTAAGCCAGGCTAGAACATGTGACATGGCAGGCCACATGGCTACTGGCCACCCAAAGATCATGTGAAGGGGACCAACCCCAACCAATTGTCTTTTGTATGCTTCTGAGAGGGAAAGTTTAGGGAATGTAATGTATCACTGGATCTAAGGGATTTAATTTCAGAGGATCAAATGACTGTGTATGTGCTGTCTGACATAATGGGAAAGATAGACCTGCTATTAGAGAGATCAGTGAAATTATTTCTTCAAAACACTAGAGAAGTGTAACTGCCTTTGAAGCAAGATTCTGTGGTTATGTTTTACTAGATCATAATCTCAGTCCAAGCTGATTCATTTGGGATGACTGAGCTTAACAGAGCGACACCAATATTTATCAATACAATGTCTGGGATTCACTTCCAGTTAAACAGCTAGATATCCATGCTGTTACAAAATGACAAGTTGGGTTTTTTGTTTGTTTGGGTTTTTTTAATGCAAGCTATGAAAGATCTATTTTCATGCATTGTGTAAAAAGTACATACTTTTTTAAATAATCCTGAACACCAGCATCTAATATATTAGTGTAAATTTAATTACTTCAAAAACATTTTCATCTTGTGCTATTGTTTTCCTTGCTGATTACTAGTGTAGAGCCACATAGGTAAACATACCTTTGGAAATGTATAGTATTTTCTGTCAAAGGTAATTTAAAAATATTCTTGCAAATCTCCATGTATGCTGGATGATAGAATCAGTACGTGATATTAGATGGAGGGCTGTTTCTCTCCTGCATTTAATTGTGATACCTGTAATCATACTGTATCTGGCTGTATTCTGACTTCTAGTGCTGGGACATGTTTGTAAAATTTGCTAAATGATTATGACACTGTTGGGACGCTGACTTGAGTTCTTTCAGAGTTGAAGGACAGGTCAGAGTTTTTTCCAGTCCCTAGGAACATTGAGTCTTAGATCCAGACTTGGAAGTTCTCACACTCACTGAGGCTAAGTACTGCCATGTGTTCCCATAGCATGAGGTGTCAGTGTATGTAAAGGTTTTCAGTCTTCAGATTCTAGAAAGATGAACTACTGAACCCAGCTCTGAACAACTGAAGTGATCATTCCCAGGAAAAAAAATCCTATTGATCTAGACTTTTTTTTACTTAACTAAAACAGGTCTTTATGAACATCTGTTCCACAGGAAAGCCAGTGTTTTAAAATTCATGTGGAAGTTAATTGACTAAAGTGTGAGTATTAAGATTAGTAATCCTTATTTCCAGAAGAAAGGTTTAGGTTCTTGAACAGTATGATCCCTGTGGCTCTAAGATTTGTCAAGAAAGTAAAACCATTGGTTCTTGGGGGAGAGTGTGCATGTGTAATGAAATCCTACACTGTTAAATTAGGTGCAGAATTACTAGTGATTATGATGGAGGCCAGGAACTCGCTATATAAAACCAAGCATTGTTTAAGAGGGGTGGGGAAAAAAGTGGTCTCTTGTGGCTTTAGCTTTTTTTGCAGAATTGTATTGCAGATCTTCTTCAAACAGAAAAAAATCCAGAATACAAGTTGTTAGTAGTGTCACCAAAAATGGTGTACCATTTAAGTAACAATGCTAAAGTTGTAGCAGGAGTGACATTTTTCAAAGTGGTTCACAATTATTTTCATAATTGTTGCATGACTTGCTATTCAGAAGGCTGTAATTAGATGCTTCATTGTGGCTCAAATTAAAAATTAAATTTCTATTATTAAATTATGCACTACCCTGTGTGTGTGCACATATATATTTTATGTGCTTATATGTATTTCATACAATATTTTGAAAATTTTTCCAATGTCTCAGTAAACCTATTGTTCCCTTATCCTTGGCCATTTTTCTTGGAAGCGAATAAATGAGTGACCACTGTATATTTATAGATAGAGTATGTGTGTGTTGTGTTCAGGGATCTAGCTAAAATCTCTTAAGTGCTCAGGTGTACAAAAATGTTGGTGAAATTACAATATAAGTATAGAAAGGTACTGTGCTTTGCTCTGTCTTATTCTGCAGGCATATCTGGGAGATCTTTTTCCATCAGCTGAATTCTTTGTTGATATTAGGACTTAAGATCCTTCTCTCTTAGTGTAGTGAGATTTCAGTGTCGTACAGAATCCATCCTTGCTCTAACATAATGGCAGATGATATAAAAAGACACAGTTGATTAATTGGATCTGTTTAACTGAGGTAAAATCTTTAAGTCTTTGATTAGGTAGTACCAAACTGTTTACCATATTTTTTGTGGATTATTTAATTGCAATTAATGTCTGGAAATCTGAATATTGAACACATACCTTTATATACATATAAACACATATATAGAGAGGAGGCTGTCTGATATTTTGTCTTTCAACTGATTGGTTTTGAGCAAAGCTACTTCCTTGGTTTTGAGGATAAAAACTTCCTTAAACAAGTCAAAATATATTAACAAATCAATACCACATTGTGCAATGACATATGCTTTCCATATTTCAGTATTATTATGTTTCTGGATCAGACCTTTTAGGGAAGGGTTGGTTTTGTGCTCAGGAAAATAAATTGATTTACATTATGGAACAAATATCATCTGACAGCATATCAAGGTGTGAAATGGAGCAGAAGCAAATATATACAAGGAAGAATGGCTGTTTTCATAGAAAGAAGTTTCAATGAATACAATTCGTGCCAAACTAAACACCCCCAGTCACTGATAGTAACCTGACAAGAAACTATGCAACTGCATGTTATGAAATCAAAACCTCAAGCTCAGGATATCTTACTTAGCATGAGAAATAAATTATTTCCTGTTCTTATTGTCATTATCTTCTTGACTACCTTGAGAAATAGTGCTGACGTTATTATCTCTTCCTAGGAAACCCTTTTGAGGGCATTACTTTAGATGCAAGTATAACATTGTAATCTGGGGACATATGCTAGTGTATGATCAGAATAATTGTAGTTTTATTTGCTTTTCAGTTTATTAGTTTAATAGTTTTATTACTACTTGGCTGACTAGTTATTTTGTGTTATTGGAAATGATTTCAATAAGTAATTATATTAGCAAGATTGAACATCTTATTGAGACAGCCTTTCAGCTGAAAGGTAACGAGGAATTATTTAATATATTACAGTAATTTATTAATTTTTATACCTCTGTTCATTATCCATATATGAAAGTAACTTTCAGTTTGTTCTGGAAGAGTGCACGTACAGTAGTATTTGCACTGCTTTCTGTCCCAAGGATACAATGAGGGCTATTGTCTTTTCTTATCGGCCTGTTTCCCAGAGCACTCTATTTTATCAGATACAAATACTTACATTAATCCTGCATTCCCGATTCCCTGCTCTCCTTACTGTGACTCTGTAATAAACAGGTTTTGTTTTATTATGTAGCTCATTAGAATAAATATACTTCACAGTGAATAAACTCTTTGTTAAATACAGTCAGTACAAATTTTTTGTTCTGATATAAAAGTTCTTTAATCTGTAGAATTGTTTCTATGGTTTAATTTCTCTTTAAAGCAAAAGCTATTTTTTTTCTCAAGGTTTTGTAATTGTACTTCTGTAATGATCAGTAGTTGATTAACAGTGAATTGTGTTTAATTCTGGGGGTTTTCAACATATGCACGTATTTTACTGCTATCTTACGCTTAAACTGTACATCATAAGAAGAGACACCAGGTACTTAACTCCAAGCCACACAACAAGTTCTTATGACAAGTTGATAACAAGCCCATCAGGCTAGGACTGGGGTCTCATGCAGTTAGCATAAGCCATAGTTAGCACAAAGTCTGTTACCTCCTACTAGCAATGATGGTTTTATTTAACAATTAGCTAGAAAAATTACCAGAGATTGTGCTTATATTTGGGTTCAAAACAAGCTAGAAGTGAAAATCTACTTTGTGTTCTTCTAATACTAAGGGTGCATGAGGCTCCAGCAGAATGAATAGTTGATGTTCTAAAGGTAAAGTCTTAGAGCAGTATCACAGCAGAAAGGGATAGTCTCAGCCTTAAATGTGAAAACAGATGATAAGTGCAAGAACCTGTAGAGGTAATTTTATTTCTCTAGGTGACACCAGTTTGGCTTTTAATAGAGCAGTGTGCCTAGTTCTGGTGTGCTTGAGGAAAGGTACAGAAAAAAAACTGAGCAGTCCGAAAAAGTACTCTCTGGAATTATTTTCTAGCTTGGTAGATTTCCTTGGGTGAGACTTACCTTTTGGATACAGTCTCTCTGTTCTTTTTTCCAACAGCAGAGTAAGAGGTTGGAAGAATACCATGTAAGTCTGTTTAAAAGAAAATGGCATAGTTGTCAGTACTTCAAGTAAAACAAAAAGTTATGCAAGGCTTCCATGTATTTGTTTTCAATAACAGAAATGATGATTAACTGTTGGAACATTTCCATAAAGGAACTGCTATCCCCTCTTATGGTTAAAATTTAAACTATTCATCTCTGGAGGATAACTTTCTTTTAGGAAAAAGTTGTTAGATTGAATACAAGCAAACAAATTAACTGCAGTAGTTTTTCATATACAGTTTGTTAGACTTCCATGTGCAGCAATTACATTTTGACCAGTACTATTAAATTAAAATGTAATTACTTAGTACAATGGATGTAAATTGTTAAAGGCAACACAACTAACCAGAGTAAAATATTCTGAAAAAGGTTTTAAAGGCTCTACATAGTGTATTTCTGACAGAGGGAATGTTTAGCTGAAGGAAGTATTTGAATATATAACCAAAACAAGACATAGGAGAAATGTTTTCCAAAATCTATTTGAAATATCACGAAGATATTACTAGACTACCTGCGTAGTGACCTGTAGTGGCCTTAAAACTGTCAGAATAGATTGAAAAGCTGTATCCATTGGTAAAACACAGGCAAGGTGGATGGTAATTGCAGATAATAGGCTAAAACCAAAATAAAACAGTGTGTGGATTTTGAATAAAATGTTTAAAACCCATGGAGAAAAGCAGTAATTGAAACAAAAACCATTTCAAACTTACACATTTGAATAGTGGGATGAAATTATGCTAATCTAACATATCTGCCTTATTGTGCTTTTCTGTTCATTATGCTGTATGCATAAGTATGAGATGCTTATTATCCCTTTGATAATAGTCCTTACTTATCTGCTGCAAATTGGTATGTTCCTTCTGAGCCCTGCAAATTCTGTCTTTTGAAGGATCTTGTTTACCAAATGAGCTTTCTCTGCTTGTTATATTGTATTTTAATTTAGTTTTGTTTACATCATGTAAAATGTATTGCAAATGATATTTACTAAAATGTATTATAGGTTATTTGATGCCTACATATTACTGGGTACCTCCCACATCATCTCTGGAGAGTTCCGTATCCAACTCTTAAAAATTATGCTATAGAATAGAAGTTAGTCATGACTTGGCATCCTGTTTCTAGTCAATGAGCAATACTGGGCACTTCAAAGAAATATTCAGACTGTCCTCATTCTACTCCACTCTCGTAAGACCCCACCTGGAGCGCTGTGTCCAGTTCTGGAGCCCCCAACACAAGAAAGACATGGACCTGTTAGAACGAGTCCAGAGGAGGCCACGAGGATGATCTGAGGGCTGGAGCACCTCTGCTGTGAGGACAGGCTGAGAGAGTTGGGGCTGTTCAGCCTGGAGAAGAGAAGGCTCCAGGGAGATCTTATAGAGGCCTTCCAGTACCTTAAGGGGCTACAGGAAAGCTGGGAAGGGACTTTTTATAAAGGAAGTTAGTGATAGAACAAGGGGTAATGGCTTTAAACTGGAAGAGGGAAGGTTTAGATTAGATATTAGGAAGAAATTCTTCACTGTGAAGGGTGGTCAGACAGTGGCTTAGGTTACCCAAGGAAGTTGTGAATGCTCCCTCCCTGCAAGTATTCAAGACTGAACTCTTGTTAAGTTTGGCCTTAAAGAGCTGGTACAATCATGTCTCAATGTAACACAGATCTGCAAATTAATTGTGCAATTCTGTAAACTTTAAATGGTCCTCTTATTATGTCTTTCTCTCTTTTGCTTAGTTTTTATGTATTTCAGTACCTCCTGAAGGCACTTTGGTCTCCCTTATCAAAGTTTACTGCAAAACCTAGACTATTGCACAAAAGGTTGTAGTTTGGTTTTTTTTTTACTTTTTAAAGAAAGCTGCATTTGTCTGATCCTGGAGCGTGATTTAGTTACACAAAAGGAGTTGTATGTGAACCTTTATCATCTTTAGGCATAAGCTGGGCACTGGGATGCTGAACTTGGCAGAACTGAGTTTCTCTGCATTTCCAACATAAAATTTTCAGGGCTGGAGGGATTTTAAAAGATTAAAGACTTTAAAAATTCAGTATGTGCATATTGTAGGTACCACTAGGGTAGACAATAGTTTACTAGGGACAAGGTGGCAGAGGTTAATTTTTTGCTTTTTTAAGGTGTGCCTAGAAGTTTTTAGTAATGAAGAGCATATTTTTGAGTGGGTTCTTGTGTGAAGCAGTGGAACACAAGAGCTTGAATTCAATACATAATATATTGCATTATCCTGGTAGTTTTAGGAAATGTACAGGATTATTTTCCTGAAGTGCATTCTCTCTATATATGTCTCATTATAGCTAAGTAGAGTTGCAGACAAATCCTAGAAAAAGCCTGTCATGGCCCAAGCCTCGGTACTTTGTAACTTTTATTGTGTGTGATTGTAAAACAGAGCATTGTAAGAATCACAGAATCACGGAATGTCAGGGATTGGAAGGGACCTTGAAAGATCATCCAGTCCAATCCCCCTGCCGGAGCAGGAACACCCAGATGAGTTCACACAGGAAGGCGTCCAGGCGGGTCTTGAATGTCTCCAGAGAAGGAGACTCCACAACCTCCCTGGGCAGCCTGTTCCAGGGCTCTGTTACTCTCACAGTAAAGAAGTTCCTTCTCAAATTTAAGTGGAACCTCCTGTGTTCCAGCTTACACCCATTGCCCCTTGTCCTATAGTTGGACATCACTGTGAAGAGCCTGGCTCCATCTTCCTGAAACTCACCCTTCATATATTTAAACAAGGGTTCAGAAAAACAAGCTTGCTGATGAGGTTTAGGTGACAGCAAAATAGATTGTTAATGAATACCGAAGTCAGATGTAGTACTATTACACTGGATGTCATAGAATCATAGAATTGTTTTGGTTGGAAAAAACCTTTAAGACCATTGAGTGTAACCATAAATTTAGCAGTGCCAAGGCCAACTCCAAACCATGTCTTTGAAATACTTCCAGGGATGGTGCCTCAACTACTTCCCTCTGTAGAGCCTCCCTACCTTCAAGCAGTTCAGCACTCCTGCCCAGCTTGGTGCTGTCTGCAAGCTTACCAAGGGTGCACTCGATTCCCTCCTCCAGATCATTGATAAAGATATTAAACAGAGCTGGCCCCAGTACTGAGCCCTGAGGAACACCACTTGTGACTGGCTGCCACCTGGATTTAACGCCATTCACAACTCTTTGGACCTAACCTTCTGGACAGTTTTCCACCCAGCAAAGAGTGGAGCAGCCAATTTATGCAAGAAAATACTGTGGGAAATTGTGTCAAAGGCTTTACTAAAGTCTAGGTAAACAACATCCACAGCCTTTCCCTCATCCAATAAATGGGTGAACTTGTCACAGAAGCCCATGTCAGAGACCACATGTTTGCATCTTGTAGGTTCCTGATAAGTAGCAGGTGCCTACCTAAAAAAAAGTGTGGCATCTCAGAATGTAAGGGAGAACAGAACTTTGGATTTCTGACTAAACTTTCTGCCAAAAGTTAGGTATGTGAAGTAGTTAGTCCTTGGGTTTGTGGTTCACTTTTAGATATAGGACGTCTGAAGTCTTCATAAAATATACTTTAGAATATCTAAGGATCCACTTTTGGGTCTCTTCCTAAGTACTTTGCTAAAGCACAACCATAATTATTTTCAGAGGCACTAATGCTTTCTCACAGATGCTGCATGACTATTTTTATTCTTCAAATATCTAATCAAATTCTATCCTGAAAACGTAGCTGGAAATTTGGCAACAGTTCTTGGAACTATAGTTTATTAAATGAATTCTACAGCTGCAAAGTTTTAGCAATTTTTATTTTGGAACTATATCAAAAGCTTTGCATTGTGTAAACGTGCATAAAAGGCTTGTTTAAATTTAATCAGTGATGCATAACCCAGATTTAATCATGGCTGGCTTTCTGCAGTGCCCAAATCCCTTTTGCAGTGGGAGATGAGTGTTGAATCAAATACCATTTAGAGCTTTATTCTGCAAAGTACAGATTAATCTCAGAATGGCGTGAGAATCTTCTTGTTTAATCTGTGAAGAGCACTGCAAGTACAGACCGCTTAACGATGTTGACCTGGCACACTCTGAAATTCAAACAGTAGACCTAGATTCCTTCGGAGGTTAGTTGTGCTTGGTTTTAGAAGAGCAAACGCCTCATGTTCACCTGCACTATAACTTTCCACCTGTTACACCTTTTACAATCTACTGGTGCATTATGGTAAATGCACAGCTACCAACTTTCAGTTTCTAAGATCTTCCCTTAGCATTTTACTAATTTTATTTACTTTGTTACACTTCAGATGTATTTGATAAATGGAAAAAAAACCAAACCAAAACAAAAAATCTTAAACATTTGAAGTGTTTTGTTGGAAAAGTCTTTGAATTGAAAGAAAGTGATCAGATTATACTCATCAAAAAATAACTGATTTCCAGACAAATGCTGCCTCAAAAACCTGTTTTGAAGTACTTCACCTTTGACATGTAAATAACTGAAAAGGGTGGTCCTAAAGTAAGACAAATTGAAATAATCCATCTGTACATAGCAGTCTTATTTGTAGGATAGGTTACTGTAAATTATTTACTTTTGCTTTTGAACAAGACAGATAAAACAATATTATGGTGCATATTATAGTCTTTGGGTGATCTGTAATGGCAGAAATGATCCTCTTGAGCTTTACTGGTATGTTCGGAAGGAAAACAAGAGACTCATTCTTTTATGGTACTTACAAGAAGTCAAGCATGTATTTTTGCAGATTAGAGATTTTGACTTGACAGTAGGAACAATTAATGTTATCCACATATTTAGGCCACCTGTGAAAACCAAGTGTTTGGAATTGGGACATCATGCCGTGAGTATAAAGTACCATGAGTGTTTTCAAGCATTAAACAGGAGTCTGCTTGCTAATTTGCTTTGATGCATTGACTCAAGTGTTTCATGACTTCCTGGTTTGAGCAACAGAAGTGGAATAAAAGATACAAGTATTAAAGGGTTGGGTTTTTTTAATAGATAGAAATCTTGAAAACTGATCTAATCTATCCTCCGAAGTTTTTTGCCTGAAGGTATGCATTTTCAAAATATTCTTGTGCATATAAACATTGCCTGCATGATATAGTCACAGACAGTTATTAATTCTCTGTCTTGGAAGAGCATTCAGAGCAAATGAAATTTGTCTTTACATTTTTGTATGCTCTTGTAGTGGCAAATAAATTTCTTTATTTCCCTGTGACAAAGGAAATACAATACTGGAAGTAATATCTAAGACTTCCTGGTGGCATGATTCGTGATCTTATTTTAGGTATCTCAATCAAATTTTGATTCAGAAAATATCTTCTTCACTCACATTACAGATAGCTTTCTAATAAGTTATATTTAGTTCCACTTGTTAGGAAAATACACTGTAGTAATTAATCAGTAAGCATTTTTACTTTATCTTAGTAGTTCTGAGCTCAGTCTGATACTAAGGTGGTACCAGCATCTGTATTCTCCAATGAATGCTTAACACTAAACTAGAAAAGGGAAATAAAAATATTCAGTACTTCATACATGGCAAACACTGATTGCTATCGGAGGTTGATTCAATGGATAATCTCCCACCACTAATTATCAGCTCCCAGATGGACTTTGTCTCACTGAGCATAACCTTGTGAACCTAGTGACTCCACCAATTTTCTACCCACCTCCATATCTCACAGTTCTATATACACCTCCAGCTTGGCTACAAGGATACTATAGGATACTGTGAAGGCTTTTCAAAAATTAAACTGTCAGAGATGACAGGTTCATTGTGTATGCTTTGCTCTTGGTAAGTCATGCTGGTTGTATCCAGTCATGATTTTATCCATCATATGCCTGAAAGTGATTTCCTCCTAGACTTGCTCCATAACCCTCCAGAGATAGAGTTTAGGATGACTCAGCCTGCAAATCCCACATATCCTTTTTGCCCATGAGTGTGGTGATTGGTTTTTTTACAGTCATGGAGAACCTCCTGTTTGCCATTATCCCTCAAGGCTGATGGCAAGTGATTTCACAGTGCTGTTTTGGTGGTTGTGGTTTTGGTTTTTGGTTGTGTCCCACTAACAGAAAAGATATGATTCAAAAGAATGCAGAAAGGAGACTGATTTTGCTTTTTTACAGAAAACATATAATCAGTAGTGCACTCTTGTGAGCACAACAGAGAGCTTCAACAATTTCCAGTTCACTGACTATTGCTTTAAAGAAATGCAGCATAAGCCCAACATTAAATTAGAAGACCACTTTTAATGTTAAATTTAAGCTTAAAAAAAAGAAAATAAATTAACTTATGTTAATAAATACAAATTAAGTCTTTTAAAAGCCACTGATCCATCCCTACAATCTCTCAGTAACCTTTTTGCAACAAGCACTATCAGGTGTAGCATTCCAAAGAGAAAAATACATGACATTTATCCTTCCCTATTTTGTGCAGGCTAGATGCAGAGATCACAGGAAATAAATAAATGTTGTTTATTAGCAGGTTTTAACTTGATTACTTCCTTATCTCTTTTTCTCACAGAATAACTGAAAGTACCTTTTCTACTTAGTAAACCTGAACTTAAATAGGAGGAGTGCTGATTTGCTTTACATTCTGTTGTATATAAAAACAAACAAAAAAAATTTAGGACCCAAGCAAAAGTAGATGAAAATTTAAACTCTCCCATTGCTTCCAGTGGATTTTAAATCAGAGTAAATACCTCATTGTTTGCTCTAACCAAGACATTAATGGAAATATTAAATGTTCTAAACTTTAAAGAATATTTTTAATATATTGACATTAACACTTCTTAGCTTAGTCACAAAGAATACTAAATGAGCAGTCTCCAAGAATGTTAGTGAAAACACCTATTTATTAAGAATCTTAATATCATTCTTTTTAATTAAATTTAACTCCAAGTCACGAAAGGAGCTTAAAGGGCCATAGGTGACTGTTTGTGCAGGTGAAGAGGTAGCTTTTGGTTCTAGTCTATTCCACTTTTAGTTTTTGGTCTTTTTAATATACCAGCTCTTGCTGGTTAGCAAATATACTAGCCGAGTATGATGGTTTCCGTCACCATTTATAGATTTGATTTTTCAAAGGTAGGGTCCAGCAAGTCTCATCCCTTTGTCTACCCATTAGATCTGCACTAGTGTTTGATAAATGCACCATGTAAAGAGGCAGACAGATGGTTTAGTCATCTATGAATCATAAAGCTGAACATATACACCACACTCCTTCCTAATTTTTCTCACAATCTTTTCCTCTAGCTCATGGTTACTTAGAGCAAACACATCAATATAAATCAGAAACACTCTATTTTATACAAGCTGTTAATTAGATTTGCTGTGTGTGTAGACTTATTCTAATAGGAAGATCTGTTAGTACTTTGTTCACTAATATGCCTATCTCTGAGCCTGAACTATTAGTGCTGCTAATGTGTGCCTAATCAGTAAGGAATTAATTCAAATTAAATTTATATAAATTGGTGGTTTTTTCTGTTGTCTATACAAACTAGATACCGGGCATACTTCTCAGTGGGAGCAAAAGCTGTAGTTCCTGTGTGGCATTTCCAATATTGCAGGCACTATTGTGAGTGGGGTTTAACAAATTATTCTGACTCTGAAATATAGACAAGACTAAACAAGACTATCTGTTGGATAGTCGTGTTTTACTGTCACTTTACTGTTCACTGTGTAGGACTATATGCACCTAATCTTCTGATGAACTGTTGAAATCAGTTAGAAACTACAAAGGTATTCCTCTTTTTTTTTTTTTAAGATAAAAAAACCCAGAAAATAATAAATTTATCAGCACTTAAGCAGTTAACTGCATTAATATTCAGCCAGATTAGATTTATGAGTTAATACTGCATTGAGATGAGGGGGATAATATCTACCTTGCCACATGACTGTTTCAAGCTGTCTGCAGCCTTAGGCAGACATCCTATACGTGCCACACTTAAAAGGTTAACTCTGTATCTGGAATAATGTTTAGAGCCTCAGGCTCAAATTTGACTGTGTTTTGCTTGATATCTATTATTGCAAGGATATAGAGCAACTATAAACCTGTCTAACCAGCATGTTAATCTCAGTTTATGGCTGTTCTGCAGGTCTGGAATGATGTGAAGAAATGGGAGTAAGGGGAAAAAATCTGGTCCTCTGTTTTGTTTGTAAAAGAAAGTTTAGATTTTTGAAGCACATTTACATAGAAATTTAAAAATAACCTGCAATTATGTGGCAATTTACATGGTTGTATAGTAAAATTATACAGAAGACCCTGCTTGCACTTTCCTCTGGAAATATGCAGTAAGTTCAGTCTGCTCTCCTTTGATAAACAGATTTAGGTGTCATAAACCCTTCAAAACTGTAATCCATAGTGTAGTTCTGGTAATATTTTCTAGTTTAAATAATTGAATATCAATAACAAGGATGGACTGAGGAAAGGAAGTCTGATAAAAAAATATATATCTGCATGACTAAAATATTGGGTTGATTTTTCAAAAACAAATTTATTTTATAAGAGTGGAGGGGAAAAAGTGTCTATACTGATTTAAGACTTTAAAGCATACTCTAGTGTATTTTATTCTAATAAATGATAACATGCCAATTTATTATAGTTATGTGCTAGAGTGATAAAGAACTACTTTATCTGAGTAAAGAATGCTTTTTCAGTTCATTATGACATTATTTTGAATAGAATGCAATTTCTGAAATCTCTCTAATTAAATCTATTTTTAGCTCTTATTTTTCATATTGCCAAGAGGAGATTCTATAAGGGAATAATTTACTAAGTGGAATAAAAACAAAGGGGGGAAAAACAAGTCAGCGTTGAAGGTCAATGTCTTATTCAGAATACTGTGTGAGGAATACAGTTTAATATTCTGATGCTTTTTATGCCATGGATTCAGTGTTTCTTACTTCCAATAAAGATAGCAGAAAACTCAATCAATAAACTATAAATTATTCTTGAGGAGTTCTAGGAGATTAGTTCTTCATTCTTGCAGATATAATGGCAAAATAAATGTGACATCTTGAATTGGAAGTGGATGAGAATGTTTTTGCAGGCAGTGTGTTTTAAGAGTGTGCAGTTCCCCATAGCCAACCTTAAACTCTTTCCAAAAAATCAAAATACATTTTGATGATTGATGTATTGACCCATTGCTGGGTAATTTTATTTTTTCACCTGAGCATTAAGACTCATTAATCACTCATGCTCACTGAAGTCAATAGAACTGTAAGGCAGAATTTTGAAAGGGGACTTACAGAATTGTATTTTTGAGCAAAATTGAGCTTGAAAAAGTCTTAGTGGTCTCACTATTGGAAAATTCTAGCATGAAAGTAGGATCCCACTTGCCTAATTCCACCTAGGATCTTTCTACAGTCAATTGAAAATGGTAATGACTCATCCCATGTACCTTAGATACCTAATTTAGCCTAGAGTTGCAGCAAATTAATTCTATGTTTCATGAATAATTGCTGCACGTATACTAATAATGTAAGTTCTTTCAGAGGCACATGACATGTATTCAAGATCCTGTATTTTTAATACAAGTTTATGCATAGCTGAAACATTTCTGGTTGTGGATTCTTCATATAACAGGAGTAAAATTATGTATATGGTAAGAGATACTGTTTATAAGACAGGTTATATTTCTGCCATTAAGGGTATAGACTATTTCAAAATGCTTATCTAACTTTATTGCAATTTTTCTAATCCTCAAGAGCAGTCTAAAACTTATGTAGAACTCCTAAAAGTTATTAAAAAGAAAAAATAAAACCTCAATTTGATTCTACTACAAGGAAGAAATTATATTAACTAGAATCTGTTTTTGTTAATCATCACTTGAAGAAGGCAAAATGCCCTAGCAGTGAGAGATCAATTTGGCCTACTACCCATTTGAGAAGATTCATTAAGTCATAGAAAGTATTAACTGCCAAGAATATTTCTAGGTGGTTTAACTAATCTACGTTTGCTGAGATGAAAAACTCCATTTGGGATGATAGGTACTTTCACAAATGCAATTAAATATAGGCAGTGCTTTTAAAAGTTGTATTTCACCCTTTTTCTGGATGAGAGTGGTGATGGTATATTACTTTACCCTGAATGTATAGTACAGTGTTTTGAGTTTCCATGTACAGACTGTGGGAACCTTTTTCTTATGTCAACCAGATACAATGCAATTTTTTTTAAAATTTGAAATAACGTGAGTGTAATATTGACTTCTAAGGGAATTTCACTGTTATTTGGCATCAATTAACTTGACATAAAACAAATTTGTTACAATTCCCAATTAAAGCAGAAATATTTATCTTAAGTGGCAAATTACACTTAGCTCTTTTGATTTTTATGTTGATGTAATTTTATTCCACTGTAACTAATTTAACATTAATTAATGTCCAGATTAGCATTTCAATGCTAATACATCAACATTGGGAATTGCTGTGATTTTCCTTTTTCAGAAGCTAGTTGGCACATGTAGCTGGATGGGATTCTCCATGGCTTCATTGATGTGCTTTAGAATAGGTGTGAAAGCATCCAGGTATTACCACAGCCTCATGTCCCTGTAGGGTCTGTATTCTCCAGAAATGCCCTGAGCAGTAGGACTAGCTTCTCTGCAGCGGAGGGGTCTCACTCTTCTTTGAATTGAACTATGTGATCATTTGCTAATACCCTTCAAAATGCAGTATTCACAGAAATACATCAGAGCAAGAACATAGCCAGTCTTCTGTCTTATTCTCGCCACGAAGCATAGTGATTTTATGGCAAGATTTTTATTCTTGAAGGAAACATTTCCATAGTCTTGTCCAATTGAAGAGCATCCATCTGATGACTCACATTATTGTAGACACTAGAAATTTTATGAAGGAAATGGTGTTTTATCAACCTTGAAAATTCTTTAACCATTTAACTTCTGTTATATTATGGACTATAATGTTAAAAATGTATAAATAACAGTCATAAATATGCATAAACTTAATTCAGGAAAATGTTATTGGAAGTCTACAACAGTTGTGCATCTTCAAGGAGTGGAATTGCTATCAATGACTTTGCAAAAGCAAGAAATTGTGGTGATATTGTCATAACTGCACAAGAAGGTCATTCACATTTTCTTACAGTATGCCAGTTCTGTGCTTCTAAGAATTATTTCCACTTTGTGTTTTCTTTTGTTTTATATGCAGACCGCTGTAGAAGGAAGGATCTGGGATTTTCACCCAGGAATTCTTGTGTTAGTACAGAAGGTATTTTATTTATTAGTAAAATTTTTAAAATTGAGTCTTCACAGAAGCCCTTTGTTCCACAGCTGCTTGAACATGCTGTGGTGCCCAATTGCCTTTGTTCTGATTGTGAATCGGCCCTTTGTCTTGACTGTGAATAGCCTGTGAACATGCTGCTGTTTTGGAGGCTGTGTTTGCTATTCAGTGAATGTTTTAAGCAGACAGGTTTGTGGGGGTTTTTTGTGTCCAGATTGTTCACTGCTTGTCCAAGGAATGACTTTGGTTATAGATAAATTCCCCTGGAAATTTACTTCTCAGTGATTCAGTGGATATGTATGAAGATAGAGCAATATGCAAACTCACATATTCTTATTCATAATACCGACCCATGGGTAAGACTACTTCTAAAATGTCCTAATTTATGAAATAAAAATTGTTTTCCATACTTACATATATGGCTGTCTGAAATAACATGAGGATTGAGGCTAAATTATCAAAAAGCAGTGTGATGGGAAAGGGACGCATTTTCTGGAGGAAGAGATATTTCCTGTTAGTTTAAAATTATCACTTTACGACTATTTATCATCTTTTGTTAAATTTAGTCATAGGAATCTCTCTCTAATTTGCATCAACAGGCTTCTATTATTATTTTGTTTTTCATAGCCATTCAATTTATAAGCCTTACTTTCCATCAGTAATATTTCCTGGGTGTTCAGTTATTCAGTAGGTACTAGGCAGCGCAGCTTTCCATTATCACCAGAAGGATGCCCATCTGACTCCAGTCCTGAGAAACCAGCCAACAACTTGGAGGTCGTTATAAAGGGTTAATGGCAGATGAAGCACAGACAACTCAGTTGTGCAGAATTCCTTTTGTGTTGCTACAAAAGCTATGAAAGTGTTCATTGGAGGTAGTTCACAATAGTACAAATTGGTGGAAATGAAATAGAAGTTAAGCTCTATATGTCTGAGGAAGTAGTAGAAAATTAGAATCTGCCCCAGCAAAGCAAATTATGGCAGTTTAGAAACTAGAGAGCAAACAGTGTCTCTGGGCAAAAAGAATTTACAAAGAACAGTGCAGAGCATAAGAGACCATAAAAGAAGAAAGCCATCTTTGTGGAATAAAGATTAACCATTGGAAAAATATTCAGAAGATAAAGACAGGTGAGGGATGGTTGTCATTCATAGCTTGATGTAAACTGAAAAGGTAATAGTGTTACTTCAGTCCTAAACTGATTCTACTGAATAGGAAATATCACCATCTTAAATAAAACATGTTCCACCAAAACGATCATCCCAGCACTTGACTGAAATGGGAATTTTGCACTCAGCTCTGAATAATGTTTTTTTTGGTTTGTTTTCTGATACTCTTTCTAAATATTCCTGTCTAAATAATCAGAACAAGTTGAAAATATGTGTCCTTTTATAGATTATTTTTTAGTTTTTCATCCTTATTACTCCAAAGATGGCAAATTTTGAAATGGACACAGAGACCTAGAATTTGCCATGTCGGAAATTTTGAAATTTGTTAAATTATAGGTCTATTTACATTAGGTATTTCATTGCAATACAAGTACATTGAGGCAGTTATTACTGAGACTACACATATCTTTATTACATGTGATTCAAGGGTTTATTGTGATTACTTGACCCACTGTCACCATATAAACATATGGTTTGAAGATGTCTGAAAGGAGAAGACACCAGGTACACAGTGGATGACTTTGTACTAGCCAGCGTTATGCTGGAGTGTTTTCAAAGGAAAGCTGCTGGTTTAGTTTCCTTTGAAAGGAATCCAATTGCATGCACCAAAAGTGCTGTGAAAGCTGAACATGTGTTACCTGGAGACATTCAGAACTACAACACTTCTCCAATCCCCTAAGATAGGCAAAACCTGCATATTTATTCTTCATAGTATGTTATGCTGTTAGGCCAGCAGTCAGCTGTGTGTTAGCTTGTTCACCCCGGGGTGGAGCAAAGCCACTAAAGGCTGAAGAATAGGCTGAGTTGGTGACAAGCACCCTTGTGCTTTGCCCTAGTTACCAAGTGCTTACACTTCCTTTGTCTTAGTGTCATTTAGTAGAATCAGCAGTGCCCCACCAGGTACTACTGCTGATGACTTCCTTCATGGTTGAACTGCTGCAGGCAAATAATTTCTGCTGGCATATAGTGGCTGAGGAAGGATTCCAGCTCTTTGGAGCTATGTGCATCCCATAAGTTTGCTCTACAGTAATACAACTTATGCTACTCAAAGGATAAATTATGCATTGTCGTTCTCAGTCCTCCTGACAGGTACTGCATGAGCATTGGAGGAGACACTCCTTTTATCCTGGAGGATACAAAAGTGATTTCCATGATATTTCAAAATCAACCAGTATCAAAACCCAGACATCAATTCACAATTATATCATTTGTGATTGCTGCCTTAATCAATAGGTATTCCATCAGACTTCCCCTACAGTGCTTAATTTTATCAAGTGTCATTATGAAGCTGATATATAAAGATTTTTTTTTTGACAACCAGAGGTTTTGTCAGCCTGTGCAGCTGCAAAGCTATGGTGTGAATCCATGGGACTGTTCTGCCTTGGAAGTAGTGTCCCGTCATGTGTTAATGATGTCTTTTGCAGTTGCTAGATATTTTGAGGATTTGTTTGGTGTAATATACTGTGTTAAGAAATAAACAGCCCATGCAAGCTATCATTCTGTAATAACTTGAAAACTACAACCTGCAGCAAGGTAAATTGTATAGCTAACCAAATGCCAGACTTGCTAAATGGGCCTTTATTTACCTTGAAATAGGATCTGTTTGAAACACGGGACACTTCAGGTAACAGGTATTTAGCCTTCCGTATGCTTTATTTTGATCTTTTTGTACAGAATAAAGTGTTGCACTTTACTGTGAGAGACAGTTAAGTGAGACATAGCCTGTGTGATATTGCAAATAGAAAATATAAAAAACACCTTAGATTTTTAAAATAAAATTAATTTGACAGAACACATTTAAATTACTCTGAAATAAGTAGGACAAGCAAGCAAACGCTAGGGAATTCAACATGAAAGTTTGATTCAGATCACATGGATAATTCATACTTCACATTCCTCTCCTTCTAGTTGAGGATAAAAGTAATGCTAAAATTCTAGTCAGGACTACTATAAATTGCCTAATTCTGTTTCTTTCTACTAGAAATAGCTTTGTGTTTCTCTGCACCTTATTCTTTATCTGTACCTGTCTTTCTGCCATGATGTTTTATAAACTGTTTAAAAATTCTATGCTGCCCAACTGGGTGTTGTTTTTTGTTGTTTAGTTGTTTTTTGTTTATTTTCTTTTTTTAAAAAAAAGATTCCTTTCATCATCCTTACCCCTTAAAAATGCAAGTTTATTGAATGATTTTCATTGAAGTCCTCTTTTAAGGCTCTCCCAACTTCATTAGGGCTTGGTCCAAAGTGCTTTGAAGTCAATAGGATCTGCCCCATTTTCCTCACAGGTAACTTTTGGAAAAGTCATCAGATTTCAGTACACTTCATATAACTAGAAAACTCTGGTGTCTTGAGAAGTAGGTCTGGTCTCTGCACTAGAATACTTAATTTGAATAAAGTGAATTTTCTCTCCTCAAAGTTGTATTCAAATTCACTTCATGTGACTATTTTCTCTCTTTTTCAAAGCCATGAATATTTATTTATTTTTATTTCTAAGAAAAAGGCTTTGGCTTTCATAGTGTTGTATATGAACGTGTGGCACTGAGGAATGGCACAAAAAGCATATTGGTATGAGCCAGACTAGTTAATTATCCTAAATAAGGGTATCCTGTAAAACTTTTATTCTGCCCACTGCAAAAGGGTGTTCTGTGAATGAAATATATTTTGTAGCAAACTATTTCAGAAATATTTTACAATTGGAAACTATTTTTCCTGGTGTGATTTTTCCTTTAACCTGTAGAGTAGGCACTTTTCTTCTCCCAGTGCTGAGAAGCTTGATCCAGTGAATTCCTAAGATTTATAGTTGATGTATAATGCAAATGTTATGTGTCTCCACACCTGTCCTTAGGTTATGTGTCTGTCTCTTAGTAGTATGGTTGCTTTGAGTCTGAATTTGTTTGGCTGAAATGATTCATGTCCATATTTCTATTTTAAGAATGTGGTTTAATATTACAGCAGCAAAATATTATGTCTTTTGGTGTTTGGATGTTTTCTGCAGCAATGTTTACATTTATTCAGATTTTCCTTTATACCTGAAACTATAGGATAGAATTGCATCCTATTATTACTATGCAGTAAAGAAACTTACAAAATCTATATTTTACAAATCAAAGTTGTTCTTATCTTTAAGCTAAAAAGACATCTTAATCAACAGTAGTATCTTCTGTGAAATATCTTGCATAATTACAATCTTAGACAACCAGACAATTTATTTCCCAGATGTCATTATATCTGCAAATATCAGTTCTCCTTCCTCATAATTTCAACACTCTGTATTTTGACCTAATTGCCAACTAGTGTGTTTAGTTGAATGCCCTCATACTCTACTTAAGTTATATTCAGTCTTTGCAGTAAAATTCATCGTCTAACTTTGCATCATATAATTCACATATCTTCACAAAATACTCAAGCTGAGGAAGGAAGTTCCTTGATGTGTTTAAAAAAAAAACCAAAAAACAAAAAACAGGAGAATGGAATTTTTTTCCCCATTCTCTAAGCAAGAAAAATTTGAGTCAAACTCATCTGAATTTTAGAATAAATCAAGAAAACATACAGCACATTCAGTAAAAAGCAGACTTATCTATAAAAACACCTGGAAAATGTCAGTTTGGTTTATTAAGTATTATCACTTCTCTTGCAACACTATTTTAGTGTTCTTTTTGAGTAAATTCCTATTGTACAGCATGATTTAAAATGTATTCATTATCTTACTTTACACAGTTCTTTAGAGTAAACTTTATTCTGTAGCTGTGCGCTATTAACCTAACTCCTCTTTGCTTATTCTTTTCAATTATGCTTTAAGCTGTAGAAGAAACAAATTTTTAGAGTTGCTGATAATTTTTTTTAATAGACAATATGGGATTTCTGTTAGTGCTTATAAAATAGTTTTATAGCTTATACAGTGTTCAGGTTAATGCAGCTTTTTCAGCAACGCCACCTTTTAAAAAAAACTTTCCTTGTACTTTTACTTAATACATACATCTTTCTTACTTTATTTAATAAAAAAGTCCTTTGTAGAATGTCATTCAAAATCTAAGATTTCCTTAGAAAGTTTATTTTGCTGAGATCTGTGATATTAATCTGTAGAGCTGGCTTTGCAGTCGCAACCTATAAGGTACAAAGCTCTAACCATAAAACATTTTTCTAAGCAACACTTGGCAATGAAAGATCAGAATTTGTGTTATCTGCATGTAGGTGTCCAGAGTACTGTGCATTGGTGGCTGTTTCCAAAGAACCATTTATCTCCTATAGCTGAAATATTATATATTGATTATGGGATTAAGTTAAAGTCAATTTATGTTTCATTATCTGAGATAAGAAGGGGGTGGCAGTTTTCTCTGAGGAAGTCAATCCCTGTCAAGGTTACACAAAAAGACTTAAGCCAAAGAAGAGCTGAGCTTTATAGAGAAGACCTGCTTCTGAAGGCAGTTGTTTCTTTACTATTGGACCCTGGAGAACTGTATGCTAGAGTGAAATTGTTGAAACAAAATGAAACATCTTTTATCTGTTAGTGCACTATCTGGGTTATCTACTTATTGAAAGCTATTTCTGAAATGCACATTCAAACTCAGTGAAAGCTTCAGGCACTACCCAATCTTAGAGTATACCTGAAAAATAGCGCAGTATGTTTTATGGAGTACTGTATATCAGGTTTGTTTAATGCTATACTCAAGCCAACAACAAGCTCATCTGTGAAAACTGTAGCTGGGGAAACACTACCAGAGTTTACAAAGACCAAGCATGTATTCTTAGCTTGACTTGACCAGTTAGCAAATCTTCCTCTCTGTTGGCTTCTGCTTTAGTAAACTCATTTGAGGAAGGCTCTCACTATTGTATGCTACTAATACTGGTTTTAATGCTGATGATAACATGGTCAATTAATTAATATTGCTGCCTTGATCTCTATTTACTCCTCCATTAGTCTATTCAGACTGACCATCTTTGAAATTTTCATTTAACTTTTTATTTGAGTATGTTATCAAGTGTTTCTGATTTCACTTACAGAGATCCATCAAATTGGTATGAGATCAAAAGAGGTATTGCTATTAATTTAGGGGTTTCTCTTTAAAACTGTTTACGATCAAAAACCTTTCACTTATTGTCAGTAATTTCATGGCTGCTTGCATACTAAAAGCAAGTCCTTTAAATATTATTCATATTGATCAATAGTGAATTCACACAACTGATGAGATACTGATAGCTGATTTCTGAGAAGGGAAATACTATAATAGTTTTGCTGTAAGCATTAAGAATGAAACAAACTGTTACATTTCTGATTCACCTGATTCACTTAAATATTGGTAAATGAAAACTTTCACCTTGACCCAAGTTTTGTGTCTTCCCTGACCCAAATAGAAAAGCCTTTCAAAGAGATATCAATGAAGGTATCATATGAAACAATACAGAAAAAACAAACCAGCAACATTTTCAAGGCTAAAAGTATAAGACTATATCATACTTTCTTCCATGCATGCTACTCATCCAGGTTGCTTTTTACTTAAGTAATTGAATTAGATGACTTCTATGTATTGTCTGGCATACATTACATACTAAGGGTAATAAAGATGCTCAGTTAAGTGATATTTATTATTATTTCACAGAAACATTCTGGAAGCAGAAAGTTACTCCAGTTCTCTCTGTATGTAAGTCATTAAACAAAGGATGGAAAAAAATATATCTGCTAGTGCAGATTTTGATGCCTAATTTTGCTCCCATTCAGCTCTGGGAAAGTCTATGTTCTTTAGCTGGTCTTAAAATGCTACTAAGTTTCACAGGTAAAACTTTACTATGTTTCACTGTTACAGAGCAATTTTACAGTGAAACTAGCTTCTCTTTAGATTTAATTGTGAATTATTTTGCCATTCAATGGATACACTTTATCACCTTCTCATACTTTAAGCCAGAAGCAGAGTTTAAAGCCTGTTTTCTCATGTACCACCCGCTGGGAAACCCATTGACCTGCATGAGAATATGGTTCTATTTCTATGTGGTTTTTTTCCCATTGCTTAGCAGTTGGGCCTCTAGCAAACTCTGGAATATTTTCCACTGTTTCAAGATGCCACTTTTCTCAGTAAAGCCTTTTAAAAACTCTCAGGATTGCCAACGCGTGCATCTGAAGTATCATGCGACTTTATGGAGGCACATAAAAATGAATATGGATGATTTCAAGCTACCGTGTGCTTTTGCACTGGGAGCCATATTTTCTCCAGATGTATTTTCCAATCCAGTAACTTTATGGGCTGTACCATGTCCATAAGCAGTGATGAAGTCAAGCACCAACCCTTTAGAGCTAGAAAACTGACAATGAAGTTTTACGTAGAGTGTCCATTTTACACAACTGCTTACTGTCATCTCAGTAACAAGCTGGCACTGGGTGAAACTGTCCCTGCACTGCAGTTTCTTTCCTTCCCAGTTGTATTGAAGTTTTACTTCTTTCCAATCAGTTTTGTTTATAGTGTAAGCATTAAAAAAAATATTTAAAAGTAGTATTTTCTTATAAATCCTTCCTTCTGTGCAAACAGGGAGCTGTTTAGAGCAAGGCTAAAAAGTGTATTTCAGGGATTTGCCTCAGTGAAACGATTCTGATGTAATGGTGCTAAAGAATGGGCTCTCCCTTTGTGTGGTTTGATTGATGTGATACATCAAGAGGAGGAACAACCAAAAGATGTCCCTACAATCTGCAACTGGTGTTATGTATACACGGTGTAAGTACTTCTTGTGTTAAGTCATCTGATCAAGGATCATCTTTTTCCTTCATTTGTTCAGCTTAGCACACTATGGCCCTGTTCTTGTCCTAGGTGCTATGACAATATAACTTCATTTTAGTAGTAAACATGTCATGAAGTCCAGTTTACAAACTACTTTGGAGGAAAATTATGGCTAATTACAAGTATAAGTCTTTATTTGGATTCTGTATTCTTCTTAGATTTTTATCTAGGCAAGTAAATCACATTGAGATTCACCAAATATGGGCATTCAACTCACGTTGGCTATTCTGATTTAAATGCCTGTAATCACAGACACTTCTGAATGACAATGCATTTTCTTTCTTCCTAAGTAATTTTCAAAATTTTCTAAATTCAAAATATCCTTAAGTTGTCTAGTCCTCCTATTGCTTAGTTAAAGAGGAATGCTGCCAGAGCAGCAAATCTGGGGCTTAGCATTTCAGAGTTCATTCTGGTTCTCATCAGTATAAGCAGGGTTGAATGTCAGGCGATGCTACCTCTGATTTGAAATTGGTACCTTCTGTGTTTTCTATCCCCTGTGAGTCTGCCTTTGTGTTTTTGCTTATTGTTTTTCCAAAATACAGATACACTTTGGGGGAAAACATTAAATATATACTATTTTCTTATTTGCTCTAAGTTTCCATGACACTCCATAACAATCTGAAATGCATTTACATTAATCTCTAATTTATACCTACTTGGAATCTCTTCTTCATAAGTAAGCCAATTTTCCAAATTAGAACAAATTTGTCAAATAGACATACTGCACTGTCTTATAGTTTGTAGTATGACAGATTTTTGCCAAGCACAGAATGAACTGGTTGCGCTTGAATTTCACTGTGAAGTGAGGGTGTTTGGCTTCTAGAAATTGTTCACTACTTTCTTTTTGAATCAGGCTCTTGGTTGCTGACCTTTTCTCCCATGAAAAGTTAAGACTTCCCTTTGTAAGCTGAAAGAGTCCCTTCCCTCCTTCATGCTTAGTGCCATCAATCTACCAGTTAGGGTGAAGGAACAGTCACTTTCACCTGGTTGTTGGGCAGTTTAGAAAAATTCTCTTGTTTGCACAGTGAGAACCTACTAGTTTGTGGCAGTATTTATCTGCATTTCATATTGAAATTCATAAGAGGTTTGAGTGTATGGCTGTCCTGGTTTTTGCTGGCTACAGATGAGGAATTGGAATAAATTCCTCTTTAGTTATATTATTTCTAGATCATTTGACCTCTACCACATTTCTGTGTAAGAATGTGCAAAAGAATAATTGGAGGTACCAGTTCTTAATTAGAATGGTTTTAGAATAGAAAAACAAGGGACTCTGTCTTCAGCTGGGGTACATTTCACACTCCAAATGTTATGTAGGCTTGGTGAACACATGATCTCTGGGAGAAAAATGTGTAGTAGTTTGATAAAGAGCATCTGCGGAAAACACTGACTGATCAATATCCGAATATATTTACGGAGCTATAGTATTGCCAGTTCCAAACATTTCAAATATATGAATTGTTTCTTAATATTGAACATAATGTTTTTTAGAAGAAAAATAGCATTTCTCTTTTTCTGCTGCTTGCCCATGCATAATGTGTTGCATGAAGGAGATATTCATTTTAATGAAAGGGAGGCATTAGAAGCAGTGTCTAAAAGTATCAAATCAAACTTCAAGTATCACCAGAATGGCACTAAAATGACAAATCTAACAACCCTGACCTAATTGTTAAGTAAGAATCTCATTTGTTATGTTTGGAAAATTATGGGTATAGTAATGAAATTACAGTGTAACTAATGATTATTTCTGATTTTCCTGAAGGAATGGGTAGGTTCAGAGTTTAATTTTTCCCCTCAATTATAAAATGCTCAAGAGTACTTTAAAATTAGAATCCTAAAATTAGAATTCTAAACAGGACAGGTAAATTTAATATTGCAGGATGGATTGGCACTTCGTGGAGATTTTCCACATACTTTGGTAGAATCATTTAATCATAGAAAAATTAAGTGGCACTCATCTAGTCCAGCTTCAAAATTGGATCAGGCTAGCAGGACTCTGGTTTTCCACATTCTGAATATCTCCAAGGTTGGTGACTCCATGTATCTCTTGGCAAATACTCATGGGAACAGAATAAAACCAATGTAAGTGTGACTCCCTAGTTTTATGTAGAAATGCCCAGCCTGCCTGATCCTACAACCTGTCTGCAAAATGTTGGAGACAACAGGACACATAAAACCTTATGAGTCTGAGATTAGTGCTTTGAACTGGATCACGTACAGGTCTTTGATTCCCTCCACATCATACTGGGATGTCTGGATAGATGCATACCAGGATAACTGCATAGTCTTAGACTAAAAAGTTACTGCTAACTCATGGTGTTCACAGCTGGTATTTGCTTTGCCAAGAACCTAAGTCTGTGCCAGTGATGTTGTCTGATAATGACAGAACCTCAGTGTGGGCATGGGGTATTTAAACCATTCAAGAGTCAGACAGCCTTAGCTGCCTTGCAGTCAGAACAGCTGCTTCTGGGAAAGGTCAAGGATTAATCATGAATTTATAGGGTGCTACTTGAGATCATGAGTTTCAGTGTAGTATGGAGTTGTCTATGATAGCTATAACAATTTTTGCTATTTTTTATACAGGTGAGTTATTGCCCAAATGATTGTCTCAATTTTCAAAAGTTTGAATTTAGCTTTCTGCTGTAGGTCAGGAATCTCAAGACTTAAGGAACAGATTTTTGTCTGTATAGTATTTAAATTAATGTTAAAGATCTCGTTGCTTTAAATGGACAGAAAATAAAAAATATGTAGGATAAAGTTTTGACTTCATTAAAATAAATCAGAATTTTCTCTTAATTTGCTTCTGTTTTTTTCAAGGATTTTATCTGTAATACTAAAGTAAAACACAATCCTGAGACATAGAACCCATTCTTCAGGCTTTTACCTTTGGACTAAAGGAAAGTTAAAAAACAAAGCCAAGGGTAATCAAAGATAGGACTTTGTTAGTATTAAAAAGGAAGGAGACATTTACTGAGAAGCGAGGACCACAATAATCAAAAGGCTGGTTCTTCCCAACTCCAGTGAACTTTT
Source organism: Caprimulgus europaeus (assembly GCA_907165065.1). Next base: position 25,540,508 of record OU015534.1, on the reverse strand, counting down.
GACCCAGGCTTCTTTTCCATATAAAAAGTGCACATTATATGTAGACAAGGATTTCAGGAATACACTTTAAATAAAATCCTAAGCCCTCTTTCTCTGAAAAGCATTAAGCACAAGGTATTAAGAAGAAAATGCATTTTTAAAATGGAAAAACCCATTGCAGACAGGTATATCTCTAAAGAAAGTAAGTCCATTATGACCTGGAAAAGGATTAGCAATTATTTATAGATCTGAAAGGGTTTGTAATGTTGTTATTAGAAATGACTTTGTAGAAAGAAAAATCTTTTGAGGTATGCATGAGAGAGACAAAATTAAAATGGAGTTCAGGTATATTTTTGGTTTTTCACCTGTCATATTTTGAACCACCCTGCAGCAATATGTATATATAGGAGTAAAATAGTTCATGAGAGAATGTTTGTGAATTTTAATGACAGCTTCAGGGTTTTTATGACCTATCAGCTCTGGAAATAATAATACCAGTTTGTAAAAATTTTCAGTAAAAATCATATGATAATAATAATGGTGGGCTATCTGTAGAAAAAGGAAATTGATTAAGGACCTATGAAATGTTAAGCACTAACCTTGGGAAAACTAAGGCTTTTGGCCCCAGATCAAGAGGTTGTCAGTGATTCCAAGCAATAACTATTGGACAAATATAGTGTATTTTACAGCTGTAATTTGAAAACAGCATGTGGCAGATTGGCATAATTTATGCCAAAGTGTATTTTTATTGCATAATGCATTGTTCTTTCCAGGGGGAGCCAAGAACATAGCCTGTGTAGGTACTACTGAAAATCCAAGTAGTTTCCTATCGATAGTCTTAAGTACATAAATAACTTTGAAACTCTAACCCATTAAATGCTGTTGTCCTGTGATCAGGAAAACACTATTTTCTTTTAGAGAGTGAGTGCATATGTGTATGTTAGTGACAAAAATTAATGAGAAAGTTGGAGATTCTCTTAGGAGAGAATTTTCTCCCAAAAAAGTTCATGGCACATTTTTGTGTGATTTTTGAGTTGTGTAGGGTTTTTCGGGTTGTTATTTTTTGTTTTGGTTTGAGGGATTTTTTGTTGTTTTTTTTTTTGGGAGGGGGGTTTGTTGGTTGGTTGGTTTGGGGTTTTTTTGTTTGTTTTTGTATTTTTCTATAAAGGAACCATCAGAATAGAGCTATCCATTTTGAAAGAAAAGATTTGACATGGCAGACAATAATTTTTCTGTATTTATTGTTAGGAGAGTGTTTGTCTTCAGAGAAATAACCGATCCCAAGAGTATTTTGAAGTCAGTCCTAGATTACTACTGGCATTAGGTAAAAGCGTGAAATGGATGACCCTGTATGGCTCAATGCCACACAATGATGGTGACTCTTTAAAATTCTCATCCTTTTTCTTTTTTCTTTTTCTTTTTTTTTTTTTTTTTTCAAAAGGAGAATTATCCCAATCAACTTTTGTATTGGGGCTTATCACACCTTCAGAGTTGTCCTTATTTAGTGTGATTTTGAAAATTAACCAGCACAGTGAAAGGAGAATTTGGCTTTAAAGCAAGTAAAGTAGGCCTTGAATAGAGCTGAAGAAATTTTCTTTGCCAGTCACTTAGGTAGTAGACTAAAAAAACAGTCTCAAGGGCAAATATATAACTCTTCTTACTAATCAAAGCTGTGAAAAGACTTTGCTAATAAGAGATGTAACTAACCTCTTCATAATATACTGTGCACTGCTGTCAACAAGCAACAGCAGCTCATTACATTGGTGTATTTGTTAATGTTCTGCAGCATGTTTTTGAGCAAAATCCAGTCCATTACTATAGACAGATTTATCTTGAATATGTGAGATATTCAACAAAATATTATTTTCTTGGATAAATTAGAGATGAACAGACTTTAGATGAACAGACTTTAATTGACTTAAAAATCTGTGTTTCTGTCAGCAGAAAAGAATGATCAGGGGTACTTTGCTTATGGAATGTTATCTATTTAATTTCTTTTGTTATTAATAAGAGTGTGAAGTATTCAATGGGAACAGAATACAGCCCTGATTGTATTGACAGCAGTCACTTTTAGAAGTGTAAATTAATGTTTCTATAAAAATAGGACTTAACATGGCACTTTTGAAAGGAGTGATGTACAGTGGAAATCCATCTTATGTGTATTTCTCTCTAGAATAGGTGATATAATCTGCACATTCAAGAACATGTGGGAAGTTAATGGCACCGTTTAAAACTGAACCTAAATTCAGGCCAATGCATTGTTTAGTGATTCATTGTTTTCTCCAATACCTGACTAAGTCTCATTCTGTTCTATTTTAAAAAGAAACAAACTATTATTGTAATACATTACAGGCTTTTAACACCTGACCTGTATCATTAACTTTTTAGTTTCTTGAAACTTGCTTGCATATTGATCCTGAATTTGAGGATAGAAGAGGTTTGATCATTCACAGTCAGTCTTATCCCCTTCTACCATTAGTACTCTTCAACATGCTTAACAAGTGAAGTCTTCTACTTTGAGCATTAGATGATCAGTGAAGTCTTAGAGGTGTTTGCATACAATTTGCAAGCCTGAAGAAGATATGAAGAAAGGAACAGAAGACATAGGTTGTAGTTATATGGAATTAAAAAAAAAGTGCTGGCTGTTGGAAAGTGATTAATGTTATGCTTCAGGCAACTTTTTCTTGTTAAATTCACTCTTTTACCACGTTATATAATACAGTGAAGGCAACAGAATTTGAGAGTTTAAATAAATCTGAAGTTCAAAAAGAAGTTTCTCGAAGTTTAGAAGTACCTCTTCGTGTATATAACACAGAATTTAATACATTAATGTAGACTTTGATATTCCAGTACTGTGTCGGTTTAGATAGGAACAATAAAATCATAAATTAATTTAAATATTATTAATCAAACAAAAAAATTTGGGTTGTTTATATTAAAATTCCTTCAATTCTTTTTTGTGTTTGAAGTTCATAAGTGTTCGGAATCTGCCTTAGATTTAAATATATTTGAATTCTTCTGTATTCCTGAAAAGCAAAGTTAATAAGAATTTACTGTCAAATTCTGGTGAAAACAGTGAAGTTAGATGGTTTATATGGTTGCGTTTTGCTGGTAGATCTATTCCCATCTTCTTCCTTAAGAGATGAACAGGCATCTCCTGTTGCACAACGGTAGCTCTTCTCTCTGAAGCTCTAACAGCAATAGACTACTTAGGGAATGAAACAAGTTACTCATCAACAGGTTGGTTAGTGTTGGAAATATTGTAGTAACCATATTCATCAGAGAAGACATGGATGCCAGAGATAATATTAGTTATCTCATGTATCCTGATTGAAAGAGTAATCTTAGAGCAAGTCTAAAAGATAACATTCTGGAGGTCATTTAATAACTGAATTTGGGGACATGTATGTTAATTGTACCACAGTCGTGCCACTGTCATTCAGCATACCGATATAGAACAAAAGAAACATAGCAATGTAGATTTTTGTGCTTTCCTCTGACATCTTTTATCTGTATTCTTTCAGTTATTTGCTTTTCTTCAAATATACTGAAAATGTCCTTTCCAGTATTTGATGTGTTTTCTCAAAAAAAAGAGATGTAGTTACATCCTTCAAAGATTCCCTTTTTCCAGTTCATATTTTGCTATCTAGAATCCGGTGAAATATTCTGAGTTGCTAAGACTTGGGTTTCTGCTTTTAGTTCTATTACCACTCATCTTTGCAAGGCAAAGACCTCTTACTGCTGTGATCTTAAGCTAAGTCTAATGCAGACACTGCGTGTGCGAACGTATTGTAAATAGGAAAATTTTTAAGAATGTTAAGGAATAAACTGGGAAGCCATTGAGCCTCTCACAGCTGCCCTTGCAACCTGACTTGCAGTTTGTATCTCCGTCCTCTATGGATGCACCTGGGCCCAGTTCTGCACTGGGATTGAACCATGCCGCTTTTGAAATAACATGACTCTTTGCAAAGCTCCCTGATACCTGGGAGGATTCTTGGCTTTTTCCTTTCCAGCTTCTTTTTTTGTTGTTGTTCTGAAAACTGCTGTGCCATCAGCGTTGCCTGATCTTTTGTAAAATTAGTATCAACCTCCTGCCTCCATCTCCGAGTGGCTGGAGGATTAATTAATGTTTATTATTCGTGCCCGGTGGCAGTGCCTCTGCAAGCCCAACACTGACCTCTAGTGAGTCAAGTCTTATGTTGCAAATTGAACGTTAATCTCGAGGCTCTTGGGAGATCAGAGGTTGGCAGAAAAGGAAAAAAAGGAAAGCTGCTAACAGTGTACCAGGCACCTAATTCTGCCATCAGACTCTTACAAACCTTTGCATTTGAATGTATAGACTGTTCAGCTTAAATTGATCATGTATGTCTACTTTAACTTTTGTTGTGGTGGTTGCCTTGAACTGTTTCTATATTTGCTGTTACTCAACAACTATAATAGAAGCACAAAACATTTTTCAGTTCATTATCATCTTTCATATGAGCATCTTAGTATGTTAGCATACTTGCACTCCTTGTCTTTTAAATTATGTGGACTGCAGGAGACTGATGCGGTGTTTAAGGCACTCTTTCAGGGTCCTATTAGAGCCAAGATTGCTCAGGTCTCACTCCTCAAAGTCCATCTGTGCTTGTTCCTTTCTGAAAATATAGGGATGTTTGGGTAGTTAAAATTATAATGCAGACTTCTGTCCAAGGAGAGAGATCTTGAAATCAATTTCACATAAACTGATGAGTATTGGTAATTATCTTACATAATAAATGTTAATTAACATTGAATATTAATCCTGAAATTAATTTTACTTAGAGGTTTTAGTAGACCCAAACATTTATCCATTAAGGCCCAAAATTTACATTGACTTCAAAGCAATATTGCAGACCATTTGTAATAATCTAGTTTGCATTTTCGGCAAGTGACCCAGTAAATACATACATATTAGAATTGCAGCAGTTGGTTTTGATGTAGCTGTATTGTCAAGTGTGAAGAAATTCACATAGATAAACAGACTGCACAAAGGCATTTCCTTCAGCAGTTACATACCTCATTGTAAGGTGTCTTTTCTGAATTTCTCAATAGCCCTAGATCATGCAGCAAGAAGAGTGAAACCAAGAGATGCTCACTAAACATCAGAAGTTGTTTATTAATTTTCCTATCAAAGAAAAAAGCCTGAGAACTTTTCAACAGCCATTCTGAGAGGGCTTTGTTGTAACATGGTTTCTGTCACTCTGGTGGAAAACATTTTTGCAGGCTAAAATAGTTTCCTTCTGATTATTGGAAACTGTGTTTTGATTGGTAAACTTTGTTTAGGAAGTCCTTTGCATATGTAATGTTTTATGTTGTCTTTGCTATGGCTTTGAATTATATTCTGCTTTTTCTGATCTGTGTGAAATGGATAAAAGTTGAAGTGATAACAAATACTTCCATTAAATGAATTTATTTTTCCTCTTAGCATGTGAATGCCAGCTGGTCACTGTATTTCTAAACAGACTGTTTAAGTCAGCAGAAAAGGAAGACAAACTGTCCTAGAGATGACAGGATCAAAACACAAGTGAAATACTTGTCCTGTTCAGATTAATGCTGTATTCAGAACATTACTATTGGTGTGTTTAAATCACATCAATGGCCTCTCAGTCTGTAAATAACACACGTCCATAGAATTAGTTGGAATTTGACGTCATTAACTAAAGGAGCAAATACTTCTTAGATTCTAAGAGAATTTTTTCAGCCTCCAATATATTTTCTGTCTGGTCCTAACTAACCACTAAGAAAGAGAACCTTTGGGAATGAGCTCCATGAGTCATTCTAGCACCTGCATTAATCAGCATTGGTATCTCCACATGCTCTCCAAGCAGTTGGGCACTATATAAACCTGTTCAGAAAGAGTGTAATGAAATGCAGCTTAGTGGTCAAAGACTTAAGGTGCTATGTATTCAAGATTCACCAGGTCTTTTAGGTCTTACATTGAATATGCTTCACTTACCAACTCTTTAGATGTCAGATATCTTGAAGCTTTTTGAAATCGCGAGCAAGAGTGTGTTTCAGTGTTCAGGCATTGAGGCGCGATCTCTTCCAGCACTGTGTAATCCCTTACAAACCTTTTCACATGGGCTGATAACTGCTGGTTAGGAGAATGGCAAGAGCGGTGCCATAAGCCTTTCTAGGGTGTCATAGTGGGTGTGAACGCTACACTCCACGCACAGTATTTTTTGTGACTCCTGTTTGCAGGTATCTAATTTCCTCTCCATTGTCCTGAGCAGACATACGTAACAAGGGACCAGGGATTGCAACAGATAGTCCTTCAGAAGTCAGCATTCCAGTAACTTTATTCTGTTTTGTATATTGCTCTTAAGTACCAACAGCTATTATCAAATGTGCTGAAGGCATTTAGGCACATTGCCAGTCAGTAAAATTTAGGTTAAGTAGACGTGCAGTTTTTTAAATGAGCTGAGTCTTCTAATTTGCCAAGACACTTGGTAATATTACCTGTCACCCCATCTTCTGCGTGCTGTTTTGAAAACAGCTTGCCTTGCTATCTCTAAGCTGTTTTGTAATCTGTGTGTTTGTGTCAGTTGAACTTTCTAATAACATAGTAGTGACTTTTTTTTTTTATTGCAGATATAGAGTAGGGTCAATTTAAACTAAGTTAAAATGTAAATACAGTAGGTCAAGTCCTTAGCTGTCTAATTGGCATACCTCCATGAGAATCGGTGGCATGTTGCCAGCTTACTCTGTGGGGGGATATCTGGGCAAGGTTAGTGAGCTGATCATCTTGATTGTCCCCCTAATCCTCTTATCTTCTCATTTACAAATTTTGTTTATTAAAGGTATTTATATTTTATATGCTTATATAATAGCATTTCTCAAAAAACCCACTAAAAATAGTCTAGTTACTTTTATCATCTGTTTCCAACATAGATCCTAATTCAGTCTCTGAAGAACTGCTTTCTAGAAACAGGAGTTTATGGAGGCATATAAATACAGATCTTGGCAAGTCCTTTTATTTTGTGCTACTCACTAGGCAATAAGGTAACAGAAGAAAGCCTGCAGTCACATAGTTGGAAAAAAAAACTTTCTTTAGAACAACACCACAGGGGTAATAATATACTGTGATTGCATTGTGAAAGAGACCTCAAAAATACTTTTTTATTTAAGGCTTATTTTAGTAGGAGAATCAATCACTTTGATCACATTTTTACTGTTCTTCACCTCTAAATGTACATGGAAAGTTTATAATGAGTATGTTTGAAACATGTAGAAACACTAAAGTCTCTACTTTCTAGATGATTACAGCTTTACAGTTTTGTCTTTGTACAAATGCAATATAAGTACTGGATATTTTAACCAGCCAGGCTCCTGCTCTTAAAAAAAACAAACCAAAACCAGAACTGTGATAGAAATGGAATAAATAACAAATTTGACATTTACAATTTGTTTTTTCATAGACTGTTTTCAGAAAAGCTAAAACAATGATGATTGAACAGCAGCATTGTAGACAGATTAAATCTTCCTAAGGATGAAGGTCAACATGAGATTCTGAGACAAAAGATTTAATATTTTGAGCATAAAATGCAGTTGATAATGAAATCTATAAATGGAAACCTTTTCTATGTTGTATAATGCTAACACATGACATTTTGCTGTCCATATAACCTTTAACTTTTCTGTCAATATTGTGCTGCACTGATTTCAGAAAAGGCATTAAACACTGTCAGAATGAAAGACAGGTTTTAATAATAAAACAATTGTTATCCCTTTATGATGTAGGAATATAACAGGCTTTTAATGTATTGAATCAAACACTATCTGCTTCAATAACTGTGTTGCTAAAACTATGATCTATAATTTATTAAGAATGGAAGAAAATTTGATGTCAGGAATGTAAACTAAGTGCTATAACAAACATTTCTTGCAAAGAGGCACAGATATTTAGTAAATTATGACTGAAGGGTCCAAGTGCTAACATCAACTTGATGTTTATTTTATTTTTAAGATAAAAGTAAGCTGAACTTTTAGATTTATAAGCAATAATGGTCACACAGCAGCAGCAGAAACTGCATAGTAGTGATTGCATAAGAGACATTCTGTTCAGCAATCTCATAGGACTGTGTCAATTAAAGAACTTGTGATATCATTTCCAAATGCAAGGCATGATCTCCGAGTAATTAAAAAAAAAGCCTTTTCAAGATTCAGCCTTTGTCATGTAGCTTTCCTTTTTTTCTTTATTTTTGCTTCCAATGTGTAAATGTGTAGAAGGATCTTACCTCATTTTTAAGTTGTAGGCCCAGCTTTGCCTAAGCAAATGTTTATGACTACAAATTCTAATATTCAGAAGCATATCACTGTTTATGCTTACAACTGTGTATTGTTCAGCTTGTCTGATTTGTTTTAAAAGCTTTATTAAAAATATAGCTAACGGCAAGAAAAAAATGGTTTCATGCAATTTTAGATACCTTTTAGGAAAACTTGCTTCTGTGTCACTGACACCTCTGTCAAACTATGCACGTATAGCACTACAAGATAATAAAGGGACGGAATGCAATGATTAGAGGAGTCAGAAGTTTTGATAGCCATATGTTTGTAGAGAGCAAACTTCAACTTTGCTGTAAGACTAACATCGTGATGTTTTGCATTATAAGTTATGATGGAACAGAATTCCTCTTGAAAATAAAGGTCCAGACTCTGCAGTGACATGAATTGCAGAGAAGCCAGAACAATTTCTGCCTTATTTCCAGCTGATTTAACAAAAGATATTTCTTTTAATAAATACACATTTTATATTGTTTTTCAGTGTTGAAGATAATACAGATTTTAGTGTAACATGACAAAAGTAAAGATAAATTCACAATGGAAGGCCCTTTCTTGCTGGGCACTCTGATATCAATGAGAAATGTGTGAAAAACAGTGGAAGGAAATCGCTTTGAGGGTTCACACTAACTTTCAGCTAGGGACATTTTTATTACATGGCAGAATAAAGCTACAGCGACTGCTGTTAACAGCACCTCATTTTCCTGCTGTTCATCGGAACAGGATGGATAGCAAACAGGGTTTATGAAGAAATAAGAATAGATCCTGGTTTTGTCACCTATGCTGTGTATATACAAGAATCTGCTGGGCAAATCATCTTGCAAAATGAACCTATATGATAAAACATCTGAGGTTATGTCTGCACTGTAATGTACCAGAGAAAAAACTGAGCTAGTGTTAAATGAGTTTCTAATGAGAAATAGTCTAGCTGTGGCAGGATGGCAAATTATCTTCACAGGAAGCTGGGCTATTACAAATAGGTTTCTACTACCAAACCCAACTGTTGATTATCTGTACTGTGCAGGTGGGCAGCAGACCTCGGTGCTATATCTGAGCTTGAGTTAGGACTGCAGTGGTAGAACATCTTGTTCTGCAACCTGCTCCAGGGCAATCTTAAAGTCCAGATTTTCTGAGCCAGATCTTTAGATTTATCTAAAACCTCCTGTACTCGATCACTAAAGTAAACATCTTGCTGAAAGCTTAGTCCCTCCTGAGTTTGTTTTAGCTTGGTTTGAAAAGTATCATTGTTTTGATTCAGCTATTTATAAAATTGATACAACTGGCTATCTCGTGAAGCAGTTGGGAAGATTAGTAAAGTACTTATGAGAGGTTCTTCAGTGCTCATTAAGTGCCAATTATTCACTCTTGTCATTAACAACCTTTTTGTGGAAACTGACCTTCCCTGCTTCTGAGACTTGATTCTGGGAGGGTTCTGATCTCACCAGCCATGACTGTAATTTATGTACCAATTCAAATGTGTGAAATTCGTTTTTGAACTAAACTGGCAGCTGGGCTTCAAATCTGTAAAAACATGCTGCCAGGGCAACAAAGTGAAAGCAATTTTCTAGGATCGTGTGCTCCTAGATTGGCTAAGAAATGTTTATCATCAGTGAGTTAATTTCAGAAAGTCTATTCTTTCTACCTCACAGTGAGAGCTGCTTTGGGAAATTTTAGTGCAATCAAGAATGTTGAAATTGACTTAAAACTGAATATACCTCAGAGTGGAATGATAATAAAACAAATCTTCTATATACAATTACAAATATCAAATGGGGTCATTTCAGAAGACACAAAAGTAATGCTTTCATAAACTTGTTAGTTACAATGCAAATGGAATCTAAACCTGTGTAATAAATTGATCATGATAATTTATTTTACTGTTTCTAGAAAGAACTTTTCTTTTTTAAATAAGGTAAGAGCATTTGCATTACGTTTTGGTTTTGCAAGTTGCTGTGATAGTATCTGCAACACAGTAAATGCCCTTTAATCTCATAGCAGTCATGAAATCTACTTGTCTTACATGTGCATGTACTCTCTTCAGTGCACCAGACAGGGCTCACTCTTAACCTGGACAAATATTGTTGCTTCTACTCTGTAAATACAGCTTCACTGTGAATAATCTGCAATAGCAAATTCAGCTTTACCTCTGTGATCAATTTTTATAATTTCCCTTGATTAATTTATGTGCATGCTAATAAAATGTCTTGCAAATCCCTGCAATAAGCCTTTAAAAGTTCTGAACATCCTCTCTTCTAAAAAGAACACCACCTACTTCCTTCCTTCTTCTAATTGACTTATTTGGCCCTGGAACATGCCCTCTAGAAATTATGGTGCCCTAAACATTTCCCTTCCTTGATAAAACACTAAAACATGAAATGTTAGAAAATGCAGTCTTGAAATACCACGCTCTCCTTTTCAGAGGATGAAGGATTTACAGCCTCCCTAAGAGGCAGACAGCAGAGCTTATAGCACCGCAAAGTCCAAGGATTCACAGTAAAACCCTTCCAAAACATGAATAGAGGAGATTGATATTCAATGATTAAATGATTAGAGATGAGGAAAGTGCTCCAGTGGAAGAGGATTTAAAAGATTGAAAGTGCTTACTTTGGAGAAAAAATGCAGATGATTAAAAACAAAAAAGTATAAAAAAGTAATGCTGTAGAAAAGGTACTTCTGTTATGTACCGTGATCTTTATTTTCAGAACAGAAGAAGGATTTAAACAACTTTGGAAAGAGACACGTTTAATATGATAAATGTAAATATCTGTTCTTTTTTTAAAAAAAAAGTCTAAGAATAGTTGATTTTAGGATTGTCATAAACTTACTGAGTCCTAGACATAAACTGGTGTAAAAAACACTGCAAGGCTGAACAGTGTCATTCACAAATTATTCATTTTTATTTGTTTGTTTTAATCTGGGACATTCACATTTAAATTTAAAGATAAAGTCAACCATTTCCTGGCACAGTTTTTCTTCTCCACTGGACTGTTGCCTTTGGAGGCAAAGCCACAGCATGCTGGGTTGTTGGTTTTTTTTTTCTAGGAGAATAATTGTTGTGTTACAAAGATGTTTCTGTGGCATTCCTGCCAAGGAATGATTTCTGTGTGAGTATACAGCTTGGTTACTTAGCACATAAAAGGAATGATGCAAAGGACATATTGCAGCCCTTTTTTGTCTTAAAATTTTCACTTGTTCAGTCCTTGTGACCCAGACAGCCTGACCCATTTTTGTCTGTTTCTTGCTATTTTCTATGCATCTCAGATCCAAGCCTGAACACAATAAATCACTGCAGATGCTTAATGGAAGTCAACTGAAGGTAGCAGAGTGGGCTTTAACCGCATGAGGTAGGAGTTTTGGAGATAGCACCTGAGAAGCAAAGGCTTATAACTGTAATGCAGTCAAATTAAAAGCATTATCTGTCAGAAAAAAAAAAAAAATCAAATAAACTATTTCCAACTGACAAAAACAACTATGGTAAACTTGAGCTTTAATCTGTTTGCTGATTCAGTTAAGTGCTGTTAAGAAACAAACAAACCCCCAAACAAACTAAAAAAACCCCACAAGTAGGATATTATAATGATGTGCATTTTCCCCAACTCTAAGATGCTTCTATTTTTGATCAAACTAGTAAAGAATTCACCATCGAACTGATCACAGAAAATATCGTTCTTGTTATTTAGAAGTTGAAGGAAAAGGAAAAAAAAATAGTTGTGTAATCTTAACTGTAGTGGTTGCTGCTGCTGGCTTTATAGTTAAATGCAGACCTTTGTCAGAAACACAGGAATCTGCCTTACAAAAGAAGGCATATTAGTAAGAACTTAAATGACTCAGACTTTAAAGTAAGTGGATGAATTCAAATAAGAGATGAAATTTAATTAAAGCTGATGTTATTACTAGCTGCTATAATTCCATTTGTTAGGAGGAAAACATTAAGGAACTATACATAGCCAGATTGAGCAAATGTTTTATATAATTACTCTACATGCATAGTTAAAGGGTATAATCAGAATCACACAGTAAACATTGGAGTGTTCCGTTTCATTGCTGGGGACAAGTGGAGCAAGACAACAGCCCTCTTCTGCCTCAGAGACAAAACTGTAGGTGTCATTGTGCGTTGTCAGATACTGTAGATAATCAAAAGGTGACCGAGGAGGAGCCCGTGCTGCTCTCACCAGTGCTTATAAGCAAATAACCAGAGCTCCCTTAGCATGTGTTCCTTTCCCCTTGTGGGCATATCTCTGCTTGATAAACCATTTTTCCCCCTGCCATTAGTAAAGTAGCATTCAAAAAGAAAAAAGTTATACTTGAAATATGTCTGATACACCTGCGAGGATCCAGTAGTGAATGGTCTTTATAATAAAAATAAATTCCCTCCATAATTCTAGGCTTTCTGCAGCCTAAGACAGATAAAAGTTGTTTGCTAGATCTGTTCCATGGAAGACTGACATTTTGAATAAAGTACTTTCTTTTCAGAACAAAGGATTTTTTTCCCCAAAATTTCATTTTTGAAGGAAATAAATTAAAAAATGTTTTGAAGTTCTTAGGAGTATCTTAATTTAGGAGTCCAAATGGCAAGGTTCAGCTATAATGATGACCTCTCAGATCTAGCATTCTGATAAAATCAGCATGGCTGAAAGATTAATAGCTCGGGAAGATTCTCAGATATGATGCTGTAAAGCCAAGAGTATATCCTGAAAATCCTTGGTATAGCTGGGACCATGGGAGTTAATGAGTTCACACCTGCACAGCAGGGTCAGGGAATGTTAGGAATTCTCTCAATGCTTTCCTTTTCTAAATCCCTAAGTGAAGCTTCTAGGGCTTCCAGGCAGTGTGAAAGTTTTGAAGCCTTGTGGTCCATCACCTGAAGGCCGAGACAGAAAGGGGAGTTGTTCTGTGACATAGATCTTTGAAGAAATGATGTCCCCAACTCAAATTCTGTCTTGTGTCCAAATCCACTCCTGCCCCTAATGTGGGAGCATGAAAGACCAAACCGGTGATTGGTCTTTCAGTCAATGTCTATGGTGCAGATGTTCAGTCACTGCTCCCCATTACTGGTCTTGCTTTCATTACCATCTCTGTCTTGCAAAAAATGCTAATTTTGGTGCACATGCACTTGTTTTAACTTTTAATCAATTAACATGAAGATAAGTTTTGAAATAGAAATTTCAAATGTTACCAGCATGCTTTCAGGACTAACAGGTTAGAGACATCTAATTGCAACAAATATATAAAATTTGATTTATTTTTCTCTTGGAGGTTTAAATGCCAGGCTTCATAGCTTGCTAGAGAAACTGTTAGGCTCTCAAATCCTTGCTGAAGTGCTGTTTTTTAATCAAGTAATCAGATGAGCTTCAAGGCTACATGAACAGAAAACTCTATAAAGTGCTTGAAAATGAATACTATTTGTGAAATCAATTGTGGTATAATAACTATTACAGGTCTCATTTGAATATCTTTGAAGACGATAGGATTTGCATATAAATCTACATTCTCCAAGCAATGTGGGAACTTATTTTTGAGCTCAAAACATAGTGTGCAATGAAACTTCATTGAAATATCTTCTGTATGTTGGGGATACTCTGAAAAAGTTGAATTTAGATTTAGATCCATCAGTATCAAATTAAACAAATATAATGAATGTATTGATACACCACTGTTCCATATTAGGTACAGTTTTTACCTTTGAGGATGCTTTCTTTCATAAAATGTTTTGTGTCTTTTTTTAGTAAAGAGAGTCGTCTTAGTTATTAGCATGTCAGAGGAGACAAATATTTCATTCTCAATATAAGATTCCTGAAATATCTGCCTTATCCACTAAATTTTTGCCCCAGAACTTGCCAATTAAGTCACCAAATGTCCTGTCTGTAAGCAAAAAGGGTAGCTATTAAGTTTGAAAGCTAATCCTGTCCATACAATCCCCTTAATCCCCACCATAAATAGAGCTAGAGGCACTCCCTGGGCCTATAATTACCTCAGGGGTGTGAAACAGAGTCTAAGATCAATACAAAAATGTTCTAATCTTCTAAGTACTAGTCTCAACCCCTAGAAAGTAGTACTGTAAATGGTCTTATCCTGGGACATCACTTTCTCCCAGGGGGCATTGGGCATGACAGCACTAAATGGGGGTGGGAGCACCAGCTAGGGCAGCTTTCCTCTAGGCACAGCTGCACTGGCCTCATCAGCAGAATTGCTCAATTTCTCCTTGTCCAAGAGGTGCAGGTGACCTTCTTCTGGAGCTGAATACCTTTCTGCAAATAGACCTTTGCAGCGTAGGTTCTGCACCACCCAGAAGACAGTATTTCCTTTCTGCTCAATCTGGCTTCTTAATAAGTATTTGTTAATACTGTTTTAAATCACATTTTCTGCAGATACTCATTTTTAACATACTCTGTTATGAGTCACTTTGCTCAGTATATTAGATCTTGACTACAGCTTTCTATTTATAGGTTAATTCCCTCAAGGTGTTAACTGTTTCTAAAGACCTTTTTCACTCTAACACCATCACATGTTTTATGGAAATATATTTTTCTTTGTGTTTCTATTTGAAAAAAGTTCCATGCTAAAATACAGAGGAACCAAGACTCTTAAAAAGCATTCATTCTGATGAGGTCTTCTATAAATTGAAAAACAAGATGGTACAAGATTTTATATTCTCTGCTTTCTGTTTTCTAGTAATGTTCTTTTAAATGCAAATTTAAAAAAAAACCTTAAAAGGCTCTTCAGTATTTAGCCCTTTACCTGTTTTTCTACTGTTATTAACTCTTGCATGCTGGCATCTCCTGCTTGAGAAGTAATCTCTAATATTCACAGTCATCATTAGGAGACAGCTTTAAACTGATTGGAATATTTATCTAACAGTGTGCTAGCACTCTCAGCTGAACCATAAATCATCCTCACTGACTCATGCTTTGTCACCCTCTGAAGCCTGACCCTTTTTTTATTAATCCACAGAAGAAAATATATTAGTGAGGAGTGGATAAAAAGAATAATAAATAAGATGAATAGTCCTTAATAGACATAGCTTTCTTCAGAGAATAGGGTAAATTTTAGTAGTAAAAAAAAATCAGAGAAATTTTGTATATTGAAGCTAAGGAAAATATTCTTTGAAATTACAGTATGTATCATAAATTATGTTCCTTAATCTATATAATTATGTAAAGCAGGTTGTCCCCACCCAGTAATCTGTCTGCTCATATTCCCAAATATACAAATTGTTTTTATGCATTAGTTGTTCCATTGCAAGTAGGAAGGTAGATTTATGTTCTTTCCCTGACTCTGTGCTTCTGCTTAAAATACTGCCCCTCGTAAGTATTGTACTGTTTGTCACATACACCAAAAGCAAAAACCTAGGAAAGGTTACTGGTAGAAATCTCTGATCCCAGAATGTTAATGAGAATAATTGTTGAAAAATGTAACAACCTTTCTTGTTGAGTCTTTTAAGACACCTGTCCTGACATGCATTCTCAATTCCTAAAGCACAAATGAAACCATGAAACTGCTGGGTAGCTGTACTTGAAAATTGAAGAAAAATTCCAAAGGCTCCCAAACTAACAACAGGAAGTACATCTGCAAACAAATCATCTTTTTCTTATTGTATTCAGAGTCATTCCACGGAAACAAAATGGACATAGAAATGCAGGGAATTTAGATTTTTATATTCCTAATGCCCAGAGTGTCCTCCTGTGAAACACCTTCTAAAGCCAGCTGTACAGCAACATTAAGGTAACAGACACTCATTTCAGTGTGTGCGTGTGTATGGCCAAAACCCCAATCTGTTATAAATATATGTACAATAAAACATGGAATTTTATTAGCTGCGGAATGCCTCTCTGGAATACGAAAAAGAAAAAGCTAAAAATATTTGTCAGGATTGTTCTCATAAGCGGGATTGTGCCAGATTCTGAAGTATAAAACAATTATTCTGAATTAAGACTATTCTGACCAATTTGCATTGACACGGTTGTAAGTGCACAAGCTTGCTGGTTAAGGAGACGCTGCCTGTAAATGACTGCAACTCCTAAAGCTCACTGTTGCCCAGCAGACATGAGGTCAGCCTGTGTGTTACTTAGGTCATTGACTAGGCAATAGGAGAGGGATGAATTGGTAAGTGTGCCTGCTGGCAATCAGGAGAAGTGGGAGTGTGAACGCAAGCTGGAAATTTAAACATGTTCCTTTCAATTAAGTCAATTGGTTCCTTTCAATTGAGTTAGAAACACATACAATCTGTTAGAAGATCTCCAGTGAGAGCATAATATCATAAAGGGCAGTAATTTGATCATTTGCGGTCATCTGAACATCCCTAAGTTTATCCCTCAGGCAATTCCATTGACTTCCCTGGAACTACTCCAGGGAGGAATTAAGCCCTGTGCTCAGAGAAATAACAAATGCTTTATACTTAGATTTGCTCAAAATGTGTTGATGTCAAATGCTTTATACTTAGATTTGCTCAAAATGAGCACCTTTAATGCTGAAAACCCAAATTCTAAATTTTTCATTCACATTAAATTGGCAGTTGTTTACTTATCTGATTTTTGCCTAGATATTGGACCAGAATAGGGCTGTCATCAGTAAGCTTTGTTTTTAGTGTCTAATACCACAGTCTTTTTCTGTCTAGAGCTGACAGTGGGGAACCTCCTTCCTTCAATGCTTAAATAGTCCTGTTGCATCCTGGTTTCTGAAAAAGCTGTGTCTGTGCATCTCCTGCCCCTACACAGAGAGGGAATCAACATTCCATTGCAGGTTTTTGCTACATCTCCTCCTTTCCCCATGAAGAACAGATGCACCTGCAGTGCCCTGGGAGGACTGGCTCACCTCTTGGCTTATTGACATTTTTCCTCTTGTCTGCGAGACTTGTCTAGCAATCACCTCTGTGAGGGATTTTGAATCGTGGAAACTTTCATAGAAAGTACATCCCTGAATTTTTTTGTGTAGATGAATAGGACTTGTACATTAAAATACTACATATATATATATATATATATGGTGGTACCTCTCACCTAGAGTTCCAAAATATAGTGTAAATACAACAGAGCAAATGAGCACATGGGAGGCCCATAGCAAGTTATTTGCCAGCAGTCATGTAATGAAGCAGCTGCAGAGCTATGGAGCTGGAGCTACGTTTGGCTGCTGATGCTTCTCATTTACAGGGACAATCTCCTCCTCTGTCTCTAAAACCTGATACTTACTAACAGGATGATCCCAGTGATATTGTACCATTGACCTTAGTTCTCACACATGATTGTTCTCACTTTCTGAGGTGCTTAACAGTCAAATTAGGCTTATTTGCATAAACGATTTATTTCCTACATTCCATTTTCATATTCTTGTTCTTTAATAATTTCTCAAGGTTTTGGAAGAAATTTTTTATCATAGAAAAATTAAGCATTATTAAGAGAAAAATTGTCTTCCAAAGTAAATAGTTACTTATTTGGACTTCCTGTAGTCATTGGGTTATTGAATTTAAAAGAAAGTATTTATTGAGTTAATTTGCACAATATTATTTTATTTAGTTAGTAAAAGGTATAAATTTTGTCTAAAAAAAGAACAAAACTGAATTAAATTACTAGCCTTTACCCATCTCCAGAATTTGTTTATGTCTTTTCCAGGATAATGAAAAGCACAGAAACAGTTCTTACTGGTAAATTTTATAAGTTTGTTATTGACTTAATATATTCCATGTTTGTGAGCATTATAAAGAGAAAGGAATTTAAAAAGTGTTTTTCCTGTTGAAGAAACACAGTACAGTGCTTTACTTTCACAGGGGCATTATTGTATAACTCTAGTCAAGATACATTATTTTATGTCAGAGTTATTGAAGGAACAACATACCATGTAATACAGAATGTTGTGTTTGACTGTGTAAATGCCAATTTTACTCAGCTTATTAAAAATAATTCATAGAATTAAACAACAGTTAAGGTCCCTTTATGATTCCAGGGCAAGGTCAGCAGCCGTATACCAACATGAAGAACACTGACTGCTTATGATTAAACATAAAATCAGGTTTTGAAAAACAAGGTCAATGTACAGCGTGCCTATCAATGCCACTAGCAGTGCAGTAGTTTTGTTTCTGTCCCTTGCATCTCTGTTAACTGAAATGGGAAAGTTGTAGCTCACACAGCAGGAAAGCCAGATTGTACTATAAATGGGAATACGTTTTTCTAAGAAGCTGACCGTAATAGTCAGTCAGGCAGAGTTCCCATGGCACATCAAGGAAAGGGAATCTGTGCCGGCACAACTTGTTCAGTTCAGAATTTGGTTGTTATGTCCAGCTAAACTGTAGAAAGGAAATACATTTTGGAATTGATAAAGGCAATTCTGGTTTTGGTTACTGTATGGCAGGAATGATTCAACCATTGAGATTTGAAAGGCAAGGTAGAAACAGATGCTTATGCAGTCGCAACCTGCTAAGTGTGTGTTAAAGACCTACTTTGTATTCATGAAAACTCTGAATTGTTAAGCAGAGGAGAAGCAAGTACTGCTGAATACGTTAAGATCAACTTCCCAAGCTGATTCTGCTAAGAGATAGAGCGAGCTGTTCATCCATGTTGGAGGTGAAAAACGGAGACCTTAAAGGTACTATTGTGCCTAAAAATAAATTTGTTTGGTTTGTTCCTAAGAGGGAGCCAAGCATACTGCAGTCTTGAACGTGAAGATACAATGAATACAGCAAAGAGATCAGTAAAACTGAGGATTAGTGATACAGTAAAGGTCATTACAGCCTACTTAAACAATTAAAATCTAATGATTTGCAAAATGGAGTCTAAAACTTCTATATACTGTGCACTTTTATAAAGAGCACAACAGCTACTAGGAACCCCTGTGCAGCTATCTGTTGTATTAGGTAACAAAGCTACTGTAAGAGCTACCTGTAAATCAAAGTGATTCATAGTCTTATATTGCAAGGAGAGTTGGCCAGGCAATAGATGAGCAGATGCAAGGCTAAGTAGTACATCTATACTAAGTAGTATATCAGTATTAATATGTTTATGTTATATGGATCTGCAAGGTAGACATCTCAGTAGAAGGGAGTATAAATGTATACTGATCCTCAGGCAGTTAGGCAGCATTTCCCAAAGAGATCCCTCCACATGAGCCAGCTATATGGGCTCTGACAGGGGCAGCTATAAAAAAACCCCATAACCCAGTAGTTGTAAAGTGATAAAGCAACACCATTACTCTGCACAGTTCACTGCTCTTGTCTCCTCTATAGGTTTGACTCTTGGAATTTTACTGTTTTCTCTATAGCACACCAGGCATGGTGCTAAATGGTGTGTTGATATGTCGATAAGCAGCATCATATTCAGCATCTGCTTATCGGGGTGCTGAGCAAGTATTTAATTCTGGTCCCTTTGGCTCTTCTAGTCCCTGATAGACTGAAGGCAGAGCCTTTGCTTTTTTTCTTTCAAATTCTTGAATAAACTAATCTTTTCTTGACACATCAGTGCACGAAATACTTCACAATAGGAGGAAAAATAATTTGCAAGAATGTGTGACAGCTTCTTAGACCCCAATTTCCTACTAATCCTTTTTCTGGGAGTTCTGAGAAGCTCCATATTCCTTAATGATGTTCCTAAATAATAATAATAAAATTTGCTTTTTGTTATCCAAACAATGAACAAATGCCAAAAGCTTCACAAAAAGGACATGAAACAAAAAGGAGCTTAGAGGAAGACTGGAGAAAGATAATTTTCCAATCTTTGATTTATTCTATGCAAGCTGTATAGTTCCTTTGAAATATCATCTGATTGTTTATCACAGAATATTTTTAATGTAAAAAAACCATGCTGTTTTAAACATTTCCTCTTATGTTTCTTCTAATTCATGTAGGTTTTGCAGCCTAATAAGCAAAATATAACCACTTTCAAACTTACTGCTTGAAAAATTCATTCACGCATTCTTTTTTCCTGACAAATATTTTTTAGGTTACTTAAATGAAGTTCATCGAGTCTTAGACATGTGAATAATTACAGAAAGATTTTACAGGGATTACAACTGTGACATAAGGTAAAGCATGTATTGATTAATTCTCTGCTGCAAGATGTTTGGGACTGATCTGGTTGAGTTGTATGTAGTTAAACTTCTTTAATTATCAAGCTATAGGAAATTTTATGGATTGTGAGTAATCTTTTTTCCAAGGCAAAGCCAAGATTGACTTAGAACTATAGTGGTGAAATCACTTCCCTGAGCTAGAAGAAACTGGATTTCCATCCTTGTGCCAATGAATATTTACACAAAGTGGAATAGAATCAACAGGAGTAAACTTAATACTTTCTGTTTTGGGTTATGCTTGTGTGTGTGGTTTAAGACATGTCCATTCCTATAACATTCAAAGGGAGAAGATAAAATGTACAGGGCTGCAGAGGATCTAAGCTTTGACTCTCATACCAAGTGACAAGCACACATATTTCTTTGTTAATCTAAAATTAATGATTTAGAAATTGACATCTCAAGCTTTTAGCTGGATAACTTAGAAGCCCAAATCCCACTTACCTGAAAAGAAAAGTAAGATCCTAGGAGATTAAGTTTCTTGAAAATGGTACTTACATGTGTAAGTCACCTTACATTTGCCTAGTACTCTACCTGTGTGATCATTTACCTTGAAGTAAGTGGGTTGTCTAGGCATAAGACTAGAAAAAGAAATGCAAAGGTGGTGACTTGGAAGCCTTGAGGACTGACCGTATTTAAAGTCTTGTTTTTGTAAATTAAATTCTATATGTCCTGAACTTAGATTTCTTTGAAATTTATTCAGAATTACAAGTCACTGCTGGAGGACATTGAATCTGTTGTGTCATTATTAACTCCCATAAAACACATAAATTGTGAGTGCCTAGGTATTTATTTAGAATAATTTTTTTTGTCATGTTGAGAAAGGCTATAAGAAATGAGACAGAATGCAGGTGCATATACCTAGCAGTTCAACGGGGAATGCTATGGGCTATAAAGGATGACAAAATTAAATGTTGTGATTTTGTATGAAGCTTTACCACCACTTCAAGTGAAGGACATACACTTATTTACCAGTTTAGGAATTCAGCCACAAAGTTAGGAGATGGGTAGTCAAAGTTTAGTAGGCCCTCTGTATGATAAAAATGTTATAAAGTTATTCTCAGCGGTATTTAAGAGTGCTGTTTGTACCTTACCTTTCCCTTTCAAAGCTCAGCAGCTTCACAGCATCTGGATTAGTGGCAATATACACTACTAGGACATTTCCCTACTAGGAAATAAATAAATAAATCATAAGGGAATTTTTCACTCCATATGGTTTGCCAGAGGAAATTGTCTCAGTCAATGGCCCACAGTTTATTTCAGAAGAATCTGACATGTTGTTAGGTCTAAATGCAGTGAAGTATGACAAAGTTGCTTCATTTCATGAAGCATCAAATGGAGCAGTGGAACATTTGTTTTCAAACCATTAACCAGACAATCTTACTAACAATGTGTTATCAGAAAACTGGAGCCTGGTTCTTTTTTCTTCCCCTCACCCCTTTTGTTTTTTGGTATAAAAAACCTTAGTATGCCACAACAAAGGAAAAAGTATTTTTTAAATAGACTGAGAAGTCCTAAGGCTTGTGCTGTTATGTTAGCACAGTGCTTGTGGTCTGTTACAAGCAGTGGTAGCACTGTTCTATTTACTCAGTTATCAGACTACATAGGGTTAGAAGTCACAAAATATTGGCCTTCTTGTTAAAGCTCAGCCCTTTCTGGAGTCAGTGACACAATTCTTACTTGCACGCAGGAGAAGGGGTGGCTTTCTTCCCTTTGTCCTCTCATTCTCAAGAATTTAAAATTCTGAGTAAAGCAAAGAACGAGTGGAGCTGAGAGCAACAAGTATAATAAGCAGTGTGTCAGATAAGTCATTTCTTACGTGGCTCTGAAGAGTTTGTTTTCCTACTTTTTCATTCTGATCTGGGAAAACACATGGCACTTTCTATCACAAAGACTACAATAACAATTATTATTGAGAACAACACGGTTTTGGTGTCCTGTAGGGCAGAATTGCTCAACTGATAGTCAAAGCATCAATATTTGATTTACTTCTTTAACACTGATTTATTATGTGGCTATTTCTATTAGCCATACAATAAATATTTTTATCTTTTCTCATATTCTTAGTATTATCTAATTAGATTGAATGGCAGCAAAGATTGGTTCTTACTGTGTGCCCACATCGTGCACAGTACCGTGGCATGACAAAGAGCCCCCAATAATACAGTAAATAACAAAATAAATATTAATACTTTAAGCTGTCCAAACATCCATGAAAGATGTGAGAAAATTTTAATCAACTTACTTTAGGGCTTTTAAAATTGTAAATTTGTTTGAGGAAAAAAAATCTTGAGTGAGTCTAGTATAGCTGAGAAACTGGTTAGCCTTCTGAAAATGAGAAAGTAGGTCTCACAATGTGAACTATAATCAGCGGCTAATGAATCTTTCAGACTTACCATTTATAATGTGAAGCTTTATTTTATTTTCAGGGATTCCAGTACTTTTAAATCTCATTCTTCTGTTGTTTTCTTTATTGGGGTTTTACTTTACTTGTGATTGGATGTTTTCCTTGTATTTTGGATTTGCTTATGACTTAATTATGACTCAGCAGTGAAGAAAAAAATCTGTTGATCAATTTTAGAACATTGCACGTGGGAGGTTCTCATCTGGTCTAGGTAGTCACAACTACACCGAAGTGTACGTATCTAAGATAATTTATTCTGAGACCTGCCTCCCTGTGTTTCAGAGGTAATATTTTCCTTTGTATTAAGGGGTAGATTTGCTGAGGGGTGGGTTTCACAGGGGCCAGCCCCCCTCTCCATTTTTCCAAGGTGTAGTACCTCTGTTGCCAATCACACAATACAGCTGCATAGCTCTGCACAATCTCCTTTCTGTGCCTTCAGACCTCTCATTCACACTGTGCCTGCATCTGTCTGATATATTGAAAGCACTGAAAAGCTTAGGATATTATTAATAGCTTTTTGCTGAGTGATGGTTTTGAAAATTGTCTTGGTGTATCTGTATTCTGACTACGGACAACTCAATCAAAGAACAGTCTCTGAGTTCTTTGGGGAGAACTGTCACTGTCAAGTTCAGCACTGGTGGTAAGGTCACCAAGGAGATGGTCTTAAATGACAGTGTCATGAACTTGCCAACTGATTCTTGCCAGCTTGCTGGGGTTCTGGCCAAACCCTTCAGCATGACGGACAGGACAAGTGCAAATGAAGCCTTTGCCCTGTTGCAGCTAGAGAATGGCTGATGATGAATAGAAATGAGTCCCAATACAACATATTACATTGTATTTTATAAATACAGCTGAGCTGTCTCCAACTTGTGTGCCTGAATGACTTTCCTTTAAATAGGTGTTCTTAACAGACATCCATGCTGATGAATGTTTATTTTTTTTTGCCCATAGGCTCCTATTCACCAAATATGAAGATTCTGTGTTTGCTTTGATGTTGTTTGGTTTTGTTGTGGTTTGTAGTGGGCTTTTTTCCATATATGTCACCTCATTATTTGTGGCAACTTCAGCTTTTGTGCATTTAGTTCTACTGGATTATCTGTTTTCCGAGTACATAATTGTAACATTTATTCCTGTATATATTTTGCATATAGAAAAAAATCTGGTCTACAGAGCCCATTTCAGGATATACTTACTCAGGCCAAACAGTTCTAAATTTGAATAACAAAATTTTAAAAGAAATCCTCTTCTCTGTTGTTGGAGTAGTTCAGGTAAATAAACTCAGAAGAATAGAGCTCTGCTGTAGGATAGCATTTAAGAGTTTGTAAAGAAACGGTCGTAATTTTATAGTACAACCTAAACCCCATTTAATTGCAGTAATTCATTGGGAAAAATTATGGACAGTCATACTCAGGAGGCTTATTTATAGAGAACCTGATCTACTACAATACTGAGACTAAAGATATCCTTGCTCTTAATCTGGGCGTGTGATCTTCATTAAGAGTTGTGTGTGCATGAACCAAGAATGCCTGTATCCCTAAGTGCTTAATTGCTGTATTCAAAATTCTTCTTCTTCTTCTTACAAAGAATTGTTCAGGATTATACATAGTTTGACTTTGGCACGCAATATTGGATATTACTTGTCTGTTATTTAGAAAAGGAAAGTTACAATAAGTCATTGAATAAATAACAGACTATCATTATATATATATATTTAGGATCCTTGTTAGGTTCCTTCCTTGCAATATTCTCTAAACGTCCACCAAACACTGTATGCTGTGGAAGAATCAGTTTATCCATGGATTTTCTATTTTTTCTGGGGATTAGTTTTAAGGATTTCTTATTATTTTTCAATACTGGAAAGCCAGAAAATAATTCAGGTCAGAAAGGACATTAGGAGGTCTCTTGTCTAAGACCTTGCTCAAAGCAGGGTCAGCTACAGGCTCAGACTGGGTTTCCTAGGGCTTTATCCAGACAGATTTGGAAAAATTCCAAAGAAGGAGACTGCAACAGTATACACAGCAATGTCCATGTGTCAGTAATTTCAGGGTAATAAATACGTGCTCTGACAGCTACAGACTCCCCAGATTAACTGCACCTTTGGAGCCCCACCCTGAAGGGTTCTTGCCTGCTCTGAGGCAGCTCTGTTGGAAAGTGGTCAGAATTCAGATCAGGCAGTATCTCCTAGGTGCTGCAGGTTGTCTGAGCAGTGTGAAATACTGGCTGCTTAGCTGGATCCTATCAGCTATCGGTCAAAGATGTGGTTGTACTGAAATGGGAGAAATTAGACATCTTTGTTCCCTTTAAAGATCAGGTTAATTAGCATGTGGTTAGGTTTTTAAGTCAAGAAGTACATGCAATTTAGCAAAGCGCCAAGTGATTGAATTGATTGGATTTGGCACTTAAACTGCCGAGACGAAGAGATGACTTATGTACCTGATGAGGGTGTATTACACTTGACAAGCAAATGTCAGTACTATCATAACTACCAAACCGATCCTTATGCAAATTGTATTTATAAAATGTATTTACATTAATGTTAATAACAGTAAAAAATGAGGATAGTGATGAATGCAAGCTCCATCTGTAACTGTAAAACAGTAGCTGTATAGATTGGCATTAGTTCAGCTGTCTTCAGAAACTGTAATCCTTTCATTAAGGATGCCAGAAACAGCCTCAGGAGAAATATTTACATTTTTATTTCAGAGCAAGATAGCCTTACATTGAAGATGCTTTTGTTTCTGCTGAAGTGTGAGGAGCAGCAGAAGTTATTTAAATTTGCTCATTTCTAGAAATGAAATACCTGATTATATTGGAGATGTTTTAAGCTCTTATTAGGGTAAGTTCCAAAAATAAACATTTCAGTACTGAGTTCTGCGAATCTTAGTCTATGTATCTTCATCCTTTTACTGCTTAACCTGATAGAGATTTAGGTCAAACATTTGTATCATTTGCAGTAATGGAGTTCATGACTGTTTGTTTTATAGGAAACTAGCAAAACCCTCATATAGCATCCAGAAAGTTAAACAGTTAGAAATAATAAAAAATGAAAATTGCCTCCTGTGTGCTGTGTTGGAAAGATGCAGAGCAATGGTGTAACGTTCTGACTGGATTATGAATAGCAGACATTACAGTGCATTATCAGACTGGTCTTTGAAGCAACTATGGATTTTTCAAACGCTGTTTATTTTACTTTTTGATAAGCCAAGGTTTAGCTCTCACTTTTACATAAAGGAAGCTGCAGTTCACTTGAAAGTAAATAAAAATATGAAATATGGTTTTTATGAAGGGAAGAAAGAAGGAATGTAATCGCCAGTACCTAAAACATATACTCTGTGTTTCTCAGCAGAAGTGTTCCTGAATAGAATGGCCAGACATTTTTAATGTCTTCTAACAGGATATGACAAATGTGTCATGAATAATTAGATATTACTAACTACTGAACAGTGCTTAATTCACTTACCTGCTGGTACATTTGCCCTTTCTATCTGACAGCTCAGGTTGAATAAATGCTGTCTCTTGCTCTGAACCACCAGCTGCACAGGGCAGAAAGGTCAGTCTTTCACATCATAGAGTGAAAGCTCTTTACACTGAATAGTAATGCAGCTCCCGAGTCTCTACTGTTTGAAACAAACTACCTGGATGGTCAGTGGTGTGAAATGGTGCTGGACTTTGCTCTCTGATTAGATGGTGTGCTAACCTCACGGGTTTTAATGCAGTTGGGACATGAATTAACTTCAATGAACTAAGAAAAGAGTTTCTCAAGATATCTATCCATAGCCATAACTATATGTCAGGCAACTTATTACACATTAAACAATGCAATGGCCAGGTCCTCTGCTGTTGAAAACTCAATTTCATGGAAGTAAACAAATCTCTGCTATTTTCTGCTACCTATAGACTTAGTTGACTGCGTTGTTTGGGAGAGTATGCTGAACTTCAAATCTTTACATCTACTAAAGCCTACCAACTCCTTTAAAAATATAGATGGGACTTCCGTGGATGTGTGTGTGTTTTTGAAGATTTTGCTGCAGTTGTTTTAAATTTGTAAGGTCAGATTGCAATATTATTCTGTCTTAGAATATTCTTCACACATATCTCTAAGGCTACACTAGCCAATAAAATCAAGTTTACAGCTGGAATAGAATTGATTACCTTAGCATCCTTTGCCAATGTTGTCAACAATTTACATTTTAGGCAGAAAATAAGGTCACATTAAGGGCCAAGACCCTGCTCGAAATGCCATTGAAATCAATGGAAACTTTCACACTGACTGCAGAATACTTAAAGGTCAGGCTCTAAAGTCCAAATTCTCATGCTGGAAAGCTGCCCAGCGCTCAGGGTTGGCCACTGAACAAATCAGCACAGAATGAATCACACATCCTGTAACAGGCAATAGTACTTTAACTGTAAGGCTTAGAAGGAGGCAATATTTTGCTGTAAACAGTGGAAAAAAGGGCAGAGGAAGTTTTTTATTAAAAAAAAAAATAATGCCAATTTAAAAAAAAAAACTACTTAATTCTTACTGTGGTGTTTGGATTCACTGTGCTTAAGACAAAAATAAGTTAGCAGCACTTTTATTTATTTCTCCTTTTTCCATAAAACAATATAGTTTTTTTCTTTTAACATAAAATTTTAAGCATACAAAGAAATATATTTTAATTTATTTGAAAAAGATGCATAGAAGCATTACCAGAATGAGCAAACAGCAGTTGAGTAAGAAAAGGAACAATTAAATTTGTCAATGATCCAGTGTGATTGCTGTGCTTAAAGGGAAAACTGGAAAAGACAAACATTTTAGGTGGAAAAAATAAAAATAGTATAGATGATTTAGACTGAGGAAAGTCTCAATGTGTGGCTCAAACCATGCTGAATTCCATGAATGAAAATGAAGGCTGCTAAATAGGAGGAAAAGTAAGTGAATGAGATGGCAAGGTCTTCTACATGATCAAGACAGAAGTTTTGTGATGTCTTGTCGCATCTTTCACATATGTGAGAAATCAATTCGCAATCATTCCTAAAGTTAAACTTTATTTAAAGTGCAGTGAAGTGGATGCAGTGTTAGAAAGGTCATTTTTTCTTTTGTGAAGCTGCCTGTTAAACTTTGCTTTACTCAGCATGTAGTACCTGGTCTCTGTCACTGCTTAGCAAAAATAATCTGTATGTGCTTGAAAGATGCATTTTGATGATGAGATGGGATGTGAGCTTTTGTAACTGAACTGAGAAAGCGAATTAAAGAAGCATTGAAATGTGCTTCTGTGCTTTTGCTGTTGAAATGCCATGTAGCAGTTTCTCTTTGGGGAAGCAAGTATGAAATAAAACACAGAGTCTTTGCAGAGATACATTGCTGTTTTGTCATGGGAAGACATGACTATGGGGGAGGAATGAGCATTTGTTCATTCTCATCAAGATAAATATTAACCAAACAAATAAGAAGTTTTCTAACTGATATGAGTGCACACAGCCTGCATATATATTTGTTATGCAGTACAACTCAGGTTGTGTTGGTCTTGATCCATAAAAGAGAAATCCTGATAGAGAAATCCCTATCTATTTGGTGATTGGCTGTCTTAAGAGTATTTAAAAATTGGAAAAAAATATGCCTTTTATTTGTTTTTATTTTTTTTTTCTTGAGTCTATGGTAGTCATCTCTCCAAAGGATTATGTAGTACTTTTTTTTTTGTTTTCTTGTTTGCTCTTAAGTGAGAAATAGGGAGATACTGTATTTCTATTATAAGTGCATGAAGTTCATAGGTCAACTGTAAAAGCTGTTTAATATATTTTAATGTAAAAACTCACTGCAAAATTTTTATAGTTTACTGTATCTCACAGGGTACCTTGATTAAGATGGTCTTAAAATTGCCTGTTGTGAGTTTGTATATGCATATGACAACTTACAGATAATAAAGCAATTTACTTATTTCACTTATTGTAAATTGTGTGCTGTGACTAAGCATAATTAAAACAGAGGAAACAAGGAGTTTCTTTCAACATCACTCACATCCCTATTGCATTGGTAAACTCTTCAAGTCTGGAATTATACATACCATGTTGGTTCAGGCCTGTGCTTTTCACTGATAAATGCTATTTTTACAGTTGAATAAATCATTATTTTATTTCTTTAAATATTCACAGACTTTGATCCAAACCTTGATTGCTCAAAATTTCCATTGTCATTATTATCTGGAACACAGTTTTTACCATACAGTTTAACCACATTTGACTCTTAAAAAATGTGAAGTCTGTCCATTGACCATGACATTGGGTAGTTGTTGTGCATTTGCTGCTTCTGTTGGATATGGTACCAGATGGGCTAATGTGTGAGGGATCGTTTCTTCTAGATGCTTCCTAATGATATTGTCTGTATAGGCTATTAGTAGGGGTGCTTCAGCTGAAGCTTAAGATCTATTGCTTGTGCTACTTACAGAACTTATAACTGGAAAGATCTCTTGTTTCTTTCCAAACAGCAGCTGTTCTTTTCTGTTCAGGTACGTGTCTGCTAGTCAACATGCTGTGCTAGTTTTCATATCCCTGAAGCTTTTGTAGGGTTTAATTATCATTAGGATTTCTGGAATCTTCTCTGTCTCCTACAAGAAGGTAACAACTATAATATTTTTCTTTTCACTGTGTAAATGTAGTATTACTTTTTTGATAGTGTGAAATGATGAAAAGACTTTCAGATAGTCTGTGTATTCATTCTCATTAATTATTTAAACATATTTGTGTGTTATTTTACCAGGCAAATACTAGTTTCTTACCATATATATTATTATATTTTTTAAAATTTTCTGACACCTATTGTAGTATCATTAAAAGTTTTCAGCAACATTAAAGGAACTCATGCCTGTAGCTAAATGGAAAAGTAATATGGTCATTTCTTTGCATTCACAATAAGTTTTCAATGCTGTTCACCCCAAGGGTCTTAGTATTGAGTGAAATGCACTCCTTAATCAAACATGAAACCTCATTATAATTGTAAATTTGCCATAAAAAAAAAAGCCTTAAGAGTCCTTGCAATATAACTATAATATGCTCCAAGTTGAACAGTTATAGCTCAGTGTTTAGATTAATATGGAGTGGAAAGACTTTATCCATACCTGCAGTATACAGAACCTCAATCTTGGCAATTGCAATGTGAATATTGCTGTGGATTTGTCTTACGAGGTTTGAAGCCAACCATTTTCTTTGCTTACATATACATTACACGGTATGTGCACAGACAGTCAGGCACATGAACTTTAATAAGGTGGTTGTCTCCTAAATGTGTTGGATAAAATATATGTTTTATATATTTTCTAATATCTATATATTTTATATAATGTTGCCGAAGATTGAGAAGTTTGGCTAGTCAAGTGACCAAGTCACTTAAGTTTCTTATCACAGAGAAACAATATCTTCTATAAAATGGTCTGTGGAAACTTAAGGAGTGTGGAATTTGGATGGGAGGAGTTTTAAGGAAAGATGGCTGGCTGATCATTAAGAAAACATCTGTTATCTTCTGTGTTTCAGAGCGGTACAAGGTGATTCCTTAACCACTCTGGCACTGTTGCGTGTACAGAATATATTTTTTTAAAAAATAAATAAAGATTTGTTAGTAATTGTTGCATTTTGTTAGGAAAATTTATGTTACCAATACCTTATTGTCTGAGAACAACCTAGATCAAAAATACCACCCTCACAGCGTGGGAATTGCAGTTGAAGGCAGGCTTCAGAACAGACAATTTTGTCCCCATTTTGTTCAGCATAGTCGTTAACCTGTGTGCAAAGGGAGCATGATCTATTTGCAAAGCAGCAACAAGAAAGGATGATAGCAGTGCCCAACTGATCCATTTTTCATACATCAAAAATACATGGTTTCATGATGAAGACAGGGCCTGGATGAAGCAAGGAGGTTTCATCAGCAGTCAGGTTTCTATGCCAGGTTAAAACATTAGTAATAAATAGCTTGAAATCAGAGACACCCCAATGTTCACCAAATTCATGTTCCTCATCTGTTTCCATCTATTCTAAGGAACACAGAGGTTATGACTGGACAGCTATTTAGGTGTTGGTAGCTATATACAGTTTTGCCAATGCCTTAAACACAAGCATGCATTACCTATAGGTATGAAAAAACAATAAGCCTGGAATCCAATACTAAAACTTTATTGATGGCTTTACCCATTGTTGTCTCCACAGCTACCCAAAACAACTATCAACTATGTTCTCCATACATATTTATTTTGAGGAAAGCCAAAGCTTACAGGAACTGTTCTGGTTTATGTTCTTCATCCATCTCAGATTTTATTTTTAGAGTAAACAGCCTCCAATTGAATAGAAGGACCAGTATCCCTTGAGAAAGAGAGCAGAGAACCATTTATACTGTTCATACTTCTCCTCTGTACTCTGCTTGCTCTGTAGTTCCTGTGTTTACCATAATCCAACAAAAGCCTTCATTGCAGAAGCACAGAGGTCCCACTGTCAATTATTATGTGATTTATATTGATTTATGCCAACTGAAATTTTGGACTAATATTTAAAATGTACAAAATATGTGTATCAAGATAATGGAGCAGATTGTAGCTGGTCCGTGAAGGTGTATATATAGCACAACGAATATTCCTCAAAGAAACTTTCAAATCTCTCTTGCTGAGGACCAACAACAGTGAAAACTAAAATCCCTTAAATTCAGAAAGCTCTAATCTCTCACTGATCTTGAGGCACAGTGGGATAAACACTTTCATTGAGTGTTCTGAATACCGGTAAAATAGTTGGAAAAAGGAAAGCTTCATTACTTTACAATAAGGCACACAGTAAACAGTGCCCTAAAGCCCAAGCTAGAGGCAAAGAATAGACTATGGAGTAAAAATATATTTTAATTTTGTAGAAATACCTTTGCTTCACAGAATCCCTGATCACATGTGCTATGCCTGCAGATCTACAGCCAGTATGGATCTACGTGCCCTACAAGATCTCTAGCACAAGGTTAGTGTGGCTGCTGAAGACTGAACTCTAAAATCAGTCACTTTTGTGGCAACATAATTAAGTTTATATGAAGCACTTAAAAAGAGAAGTCCAGACTCCATGTTTGCATTAATAATAGTCCAGTTCTACCACTTAGGAGCTCTATTTTCACATTGTTGTTATGCTTTCAGTCTATTATTATTACAGGACAAATTGATCCAGTTTACAATCCACAGATAAACACATGTAAAGAATAGAATGGATTGAAGCACATCAGATAGAACTAGATTTTAAAGACAAAATTTGGCCGTGTTAAATGTACTTCAATGTGTATGTGTTGTGTTTTTATCTCATAGCACATTGTGGTATATGTCATTTCATGTAAACAATAAAAATAGAATATTCCCCCATTGTAGCATTAAGGTCTGAGGAATTATCTGTAGGTTTGACAGCTTTTCAAAACTTAAGACAGTATAATTCAAATTTTAATTGCTTTGCAATGAAGTAGTTGTTTTGAAATCTCCCTTCTTAATAAATCTGTAGCACAGCTCTCAGAGGCTTAAGGAAAAGTACTTCATGGCCTTTTCTTTATCCCCTGAATCTTCATGCATAGATGTACATCTGCATCAATTGTCTCATCTCCAGACTAATTATCTCATTTACATATTTCATGCTTTCTGCTTAGAATGCTCCATGGGATAACCAAGATTTAAATCATGTGCTGTCAGACACAACCAGTTAAGGGGGAGAATGCATTATTTTATTGATTATTATGAGTTGCATGGTACATTTAGTATTAACAGAATAATATATTATGTAGTGCTCATATTGTTAAAGAATTATTGCGAGAAGAAGCTACCAGTAATTTAAAAATGCTAAAATTAAGGTTTCTGTGCAATCTTCCCTGGTCACCTCTTCCACCCACCAGTATTACGGCCCCTGCATTTTGAAAGCTTTGAGTTAATGAACTCTTTTTTTTTTTCCCCATCTTGTTTAAGTTAACAGAAAGACGCTCACTCTCATACCAGGCTTGCAGGTGTTATGCCATAGAACTAAAGAATTGCTCACAACAGAATGGCATATAACAGATGAAATAGTGACCTAGCCGACAAGTGAAAATACAGCAAGTTCTCAGAGCTGTAGGTCAGTCACACCCAATCCAAGATACAACTTTGGCTCCTTTCATGGTCTGATGCTTAAGATGATAGTATAGTCGCAATTTGCCTCAACATATAAATTTCAGTGTGTATTTGGGACCCTTGATAACACCTAAGTGTCAAGTAAAAGTCTCCCCTTAAAAAGTAGTTTCCAGGCAAGCGGGCACGTTACTATTGTAACCACTAAGATTTGGTGTCTTGGCACCTGAAGTGCAGGTAGGCTGCTATCTCTCAGAGGTTCCTGCAGGGAGTCATATACTCAAGGTAAGAACTTTTGTAGTCTGCTCAGTGCAGGCTGTGTGATAGTTTAACTGAGCTGGCAGCCAAACAAGACACAGCCACTTGCAGCCTCCCCTCCGCCCCCACCCAGGGAATTGGGGAGAGAAATGGAGGGGTAAAGGTGAGGAGACTTGTAGGTTGAGATAAGAACAATTTAATAATTACAGTAACAAAATAAAATTAAAATAATAAGAATAATAAGAGTAATAATGATAACAACTATATATGAGTGATGCAGAGTAAACTGTTCATCACCCACTGACAACGATCCCAGAGGAGTGAAAAGGAACCCCGAAATCAAAATCACAATCCCAGAAAAGTGAGCCCGAGTGATTCCCAAGGGAATCCTCCTCTTTTCCAGTCAGCCTCATTTAATATACTAAACATGATGTAATATGATATGGAATATTTTACTGGCATATCCAACTGTCAGTTCTGGGGTTTACTAACTATTACACTTTTATTCTCCACTCCGACCTTCCAGTCCTCTCTTCCTTCAAACTGCCCAAGCACAGTGTCCTTGTAGTTATCAACATTGTTCTCATAACAGTCCTCACTGAAACCAAAACACAGTACTTCCTAGCTACTGAGAAGAAAATTAACCCTATCCTAGCAAAACCCAGGACAGACTGTTATACATTCTGCTTTACAGGCTTCTGTTGAGTGAGTTTTCACGTGCAGAGTGCAGAAATGTCAAGGTTCACTGACTAATCGCTGCTAGCCCACTTCCCTTGTGTAGCAAGATTAATCTGCTATAGGATGAACCAAATAAGCACCCTTGACAGGTAAGATGTGTGTCCTTTCAGTGGCTGAAACAAATGGTTATCCCAGTTAGTATTGACCTTTCAGTTCTACTTAAAGGCAGCTTAGTATTGTTCCTTCATTTGTGGATAGATATTGCTACTCTTCCTGTGCTAACTACTGCTAAAGAATAGCAGAATATGGCCTGTAATAAAGTGTAGACCTCCACAGAGATGGCAGGTGATCTTTTGTGTTCCTTTTCTTCCCTTAACTGCATTGTCAATCATTTTGTGTTTGATCTTTCTTTATACTTCACCACTGATTCATGATAAATAGTTTGATGATAAGTGAGCAGAGAAATTTCCAAAGAGCACTTGTCTACAGAAATCATGTTTGTTCTTGATTGTTGTTCTTGAAAAGAAAACCCCATCTGAGCAGTTTCTAATAAAGAACTGGGGTTCACAGAAAAAGCTGAGATCTGTATGTACAGCTATGAAATCAGTAGGCAGTCCCTGCAGCCACTTGCACGTAAGAGGTCAACTATTCTAATGCATATTTGTCTGAATCTCTGGAAAAAGAATTCTTCCTAAAACAGCATCACTTTGAATAATAGAAGTAATGAAAAACAAACAAACAAACACACATTTCCCCCCACCCCCACCAAAGCAAAGCAGAAAAACATTTTGCAACATCTAGCTCATCAGAATTTTGAGAACTATTTTCCTTTAGTCTTGTCAGCACTGTGTAATGCTTTATACTGCCCATGGTAACAAAGAGGGCACTCAACTGCTCTTCGGTGCACTTTTAGACTCCAGGTGCGTGGGGTTTAGGTATTTCATAGTGCTCATTTATGGTGCCTTCACATATAGTGGCTTTTTCACAGTTTTTTTTTTTTTTAAAAAAAAGTGGAAACAAACATTAAATATTTCACAGCCATAAAATTAGAATCAACAAGTTAGTAAAATCACAAAATTATGTTTAATAGCTCAGCTATTGAAATCAGTATGTTCATTCCCTTCCACATACAGAAGAGCTTATACTATGCTCCTCCTCAGCCAACTGAAACTATAAATACATTAAACACAGCTAATTATAACCAAGGGTGTCTTTTCTTTTAACTTAAACAGGGCCTTAATAGCTACAATATGCATCATTTCTAGTATTCACTCTATTTCTGTAATTCTATTCAGCAGCTCTGTTTTATCCATCTACATTTTAACCTCACAGTTGCCTTATTCAGACTTATGTGCTCAGCAGTTTCTGTCAAGAAAGAAATAAGAATTGCTAGACCCTAATGGCTTTAACTTTAAATGTCCTGTTTCATTACAGTTTCCTAGACATTTACACTCTTCCATATTTTTTTTGGCAGCTTTAAGGAAAAGGAATTCATCTAGTAGTGACACTGAAATGGTATCTATTTTTAGACTGAATTTTGTGAATTCTAGTATTTGAAGCTATGAAAAGCTCTCTGTCCTGATAAATTCCCCTCTCTAAATTTTAGTTGTTATTTTTCAGTTACAAAAATAAATCTGCTTTCCATCATGTCTTTTACCCTTAAGGGAATATATGCCTAATAGACAAAGAATTTTGGATATTTTTGTATTCAAATCTTGTACACAAATAGAAATACTTTTTAAAATTATCTGACATTTCTTTGTACACTTAGTGAAACATGCTGTTTTCCTCTGTAGTCCTAGGGCATACCAGAAATTACATTCTGAAAATGAAGGCTTCTAAACAGCAAAGTAATATATTTTCTGCTTTTTTTTTCTTCAATCAGGGGGTCAAATCCCCAGATCCTTAATCAATTCATTGATTATATTCAGGTACAGCTTCCACTTAAATGGCTGGAACCGAAGTCTAGATAAGGATATTAAGATTTTGCCTGACACTATCTGAAGGAAGCAATCTAAATCCATATTGCTTCTGAAAGGGCAAATTCAATATTAGTTACTACTAGTTTAGTTCTAGCTTCTTAGAAGTCAATAGTAAATCCTGTATTGATTTTAATGGGAATAATTAGGTCAGTTCTGAAATTCCGAGAATCTAGAGTGACTAGCCTCTGTAATGCACTTTATATCTTCCAAAATAAGCACAAAATGCAAAGTCCTCCAAACACAGTGATTCCTGAGGCTGGATACAGCTAGCTCTTGTTAAAGTTCAGTAATCCACAACTTTGTGATTGGTACAAACTTGTGAGTTCCCTGAAGTGAATGTAGAAAATACGGTTTTAGATCAGTTCCTGAGCAGCTATGCTCTGCTAGTTTGGAAGGAAATTATAATCATTGCTATTTTAAAAGTGCATATTCTTATCATTCTGAGCAATTGAGTGAAATTACATTTCTTGTAAGAAGAGCTTTCTAAAATAGGTGCTGTGATACCACAGTAATGAGCTTAGTAAAAATGCTTAGACTGAATGTGATCTTGCAAAAGCAAAATGTCGTATAAGGCTGATTTATAAAACTGGCTCGTTAATGGAAATTATTTGTAGCTTGTCAAATAATTAAGTTGCTCAAATCAGTTCTTTGTAATTGAACTTCAGAGAAATTAACTTAGTCTGTTGTAGTAGTGAATTTAGTAGATTGTATGTTTTGTGTATTTTCTCAAAATTAAAATTAAGTAAATACATGGCTAAGTCTTTTGACAGATTTTGCTTTTTTAACTATCTAAAAAAAATAGAGAAGTTAAACTTCTCTCAATTGCATGACACTTAAAATTAGTTTAAAGCTTAATTGAGCTTGAGAAAACCAGAAGTCATCAGAAACAAATTTTGTAGTATG
This sequence comes from Caprimulgus europaeus, assembly GCA_907165065.1. Next base: position 25,503,879 of record OU015534.1, on the reverse strand, counting down.
GTGTGTATTGTCATGTTCATTTTGAAAATGAAATGCCTCTGCCTGATAATGATTTCCTGCTATTTGCTCAGTTTGTTTAAATTGTATTTACTCTGTTTTCCTAGTCTTAAATGAGTCCACATATTAATTTTGCACCCGACTGTCCTGGTTTTTAGCTGAAACAGAGCTGGGTTTCATTTTCAGTAGTTAGAATAGTGCTGCGTTTTGCTATCAGCCTGGGACTTGTTATGAGAGACACTGATAACATCCCAGTGTTTGCATTTTTGTCACTGGAAGTGAAGGACTTCATGTTCTGTTAGTCTGCAAGTGCAAGATCTAAAGGGCTGAGGAATATATAATTAATCAGCTAAATTGGCATTTAGCTATGCCAATATGATATTCTATAACATATCATGTCATGCCCAGTGTATTAGTGAGGGGCTCTTCCTCTTTTGGCTCTCTCTGGCTTTCTGTCCAGCTCTCACTCTTCTGGGATTGCGGTTTCAGTTCAGGATTGTCGCTGCTCTGGGATCATTACCTGGGAATGGGCTGGGCTTGGTCGGCGGGTGGTGAGCAGTTGCACTGGGTATCACTCATTTGCATATTTTGTTACTGTTAACATTATCACTACTATTTTAATATTAATATTATTTTAAGTTTTCTTTTATTTCTATTATTAAACTGTTCTTATCTCAGCCTACGAGTCTCCTTATTCCCTGGGTGTGGGGGGCAGTGGGTGAATGGCTGTGTTGGCTGCTAGCCAAAGGCTAGCCCAGTGAAACTCACACTGACATATAGAACTTTTATAATAGAAGGAAAGCCCAGTTTTATCACTGTCCTGCAAGACAATCTTCAGTAAATTTCATTATGACCGTACAGCAAAAAAAAAGGCTAGTCATGGGCCTGTGCACAATAAAGATTTGCCTGTGTAATACAGAGATGATTTTTAAAAAGCACTTAGGATTGTAATACTTGCTAAGGACATAACTTGCTATTAATTCATAAATATACCTTTGCCAATTATATCTGTTTATCAAACATGCACAAAATTTTGCTTCTAGACATGTGTATGAGCATCTTCACTTCTCTATGACACCTACGAAAACTGTGTGTGTGAGATCCGTACTGTCCCTCTGGTTCCTGTAATGAGTTTGCCTCCCTTATTATGACTGCTGCAGAGCCAAAGTATGGCAAAGAAATTTCAGACGTGCTGTAAAAAGCACATCACAGTGTCTGGATTAAGGAGCTTTATGCAGCACATACAGTTGTACTGCAGTACAGCATCTTTTAACTAAAAGTAATCTGGCAGTAGAAGGGCAGGGATTGAGAAATTTGACATTTTTTCCCAGTGTAAGATGTCACTACCCTATAAAAGATATTGTTTTATCAGTAACGTGGTCCCTTACTACTGATGTTTTTTGGTAGCATTAATAAGAATAATATGTTATCAGATATAATGCTTATTATTACATGATTTATTATGTGTTATCGAGCTTCACTTATAAAATCTAATCTTGTTTAAATATGACTATATCTAGACTGCTATTGATACCACTAGAAAGAGAGAAAAAAACCAACCAAACAAACAAAAAACACCCCCACCCCACCCCAAACCACCTCTAAGTAAATAATTCATGTCCAATAAGAGAAGACAAAAGGTAATTGAAATTATGTTTAGTTGTCCAGGTGATGAAATGGAACAAGTTCCTCTTCAGTGCCATCATCAGGAGGAACCACAGGCCTTTAACCATTTAACCAAGAACCATGGCCTTTAACCAGCCATCCTGCACACACTCTGAGCTCCTCCACAGAGCCTCTAAGGGTCTAGCAGGTATCATCCACCACAATGTTCTATCCCTAATTGCATCATGGGTGACATTTGTGGTCTGGGAGCTTTGAAAAAAACCTTTATTTTATATCTCTATAAGTTTAAATCCCACTAGGAAGATCAATAGTAGTGTTTTTGCAACTGTCAGTTCGAATCTTCTGTTTAGTGTTGACTACCGTGACATAGGGTTCAGTTTTGGAGAATTTTTTAATAGTGGTTGATGTTCTACTCAATAGATATGATTTGCTTGCTCTCCCAATTACAACATCATCAAGTTGTTGTATGCAAAGTTGTTAAACTTTGTAAGCATGTGATAATAGCAGTAGCCTCATATTTTGTAGCAATATTTTTCTAATTGTAATCTTGCCTAAGTGTCCATGAAAGATGTAAAGATGTGAGTGTTTCTGCAGGTAAATAAAATATGCATAAATAATAACTATGAGGAATAGAGGGGTGATAATTTAACTGCTCTTTCTTTAATAACCTGCAGTACAGAAGCAAAAATATTTTTATTCCTGGGTACAGTTGCTTAGTCAAATTATGGGTTTTTTCTACGTTGTAAGACAAGACAGAGTTGTGTGGTGCTTATTCCCAAGTGGTGAATGCAAGAGCCTCTTGAGAGAGACAGCAAGAAGCAAGGAGATGAGGGCGGGGGTCAGGAGTTTAGCGTCCTCAGACAATATTAAAAAAGCAAATAGGAAATCTTTGATAAAACAAAAAATTCACTGCTGCTTTGAGACTGTCATTGTGAAGTACAGACTATAGAATTATAGAATAGTGGAAAATGCACATCTAGATTTATAGTCTTCAAAGAAAAATATTTCAAAAACTATCATAATCATTTTAGATCAGCTGAAAACTTGCATGTACATAAATAAATAGCATTACTGAACTTTATATTGATGGCTTTTTTTTCCCCCCTGGAGGTTTACTATTCCCCCCTGTATATATGATTAAACATGCAATCAATTATATTTTGCCAAGTCAGTGTATGTTTTATGAGCATTCTTACAGGCAATTTAGGAAATAGGTAACATTTCTTGTTCACTTCATTGCGGAAAAAAATGGACTAAATCACTAAGCTTAAGATGGTAAGCACCAAGTTAGGAAGAAATAAGATTCTTAAAGAGATAGTGAATGAACTAGCATGGTAGTAACAACAACAACATTTTGGGTAACAGTGGTGCTTTCCCAGGGGCTGTAGTACCTGTTTAGGTCGCAGAGTGACTGCAGTAGTGTGTTGGAACCCAGTGCTGTTGCTGCTTACCCGCTGTAGCTCAGCCCATTCTGCCTCTGAATGACTTGTGTGCAAGAGTCTGACACTTTCTAGTTCAACAGGGAACTGTGGTTTGCAACAAAATTAAGAGGACTAAAAAGTTTTGGGGAAAAAATGTTTGTCAAACAAAAGCAAAGGATTGCTTTTAATAGCAATAAATAATGATAAGATACATAAACAATAAAATGTAGTTCAGCATCATTTTTGTTTTGAGCAGGACACTAGTGGCCATCTCGGATGGACAACCTGACCAGTTTGTGTCACCAGTGCAGATGATGCTACCTGTTTCCTATACTATATTCAACAAGGGAAAAATGCCTTTTAGAAATAAATGCTGCTATTCTGAATTCTGCAAACTGTCAGCCCCTGCTAGCTATCTCTAAGTAATTATCACAGTCCCACAGAGAACACACGGAATTTGTGGTGCAGAGAAAATTGGGAGATAAGATGATGATGGGCACTTGATTCGACAGACTGACCTGTACAGAGTTTCTAAGAGAAGGGTCAAACAGCTGTTTCTTTATAGATTGTCATATTACATCGAGTGCTGTAGCAATAACTTTTACATTTTTATCAGTTACTTTTCATAGCTCTGCTTACAGAAAATGCCAGAAAAACAAAACCCAAGTGTTTCTCACTGGCTAGACATTCATTGTAAATCCTTATTGCACAGTGAGACGTTGTAATAATAATTATTCACCATGAGATTTTTTTTTCCCCCCTCATCTGTTTTTCCATTTTCTGCATTAGATTCAACTGTGATATTACATGTCACAAGTGACTGAATTCACTGGTAATTTACCTCTGAAAGCAGGATAAATGGGAGTTATAAATGAACTGAACAATGACATTGTTAAAGGAAGGAACAAAATATTTTATAGCATCATTTGTTGGAGATGAAAATTTTGGAACAGAAAGCATTGCACTGTAAATTAAAAAACTATTATCAAGGTAGGAACTGATACTAAATGAAGTAATTTGGTATGCTTTTTTTTTCTGTAGAGTAAGTAATCTGAAACATATGATTTGAAGACAGCTATTAAGCAATTTCACTTACATTACAGAATGTCCCATCTTCAACCCAGAAGAACCTAAAATCATTTACTTACTGCAAATTTTAACATAATAGAAAATAGTGATTAAAGGAAGGTAGTATGTGCTAGTGTGTGGTCATTAAGATTTAAGAAAATTGAAGTAGATGTCTACAGATTAGACAAGAGTTCTATTTAATAAAATATTTCTTCTATTTATTTTTACTGTGACAATTCAACAGCTATGTCAGACCTATGCAGCCTGTCTGAAGGTGACAGGCACAGGTGAATCTGCAGTTTTGAGTTTCACCTAAATGATATTCAGGTTTGATCTGTCATCAAACAGTGTACAATGAAACTTAAAAAAACTTCTGAAGTTGCTGACTGCTAATGACCCTCATTTCTGAGTTCCTACGTTAAATTCTCTTAAAAAAAAACCAAACCCAAACACACAAACCAAAAAAACTCCATACAACAAAAGCTCAGGTACATTAATATTCCTCAGGAAAAATTTAAATTTAAAGGTTTTTATATCAGTATATCTCTAAATGCTGTAAAAATAGATGGACCATACTAATATTTTCCTTACTTGCTAGTATATTCTGTCATACTGCATTGACCTTCTGCTGTCTCAGGTCAGACCTCCACTGGAGACTTTAATAATCTTCATTGGTGAGAGGGTTTGGATCCTCAGGAGGCTAGTTGTGAGGTCAGCATTTATAAGGAAAGACTGTTGGTGGAGGTTGAATATAAAATGAAAATAATAATCTTTTCATCAAACCAACATTCTATTGAGTATGAATAAATAGTGGCTGAACATTGTTCTACAGCTCATTAAGAGAAGGGAAAAATAGGTGAATGAAAGAATTTGAGAGTTGTGAACCCTAGACTGTGCAATTTACTATTTCATCTACCTTTCAAATCTAGATGGAAAGAAAATTGGATAATAACTGGGAATAGTTATTTCTATCTATATTGGGACTTCCTGCCAATGCTGCAAAGAGTGCAGTCATACAAATAAAGCTGTATGTCATGGTTTTAATCTATTCTGCATGGAACTTCACTTTAAACAGATTCTCCTCTTCAAAATATTTGAATAATATTTAGAGTGTTAATCTAGGTCCCCTGACTAGGAAGAACCTTTTCTTTTCAATTTAATGCCTACATAGCAGTGTTAGAGAATAGGAAATGTTTCATTAAATGCTTATTAAAATGTGTTATGTTTCTAGTTACTTTCTCAGTATGACACATAACCTGATAATTCCTAAAAAAAAAAAAAATTGACAGCATCTTTTTTTTTTTTTTTACCATTGCATGAGATTCAGTGTCAGATGTTACAAATCACAGAATGGTCGGGGTTGGAAGGGACCTCTGGAGATCATCTTGTTCAACCCCATTGCCAAGCAGGTTCATCTAGGGCAAGTTGCACAGGACTGCATCCAGGCGGGTTTGGAACCTCTTCAGAGAAGGAAACTCCACACCCTCTCTGGGCAGCCTGTCCCAGTGCTCTGGCACACTCACAGTAAAGAAGTTTTTCCTCATGTTTATGTGGAACCTCCTGTGCTCCAGCTTGTGCCCGTTGCCCCTTGTCCTATCTCTGGCCACCACTGAAGAGAGTCCGGCCCCATCCTCTTGACACCTGCCCTTTAGATATTTATAAACTTGCAGATATCATGGTAGGGGTCTGCTATAGACCACCCAACCAAGATGAGGAGGTAGGTGAAATACTCTACAAGCAGTCAGGGGATGTCTCGCGATCAAAGGCCCTCATTCTTGTGAGGGACTTCAACTTGCCAAATGTCTGCTGTAAATACAACACAGCAGAGAGGAGGCAATCTCAGAGCAGAGGACTGAAATGTGAGATTTGTTACTGGAAGCACAGGCCCTGACATACAAAGCAGAGGAGCAATTCCATTTAGTTTTGCTAAAACATAACTTCTGATAAGACCTGCAAGTAAAATAGTATTTGAAAATAGTATTTGTTCAGAGTAAAAATCGTACTGCTCTGTATGCATTGTGTTCCTGTGATAAGCTACAAAAAGGCTTTTACTCTGTACTATGCTATGCCTATTTACATTCACCATTTGTTTCTACAGGAATATAAGCTATGGTTCAAAATTCATTTGAATTGATACCATTCTATAAAATATTTAAACATTTTTATGCAGAACATGGAAAAGTAGGAAAGAAATATTTTGTGAAATTTTGTGTTTTAAGATTAGCTTAGAATTAAAAAAATCATGGAACAGTTTGGGTTGGAAGGGACCTTTAAAGGTCCCCTAGTCCAACTCCCCTGCAGTGATCAGGGACATCTTCAACTAGATCAGGTCGCTCTGCAAGGGATTCTTTGCAGCTGGAATTTTTTCTCAAATGAATAATTTGCTCTATGATCTTTTCACATGAATCATAGCAGTTGTCATCTGGATACAGTACTTCCATGAGCTTTTGATCATGTCTGTGAATATTCTCAGCTTATCTTTCATTCAGATGTCATACTGCCACTGAATATTTGGTTAAAAAAGTGATATTTTAAGAGGAACTTTTTATTCTCCCCCCCTCTGTAATGTGATGGCCATTTCTGTTTGGATGCATCATCTCGGTTATGCTGTGCTTACAAACAGGACAGGCAGTTTCAAGTTCCCACTTACCAAATGCCTAATATTTTTCATTTTTTATTAATAAGAAAAAGACAGGAGCACAAAATAAGGTTGGTTTGTATTTGACAAAAATATATTATACGGTGTGTGTTTCATCATTTGGCTCCTTTTGCTTGTAGAGTTCTGGAATGCTGAGAGTTTGCAGAATACTTTTATCTATTAGAATTGTTACAGCCTGTGATGATCTCTGCTTTCCTAAATATTTCCTAGGTCCTGCTATAATTTTGTTTGTTTTTCTGGTGAACCTTTTTAAGATGGTTCAAGCAAACTAGTAGTCTCTCAAGAATTTTATATTTGTTGGTTTTGATTATTGTTTTGCTACTTACATCTGACTTTTTAAAAGAATCAGAGGCTGAAGCACATTCTTGTATTTTTCTGCAAAACTCATTTTAACATTGAATAAATGAGTACAGAATTGACTACTGTAAATGTATTGAAAGATATACCTTCTCTTTGGAATAACTATTGATGTAAACCAAATGTGTATATATTACATAAAAATAAGCCCCTAGAAGAAATAATTTATTGTTATACAGCAGTAACAGGAAGCAGAAGCTGCAATGAGTAACTGAAAGGTAACACCTGTTATCTGAGTAGGTTGGGAACCTGGAGGCTGGTCTGTTGCTTGGACAAAATAATGCGACTCCACAAGAGAGAACCAGGATTGGTTTAGATTCACCCATTTTACCCTCTCAATGGCACATTCAGGTCTTCAAGTGGAAAAGCATGAAGAGTGTTTCATAACCCAAATCTAACAATTACCTCTATTATTACTTTTATAATTCCAGTAATCACTTATATATGTGAATATGCATTGCAATTATTTTTGTGATCATATTTGAGAGCAAAGATTCATTATTCTCAAGATTATTTTAAAGGTATTCAGCACTTTGGAACAGTAGGAATGGATTAAATTGCCTATATGTTAAACAAGAATTATAAGATACTTTAGACAAATACGAATAATAAAATATGAAATAGAACTATTCTTTCCTACATGCTCTGAAAACTTAATTGTGAAATCTATAGTTATGACTTCTGTATTTTTTTTTCCTCACTTTGCTATCAAATTGATCCATAGTGCTAATAGCTGTAGAATATAATTCAGGAAAGTGCCTAAAAGCATTTCTACATTTAATGACACACTAAAGCATAGTACTATGCTGAAGTGAAATCAAAAACTTTTTATGTTATGCCTGCTACACAGGTTTTTCGTATGCATATTTGATAAGAAAGGTAGCTTGAAAGTATATAGTGTGAAATTCAGGACAAAGTTTGGGGTTTTAGCTTTCTAAAACTCACTCAAATTCTTTAAGAACCTGGGTATCTACTAGTACTCAATGCCAAAGTATTTCTAATTGCAATCCTGGTAATTACACAACATGAACAATAATGGAAAAACCTTGAAATCTGGACCAAAATGTTAAAAAAACATTTGTCTAACTTTTACATCTAGTAACTTTACTAATAATAGTAAAAATATTAATGTATAATGGGATGCAGCCTAGAAGTGCTTGAGTAATCCAGTATAGAAAATGTTGCAGTAAGGCACATAGAAACTTCATGGCAATTCAGTGTAGTTGGCTAAAAATGTGTGATCATTCCTGCTTCCTGGCTGAGGGACAGTGGCTTATCAAACCGCTATAATGTGCTCACAGGTGAACATCTGGCACTGCCCTTGGAACAGTTACCAGCTAAATGTCTCCTGGCCAGCAATGATTTATATGGCTGACTGATTACCTGACAAAATAACAGGTAATTTCCTGTCTGGGAGAAACATCTCTCTCCAAAGACACATCTGCTCTTGGCTGGAGTGAGAAAGGTAAATCAAAGAGCAAAATGTTTCTCCACTTAAAGATATGTAAATAGAAAGGTAGAATTTGGAGGAGAGTCATCTGGTTCAGGCAAGACTCAAGAGAAAAAGAAAGTGTAGTGAGCACATTCGTGTGAAGATATTTATTTCTATCATGCAGCATAGGGAGCAGATGCTTTTTCAAGCTCAAACACCTCCTTCGTTGTCTATCAGTAGGTAACTCAGTAACAGGAACAGCTGAAATATTATTCACCTTACAAATTAAATAATGATTCCTTTTCTTGTAGCTCCATACTTTTGTGTACTGAGATTTCAACTTTTGTGCCCAGTGAATGAAAACTCTGTCAGTATGAGTTATACCCCTTTGTAAACAAGGTTTGTCAAGACAGCTTATCTAAGTAATAGACAATATACAGCACAGAAGAGACAGTACTAGTTTTACTGTGTTTTGAGGTATTCTTAAGTGTACTATGTGGTATAACTCTTTCCGTTCTCCTCATCAGTGAGGTCACCCCAGATCTCAATAACACCTCCAAAATACTCAAGTCAATAAAATATTTCAGCCCTAAAAAATGACAGTACATGTTTAAGGTAAAGAAGAGAGAAACTAAGCTTTAATTTTTATAGAGCTACAATGTCAGTGAGTTTTGGGCAAGAAATGCAGGTAGTAAAATCATGGTAGGTAGAAAAACAAACTGATTCTGCAGCTGAGCTTGTTTGACCTGGAGGTTTCTTTTAAAATCAGCCCTAATAATTGTGTGGTCTTTAGCAGTGAGAGAATTTGTTGTGCAGCCTTAGCAGTTCTTATTTACTTACTTAAAGCTTCTCATAAAAACACATAATTGTATAGTTTAAGTTTTCATGCTTGTGAAGAAAAGCTCAGTAATATAATCTTAGGCCTAAAGATAAATGAGAAAGAAATCTTACCTGTGTTATTTTAAAAATTGGTTTCATGATAAAAAATATTAACAGCTTTGGAAAGCTTTGGGGAAGCTGACTTGACACTGTTGACTGACAAATCTTAGAAACCTCTAACTACCATTTGTGACTTTCATTGCTGTAAACATTCTGCACATCACATCGGTATAACAACGGAACACTTATCTATAGCTTAGTGCAGTAGGTGTAATAAAAGGGAAAATCTTAATATCGTAGGAATTTATTCAGGAGTTTTTTACAAGGAACTGAGTTTTTCACTGAAGGGCCTAGCTGTCTGGTCACTTGTGCTTAAGCCTCATTTATATATTAACCAAGCAGACAAGTACCTTAGACATATCCTTTAAAGTAGATTATGTCTCTTATAACTGTTTTCCTGTAAACCATGTTTGTAATAGACTCCAAGCTTTGCTTATCAAAATGTAGCACAAAGCAGACAATAATAAGGGTGATTTTCAAAATGAATTTTCTACATTATAAGACTATATAGTACACATAGGCCAACTTACTAAAACCTGAAAGAAAATATTCATCTATGTATCTGGGAAGTTATAAGTAACCCACTATCCAGTTGCTACATTGATATGGTGGTGTGACTCCAAGAGAATTATCTCCTGCCTTCATCTGTTTTGAAGAAAGAAATTATGAAGGTAATTTAAAAAACTAATTATAAATTCCTTTACAATTTTTATTGTGCTCTCAAAAGAAAAAAATGCCCTGATGCCAAATTTTGTAATATAGAAAATATGTCCATAATTGCAAAACATTAGCAGAATTGAGTGCAGACAGTTATAGACAAACAAATTTCAAATTGCATTGTATTTGTAAGACAGATCATAGCAAAAGATCAGTGTGGGTATTTCTTTTTTCCTACTTTTTTACATATCCTTTCACTGTGAGTCAAAAAATATTGCAGTTCATCTATATTAACAGTTGCGGCTTAGTTCCTGGATCATATATTTTCTTTCACCTCATTTTAAAATGAGTGAGTTTAAATTATTTGAATAAAGAATACAAAGACCTTTGCAAATTAAGCAAAACAATCAAGAAAAATTACCAAGATCAGGTAATCAAAAAGCCATTTTGATGTGAAATGATGATGGTGACTTATTTGGAATGCTACTAGGTCAGCTGTCTTTAAGAGTATTAGAGTTTTTAGAAATTAAATTATTTTAAATTTGTAATGATATTTAATGAACTGAATTGCAGACATGAAAATGAGGCAGCACATTATTTCTCAAACCCCCCACATTTTTCAGCTATTCAGAGTCTTAATGCTCATATAATGTGCTAAACTTGTTACCTTCATTTTATTATCTTGTAGAAACATTGAATTGGAACATCCAGTCACAATCACTTTTCATTCAAATTGATCATAGCTTTGAAATTTGTGCTGTGAAAGTAATCACATCATAAGAAAGAAAGATAAAAAAAATAGGTCATTTGAATAAAAGGGAAATTATCATACAACTAGAACATATTCGTATCTCTTCTTGCATACAGCCTTTCAGGCAAAGTTGCACATATAGCATTTTCGTATTCACTTGAATGTTTTAAGTTTTAATGAATTATGAATGATATTGCAGCTGCTATTGCCTTACCCAGCACTTTGAAAAATGTTTCTTATTGCAGTGACCTGTAACAGTTCTCATTAGTTTGTCATTCTGAGTACTCTCTTGAAATTAGGAGTGTGACAGGGTTCAAATAAATATTAGCAATTCATTAGAGAAAGTATTTGTTGCAATAGTGACATAAAGTAATTTTTTCTAAGTGAATAATTTATTTCTGATAAAAGCATAGAAAGATAGCTTTTCTGAAAATAAAATTTCAAAAGTTATGATATTGCAAAACGGGGATCTAATAATAGAAACACTTAGGTCCAGTCAGACTTTGCCTGTAGCACCCCCTAGGAGAACAGCAACAGAAAGAGAGTGATGTCAAATCAGAACTACGCCCCTCATTCTGCGTGATGCTTTCTCTTCAGAGCTGGCACAAAGGAGGGCTGCTCTTTACAGCCCCAGTCAAACCAAGAGTGAGATCCCAACAGCCTAGTCCTCCAGTAAGATGAGATGACAAGATAAAAGTGCAGAGCAATTTATATCTATCCAGATATGGTAAAAGGAGTAGCTTTACTCCCAGAGAGGTTTCAAAGCATTACTTTTTGCTAATTTTGCAACATAAGAACAGACATAATTATAACCCATTTTATTGCACTGTCTCACTGCCAAGCATCCTAGCTGGTGTGCACTATACTTCTGCAGGCTTGAGGGCACATGCTGTTGATGCTCTGCAAAATAGGTGCTAACTTTTAACAGGTCCCATCAAAACATTTAGTTTTTCTGCAGCAAGAAGTTAGGTTAATGCTCTCAAACCTCCTATCTGCATATAATGAGAATGCCTATATACTTTAAAAAAATATAATTTAAAGGTAGCCAGCTAAAAAGAAACCCCCAAAATGCAAAAAAGACCCCAACAGCCCAGATTCTCTGCTGTAACTTGTTGTTTGTCAAGTGTAAAAGAGAGGGGCCAATCTAGCAAAATTTTTAATTTGCAAAAAACTTTTTCAAAGATTTTTCCGATAAAACATTTTAAGGGTAAAAATCCTACACAGCAGAAGAAAGGTTCATAATGAAGTTTTCCAGTTATTTGTTTATTCATTGACTAAGATTAATAGATCCTTTTCAACTCTTTTTTTGTTAGTGAACTATCACCAGAGCAGTGCTCCTATTTAGGAATGTAGATGTTTACTTTAAGGTCTTTTTTATATACGTGCAACAAACTGCTCTGATTTGCTAAATGTTCTGGTTTAGGGCTGAGCTCGAACAAATTTTTATTTTTTCCAGTGAATTATAAAGGAAGTTTGAAGCCTAATCATTAATATTTTTCTACATTCTGATAAAACAGAGGCTTTGTACTCTTATTTCAGCTTAGTAAGGGTTCTTTAATATTAATGCAAATTTTGAGAACCACATGTTATACTGAGGATTTGGAATTAATCCGGGGAGAAGAATAAGAACTGTCCGTGAAAACTTTACTTCTGAGGAAACATTTGGAGAACTCGGTTTTGAGGGGGAAGAAAGCATGCTAACAGTCATTGATAAACTAAAAGTTTATGATAACGTTTGTTGTAACATTATTTTTGACTACATTGTTTATAACATGATTTTATTGCACTCACCTGAGAATGAATTTTTCAAGCAGTGAGGAAAATGAACAAGCCTCAGCATATTTCCAGCCCTTTTTTGAGTATTGGGAGATGCAAAGAACAAGTGAGGTTGTATATGAAGTGTTAGTACCAACCTGGGAAAAAATAGCCAACTGCTGTTAAAAAGGGTAAGAGCTGAGTGAAATGCCCAAGAGGTTGGAGAAGAGAGAAGAGAGAGGTGTACTCTTCCATGTCCTTTGACTGGCTCCTATTCCCTAAAGGCCCCTGCTGCCCACCTCCTAAGCAGTCAAGTGTCTCCTCCAGGGCCAGGCTAGGTAGGAGTAACCTGCAGACATGACATTGTGTATTATTCGGACAGAAATAATCTGAGGATAAAATGTACTAGTGCTCCAAGTATTCCCCATTGCATGCTTGCTGAGTTGTCCATCTAAAGGGAGGGGGAGATCTTCAACTAAGACAGCATTAGGGACAGCTATCATGAAATGTAAAGCTGAACTTCAAAGTTCAATAGCTACAGCTTAAAATAATATTCAAGTCCTCATACTGAAAAGTTAAGCAATTCATAAATTTCACACATATAAAGATGAATGTATATGTAAATGCATATTATTTTAAGATGTTTTGGTTTATCCTGTGTAAGGAATCAGAATAATGAGTTTAAAACAGTTTGAACTACCTCTTCTACCTAAGAAGCCTTGACTGCTATATTTTGAAACTGATTAGGTCTTCAGAACATAATTTCCTGGTTGCAACAAAACTTAGTGGCATTCCCAAAATTCTCCTCTACTATATTTATTATTGTGTTTAATTTTAGCAGTTAAATAAGTTGTACTGCCAAATAAAATGGACTAAGAACCAGTCACTTGCTTTAGGACCAAGTAGTGTGGACATACCTACATCCAGCTGGCCTACAGCCGGTTTCTTTTACTGGATTGATCTGATTAGAATATGCTAAAACAGAGGTAAGGGCTGTGCTAACAGTTTAGCAGTACCACTAATAAGAGACTCAGATTGTGGACTTTCTTTGCTGGCTGCATTTTATTTAGTGGTGCCCATGTGGACTTAGTTACCCTTTACTTCCTGGATTAGTCCATATATCTACCAGTAATCACTTAAAAACTTCTCAGCTGTGTCTGCTTTTCCTTTCCACCAAACACAAACCCCTTTCTTTAAAAGACCTCTGCCCAGAGCAGGACTGTTTCTCAGAAGAGTGTATCATTTTGCTAGGGTCAAAAAATAGTTGCAAGAATTTTTCACAGTCAGTTTGGGAGTCCAGAGTTTTTTTCATTTTTCTTGTTTTAGGTAGATTAACTTTCTGTCATTAAACAAGTCAATAAAATTCAGAAATTGAGAGGTAAGAATTTGTCCTATTGATGGCTAGTATTTACTCAATAGTTTAGATTAATAGGAAGTTTATCTGTCTGTTTTCCATTTCAAATTCTTACTATAAAAATATTTTACATCTACAGACCTTAGAAGTGCTTTGAGGTTATTACATTTTTTCCAAAACAGAAGCTTAATGGTATTATTCCATCCATCAGTGCTGCCAAAATACACAAATTAAAATCTTCCTGCTTGTCTCTGGTGACAACAGCAGCTCAAGATGATAAGAGTTGGACTGCAGAAATAAGCCCTACTGTCACCAGTATTTGAAGCAAGACTGTCATCAATATTTGATTTTTTTTTTCACTCTCTTCTGTCCCATTTCCCATATCAGAATACTCAGAATATTAAGGATATACTAATTATATGGAAAATGCATCATGCCATGTTGCCTTTGTGTAGCATGCCTTTACTTCAAACTGTGTAAAAATGGTGCTATTTTTGCTATGGCAGTGCAGTGCATCTGTTGCACAAAAGAGCCATGGGCTTCTCTCTGCTTACTCCACACTGCCTACATAAGCGGAGAAATCCTTGCAATGAGGGAACGTGCTGAGAGATCTCACCCTGAACATATTTCCACTATATAAATCATGTGCAACTTGGCTTGTGTTTGAGTTCAGCCATCTACAGAATAACATCCTTTTATTTTTCAGTTTTCCACTTCAAGAAATGAAATGACAAAGAGATCAAATGCACATGATTTGTAACTTCCTCATGTTCCTTCCTCTCAAATCCCAAAAGCCTTTTTTTCTTGCTTTCAGAACAAGAAGGAAATAGCTCTATTTTTCTTAATCCCTTATGTACCTAAAGTGGCCAAGAGTAATTTACATGAAAAATTATGAATGGGCTATTTACACTAGAAAAGAAGGCTTCAAAGATGTAAGGGGTACCTTGCTTAATTTCCTGTTGAGGTCAGCTTTTTAGACACCTTTGTGGTCGCAGATGAAAATAATACTCCATTCTGAAAAATGTTTTACTTGTGCAGTAATGACAGTTGCTTTTTACAGGTCCAGCCTGAGGGCAGGTTGGCATCTATAATTCTGGAAACAAAAATTAGTTTTGCAGATTGTTCTCACAATTAATAAATTATAACCTTCCTTTTATTGTCCTGTCTTTAATGGACTTTAGATGAAGTGTGCAGAAATCACCCTTGGTAAATTTAAACCACAGTCATATGCTACATAGACCTGAAGCTGAAGTAAACCACCTTTTCCTAGTAGCTTTTTAGAAATAAAATAGGAAGCAAAATAGAAATCAAATGCTGTTCTGAGAAGAACATCTCTCATCTAGAAGTGTAAACAAATGTCAGATCCCTGATATGCAGTCTGTGGCACGGATTTTCCACTAAACAGATGGTGAATAAGCTTTCCCTGGCTGGAGACACTTTCATTGAGCCTCATAGTAGAAATAAAATATTTCTTAATAAAATAAAAGATTTAACATAATAAAAAGACAGAGGCATTCTTTCTGTTTAATAATGAAAAGACTTATTATTTAAAAAATAAACCATTTGAAAAAACCTCTTAGTTGGATCTGTATGTTTTCTGTTGCATAGTGTTACTAGTGTTTTTTCTACTTCTCTTTGATATATGGCAGGATATCTGTTACCACAGATTGGTTATTCCTGTTTCTTCACCAATAAATTAAATTTCTATGTATTGTACATCCTTATCAGTAGGTGCATATGTGTGTAGGGTGGAATTAATTTCTTCCCCTACTGGATCTTTCTTCCCTTCTGGATCTTGCACTGTATTTGCCAATGTGTTTGCTGAAAAGGGAACATAGGAGGTGTGGGGTCACACTGTGTTAGAAAAAGACAAAGATACTTTTAGAAGTTGTGGTATAAGATCAAGATGCTACTGGTCTCCAGGTGTTTGATATTGTTTCTTTGCTCAAAATTGTGGATCCTACAGCTGAAATAGCAGAAAAAAATGTGAGGATTCCCCAATGAAAAGTGAGGCAGCTTAATCCACCAAAAAATATTGTTTAATGCTTTCCAACCCCAAGTGTGAAAGTAAGGCAATAGGAAATGTCACTTGTTGCTCTTTTAACAGGACAGTTAAAGATGATCACAAGAAAAGCGGGTGTTTTAATTTAAGAGAACTTGTTCTGTTTCTTTTTCTGCCCAGATTTATGTGCTAACATTTCAGAGGAGATGAATGCATAACTAATTTTAAGTAACCAAATTATTAATTTCTAGGCCACTGAAGTATAATAGTTGTTTGCTTTTTGAACATTGTATGATCAAGGATTAACCTGTGTGACTGGAAATATATTTTCATTCTCTGAAGTGTAATCAATGGTCCTCAACTTTTTCTTCAAATCAGAAAACCTGTGTGAATTCCAAACAGTGCGTGGAAGTGCTGGTCAGCATTTGCATTCTATGAATTTGATAAATAAACATAAATCAGTAAGACTGCGTAAAATCAATTAACTAGGCAAACCATGCATAGCACTCCAAAGATGTAATTCTAAGTGTTACAAATGCAGTCATCAGCATCTCCAGTTATGTTTACCAAGATAAGGAAAGTTATTTATACATTTTAACGTGCAAGGTATTTGCCAAAGAGTAAATTTAAGTTTCTGCTGAAATTACTGAGAGAATTCTGGTTCATAATCACTCACGTGTTTTGATTAGTGAGAAGTCCAACATGCCCTGGTACTAGCATCTACAGTAAAGCACAGTTCAAAGTTTCAAATATAATTAAAGAAATTTAATTAGGGAAACAAGTATAACATTAATTGAATTTTCTGTATGCGTTATCTGGTTTCCATAGATAGAAATAGTAAAATTGTCTGTTCAAAGAGCATTTTAAATTTTTGCATACCTTCAATAGCAATAGCTTTTCAAAACCTATGCAAATGTAGGGAAAGAAAAATAAAACTTGCAAAGCAGTAAATACTTCATTGTGGCTTTTTGGTTTGCTAAAAAGTACAGAGATGGGATGCTGATTTCAAAGTATGATACCCTCCTACTGTATCTAGTGACATTCTTTGGGTATGATTCGCCATTGTCCTGCATCTAAAATGAAAATTTGTGGTGCAACTGCATATAAGTAGTTCTTTACATCTGTTTGACATTAATGCAAATGATTAAACAGACAACTGGTTAAAGCAGATTGCAGATACTCTGTCAGTCTAGAGTTGAGGACATGAAAGATGATCATCTTTCAACTTAGCCACTGGAGTTGCTAGTGATTGTGACAGGTGCTCCTGGTGACCCAAGAGGGAAAAAGTGAAGTGTCCATCTCATCTGGCTTCAAATTCTGGTGATGTAGTTTCATTTGATCCTGCCTTTGTGAGCTGCTGTGGTGACTGCTGTGAGAAAGCAGCAGTTGTCCGTGTGTGTTTCTTCCACAGGTACCTGCAAGAGAAATTACCCAGTAGCTGGGGCAGGCCCTGGGCTTGCCACGCTTCAGGGTAGTGGTTCCACCAGACCACAGCCGAGGTTGCCCACCGATCTGTTGCAGTAGCACAGCGGTGACTGGCAGCCAAGCGCAGCAGTGTGCTCCCGGGCTGCCTCACAGCTCATCTTCTGCCACAGGGTGACCAGAGAGAAGCTGCAGTCCTGTGCAGCATCTGGGGAACCCAGCTGAGGAAGCCTGCCTAGCCTGCCCTCAGGAGCTCTGAGCCTCATGGCACTGCATAGAAACAAAGTATTTAGTGTTCAGGCTAGTTAAACCTCTTTTTTTGAAGAATCTTGTCTGTAGCTCATGATAGTGTTACAAGAGGAATGATTTCTCAAATCTAGACAGTGTAGTTTCACTGAACCCTCTATGCATAGCAAAGCTATAATTTAGCTTAGGTCTTTCAGAGATAAAGATGAGGACAAATCCAGATTCAAAGAAAGACCTTTTAGCATTTCAAAAAGGAAGTTAATGTCAGAAAGATAAAGATGCTAAATGGCTACCTTTAGAATTTTAACCTTATCTTAAAAAATTTCTAACACCTTCTAAGAAAATTGTCATTTCAATCCAACTACTGAATGCTTTTCCCGTTTGATTGTTTACTGTCTACCAGAGAACGGGACACAAATAGTTGCTATAACGCATATCTTTATTTTTTAAGTATTAAAAGTATGTAAGGGTGTAGTTGCAAGGGGAACCTGTTCCTTAGATGATTGTGTGTATTTTAGTAACAGTTCATTGCCAATTAATTTTCAGCCACTGTTTTCAAACATTTTAGTGCAATTCTTTTGTATTTCAAGAGTAGTATAATGATGTTTACATCGAAAGTGTATGCAGGACGAGATGTTAAATAATTTAAATATACTTCTTAAATCTTCTTCAAGATCAGATCTCCAATAGTCATCTTATGTTGGTGAACCAGTATACAGATGATGTGAACCTTCTCTGTATACATGTAAAACGGTCAGATTGACCATTTAATTAGGAAGGGGACCCAATATGCTTCCAAACTAATAGCAGTATAAATATTCAGACTTCTCGGAGCAGCACAGAAATCCATGTGTCAATGTAATCTTAATTTCCCTAGACATCAGGATTTAAAATAATTTAAAGCCAAGAAAAATCAGTTTTGAGTATTACCTTAGAATCCTTCTTGCATGCCTTCAAACCAATATTGCTTTGATTGAAACTTTTGTTTATTTTTACAGGCACACTGAAAAATATTTTGTTTCTAAAGTGCTCTGTTTTACAGGTAATGAAGATAGGCCAAAAAAGTATGAAACAGAGAAATCTTAATATGTACAGTACAAATAATTTATTTAATACAAAATGTTTCAACACTGGGCTATAAGAATAACAACTTGACTTTTTGTTTAAGTTACAAGCCTAATTTATGGGAGTAGTTGCTGTTAATAAATTCTAAGCTAAGAAAGGTCCATCTCCATCATTTACTCACATTCCTCAGTACTGATCTGGATAAAATTTCTTGTTCATATATATGATAGTTCACAAGCATGCACTTGTTTTTTGCTGTTTTGGGTGTGTGTTTTGTTTGCTTGTTTGTTTTAAATTATAATTAGATAATATATCATGCCCATAACAGGGTAATATTGTGGGAGAATAGGGTAGGTAGAGGTATAAGAAAGTACTTCTTCACTGATTTTTGTTAGGTTTGAGGTTTTTTAAAATAATAAATCTTCAGTAAACTAGGGCCTAACATTAACATCATGATCTCTTTGGTGTTTTGACTTGAAGTTTGAAATCCAAATAAAGGAGCATTTTAATTAGTGTAGTAGTTTGTACTTAAACACAGTAATTATTATTGTTGTTGTTAGCCTTCATTATAGCCCCTGGGACAGTGCAGGCAAGGCCTGGGGAACAAAAAGTAATATCACCATCTTCTTGACCATTGAGTATCTTGTGCATTAGAAATAAAGGAAATTTCAATAACTGGAATCAACATTGGGGAAAGTTTACAAGAAGTTTACAAGAATATTTCATTTACAAGAATATTTCATTTTTTTTTTCATGGATAAAGGAATTTTTAGTGTTTACATCTACTTTTCTATCATTTATGCTTTGTTCTTACACCTCTCTGAAGGAAGTTAGCAAAGTGCGCCACGTACTTTATCAAGGAATGTTTTAAAACCATCATAATGTAGGAACTGTAGGAACTTTCACTGGGCTTATGGTGAAATGGTTTGAGAGAGGGGTTGTGGCTTGTCTAGGAGGAGGAAAGGGACTTCTAAAGGGATAAAATGGATGTCTTAACTTGGAACATTCCACACAAAGGTATTTATTGGAGGTGGGGGGCTGCACTATGAAAAATAAAGTATGCTTTAAAGAAAAATAAAACAATCTACACAGTACAAGTGAAACAGCAAAGTAATATATATGAAAGAATCCTGTTTTTGTTGGGGTTTTTTTTGTTGTTTTTTTAATGAGTGTTTCTTTAAAGGATCAACTCATATGTTCTTATGGGCTGGTTTACTGTTGCTTTCAATAATTGTAATCATATGCATGGATGAAAAACATTCATAAACCACAACTCTTCTGTGGACTCTCCAGTGCTTATGCTTGTTGAAGGTTATTTTAAACATTTTCTTGAACTGTTTATTTTTTTCTGATTAGACATCCTGCTGTTCTGTATCAGATACCTTCTCAATTTGAAATAAATAACTGCATGACAGAATGCAGTGTAAAGCTCATCCAATTTGATCAGGCACTGCAGTACTCTCATTGGTTGCTACATATCCAAAGCACAGTATGCTATTAGCACTAATCAGCCATAGTGTTAGATCATTTATTAATAAATAGTTACATATCAGTAAATAATGACTTCAGGCAGAAAAAGATGAATTGATGAGGTTTTTTATGGTTTGGTTTGGTTTTTTTAAAGTGTTTGATAAATGGGAACTTTCTTGAGCAAGCTTGTGTACTTGATTACCATATATAAGTGGTTTAGGTGGCTATTTCAAAAGCACTGTAAATGCCAAGTGTATTGCCCTTAATCTATGGAGTTAATCCTCCTAATTCTGGAATCTCATTAACATCTTCATCTTAAAAAGACACTAGTCAAACAGGCTACTTGTGTTTCTGAAATCTGAGCAAGCTATTTAATGTGTTTTCCCACCAAATATGCCTTAATTTTTCTGATTTGCACAGATATGAGCAAGCCTACAGATCTCAAGTCTTTAAGCCCCTGATCTAACAGTCTGAACCACTCCTTGTGCTCCCCGTTCCTATGTATGGGGCATGAGGGTGGTAGTGTTTCGTATTCTCTTTCTGCATAACCCTGTAGATAAGACCAAAAAGGTTTGTAACATTTTGAATCTTTTCTTTCTCATATTAAATTAGGAGAAAGTCAGTGTTGAAGCTCTTAATGTATTAAAATTGCTCTTTTGTAATCAGTCATCCGTCTGTCAGAGGTGTGATGTAGGTGTGTTAAGAAGGTACCCACCAGTCTGACTCAGCGCTGTTCACCTCCCAGTTCTTTCGACTTGCTGACGTGACAGGCTGGTATTATTTCTGGAATTCATGCAGGCGTCTTGTAAGAATGCTGGGGACACTCAGTGCCCTTATATTAGAGGAAGAACACAATCTAATGGTTGCATCTTGCCCTCTGCTTAAGAGGTCTGAAACAATCATTCCCTAATTACTCAGTACTCCTACTAATGCCAGCTAGAAGAATTATTCTGTCTCATGTATTTATCAGATGATTACAGTACACAGCAAATGATCATAATTTGCCAGCAGTGACAATGTAGTCAAGCCAGATACCCTTTATGAATGTACTGCATCTTACAAACAGGGAATATCCTTGTATCACTTTATCTCCATTAATATTTTCTATTAAAAAAAAAATCTATCCCACTGCTTCAAATTGTAATTATTAGGAAATAATTGGCCTGAATAATGCATGAACTTATTAGCTGTAAATGGTAACAGATACAGGATGCATAGTTATAGTTTTCCAGAAATGTATTTAACTTGAGGTTTATATAGAAATGATGTTGCTTGTTTTATTTTGATTCTGGCATAAAAAATGCATTTATTATTGAGCTTTTTTTGCCATTCCTTCGGGTTCATACTTCTTGGGATTCTGAATATAATCTCAGCAGATATGAGTACAACTCTTATTGCTTGGCTGAGCACAGAAGCAACCCTAGAGGAAAAAACCCACTCCCTTGATGCATTCTTTAACATCATTAATGCTTCTGGCTGCAGCATGGAAGCAGTTCATGCTAGCAGATTAATGTAATTAACCTTCTTTATAAATCAAATGTGCAAATGTGTTATGTAGTGCACAGAATTTGGATAGAATTATTTCTACTTCAGTGTAGGTTTTTTTGAGAAAAAATAATTTTCTAACAGCTGCTCTGTGGCTGGGGAATTTGAAACAGCTTTTACTCTCCTTAAACCAGCTATCAAATACCTGGGGCTAAGAATGGCTAAATGTGAAATACAGTCATATATTATTATGTACAGGATCAATATTTCAAAAGGCTATCTAAGCTCTTTGAGAAAAGAAGGATTTGCCATTTTTTCTGTAAACCATAGAAGCAGCATAGCTGGAAATACTTATTTTTCTTGTCACTTGGAGTTTATTAGGCAGGCTTCTGTGTAATGTAAAGATGGCAAAAGAATAAATAAATAATTTATGTAGCTATCATTAATTGGGAAGGTTCTTTAGCAACTGTGGAAAGGAAAAAAAATCTTGCCTAATATGTTAAAAAAATAGAAATTAATAGCTTATACAAAAGATAAGCATTTGCTATCCATTTGTGCGTGAATTTGTGAAAAGCATTCCCTTTTCTTCCTTTCCTTAAGGACAAAGGTGAGCACACTCCGTATCTTTTGAAGAGAGACTTATTTCTTTCATTAAGGAAACGTGGTTGTTCCTTTGTCTTGCCTATTTAAAGCACAGAAACATGATGAAAAGGCAACAGATTGAAATTCAAGGGGCTTTAGTAAAGAAATAATGCACAGTGCTAGCTATAGATGCCATTAGGCTGCTTGTCTATCAGGAAACTGCTGCATGTCCTGAAGGCATGCTAAAACTCTCAAAGCAATGAACTCTGATCTGAAAGATCTCTACAGCTCCCGTAGGTGGTTCTACCTGAAAGGATACATAGGATCCAAAAGAAGAGGAGGAGTCTCTGGGAAACAGAAGCTCATTTATGACATGCTAAAAATTACTCCAAGATAGCTAGATTTGCTTGTTTTCACTTGCATGGTCCTGAGGTGGAGACTGGCCGGGCTCTCACGTGGGATCAGTTGTAGTTCAGCCTGCGTGCAAGTTGCATGAAAGCTTTATTGTTTGCAAAGAAAAAAAAAGAAATAATTTGAGGAGTTCATGGCAGAAGCAAAACTACAGCTGGAAGTGTGGCAATGTGAATAGTTGTATGAGAGACTTAATCAGCAACTGATAAACAAGTAGGAAATCTATGTAGCTGATGGTGTGAAAATTCATATGGCAGCATTTTGGTAATGAAGTAATTTTTGAGTTTGTGGGGCATGCTGAAAACAGGGTAGGTTTGCAGGAGAGGAAGTACTAAGTGCTGGATACTAAACATGTAAAAATTTCCCTTTTTTTTTTTTTTTTTCATTTTCCTTCCTGTAGATTGTATTCAGTGATTTTTCTCATCTATGCTCAGATACATTCTACAAACTAATTACCTACATTGTGGGACATGGAATTTACTGTTTCTTGAGTTTATGACTAACATCAGAAAACTTGTACAGCTTGCCAAAACAGAGAATGAATTGAAAGTTGTGTTATGAATTGAAAGTTAATTGATACTGACAGCAAGTTTAGGAGTAAATACTGTTGTTTTTATACAACAACAGTATTAGCTTTTTGTTAAAGATTAAATTAACTGAAAACTAATTCCAAAGAAGTCTAACTAGCTTCCTGAATTTTTAAAGTAAATTATAATGCTGCACTTATCTGTATTGCTGTATTATTTCTTATGGAATTGTCTTAATGGTTTCTGAAATGAAGACATAAGGAAAAAGTAGAAAACCTGAGCCCTCTTGTCCTTATGAATCAGCAAATCAGTATTTTGGAATTAATTTTTTTTTTTTTTTTAAGAATCCAGCTTAAAATACTACTCTCAAAATGTAAAACTTATTCTATTTTATGTCACAAACACCTAATTGTGACTGATGTGGAGGCACAACTTTTGTCTATATGTCCTCTATATAGTCATTTGTGATGGAGCATGGGATTGGCATTCATTGTCTGAATTTTTCTCCTGCATGCATAAGACAAATAAGATGTATGAAGTGTTTTCGATTGAAAATATTCTCCTCCCCACCTGCTTAGGCAAGCTCTTTTCCCTAGAACTTCCATTTTTAGGTTTAACACTTTAGTTAGGGTGCATTAACTGGATTCAAACACATGAATCTTCTTCGTGAAGAGTTTTTATAGGAAGCATGGACAACATAGATGGCATCTGATCATCCATTCAGGAGAATCAAAAAGGGTCCAGTATGATGGTGTACATTGACTAGAGAAACTGGTTTGCCTAAAAATTGGTTTACTATCCCAATAATGATTTTTTCATTATATGGTGAACAGCATTGCAAAATAAATAATGATTTTTTGGTCGCTTTATATGTATGCACGAAAGATGTTATCACTGTTGAATGTTACAGGCAAAAAGATAAAGAAAAATCAAGGGACTGCATGCTTACTGCTCTTATCCTTGCAGGGAAGCAAGTCATAACTAATAAATCATACTTGGCTTCTCAGAAGGGCTGTTTAGCATAGGCAGGACACCTGTGTCTAGTTGCATCTGCTGTCTCTGACACATGTACCCGTCCGTATTCATCTATATGCATTTTACCACTTTGATACTATTGAGCTAGCTACAGTATCTTGAGCAATACTTCATCATGCTATCAGGATAGGAAATACACCCAAGCTAACTGTGATTAAAATATGTCAACATCTGAATGTTAAAAACTGTAGGAATTGCAAATGCTTACCCCCTGAGGTATTCATCTACTGTATCAGCATGATTTTGGGGAGCTCTATGCCTCTGTTTATACTATCTTTTGAATCAGCTAGTCTATATCTATTCAGAAGGTCTGTATCAACTGTGATCCCATGATACCTTTTGTAAATAGGATCACTAACCCCAATATGCTGCCCAAATAACAAGTTTAATAACAGTCAGTCAAGCCAGATTCCTCCTATATTCTAATGTCAGGTGTAGCATTCTTCACTTCCTCCTGTGCTATTTTCCTCTTAAACCTCATGACAATGAAAACATTCGGGTCTCTAAGAAGTCAAACCTTATTCTAAGCATAGTTTTTCCTACTTTCTCCCCTTCTTCCAAGAGCTGTTGCAAAAGCTAACTTGAAGCTCACTGCAGACTGATTTGCTATATGCCTAAACTGAGATTTCCAAGTCATTAAGTTCCTTAGCCCTCTTATCCATCACAATTAGAGTTAGATACCCAAATATCTTTATGTCTAGACATATTGATGGGAGATATAGTTGCTATTCTCCCATGGAAGATTATAGTTAATAATTAGGATTAAGGCATTGGCATGCATACCAGAAATCACTGCAGCCAAAGAACTCTTTTATCATATCAATTTGTAGTAGATGCATAGACCACTCATCGGTAGCTGTGTTTGCTTCTATAAACTGCTTCCTTTTCTTAAAATGAGGTGTGAAGAATAGCAGCTGATTACAAATGTCACTTTCACAGCAGAACAGCAGAGATCCATTCCAGTTCTGACTGTAAAGGTGGAAAAGCAGCTGGAAACAATAGCTCAGACAGCCTAAACAGAAAATTAGCAGTAGTTTTGAGTATTGAGTGTGTCTGGATGTTATAATACAAATTCTGCATTTATGCATTACTATTAATTAATATTACTATTAATAATATGTATTAAAACAAGGATGTCTCTTTCCCAGAATCTCAGAGGCATTACTTCCGTTCTGTGTTCCTCTCTGTATAGCTTTTTGCATCATAGATTTGAATAAAATGACACAGTTTAAGGGCCAAGATCCAGATCAGTTTCTACTCACTTGGAAAGCAGATAGTCTAAAACCATTTAGAAACCCGTCACGGGAAAAATAGCCTTCTTTGAAAAGCAGCAACTGAGGCTTAGCTTCCCAACCTCCTCTGGAGACAGAAATGCTGTGAGGGAGTTGACAAGAAGAAAGAATGGAGCCATTTAGATGTTACAGGGCTTACATTGCTCCACAGAGTCTCTAGAACAGCCCACAGACTGGAGGCAAGAACAAGAGAAGGCTGAGATAAGGGATGAGTAGATTAAGAGCCACCTAGTAAAAAGAGACATCAACATACCATGAGAATGGGCATGACTCCTAGTTGCAAAACATAAGGTAAGAAATGATCCTGTGCATGTTTGACATGGAGCAGGACATCAGATGACTAAAGTGATAATCAGCTCTTGTAGGGAGGAGTGAAGATCTCTGTAGGAAAGGAAATCAATTAACAGTGAGCTTGTAAAATTTTCAGTGTTCTTATGTTTGTTAAGAATGTTTCAATTATAGCATGTTTTATTGTCTTTATCTTGTAGGGTTTCTCTGGAGTACTCTACTCCTCTCTGAGTTAAATATGCGTTAAATTTTCAGTGTTTGGTGCTGGTGTATGACGTAACAGCCACTTTGGAAAGGTATCATGGCTGTACATATAGTCTGAACCAACAAACTGTGTGCAGATCTTTCTCTTTAAAAAAAAAACAAAAACAAAACAAAACCAAAAAAACCCAACTTCCTGGTAGGAATTTCTTAATCTTTCCATACAATCTTTAGTACATCTAGCCAAGTGATTCTGCATCTACTGTGGCTCATGCCCAAATTAATTGCTGTGTGAAAGACTTTCAGTAATCACAGTGTTTCATGAGTTGTTTTTCCTTCATTTTCTTCAGGATGACACATTCTTATTTTATATTGCCTGGGTTCTGTGTTTGATAGTGATTTGATTCTAAATTAGTCTCTGTCCTGATTTAGGAGCATCTCTTTCTTTGCTCTTCAGTTTTTGTTTAATACACACTGTATGAAATCCTGAACTAGGGATAGTATAATGGTATGTTACTGTCTTTTCCTAAACCTTACAC
Source organism: Caprimulgus europaeus (assembly GCA_907165065.1). The sequence goes on along the minus strand of OU015534.1, from coordinate 25,477,298 downwards.
AGTTACGTCTTATATCTCTACTTTCTCTGTCAGAGGAACTAAATTCCAGTAGAAAGCTGATTAGCATTTTTGCTCTTTCAACATTTCCTTTTTATTATCCATTTTATTCACCAACCTTCATGTGCATAGCCTGATTACCACAAAAAGTGAAGCTACTTTTAAAATTCTGCCATCTCTGTAATGAAAAGTGGCATTCTTGAATAGATATTCATAAATTTTTTGTTACTTAAAATGTACTAAGTATAAACAAAATATAATGGCAGTCTGAGTGTCAAAAGATGAACTATATAAAGGGACTGTATTTTAAGAAGGCCATTCAGTCATTCAGATATTAACAACTCCAACAGTAAACAAGTAGTATCATGTTTCTTGTCTTTATAAAATTGTGAAATTCATTAGATTGAAACTGGTGTTGTCTATGAAACAGTCACTGGAACGCTGCATTTATGGATATTGCACATCTGTGTTAGAAAACACACACTGGTGTTATCATAACAGAATAGGTAATTGGGAAACAGAAATTTCAAGCCATACTCTGTTTTTAACTATAACATAGTCACAGTTACCAAGTTTAGCATCTGTAAAAGGTTTAAATAATAACAATACCCTAAACACTTTTGTTATACTCTGTCATGTTCAACAAAAAGTTATGTTATATTCCCCTTATACATCACCCCCCAAATTTCAGGGAAAACCATCTATAACAGAAGATCTTTAAGCGTTAGTAGAGACAAAATAAAATTTAATAGACGTGTATAGTACAAACAGGAATAATGAAAAAAATATGAGCTTTGTTTATATTTTGGCACCTTGAGATGTTAAAATAATCTGTATTTAATACATATAACTTTTCAAAATATCGCAATGGGCATTTAGGGGGAAAACATCCTGGTATCTTTAGCTGTTCTTGAAAGAAAAAAATATTCTCTTAGGTGCATGATTCATATCTCTAAGTATCTTGAAATCGGAGGGAGGTGGACATATTTATTAGGCTGACAATGAGGCTTCTGATTTTCTTTGGTGCTTTGAAGTACTGGCAAGCAATATGGTAATAGGGAGTACACAGTTTTTACTTCATGCTTGTTTGCAGCTGTAACTCTTTTGTGAGATATAGTGAGGTAAAATAAAAAGGAAAACAACTGTTGATATTCTAATAACCTGTCCTGTAGGACATCTGGAATTTTAGAGCTTTAAATCTGTATATATGCACAGTGTGAAATTTATGAAGAATCTGCCTTTCTGCCCTATTCCTTTATTCCTGTATTTTTTCCTTCTTATATTATCTTCCTGTGCCTTTCCAATCAGGCACAGTCCACATGAAATACTGTAAATTACCCTCCCTCCCCTAGACAGAATATTATGTAGGATGCTGTTGTGCTAGTCATAAAGTCCATTGCTTAGATTGTCATCTACAGAGGTTTGTATAGCTTTTGAAGTTCTCTTAGATGTGGAAATGCTTCACATGTCCTGCATACTTAAGGTAAAAGCATCACATTTCTACTGCCATCTCTGCATTTATTATAATTTCATACTTGCAGAGTAAATATCTACAATCTACCAGGCAAACTCTAGCTGCAGGTATGTCAGTCAAAACCAACAAAATAAAAACTGTAACAGAAAAGGTTTGTTTAACTGTATGGACATTCCTTTGATACTCTTCAGGACCTTTAATATGTGGTCAAATTAGCATCAACAGAAGTAGCTGTTGAGTGCATTCTGCATTTTCTCCATCCATAATATGGATGTTATTTGACATATGGACCCAAAACAGTGAAAGGATTCTATATTCGTATATTTCTGTAAGAAGTAAAATTAGTCTAATGAAAAATTAAAAGGCAGAGGAGTCATTACAAATGAGTTATTTTAGGTTGTCCTTTGAAACAAAAAATATGAAAACACACAAATACATGAGTCCCAATGTAATTTTTGATTTAGACTTTTCATTACAAAAAGGTGCCTCGTTTGATAGCATGAGTAAAGACAGAGTCTTTCTTATGGCAGACAGTTTGCTTCTGTATAGCCCATCAGTACAAATAGCCACAAGGTCCAGCATTGTAGAGAGCCAACTGTTAAAAAAAAAAAATAAAAAAAAATAAAGGAGTGGAACAGAGAAGAAAATATGTTATTTCTTACCTGGGCTGCAAGGTAGGATTGACCTGGACACATCATTTTACAGCATAGCCCCCAACAACCAATCTCTACACTTTCCCCTTCAGTGCAACCTAGCTCTCAGAGCAGAGTTGCAGGGGAGATCCAATGTTTTCATTTCCAACATTTGCTATACTAAACCAAGTTCAATAAAACTGACGGATTCATTCTGGTTTTGATGTAAAGCACGCATCTAGGGAATTCAGAGTGTACTAGTGAGCCCTTAGAATGTCAAATCAAGTTTTACAGGAGAAAAGAAAGGTTCTAAAAAAATGTGAAACAAAAAAGAATCAAAACTTCAGCTGACTTTTCTGTTGTATATATTATCTCATTTTGTATCTACATAGCGAGGTTATTGTTATATTGCAATACATTAGTGAATGAGATCATATTAAATGTGCAAAAATGAAAGGTACAAAGAAAGATCCCATGTAGATACTATCCTCAAGGGAAGAACAGTGTACATAGAAGAAATATAACTAGAAGTGATTGGAAAGCTCCAGTAAAGATTTACATCTGACAAATAGGAACATAACAACATGAAGAAAGGAAAAACTAAAGAAAGAGAGAAAAAGTAAAGAGAGAAAGAGTTGTAGTCAGATGTATTAAAAATTACAAAAAAAAAAAAAGAGGAGAGAGAGAAGCCTATTTTGGGTATTCGGATGTACAAAGTTGGGAGAGTTCCTTACTTGATTTATTTCTCCACTATATCTGTTTCAGCTTCTGCATATCCTTGGGCCTTCAGACTCTCAGTTTATTCAATAGGGTAAATAATATAGTACATTTATAAGTATGAAAATTAGAAGAAGTTAAGCATATATTTACAGCAGTGAAGAGAGAGACATTAAAGGGACAAAGTAGTAGAAGTGTGCTAATTGCGGTCCTGGTGTTATCTTGCTTTTGAAATTCAAGTAGAGACAGCAGCTGTAAGAAAATTTGTGAAGAAGCTCGTTCTTACGCACAGATGACATTGTTTTACTGTAGGAAATATAAAGTCTTAATTTTAAAATTCATACAAGGTGATGCTGCAGATATAATATTTAGTAGAGTAAAAAGAGACCAAATGTTTTGTTGAGAATCTGAAAATGCTCTAGGGACAATTTCTTTCCTTATACTACACACAGACAAAAGAGTTGGCAGAACAGAAGCGGGTTATTTTTCATTTTGTAAACAGCACATTAGAACTTGTGTCATTTAGGAGAAAGTGCACTGTAAAGTAAGGCTGTAAATACTGCATGGTGTTATTCCGAGCCATTGTGACAATGTAGATGCTGTGAAAAGGAACAAGAAAAATTACTTTTTTAAGCAATATTAATCTTCTTGCTTTTGAAGCTTTTAATATTTAAAACAATGTAAAGCCATTTTCTTATCCTTTAACAACTGTCTAGCTTTGAATAGTTGTTTTTGGTTTTTTTCCGTATTTATACTTCTGCTATTTTACTATTAGTTTAGGTTGTTCACTGATTCTGCAGCTACTTATGCAGTAATAGCAAAGAGATTTTTTTCATTAAAAAATCCTTCATCTGGGTCTGAGATTGTCTCTTTAGGTGGTATTTCATTCCTTCTGCTCTCATGAACGTCCATTGAGATGGATTATGAAAAATGCATTACTACATTAGTAAGACTTTTTGTAATGAACGTGATTTTATTCCTACCAATAGGAGAAAGATTTTAATGCATTTAACTTCTTTTGGTTAAAGATCAGATTTAAAATATCTGTCAGATTCAACCTCTCTCTAAGACTAAAAATCTCTATCAGTCTCTTTATCTGCATAATGAATTCTCCTTGCCAACATAATCAAGTGTATTTGTATCAAATCAGAGACATTCAACAGATATAAACAGTGTTATTCCATCGTCAGTTTATAAATGTTGAGATTCTCTGATTGTGTGTTAAGAATATACTTGTATGGGGCTCATACTTACTTTTGTCTTTTACACAGATAATTCCCTGTATAGGTATGGTCTCATTTACAATATAAATATATTTTTAATACTTTAGTGTGGTGCACATAGGTATATGAGGTGATATAAACATTTTTGCATTGAATTTTGCTTCTATTCCTTGTGACATAAGTGCTTGAATGTCTGTGTGCATGTGCACACACATATATATCTCTTCTTTTCTGTTTTGTCATTTATAATCAGTCAAGAAATAGCAGTCCACTAGTCTGTGCTAAACCATTAATGTTACATCATTACATCAACAACAGTTCTATTTTTAATAGAAGATATTTCAGTAGACTTGAATATTTTTCCACATTTTCCTTTCCCCCCACCCCAGTTTAATGAAATATTTTGTACACAGTCATCTAATTTAACAAAAAAAATCTATTTATAGAATAATATAATACATATACCTTTTAGAGTTTACCTAGACTTTCATAGCAAATTCAAGGTAATGTATAAATCACTTTCCCAAGACTGTGTGTACAATATTTTATTCTTACACCTAAAAACATTTCGTGTGCCCTCTACTAGCTGGGGTTTTTTTTCATGCTTAAGAGCAAATTGTATTGCAGATTGACAGAAAACCTCTAATCAATTTTTTATATAATCAGCTATTCTTTTTATTTTGCTATGTATATTATATAGCTGAATTTAAATAATAGTTAAGAATAGCATCAGGTGATAACGATGTCTATTCATCATTAATTATTACTTTAAGAGACAAAGGAGAAAAAGATGTTTAGATTTCTGGTATTGACTCATTTGATTGGAAAATTGGAAAAGTATTTTAGAATTTATATTTTTCCTGTATATAAAATAACTTTAAAATGTCTTCATAAAATGCCAAATGATCCTGAACCTCTTCTTGTTTCTATGGCAACCTGACTGTAGGCTCTGAAGCTGCCAATGACTTTATCAAATATTTTCACTGATTTTTACCAGATGAGCTCTTGGATCATTGTTTTAGTTGTAAATATTGCATTTTATAGCATCTTGGCTATTTCAGTATCAAACATCAAGGAAGAGAATATATAAAATTAATAAAGCTCAGCTCATGATACTTTGTGCATCGTAAAAGTAGTATTTTCAAGTGGTTTTGACTAACAGAAAGTCAATTGTCAGACACTAATAGTTGTGCACTTCTTCACATTAACAAAATACTTGTCCAAAAGATACAGCTGCTTTTAATTAAATTTCATTTTGTGAGGAAGAGGTACTGGCTCTTCAAGAAGAACAGTTACATGCAGACAAATTTACAATAACAGGTTTTTTTGTTCTGGCACAGCTTTTACTTTGAAACATTTCTTGTTTCTGGTGGGTTTTTTGTTGTTGTTTGGTTGGTTTGGTTTTTTTATTGTCCTTTTATGAATACCCTGCCTCAGTTCGAGAGGTTGATACTGCTCTGCAATAGTGAATCTGCAGTCTGTCTGAATGGAAAGAAGAGATACTGGTAAGCCATAAAACTGCCAGGCCTCTAATGATAGCATTGTTTTTATCAGAGACATAGTTTGAAGACTCAGGACAGGTGAATGATGGCATAGCACCATGTCAGCTAAATATTTGTTCTTTACATTAAATGTTGCAAAATAGAATAAAGAGTGAACTTCATTGTTACTTCCATTGGAATTTTCTGTCACTTCCACTTATTTTGAATTGGGTTTTGACAGTAAATCATCCTCGTTGCATTTTCACTCCCCACTCTCTAAGTGCAGAAGTGAAAAGACTGAGTATTTGTGTTTCATTCCATCTACTGATGCATTTTTGAGACATAGCAGTAATATTAATAATATATCCAACTAAAATGTGTACGTGACACATGCAGAGAGAAAATCAGATCCACAGTAAGTGAAAAATGAGAAAACTTTATTGCATTTACAGCTGAGTGTTCCCAAGACATAAGTCCTGCAAAGCAGCAAATTTTCCCAAATTATAAGGACCTCAAAAGCCTAGCTCCTTTACTAGGAACAGAAGAGTATTGCTATTCTGCTATTTTGTTTTGCTTGCCTCTCCCAAATTGAGCTTCATTTTTGCTAGATCGGCTTGGGTCAATCTATATTCACACTAGATAATTAAAAACTGGACCTCATTGTAGTAAAATGAAAATAAAATGCTCTGAAAATACTGGAGTTTTCTGTTACCAGTTCAGCAGGTCTGGTTCTGATGAATAGCATTTCTATTTTGGAAGGTAAATTAAAGGCTTAGCTCTAAACAGGTAGCCATAATACTTGTACATAGCCTAGGTAATTAAAATGTACCAAAGTTGCTGTTAGGAATATCACATGATAGATGTAGGGTTACAATCTGGTATGCAGGCTACTCTAATCATAAAAGGTTGTAAACAAGCCATTTTAAAAATTATTGGTATTATGTGTACTTTCATGACCCATATTCATCTCCTTGAATGCAGCTACTCAACATAATTTTTGTTGTTTCACATTAATCAAAATATGCCTGCAGTTTAATTGGTGAAGTGTGCAAATAAATGTTCATATTAGCAAGGGTGTTAGTCACTGTTTTCAGTCTCCCAGTCCATTGCGAACAGGTAGTTTTATCTATGATAACAGGTTGCAGAAGGTACCTAATTCACTCTCTAATTCACACCAGGTTCTGGAAGCAGAGACAAGGGAATAACATTTTGTTAAGACAATAAATGTAGACAGTGGCAGAAGTTAAATATTTAGAGCTCTGGCCTGGTCCCAAACAGCATCTCGGTGTTGCTAATGGCTAGCTAATTCAGTGCTTTGTCTGCACTGCCAAAGAATGACAATTGAAGGGAAAATTAAAATTAAAGTAAGAACAAGCTCATCCACTTATGTAAAGATGATTTGACTAAAGAATGGCCAAATAGAAATGGTTTTCTAGTTTATTAAAATAAGAATAAAAGTGTCTTACAGTGAGAGAATCCCCATACAATCTGTGTAATATCAAGAAAATGGAATTAAATAGTTCAGACCATGGATCTCTCAAATCTAACAGTCCTTCAGATTAGTCAGAAATTCATAGTGGCAGCGGCCCACATTTCTACAGAATACTTGCGTTTTCATTCTCCAGCCCAGTCCTACCCTCTAACTTCACAAGCACATCAAGGAGCTCTTTAGAGCTGAACAAAACCAGAGTTTTTTCCAGACACTCCAGATGGAGTTTTCATTGCTGACTAGTAACAACTTTCCAGCGTTTTAGAGATACTCCTCCCAAAGAAAGATAGAGCAGCTTTGTTCCTTCAGGGTACAGCCTATGCTTATTTGTGTATTGTTTTTCCTTATTGTCAGTAAAACAAAGGTGTCAGTAATGTACAGGTCAGTACAAAATTCTCTGTTTTCAAGGAGTAATTTTATTTCTGGAATGAATTAATCAGAGACTGCTTAAGTAGGAATTTTTTTTCCTTCCCAAGGTGCTGATCTTTTATTAAAGAAATGCTGGCAGCTATCTATTCTAAAAATGGAAACTCAGATGTTAAGGAAAATAACTTGATTTGCATTAAATAGTACCACAACAACATGAACTGACATTGTGATTGTTGATAATCCAGAGTGGTATGAGGGAAAAACATGTGGAAGTCTACAGTAAAAATGTCAACCAAAATATTAGTATTAAAAGATGAAAGCAAAATTACTCAGTTATTGATCCTGCAAAAGCTGTAATCTTCATAATATGCGCGATGAGCTACGCATACGTAAATATCGGCAGGATTTGGGCCTACCAGGTGTAAGTCAAGGCAGCCAGCATTAACTATTGCCAGGTTATAGGTATAATTCACCGTATGGTGAACCATATAATTGACTGGGTACAACACAGCACTATTACTTATGAAGCAAATTTAATTGTCACAATGAAAGTTCTCTGAGGTAAAATACAAAATAATAGTAATAAAAGATTTTTCCATAGGATTTTCAAATATTACATGCATGTTGCTACTATCTCTCAGACATTTAGATAAAATCAAAGTTAGGAGGGGAAATAAATCCTAAAACATACCATTCCTCTAATTTTTCTCAATGTTCTGAAGAGTTCAGATCAGTTCAAGTCCTCTTTCACAGGAACAGGGCAAACATCTCTTGCCAAACTGAATTTAGATTCATCATGCAAGATGAGATTAGGTATATAAAAATAAATTTTCATGTGACTTCCAACATGCTAAGCAACCCATACAGTCAAGCTTACCATAGCCTAGAATACTTCATGATGATAAAACTAGGAAAAAGAGAAGATACGGAAAGAAGAAATACAAGAACTATGACAGAAAAAAGTAATGGAAATGGACATGCATATATAAAATTGTTCAAGGGTCAATTTGGATTTGTAGAACTGTGGGTACACCTTTTGGAGAGTAACATTTTTGCTTATCTCTCTAATAATCCAGTCTCTCTAGAATGAGTTGTTTCTCAGGACTTTGTTTTCTGGCTCTTCTGACATCAAAGACAATGCCCAATGTTTAAATTGTGTGAACTCTGAGCAAGAAAAGCAGTTTGTAGGATATCCAACATAGTATGGAAAGGTGAATTTTTGAAACATTTTAGGTGAATCTTGGCTTACTGAAGTGAATGGTAGAGCTTCCAGTGGTTTCAGCCTAAAGTACAATTTCACCTCTGAATTTTCTACAGCCTTAAAAAAAAAAAAATCCATTATAATTGGTTTTGCCCCTTTAAAGAAGCAGCAGAAATCATAGTTTCCTTCCTGTGTTTTCTCAAAAGGCAGAATGGAATATTCAGTTATACTTGAAAAGTTCTGTTTGGTTTTTTTCCCAAGGAAGGAGAAAGAAGGGATAAATATTTTCCAAGAGCAGCGAGGAGCAATGAATGTCCAAGCTTCAAAACACTAAATAAAATGTGGGAGTTTGTTTGTAGGTTTGGGTTTTGGGTGGTTTTGCTGTGTGTTTTTTGAGGTTTTTTTTTATTTGGCTTTTTGTTGAGGTCATGTTTTCAACAGGATCAGAGAAAAGAAGCAAGGTGGAACTTCTTTATTCACTGATTAAAGACACAGCAGCAAAACCTGATAGTTTTAAATTGGTGTTTAAAGTGTGAAGCAGATAAGACTTAAATTCTGTGGTTATACTGAAATGCATGGAAAGAGCTTTCTTAGTTGTCAGAAATGATGAAGTAGGGATTGCTGAAACTGACAATAGATTATATTTTCCTCTAGATAGAAACATGGCTTTTTCTGCCCATTTGGCTTTTGCTCAACCTTTATTGCAGAATAACTCAGTCATTTTAAAAACACTGAAGTGTTTGTTAAATTAATCTAAACCATCTGAATGTTGTTTTGTTGCACTGGGGTTCTAAGCATGAAACACCATCTTTGAGGGGGAGGCAGTGTCATCTTTTAAGCTTGTGCAGCCGTGCTATGCCTGCTAAAATTACCAGTAATTCATTTGAAGAAAAACACTGTTTTTATGTGATATGGGCATAAGTAATTTGAGTAGTGGAGCTCTATGTCAGGAGGCAGCTGCTATTGGGTGGCCTTAACTTTTGGTTATTTATTCTTTATTTATGTGTTCTGGATCTGTAACAACACCCTAAAGATATGAGAATATGTAAAGAGCAGTTTTAGAGCTCTCAGCAGGGTAAGCAAAGTTATTGTAAGAATGATAATGACAGATATTATAAGAGAGTTATATTGTTAGAATTATAACAGCCCTATTAGCTGTCACTGTTCCTGATGTTCCCAGTTTGTCCTTGGTGACAGCCACAGCAGCAGGGCCTGCTATGCATGAAGCTGTGCAAATGAAATCAGCTGCTTGGACATCACCTTTTGTGAACAGCTGGTGTGCACCACCACTGGAAGAAGACAGAGTCAAAGTGGGTAAAAGGGCCATAGTTGTCCTTTATTGGGACACTTTTCCTGCCTGATTTTTCTGTTCCAAAAGCCTGTTCCTGCCATAATGACCACACATTGTTGCAAGAACTGTTAACGCTATGCATTGGGATAAATTGAATAAAAGAAGAGTAGTAATATTAATATACAAATACTTTTAAAAATGCATTTTTAAAGCCAACCTTTAAACTTTTATATTTTTAGGAACACAACATTTTACAAAGTATGTATGTGTTTAGTGATTTCTAGGATGACTTCATTATTTGATTTATTATTTTTGACATGTAGGAACACACAAGAGTGGCTGAACCTAGTTAGGCATGTTTTCAAAAGCCACGAAGCTCAGCTAGCCTGTGCACTTGCAGTACACATTGCCATATGCATACGAAAGTGGAGCTAGGTGGCATGGTTAATAGTAGTATTAAAGGTGTTACTGATCCAGCTTCAGGCTGGTGGCTTGTGATGCTTGGTTTTGCCTAGGTTGTACAGGATGTATCTAGTTGATTTTGTTATTACCTGTGCCAGCTAAATGAATCCTAGCATGAGTGTGACTGCTTGCTCTATTTGTTGTATGATTATAGCTTAAGGTACAGAAACCTGTTTATAGTTCTAGAAAGGCAAAACTCAAACATGCAATAAAGTAAAAGAAGAAAATTGAATCCTACAAAGAGTAAAGATACACAGAAGCAATTTTGCAAGTTCTTTATAAGCAGCAATACCTGTCATGACAGGCCAACAAACATCTTATTTTAGCTTTTTTTCCCACCTGTTCATTTGGCATTTACTCTGGTTTCACTTTCACTTCTTACACTGTCAATGTCTGAGCTGTGTTCCACTTCATTTCATCAAATAAGCCAACTGTAAGTTTTCTTTTCATGGCTTTTATACTTATCTTAATGGCAGGAGAGAAACCAACCAACAAAAAAAACACCCTTAAAATATTTTTTTAACAGGCTAATGTGATGAATATGCAGTGGTACACCAATTTTTACAAAAATCTGCATATTGTAAAATGAGCATACTTGAGCTTCTGGTCAAACCAAAGGAATTTTGCATTTTGATCATACTTGGAGAGGCAGTTAGAATGAAAAAATGCTGCATGAGGTATTTAACAGAAGGCTTGGGCAATGATTTTGTAAACACTTACAAGCATGCTTATATATAGGGAAGTGAGTGACCTAATTGATTTCCATGTGACATGAAACTGCACCTTCAGAGCATGATATAAGGTCTTTTGAAGTCAATATAAGGTGGGAAAAAAAGGCCAAGAAAGGGCAATCCAATTTTCAGACAAGCCACAGAATGAAGCCTTGAACTTTTCCTTTTTTTTTTTTTTTCTTTTTTTTGTTAACAGGTGAAGATAAATTATAAAGTTGATGAATTTTCTTACAGGCAGTTACTGACAAACCCTATCTCCAGATCTGCCCTACAGTCAACAAAATAGTCCCTGTTTCATTTAGATCTGGCAAGGGACTGCTGCTTAATAGGCACGTATCTATTAGTTAATATTTTTTCTTTGCCTGTAGCTCGTATTTGTACATATACTTATGTATACCATGTTTTATTTATTTCAAAATAAATTACCTAAACATTTTTACTCTTCTCTAGACAGTAGGTGTATTTTACCTGCAGCATTATTCTATCTGGTCTTTCCTGATTCTCCAGAGAATTTTGTAATATTCACAGCTGTCAGTTTTTTAGGCTATCTACTAATTTATAGTGTCTGATCACCATTTAACACAAATTTTAAAACAATTAAAGCACTTATTTTTGCTCTTCAGATAAACAGCAGCTGTATTTTTAATTGACATGAGCTATTATCTTCTGAATTGCAGGGAAAAGCACCTATATTACATGGCACACAACTAGATTGCAAGGTTTAAATGGTAGCCCCTCTAAAGTAATACCTTTGTTTCCACATATTTGACAAGATATAATCATATAAGATATCTGACACCAGGGCAAGTCTTAATTTTAAATGTAAATCTACCAAATTTAGAGTGAAACACTCCTGCAATTCTTTATTCCAAATAAAGCTATCCTAGTAGAGCAAAGTAAAATGAAATATGTGAATTATTTCCTTTTTTAATACTACACACAATTCATTTTTGAGACAGATTGCTGAACAACTTAATTGAATTGGAGAGCTCTGGAGGATTCATAAAAAGAAATGCATGAGAACTTCCACAGTTACATTAGATATATAACAATTGCATAAATCTGCACACTCAAGATCATGCACTGCTTGGAATTAAGAATACCTTTCTCCTAAGCTGGTTATTTCATAGCTGATAGTTCAGGAGTAAAAATATATTTCATCTTTAAGAGCTGACTTTTCAACAGTCCTAAAGTGGCTGCTTTACTAGTATAATCTAGTACAATCCTTCCTATTATTCCAACAAATAGTAAGTTTACAGGAATAAGGACTAAGACATAGGGGGAGCTGTGAAACTGAAAGCTATGAAGCTAAAATACCCCTCATCTTGGATATGAATACAACAGTTGGTGAAATTCTGATTCTTTGGCAGGTTTAAGAAAGTAGTAGGTAATACAGGTACAACCATAGCTTACCCAACATCTTGTTGGATTAGCATGTAGCAGTAAAGGTGGCAAGTGTGCATTGTCATGTCTTCATTCTAATTTACATGTCCCAACCCTACCCTATCTAAATATTACCAAAGTAACAAACCCCCTGACAGTACAGTCTTCTCAAGATGTTCTTGTTTGCAGTCAGATGGAAGTTATTTCTTCCACATTTTGAACATTACCCACACAGCAAAGCTGCTGCTTCAGTAGTTGGATTCACCCCTAAATACATATTTACTTTTGCTTTTTGCTAAGGCATCCTTTAATCCCTCCTATTTGCAAATTCATAACATGAAAAGAGTGACAGTAATTGAAATATTTGAGTGTTGATGGTTTGTACTATGATCCTGAGAGGGCAGAGGAACGTTGAAAAAGATTAAAAATTGAACATATGAAGATAATGAAGAAAAACAGAATGTAAATGAAGTGACTGAGGAGACTTAGAGGATCTGTGGTGACTGAAAAGACTTAGAGGACCTGTATAGCTGGTCTGACTGACTACTAGTAATTAAAGGAGGCAGGTAGTGAGGTAGAACAGAGGTTCACGGACATTGTTTTCTTTTCTAAGTCAGTATTTTTTGACTGTGTTTTTGGGGAGCAGAATATACTGCTCAGGGATCCAGAGAGGGTATGAAATGACATTAATTCAAAAAATTCTTTGTTAAATCTTCTCCATAGCTTCTCTGAAATTTGCTAAGCTGCTACATGGTAAACTGTCCCAGGGGAATTTAGATCTCTTGATTATATTTTTCTATTACTTCTCTGTTATAAAGTCATAATAGTAACTTGTTAAATGTGTTTCATTTTCTTGATTTTTCTATGGGTTTCTTCTGCTGCTTGAAATATTTAGAACAAACACACAATATGTCCACTATCTTGGGCGTATTTTATGTGATTCTTTTTTTCCTTTCAGAAGAAAAACTATTGTGTATAAAAATTTGTGAAGCTCAGTCTGGCAGCTAGAGCCAAGCATGATGGGAGCAGGTGCTCTACAAGCTTTTCTACACAGCCCTGCCAACAGAGCTCGCTTCAGTCCAGCCGAGCTCGTGTCATCTCATTACTGGCTCTTTCCTGGGCAGCCTGACAATTGGGCCATCTTTCTTTTATGTCGATAAAGAGCAGATTGGATTAGGTTGGAACTATTTAACTCTTCTCACTTCTGAACTGCATTCACCTGGAATTTTAAAGACTATTGTCATGGCCCTGAGGGCAGCAGCAGGCCATAAATGCCCTGATGAGCTTCATCTGCCCCTCAAGCTTCTGTACACCCTGCCCTTCAGCTAGAATATACATTTGAGCTCAGGTTTGGGGCCCAGGTCCTTCCATGGTCTGTGTCATAGGTGTGTCTGTCTGTTTCTAGTATGGATCACAGACTCACATTGCTTTGACTCTAGTCCTGCCTCCTATGGCTTCTGGCTCTCTGGACAGCCCTGGTTTATCCCCTCACTGTGGCTGGGATGGCTTGCTATGCCCAGGCTCTGTGGTACGGTGCCAGCTGGTGAGGGCACAGTCTGTGCTGCAGTCACCCTTGGCTCTTGCTCATCGTCCTTCATGGAACTGTTCTGCTTCCTACCTCCTTGAGAGGTAAGTCTTTACAGAATCTCCAACACTTTGCTGTAGTATACAGAAAGCTCAGAAATGCTGGAGAACTTATGCAGTTAACATTGTGATCTAGAAGTGGAAGAAACTTTCTGCAGATAGATAATTGCAGCATTTAATTTAATTTGTAGTCCCTTAGGTAATTTCGAACACAGCATCATGAAAGTGCCCTGTGGCTCAGGGCAGAAATTCAACTCTAATCTCATTGTTCCCCATCTACTAAATTTGTGAAGAAAACAGGCAATTAAAAGTTGTTGATGTTGATTCTATACATGGTACTGAGAACTCGCATGAAATTTGTCTAACTCAAGTTATCTATATTCACATCTGCTGAGAAAATGGCATTGTAATGCGAGAAGGAAAAACATTTCACTCATACCTGATCATATGTTTCAGTACCTTTAATGTAAAATACACTCATCTGGTCTTTTACCCTCAAACCCTTGTAAAATCTAAAAAAACCCCAACAAAACAAAAACAACAAACAAACCCCAACTATATTTTAAATCTTTGTTGTTAAGATAAGCTTGCATTTGTCTTTTGGCTGTGAAAGGACACAGGCTCTAACTGACTGATGTTTAGATTCGCTGTCTCCTCTTCCTCCAGCAATACTTGCTTCCTGCAGCACACTTCCTTTAAACTTGGTATATTTTGTGCTTTGCTATTAATTACACCCTCAAGAAATTAAAAACCTTGGAATCTAAACGTGCAGGTTTTGTGCAGTGTTACAATAGTGTATGTGCTCAAAAAGGGAATCAAAGATTAGGGCAGGACTTCACAGCTAATAGTTTTGGTATTGCTAAATATGTCTACTTAGTCTCACCTTTTGATACAAATGTGTTTAGTCCTTGCAACAAAAAGAAAACAGTGAAATAAAACTAATCTCCATGTTTACATGGCCTTCCTATATCCCATCACTGGAGAGATTGGTATTTCATAAACTGAATTCAGTTTAATTCTCTGAAGTTGTACTTTATCTGTTTAATAAAACACAGCTGAAAATCTCAAACAGTAGCAATTTCACACCTGCTACCCGGGACCAAAGTTTGTTAACTAGCACAGAACCAAGGTTTCCAAACTGAAGTGTTCAGAACTGCCCTGTGCAGTCTCTAGCAGGTGTTCATCACAGGAGGTCCCTTAATGATAGTTCTCAATTAGATTTTCTTAAACCATTATATTTGAAATCTCTTACCATTGTTAATTTAATTTCTGACAGTACAGTTTACTGTAGTTCATATGAACCAGTGCCAAAATAGATGTAAATGCACTCAATTCTTTTTGTCTCAATTTCCTCTTGAAGATTTCATTTTTAATCAAAACTATCCTTCCTAAATCTTATCTATCTCCCAGTTCTTTTCCCAGAGGCTTCATCTGAGGTCCACTGAACTCAAAAGAAAGTGTTTCACTGAATTGTAAAGACGGTTTTCAAAGCAAACATCAGTACTTTTTCCTTTTTTTTTTTTTTTTTAAAAAAAAAGGTCCTGCAGTTGCCTTATTGAATTCAGTTCTATGTTGATTAATTGTAGACAATTATTTCTATAAGGTCAGAAAATAACCTTCAGTGGATCTCTGCTGTTCTGTGTTGAACCGTTGAAAGCAAAATACAGTAATTTTGGTATGTTATTAACATTTTTCTGCAGCCTAAACAAGAGCAAAAGTGGTTTTTGTTTAGAGGGGTTTTTTGTTTTGTTTAAAAAAAAAAATCCCTTAGAATTGTTTATAGACCCTTGGGGAGGGGAAAACAAACATAAAACCAACCAAACAAAAAAAAAAAAACCAAAACAACAAACCCTGCACTTGTAACACCTTAAAAACCATTGCACTACAGTACAGTCCCTGTGGCAGCACACTGGATCTGCAGTTGTCTTCTGTGCCACAAGTGGTTAAGCATTGGTGTGCCTTTGAGCAGCTGCCGTGCTAGAACCAGGCTTGCATAGAGAAAGCCTTGCATGTAAAACTATGAATAAATAAGATACAGTGCATTTGCAAATACTATTATCCAAAATTTATGTCATAAAAATCCAATTCATAACAGTTCTGCTTAATCCCATCAACTAGGATGTGGCTGTCTTCAGCAGTCTTTCTTTATACACTTTTTATCCAAACAGTTTTTTCAGGCCTAGTTCCATTACGTGGGAATGCAATGCCCTGCGTGTTCCAGAGGATTCTACAGCACACACAAAAAAATTGGGAGTGAGATACCAAACACACTGTGAAAAGCCATTCAGAACAAAACTCAGCAAGCTTAATGCAAGATTGAAATATTTTGAATTCCTTTTATGTCCAAAAGAGTATAATTACTAGTTAAGTTGTAAGCCTGCTGCCACTTCATTGCCTGCTCACAGTGGTTAGTATCACATACTGCTGCTTACTTGATACCTGCATCTCATGCTGGAAGAAAATGGAAAAATAAATTTGAAACACACAATCACAGAATGTCAGGGATTGGAGGGGACCTCGAAAGATCATCCAGTCCAACCCCCCTGCCGGAGCAGGAACACCTAGATAAGTTCACACAGGAAGGCATCCAGGCGGGTCTTGAATGTCTCCAGAGGAGGAGACTCCACACCCTCCCTGGGCAGCCTGTTCCAGTGCTCTGTTACTCTCACAGTAAAGAAGTTCCTTCTCAAATCCAAGTGGAATCTCCTGTGTTCCATCTTACACCCATTGCCCCTTGTCCTATCACCGGACACCACTGAGAAGAGCCTGGCTCCATCCTCCTGACCCTCACCCTTCATATATTTATAAACATTAATGAGGTCCCCCCTCAGCCTCCTCTTCTCCAAGCTAAAGAGCCCCAGCTCCCTCAGCCTTTCCTCATAAGGGAGATGCTCCACTCCCTTCATCATCTTGGTGGCTCTGTGCTGGACTCTCTCAAGCAGTTCCCTGTCCTTCTTGAACTGTGGGGCCCAGAACTGGACACAATATTTCACCTAGAAACACTGCTCAAATCATACTAATAAAGAATGTGCCTTTAAAGATCTCTTCTGAGAGCCCTTCTGAAAAACATGATATGCACACTATTAGGATTATCCACAATGAAGTGCAAATGAAATAATTTTAAAATTATATAAAATAGTAATAATTTCCCTATCAAGCGAGGTCTTGCTCTGCTTCGTTGTCTTCTTTTGAGCTCCTTAATAGTGTTAGGGAAGTCTATTCTATACCATGTACTAAACTTTAAATTGGAAGAGGGTTTATTGAGTAATTGTTAACAGATTGTTATTGGATTGATTTGAGGATTTCAGGTCTATTTTAGACTGGATTTTAAATTGAATTGGAAAAGGAATACCTAGTTCATATAAAGTGTTATAAACATTTGTACCTTAATACCATTTATGCGTGATGAACATTGACCAGCCTCACACCTCTTTATTTGCTCTGGTTTTTTTACATGGCATATCTGAAACATTGGCAGAAGTGACCAGGGGAGAATGGACTTGTTTCTAGCCTGCTGTCAAGATTTGGGGATTGCTGTTGTGAAAGGTTACTGAACCTGGATTTTTTTTTTTCCCCAATAAATTTATTTCCCTTAGGAGAGTTTACAAAACCGAAAACATTACTGAAGATAAAACTTTTCTCTGTTAAGACAAGCTGATTGCCTCTGAGGAAGCAACTCCTCCTGTTTTAGCATGGAATTATTGAAAGAGCAGTGCTGGATTTCCCATGTGGGGCTTGTCTTGTCTTGCTTCTCTGGGGCTGATGGTCCCTGATCCTGGATGGTGGTACTTCCCAGATGGTGCCCATCATGTAGATATGAATTAAATGCTTTCCCTTTCTGCTTTATCTGGTCATATCTTCATGTTTGGAGATACATGTCATCCTGGTTCTCTGTTTCCCTTTCACACATGCAGAAAAAAGTAATGAATATTTTGGGATCTACGTGAAAAAATCCAATATACATCAACATTCTACAATGAACTGTAGGATGTATAAAACACAGTTTGTCTGTACAGCTATTTGATTTTAATTCAGAATTTTAGGTGTTCATAAGGGAGAACCAGAAATGCTTTGTAGAGTCTTGCCTCTTCTGATCCTTTTTGTCTGCAGGGTGGATTTGAAGCAGATTTAATGTGCAAGAGGAAAGCCTGATCTAGTTATGGAAGAACAAAGAAATTGAAAAAAAAGTTTCATGATGTTTCCTGGCTCTAACGCTTACATTTAAGTGTGTGACTTGCCTGAAGCAATTGGTTTAAACAGGCTGGAATCCAGAATGGTACTGCTGGCCAGACATATGTTGTTATTTGTAACTCTGAAAATTAGGCAATCAGAAAATTTTATGAGTAAGCCTAATGGTGTAAATTCCTACTTCCAGAGTAGGTCCTTAAAACGTGGCAAATCAGAAAGAGAGAAAATCAAAACAAAAAGGCAAGGAAACCATGCTGCTTATCAGAATTATTTTTTTTTAAAAAAAAAGCACTTTATCTCTCCCTAACTTAATCCTTGATAGTCTTGTCAAATACCATTTTGCCCATTATTTGTTACTTTTGTTTTATCCTAAGCTCACCTGCCTTTCACGTTCTTCAGTATAATATTATCTTTAGTATATTTCTTTCAGCATTATTTTGATTTTGTGGTCAAGGCCAGGAACTTCTATGTGTGAATAACTTCAGACATGTAGAAAAATTGCTTTTCAGGTTATAAAAAGTTTTAAGAGGATATATTGGGGGTGGAACAAACTATAGATTTCTTTAAAGTCTTCCACTGAAATGAACATATCTTAAAAACTGACATAGTCACATCTGTGCCTAGATCCGTTAGCACTGATGCTTGCTTCAGATAGGAAGCAAACCGATTTTAGATAAAGCAAGTTACTAGCAAGCTTTGTCACTATTGACTGGATCTTTTAAGGTGAATCTATGCCAAATTTTACTTGTAAGGTAGCAACAGAATGCAGAAATGCCATTGGAAATGCCACTTCCCACCAGAAAATAAAGGCTCTGCAGAATTACTAGCCCAAATATTGCAAAAAAGAAGGGTAAATTCTTCACTGTAAGTAAATGACAATTGTGAAAACCTAGCAGATTTTGATATTTTTTAAATTCCACTGGTGTTGAAGCTTGCATTTTATGACTTAACCTCTTTCCTGACAACCACACAGGGTTATTTTAAAGTACATACAGACAAATGTTAAGTTTGCAGTCCATGTTCAAAATAAAAGTTACTGATCAATACTGCTTTTACCCTTGTAAGCAAAACAAGTGAACTTCCTCCTTTGTAAGATTCTCCAGTCTAAAACTTATCTTTTTAGCTTATTCTAGTTTCTTTAACAACCAAGCTGATGGAAAAAAAAAAAAATCAGGTAAAGGATCATTCTTATCTAGACCAAAGCCCTTAGCACTTCATGATCTTGCTTATATTTGCCTTTTTTAAAGGTGAATCTCATTAATTGTTCAGAATCTTCACATGATGACCTGGTCACTCAAAGATATCTCTCTCCTTTGTCCTTTCAGATTACAAAGTTCCTAGATTATTGCTAAAGTATTTGTCACAACATGTTTTTTTATCAGTTTTTATTAATTTTTTGTTAGTACATGACCTCATTTTGTGCTGTTGAATTTCATTTGTTTCCTTTAGTCTAGCTGCCAAGGTCATCCAGTTCTTGCCATGTGATATCATTATTATGTTCTATATCGAGCTTGTTTTTTACTGGCTTGAGCAACATAAGCAAGTGTAATCATACTGGCTCTTGGGGACAGCTGCCTTACTTTAGGTAATCCTTTTGCTTGCTATGACTCACAGGTGGCTCTGGCTTGGGGTTAGAGATGGGTTATGAATGCAAGTTGCTTCCTTCTCTTTTGTTTCAAGTTCCAGTGTGTATTTTTCTGCAGGAATGGAAGATAGAAGCTGATGTTCTGTATTGCTGTGTAGAAATCAGAAATTAATGGAGATAAATGCAAAAGTATGATTTCTTAGAAAAATCATAAAAATGAGGAAGTGCTAGAATACAAAGACTACATAAAGCCTAAGAGAACACTAAGCAGCAAAAGCTCTTAAGGTTTCAGCACTTCACAGAAGGAACAGGATATTGGCATGAATCCTGGATGCATAAAAACAAAATTAAAGGAATTACAAGGTACTGGTTAGATCTCAGCAAGAGCTTTGCATGCACTAATAGCCATGTGAGAAAAGCTGTAATTGCTCATGGTAGGATGAAAAAGTATCTAACCAGTGTGCTATTTGGCTCAAAGACTTAAATTACAAGCAATATAGAAGTTGAGATTTTTCTTGAAAGTAGTAGGGGGGTGGAGAAAGCCTTGAAATTTGTCAGCTTAACTGGAGTTTTAAAATGATCAGTGGAGTTCCAATAAAATTAATCAAAGCAAACTCTTTGTATTTGTAAGAAATGACTCAGGTGACAAGATAAAAAACTACATACAGACACACATAAGAAATAAATAAGTAAATCCTTCACCAATAAAAAAAGCAAAAGTGGTATGCAATTGGTTAATCTTAGTATATTGAAGTTGCACGTATATGCTGTGGAATTCTGCTCCCTTACCAAGGACCTCAAATGTTGGCAGTGAGATGTTGAAGTATGTTTGAAAATCTGGGCTTCTGTGTTTCAGATTCATAGGAATTAATTGTCTATAATAAAACCTACATTTTCAGGTGGGTGACATTTCCACCAACTGCAGTGAGAGTACCTAGTGTGGGCTTAAGTTAGCTAATGAAATACAGCAACACTTAATTCCTGATGAGGGAGCTTAATGCCTCCTATTGAGGTATCTGCTCAGAATCTGAATGAAGGCAGGTGGCTGGTCTGCCTGAAGGGATATGCTCCAGAAACTGTAGTGTATGTAGTAAATGAACCTGTGGATTAAGTAAGTCTTGAAGTTTACTTGAAGGGTAGTCTTCACAGTGAACTCTTAATATGTTAACTTTCTTGACTTTTTAAAAAATCAGTGTTATGGGAGCTTGTGATCTGTCTCTAAATACTAAAAGCATGAAAGCTCAGGCAGGGATCAATTCCTAGCTAACAAACCTTGTAGTACAAGACTGAGTCACATCTTTGATGTTAGGTTGTGGTTTCTTCTAGAGTGTGTATACACTTGGCTTTTTAGTGTCCTTGGGATCTAGACCATCCTGAGGCAGATGCTTTTATTGTGTGCTTGCAGTTCAAAGTCCTGGAAATAATGAGCACTGTGATCCCAAGGTTGCATTAAATGCTGTGAGGTATGCTATGTGGGCATCTAAGCATGTATTGGAGGAACCTCACCTTACACAGGTCAACAAGGGGAAATGCAAGGTTCTTCACCTGAGGAGGAACCAACCCCTTGCCATCAGTACATGCTGGGTGTTGACCATTGTAAAACACCTTCGCAGAGGAGGAGGCAGAGGTCCTGGTGGACAAGTTGAAAATGAGCTAGAATGAGCTAGCAATAGGCCCTTGGGGGAGTGGGGAAGCTAACTGTCCTGGACTGCATTAGCTGCATGTGCTGCCAGCAGGTTGAGGGAGGTGTTCCCTCTCCTCTGCTCAGCACTAGTGGGGACCACACCTGGAGTACTGTGTCTAGTTCTGGGCTGAACAATGCAAGAGAGATGGGTGTACCAGAGGAGTCCAGGTAGAAACAAATTCCAAGAGTTGCCTGGGGTGATATGACCAATAGGCCATTGATGACTTATGACAATCATTAACGGTAAAAGCAATAAATAGTGAAAACAGCAGCACTTTCAAAAAAATATATCCATGAACATCCAACACAGTGTGGAAGGGTGCAACCAAGATGGAACTGCTATGTTGTAAAAACCAGGCTGCCAGCCAGGACTCCGATGCCTCAACCATCTAGAGTGGTTTCCTGCTCTCCTGAGTTCAGAGCAGTGGTTACAGTGTGACTGGAGGCATTTACCACCTGCTGTATTGATGTTGCTTAGTAAATAATCGTAGATTGTTGTCAGTGAGTGATGTGGTTCTGTCCTTGCAGCTACCTCAGCCTTCTCAGCGTCTGGTTTAATCAAAGTTAACTTGGAACAAATACCATGGAAAGCTAGAAGCCATAATTACAGTTGACCTTTGTGTAATTTAATTTCATGATGACTTTTGATTCCTTCTTTAACTATGCAGTTAATAGTAAGAGAGATAGAGGGCAATCGGTTTCTTGCTAATAATCCAGGAGTCAGAATTTAAGGCAAACAAGATAATGAACAAAGTCCCAAAAGCAGAACCACAGTGGAAATGGAATTTAAGAACTAATAAAAGACTTTCCTAAAAATATGCACAGGAACTGGAGGTACTTTGGAAAAAAACAGCTGGCTTTCAAATAAAGGCACTGACACTATTGGACATAAATGATAACAGAAGCCCATCTTTGGGGAAACAAAGTCTGCGATGTGTTTTTGAAACATTCACGTTTGTTCTAAGTTCAGATGTTCCACACACGTAGTTTTGGATTACAGGTTTTAAAATTACAATCAAGCATCAAGAAAGGAGCATTTTTGTAACAAATCACAGTTAATGTGGCTTTCCATCAAATCAATAGATAGATATTATCAAGATCTGTGACTTGCAGCTATAAACCCTATATGCTTGATAATTTCCTTATATAGGGTAAGTGGAGATAAATAAAATTGCTTAGCTCGAGTCCTAGGAAATAAATACCTCAGTTTTAAGTTATACAATATGGCAATGGAAGAATTTTGAGAAAATACCAACATATTCACTAGCTGGTTGTGGTTTGTGGTTTTTTGTTTGTTTGTTTTGGGGCTTGATTACCCAAGCCCTAAATAATTTCATCTAGATTCAAAGTCATAATGTCAGATTTCTAACAAATGATAGGATGTGAGGTTTCTTTCAAGTAATGGACACTTGAAGGTCAGCTGTTGTCCTTCTGTTTTCTACATCTCTGAAATAGTGTACAGTATGTTGCCATAAACCAAGTGAAGAAAAGTTGTGCCTGGGCCTAAACCTAGGTCCCTTTTACTACTGTAAAGGTAGAAGAGGGAAAAAAACCCCACTTCTGTGCTGTCCTAAGACCTGGAAATAGAGTTTTACTTGGTCTTTTTTCTTCATCCACCACTAACTGACATCTGCACTGTCTAGAACACTGCATTAACACTTGCATTTACTGAGCTGAATGCCGTGCACCACGGGAAACTCACAGAACTTAATCAGCAATCAAGATATATACCAAATATGTGGAAAGCAATTACATTATAATGATGCAATATAATAAATTAAAGTCATATTGACTGCAATGAATTTGAATAATTTAATACCACTGAAAATCAATATCACACATCTATTGAAACATTCATTACAATAAATTGTTTAGGCTATGTAAAAAGCTTATCATTCAGTATGAATATTAACAGCCTCTGTTTCCCAGACAGCTAGACAGCGATTAGAACTGATGATTTTGTATGCAGTATGGAAATGATGTTCTTAATTGCAGTGAAGTTTTTATTGCAGTGAAGATATAGAAAACAGATTTATGCTGGTAATTATGAATTACAATAATGTATAGTGTACAGAGAACAGTTTCTCTCTAAGTTAATATTGTTAACAAAATTGAAATCAATATTTTTTGGAAGAGTAGCAATGTGTTTTTATAGCCTGTTTCTGCTTGTTTTGCTTTAAAAGTAAGTAAATAAATAAAAGCCCCATAGCTGGCTCTAAGACAAAAACAAGCAAGAACGAACAGTGGTAGTATGGTTAGTGACCTAAACAGAGAGGTCTGTATTCAGTTGAGGTCTTTGATAAAAATTCTGTATTTCTAAGGGTGTTTGGGCCTCAGGCTCTCATCTGTGAAAAGGGAATGGTAATTTGCTTCCTGTGATTTTTCTGGATCAGAGCTTCTCTGTGCAGAACAACTATAGAGTTGCCCAATGTTGGCTATTATACTCTAATAAAAGATGAAATATACTTTATTCAAATTTCTTTAAACTTTAGAGACAAGTGAAAAAAATGGGGTTTTTCATATATTCTAAAAAGGATACGACAAGTAATTTTTCCTGGACTGACCCTGTTGTAGCATGACCCTTTTTTAAAGTTACTGATACAGTTATACTAAATCATTTTTATTTCTGGTGATATGTGGACAACAGTAGATATTTCCTTCATTAAGCACTTCAGAAACTTTATCAGGATACTTAGTTCCTTGATTTCTTGGTCACCCTTAATGGCTTTATAATTGCAGGTATTATAATGGTCAAAGGGTTGCCCTTCATCTTCCCAGGAGTAGATAAATATTTAATCTTGATTCTACTCCAATTAGAGTTAAAGGAGAAAATCACTATTGTTTCAAACCCAGGTAGACATTGATCGTTGGGCATTTGAGTGATTTATAAAGTTTGCTAGTTATGGCTTAGTAAGGCATAACATCAGAGAAATACATTCTGTATATAAATTTCACTTGTGGTATTGACTTTTGGAAACCAGCATAACAAAATGCAGTTCAAGACATGAGTGTTAGTTATTTTCCCAGCTGCATGACATACAGTGCAGAGTTGTAAACTGAGAGTTCCATACATATCCCTGTAAGTGAAAGCGAGCACAGCCGATGTTTCTGAAATCCGTGGAGGATTTTTAAAACTCTTGAGAGTATATGAAAGGGATATTACTTCCCAATATGTGATGTATCTAAATTATTACGTTATTTTTTTAAAAAAGAAAAGCAACTAGAAAGATATATCTATCTCACTGCCTTAGCACTTACACCATGTTTGTAGTTTGGACTATGCAGAAATCAGTCTTTATATTCATTTTAAGCACAACTGACACTTATAATTTGATGTTACTGTTGTGCTTGTGTATCGTTCAGGATGCAAATGCATAAAACACAAGCCATATCTCAAAGAGCATAATAGTGTATGTAAGAGAATATTTCAAAAATTAAGTAAATAAATAAACCACTGCAAGCTATTTTTAGAAACCTTGTGCTTGCACAATGTTTTTCTATGAATATATGTAAAAAAACTGACATACACACATGTGTGTGTACATATGTATATATGTATATATGTATTAAAACTGACTCAAATAGGGAACACACAGATCTGAATACAGTTTGCTTCCCAGGTTGGAGGTTTTTAGATCTCTCTGTTCCATTGGATGATTCCATTATTTTTACCACCTTTTCATTTTTTATCTCATTTGTCATTATTTTCATTTTACTAACAATACTTTAATTTTGTTTGCTAGGAATATTATTGCTATAACAACAATCTCTACTGATATTTATGATAGCGTATACAGTAGTAGCACAATTATCATTCTCGTCTTAATTATTAATTATTTAGCTTCCATTTATTTATTTATTTATTAGATTTTTCCTCAGTAATAAAAGTATACAAATCCATTATTTTATGTAGCCACATTAAAATACAGTTCTGGTATAAATTTGTTTTTTTTTTAATTAAAAGCAAGATCAAGAGTACATCTAGTAGACAACTTTGGATAATGACAAGAAACAAAAATCATATATCATAAGTAGTAAAAATCAATCACATTATCTGGATTTTTTTTAACTTTTCTACTAAAAAGTTTTCTTCCTCAAGGAAAAATAATGGCACTATGTGCTCATCTCTTTAATATGTGGAAGGGAGTTTGGACTGATCTAGCAACAGAAGCAGTTACTTAAATGAAGAAATCGGATGTTTAATTTATCATCTTATTTTATGAAAATTTGAGATCTGTATCAATGCTGACACTCTGACGGCATTATAGCACTAGTGTCTGAGTAAAAACTACTTTAAGATTGGAGGGAAACTGTCAGCACTATCATCTATCACTTACTATAATAGCTGTAGCAGGGAATCTTCCCAAAACCTAGGACGCTTACATTTTTTTGTATTGTCTGCCATTATTTGACAAATGTCACAGTAGTTCTTACACATGAATTTTAATCTTGTTGCATCTTGTCTTTTACCATTTTCAAATTCTCCCATTAAACAAGATGTGGTGAATGACACACAGTGGTGCATCAGACTTGCTTCTTCAGTGTGTACCTATATGTATTACAAAATTTAAAACACACATCAATGTGGGTGCCATTTAAAATTATTGAAATTCAAGTTATTTTCATTGGTTTTGTATTTCATTGTGCTAGATACAAACCCCAAATACCTAATAACTGTAGAATTGTAAACATGAACAGCAAACAAGAGGTGGAACTTTGTGAGCTAGGAATACACAACAAATAACAGCCACTATACTTGTAGCCCAAGGTAGGAAAAAAGTAAGAGGAAACAAACTGAAAGCAATTTGCTTTAAGTCACACAGCTGTTAAGCACAAGTGAGCTGAGCTGAGGAATTCTGTGACATTCACTGCCTAATATGTGACATTTGGTGACTAAATGCAACTTGAACTTTTTTGGCCAAATCTTCAAACACAAATTTTCTTAAATCCAAGAAGAGCATTTTGGCACAACCCAGTGTGCCACCTTAGCCCTGTGACTAAAGGAACCCAAGCAAGTTATGATAACTGAAGCTGAGTTCAGTAATGTGCCCTAAATATGGGTCTGTTCTGGAGCTGATCAGTCACAGCTTTAACAAAGAACAATATTCTTAGAAAGGGAATGAACTTGTTACTCTTCATGCAAGAACCTCGTACTCTTGATACAAGAGACTCATGTTTTAATTTTAGCCATTGAGATCTGTTCAAAGGTAATTTAAAGCTCTTGTATGAAGATATTGCCTTACTGTGGTGACATACTTATGCAAATATAACTGAGCTGAATGGAGACTTAATTTTTCTTTATTACAGAAGTCATACAAATGGGTATAAAGGGTACCTATCAAACTTTGTTTTTCTGGGTGACATCTTGGAGTTTTCACACAAAAGTAATAAAGATGTCCCCCAAAAAAACAATTTCATGGTGAAAATCAGTTCCGTAAAACAATATCTCCTCAAGCACAAATAAAATTAAATAAAATTAAATCCAATTGCAATTTGATTAACACTTGTAAGATAGGGAAAGAAAAAAAAACCCACCAAAATTTTATTAATTTACAGGGAGTACAAAACATATGGACAATGAAACAATTCCAGTAAATTTGTAGCCTACTTAATTCATTAGGAAGTCATCTCTTGGGTAATTGCTGAAGCTGAAAATGTTGACAGCCTATTATTAAAATCTCCATGGGATGCTAATGTAGAGTTGAGGGATTTTTCTGTTAAGCTGAATGACTCCCTAGAGTCAGAGAAAAGAAGAATGTTGTTTGCCACCCTGTAGTTTTCCAGGAAAGTGTTTTTTACCATTAAATTGTAAGAATATAAGGAAGAAGTTTAATTTATAAAAAGCTGTTGACATCAGCCTGAGATCTAAGTTTCTGACTAATGGGATGCTAGAAATCTATAAAGCTTTGTTTTTGAAAAGTTAAATTGGATTCTGTGTCTACTGCCGGCAATAATCACATATATTTTTAGCTTGTTTTTTTTAGAAAATGTGTCTGTGAGATAACTACATGATAACAAATGGTGGGACTGTGCAAAATGGGCCTCTGCAGAGGGAAGATGAGTAATGTGAAATCCTACTATATTCAATACAGCCAATTCACTTTCTTATTGTTACCACATGTATTAAGCAGCTTCTAGTAGCCAAAGCCGCTGTGGTAGATACTGTGTAACCAAAAAAATACTACAGGATTTTTTAATATTGTGTTACTGGTATCTATAATTGTTACACAATTCAGTTTTGTGTGCATCTGATTCTTTGTATTGTTGCTATATATCTGACAGTAAACCACAATGTAGGAGCCAACTCCTTAATTGGAGTCTACTTGAATTTGGAATTGAAGTCCAATTTAAATTTCTAAATCCCTAAGTACAGTCGTTTTCAGAACAAAGTTGAAAATTAATATAGTCTAATCTTCCATAATGTTAATCTTTAGTGATCAGTGGTTTCTACATTTCTTTTAATGATAGGTCTACTCAGAAATAATAACAAAGTAAACACAAACGGTATCCAATGTCACCCCCTCCCTCTTTTATTTTTTTCTTTTTTTACACCTACCGAATGTTTTCAATGTCTAGGAAGATGCTTTCTTGATTAAAAAACAAAAACAAAAAAAACACAGACAAAAAAAATCAGGAAATTGGAATTAAAGAAGTATTATTAAATAACACCTACCATTGCAGTTAAAATAGAAAGTTGTTGTGTTCCTGCATTATAGGTTGATCAGAGAGATTCTAAAAAACACATTAAGACTTACTGCTAGGGTTTTTTCTTCTGAAGTTATCAAACCCACTGGAAAGTAATCTCCCCAAGAGATCAATACTTTCCTCTGTGTGCTGATTGAGTCAGCTTTCCAAACATAATAAAAGAAAATAAAAACAACAAACAGCTTGCAAATCCAAGTAGGCCATAAATGAGTCACCATATCCATTAGGATGTATTGACTTTCCATCTGTTTACATCTATAGGTAAGTACTGATTACAAACAGGAAATTGTTAAACAGGTGACACTAGTTATGCACCACAGTACCATTCAGGAAGCTATTTTTGCATACTGTTTCCTGAGACTTCATTTTTGGTATTTTTGCCATGAAACAAATATAATTGTATCTTAGGTGATGTTTGAGGAAACTAGTATCTTACTAAGAAGAGTACTAACAGTAAATTGAACATACAATTCAGAGTATGAACTTTGTAAGATTGTATATCCTTACTTCTGCATATGAGCATGATTATCCAAGCCTTTTCCATCTGTAACTGCATCACTCATACAGATAATTGTGTCTCTGCATCACTCACACAGATAATTAGAAGATCTGTTTGGATGCCTTTTCATGCTACAGCCCTGAGTCATTCTGAACTACATACAGAAGGCCAGGATTTGTCACTTGACCTGACGTGGCTGACATACAGCATTCCCAAACTTAGCATCAATCCCATTGCCTGATGTAGGAACTAGGTCTTGTTACATAACCTGCAGTAGGATGTGTTTCCTTCCTTTTTGGTGAAAGCTGGCTGTCCTACCTGGATGGATAATGATTAAATATTATGTTCCATGAACTAACCAGTGAAGTGATTTCAAATGGTTTAATTTGAATGGTGAATTATTTAATTCCTACGAAAATGAGTAATGAATTATCTGTCTATATAGCTCAAATACTACTCAAAATTCAGAATAAGATCTTATTAATTTTTTCCTCATCTCCTTGCTATTAGCTTTTAGCAAAGCAGTGAAATACAGGTTGTAATTTGAAATGAGTAGCACATACCGAAGTTGCATGTGCCCTCCTGGACATTGCTGTACTGAATCTTCTCAGATGTGAAACAGAGTAAGGAAAACAGAGTGGGAGGGGACACACGCCTGAATTGAATGCAAGGGTTTCTCAATAAAATAACAACAGAAATAATAACATTATCTAGTAATTATTGCTAGCATGTTACTAATGAAATACAATTCTTGTATTTTGTTTTATTCTTATTATATTTAACTCAGTATGTTCTGGATCATTACCTGAAATTCACCGCAAGAATAAGTTTCATGAATTGCACTTAGGTATTTTGAACTTGATTGCATTCTGGTTCAGTATATAGTGGTTTCAAGTATAGATGATGTTTCTTCAAAATAGTACAGTATCTGAATTATTATGGTGAAGAAACATTAAGAATTAGCAACTATGACACAACATTAATAAGATCAAATCCATCTTGGATGTAGATTTTACTGAAATATACTGAGCTTGAAGAACTAAATAGAGGGAAAAAGTACCACTTCTTCTTTGGACAAATATGATTGTAATTGTGTGCCTTCTATTAGAAACTTTGAACCTCATACTTCTACTGAAAAAGCTTTTGCAATAACTTTATATATTTTACTGGCTTTGCTATGAGTAGAAACACCACAGCTATCCATAAGCTACTGTCAGACAATCCATCTGCTGCATGCATATAAAATTCTTTAAATGAGAAAAGCAGCACAGCTTTTAAATGGAAGGCAATGTAATGCTTGCTTAACTGCAGTCTGTAGATTATCCTTTACAGAATGTCCTGTAATGCGAGACTATCAACCAGTACTTAAATGGGGGCATTAATTAGCTCAGTCGCTACTCATTTTTTGGTTGATTATTCTTCCAAATGTTTTATCTTTAGATAAATTAAAAATGACTTATTGTGATTATCTTTTCTTTGCTTCTAAGAGCTGAATGACATCTGACAAGTGAATGATCTTATGAGTTTTCTTCATTGATCTTTGTGTGGTGTTTTGTATTCCATCAGCTCATTTCACCTTTCCTTGAAGGAGATGCTGACATATCATGGCAGGTCATTGTAAATAATCATTACGCAGTAAATGCTTTACACTTGACAGCGTCAACTTGAATACCTTACAGGATCACTGTCATCTCACCATGAAATGTGAGAGAAAGGAGATACGTTTCCTGTAAAGTACACCTTAAGTGATGTATTTTCTTGGATTTCTAATCTTATGCCTGAAGATCTCTTCTAAAGGGACATTTTGACTTTCCCACTTAAAAGGGACAAAAGTTTTGCAGTTACATACTTGCATCTGTGTGGATCAGGTACATAATTTCTTTAACTGGTCCACTGGCCAAAAGCAACATGAAATTTTTATAATGCAGACATAAGTCTTGAAAACAGCATAATATATTGTCATGGCAACATAGGGGAAGAATATAAGCAGATCCTGCTTTTAAAAAGTAACTCTGGTACACTAGTTAGGGAGCATTAATTAATTAAATAGAATTTTGCATTTCCCTATTCAACTAAGAAAAAAAAAGTAACACCCACAAAATTCCTCGGAGCTTGGTTTGCTCTAAGCAGCTACAAGTGGAGTGTGCTCAGGTTAGCTATCTGTCTATTATTCCAAAAGGGCTGTAAACATCTGATTTGTGTTTTTTTTTTTCTTCTAGAAGCAGTTTACTTTGTTCATTACTAAGAACTGATAGTTCTTTTTATATGTACTAATACAAAAGGGTTTCCCACGTTAGTGTGAAGAGAACACAAAAATTTTCTTTCTACTCTCATATATAAATAAGTTTATAAATTAATACCCATGATGGTGGATACAAACTACTATAAAAATAATTGGGCAGGGAAAATGTCTAAATGCTAAACAGTGAATAAAGATTTCTTACCCAAATGTTGTACTTTGATCCTACCATTTAATTAACTTTTTTTTTTTCAAAACTTCCTGCCTTAATTAGTGTACTGGTATAAAATAGTCTTCCCAGGTATCTTGCAGATTACAGTCAAGAGCACATGTCTATTGCTCAGAAAACTTTAAGACAGTATCTTGTTTTTATATACCTCCTGACATTTGTACCAACTAACACACTATATGTACATGGGGTAGAAAGTGCAGGTAAAGTTACGTACACCACAACAACATACACAACATATAACTGAAGTGTTGCATGTTTAGTCAAATAGGAACATTAATCCATTAAATTTTCTCCCAAGTAAAGAAATTAAATAAGCATATAATTGCCTTAACCTAGTCTCACTGTGAGGTAATTTTGTCTTCTCTGGAACTGAATAAGGAAATGCAGTAAATACTTTCCACTGAGTTAGAACGTGTCTTGATCAAAAATAATTGGCTACATGCATGCTTTCAGTATTTCTTGGTTGTAGAATACACCGTGAATTCAGTACCTTCCTATAACACATTTGGTTCCAAAATAAATGCTTCTAGGCTGGATGGCTGTGTTTTTCAGAAATTCATTAATATATTTTAGAGCATCTCTTATGGATGGGCACAGACTTGAGTTCATTTTGAAAGGCATGATGCTGTGCTAATGTCACTGCTGTTTGTGGATTAGGATTTGCTTTTGCGGATCAGCTTGGATGACAGGTTATAAAGTACTGATCCCTTCACTCCTATTAATGTCCTTACTCAAAACATAATTGCAGAAATTTTTTCAGTGAAAAATCTCTAGTTTAGGAATAAAAGTGACTAGAAAATAGTTTCTAGTCTTTCAAGGAAAAGTTCAGTGTTCTGATATTTATTTTTATTAGAACAAAAATGAGTCTTTGAAAGTCTTCTTGGACATAAGGCACACAGGATAACTACAAATACTGCCTAGACAACAGGAACATTGCCAGTTCACGTTTGGGCTCTGGTTGACTGAGTACAGGACCTTAAATCTGGATCTCAGGTATGAAGATGTACTAATTGAGAAATTTTATTTCCAACGAAGTGACTTATTTCAACTGAACAGAAAGCTTTAGGTGACCAGATCTAGTGAGTCCAAGAGCAGAAAGGTTTTCAAGTTACCGCTTTAGCCTCAATTGTCTCCTTGGCTAGTTTAAAATTGAGAAAAACATGTTTTTATCCATGAGCTCACAGCACAAGAGGTCTGACCTACATTTATGCCAGTAATATTGAAATAGCCTTTTTTGCTGAAGTTATTGGCACACTGAGGAATAAAATTAGTATTCTTTTGAGGCAGATTACTTTTAAATTCTGAAAGCTTCTCTTTCTCTCTTCTACCTTTTATTACCATTCTCTGCATTTTAAAGGGCAAAGCCTCATCTAGGAATGGTGAGACAAAAAAGTGAACTTTCTATGACAATACAAGTAGTCAAATGCACCTTTTTTCCTCTCTCTCTCTTCTCCCCACTTCCCAAAGCAACAAAAGCCATTTATCAGGGACATGGAAGACCAAGTCTGACTATTGATGTGGCTTTCAATCCCTAAGATTATATTCAGAGGTCTTTTTAATCTAGCTTTATACTTAATGTTTTGAAGTCTTACTTGGAATTTTAGTAAATAGCCCTAGTGCTGGTCTGTTCTTTGACGTGTTCACATTGTGTTCCAAATAGTCTTGTCAAAACATGGGTTTGAGGAGGGCTCTAAAGACTTTCCTGCATGTACTGCACAGGTAAACAGAATGCAAATGGTTCTAACCACCTGGAGGACTTCTTACTGGAGTTTCTGCCTTTAGATTTCAGCCTGTTGGAAATGCTTGTGTGATGATGCAATTGTTTCTATAATTTGTAGTGGAGCATACATTTTCCACTCTCAAGTGCCCCAAAATCATATCAGTTGTTTAATAAAATTGATGGGAAACCAAGTTTACAAATAGTGCTGGTTCAAAGAGTTTCTGGAATTAAGAGATAGAACAATTCTGTTTTATTGAAGTTCATCCTAGACAGCACTAGCAATACATAGAAATAAATTATAAGATGAAGAACAGGAAGAGTTCGAGTCTGCATGTGAAATGAATTACTTTGGCTTGTGTTATTCCTTTAAATTTACCTAAGTATGAGTCTTTTCTAACTTAAATGCAAAGTTAACATCTGTAATGTTAAAGTTTGCTTAAATATAAAGGTCTGGTGTGAATCTATAATAACGTCACACATACTCAACTAGGGACTGACGATTCAGGCTCCAGGAAGGACAAACTTAGGGAGTATTCTGTGGTTTGATAAGATCAGAGCATCATGACCTGTCAGATAAGTGATGGCCTAAGAGAAGATGAGACGGAAGCTTGTGAAATCAGGAAAAGATTGAGGATGGGGAATTGGATAGACAAAGTTTGAGAAAAGATTGGATAGGTGACTGATGAGTTTCTGTTGTTGGGTATCAGTTGGAGATTTACAGACTGAATGTACACTTGTAAAAGCTATACTTGATGTATATATGATCTTATCTTGGTGTTTCTAGTATGAGAGAAAGAAGTCATACCTAACTCCTTTACACCAACAGGAATGAAATGTAGTTTTGGGGAGTGAATGAATGACTTGACTCCCAAAGGAAAAAAAGTACTGTGCTATAGAAAAGAAATGACCTTATATTAGAGGAGTATATGCTTTTTATTGTGTTATTAATAAAATATTTTTTGACCAAGAATAAGTAAGTTGCCAGATGACACTGTACAAATATCTTGCCCTGCTTGAGCAGGGTAGATAAACTCCAGTGGAAAGTTTCATTCATAAATGTCTAGCCTAATATCAGAAAGATGCACAACATGTTCATGTAGGTCAAGAAACCAAATTAAATTTGGATCTAGTGAGATGAGATTTCAGACTTGTGAGTTTTTAGTGTGTGGGATAGGTGCACTTCTTGAACAAAAACAAGCAAATAGTCACTTGGAACAGTCCTGCATTTAGGTCACTGGCAAAGAGGATGCTCTACACTCAGTTCTAGAAGAAGATTGCATATTGTTTTGTGCTGCCAGAAATACCAACCTTTATGCTACATTGCCAAAAGTGCTAATTGACTCTAAGTATGATATTATTCCTGAGATCTAGTGCTAACTTCGAGTACTTGTACCTCAGGAGGTTAGTCAGAAAGTCTTCTTGACACTACCACCTGCTGGTAGTCTATTTAGGAAGCATCACTTTGTTAACTCCAGGTTTGACAAGGATAAACAAAACACATAGCAAGAACAGTAAGGTACTGTCAGACTAATATTAAAACTGCAGTATAGTAGCTTTTACATGGAAATTTTGATGTAATTTTTATTCAACAATGGATTTGTTTCCCCTGGGAAATTGTTTGTCTAAAATGTCTTTCATGGACCTTTGCACAGAAGTTGAAGCCATATTATGTGCTGTAAAAGCAACAAGCACATTAGAAATTATTTCAAACAGAAAACATTTGGAAATCCTGCTAAAATACAACTCTATCCTTTGGGATTTAATTTGCTTGGAAACAAAATATTCTCTTGAAGATAAATAGCAAGAGGCACTGATTCTACGAACGGGAACAACACTTCCAAATTAATTGAAAAAGACTTCCTAAAACCACTGTAACACTTCTACCAGTTAAAAATATGTTCTGATTGGAAAGTTTTGTGCTGAAGGATTATAGTTATAGCACACTGAAAACTTAATTAAATTAACTTTTAATAAAGCTATTTTATATCAAACTACTTTATATCAAAGACAAATGCAGCATTACTTCAAAGAGTTCATACTGAACATTAAAATCATTAACATTCAAATGAAGATGTGCTATATGGTTTGGCAGAAACTGGAATACTTCCAGACATGAGAGCCTTCTGGTTGCAGCTTTAGAATTTGGAGTCCATTATAGTCTGGAAGGAAAAAAATCTTAACATCTTCTAAGAACATAGGCACTGTCAAATGGATATGTTTTGTTTTAATTCATTGAATAATCCAGGTCTACGTAATTATTAAGTACTTGAAAAGTTAATAAAATTGCAGGTGGAGGAGCATTTGGGGTTGATTATTTATTGTTGATCGTGCTGGTAAATAGACCATGAAAGTATAAAACCCAAAAATTTTAGACACAGGGGTTTTTTTATCTTAGTAAAACCAAGGGTGGGAGAATCGGTAGAAATGAAGAAGGGAAAAGACATGTTCCTTGAGAACAGACCATTGTCTGTGAGACAGTTCTGTGCACTGGCTTCTGTACTTCTGAGTTCCAGGACATTCTTTGATATAAGTGAAATGATCAATGCTAAAATGGTGTTCATACAGTTGGGCACTGGGCCTCAAACATTTTCCTTAATTCAGAGGATTTTAGTCTGTGATTAGAAGATACAAAGTACTTGACTTTTCAAACAATACCTTGGAATCCCTTTAAACCCTTGTGAAATGTTCATTAACAAGATGTGCTAGGGCAATTTCCAAGTGAGGGAAAATTCTATGTAAAGAGAAATAATCATGTACCTTGAAAAATATCTAAATATGACTCGTGGACATTCAGCATGTGTACTAGATGCTGAAAAGTGTTGCAAGTGCAGTACAAATATCATAGGCAAAACAATTTCCTCTGCTTTCTCAAAATGCCTCATGAAAGTTAGTAAGCATGGATTTCTCTGGTTTTGTTACAGAACAGTAATTTTCTCCCAGGAGATGCTAGGCTGAAAGAGGGTGGTTACCTGCAGAGGCTGAGGTTGTATGTTAAGGATTTCATTCTACTTCTAATTAAGAGCACCATAGAAAATGCAGTGTGGCTCACATTGCTCAAGTGTCTTCCTACACAAGTATGATTTACGTCATATGTATATATGAAACTGCGCTTTGCTTTTATCCAACAGATGGTTTTTATAGTCATATGTCAACATGACATACACAGACACATCCCCATGTAGGGGTCATGAAAATGGCATTTTAATCTTCCAGAATATTGAAACACAAGTTGGTAAACAAACAAACAAAAACCTTTCTGGTTTTTAAAACAGAAGGTACTTCCTAATAATGTAGTGACTGCCTTTTCATGATATTTTAATGATAAAATATTTTCATACTAATAGCAATAGGAAAAGCAGTATTAAAAATAGGTATGTTTTCCCACAGAATACATGTAGAAGAGGAGAAACTACTTTGAAGAATGTTAAGACACCAAACCCCTGCACAGTTGGATGTAGGAATCTCGGGTGAGATTGCTACCATGAATAAACCTAGATTCTCATAAGACAGACTAGAGGAAGAAATAGTTAATCCTTGTTTTGTTTGGTCAAACTTGATTTAGCTGCTCATAATAAATGTAATGCAATCAAATTACTGTAGTTCATGGTCATTTTTATTTTGACCACTTGTCAGTTGTGCTTCTAGGTTTTCTAGGAGCGAAAAGGTGATTTAATAATTCTCAAAAAACATTGTGTTACAAGTCTTGACCTTACTGTTGTTTCACATTCTTCTAACAAATTGGCTGAAGAGGGTAGAGCTGTATTTTGATTCTTTGCATGTAAAGATTTTGCTAAATAAAGCCATAGTCATGTAGCTGTAAGCCTGTCTTCTCAAAAATGGGATATAATAGTGTTGATGATCATGCATATCTAATATCCAGTTCTTCAGAGAGTAACTTGTCTTCACCAATGGAGAGTTGAGGAGAAACAGTATGTTAATTTCAATTTAAATTACAGTAGTGACTGGATTCTTTTAGAGATTGATCCTATAATGTTGTGGATTTTAATCAAACATTTCAATATGAATCTATTAAAACAGGATCAATTTCCTGTTTTGAAACTGCTTTCCAGTATTTCTGTAGCAGAAACAATAAAACTGGAATTAATTATTCTGAGGAAACCTGCAATGATTTTGTATAGAAAATAAGCTATAAGGAGATGTAAAAGCAGTTAGAATAGATAGAATTTAACTTCTAGCAAGTCATATGGCAGACCTGTAATTGAGGATAGGATGGCAGTTGAGGGCTTCCAAAATAAAGTTTATAATAGTCCACAAAAATCAAATAACTCTTAAAGGAAAAGGCTTATGTTAAGTCACTTTTTTTAAAAAAAAAAAAAATTTGTTCACGGCTTTGCATTTTCAGGTCTTAGCCGGAGTCTGCATAAGTGCCAACATACACAGATTAAAAACAATTTTCCTGGTATTTCTGGACTGTCTGAAATTTGGAAGAACTGTAGATCTTATGAGACTGACTGGTCTCAGGAAGTATGGCCAATTCAGATAAACTTTGAATAAGCACCAAACATTTTGCTGCTCACTGCTTACTTTCAGTTTCAAACTCGGAAATTTTTTAGGCTTATCTATGACAACATAAAGGGAAAGCAAGTAAAGTGCTATTGTGGTCAAAACCAGCCATCAATAATAAGAGCTTTCTCAGTGCTCTCAGACATTTCCTGGTACCTGCACCCTGAGGCCAACAACTGAAAGTAGAGAGAATTTTGGTCTGTGTTAACTTAACAAAATATAAAAGTATCAGCTTTTATCTCCATCAGTGTTAGTCAGTGATAGGAAAAGGTAAGATTTCAATTAACCTGAGGTGGAATAAAGGTCCTCTGTGCTTTCTTCCTTGTTTTTGAGGGCTTCTTGTTTTCAGGATAGTTAAAGGTATTTAATAATAGTCTGAGTATTGAGCAACTGTTTTGAAGTGCTCCTACACTGAACTTTTTTTCCTGACAGCTCTGGTTTGACATTTTTTAATAAGTGAATCTGGCTAAGTTGATGCCTTATCAGAAGCAAGTGCTGTAATATTTAGTTCTTGGGTAAGCTGCAGTGATGTTATTTTCATTATACTTCTTTCTTATATAGACTAAATTCCTGTTAAACCAAGTTATGAACCATTTTCTTTTCTTTTCTCTTTTGTGTTCTTCTCAGTTGTAGAGAATGTATTTAAAAAGACCCAACAAGAAGTATCACAATCTGTTCAGAGTTAATTATCAGCTTTAAAAAAAAAAAAAAGGCAATTTAAACAGTTCAATTATATTTATGGCAAAATTTTGTTGTGGTTGGGGGTGTTGTTTGTTTGTTTGTTACAAAAATATTTCCTAAATAACACTACAGGTATTTGAACCTCAGGTTGTTTATTGGTACTGATGCTTTTCCGTGAGTCTACTCACTGACAAGATTACTTACTTCACCAGGGTTTCACTGATGATAATTATGATGATCTCAAGCTGATTGATAATTTGTAGAAATGTTTTTAGTGTTCACTATTCTAAGTCATTTTAGACCATACTTCCATGATGGTTGTTTTTCCCCACATGCTGTAGAATCACAATTATGTATGGATAACTCAGGATATTATGTTAGAGGTAAGGTTTTTCAAAGAGGACCGTACTAAAACATCACCTGAAATTATGTTAAAATAGATCCCTTTGTTTTATGAGGTCCTCCTAAATATGTCTGTTGTCAAGTTTCACTATGTAAAGAACATACAGCATTTGTTGCTTTCTTTAATGTTACATGGCTGCAGTAGTTCTAATTTCCATTTTCATTTTATTTCTTTTAGTTTGATTTTGGTTTTTGTAGAACTGTTACTGTGGCTCTGAGCCTTATTCTTTCTTCCACACTTTGCCTCATCTTTTAGAGAGTAGATTAAGCTCTTCTGAAATCCAGGTCAACAGTCAGACTGGGGATTCATGAAGACAGTTGAATCCCTGTCAACAAAAACTTTTAAATCATTGTTCTGAAGAATATTTTGGGGAATAGGGTCCTATACCCAATCTTCATAGATTTTATACTTTCTACAGTTCTTTTCTCTAGGTTTCTCTATCTCTGAAATTACAGGGGTTTAAGTTGATTTTACTCCTATAAGGTTTTGAAACAATGATCCCAGGGATATTTTAATAATAAGGAACAAACCTTAAATCTTTTGAGGTTCTTCAATGCAATTTTACAGTAATTTTCCAAACACATTTTACAAGATTCTTTTTTCTATGTAGATCAGATTTATTTCACTAAGTCCAAATAAAACCTATTCATCCTTGAAAACAGGCAGTAACATATAATATTCATGTTTAAATATATAAATGAAGAACTAATCTGTATGTAACAAGTATACTGAATATGATTAAGTTCAGATTTCTTTATAGAAATAAGTATATTTTTAAAATGCACTGTTTTGATTACACTTGCTGTGGGAGAGGAATTTAAATCTCCATCATAAAGACAAACTGCAGTAATATATGTATTATTACTTACAGTGCTAGCATTAATCCACCCCTCCCTCTTGCCCTATAAAAAAGGAGAAAACCAAAATTTTTAGATGCTAACTTTAAATTACATAAAGTAAGATCTTTTGGAAGTTGAATTCCTTCACTTTTTTATTCTCCATATTATTATGTTAGTTTGTCATATATTCTTGAGTAAAATAAATAGACCAAAATGCTTCAGTCTTACAGGTTTTCCAAACTTTCAATGACATTTGCAGTCAAATCCTTCCACTTTATGCAAGATTTTCTTCACTTTGCACATTGGACATTATTCCAATTGCAATTATATAATGGTAAATAAATACACAAGGTAGCTGGTTTGGGTTTTAAATATGCAGCAAAAGCTTACACTTAGCACTTTCTACTGCATTGTCATGTCATGAACTTAGGCTTATGATTCCAAGAGCTATTTTTGCTGTTGCTTCTTTCAAGTACAGTTTCCTATCCCTAAAGGACATACTTTTTTTTTTCTTTTTTTCTTTTATTTTTAATTGCATATAAAACTATGTATTTAGCCATTAGGAAGGATTAATGCTTTTTGCTTGTGCCTGGTTTACCAAATAATAAAGATTGCTTTTCATCATGGTTGTTGCACTACATTCATCTCTCTAAAACTTTATGTATCTGCAAATATGATAATTACTTATTTATTTCTAGTGAGAAAGTCACTGGTCAGAGTATTAGTTTGGCTGTCATTGAGATCCAAACTTCAGGGAGCTTGTTAAGCAACATCTAATTGAAAGTAATATCAAAGTCTTTAGGGACCTTAAGGGACTCGTGATATCCTAAAGCAAATGTTTTTCTTGATGTATTTTTTTGTCTCAGTTGGTTTCTTTTATACATTCAGATACTATTTCAAGAGGTTGGTGTTTACAGAATAACAGTGTTAGTGATAAGAATGTCATTGAGAAAGTTATTCTGGTATAATGTAAAAGACAACTGACAAAGACTGTGCAGCTACTCACTATTGCAAATTTATGTCGTAACTGGATCATCCTTAAATTTAAATGCTTATACCTAGTGCGGTGGGGTTTTTTTTCTGTGCATGGTTCTTGCAGATGAAATTTGTAGCCACTGGCTGACATAAGTTACTTATTACACTCTAGAAAGTAATCAAAATCTGTCCAGACTTAGTGGAACACTTTAATAACTTTGGGGAAAACAGCTAACAAATCACATGCAGACTTAATACACAGCAGTATTAACTGATAAAACACAAGTTATAAAATATTTTGGAAATTCAGTTAGTGGCTCCTACATTAAATTAAAATAAATATTAAATAGAATGTATGCATTTATATAAATTACATTTTCTCATTATTTAATTCCTCCTGAACTGATGTAATTCAATTTCCAACATTTCATGAAATTGTGGTTATAAATACTGCATATTTATAACTTTTTACTTAAAATATAATTAATCTTGAGGAAAAATCCTCTTCTGCATAGCACGTTAGCAGTGGTATGAGGAATGTAAAGTATCAGGCAGGTGGCTATATTCCAAGACCTAAAGCACCAGTGTGACTGACCTGTATTGTTTACATCAAGAAGATTTTACCTTAATGCCATTGCTCTCCTGTTAGAGCTGTGGGTGCCCCCTGCTGCTCCCTACAGCCTGCTAATCCACATGCCAGTGAGAAAGGCACCACGGTCACATTTGCACACCCAGGTCTGGATCCCTGTTGCTGCACCCTGCAGTGTCACTCACCTAGCTGGATGCAGGCTGCTTGTGGCATTTGAGGGGGAGGATGCTCTGCCTGGCCTAATCAGAGGTTGTGGTGTTGGTGGGGCAACTTCTGCCAATACCAAACCAGGTTTGGATGGCTGCTCTGTTATCCTTTTCTCACTCTAAGATCCCTCATAGTTTTTTCAAATTTTCATGATTCTAACTCAATTTTGTTTAGTCAATCCGAGGAGACAAATCACAGGGTTTAAGTTTACAACTAAGCATGGTTTAATTGCTGAGATAAGAGTCTGTACTCTGCTGACTGGGAGTAATTTCATTTGTAAGCTATCTGTAGGACATCAAGCTCTCTAAATTATGTGTCACTACTTCACCTTTTACAGCAGGGACAGCTGCAGTAGCTCTGTGGGTGTTCATCTTAGAAAGTTCAGCTGTATTCACTGTGTGCAATGTTTAAGGAAATAATAGTAACTGGTCATGTCAAAGCACGGCTCCATTCCAGAAAATGACAGTAAAGCAGGCCACCGGGCTGTAGCTCAGCATGGCTCCCAGGGTGTTTCTTTGTAAGGACGTGGTGGGAGGATGGGAACAGGGTGACTGAAGAGTCAGAAAGCATTAGAAACTTTATACAGAATTAAACAGGAAAGGAAGCATTTGCCAAATTATAGTGTCTTTCCTCACTGGTACTTAATATCACTCTGGGAAGTAGTCTTCCTGCTTTCTTCCCTAGTGTACTAATAAACAGGACTGGCAATTCCTGGAATTGTTCTTTACCGTAATGACTTATGCTTATTTGTATAGTTTTCTGGGCTCTGCAGTCCTGTAACGTTGATAATGTAGGGCTGAACCCGTAGTGTTTCAATAACTGGCTGCCTTCTGCTAAATATGTCATGTCATGTACATGTTCTGAAAATTGAAGGTATTCACCAAAACAGAAAGTTAGAAAATAAACTATTCCTTTCACTTAAAAAAATAAATCCATAAACTTGCACGAACCACATCATTAGTTTTCTGAAGAATGTAGTATCATGCCTCAGTAGTAGAACGAGAAGTAGAAAGACTCCAAGAGGGACATACTTCGGGTTCAGCAGTCTTTCTGCATATCATCAGTTACAAGACTGGAGACTTAATTAAATGAGAGATGTAACAGGTTAAGTGAAAGATCAGGAGAAAAGAGAAAGACAAGTGTTATGGAAATACATTTGATTTCCAGTAAAAAGTTTTAGAATATTCTAAATGTTGTAATTGTATATCCCTTAGAGTAAAGGCATGACTACTCATGAGTAGCAAATATTTGTCTGAGAGTTTGTTGTTGCAGCAGGTAATTACTGTAAACTTTTAGCTTGTTCTATACTCATGATGTTTTTGATTAGCAAGCCTCTGAAACATTTCCAGTAAAGAAGAGTGTCAATACCACTGACGTGTATCCCTTCAAAGTTCTCTTAGATGTAATTTTAAGAGACTAGAAAAATTATACATGTATGCTGACACATGCTCTGTTTCTCACTTTTTTCTCTACTACATAATAAGCATTTGAAATTTTGGGGGGCTGGCATGTGCTGCTTTTGTCTCTAAAACAATTTATTTTAACCTAAGAAGACAGAATGGTCTTACCAGCTTCCTAAAAACTGTCATAACTATTACACTCTCCAGAATTTGATAAATCCAACCAATTTTTTCTTTTTATGAGAAAACTATGTCTGCCTAGGTCTGTTCTTTTTTCTGCAAATCTTGAGCTGTGACTTCTCATTTGCCATTCATTGCTGACGTTACAAAATTAATAATTTAAAAAGTTTCATAAACAAATTTCTGTAATAAAAATTCTACAGCATAATCACAGATAATATTAGCAGAGATGTGGAAAATGCAATTTTTTTTCTGTCCTTTCATATTTTCCTTTTAAAGTGCATTAAGTTGT
The DNA here is from genome assembly GCA_907165065.1 of Caprimulgus europaeus. The sequence continues at coordinate 25,434,322 of OU015534.1, read as the reverse complement.
TGATCTTCACTACTTCAAAAGGCAAATTTGGTTTTATTATGTACCTTGTATCTTGATATCTTGTTGACTACAGTACATTATGAATCTTACTGGGTAACGTAGTCTGGCTTCCTACCAAGAACAAGTCATACCTTACTATAGTTCATTGCAATGTCTGACTGCTTTGAAATAGAGGAAAAGTCTCTTGACAGATGTCCTGACAAAACAGTAATGAAAAGGTCATACCACATTTAGTGCAGCATTTATCTTGTTTCTTTAGTGGCTGTGTACCAAAACCTAGATCAAATTACATCTGATTAGGAACACCAATTTCTGTAATAAAGTTAAGAATCTATTAAACGTGTTTATCAAAATTATTACAAATTATGTTTGAAAATTCTGAAACTGTTAAATGGTATCATGTTGACATTACTATTCAGATCCAGTCTTAAAACTTTGTACCTTTTCTAAAGATCAAGGTCACAGAACTCAGCTGTTCTTGTTTTATGAGTCCCTGGGGCCATTTTGAACTATTGTTACTTCAAGAATTGTTGATTATTATTTAATACTGGAACAAAAGCACATCATAGACGTTCTGAGCAAGACTTCCTTGACAACACTGGAATTCAGCATATGGAATAATAAATACTCAATATTCACAATTATGAAAATGCTTGCTTATCAATTATTTTATCTTCCCTTGATAAAGCAAGCAATCCCTATCTGATTTATGCCCTGTGAATTGAGTGGGTTTTTTTATGCTGGTGTATACTGCATCTAGAAGTTTTCTTTGACCAAATCAAAGATTACAATAACTGAATTGTAGATGATTTGAGCTTTACAATGTAGTGATATCTTTCCTGTTTGTTAGAAATCATGAGGTACACCTTTTAGGAGAGAGGAAAAAAAAAAAGTAACTCTTAAAAACTTTCTATCTCCTCAGATATCTTAATTATTTGACTTGTCTTTTCTGAAAGTCATGATTTTCATCATTGTAACTTTTACAAAGTCTATTCCTAGAGGAAGAAGTGCAAGGGTTATAAAATTGCTAATTTAAGCTAGAAAGTATAAGTAAATAATAGATAAAGTATAAATAATTCTATTTAATTTTTTTCCTCTGACACTGCAAAATAGTGACTAGATTCTTAGTAGAGAAATTGGTTAATCCAGGCTCGTTTTGTACAGTTAAGAGTCTAGCCTCATATACTCCAGTGCTTTTCTGAATCAGATCCATGTAAATCTTTCAGTTCTCAAATACAGGTGTTTGTTGTGCTCTCCTGAGGTATAAACAGTTGAAGAAACAAATCATATAATGGTAGGTGGGCCTATTGCACATCAGGATGAATTACAAAAGGGTATGATGGCACCAAAGTGATAAAGGATTATGACTTTATATGCTGCTAGTGCTGAACCACAATTATCACAGCCAAGAACAAGCAATTATTCAAAATAAAACACAATTTGCTATAAATGCGGACTAGTCAGAATATATGGCATGTAAGTCTTCCACTGATGTAAAATAGTTTGGCCCAAAGGGTAAGTTTTCAGAATCAGTCTGACCTTTTCATTTTCCTGAGTTATCAGCCTGTTCCCGTAGCATGGATAATTTTTTCAGGCACTTCAAAACTGAGTCTATAGAGACAGAAACTCCCTTCAAATTTTACTCTAAATCTCTCTACTTTCAGCAGTTGTGATTTTTTTTGTGTTGTACTCTCCTGTGAATTAGGAGGCAAAGATTTACACTCAGTGGGAAAGGCTTGTTTAGACTGTTCCCCTCAATGATCTGGTCTCAGGTGTGTTTGGCCGGGCTGTCACAGATGGCTGGTGATGGGGTGGCCATGAGGCGCTACGTAACAGTTACAACAACTTCTAGCTGGCCCTGAGACAGAGAGAAGCAGGAGGATAAAAAACCAGCATATTCCAAAATTACTCACCAGATACGTGTATGATGTTCCATGCTGAAGGAGATTGCAGTCATTGAGTTGTCTCTGTGCAGGAGGAATGGTTCCCTTCTAAGGGAAGTGCCTCCAGAGCAGGAAGTCTCATGAGGGAGGTGCCACGAAAACTGCTGCCACGCCAGAGCGGGAACGCTCCTGAGGGAAGTGCTGCCAAAACTGCTGCCACGCCAGAGCGGGAACGCTCCTTAGGGAAGTGCCGCCAAAACTGCTGCCACGCCAGAGCGGGAACGCTCCTGAGGGAAGTGCCGCCAAAACTGCTGCCACGCCAGAGCGGGAACGCTCCTGAGGGAAGTGCCGCCAAAACTGCTGCCACGCCAGAGCGGGAACGCTCCTTAGGGAAGTGCCGCCAAAACTGCTGCCACGCCAGAGCGGGAACGCTCCTGAGGGAAGTGCTGCCAAAACTGCTGCCACGCCAGAGCGGGAACGCTCCTGAGGGAAGTGCCGCCAAAACTGCTGCCACGCCAGAGCGGGAACGCTCCTGAGGGAAGTGCCGCCACGCCAGAGCGGGAACGCTCCTGAGGGAAGTGCCGCCACGCCAGAGCGGGAACTCTCCTGAGGGAAGTGCTGCCAAAACTGCTGCCATGCCAGAGCGGGAACGCTCCTGAGGGAAGTGCCGCCACGCCAGAGCGGGAACGCTCCTGAGGGAAGTGCCACCAAAACTGCTCCCACGCCAGAGCGGGAACGCTCCTGAGGGAAGTGCCGCCAAAACTGCTGCCACATGAGAGCCTAGGTACTCTTGAGAGAAGTGCTGCTCACACTGCTGCCATACCAGAGCAGGTTGCTCCTGAGGGAAGTGCTGCCATGGCTGCTGCCATACCAGAGCAGGGACATTCCTGAGGGAAATGCTGCCATGCTGGAGCAGGGAGACTTGTGAGGGGGCCATGGCCCACTGCTGATTGCACCCCAGAGCAGGGCCAGTGAGTAACAGAAGAGCAGAGACCTTTTGGTATCTGTCTGAACTGCTACATTGTCTGTCAACTATCAGAGGAATTTTCAGTGAACTGGTGGTGAAAATGAGGTAATTAGAGAATGGACAAGTGGGAGGATAAAGGTTTGTCTAAAGTTCTGTTTTTCCTCAATACCTGAATCAGTAATCAGAGGTTTGTGTTGGTGGGCAGTGAGTTAACTGAAGTAAAACTCCCCAACTTTGGACTGTTTGCCCCTTGATACTTGGATGAGACTTGACACAGACTTGATCTAAGCATTACCTCTTACACAAACTCCCCGGTTTGAATCATCCTAGTGGACACTAAGCTGAATGATCCAACTGCAGTTACTGGGCAGTAAGAAATTTCCTTGAGAACTTGGAGCTGTCTGGGTGCTGTTAATCCATATCCTAACCCTATCTAGAGAAACAGAACTAAAATTATATACACAGCAAAAATAATTTCTCTAAGTGTGGCATGGTCAGTAGAAGAAGTAGGACAGTACAAGAACACCTCAGTAGAAGATGGAAGGCTCCTGTAAACATGGCGTCTGCAGAAGTGTGAGGTGCAGTGCGTCTTCTCACAGATACTGCTCAGGAGCCATTTTGTAAGTACCTCTCCAGCCGATAACACAGTAAATGTAACTATAATGCCATCACCTGTGGTGCCTGCTAGCTCCAGGTGGAAAGCAGCTGTACCTTTTACTTTCATATGTCTTTAAGTATGAGCATTAGAGATTATCACCAGAAAAATAAAGGGTAGTTCAAGCAGTGGTTCTCACAATCCTTAGAATCACTAGGCATCCACTAAGTCAGGTGAAAACATATGGAAATAAAAAATTAGAAATCATGTTTTAGGAATGTCAAATCAGCTTGATAGGTTTGTGATAGAGGCGCCAGAAGTTTTTTTTCTTTCTCAATGAATTTTCTATTGGAAGTGTATTGAATTTACGTCAGCTGCTTAACTTCAGCATATCCTATAGAGAACAGCTGTCAGAATATTACTGCAGTGCTACTCCATGACTGCAGGCAGCAGGTAAGAGAAAATAACATTTCTGAAGTGGAATTCTAATAGCATGAGTAACTTGATAAAATGTTAATTACAGATTTTCATTAATACTTTGTTATTTAATGTGTTTTAAAACTCAGTATATTCTTTTTATTCCAATGCTGTAATTAATTAATTATATAAGGTTTTTTAAATACAACTAAAAACTCCTTTTCACTGCTGAAATACAGCTACTGGCCTGGCATTTTTCTCAATATTGATGTGGTTTTAGTTTACTGTTAGTCTGTAATTAGCAAATTTCTGTCTTATTTCTGAGGATTGCTTGGGGAATTGCTGGATTGGAAGACAAGAGTTTTTCCTTATTGGTGATGGAAAAGACATATTTAATTTTACTCCTATACTTGCAGTATTTTTTAGAATGTATGTTATGTTATAAAACTTGTATGTCTTTCAGTACTCTTTGTTAGTATTAGTTCTATAAAAGAACAAGCTCCTATCAACATTACAGTTCAATACACAGATCTATGTGGCAGCGGAATCTTGTTGTGTAATATGGCGTTATAAACCTAATATTCTCACATTAGTGTAAGAAAAATATACTTGAATATAAATTAACAAGTTTTAAACAGCAAAGTGCTCAAGTAACTAAATAAGCTCTATTTAAGCTCATTGTAAAAATATAACAGAAATTATATTAAATCTGATTTTCTAAGTGTATTGATTACCATTTGGGGATTCATTAATAGAATTTAAGAGCAAACAAGTATTTTAGAATATCTAATCTCACCACCAAGTGTCATAATCTGGTTGGTTTCACCTGATCATCGTTATATTGTGCATATTCCTTCGGCTAGAATGAAAATAAGTCCTGTGGTTGAACTAAATAATCCATTTGTCAATGTATGGTTCAGGTATCCTAGTCAAACATATCAGTTGCATGATTGATACATAAGACAATAAAAATATTATTTCAAAGGAAATAAACACCTAAGGAATAATAAAGAGGAGAATTTATACTGGACAGGATTTTGTTGGTTTATGAAGTTATGCTTTTATAAAATAATACTTGAATGGCTTGACTATTGTTTTTATTTTCTTAAATCGGATGGTTAAAAATGGAAGCAGTTGTGATGACTGTACAAGAAAAATCCCTAGAATTTGTAGGGTGATTTTTTTTTATTTATTTTTTTCCCCTAGGTGAAAAAAGATGTATAGAATAAATTTACCCTTTAGAGTTATTGTTATACTATCAAGAAGAGTATCATATGGCAGCAGTTCAGGTACTTCATCATAGTAGAAAGAACTCTTTGGGGACATATATACATATCAAGAAACCTATCAAATTTTTAGATTCCCCAAAGCCACTGTGAATTTGAGATGGGACTAGCCCCAGATGTCTAACCTCTATTAATATTAACTGAATTTTAGGGTTTTTTAAGAAAGGTAATAAATTGTTCATACTGTAGCTATCACTGTAAGAGGTCTCTACAAACAGAGCAGCCTCTCATTAAGGATAATATCTGTTAGAGCTTACTCTACATTCAGAGTAATTGATACAGCAGTTCTATGCCATTACTGCAGACGCGTATGTCGACTGAATATCTTTGATCTTTTACAGTGATTTAAATACAGTTGTGCTGACTTCAGAGAAGTTGTAGTGCTGAAGTCTGAAAGGAATTAAGGCTTATTAATAATAATCTTTAAAATATTTTAATGAAACTCAGATTAACTCTTGTATTTTTATAATCTTTTCACCCCATAACATATGGAAGGAGGACTGCAAATCAGTCTTCTGTTCAGACTGATTGTAAGTGATGAAAATGGTTTCAAATAGGTCCTCTCCTTGCCCCCCTTCATCATGTGAATGAATTCTGAGTACAGGTATTGAAGAAAAATTCAAAGTACTCTTGTCTTTCTAATGTTTCCTGACCAGAATATTTATGTGATGTGCTTATTTGCATGGTATCCCATTTTTCATGTCATGTGACAGTTTAGTGCATTGTATTGAAATAAAGGTTTTAGCAAAAGGAGCTCTTTGCTTTCTCAAACATTATTAGATGTATACTTCAGGTCATTATGTCAATTGGATTTTAAATATTCTGGATTACAGTGGAACTCATGTGGAAGTACCTGTGACATTCACGTGAATATTGCATGAATTCTTAATCATCTGCAGGTTATAGTGAATGAGAAATGAATTATTAAGATAAATGTAACTATATTCCATCTTTGTGATCAGGGCAGCTGTGTGAGTAGAAAATTAAGTGTGTCCTTGATAAAAACAGTCAGAGAACTTGTAAAATCACAATGCAGCATATGTGCTAAAGGAAGAGATAGACTAATACATTCACTAAGCAATTATGGGGAAAATAGAAGCAATGGAAATATGTAGGCATGCAGCTGGCAAATTTTCTGTGTGTATGACTGTAGGTAACACAATGAGATAAGGAATGTCACGCTAAAATTTAAACATGACATCCTTAAAAAAGTTGGATCAAGACCAGAGAGCTTGTGTTATCATTTATTTATGCATCAAAAGTACATCATCACTGCAGGGTACAGAGAGAACAAAACAAGGACAAGAACAATTAGTCTTTCCTGGTTTTATAATTATGTAGCCAATTAATTTGTTCCAGACAACATTTGTGAGGGGAAAAAGAAAGGGAGCCTGTTGGTGAGTGGGTCAAGGTGTCAGATGAGGAAGAGGAAATATAGGCAGTGTTAGTCAGAACTCCATGACACCAAATGAAATTCTGACTTTGCTGAAAAGCTTGGAGGGTTCCTGTTAACTTATTTTATTCTTGGTGTTTGTTTTGTAAACCAAAGCTCAGTAGTGTAACTGGGAAGCGTTCTACTGCAAGGTAGATTGGATTGATCTCATGGATAAAACCTCACTCTGCTGATGAATTGTTCTTTTCGAAGTAAGTGGGACAAAAAAAACCACTTTCATTGAAGAAAACCCAGTGAAACCATAAAAATATTATCTTTATGTTAGTATATTTTTCCACCTATTTTATAAACTCTCATAACCTTTCCCCTACATACAGCAAAGAAACTTAGTGTCCAAGGAGACAGTAACCTCTATTTCTTTTTTGCAAGAGAAATGTTTTCACATTTACTTGTGTTATTTCAGTTCCTAGTGGTGTTTGATGATTGTATGTGTTTAGAACAGCTAAGGCTCTTTTGCTTTGAAATGAGCATTTGTACAGAGTTTTGTGCATTCCAGCTCATCAAAGGAATTTCTCATTAACATATGTTGTACCTGAACCTTTGAAGATACAGTGCTTATTAGACTGGCATTGTGTACTCATTTCATTATTCATTCAATCACCTTTATGTTATATTAAAATGTTAGCCATGAAAGTGATGTGTTATACTTTCAGGTTTTGGAAGGGGATTGTTTCCAAGGAGAAACTTGGGTCTTTCTCTCTTTTTTTTTTTTTTAATTTAGTCTTTAAGAAGAAAAAATTTCTCTTTAATGCTTGCCTTATGATCTGGTTCAAAGCTGAAGTACCAACAACTCAAACACATATCTGAAATGTACTTGGGTGATCCAATAAGATGGCTTTCTCCCCCCATAAGGAGGTAAAAAATTCAGCTTCCCTTATTACTACAAAAAGAAAATTAATGATATTTTTTGAGTACTTAACTGATCAATATTGCACTAACTTTAATATTGTATTTATCGGGATAAAGTTGCAATGTTAATAAGAGCAAGCAACATGCTTTCATCTACTGCAGAGACAGAAATGAGTAATTAACATACTGCTGTGTTTTATGACTTTTTCAGATAGAACATATTACAGTTAAAGAATATTCACAGCTACTCCAAATTGTTATAGCTCCATAGAACAAATAATTTGCAGATTTTATGTCTCAAATCCTGTATTTGGCAAGCTCTTCCTAACAGAGCCTCCAAAACAAAGATCATATTACTGTTTCTTCTTTTCAAATGGATTAAAAAGAGAGACTTATTTACGTTATAATTGGAAACAGATCTTCATTAGGTGAAAATTGCTGTTAACTGTAGATGTTTTATGGAATTCAGCTTTTTATATCAGCATTGAATCTTGTCCTTAACACAGAAATTTCAATCCCACTGCAAGTTTTAGAAAGCTGAGTTGCTGATATACTAAAGATTGCTACAAAGATTCATGGAAGCATTTGCTTAGGCAGTTATTGTATATACTTTATGCAGTGAATCAGAAGGAAAAATATGTATATTATGCAGTTTTTATTAATGTTTTTGAGGAAATTTGAAACTGAACACTTCAATTTATAGTTTGTTTTAGATTGATAGCATATTGATTGGTGGAAGAAGTTTTGTGCTTTTAATAAATTGACTTAGATTATCTATTAGTCTGGCCTTACTGAGAGTTGCACTGTTACACTACAGTGTAATTGTATTTCTGTAAGGTACATTTGGTTTGTTTTTAAAGACCATCTCTGTTAGTCATTTAATTCTACTAGCCTGAATTTATATTGATAGTTCCTGTAGAGTGCTGTGGTGTAGAATGTGAATGTCACATGGATAAATGTATAGCATATATGCTATATATAAGGATTAGGATTTTCCAGAGTTTTAATTTTTTTTTTCTCAATGATTTTAAAAGAACAATATTTTCAGAAGTGCAGAAGATTTATCCTTTGGAAATTGTTCCCTTCAGGAATTTTTTGATTAACCAGTTTTTAAAATCTTGACCCAAATATATAGAGTTAGCTTGTACCTTAATATTGTCTATCTGAACATAAAAAAGGAGCAGCAACCTAGCAGATCAGACCAAGTAGGAATGCTCTTGTTAGTGAAGATGTGTTCATGACTTTCTTATTACCTATTTTTTAGATCAAATTCAACTTCTTAATGATTTGCAAATTTATATAAATGACCAGTTTAAAAAATAATTTATATAATTGGACACATTCACTACTCAAGCCTAACATTTAGTGTTCTATGCAACTCTCATTATATGCAGCTCATGAGAGTGTAATTAAGATATTAATTTATATTCAGATAGCCATCTAAATGCCAAAGCAGTTTTAGTCAGCAAGTTTCTTTCCTCTTTTGAATTGGTAGTAGGAAAAAAATGTAAAAGTAAACTTCATAGGGTCAGAATGAGAAGCATTCAGACTCTCATGAATAACAATCTTTGACTGTTCTTAGCAGATTGCCTTTGAGTTGTTTCTGTTTTCAAGATGTTTTGTAGAAACAAATGCAGATTTTATTTTATTTTATTTTATTTTATTTTATTTTATTTTATTTTATTTTATTTTATTTTATTTTATTTTATTTTATTTTATTTTATTTTATTTTATTTTATTTTATTTTATTTTATTTTATTTTATTTTAGTATCTCTGGTTTAGCACGACTGTTCAGTGTAAAATTTGTATGATTAAACAACTTGGTCTTGAATTTAGCTGGACTTTGCAAATAGAATTAATTTAATTTGAAATATATTGGTCCAGCCTCTCCTCCTAATCCTGTACTGCAAATGCATCTATACAGCCTTGCGTTTTTTCCAGAGTAAAATTAAGGCATGAACATATGAATAAAATAAACCTGAAATAGTTACCCTGATATCTTTCATCCCTTTGCAATCAAAGCTACAAATTGAAACCCTAAGAGTAGACTCCAGCTAGAAAGGTGGAATAAGTAAGATAAAGGACAGAATTCTTATGTAAAAAAACCTGTAATATGCTTCTATGTAAAATTCAGTTATTATTGTTACTATAGATTTTTAAAAGTATTAATAGGGAATCTATGCTAAAATTCTCTGTGTTTTCAAATTTATTTATTTTTTTTACAATTTTCCAGCTACTTTGTTTGTTGTTCTGCAAATTTACAAAAACTGCCATAAAATGCAAACAGGAAATGTTTTGAGAATGTTTGTCAAAATAAGACTAGATTATATTAGACTGATACAATCCATTTTAAAACTTTTATTTTCAAATAACTTTTCTAAAGTTTGGACATGCAATGCTTAAAATTATTGTTTTATCTAGCCTTGACGAATAATGAAGCAACAATAACTCCATCTGAGATTGTGGTATCATATGAAATTAATATCCTCAATATTTTCCACTACTTAATTAAAATTAGCTTAGTCATATATTCAGACAGATCATAAGACAGACACATGGAGAGGGACAGTGGAGTCAAAGCAAATATTCATGAATTTTAAACCTCAAGTCTGTAGATATTTACATACAGATTTGTTCACATTTCTAGTTCGTAATATTAAAACCAGCGCTTTACATGTTTCAGTATTTGTAAAAATCCAAATAAATTGGCCTACAAAAAGCTGTCAGGACATGAAAAACAAACAAAATAAAAAGACCCAAAGTGCTTGGAATTTCCTTCTGTAATGCTTCAGACAAAAGGAAGCACACTTCTTTCAGACATTGGTAGACTTATTTTTGTGTTTATATAAGGCATTGCTATTTGACATCTGTCATTTTCTTTTTGCTTTTACCTTGAGTGACTGGGATAATTTTTTTCCAAGTTACCAGGAAACATTCTCTTTATTTTCTGTTTTTAAACATGCACAAAAGGGCAAATTTTAAGGCATATTTCCAGAGACTTAAACAACCAGATAACTCTTCTTTGAGTATTTTTTCTTTTCTTCTTGTTTTCCCTTTGACATTTGGGGTTTTATCGCTATTGAAAATATAAGTGTTTTGAGAGAATGCCTGATTTCACATGCATGTAATACAAGTGTAAGAAGAGGTATATGAAGCCATATTTTCTAAGTTTAAATTATAAAATTAAATACTTCAAGGATCTGAATAAGGTATTGCGGGCAAAATGATTTAAAAAAAAAAAAAAATATATATATATATATATGTTATTGTAGTTTTCATAACTTGCTTCAAATTGTGCTGCTCTTGATGTGTTTTTATTTTCATCCTTCCTCCTTCTATCCTCAAATTACACATAATATTCAGGGTCAAAACTGAGAAATGCCAGATATAATTTATTGTGCCCCTTTAATACATGCTTTAGTTGCATTCCATGCCTTACTCCTTAGTAAGCCCCTGTCTCATTCAGCATACAAAATAAATGTACTGTGGGAAAGAATGAAAGAGAGAGTACTTTAATTGATTTAAATAATATACTAAGTTGTCTGACTACATACTTCGGACTTTGTTCTGAAAAGGAGTACCAAGGAACTGCATACTTGGGAAGTAGCTTGGGAATGTCTGCCAAATCTATGTAGTCTACTTAATTCCAGTGGAAACATTACACCTCTCAGAAATGTATTACTGATGATAGTGTCTGGCTTAGCTGATAATACTTCAACCTTTCACAAACAAATCACCTATAGAAGAGTTACATGAATCTTCTTTGCTTCTCTTCAGTTTGAACAAGAGACACCAGGACATCAACATTGAACGAGAAACTGTAACCACAAGTTTTCACCTTTGTGTTAAGCACATAAGAAGGTCCTGTCATGGAATGTGAGAGAAAGAATTGGAGAATGAAAGGAAGATTAGGTAAGAGAATTAATTGTCCTAGTTCCTGCACAAATACTTTCTCCCAGAAATTGATAAACACAGTATATGAGCCAAAAACTTTTTCCCAGTGTTACCTTTTTCATATATGCAATTTTCTCAGAATGAACTTATTACTTAATTTACTTGTATTATTTGTTTTTTTTTTTTTTGTTTGGTGGGTTATTTTTTTTTTTTCCCTCATCTTTACTACATTGAGTCTGAAATAGAATGTTTAATTGTATGTCAGGAAATATTTTTCAGAAGCATTTAGTGGATAATATCTAAGAATAAATAAGTTTGAGGCAATCATTAGTTGCTCCAGACAGTCCCAAATGGAAAAGAAATTTGCATTAGAAAGAAAAGATCCAATCATAAAAGTTACGTAATCCAATTATAAATACTTTGTGAATCTTGAGTTCATGGACTGTTTGCCTTATTTTCTAATGAGCCTAATTAAAAAGATCCCTGAAGCAAAAAAAAAAAAATTAGGGATGACAACTGTTAAAACACTGTACAATTGCCAAAAAAAAGTGTTAAAAAAGCTGTACTTCAAGTCTCCAATTCTGGAAACAGTCTTGGCTTTTATGATGTACTCTTTCAGAAGAAAAGTAGTTGCACAGTTATGTATCCAGTCTTTATTTTTAAAAAGTTTGGAGTTACTGTGTTTCATGACTCAATGCTAGGTTTCAAATTACAGTAATTTTTTAATGTCTTAATCAGATGGGTGACTCCGTAACCTGTGGCTCTTGACTCTTCTAGCCCTTTATGATTATTAGCTCTTCTTTATCAACATATTGGTATATCAGCTCCTTTGCAGCACTTCTTGATGGGATTGAAATACTTTTTGTCAAATAATTCATTAATCTTTTGAGTATGATACTTCTGCTTTTGTTTAGCCCAAATCTGTGCGGATATTGTCTTTTAAATTGATACAGGAATATGACTATGTATCTCAAAAGAAAAGAGAATTTTGCCTGTAGACTCTACCCTGCTCCACCCTTATCACACTATTCTCTTTTTGAAATTCTGTGGGAATTCCTAGGACTACCAAGAAGGGCATAATTCAACTATGTGTCTTGCATTTAAGCCATTCTGCTAGAGGAGTTAAGAGTCAAGTACTTGAAAACTAATTAACAAATAGCCTACTACTGTATTTAATGCATTTTACAGATATTGAGTGCGCCATCTAAGATGTTTACTTCAACTGTTTAACAAGTATTTAAGACTGTTTCTTTTCCAGTATCTGCAATGTCAGATGCTTATCAACACAGCATCTCTGCTATTTAGTCTGTACTGTGAGTAGTCGTCCATCTCTAGACACGTGTCCAGTGTGATAGTGAAGTTACTTTTTTTCCTTTGGGAGGCAGGGTGGGGCAGGGCATGCAAAAAGCTATGGACTGTGTTTGAGCAGCAAGCAATGGTCACATGAAGTCACGTTTTAGTAGTTTCATTGCTACACTTATTGAATTTGGAAGAAATGTTAAAGATTCAGATATGCCACTTATGGTGCAAGTATCCTTTTCCTTTTCTTTTACCAATAAGGTGTCTTCTGTTTTGTGATGTTTCAAAGTTCCTTTGAATTGGAACAATAAGATTGAGAATACAATTTGTTTTATTAACATAATGACTTTTCAGATATTACATGCCTGGGTCATTTTGTACTGTGCAATGAGTAGCTTATTTTTTTTGTAACATGTCATTTCATTCTTTTGAAAAACAAATCTGATTTTTTCTTCTGGTAGTCTACATCACTTCATACGCTCTTCTGAAGTGGCATTAACAAGTCATGTTTCTTTCATGTGCCTTTATCCTCTTTTTGACATCGGCTTCTGAATATATAAATATCTTTAGATATGCACTTGTACATTAAGCCAATTTAATATTCTCTTTTACCGAACAGAATGCTGCAAAAATATCTAGTTTCATAAATATAGCACCCTAGATATTACAATTCTGCACTTAATTTGTTCTCCAAGTAAAATATGCAAAAAAAAAAAAAAAGAAAAAGAAAAAAGTTTAAAATGTACCTTTATAAGGAAAAGGAATTATGCTGTGTGCTACAAGAGTTAAACTTGAGCATTACAAAAATGTATATTAAAAATAAAAGGGAAGCTAAGCTTTAAAAGGTTTCCAGTGGAAGTCTTCTACGTGCTCCTGTATATACCAAAGACCCTTTGTTCATTAAAATGATCTGATTTAATCTGGGTGATGCTGAGTTTAGAGCATTTGCTGTTCTTTGAACTTGTCATACACTGATGCATCTGCAAAGAATTATGAGCTTTGAGTTCTGCATTTTGGTAGAAATCACTGTCATTAAATAGCCTGAACTAAAGGGAAGGAAGAAGATATCCCCTTCTCTATCCAGTTCTCAGAGCCAGCTTTCTGACTGAACAAAATACAAATATGATGAAATTAAATTAACACATGCAGAAAGTATTTTAATACAGGCTTACGGTTTTGCATCATGACTGAGTTACGTGTTCCTTTAAAAATTAGAAAAATGTGCCATTACAAAACATACCTTTTGCTTCATAAAATCTACAACTTTGGAAACATTTTTGTAAAAGATAGTTATGAGCCTTTAAATGCTCAATTTATTTTCATTTTATTACCTGCTGTTCAACCGCAGCTATAATTGTTATAATAAAAATCAGGTGATATTATTGTTGTTAACTCAGTTACTGGCAAATTACATGAAGCAGTGAGACTGTCTTGTCCCAGTTTTCTTACTGGGAGAAGATATACCTATATCTATATCTATATCTATAACTACATCTATATAGATATGTCTATCTGACTTAGATACTGGATAGTCTGGAACTTTTCACTCCCCCTTCCAGGGAATGAGAGGGTTTCAGGAGTAAGTTATCAGAGTCAGAATTCAGATCACTACATGGAATATTACCAAAAAAGTTGCTTTAGGTGTATAATCTTAAGAATAACTGCTAAATGTTTCAAAGCTTTTAATGTAGTTTCATTTCTAATGTTAGGTTGGGAATGTTAGGAATTCCTAAATGTTAGGAATAAAAAATAGTTATCAATAGTTTAGAAATTGTCTGAGGCAAGGACAAATACAGCTTTGGGCAAAGACAAAAAATATTTTCTCTGAAGACTCTTGCAGTAGAAAAAGAATATTGCAACTTTTTTCTCTTTCACTATATCTGAAGAAGTTGTGGTGCCTGTAGTCTCACTAATTTAATTTTCTTACCTTTCTTGCCAATGCAGCGGGACATGAATAAAGTTTGTGGTAAATTATGTACTCATTAAATGAGCGTATTACAAAGCTGATATGTTTCACTTGTTAGTCCAAATAAATTTAGGGTTAAAGGAATTAACTAAAAGACCCAAAGGTGCATAATTTTTTTATAAATATCACAGTCAAAGGACCATCAAATTACTGAAAGTAAATACTTCAAGATACTGTTTTTCAGCACTTAGCCAGACAAGTAGTAACCCATTTTGAGTGACTTCATTATTTCTCTTTTTTCTTTTTTAAATTCTTCTCCTTTAAATTACAGTGGATTCATTTTGGTAAACTGATTTGTGTGATTTAAGGGTTTACAGTATCCATCTACGAGTAAGCTCTGGTTTGATGTACTAATCATCCTCAAACCTGGCTTTATAAAACAATACTGAACACTGTACTCATGAGTTAGTAGGATGTGGTATTGTTACCTCTTTTTTATTTACTTTGGTAGTCATCTAGAATAATACTGTGGAAAGAAAAGCATTTCATTTGACTGTGCCAAATACAAATGGATTTTTATTTTTTTTACTGGCTATTAAGAAGCTGCAACATTGTTCTACAAAATTGTCCATCTAAAGAATTGTTAAATTTCTGAAATTATTTTGATTTATCTAAATATATATTTTAAGTCTTACCTGGTTTCTGAAAAAGACTAGAGGCATGTTGGATGTATTTCATGCATTAATTGTGGTCTTCTGCCAATGTACATGCCTAGAGAAATGTCCAAATTGTTTAACCTTTTATAAAAATGTTTGTATAAAACTTGTTTCTTCCTGACAATTCTGCTTGAGCAAGCAAAAAGTTAATCCCCTTAGGTAACAATGTGTGTTTCAATAGATTTCACAGGAAAACTATGAGTACCAGCAGAGATATAATTGTATAGCTGTTGTGCTGTAGACTTGGGGATTCTTGAAAACTGTCTCCAGAAAATACTTTGGCAAAGACAAACACTTTTAGAAATGGTAAAAATTGCCATTTATTAGGAGATATATAGTATGAAGAAGAAACTTTGGATAAATAACAGTCATTATTAGTCAGTAGAATTAGATAATTTGAGTAGCATCATTCAATTAAAATGCTCAATATTCAGAGTTCAGTATTCAATGTTCAATGTTTAGTATGCAGGACACATTTCTATCTATCTGCATTTTGGCAAACTTGAAAAGTTTTTCTTGGATAAGTATTATTTACAGGTTACAGTAAAAGCACCATATGTTAGCACATATGCTGATAGTTCTTTATAATACTAGTCTATGAAGCATGTAAAGAAATGAATGTGTACAAATCACTACTATTCTCTAATGTGCAAATCACCAGAAATCTTTAATGTGACATTTCCTGTGCCAAATGTACCAATCTTATGTTCAAACACATGAATCTGAATGTGAGCAAAACATGAGAAACTAATTGGCTTCAGTTCACAGACTCAGTAATATCCTGTGGTGTCAATATGACGATATGGGTTGCAAGCTTTAAATAAACTTTAAATAAATAAATCTTAAATATAAGATTTGTTATTTATGGTTAGTAACAGTCTTCTGTTAGATTGAGAAAAAAATTGTTTTGTATAAAAGAAATTTTCATACCATCAGAGCTTACACAAATAGCTTTATCAAGGTCACAGAATTAGTTTGGGGGAGCTGAAAGTAAATTTTCAGACATCCAGTTATTCTTTGACTATGTCTGGACACTTCATTGAGATCACTGGAGTACAGATGAAGGGGAAGACAAGAAGTAAATGAGTCCTTACTATTTAGACTGTTGAATTGGCATTTAAAGGTTTTTCTTGATAGTTTTGTGATATGTTTCTTTAACAGGACATTACTCAATGCCAGAAAGAAGCTTTTTACACATGCTGTCTTAGGGAACACAACTTCCTTCTGTTCTCATAGTAATCACATATTAAATACTTGATTGGATCTGGCAAGAGTGACTCATCTTTACTGAGAGAGAAAACCTAATCTGAATTGTTTATTTGCAAATTTTTAATCAAGTGTGAAAGGTGAGACAAGTTTATAAAACAAACACCAAGGTAATACATGGTTGCAAAGGGAAATATTCCACTGCATGATATGTCACTTGAGATGCAATTAAATGTTCTTCATTATTTTATTTAGTTTTGGAAGGCCATTTTTGTATCCTCCAGATTTTCTGGATTTTTTTTCTCTCTCTAAATCCATGCAAAATACATATGGTATGTTTTATAGGTTAACATAGTGGCCTTATTTGTCTTTTGAAGCACTAAATTAGCACTTTTAATCAGCATCTTCCAGAAAGAATATATATATATATATATATATATATATATATATATTTATATATAAAATATTCTTCACCTCAAAATGTAAGTAGTCTGGGATTGCTGGTTGTTATAATCTCTATCAAAATTTTGTCATCTTGTAGCATAGCCAGAAAAAATGCATGAAAGTGTAATCCCTTTGAAAATATTTTTCTGTAGAGTTGACAGTGTGTATTCTTGACATGTAGATAATTGCTAAACATGAACAGAGCAATCTAGTAGACAGGACTTCAAAGTTAATTTTTCCATAAATTACTACATTTCACAGAATCACAGAATGGTAGGTGTTGGAAATCATCCAGGCTAACTCCCCTGCTAAAGCAGGTTCACTTAGAGCTGGTTGTACAGGATCACATCCAGGTGGGTTTTCACACGTCTGGTTGTGGTTGACTCCACAACCTCTCTGGGCAGCCTGTTCCAGTTCTGTTACCCACAAAGTAAAGAAGTTTTTCCTTATTCTCAGGTGGAACTTCCTGTGTTCCCGTTTGTGCCCATTGCCCCTTGTCCTGTCACTGAGCACACTGAAAATAGTCCGGCCCCATCTTCTAGACCATTGCCCTTTAGATACTTGTAAGCATTGATAAGGTCCCTTCTCAGTCTTCTCTTCTCCAAGCTAAACAGACTCAGGTCTCTCAGCCTTTCCTCATAAGAGATATGCTCCATTCCCCTAATCACCTTAATAACCCTCTGCTGGACTTTCTCCAGTAGTTCCTTGTTTCTCCTGAACTGAGCCCAGAATTTATTGTCTTTGGAACTGTAATTTTTTTTCTGCGAATTTACTATGCGATTTTTCACAATGCTTAAATACATACTTGTATTTGTGCTTATTAAAATATATTAATCCAGTAATATGATTATCCCAGTGGACAAAATAACAGAATAGCATACACAACTCTTCTCCAGAAAAAGGATTATGCTCAAGTATTTTGAAAAACAACAAAAAAAATCTCTTTCATTATTGGCTTCGTATTTATGTAGCCTTTCTAGGTTATGTTTCTCTGAGTACTGGGGTAGCATCAGAGATGGTACCTTGCACGGTATGCTGTGAGAAAATGAGATGCTCAGTTGAAATTCTGGTAACTTTTAAATAGTGGACAACAGAAATTACCCATGAAGAGCTTGAATTTTGATCCTCAAGAGTAGAATTGAACTTGAGAAAGATTATCTCATGGGGGTAGAAAGCACAAAGTAGTTCTTGTCACTAGGAAATAATGTACTACTATTGTTGTTGTTCTGGAGATGCCTCTCCTTATATGCTGTCCTCTGCCCATGTTCTGGTGCTTTTTCCCTGCAGAAAAACATACTACTGGGGAGGTATAAGGACTAATAATGCATCTTTACCCGGATGAATCTGAGAAACAGGTAGAAGGGAAGTCCAGCTCTTGTGTACACACATGCACATGTGTGTGCACATGCAAACACACAGATCGCTGATTTCATTTAAAGGTGTATGTCTTATCTTGAGACAACATATGATCTGAATTAAAATTAATCTAATGAGTGATTTAACATAACTCCAAAACAGAGTATGGAAGCATCTAGCTAGAACACAGAGAGCAGGAAAAGTGTGCTCTAACTTTTTTCGTTCCATGAATAAAGAATTTTCTCTAAAATGGTCTTAGTTCTAAGGGAAATTCAGAACAGTATTTACTATTACCATTTAAATTGGTTATAATCAAATTAGTTTAACTTGGCTAATAAAAACAGAAAAATAAACTGTTTATGAGAAGCAAGTTTACTTAGAAAACTTATTGAAATATTTCCAGTTTTTTTTACATTAGTCATTAATTGGCATTGTTCAGGGGCTTTTCTAATAAAAAATATGACACATGAAAAAATTAAAAGAATAAACACATCAATTACTTAATCATAAAAATAAGAAGACATAATGCTATCTTGAATTATGTTTCACAACAGTTTCATGTTTTAGACTTTAATGATTTTGATTGATACTTTAGGAGCTCTAATTGTAAACTTTCTATTGCTGAAGGACACAGACAGTCAAAACTACTAAAACAAAACACGAGCTTTTATAGCTAGCATGGAGTGGTTTAGACTTGAGGTCCAAAGTAGTATCATGTAGGGAATATTTTTCTTTCAAAATGTTTCAAAACTTATAATAATTCATTTTGGTAGGATTTTTCTATTTTTATTGTGACTTATATGGTAACATGTGAGTCTAAATATTGCCTTCAATGATGTGATCTTGACTGTGCTGTAATCCTGAGTGATTGTTGTCTTTAGAAGACTAACACTGTCCTCTGATCACATGCTTCAAAATATGTAGTGCAGCTGTTCAGCATTGGAAAACTCTTTCTTCTTCTAAAAGCCTACCAAAATCAGAAATAATTGCAAGTTTTATCAAAGTAAAAGAACAGAATCTTGTTACATAGTTAATCACTCTTGTTTAAAAAGTAGAAGTTGAAAAAAATATGCCATAATGTTACAAACTATAAACATGAGGGTAGCCACTGATAACTCATTGTAGTGGACACTTTATCATGGATAAAACCATATCTTGTACTGTGTATGACTATCTAATTAAAAAAAAAAAAAAAAAGCAGCACAACAGAAAACACCAGGACGTTTTTATTCTTGAAAGGAAGTCATTAGAGACGATATACCAAGCAGAGATGAGGCCCACTCACTTAACCCTAACTTGCACTTCATTTTCAATTACTGTCACTGCCTAGAAACTGAAGGGTAAGATGTCAATACTAAGATGGTTTCTTTGTCTACCAAGTTCTCTGTATGCAGCCTGAAGGAAGGGTTTTTCTGATAACTGCAGGAGGTAATTTCATTGTGTTACATCTGAGATACGACTTCAGATTTCTTGAGAAAGGTAAGATGAAGATAACTGCTTCCTTGGTCCGATTTAGAGCAGAGATTTGCCTTTTAATTTCCCTTTCCCCAGGGGAGTGTGTCTAGAACATCTATCTGACTATTCTATGATTGCTTTCTTTCTGGTTTGCTCATTCAGAAGGTCTTTTCTCAGTGTTTTATTTCTGGTGATCTATATTGGTTTCAAGAAGAAGTTTCCATTTCAGTGAATTAATGTTTTCTGTAGTTAAAAAAATATTTTGTAAATAAAAAATATAAAGCTGATTGCTTTCCACACAATGTTTTCAGAGCTGTTGATGGGGCTTTCTTTGGTGTTTTTTGTTTGTTTTTTTTATAAACAACTCTGAAATTTCTTTAACTGGCAACTATGTTTTAGATTTGCTTTCTAAGTCTTCTTTTTTTTTTATTAAACTACTACTTTCCTAATCTAAACAGCTTAATAAAACAGGGTATTTCTGAAGCTGTGACATTGTTTAGGTAAGGAAAGCTTTAATAGAACAGTGCAGTCATAACAAAGTTATTTCAGTACTCTGCTGAAGGCAAAGAAATTGAGTGTAATAAAATCCATGAAAAGGAGATGTGTATGCCTGAGCTTTATGTATTTCCATGTGAAATGTTTTGAACTTCAGGTTTTTTGATATGTTGTAGCTTGAAGCTACAACATATGTATGACAGTTGTAGGTTCGTCAGATGCTATGGAGAATATGTTAATGTACTTAGGTACAAAATGCTCAAGGTTAGAACCCTAACAGTGGGTCATGTTTTTCTAGATTTAGGTATTCAATGTGGAAAACTTTGTTCTTAGCATAATATGTAGTTATATATTATTATACATTTTTATGGTATTCAGCTCTTACAATATCCTCACAAGATTATGTCCAAACAGGACAGTGAAGGAAAAACTATAGTTTGTAAAACAGCGATATTTCTGTGTATTGTAAGCCCTGCTGAATGGCTGGTCATAGATTTGGGTGGGTTATGGTCATTCTGTCTCTCTCTCTCAGTCTCTCTCTCCCCACTCCCCCCATCCTTGTCTCATTTATCTAGCAACAGAAATTATATTAAATCACTGTTGGACTGTGTGTTCTTCTTATCTTCCACTGCTCTGTATATAATCTTCTGTTAATGCTTTTGAAAATAACAAATGAAATGTACATTCTTGTATTTCTGTGAAAGAATATCTGATTTTTTTTTTTTTTTTAAATGCAATGGACTTTTTATTTGACTCTGTCCTAGGCAGGTCCTGTATTGTATAACATCTGCAGAAGCCAGCTAGCTCTACTTTTGTCAAACAGGCAATCTAGTGGTACAGAAAGATCCACTGAATTCTTTTCAGAGTTTGTCAGGAGGGTTAGAATGGAGCCTTAAATTCTTTATGAAGTAATCACTTCAGTAGATGGTGTACACGTGAATGCAGTGCAGGTAATTCACAGCCATCTGGAACAGAGTATTCCTTTCTGAGACCAACCCTGTTGCTCTGGAAAAGTTGAGGGAGATAAAGAGGTACAAAGACAAAATATTAGTGAATGTTCTGGAGTGGCCTACCCTTTGGGATTTAAGCCTTTCTCTCTCCTTCTCACCAACATGCTCTTCTCATGGTGCTGAATAACAGCAGTGTAACATCTTGAAGAAATAATTGTCTGGCATCAGAGATTCCAACTGGTAGAAGGGGAGTGTAGTACTGAGACATACATAAACAACTAGATTTGTGATGTTGATGAGAAGTTTGCTTGCTAAGCAAACTAAAAGATCTAAAAGACCTTAGCAAGGGAGAATCTTAAATGATAAGTGTGCATAGGTAACAGCTATATGTTCAAATAGCACATTAGTCTTGAAAGCAAAATTTAGCTTGCTATCTGGAAGGTAAAGACAGTGTAGCAGTCTTTGGAATATTCTGTGATCCTGTCTCTTATGCAAAACCTTGTGCTGACAAGGCAGACAATTACAGTGATATCTGAGAAAATATCACAATGAAGAGGAATACAGATTTATTAGAAACTCAGGAAACTGTCATATAGGTGAGTTCTATAAATTCCATGTAAATAAATGAGAATAAAATACTTAAATAATTAGATGCTTTTTAAAGCAAGTTCTGGATGAAGGCACTTGGAACAAATTAGTATGTAGTGCAGGAGAGTCTACACTTTCAGGATTAAGTTATAAATTCTCTATCCTATGAAAAAATAGAAGATACGAGTAATAAATAAGCAAACAAAGGAGTAGGAAATAGCAAAGAACATTTTTACAAAGTTTCAATTATGAAAGGTATATGTAGATAGGCTTCAGTGTATGTGTACTTATGCATAAATGCTACATTCCTACAGAGCATTCTCCTTGAATGACTGAACTAAATTTAAATTTAATTGCATTTAAATGAGGATAGTGATAAAATAGTCATCTTGATAGAAATGTTTGATGTAATAATTCCAAAGTAGATGTTTTGTTGTAACTTTATGGTGGATTTTACAGTTCACGACTGGCATGATATATTAAAACAGAGTCAGATAGGATATTTAAGGCAACTGTTTAATCAGTACTATAGAATCACTACGAATTTAAATGTGGTATCCAAATACAGAGAGAATTACATCAGGGCTGTACTTTCTATCATGCAGTGATGATAAGTGACAAGAACATGAAATACAAAAGATTGAGAAGGTTGCAAAGTATAGTAATAATGGGAGGCTTCAGGTAACTTCATAAATCTTGGATAAATGTCATATCAGGACAGAATACTTGCTTCTGTCACATCTAAAATTTGAGTCAGTGCTTTTTTGAGCAATCAGTCAGAAAATTTTCAAGAGGAGATGTAGCACTCAATTTAGATCTGATTCAAGATGTCCTAGAGATCATAATGGACTTAAATTTAACATCTTTTATATAAAAGAAGCAACCAGGTAATTTCATTCCTAGAACATTGTTAAGACAAGAAAATACTTAAAGGAAAGTGAAATGAAACAGATCAAAGGTTAACCTGGTTAACCAGGCTGATGGCAAAGAGATTGTTTGAAGTCAATGTATTTGGTATTGTATTGGAGTTAATGTATACCACAATTTAGCAAAAAATGCTAGAAGATTGACAGGCTAGCAAAATTCATCCAGCAGGAGAAGAAAGGTCTTTTAAGGTAAAGTTTAGAGAGTGAATTCTGACAAGTTCAAAATAAAACCTTAATAGACAAACTGAAAAGTTATTATGAACTTTAGTTAAAGTCATAAAAATACATAACAAGTTTTTCAAACATCAGGAGCCCTGCTCGAGATTTACATTGCACACTCACATACGAGTTATATAATATGTTATAACTTATGTTATATATTATGTTAAATATGTTATAGAATCATAGAATGTTTTGGGTTGGAAGGGACTTTATATATCATGTTATAATGTATGTTAAAAGTTATAATGTATGTTATAAGTTACATTTTATATATGTTGTGTTATACATTCATTACTTAATATATTGATACTATGGTATAAATATGCTAAATATAGCCATGTATAGCATATATATAATATCTAGCATGTATAATGCATATAATTTTGAATATATAATGATGTGTATTATATGTTCTATATTATAATATGTGTTATAATGCTAATGAAAACAAATTAGAAGCCTGTGGCAAGGGCACATAGTATTACTATTCTTAGACTTGATTAAACTATGGTTACCCATCAAGGGATTTTCTTCAACTTCAAATATTACCTTTTTGATATCTGTGTTAATATTTTTTTACTTCAGTGAGTATAGAATAAGATTCTTTATAAATTAATGGACAGACCCCTTTTCTAGGGATAATCTAGATTTTTTCATCCTAACTCTGCTATAACATTTTACAGACTAAGTTCAAGAAAATTGCATTCAATATTAGTAAGTCATCCCATTTTCTTTATAGTCAAAAGGACATATCACGTGCATCAGTTAATAAATCAGTGAAGGGCTCTATGTCTAATTTTTAAAGTTATTTTTCTTCTCGTATTTCCAAGGAATTAATTACATTTATTATTTCAAATTTTTGCCACTACCTCTTCTGTGTTTTGCACAATATGGTTGTCAGCATCCTCAAAAGCAAACAAAGAATTTCACTTGGATTGTATGTAGAAGTACTGGTCAGTTTGTATGTGATAATTTAATAGAAAAATATATGATGATAATAAACCAGGAAAATATTTTATAAGGTGGATACGTTAAATCTGAACAAGTACTCTGAGGAAATTAATGGATTATATTTGATCCCTCAGATTTTTTAAAGCACAGAGCCTGCTGTCTTATTTTGATATTAACAGGAAATTATGATATTTCAGTAAAATACTTTCTTCTTATGCTAAAATCCTCCTTTTAGGATCTGTTGTGACTGTCAGTGTCTTGAGAGCATACTGAAATTTTAAAAAAGGACCTTTAACTTAACGTCTGGGTTAAATTAACTAATTGTAAGACTCTGTTTTGTATGTTTTTAAATGCATATATGTGAGAGCAAGAAAAGACCTTAAAAATGACTCTTTTTGGCAGTACATGAAAGCTGTAGAGGTATTCCAAAAAGGTATTTTATGGAATTTTTTAAAATGCTTTAAAACACAAAATGTTGGCTTTCTCCACTGTGTAATGCTATGGACATTCTCCTCCTTTAATTTCTAGGAGTTACATTTTTCAGCTTTGTTTGAAGGCCACAGAAAATAACACAGAGATTAATTCTGTTTGTTTACTTTTTAATTGAGGGATACATGAAATGTTGAAATCTGATTTATCCTGGCTTCTTGGATGCTCTGTATAACTGCTCTAACATTTTCTTTTGAGAGGTAGTTCAGTCTTCCATATTACTTACTTTCTTCAGTATTCGTTGGATCTTTCATTAGTGAAAGTTTAATAAAAGTAATAAGGAAATAAAAAGTAATAAAAGAAAATAATTTATTTTCCAGGACTAAAATTAATGTATTCTTATGATAATTTAAGTTAGGAGGAAATAAACTGTTTTTCATGATAGGGGAGCAAAGTGAGACTGGTTTAGTTTTATTTTGACATACGGCATTGCCATGAATTGCAGTTACCTGTTTTGAAGTCTTCAGCCAGAACAGACGGAATGTCGCATGCAGAAACTGCTGCGTGCACTAGTGTACAGCCACTTCAGGTGACTTCTCAAAAAATGTGGGATAAATTCCCACATAATACTGTCTGCTTGGCTGTTCTGTATTTGTCTTCTCAAGCTTTGTTTTCTGGTAATTTTTTAAATATAATTCTTTGCAAGTCCTGACAAAGGCATAGTCATCCTGTCTTTTAACATTTGGTTCTCTCAATGTGTTTTTGAAAAAACAGCATTGCAATTATTAAGTTGCAGGTCTCATTTTGACATCTTCTGCAGCAGTTCCTGAACAACTAAAGGAGACTAACAACATTGTATCTGTAGTACATCATGGAACTCTCCATGCAGTATATTGCATAGGAGGCAGTAGTACTCTTAGTACATTTATAGAATAACTCTGAATTTCTGCTTGCCCTGATATTTAGCAAGGCTCTCCTCATCTTATCCTGTCAATGAGATCTGGTTGAAATGTTATGTGTGTTCTGTATTTCCAGCAGACATGGAAACCAGAGGAAAGCTACCATTGCTTCCTCTTGATCAGGATTTTATCTAGCAAACATCATATTTTCCCTGTGGATTGTGTCATGAACATCTGTGTAGAAAATATTTTCTTGAATATAAATGGTAGAGAATGCTAAGCTTGCCATAGAATAATAAATTACTTGTCCCTTGGTTATTGTAGTGCAAGTTTTAATATTATACTCATTTTTTTTATACCAATTCTAGTACAAGTTCTTTCAGAAGACACAAAGATACTGCAGAATCAAATTAAGACAAAAAGTAAATGTCCTGATTAGACCTCTCCTACTTGCTTATGTTTGTGAAGTTTCACTATAAATATAAATATGTAATAAATGCATTATTGTGAATGTGTATTTAAAAACAGTTTCTGCTAGTATTAGGAAACTAGTTATGCAGATCAATGTAAACAACTCATTTCAAAAATTACAGTAATTAAATTGAAATATATTTAGAAGCATTAATTTTTACAAAGAAAATGACAGTAGGCACTCTACAAAGCCCCTATATTCAAATAAAGGAATTCTGAGTTTTCCTTCCATTCACTGTATGTTATGTAAACATACTGTCAATGGTGTACAAATAAAACTCAGAGGAACAGATATATACAATAGTAAGAAGATAATATTTATAATAATGGAAGAGATTGCTTGGAACTTCTTCAGAAACTACTGTAGTCTTCAGTTGCACTTATTTACAAAAAAGATTATTGTTGAACGTTTTTTTCCTCTTCAACCAAAAAAAATGGTTTTTTGTTGCATTATTAATATTTGGAGACTTTTACATTCAATAGCGACAAATACAAGTAAATAGGATGAAAAGAGATGAGCCAAATGAGACATGAGAATTGACAACACCAAGAATTTTTATCTTAGGGAATGATTCATAAGGTATCATTAAGATAAATACAGGTACTCTGAGTAAGTGGTATCTGAGATGGAGCAACAAGCTAAGTGAAAGGGTGAACACTTGCATGAAAATGGAATATATTCACAAGAAATGTAATGGTATAATGGAGTGGCAACAGGCAGTCAAATTTTAGGCTGGTATCATTATATTTCTTAGCACATCTGTTTGCTAGAATAAAAAATGATAGCTTGATTTAGCAATCCTGGGGAGTTAAAGCTGGCAAAGTAATGACCTGCCTTTGGTAGCTGAATATGGAATGAATTATCTAAGTAATTCCAGAAATTTGAATTTTTTCAGTTTTTACTGCTATATTTCTTCCCAAATTTTTTAAAAAACCCCACCTGTTGTATGTGTATCTATATGAATACTCCCCCATAAACAAAGTAGCTTTCAAGATAATTGGTACATTAAAAATAAACTTGAAAAATTTGAAAATATTAGTATTTCATTTTAAAACAGCAGTTCTAATTTTTAGAAAGTGTTCTATAAAATTATTAATTCATATTCCTTTAGAGTGACGATGTACGGCCACAGGATGCAGTGACAGTAAATCAACTTTGTTTTTCGAAAGATAAAATACTGATAGATTTTTATACCTAGTTTCCTGCACAAGTCTGATAAGCCAAAAAAAGACTAATTTGCACACTGAGAATTGTGAGAAAGCTAGAAATTTACTATTAAGTCAGGAAGTAATTTGAACAGAAATTACTTGGTAATTAAAATGAAACTGTTACAAAATTTTTTCTTTGGATTACTCACCATTATTAAGTTTTTCAGTGAGATTGAGAACTATTATCTGGACAATCTCATGCTTCAAATGTTTATTTCTGTAGACAGCTTTCTGTAATTTAATTATGTTTAGCCATATCCTGGTAAAGCTATTGTAAATTTTAAGTCACCATTTGCAGATGCTGAGAGAAACCTGAACAGAAATTAGCATATGTACGTAAAGTGTTATCATCGCTCTACAGTCAGCTGTACATTCCAGCTGCATGGTGTTTAGTAAATGGTTGCCATGGTTTTTTCCAAGAAATGTAATGGGAATCCATAAATATTCTCTGCTCTCTAGTTAAATCTCTCTCTCCTACCTTCCTGTCTTTTCCCTGGTCCCCCTACCCATTGAAGCTTTTAAATGCTTGTTTCTGGACATTAGCATTCTATTTATAAACATACAGAGTTATCAAGTTTTGCAACAAAGGTCATATTTGAAGAATATTTTCTCCTTCTGTCTGTAATTCTTCTTTTTATAGCTCTCATCTAATAACAATTGAAGTCAATTATACAATTGTTATTGATTCTGTGAGGTTTTTGAAAAAAACTTGAGGCTCTGATGAATAAAAATTCTTGCTTATGACAACATTTAAACATGCATTTTTAATTAGTATAGTCAATAAAACTTGTGTACAGTTTTTAAGCACTGAAGAAGGAAGAACTTAATCACATGTATAAGAGTGTTTTGAACAAGAACTTGATAATGATTCTTAAGAGTTTTTTTCACAAGAACCTCGTAATGTGGTTTTCAACCCTTGCCTACAACTTCAATGTGTGTTTTACTGATTATGTAGAAGCTCTTTTTTCTTTGGCCTGTTGCTATGGCATTTTCTTTAGAGATCCTACACTGTAACAAATGAGTGCGCAGCACAAAAAAGACACACCTCTGGTTATTCAGGAAGAAGACAGCTGCATGCCTTCAGATTTTTATATAGATTAAGAAGGTTCAAGAAGGGGGAATAAACTTCAGTTTTTGTCTTTCTGCAGAAATCTCATCTTGTAAGAGCAGATTATATATATTGTCTCAGATGTTTTTATGACAGAGGGTAATAAATTCTGAGATAGAATTTAATTTTTAACGTCTTGACATTATAGTTTTCTTAGTATTCTTCTAAGTACTAGAGTTAGCCCATATTAAAGTAATTTCAGTGCCACACTATAAAAGGTCAGTTTGCTGTTTTGGTTTTATTTTTTCCCTTTTGTTGTTGTAGACTGCAAGTAGTCCTTTGCTGTCAGTTATAGTTTAACTGTTCCGATACCTTTTGTAATTTATCTAAGAACTGTTAGAATTTAAAATTATTGTTATTATCGTAATTATTCTGTAAAACAATCAGGTTTCTTTCCACATTTATAATTAGATCAAAGACACTTCATTTAGAATATTTACACTATAGAACATCATGTACTGTTGAAGAAGTGTGGGGAATAGTTGCTTGTAATTTATTCTATATTTTATTTTCAACATAAAATACTAAACCAACTGAACCATAAGCCTTAGGTGAATAGATTTCTCTACTTGTGGTATTTGCTGCTTGGGTAAATTAGTTGTACATAATAACCAGCTGTCGACCTCCAGAAGTAATACAGTCAAGCTGCATAAATTCTGCAGACTCAGACACTATGACTTTCCCTGATGTAGAGCTTGGTGGGCTGCTGTAAATAATTTCATACTGTGTAACCTAATTTCATGCCAGCTTTGTTTTTATTTTTATTTTTCTAGTAATTTAATGAAAAGCATGTTTTAGTAACAAAGTGTGATTGCAGTGAAACTGCCAGAGCTCTACTTTTAAAGAACATAGAGGCAGAAGAAACCACAGAACGTGAAGTTTCAACTACAGTGCTTGCAGCAAATGACAGAAAATTAATGAGTGAAGAGTTCTCATTTCTAATAACACGCTCAGCTGTAACACAAGTAATACAGCATCAGTAACACCATCTGGGGTTTTCTTCTCCCTTCTTTGATTTTGTGGCTCAGGGTAATGATGGAGTAAGGTCTTTAAGAACCTGACTTGCTCACAAAGCTGATGTGAAGCTGATGAATAAATTGGATAGTATACCTGACTAGCAAAACAGCTTTTATTCTTTAATGGGAAAGTTTTGAAAGCCTGTTAGATGTTTGAAGGTAGTTGATTGGAGAAAGGAAAGAGAGAAGATGAGAGAAACGTGGCAGAAAAACTTTGAACTTCTTGGGGCTTTGTAAGAAAGCAAAATGAGAAAATAAGCAACATACTTTATCAAATCTTTGGACTACTACAATTTTTTCTCTTTAATAAAATTTTAACAAAAATTATTCATATTATGAAAAAGAAAACAGTTTTAGAGATGTAGACCTTCCCAATTTAGGCATATCAGATTGTTACCTTATCTACCAAACAGGAAAAAAAGTTGCAAATTGATACATTAAATGGTCTTGAATGTCCTCTAATGCTTTACTAGTGAAAATGAGATCATCAGCTCAAATGCAGTAAATAAAATGAAAGATAAATTTCAACAGCTATGTATACATAAATAGTACAACAGCAACTTGAAAACGGGCAAAAGATAAAATAAATACATAGCTAAATAAATATTTTTAAAATGTCGTTAAAAAGCATCTGCAGACTGTGTAATCATCGCCATTGGCTCTGCAAACTCCACAGAAATTTGTACGGTTTCTCTTGACACCTTCAACCTCCTACTCTGTCTGTGTATGTAAAATATAACCAAAACACAGACTGGACAAAATAGCAGATATTTCTATCCTCTTTGTGTGTGATCCTCAGTATTAAGAAGTACTAAGTAAACTCTATTTCTTGCAGAAGCAGCCAGTATGTATCTGAAATGTAAAATACCTGTTTGTCATATGAAATTGTTGCCTGATGAATAAATGATGGTACTTGTAAATCTCCACCTATATAAACAGACAGCCACTTCACACACCCATGCATTTATGTTACAGAACTGGAATAGATCCTATTGACAAGTAATAATGCTGAGGAAGTAAAGTGTATTTGACACAAGTCACAAAAGATGTCCTGTAGTACATCATCTCTCTAAAGCACAGAAGGTATTATCTTCCCACAACAAGGATAATTCCTAGGGAAATATGACCTCAATTTGACAACTGAACTTTTCTCTAGTGTAACAATGAGCCGCATGTGTCAGAAAAGATGGGTAGAGTGACAGTATTTTGTAGGCAGTATCTTACAGTAATTATATGCACTACAATACTGCTAGATTCCTTTAGTTAATGGCTGTTTTTTCCTATTTGGCCCCATTTTTACATTTTACCTATTTTTTTTATTTCTTTTTTTAAATTAGGTTTGTTGATACCTGGTATGTTGATGTTTTGCTTTTGCATTTGTCTCTCAACCTTTGTTTTGCTAGAGTAAATTTGTTCTCTTTTACTTTCCTTTTGTAAGGTAAATTACTTCTTGAGATCTTACCAGAAGTTCCATTGTGTGCTTTTGAGGATCTCTCTCTCTTTTCTTTTCTTCAACCATGGTACGCTATGGATAGACAGGAACATTAATAAGACTGTTAGAATTTCGTTTGAAATAAAGTAGAGAGCCCTTAGGTTAGATTATCGAGGTAACTTGTTGAGTCGATGTCTATATTCACTTGTAGTTTTTATCAGTTTTGCTGGGACTGACTGCTTAATTGCTTTTGAAAAAACTCATAGCCCATAGTGCTGTAGTTTCTTTGTTAGAGCCAGCTAGATTGTGTTGATCTGCGTATATTTGTATGAATTGCTCTATTTTGCGGCGTGTATATGAGTAAAATTTCCTTTAGAGATCCTCATTAACTTTTGGAAACACACAAATTTTTACATCTTAATTCTCTTATGGCTGTTCATAACTTTTACAATTTTAACATTTGGAATTGAAATTATTCTCTCATAATTCTGTATAAGCTATAGGGGCTTCAAAAGCATTTGATATACCAGTCACATCCTAAGTCTCCTGAGAGATGTTTAGTGACATAGCTTTAATTACCAACTTGAAGTGAAAGTTACTGTAAATTTTTGCAGACAGTATTTGTCCTTTTCTTTCACACATTTTTTACGAGTCAGTGGAAAATTGAATAGCGGTTTGCATGCACACATAACTACATATACTAGAAGAATAAATTATATGTAATTATATGACAATAGGATAATAAGTAATCAACGAATCTGAAGGTGCTCTGCATTAGACATTCCCTATTTTCTTCCTTCTAGGAAATCTGTCTCAGTTACTTACTTTTAAACATGTATTTTATAAAAATCTAGATTCATAACACATTTTTTTTTATAGGTGCCAAACATAAAGCATAAAACTTCTGCAGAGTTCTAGGAGAAAGCTATGCCACTTCTTGGTGTTTCACACTCTTCTCTATTTTTAGGTATCCTTGTGTGAACTTATTTCTATTGATTAGCCTAATATGTCACTGTTTCAATCTAAGGCATTATGTCTCCTTGTAATAAGGGACTATTGATTTTTTTTTTACCAGTCTAATGAAACAACACAAATGAAAAAATATTATCCCTGTTTCACAGTACTTAAAATTATGTTACAGATGGATTTCAGTAAGCAGTAGACCAAAAGCACTAGGCAAGTAATGAAAACCTACATCAAGAAGAAAAAAAACAGTTTGTTTTCCAAAAAGACAGGACACACAGAAACTGTTTGTAAGTTGTTTAACTATATGTATTATCAAAGTAAAAAACCCCTTTTATCGTGTTTTTTTTTGTCTTAACAGACTCTGGTCAGCAGATACTATCAAAGGTGTCTTCCATGTCGGTGAAATGAAACTAGTAGCATGTAATAGGAGTGCATAAGACGTTATTTTTTATTTGAGAACTCAGCAATATTCCTTGTATTTCTAAAGTCAACCAAGAACTGAAAATGAGAATTTACTTTCTTCTTTGCATTTTGCCTTTAATATAAGCTGAGAAAATTTCCCTTCATTTCAATCTTATATTGGGCAAGGTTGGGAAGTTCTATCTACCTAATCTACCTTCGTCCTTTATTAATACAATACTGTTTTATTAATGTAGCCTAGCATTGTGTTCATTGCAAACTATAAGGTAACAGTTCAACAGATGATCAGACCTTGTATATATAAAAACAGGAAACATTTTAATTTCTTAGACAATATAATGTCAGGTTTTCTTTTGAAATCTTCAAATTTTTGTTGATCAAAAAATCAGTTGCTGTTATTACCATCATGATTGCTATTATATTTTTTACTACATTGCCTAATACACTAAAGGTTATCAAATCCTTACAGAGCTTGGAACATCAGTAATTAAAATCATGATATTCACTATCTTGGGGTATTTTTTTCAGCCTTCTAATACATATTTAGTAAGGTCATTCTTCTCATCTGATTCTGTTCGATTCTTCCATGAGTTTCAAAATTTCAGCATCTAAGTACATCCTCCAAGGACTGTCTGTAGGACTTTAGTCACTTTGGAAGAACAATCACACCACTTATGCTCATCAGGTCTAGCTTAGCAATTTACAATTACATTAAAAAAAAAATAGTATCTAAAACTGTTTTATCCTGTGGTAGAAGCAAAATCATGAGACTTCCGGTTGGATTTATCAATTTTATAAAAGGTAAAAAACTTGTAAAAACTTGTTTATTTATCTTTAAGCATCTGAATGTATGCATAGCTCCTACAATCAGTGAGTACCTTTGTATGTGGTATTCACAATATTGTGAATTATTCACAATGTGGTATTATTCACAATAAATAATTCGTGAATACATCACAAGGCATCTACCTTCCATACTTGAAAGAACTGGTAAACAATACAGCAGTTACACCACTGAAACTCACATTTAACTCTCCAGGACTGGTCTAGTTTTTTCTAGGCTGCTTCTGTCTGGAAAATTTAGTCTAGTCTTTAATTCCAAAAGATGCCTTTATGTACCTTGTTTCTGCACAGAACTTTATCGTATACTTAAGATTTGAGTTCATTACTTAATCTGTGTCCTTTTAGGAATAATGAATCGTCATTAAAATACAAGATTTTCTGCAGTTGTAAAAAAGTTTTGAGCAGAAACATCTGCTGCTCCTTGTTACATTGATATATGAATAGCTGTCGGAAGCCAAATTAATATTCTACAAACCCTCAAGCATAATTTAAAAAAAAAAATCCAGGTATGTCTGTGAAAACACAACCAAAACTGCTTTTCTGAGTCTGGTCACTCAGCCCTGATGAGTGAAATTCTGTGAGAGGGTGAATTATAAAAAGCTGTGTTATAATTCATTAAACTAAGAGTGAAGTAGGAATAACATTACAATTAGGTGTTGTGTATGTCTAGACATAAATTTCACTTCATCAATGTACGAGGTGCATGAGTGTCCCCTTCTTTCGATGTTGAGCAAATATTTAAATATTTTACTAACCTTGGCTTCATTGCTAAGTGTGGTGTGTTGTAAGTGCAGAGCAGATATAAAAGAGTATAGATATTTAGATATACTTCAAACTGAGAACTAGGCCTTAGGAACAAACTTCTTGCTTCTCTTGTTATACATTTATTAGGTTTGCACCGTTAGTTTAGTGTAGATTTCTGGGTGTTGATTTTTCGCATAACGATATCAGAATGTGTTCTCTGTTAAAGACCTTAAATATATCAGCCCTAATCTGCACACAATCAGAATTGTCATTGTGCTCCAGCTGTTTTATTTCTCTTGCAATGCACAGCAGATACAAAATCTGCTTAATTGGCTAGTTAGCCAGAGTTATAGTTGTTTTGCAATGCCAGAATGGTGGTAAGCGTTCTGCAGTACACTAATATATATTGAGAAGTTCTTTCTTGTTTTTTAATTTGTTTTAAAATTGTCTCCTGTATTTGCTTTACATGATTGCAAATCCAGATGGGCCCCTTGCAATGACTGTAGACAATTGATATTTCTATATTAATTTTATCAATTATCTTTCTTTTTTTGTATATTTCGGAGACATTTCACCTTGGAATGCAAATGATATTTGATCATTTAAGTTACTTTGGTTGCTGCTCTAAAAGTCATGTGGGTAGATTTCTGAGAGAAATTTTAAGCCATTATTTGTAGCCCTGTTAAGCAGCAGGAAAGAGGAGAAAGAAGGTGAGCAATTGGTCTCTGTCCAGCACAAACTCTTGAAATTGACTTGGCCTCAGGCTGAGCATTAAAAGCAAGCCAGTGCATAATAGACAACAGATCTATACCACATTCTGTTTATATACACCAGGGGATTTTTTCCTTCCCTGTTTTGTACTTAGCTTTAAACCCTAGGGTCTGATTTAATTCTTCTTGAGCGTATTCCAGTGTAAACTGGTAATGGCTCTATTGAATCCACATTGTTAACAGAGTCATGCTGTTAGTGATTATGACTTTTCAATTAGGATAACTAATTTTAAATTAGGATAACAAAAGGGATGTCTTTGCCCCTTTTTTACCTTTGTGAAGAGGACATGAAATCCTCTTGGATTCGCACTGACCATTGAAGAATTCTCCTCTGTTAGTGGAATGTATTTATTACAATAGTTGCAATGAAACAGGCTGTTTGAGTTGCCTCTTTTAATAGAAAGTTACCATTTATTTTTGTATGAAACATTTATCAACTT
The DNA here is from genome assembly GCA_907165065.1 of Caprimulgus europaeus. The sequence continues at coordinate 25,399,716 of OU015534.1, read as the reverse complement.
ACGACTGCTGGTCTTGCTCCAATGAACTGCTAAAGGTTTTTTAATACATATTTTTAAAACCAAACAAGGCTATGTTAGCTCTGATAGTTGGATCCTTGTGGTGTTTTATTGTTTTATAATAGGATCTGGTCAAGCATCCTGTCTGACATGTCTCCAGATATCATTTATGCATTGCAATTATTTCAAGCTTCTAGAGTTCAGACTGAGTACACAGGCTGCCATTGAATGCAGGAAAAATGTCTAGGTTTCATTCAAAGATATAGATCATCTGTACAGTATTCCCTCCTGAGGGCTGGAATTTAGTCAAAGTGCTTGTTTTGTACTCTGTCAGACTTCTACTGTCAGATAAATGTTCAATGAAACCTTTCACAGAGTCTTGCTGAAGTTGAGAATTCTAGTGTACTAGGTGGCCTGCAGCACCATGAGCAAACAAAACAAGATAATTCTAACCAGCAGTCCCATAGCACTTCAGCACAGCTTAGTTACCTCTAAATGAGATATTTTGAGTATTAGAGGCTATATTGTCACTTCAATACAGAGTTTTCACCCTACTAATATCTCTGGTTTGTCATCTCGAGGATCCTGAGAGGATCCTGAATACTGCTGCTGCTGGAGTTATAGTTGTTTATAATAGGATATGGTTGGACAGACTCTAAAAACAGTCCCACTCCCCCTTAAGACTTTCTTCATTCTAGACCACGCTCTCCTTCCTTCCACTTCCCTCCCTTTGTCTGGGCCTCATCTCCTTGGTAGGCCAAATGAGATCATTCAGATGGCAGAAAGCTAACTCAGAAAACTAAGTAAATATGCTTAGAGGGAGAGAGAAAGAAAATTTGAGAGAAAAGGATTAGTGCTTTTAAAGGGCGGTGATTATTAGATCAGTTCAGCTTTTTAATCCTTATTAATGGTTATGACCTTAGCTTCAGTGTAAAAACAGTTGTGGGTTGTTTTTGTTTTGTTTTTTAATAAAAGAAAATGGCTGTGTAGAGCATTTAAATCTTACTGTTGATTTTAAGGATTAGAACAGAAGTTACATATGAATGAACTTTCTGAACAGAGAATTTTTAAACTCACACAGTGCTCTTTCCCCCTTTTTGAGGTTATACATTAATTTTCCAGAGTTCATGGTGATAAGCTTTTCCCATTAAACTTTTGATATATGTAGGTGCCCATTAGGTCAAGCTGTTGAAGAAGGCTATAAAGAGTTTCCTCTCTGATGAGCCTCCTTCAACTGTCACAGACATTTCTGAGGTGACTTCATTGCCACTGACCTGACAACCAGTCCTCAACCCAAGTTCGTATGTTTTAGAATAATTAGATGTTCAGTGAAACTCTGCTGAAATCAGTGGCCAGGGATTACTAGCTTTATGACAGAAGCTCTTAGGGATTGGGGTCCAAGACAGAATAAAGAAAGCAATGGTCAGCTTTCTGCTAAAGTTTCCACCGAAGTTTTCAATCTTGCACGTATACACAGAGTTCGTAGATTTGAATGGAATCCATAAGGTTTGTGAATGTAAATTCCACAAATCGTCTCACAGGTCTATTGTATTATTATGCTTATTTCCACAATCATCCCAAGTTTTTCTAAACACATTGCATTTGATGGTTATTTACATTAAAAATGTTTGACCTTTTTAAAGGAAGCATGGAATCCTTTTACTTGATTAGCTAAAATCCATCCTTAAGAGAAACCTTATTGCCATTACTTTGTAAATCCTGGAATTACTGTTATATTTGTTGTGAAGGGCCCTCCTTATTTTAAGAACCTGGTATTAGGACAATGTGTTTTCCATTATAATGACAAGTACATATAAAACATAAATCCCGCTTAAGAGTCTAAGCTGTTTGGAAGGTTTTAGTATCAGCCACTCATTTCTAGGAGGCTGGATAAAGAATTGGAAAAAATTTTTTCACTAGAGCACTATAGCTGGTACATTAATATGTATCTGCATGTCAGGAATACAAAGTGTACTGAAAGGCCAACCTTTTATATTGCATATGACAACTACATAGATTTCTTCTTACACTGAGACATTGATGTTTACTACTTTCAAAAGGCATTTTTCCTGAACAAATCCCACTGGATTAATTCCTGTCTTCAAAAAAAGCAACACATCAAAATTATGTTATCCTACACAGAAGAGAAAGAAAAGCTGCCTTTAGCTATTTTTTTCAAATCTTTATTTCTGGATTATGTTTTTTGGGACTTTCCTTCACTTGCATGCTTGTGAATCAAGACTATCTCAGCAATCAGTGATACTACAGGACTCTAAATGCAGTGTAAGAAAAGCTTCAAGGTCTCATATATGCCACTAAAAAAGTCTAAACAGTTCTTAATGCATACAACTCCCGTTGCTAGCCAGTGACTTTTAAGATTTAGTATTTTTTTTGTAAAACTGTTTTAAGACAAATTCTATCTGTCTGTGCTTTTTAAATTGATCTATTTATACTTGACAAAGACATAAAGATCCACACTGTTTAATGTAACTGGACAAAAACATTCTTCTTTTGCCAAAACTTATTCAAAGGTGCTATAACAAGGTCATAAATTTGGAACTGGTGATGGGGCAACTTTAAATTAACCTGTGGTATTGCCCAAAAGCTAAGTGGATCATTATTATTATTTTTAGTTTATTAACAAATCTATAATGGAAAACTGACTTTTGAGTATTCAGAGCTCTGAGTCTGTGTGATCTATAGCAATGAAGTAGAAATGAAGTAGATAAACAGGGGTTTTCTACCAAGTAGCAATGTTACAGACAAAAGATGAATTTACTCTATAGTCATCTACAGTTTTTACTTTTTCAAGGTTATTTTGTAAGTCAAAAAAACCTGCAAAATACCTTTTTAATAAAAATAACTTTCTCCTTTGTGTAGCAGTTATTAGTGTATAAAAAATTATGCCCGGATGTAAATGTACATTTTTTTTGAGAGATGCTGTTTTTTGACATCAGAAATACCAATACAATCCTCTTCAACACTCAATGTTTGATAGAAAGTTTAATATATGTGATTTTATGATACTAGACTTTGACATGCTTTATCTTAACATTAAATATTGAATAGCCTTAGTTACAGTTGGCTTGTAGGCAAGAGCTGTATAAAATATGAATTTATTGTTTTGGTTTTTCCTTTCTAGCTTTATAGACATTGATGTAATGATAATTAGAAGTCAAAAATAAAGCAAAAGCTGATTAGATTATCTTTCATCTAATGGCTTGCTTTCTAATGTTGATGAACAGTACAATGGTTTGCTTGAATCACCTTTAAACCTTTACTGCTGAGGAAACTCGCTGTTTAAATAATGTAAACACTCAATAGATTGAGTATTTCCATATTACTTTGATGATTTAGGGACATATTTTAACTTCTGAGCAGATTTTACTCAGAGAAAGTCAGCTGTTCCTGAGTGAACCAGGCAAGTCAGATGTATGAATTTTTGAAAGAAGAAAGTACACAAGCAAAACCCACTGATTGCTTAAAATGTTGCTTCTAACTTCATCTGCTGCTGATATATTGCTTTAACTGTGTACAAGCATTGACTTTCTCAATTCTGACCTTAGGTTGTCTTTATTGATTTCCTTTTGACTTGTCTGCTTAGTCAAGTGTCACTCACTGTTGAAAAGAGAAACATTTTTAAAAGCTTCTTTTAATCTTCAGAATAGTTATAACAGTAAATAAGTTATCATAATTACAGATTTAAAAAATGCACCAAAAAAATCTTTAAGAGGGGTTAGTACTGACCAAAGCTCTATTACTTCACAGAAATTTTGTTGCATTGATAGGGCTAAGACTTGCCATTGCCAAATAAAGCTTTCACAGAGCTTCTGGTGTCCCCTTTAACATCAAGAACAGTTGAATGAAAATAATTTACTGCCACATCTGAAGATGCAATTTAGCAAAACAAAGTACATTTATAGAATAAATTCTTTTTAGGTAAAATGCTTCATTTTTTTGCTACTAGTATTAATGATTGCTAAGATCAGAACAATGAAAAACGAAGATCAGTGAATTAAAATTAAGTACTAGTCCAATTTTTTTTAATGTGAATATTTAGTCTTTGCTTCAACATATGTGAGTTTTCTTTGGAATTTTCTTTCAATGAGACAAAATGGTTGCAAAGTATTAGAAACATGTTTTGGTTTATTATTAGAAGAAAGTTTGCTGAGAAAATCCTGCTAAATATAGTCCTATGTCTGTAAGGACAGTTATAGAAATCTTAGGGAAAGTATTGAAAAATACAGCCTCATCTTATAGGAATTGATGTTTCAACAAGCATAAAGACTCATAGTTCAGTGTTTGCTTCTTAAATTTCACTCTGCCTTGCTTTATTTAACTTATACAATCATCCTGATTGTAAGTAAATATCATCAGATTTCTGATCCGTATATATGTATCAGATTATTACTGATAAAATATATGCTGATTTTCATTACACTTGAATCCAGTTCCCAGTAAAACTACATTTCCTAAAATGTGTAGAGATTATGAATTTAATTTAGATACTGTTTTCTTGGGCAAGTTACTTTCAAGATGCAGAAAGAAGTTAAAAGCATCATGTAACAACACTGACTTGTATGATATGTGCCAACTTTTGGTATTGCAAATGGTTCAAGGAATAAACTTCCTTCAATAGTACGCTGCTTGATGTAGTGCTGACTGAGTGTGTCTTTGATCCTTGAATGGCTTTTGCTGGCAACCAGTGATACTGAATTTAGAAAGGGAAAACTCCCAGGAGTTCCCTTATTGAACAGGAATAGTTTCTGAGTTAAGATATCCTAAAAGAAGAGAATAAAAAACACAGGCAGCAAACCATCAAATGAAATACAAGAAAGACAAAAAAAAATATCTCTTACTGAGTATATCTCCAAGAATAAAGATTCTGAAGACAAGTGTTTATGTGTTTTTATGTTTATCAGAAGAAAATGCCTACCCTTTTAAAACAGAAATGGCTGAACAGCTGATTATGTGGGCTTTCAAAATGGAAGCATGTTTCTGATAGATTAGTTGGGATCCAAGAGGAGTTAGGTACATACCTCATTTAGGTAGTTATGAAGATCCTAGTAGGTAATTATTCACTATTCTAGATACCAAACATCTAAAGCCTGCAAATAAAGAATTATTCTTGCAAGTTTTCCCTTGTGCTTGCACAAAGACCATTTGATAGGGGGAAGAGAAGCCCATTACAAGGACAGTTTTGTAGGACAGGTACATTATTCCTATATTTTACTGTTCCCTTTATATTTCTCTATTTTTTTTTTTTCCAAATATGTCTTGGTTCAGTAGATTTTACTCTGATACTGACCGTGTGACACTTGTACAATCTGAATTTTTTGTTTGTTTCAACAAAAAATTTAAGATATGTTTTGGGACATGCTTGTGTGTTACTGATGCTGAAGAGCCTTACATGTGTACTTGAAGTACTGTAGAGCTGAATGAAGTCGAGCATATCCGTAAAGTTAAATATGTACTTCTGTGATTGCTAAATAGGGTATGCGTAAATTACACAAATTAATCTGTATCACTTTGTTCCAGATTTTCTTCTTTCAGTACCTCAGATTCTGGATAGTTCTTAATTTTCAGAGAAAAATGAGGAATTACTGTTTTTCAATGATGTATATGTCTTTCAAAGATAACATGTAACTACTATGTTTCCAATATATTTTTCAGTATTTTTCTTTTAAAGCAATACACCTGTTTTCCTTTATCCCTGTTTTTAATAACAAAACATAGAATTATATATAGACCATTCCTATTTTTACACATAGAGAACTGCAAGCTATTTGATGTGTTTTGTTTTTTCAAGATCCATCTTGAAGTTTTATAGGCATTTTGGGTTTTTATTTCATATGTTGTTTATGTATATTGTAAAGTTATGAGAAAATACCTTTACAAAGCCTCCAGTGCAACAGAGCTAGAACTTTTAATATTTAGCACACTAGAATTAATAAATAATATTTCAGATACTTTTATATACCATCCAGTCTTAGGCATCTGATTTTGCTAACTATATCAGGTGACCAAAACAAAATAGAAAAACAGCATCAATGGAATAGATTATATTAATTAACTTTAAATAAATTAAGTAAAGCACCAGACATGAACTTATTAATTCCTATTTCAAAATTTTTGCTTCAGTACTTAAATTATTCTACACATTTATTTTTAAATTTGCTGAGACTGCAGAAATAAAAGTATTTGAAACAATAAAAAAATGAAACTGTTTATCATATATACAGTTACTGGTGTTCTGTTATTCTAGGCATAAAAAATACCTCAGTAATGCACAAAAATTAGCTAGATTTTTATTTGTTTACATTAAAAATCTGTATACAGAGGTTCTGTGGACAGCTGAACCAATATAAAGTCCTAGATGTATGCGTGTATGTAGGGAAGTAAAAGGAGAAAAAAACTTCTGATCACGAGGATGCAAAAGGACATAGAAATGGGAAGGCTAACTTGAAATCTTCACAGTTTTTTGGTACAGAAGGAAAGGAGAAATAAAGTCTAAGGAAAAGGAAGAAAATTGTTTAGTATTCTATTATGATCGTTAAATTACCTCTTTCTCGTTTTACTGGAGCATAAGATTAGAAATAGTTAATTGGGAAATTATACACTTAGCAAAGTGAAATGCAACATACATTGCTTGTAAGTAGCAATCTGTCTACAGAAAAAATGTATCCTTCCTAGGAGTATGCCAGTATGTTTTCAAACCTCAGCATCTACAAATACCTTGAAAAAAGATGCAGGACGTGCCCTGAAGGATCTGGAAGTGAATTTTGTCATGAAAATGTTCCATTATTGTATAGACAGAGAAGAAATCTATAAATGTTTTACATCTAACTGTATTTTCCTGACCTAGTGTGTTGGCTCAAAGCTGCTGGAACAGCTGCACCATTCTTACCTGTCTAGGAAGAAAAGTTTACAACAGCCTCTGTATAGTATCTGTATTTGCACTGCAAATTAGCACAGTTCTAACCTATGCTTACTGGTTTTATGAAGCCTGCCCAAAGACTTTGAAATGAATGAGAAGACTCCTATTAACTGCTGCAGAATTTCACTGAGGACTACTGCAGTGAGAGGGATTTTATTTAAAACAAAAATCAACCAATGAAAGTGGAGGCAGAATTTTCTTATTTCAGTATGATGCACAGGAATGTCATGAGAGTGCTATACAGTGTTTTCAATTCTACAGCATGGTTGTTGAAGCTAATTTCACCAAGTACTGTAACAGCAATCTTTCACTGCACCCTTTTCCTATGTTTTCTTTCACTTGCTTGTCAGTGATCACCCTCATCACTCCTCCGTGTACCATCCTGGTACATAGAATGTTACACAGAAATCTGTGCAGAAAATTTCATATATCAATGTGTATATTTTTTTTAATTTCTTATTAACATTGTCTGCTAAAATATTCCAAAACTGCAAGTAGGCATTGTTTGTAGCAGTCTGCCCAGAACTCATTTTACCATTAAAAGTTGAGTAAGTCTCATTGATGGCTCTTTCATCATATTCATTCTAAAAATAGTAGGGCCCCTTTATAGCATTGTAACAAAATGCAGAACAAAACAGGATCTAAAATCTCACTTATTATCACTGGATGTTATTTAAGAATTACCATTCGATGCTGTGTTTTTGACAATCCAGATTTAAAGATTAATAAATTAATGTATTATTTATAGGAAGAGATTTGGGTGGGGGGGTGGTTTGGTGGTATTTTTGTTTGGCTTTGTGTTTGGTTTTTCAGGATTTTCTTTGGGTTTGGGGATTTCTTTGGGGTTTGGGATTTTTTTGTGGTTTTGTTTGTTGTTTTTTTTTTTTAACCATGGCAAACTGAAATAAAGATATGCCATCTTCTACAATTAATATTATTCATTTTATTTTGCATATAGAAGCAAAATTAAGATGAAGGACTCTGTTATATTACACTTGAACTAAAGCCATAACTGGAGGACAGACACACAGAAATTGCATTTGAATGTAAATTAATAATAAAATGAAACTTTTTTTTCCCTGTTTACAGTAAGAAGAAACAGTGATTTTTATTTATTTATTTATTTATTTATTTTGGTTCTCCATGTTTGCTTGCACAGATCTAGGAAAAGGAGTAAGTGCTAATAAAAACTCTCAGTTTCCACGCTATGACATCATGACCAAGACACACATTGTTTTGGGAGTGGTAATGTGCTGCCACTTAGAGAGACATTTGCATCAGGGACTTCCATGGTGCAGTATGTGATATAGAGATCCCTGAATCTGTGTTCTTATAAAACAGAAAATATAGAAATATTTTTAATTCAAACAAAAATATATTTGTATGAGTATAGTTTAATTAACCTAGTGAGATACCTTAGCTAATTAAGACTTTCATGATGCATCTGTATGGCTAATTTGCTTCCAGTTCGATAGAATGATATAGACAGGTCTGCTGAATTTCACATTGGAAGCAAGAAATCTTAATTGATCTCGCCTCCTAGCTATGACATTTGAAAGCTTCACCACTGCTAATTATCTACTATCCCTTTATTCTAAGAGGTAAAGAAGTATTATTAATTCCATTTCAGACATATGGTTAAGTAAGATATAGAAAATAACATCTTTCTTGTACGATCATGTAACTGATCAGTTACAGGACAGAAAATTGAAAATGGGTTTCAAATTTATTATCAAACAATTCTTTCTAAAAGTATTTTCATTGTATCAGCTAATCTGAAAAGACTCTGTCCTGAAATGTAGCTTGCTGTGAAATTACAGACACATCTATTTGAACTTTTATTAATTACAGTATGGCTGGAAGACAGGGAGACACAAATCTTATGTGTAATGTGCTGGATAAAAGGATATGTAAAAGCCATTAAGTTTAGATTGGTTACAAAGATCTGGAAAAGAACTGACTTTCTGAAAGACAAACATATACAACATCAGCTCCTATTAAATCACAGGTCAGTGGAAAGCTGACTTCATCGCAAAATCAGTGCTGACTTAAGTCCTTTTTTTTGTTTTTTTTGGTGTTCAGAAAGAACTGTTGTCTCTATGTATTTACCAGAAGCATGAAAACAGGTATTTTTTCTTTCTCGGAAAGGGAAGCAGGGAGGACTCTATTATCCCATTCCCTCTCTTACAGCAATTAACAAATGAATATCCTTAGCTAGACTGTGGGAGTGTGAAAATAATACAAATTATAGTCTTAGAAACCATGCTTCTCCCTGACTAACACTCTAGGTGTTCACACGTATGGATTTACTGTGGTCTTCATCTACAGATTCTCATTAAGGTTGTCTTGAAGATGCAATATCCTGTAGTAATCAAAATTTCTAGAAAAAAAAAAAAAACTATGTAAAAACCACGTATTTTAATGTCTGTCTAAAAATCTTTCTCTTTTTATATTTTTAAGATGAGAAAAGGATATCAGCATGGTAATTAAATCATATATATTCCTTTGAACGATATTCTTATGTTGAAAGTCCCATATAAAACATTGCTCTAAGTTCATGGCATCTTAATAAGAACCATTTGAAATCAGAAAGTGTATGTAGCCTGTACAAATTAGCTTTTAGGAGAAAGACCCTAATTTGTGTTAAAATTCCCTTTTAATTGTTCACAAGTTTTCTCTGGGGTCCTTTTGTTTCACTAAGAGAGACTCAGTGACAAATGGGAGCCGTTCAGTGTTATTAGAAAAATGAAGCTTTGTGCTATGGCATCATTATTCTTTGTGCAAAATTAGCATCTTTTGGCTATTCAGTCTGTGTGAAGAAATGTCTGTCAGTATACATATACTAACTAAAGAAAAAAGTTGCTCTCTATAAATGACATTTTGAGCTAATTACTAATGTACATAATTTTCAGTTAAATCCCTCTTTTATTTCCATAGGCTTGCATTATGACTATGATTTAGTATTAAGTCTGGACTACATCGAGTCCAGAGTAATCTCTACACAAATGTGTATAGGGCGCTTGGAGCTAGATGATCTTTAAGGTCCCTCCCAACCCTAACCATTCCATGATTCTATGTATTTTTCTTATTTTGGTAATGGTAGAGCTTATTATAAGTAAAATTCTGGGTTTAGTTTAAGTTAGTGGAACAAACGTTACTGTTTTCAGGAGGTCTAGAATGCTACTATATATACTTAAGGTTATAATTACTATATGTAGATCCAGTATGGAAGTTTACAAGCACATTTGAATGACTTTTACAGTAGAGTTAGTGCTATTTCTCTCATTTTACAGATTAGGAAACAGAGAGAAAGTAATATGTCAAGGTCCAGCCTGTAGAGACAAAAATAGTTCTAATAGTCCCATATTATCAAGTCCTCACTAGCTAAGTCAGTATGCTAAACTTTTCTGCACCTTGTTTAACAAAAAAAGAAAAAAAGAAAAAAAAAAATCTGAATATCTTTCATCTTGGGTTATTTTGAAACACACTTCCAGACATTTAGAAAACAGTAAGTCTGTGATTCACTAAAAAACTACTTAAACATCTAGTTAACAACTAAAGAAATAAGTAATTTATGGTACTTAGTGTTTTTATAATGGGATTTTGAAAATTTTTCCCAGTTTGTAAAGTATATTTTAATTGAAATATCACTGTTAAAAGGCTTTTAAGATATAATCATAATGCTTTATTGGGGATGCTTGTGTAAGTAATGATTTCACAGAGTTATTCATTGAAGATTTAGTATGATCTTGTTTTGAAAATTGCAAGGTAAAATTTCATTTTGATTCATGAACATAATTTCTATTAACACAGAAGTTATTTTGTGAGAAGATACATTCTCCATTCTTGTTAAAAGCAAACACAGAAATAGAATTACAGGTGAAAAAGTATTTTTAGCCCTTGAGTCAGTAAGTCAGGGTGAAAAGGTCACTAACAGGCTTTAATTGCCTTGATGAGCATCACCTGGGACCCACCCTCTGCCAGAAGCTCCTCTGAGTTTGTGCTTGGGTGCTCAGTCTTTCTAGAGCTGCAGTGTAGGTAGGTTTGTCTTCATCTTTATCTCTATCTATCGTGTTCTGGGTGGACTTCAGACCCACGTTGCAAACCCAACTCCTGCTGCTCCTGAGCAGGCTACTTGACCTGCTCTATCCCCTCACTGTGCCCAGGGCTGCTGGTGAACTGGTGGCAGCTCCCTGTGCTGCCCACTCTGCTCAGGCCCCATGGGCTGCCTGCAGATCCTGACTCTGTCCTGTCTTGTGGAGCAACTCTGCCTTTCCTGCTTCATGATATGGTAAGTCTTTATGTGTACATTTTAAATACATGAAAGAAAATATTCTCATGTTTTTAAAGTTTTATATAGCTTTTTTTTTTTTTTTTTTAAATTTTAGGGCAACCAGTGCAACCAATAAATAAAAAGAATTAAAAATTCTAACTCTGGTAGTGAGACTACCACCTGGAAGATGCAAAGTTTATGAGTGTTTGCAAATGGCTGTGGTTAAAAGCAGTTTCTGGTTTGGTGATTTACATGCTATAGACATTTGTGTTCATAGTAGCATTTTTTGGCTTTGGATGTCTGCATTTAAAGTAAAGAAATAACAGATCTGAAGTATAAGTACTGTGGTAGTTGTTGAGTATTTACATGTATAGTATAAAAAAACCAAAATCTATTGATGAGGTGTTATAAAGGAGCCTTTTTTTGTTGTTGTTTGTTTCTCTTCTTTTATCTACTGAATATAAAGAATCGAGGATTATGCAATCTGAGATTCTGAGCCTGACGTAAGATACAGCAGAGTTGTGCTTTAGGAGAAGACTGAGAAGATCCACAGCAGGATTTCTGATAGTTGGAAAAAAAAACCAAAACCCTCACAATAACAGCAGCAAAAGTCACCTAAGCTATATATTTATTATATATGCAATATTTAGTGGGTTTTGGTATTTTGGAATTTTTTCCTTCCTTCTTTAAGAAATACAGGTTTTAATACCTTGTAGACACAGAATGAAGGTGAATACAGGAAAGGAATGCAAGAAAAAAATGTTAAAATGAAAGCTTGATGGCAAAAGTTTTTTTTTTTTTTTTTTCCTAATCTTTTCTGTATCATTACTATAAGATTAAAAATATTTTAACAGTTGTTTTTTCCTTGGTTCTAAACAAGTTAAAATCTTTGGTTTTGGCTTATGAAATCTAGCTATTCATTGCTTATGCTAACAGCAGTCACTTTAAGTAAACAAAACTTCATAGAATACTTTAGAAGTTCTACTTCAGTATGTTATAGCTTCAGAAGGAGCTATAACTTGGTATAAAAGTCTGATTTAAATTACTGGTGATGTAGAAAGCTCATTTATTGTCTCAGATTTCCTGAATTAATTGCTAATTCCAAGTTAATGCCAGTAAAAATGTATTTTTATTTTTCTTAAACTTTTGATGTCATAATATAAAATTGATACAGATTTATAAATAGTTGGCTGACTCTAGTAGATATCTACAGCAGGAGTTAATTAGGTGCTGCTGAGGCTGTGAAATAAATGGTTCTGAAATATGAGATATCATAAGAGTAGCTTATAGCTGAGCACCTAATTGAAGTTGTTAACTGCTGTACAAAAAGCATGTCTGTGCTTCTTTCTCTTTGTGATTTCCTGACCTATTTGCTTCATGTAAATTGTTATGCTGAAAATCTTGTTTAGGGGCAAACACACATCAGATATGAAGTCAAGAATTTGTTTTTAGTGAAACTGAATTTTTCACAGGCTAAATATTATTAGTCTAGGTCTCTCTATTACAGGAAGGGAAAGTATTTTTATACAAGTAAAAATATCTCAATGTTAATGCACTTTATGATGTTATATGTGCATTTTGTAACTTTCCATCCCTTCTCCTTATACTATGTGCACCCTTACCCTGGTCCTCTGGATCCTAAGATCAGCAGTTTCATTCTGGTGTTGGTAGTAGAGGAGTTAGAGTGAGGCATCAGTATCTGGAGTCCTTCACTAAGGAATATGGTGTAGATTTCTTTTTTTTTTTTTAATCAGTCTTTGTATACATACACCTTTTTATATGTTTGCTAAGACACTTTTTTTTCTTGCTTTTTCCTTATTGGTCTGCGGCACCCTATTATATCCAAATTTAGTATATATGATGCCTTTTACATATGTTAGATGCTATTTGCTCTCTTTGTTACCCCTAAAACTGTTATCTTCCAGTTCTATATTTCTTTAACCACTAATGTGAGTTCTTTTTAACCATTGGGCTTCTAGTGTCAAGCCTGAGCCTCACTTACAGTCATCCTGTGCTTTATTCCTCTGCACTTCTTTACGTGTATCTCAAGGCCTCTGTTACCATACCAGGAATGTATTTCTTTATACTACATCATAATGTTAAGATTCAAAATACATGGTTATGACATTAAAAAATAAGTCTAAAACAAGTCAGTTGTAGATATCTGCTCAAATTGAGTAATTAGTGCTACAGCTAAACCAGGTGAAACAAAGCTGCTGGAGGCAGGTGAAATAAATTTCAGATTAAGCACACCTGGGAAGCTTCTATTAGGAGGCCTTGCAATCTCGGTACAAAGCTTACAAAAAATTCTGAGGCTTGCACCTGACAACACTTTCTTGAGCTTCACTGAAGGTACTGGACAGTAAGACAGAAGTCTCCCTGGAGTATATTGATTGGATCAACAAAACAATATCACATTACCAATAAATAAGACTGGGATCTGAGCCATGATTTGGTATTACATTCCCAAGTTTAATAGAATGCGTATTCATATAAATAATATTTTTATATGGTGCATTTTATTCATTTAAGGTAACATTCTATTTTTCCAGTTTCTTCACATATGGCTTTGTTGCTAACTATCAGCGATTACTTCTCCTTCTTTTGGCTAATACACATGATCACTGCAGAGGAAAAATACAGCTATATTCAATGTCATGTGCTTTGCTCTGAATTTCTGGCAAATATGCTTCTTGTTTGTAGCCTGCCTTTCTCCACAAGGAATATTTTGCATATGCTAACTGGAATTTTGGGCAGAGCTCTAGCCCGGAGAAATTCCAGGGCTGCTTTATAATATAGTTTATGCCCTGTCACAATAACAGCTGCCATAGTTTCTTTCACACAGCCACAAAATTACCTCCTTCCTTCATCTGCCAAGGTTCCCATTCACGATGTCCTGATTTCTCTAGCAAGTTGTAGGTGGAGCACTTGGACTTTAACCTGACAAAATTCTCTGATTTCATGAGGTTATATTGATGCATTCTGAAAAGCTGCCTTCCTTCTGTATTTTCTTTATTCTTCTTTCTTATTCTACTTTTCTTCCTGTTCTTCACTATCATGTTTTTCTTACCCCACTTTCCTGTTTTTCAACCTGAACTAATGAAAATAAGTCAGTAATGTGGGGACATCTAATGTGTATTAAAAATTTTCTTTTTTTTTTTAATGCTAGAATACTAGTTTTAAGGTTCTGTTCTAATATCTGTAGAGGGAACAACTGTATTGAGGCATTCTAGGTTGTGCTCTTTTAAGTGAGCTTGTCATTATTGTTTGTGTATGTGCTGTCTTTTCCTCATTGCTTTTATGGATATAAGAACTGAAGGGTACAAGTCTATATGGTCCAGGATTTTACTGAGAGATGACAGCCACAATAAATTATTTCTTATAAAGCCAAAGCCCTTTTTACCTTTTTGTAACTTAAAACAGAGGTATATTTCTGCATAAACAGAGGAAAAAACATTTATGAAAGAGAGTAAGTTTTTTCACAGCCTTGTAGTATGTTCAGCCTAGACTGATTCTGGCTCTCTATACACAAAGATGCCTCAATAACATGTTTTATTCAGGTGATTGTTGTTGAACTTGGGTTATGTTAAACTTTCTGTCAAAAGTGATTTTGAAAGAATTTTTGGAATTCAGTTATTATGGAGAATTTGTCTGGAAAGAGTTATTACACTTTCTTTTGTGTGTGTGTGATTTGTTGTTGTTTTGTTGTTTTTGTTTGTTTTTAAATAATCTCCTTTATTATTAAAGAAACCTGCAGAAAGAATCTAAATTTTAATGCATGTAAAAAATATAAGAATAATCTTACTTATTTAAACATTCCCCTAGCCCACTGATCTTTCTTAGGCAGGTGCTAACAATGATTTCCCAGTGAACAATGTAAGAATGGGGATAAGATACACTGATTCTTTACAGATATGTTCCTGGTCTCTAGACACTGTGGGTAGCAGACTTTTTTTTTTTCTTTTCTTTTTGAACCCATCTAAGCTTTAAACATGTACAGCCTTTTGGTTTTGTTCTTATACTGGGGAGGTGGGAATAAGTAATCTTTTCTATCTTAAAAAAAAAAAAAATCGTCATGCTGTTTTGTCAGTAATTTCTTCTCAGGCTAAAACATCCTATTTTATTCCATTTTTCACCGCACAGCAATCATTTCCTATCACTGATCATCCACGTCATTCTTCTTTGTAGCTTCTTCATTTTCAGTATTTGTTTTTCATGAGAGAATCAGCTGCCACAGCAGGCAGAATGAAAGTACTCCATGGGTTTGTATGATGGCATTATTGTATCTCCTCCTCTGTGCTCTTTGTAAATCATGTCAGTGAATAGTGTTTGGTTTGCTTTTTGACCACTACTGAGATAACTTTTTTTTTTTTCAGTAGAACTATATATTGTAACTCCTGGGTCTCATTTTGAATGGGAATATTCAGGCATCATTGTGTAGATTAAAATAGTTATCTTTTTCCTACATGTCTTACCTTACCAATATTAAATTAAGTTCAGTTTTGACTTCTGTTTTTATCACCAAATCACTTGTTATTGTGAAGGCCCTAGTGATTTCTGCAACCTTTTGAAAGATCATTATGCTACAAATCAAGAAACTGAGCCATGAGCAAAACACATGGATTAGAGCAAATAATACCATTTCCCTTGGCCTTGAACTTTCCATGTGTGAAGTGACCTAACCATAATTTGCCTTTCAGTATAATCTGCTCTGTATCTCGAAGAACTTTCTTCAGTACTGCTAAAATAGTGCTAACTATCACTTGCCGAGTAAAATGCTTGGTATGAGCTTGCTTGAGGCATTTCTGAACAGAATATCTCCTGTTGAATGCCTGAAATCAAGAAAGTGTTTGGGTTGGGTTTTTTTAAACTCATAGTTGGGTCTACATATCATTCCTGTCATTGAAAATAATTAAGATTCTTAAATATTATAATCTGTTTTATCCAGCTGGCAACTGCCTGGTAACTTGTAAATGTTGAGACATACTGAGATATTTCTTCCTACTTAGACATTAATTTAATAGTATTTTATTTAATTTGTATACAACATTACTAGAAATATACCTATGTTAATATAGATATCTTTAAGTATGGCTCTGTCAACTTTTTATAAAGCCCATGAAAGCTTTAATAGGAAATACCAGCACAGGTAACTGTGTAAACCACTTGACATCTGTCCGTATTATAAACACATATTTCATTTGCTGCAATTTATTTACTCTTGGCACATATAAATGAAGTGTGACAGACACCCTGTGGCTTCTATTGCTGAGAGGATTAATAAAGCTTGTACTTTCATTCTGACATCCTAAGCCATCAAGCATGAATACTTCAACAGTCGTTACTGAACATTGACATATATTGCACTGGTAATCAGAAATGACAGGAGACAAGAAGCTGGGAGAAATATGATTTTCAGCTCGCTCTCAAAAATAATTTGTAATTTAATGTGTCCTTAATATATAGCTGTGGTCTTTGTATACAGTTTCAGACTAATTTTTAGCTATATCAGTTGTCCTTTAAAAGCATGTTAAAAAAATAATCTTTGTATACTTGTTTTACTGAGGTGAAAATAATACCTAGCACAAACGCATTGTTACTTGATTAATGCAAGTACTGAGCTATCGCGTTGGATGCTAGAGCATCTTTTATGGGCTTATTTCAATATATAGTCTTTATTTAATGTCCTTGTCAGGCCTACGTCTTTTCCCACATATTAACAAGGAACAATATGGTAACTTCAGGCAAAGTCATGTAACTCCTGGAATGTCCCAACAGTCACTGTAGAAAAGAGAGTTCCCTGATTTCAGCCATGTAGGAAAGTGATTTAATGTTGTTGTGTCTCATATGTAGACTCTTGAATCATTGGAATCATTCAAATAACCTATGTATGTCATGTGGAGGCAAGGAACATACTGACGCTGTCCAAGTGTTTTTGCATCTAGCCCAGGTATGCTGCTTTTTCTTATTTATGCTACAAGGATCAGAGGTTTGGCTAGCGTATACAGGGCTAAAATCCAGCTCTTTTCCCAGAGTGCTATCATGGTAGTGTAAATAGACCTTTATTGTTGTTTTGGTGGTAGCGATTAAATCTCTTTGTAAGGAAGATATTAATCAATTTTTAAATGTGTAAGCTGAGGAATAGAATCCTGAAAACTCCTATTTCTGGTCTATGTTGTATTTCTAATCATCGATGGGGTTGCTAGGTAGTCTTGTTCAGATTAGCTCCCTTCTCTGAGTAGCAAATCCACTCTGTTTTGAACTGCCTTCTAAACTAGCAAATTTAGAAGCAAACAGGTGAATACATTAAAAAACAAAATCAAGTTTCAAGGGTCAGCTTCCTTAAAAAAAAAAAGCCTGTCTCAGTTTAACTCTGTGGAACTTTTGCTGCTTTATTCTGTGCTTTCTCCTAAAAAAAAGTACAGAAATACAGTTTGTTATAAGAATGTACAACTCTTCATCTTAATGAAGCAGAGAATTTATTTATCTTTTTTCAGTGATTGTTATAACAAGGCTTCCACTCTGCAGGGTATTTTTTCATATAACTTTCAAGAAAACCATAGAAAAGCTGGACATAAATCCACTCCTCTACATAAATCAACATAGATGTTCTGAGGTACTGACTTTTTATCTTGAAGTTAATCTTCAGTTTGAATTGGTCTATTCGCAAGCAGCTTCTATTGCTAACCAGTTTTTCTTCTATAACTTTTTTAATTATGATATCTTTTGCTGTAAAGAAACAACCACTGGGATAAACAGCTTCTGACTATCTTTGGTTTTTGCACTTTTGTTCTTGTGTTTTTTCTTTGATAGAGATTTTTTTTTTCCTCTGTAATATTAACTTCTGTATCTGAGAACAATATCCATTCCACTTGTCCTGTTTTGTTGACATGGTCAGATTTTCTATAGAAGCAGGTAGTAAAGCCACCAAAGTAATATTTTTTTTTGGTAGATAGTTTAGAGGAGGAAATGTTGGAAAAACATTGCCTATGAAAGCCAGTTGCAATTTAACCTGGATTGGGAGTAGGAAAGAGGATGGGAGACAGTTTGCAGCCCTTTTCTGCTCTGTAAAGCTGAAAACGGATTATAAAAAACCAAAACAAAATAACCCAAACCCTGGACATAGGTATACACCTTCAGGAGATGGCTGGAATCAGTGGCAATTAAGTGCTTGCTGAAAGGTTGAGGGTGCTCGCTGGGAAGTGTTTGCTGAGGGATGAGCTGCCAAATTACAGCTATAATAGTCTGCGTCCTTTGCTTAGTAGTGTCGTATTTATACACGTTCAATATTTTTCTTTCTGAACTGAGATTTTTTTTTTAAATACTACTACTCTTTGTTTATAAAATAGATTCTGTGTCTAAGATTTCTGAAACAAATCCACAAGTGCTTATCTTAAATTAAGAATAAGTGTATTTTTGTTGTATGGAGGGAAGTAAGATTCCCCTCCTCAGCAGGGCAGGGTGGTAGATAGGATAAGAAAGCTTATGGGTCAAAATAAAGACCGAGGTTTTTACTTGTTACCAGTGGGGGGGAAATTAAATTTTTGCCTATTAAAATAGGTAGTGAGAAACAAAGACAAACATTAAAATACCTTTCCTCCCCTATTTCCCAGGCCTGACTTTATTCATTCACTCTGGACTCCTCTACCCCTCTGAGCTGCCGAGGGGGGAATTGTTGGGGGGTGTGGTCTGTGCATAGCAGTTTCTCTCTGCTCCTTCTCTCTCTTGCTCATCCCCTGCTCCACCATGGGCTCTCCCCGTGTGCTGCTTGCTGTCCTGCAGGAGAAAAAAATCTCGTGTGGGCTTTCCATAGGGTGCAGTCCACATCATAAAAATATGCTGCAGTGTGGAGTTTTAAATGGTCCACAGTCCTGTTGGGAAAACTCTGCTCTTCTCTGTTGTGGGCTCTCCACAGGCTGTGCTTCCTTCCATCTGCATGGGGTCCTTTCCTGGCTGCAGTGAATGCTTTGTTTGACATGTCCTCTCACATACGTTTTCAGAGGCATCACAGACTTGGCTGATGGGCTCACATTTGGCCTGTAGTAGGCACATGGCAGAACTGGCTTGAGCCAGCTGTGCTCATCATGGGGCAGCCCCTGATCTCTTCCCACACAAGCCAACCCTGCTACCAAAACTTTACCCCATACACTCAGCATGTCTATACAGAAATGTGTAAATCTTTTAACAAAATAAAATACTGAAGAAAAGTAGACCCTTCATAGAACAACAGTATTACTTGCATGAATACTTTGAATTCAAAGATGCTATTCCCATCCCCTACACAAAAGAAGAAAAAATCCACCAAAAATGAGGGCAAAACACCTATACTACATTCTCACACAAATTACACTGGGTGCAAGTTATACCGTGCTATTCAGATGCTGAAGTTTGTTGATACCTAGTGTTCTATTTACTAGATATTTTATGTTTTCTAAGTACATCCCTTTTTTGGATGTGCAACCCATACTTCCAGTGTAATAGTATCAGTCCACAATATTACCTACCCTTTCCTCCTGAAGATCATTGAAGAATACTTCATAATCTGAAAGTGCATCTTTATAATTACAGGTTGAAGGATATTCCAGTGAGGTTTTATTTCAAGTATCCCTTGGTTAATGCAGACATTTGACTATTGTGAGCTCTACATATGGAATTCTCTTGTGTTTCTCTGCTGAAATGATGTGCTCAATGAAATACAGATGCACGTGCAATGTAACCGTATACATTTGAGTGCTTTTTATGAAAACAACAAATGACAGCTAGAATTCATTTTATGATATAATAAATTGAAAATACAAAGCTGTTTATTGGTCCCTTACAGTAAAGTATAGCAAGTTCCCTGTTCCCCACCCCCTTCTTCCCCCTCAGCCCCCACCATAAAGAATTCCTGGATTCTTTAGGAAATTAGTTTATTTCTATTCCTTTGACAAATTGTGTTGAATATGCCAAAGGGAGATAAACTGAATGAAATAAATAGGAAATCAGATAACAATCCAGAGCAGACTAGTGTTGCGATAAACTAGGATTTACTTTTTTCTTAATCAAATAATTTGCATAGTCTTTAGAATAAACAGTCAGTAACTCAGCCTTGTACCCTTACTAATTCTGTGCTAAAATTAAATTTTAATTTGGCCAAACTGCTCTGTTCCTTCCATTCTCTCTATTCTCATTGGCCCATACTAACTACAGTTGAGCAGGGTTGGGATCCACCTGACTGGGGCAAAAGCATTTCTGCCAGTGTTCTTGCTAACATGGTAAGAAAGCCTTTAAAAGAGATATGTAGAGAAAGTGTTTTCCCAGTCTGAAGAGAAATGAAGGTAAGGACACAGTGGGCAAGAGACAAAGCAGTGGAGAAAACTTTCTATGGCTTCTGTGTAAACAGTACAGCTGGAGTGCCTCTTGCATGTCATTACATAAATGTATGCAGCATGGGGTGTACAGTTGCAGATCTGTATCTAGCTCAAGTTCTAAGCTTGGTTTAAATTCATGACTATCACTGTTCTAGGAAAAAAAAAATCACTATTTTGTATCAGACTGACAACTCTGTATATGGACAGTGTTGTATTTCCCTATTTCTTGAAACTGAGCTGAGAGGAAGTGAGCTCAAGGAATCAAATGATGAAAAGTTGGGGTGATTGTTATTCTTTAATGAGACAGGTTACACTATAGTTGCTGCTGCTAGCGATATATTAATAAGTGTGAATATAAGAAATTCACTTTTATTGTACTCCTCTCTTTCTCCAGTCTCCATGTTTGGTGTTTTACATATTTATTTTATAGATAAACAAATATTATTACTTTTTCTATCATATAACCTGTTACCAAACAGGATAATTATTTGCCACTTGAATCTGGAATTGGTTCTCTGTTATTCAAACTTGGTAGTGGAGTGTTTTACAAAAATGTATCCATACTTACTATTATAAATGTAGCTATACTGAATTTTCTTTTTAGTCATGTCAAGACACTCATGAAAGTGTTGAGATTTCTCTTTGTAATTATGTCAAATTATCTTTCTCTAACCAATAAGTATGTAAGAAGGGTCTTTTGTTCTGATTGTACAAAGCTCTGCTCATAACTTGCAACAGAGTGAACCCTCTTGCCCTGAAAGAAGTTAAGAGTTATTAGAATTATTCCTTGAAGTACAGTGTAGTTCAGATGCAGAGCTGTAATGAATGGCATATCTAGGAAATATCCTTTTCTGCACAGTATGTAGCCAATTCAAAATGTCCATAATACTTACTGATACATTTTCACATTTTAGATCAAGACAAGCAACAGGCTCCAGATAAATTATATTTATACTTCCTCCTTCTAAATATAAGCATGTTTAAATTAAATTGAGGAAAATAAATCTCCATCTGGATTTTTAATTTGATACCTCACACAAAACATCTCAAAATTTATGCTAGTGACACAAAATGAAGATGAAAAGAATAGTTGATCCTTATGAATGCTAACAAAAGGAAACCTGTTTAGTAAGTGAAACAGCATGGACTTCACCCTATCAATTTAATTATCTGGGATTTTTTTTAACACAACTTGTAGAGAGGAAAAGAATACCCCAAACACTCAAACCCTCATAGCATTCAAAATGATCAATAGCTGTTTGCCATTGATTTCAGTGGGAAGAGAAGTGAAGTAAACCATAGGCAATCCTAAATGGTCAGTCAGAGGAAAGGTCTCTGGAGGTTTTACATGTGTTTTTCAGGGTGGGAGGGGATAATAGTAGTTTTGCAGCAGGTTTGATTCATGTAAGTACTGGACAGAAATGTTCTATTTGACTTGATTCAATTTATTATTGAGCTGTGGAATATGGATTGTGATGTAACCTCTGCTAAGAGACATACAAGTCACACTAGGGAGCTTGCTGAAAAAATCTTAAACACTTTTTAAGCAATTTCTCATCTGCAAGCAAAGAAGAAGAGAATGAAAAAAAGTGGTGTGTGGGACACGTGCAAAGTCAATCAGGTTAAATGTAATATGAATGGTGTTATTGAAAAGGTGAGCCAGAAAGTGGCTAGTTATCCTTCAAAAGGGAAATGAGACTCAAGTGGTGATGGGAGAAGGTAAATATGAGGTCTGTATGTCTGAAATGAAAAAAAAAAAAAAAAATTGGCCTTGCAGTAGATACTCTTCAATGCTTGTGTAGGAACAAAGTCTTTGTTCAACATTCTTTTGTGAAATTTCAAAATGCAAGGTCTTTGAAGATTAGATTTTTATTTAGTACTGTATTGTGGAAAGGTTTGTTTGTTTTGATTAAAATTCTATTTTAGCAGAAACCACTTCCAAACATGATCTTGAAACACAGCTTCACTCTACACTACTAGAGAGCTGACCTTATTTCCTAGGACCCTTTTTGAAAGTTTTCTTATTTATAAAATGGAAGTAGGTAGAAACTGAAGATTGAAGCTAGCTAACAGAAGAATCTTAAACAGAAAAGAAATTTTGACTTTATGAAGTTAAGGAGGTGTAAATTATTTCTTCCTCTTTGTTTTTACACTAGTTACAAAGCTTTCAGCTGCTAGTAGAAAAATATCAAGTAAATATCAACCGTGCCATAATTTACAGAAACAAGGGATTCTAATGGCACATCTACATATAATACAAGCCCCTCAAGTTTCATAGTTGTCCTAGAATTCCAAGTTTAGTACCTTCAGTCAGAGTGTTAATTACAAATAACAACAGTACTATTGGTAACAAATTGGATGCTAGTCAAGATACTGACCCTTGTAACATCCAGCATAACTTTGCTGATATCCAAACTATGATAACTGGTGTACTCTCTTGGTCTGAAGATGACTTTTGAGAATGTTGGGAGTATGTGGGAAGCTGATTCTCAAGATTTTTAATAACTCAAGTTAAGAACCATCTCTAATAAATTAATTTTATTTTTAAATGAAGTACATTGTCATGTAATGATCGTGGCAATAAAATAATCATTCTCCCTTTTCTATTCTAGATATTTAATAAAGTATAACACAGCTCTGTATAAGGAAGTTGGTTGTGTCAAGTCATCTTTCAGCTATAGAAACAGGAATGGGCTTTGGCTTCTCTATCCTCTGATAGTACATGGCTCAGGAACTAGCCACCTCTATCGGGCACCTTCATCACTGTACCTTCATCATTGTGCATTATAGCTATAGGTGGATTATTTTCTTTTCCTCTCTTTATACGTTCTCACTTGGACATCCAGTCAAAATAGGTTACAGAGGCAAATTGTGCATGAAGTAATTTTTTTCTTTTTGTTTTAAATTTGCTGGAAGAAAAAGTGGTCTTTTTCCAAGCTAAAGAGATATAGTTTAGTTCAGAGTAGAGACTGTTCTGTGCCCTTAATCATTTCAATTTTTACTCTTTCTGGGTTTGTCTTTGTGGGAGACTGACTGTACAATTGTATTCAAGGTACAAATTTACAGAATAGCATAATAATATAACATGTTCATAAATCTGTTTGCCTATTCTCATTATTATTTAGTTAATATGTTTCGCTGGGTTCTGTCAGACACTTGACAAATGAGGAGTTCTCATGGAGATCAGATAGGTTATTCCAACATTCAAAACTGAATTAAGACCAAAATTCATATGAAAGGATAACACAGGGTGCCATCAGATCCACATTTCTCTATCTCATTCTTCTTAATTAAGGCTGAATCAACTGGAAACAGGCAGGTTTGTTTGCTCTTACCCTTGCTAAACTCTTACTGAAGTCAGTGGAAGTCAGTGCTCAGTTGATGTAAATCACTGCTGTTCTTGTTGAAGTTAATTGAAATCACCTAGGATTCATGTCAGTAATTTTGCCTTGTCTGCTGAGTTTGGACTGCAAAAATGTAGTAATAGATAAAGTGATATTATGGCTCACATATTTTTATTTTCTTTTGGCATGTTGCTTGGGCTATAATGTTTCTATTGCCAAACTTTTCCTGATTTGGGGAGGCCTGGCATGCATTTATGTGATTTTCTTTAAATAAAACAGCTTGCTGTAGTTTTTATTTCTTGATTTTTGTAGATCATGCATATCAATTAATTACAGTGTTTAATGTAAGCTAATAACTCGGTGAATGGTCTTTGTATGTGTATACATCTGTATGTCTATATAGTATGTCAGAAAAACTACAATCTCTTTCTCATAGATCTTTGTCTATCTCCCTTGCTGTTCAGATCATGCTATTGCAGCATTCTTACTGTACATTCTTTGTAGATTTGAAATTCATTCCTCAAATGCAGATAACTTTACTGAGGTTTGAATTATTGAATAAATAGTATTTATAATGATTTGAGCATAACTTTTAAATTTTTTTTTTTTCAAACATTTCTAATCTTTAAATAATAAATTTTTACAGCTCTATATTGTAATAAACGACCAAGCCTTGTCATCCAGGTAGGTTTAGTTTTATTTGCGAGGACAAAGTCAATAAAGCAAAAGCACAGCGCTGGGTGCTTGACCCAAGTCAGAGGCACACTGGGAAAGATACATTATTCCTTTATATACATGTAGGGTTGCCTTAGTCACATACATATTCATTTTAAGGTTGGGTTATTATAATTAGTTTTAAAAAGGGGCAGGGTTATGCTAATTACTTTGAGGGGTCTTATTAAGATAAAATCTTATCTTTTCGTGCATGTGTACTACTGTCCGGTGGTTGTGGGAAAGGTCCTTGGCAGGAAGGCCCACAGTTTTCTTCAGAGTGACCTCTTCACCCCCGTGAAGGGGTTATCTGACCTCCAGACCACCAGTTTGGTTCTCTCCAGATGGTGGATGCAGTGGTGTTTATATCTCCACAGTTCCTCAACTTCCCCGCTTTGTTCCGCCAGGATTGGTCATTTTAGGCCTCCTCATCAAATTCCTCATATGTCAGCAAAAAAAAGTGTTATTATGGCGAAAGCCAGCAACACTCTCCTCCATCTTTCACAATATGTAAGGGGATATTTTTTTCATTTTTCTAATAAGTTTTAATATTTTAGTTATCCAGAGTGTGTACAAATTCACAAGCAAAATTGAACACCCTGAGTTCTGATTTCTCACTGCTTCCAAGACAGACGTAATCCTCACATACCCTTCTGCTGTCAGAAAACAGGGATGTCATCTCTGGACATAAACCTAAAAGTTTATCCCTATTTCTTTTCTTTGACTGAAAACTATAGCAAAATTATAACATAGTCTAAGGAAAGATTCTTATACTACAAATGCACATTAAACTGCAATCATGTCAACCATTCCAAAAGATTTCTTACGAGGCTGTTCAAAGCATTTGCAAGATTTATTAGGTTGGAGGTATATTGTTGAATACAATTAATAATATTTTATGCATCTGCAATTATTAATGGTTGGCTGTTGAACCTTTACAGTAGACTAAATACGAAACTCATTTTGGTTAGGCACTTTCCTTCTGATAAAGACTTAACATAAGGTGTCAGTGAAGCATAAATGTTTTCAAGAAGCCCACAAAACCCCGTTGGCAAGCATATGTATGTGTGTGGTTTGTATTTCTAAAGATAAACCATATTACCACGATAGGGCACTTTCTTGCCAAAATTCCAAGCTTTAACATGTATAATTTTAACTCGCTCCATAAAGTGAGGAACCATGGAAGGCTAGGGGGAGAGCAATAATAGAGTTCTAAGCTTTCAACAGTGCTGTTCAAGTGATGTAACTGAATGTTAACTCATATTTGTGATAGTTGCACCTGGTCCCATCCAAGTTAGAACACCTTTGAAACA
The DNA here is from genome assembly GCA_907165065.1 of Caprimulgus europaeus. The sequence goes on along the minus strand of OU015534.1, from coordinate 25,373,791 downwards.
GCAAAAAGCATATGGTCTAAACCACAGCTAACTTCCTTTTGCCATCTGAATCCATATATTGAGGAGTCTTATGTACTTTAGTGCTAAACTTCTTTTAATTAAGAATTTGAACATGGCCTTTGGTCACAGTCCTGAAAGAAATTGTGTATGAATGCAATTTCTTCTCAAATGAAGATTCTGATAAGCAACTTGTCAGTATTAATTCTGTAGTTATGGGGAATGTTTTTCTTCAGATATGGCAGAAATCACTTTACAGAACAAATGCAAGCTTTCTTCATTAATGAAACTCATTGATACTTTGTCATCTGTCTTCACTGCCACCATGCACAAGTACTATCTGCTGGAGCAGTGCTGAGTAATTATCCACAGGGGTAAGACCAGAGTAGTGTAAAACAAGGTGGAAACCTAGGCAGAGTCAAATGTGATATAAAGATCATGCCAGGAACAACAATGTAAAGGATCAGGCAAAATACATGTGGTAGATGGGATGAATAATAAGTGTAAACAAATAAAATGGAAAGCAACAGACAAAAAGCATAGGCAGTTGCTCAGCTGACCATTATAATCTTGAACGGGATTTTCCTGGCATACTGTATGTTACATGTGCAAATAGATTGACGTAAAACTAATCAGTTTTACCCTCTGCATGTGTTTTTATAGTACTTCTTTTTGCCAATTTTACTTTTGAGGGATTGAATTTAAATATAAAAATCAGTGTACAACAGGAAGAATCAAGATAGTTTTCATCTGTCTTTCTTTATAAAAGTCCTTCAAAACTGTATATTGGTGTATTTTCCATTGTGTATTTGTTCAGTTCCAGTTCAAGTAGAGAGTGACAAAACAAGTTTAATATCCTTTGGTTTATGTTTCTGCTGAAGTCAGTCAGCAAAATGTGTGAAATTTTAAAATTTGGTATCATGAATCTCTGCTTTACCTTATGGGTTCAATATGAAAATTGTAGTTATTATTTAGACAGTGCTGGGTTAAAGAGTGTAAAAGAAGGATTCTTGCTTATCAGTTCACACAGTTGATAGGAAATTTTGCTATCCTGTTTCCCCAGAGTTTATAAGGAGTGTGAATGGGGGATGGCATGGGGGCTGGGAGACAGCTCAATTAGGGCATGAGCAGGAGATGGAGCTTGACTTCTCTGCCTTGTTTTCTCCCATTTCCTTTTGAGTGATCTCTGAGGCATCTTGCTTTTCAGTCTGGGTTTCACAAAATTCCTGCTTTGTCTCAGAGGTTGCAGGAGAAGGGTCTGCCTAGTCTGTTTTTACTTTAGATGTCAATATTGTGGTAGAAGTTGATGAAGAAGAGATGACTGGATAGCACATAGAGCCATATAGAAGATAGTGTGCAGAGCATGGTAGGTGGAGCCATTTTGCAGAGTGTTATATTTTCTATATCCTGAAGGATTAAAGACTGAATTCAAAGCAGGCAGATGAATCATGCATATGCCCAAGCAGCTGCAGTCGTATCAGAGTCACAGATCAGTGAGGATGAATATCCTCAACACAGAAATGTAGTGGAAAATGATTTGCTTTGGGACAAGGAAAACACAACTCTGTCTCTGTGGTCTGGGGCTTCTCCTCCATCGTTTGAAGAGGAACACATAGCCCATGTCAGCTGGACACAGGAATTGTGTGTAGAGGTATAGATTGTGAAATAGTGACAGTCCAAAGCTTGTTATCGTCCCACTTCAGTTCCTGTATCATTATTTGCTAGTTCATTGGTAGTTACTTTTAACTTCCTTGTAGTGTGCATTGGAACTCAAATCTGAGTGCTGTCTTCTTTCTTTGCCTTCAAAAAGGAGAGGCAGAATTTGCTGTCTCTTACAGAAATTGGCCATGGTGATAGTGTCAAAACAAAGCGAAAGATGGTGATTCAAGCAGAAAAAAGGTGATGCAGAAGATGCCTACACGTATGAGAAGATGCAGGAAAAAAGTGTAGTGTTGTTCATTTATTTTCCTGTATCTTCTCCAGTGTAATAGCTGCTGAATATTCTGTCAATGTTCTTACCTCTGTTTAAGATGTTGAAATTGTATTGCAGGGATGTGCACACAATTACTGCAAGGTATGTCATATCAAGTGTCCTTTCACCCACTGTGTCATGAAAGAAGCCCTGACACTCATTAAAATGTTATGTTCTTACTCTCTAGATGTGGTGTATTGAGGAGCTGCTTTTTGGATACAGTTAAAACAGCCTGCTGTATGTGACAAGATTGCAAACTTAGGTGACTGACCTCAGCCCCTCTGTGTTGTGATTCATCCATAAGGCTCTCTTCTTAAGAGCCTGCTATTATCCATTAGAAGTTGTGAGAACAATTATCTTGAAATGACCCATTTGTGTCTTCAGGAATAAAGTACAAAATGCTCTGGGAAGGTAATGGCGCAGGAGAGCTTATGGAATACTATTCCAGAAGTGGTCATTGCAATTTGCATAGGGCCTCATGAGTGTACTTAAATCCTTGTTTTGTTTAGAGCTTGCCTTTCTGGCGCTTAATGAGTAGTCTGTTTAAAGGGAGGAAAACATCAAATTAAAACAGGTGGTCTGTATTTGTGGGTGCTTTCCTTGCACACTGTCAGAAGGGACAGAGAGAAAAAGAACACGTTATGTATTGGTGCATGCTGTTATTGTAGAGAATAAATTACACTGAAAGATTTTAGCATGGGATAAGCAAAGGTATTTCATCATCATGTAAGGCAATCTGTTTTTAAAGATCTTGTTCCTATCTGCATCATTAGACATAGAATTCCAAAAGCAGATGCAGAGTGAGATTTTTTTCTTGTATTTGTGATACATTTTTTCTAAAAATATAGTAGTTTGAATTTCCCTTGTTTCAATTTCAATGAAAATTGGAAGCTAAAAGATATGTTTATAGCATACAGAAGACAGATGTCTTTAAACAGAGCAAATCTATTTACCATTTTGGGTATCTTATTCACCAAAACAGTTTAGTAGACTTAACAGTGATAATTGATCTTGTTTGCTGGATAAAATATCACTGATAATGATTGGGGGAAAAAATCAGGGAATTAACTGACAGCATTTTGAGGTTGTTTATTAAGTAAGTTTTAGGAGGTAAACTTAGGCAGGCTTCTGAGCTCAATCAAAGCTTTGGTGGAATTGCTATTTTTGTTGTTTATGAAGGACTGACATGTCCAATCACTTGATCTTTTAGCAATTGCAACTACTGAAACAGAAATTTAACTCAAGTGTGATGGAGTTTGTGTAGGAGAGTTGTGTATGAAATAAGCCATTATGATTTGCAGTAATATACTTCACTTCCACACCTGAACTAGTCCTGCCAGAGTTTTTGAAAGAATATCTCTTTCGGACAGAATAGACTAACCTAGGTAAGCTTATTGCTGAGGCAGAGATTGATAGTGCATTGTAGGGAGAGAAAGAGAGAAGTTGAGAGGTGGAATCAAAGTGCTGTTTTACTGTGGTGTCACTGATCGTAATTACTGAAGGGATCAACAAAGTAGAAGGTCTCAGCCAGCTATTGATATCATTTGTGTTTGTGTTTTGTGCTGTTTCTGTGACATGGCCATAGACCTCAGTTCAGAGCATCACTAGAGATTTCAAGCTGCTTGTTTGATAAACAGCCCTCATGACACTAGTGAACTAACTTCCTTTTGTTCCAAAATATAGTTAGAAATAGAAAGAATCAGCAAGAAATCATATGCAATAACAGTAACTTTTTCTTTATCGTTCAGGTAGCTAAAGCTTTAGTTTATGCTTTGGGGAAAAAAATTGCAAGGTGACAATTTCCACAGTTAACCTTGCAAGATTTACTTTTAGCTTGCTTCTTGAAATCAAATGTGCAGAGAAAAACCCGAGTTGCTAGTTGTATACTCAACATGTACGTTCTACATTAGAGCCACTAATACTCTAGTTATTATTTCATGCCAAAAAAGAGTTTTGACTGTAACCTATGACATCAGTGGCTCACTTCTATTTTTCTAAGACCTTATTTATTCTGTGGCTCTTCTGTGCCTGTGTATCCTTTAGCCTTCAATTCTATGTAAAGATTCAGATTTTTGAAGCACAAGTCTGATATCTGAATTACGTCTGTCATCTCCTAACATAGTTCTGTTTTGAATATAGGCTTGGTATCTGATGGTGATAGCAGTCATCAAATTTTGATAAGGCTTGGATGACTGAACTTGATTTTATGCCACTGCAATACCATCCTACCAGGATGATCTTATGCATTATCCTGTGTTCTCTGTCTCTCTAGTTTCTGTTTAGTTTTGATCATTGTAGTCTTTGTATTTTGTAAGTGCTCAAAGTTTCAGTTCAACACTTAAGTACGGATCAGGAGCTGAGGTCATAAAACTCTGCAGAATAAACACTGTTAACTAATGTCCAATTAGAGAAGTACCTTCTCAGTTAATGGCAAGTGAAATAAGTTTGAATGGTGGTGTTTCATTTCACCAGAAGTCTGAACGATCCCTTTTCTTTGCAGCTTTACGTTAAGTAACAGAAGCACTATTGCCAGCTCTGAATTAGTAATACAGTGCTGCAGCAGCTCTTTGCAAGCCTTAATGAAGCTCAGGCATGTTCACAGTAGTCCAACTGAGGTATCAAGACTGCATTCACAGTACTTACGCAAAACAAATTGTTAAAGAGGAAGGCTTTTCTTCGGTTGGTTGGCAACCCCTCTGTTGCAGGAGGACTGTGTTTTGCAGTAGGGCCTTCTTGCTGGCATTGGAGGAAATTCACCATTTCCGAACATAGTCTGTGGATGTGTTTTGTCAAATCCATGTGGTATTTAAAAACTAACTTTACCATGATGAGGTGATATAAAATGACAGGTTTATAGCTGGTATAGTTCTATTACTGAATGTCAACTCAGAACTGTAGCATTTATATCACTGGAGAATGTGGCACCAATATGCTAAGGCCCTGAATTGCAGTGACCATTGAATGTGTGACAATTCAACAGGCTGTGTTCTCTACAGTTAGACGAGGCAGTAGGAAATAGAATTTGGGCCAGCTTTTCCTCTCAATTACACCAGTGTTTCTGGACTATCTTTATTGTTTTACATGTGCCTTAAGCCAGAGTACTTGTTACTATGGCTAAGCCTGAATTCTAGAAGGTTACAATATCCAGGTGCTTAGTGTACCATTTTATCGGGGTTACAGCTATGATAACAGAGCGGACTGAAAGCATAACTGTATCTAAGCTTCTTTGATCCCATTTAGCATATTAACTCACCTTGTTATTGAAAGCACATACCTCTGTGGAATATGAAAAAAGCATGCTCTAATTTGCAGAATTCGATAATGCAGTAAAAAAGTGCTAGGATCAGTAATACTTATATGATTACAGATACTAACTCTGTGAATGTGAGTGAGCCTTCCAAATGGAGCTTGTCCTCTATTCTACAAGCTGCACAAATTTTGTTGCCATATAAAGCAATGTTACAAAAAAAGGTTTGACAGAAGCCTAAACACCATTGCAAAAAAGAGGGAAGAAAAACTGAATACTGGAAAATAGTAAAAATGGGTGACAAAGATTGAGATCAGGAATAAAAAGGTGCATTGGATGACTGAAAAAAATAGCACTTGGAGTAATAGTGCAAATTATATGAGAGAAGAAAAGGGATTGGTAAACAATTACATGTGATTACTTTTGAGCTTACTTATAACTGAAACCATTGCAAAATTGGAATAGTGTTATAAACTTTAAGTATTTCTTTCTGATCCTTTATTTTTTTCCAAAATTTACAATGAAATGGATGCAAATAGTGGTTATTGCTATTGTTTTACTTCTTTCTAGATACTGCTGTCTTTAGCTTTCATATTTTGGTGAATATTGCTGTGCAGTTCAGGTTAGGGACTGGTGAGGGACTTCGTAGGCTCCCCCTAACCTGGATTGAATCTTGAATGGTTTATGCATGCAAATAGTGTTTTTCTTGCTTTTCTAGTCTGTTTGACTTGAAGCTTTCCCCAATGGCATCACATTTTTTTTTCAGTTGATTTTAATATGATTTATTTGGGAGCTTATTTTGCAAGAGTTTGATTGCATTTCATGTCCTCAGTTTACCTAATGTTTAGTGAATTCGTACAATTTTGTCTCTTAGTACCAACTCAAGGATTTTTTTATTATTATTATTATTTTAGTTCTGCTAATCAAAAAGAGAGCTTTGACTTGATTTCCCTCCCCTTCCCAGCAGTCTTAAAGAGCGAGACTGGTATTTCAAGCTGCCGCCTTTCTTTAGCACTGCCTGTGACAGAGTCCTTGCAAGCCCGCAGCAACACCTGACTTTGTGCACTAAGGCTGTGAGCTGTGCTATCCTGAGACTTGCTTCTTTTTCCAGTAGTAACATAAAACCTTATATGTTGAAATTAAACGTTCCTGGTACAATCTGACCTTCATAAATATGGTGTGCATTAGACCACAAATGCAAGCTTTTAAAGTTCAAAGAATAAACAAACATTTTGGTGAAGAAAATTTAGCATAACTTTAACTTTTTATGTTAATTATCAAAACAAATTCCTTAAGATTTCATAATATTTTATAAATACACAGTAGAAAACCAGCATCTTAATTATCAAAGCAGTGATTATTTGCCCTTTCCAGACTTGACCTCAAAACTCAACTTATTATGTGTTCCAGAATGCAACCCAAAAAAAAAGTCTGAAGATTGGGAGGCAATGCCATTTTTGGGAGTGCTTCTAAGGAAATGAAAACACATAAGTTGTGAATCCCTGATGGAATAGCAAAATGCCCTGCAGTATTTTCCTCAGCCAGCAGTGTGCTAAATACAGAATTTAATTACATCTTTGGCAGTCGCAGTCACTTCATTTGAAATGCCAACCTCCCCAAAGGCTTCTAGGAATGATATTTCTTTGGGCTTGCTTTTTTTGTTTTACACTCAGAGTGGAGAGGGTACTATATATGATTCTCTTTTTACCTCATTAATATTTTCATTCAATGAAAATGTATGTTCACTTGAAATATGTTTTAAGCAAAAAATGTAATAGAAATATAAATAATAGCACTTGCCTTTTGAAAGGCATAATTTCAGGATCTGTAGGACTGACAGAATTGCCTTTACATTGTGCCAACAGAGTGAATAAATAAAAACTGTGAATGAATAAGAAGATAGATAAATGAGGGACTAAGAGGAAAACCTGATATGCAGTATGAGAAATGACCAGTCAAAAAACATGGTTAAATAATCTATACTGTTTATTATGTGTTTTTCAAATACATAATATAGGGAATGTTACATTGATACAGGAAAGAAATTGACATTTGTTCATTTATGTGCTGAAAATGCATTAAAAAAAGACGGTTGTGATTTTACATTATTTCTTTCAAACTCAAACATAAAACTCTCCAATCTGAACTATTCTGGATATAGTAGAACAGGATGCAGAGTAAGTAAGGTAATGTATGCGGGCCATTGCATTTTTCCAGTTAACGAACTTCTTTCCTCAAAACTTATCTGCCTTTTGTGCACATAATGCAGAAATTAGTATTTTTATCTCTTAATTTATTCTAACCTTGTCATTACTTAGTCTGTCCTTGCAACACCTTCTGGGAAATTACTAAACCCTGTGAAGCATGGACTAGACTTCTAGATCAGATTATTTTTCTGTCAACTGTCTTTATTAGACAATCCCATTAAAACTTTACCTGTGACAAAGGAGGGAAACATAATGCCATCAGCACTCTTATAATGCCACGCTCTACAAAAGCTACTGGCATTAGTAAACTGAATTTAGACAAAACCCTTTAAAACAGTCTCCAAGCTAATTTAATTGATTTATAGAACTATTTGTACTAAGCAATTTTTCTTACATTATGCACTAAGGAACAAATTCTACCTTAGGTTTAAGTTGACTGCATTGCTGAGATACAACTGTGAGCTAACTTTCCATCTATTTTTATTTCCCTTAAGGATCTCATTAACACAGTAAAGCTGTGGATACTGTCCTGGGTTTTGCTAGGAAAGGGTTAATTTTCTTCTTAGTAGCTAGAAAGCGCTGTGTTTTGGTTTGTGAGGACTGTCATGAGAACAATGTTGATAACTACAAGGACACCTTGCTTGGGCAGTTTGCAAGAACTGAGGACTGGAAAGGGGGGGGTGAGGCTGTATAAGAAAAGTGTAGTAGTTATTAAAACCCAGAACTGACAGTTGGATATGCCAATAAGATATTCCATATCATATTAGGTCATGTTTAGCATATTAACCGGGACTGCCAGAAAGGGGGGAGATTCTCTGGGGAATCGCTCGGGCTCGCTTTTCCGGGATTACGATTTCAGTTTTGGGGTTCCTTTTTGCTCCTCCGGGATCGTTGTCAGTGGGTGGTGAGCAATTGTACTCTGCATCACTCATATATAGTTGCTCTCATTGTTACTATTTTTTTTTTTACTTTATTTTTACTCTAATTAATAAATTGTTCTTATCTCAACCTACAAGTGTCCTCACCTGTACCCCTCCAATTGTCTCCCCGATTTCCTAGGCGGGGGGAAGGGGGTGAGGGGGTGCTGCGCGTGGCTGTGTCTTGTTTGGCTGCCAGCGAAGTTAAACTTTCACAAGCAGTATCTATCAAATATTAAAAACCTGTAAACTGAAGTAATATCCTCCTATTCATTGCAGTTTGACAGAGATGGATGTTCACAGCTGGCATTACTTGCCCAGATCCACAAACTCAATTTTTACCAACTGGACCTCTTTTTCATAATATTTTAGGTATTGCTATTGTTTTCTAAACTCTTTTGACAGATGCAAAGGTTCTGCTTTATATAAATAAACATCTTCCTGAACAGCAATATGTGATTACATACATTCATGTATATTTCTGCACTTTCTTAACTAGTTAAGTTTTATTCTGTTGCAAGAGTATTTAATCTATAACTCAGGTATATTAATCAATAATGTGGAAACCTGTGATCTTCTGAGAGGTCTAGAAATGTGCAAATGAAGCGGTTATAAGAAATAATGCAAAATAACCATGCCTGGAACTTGAGATAGGCAGTACCTATCTAGTGCTTCATGTGGACAGTAAAAGTGTGTGGAATTCAGTTATGTACTTAACTATGTTTCAGACTACAATTTCAATGAGCAGGCTCTTTGAAGTAGATGTACCTGGTTCTCATTTGCATTTTTTATATAAAGGTACCATAATGCAAATAAGTCAAGTTGGCCTACTTACATGTTTGAAGTTGGGCATGTATTCCTGTATTTTGCTGAACAAGATCCTGACTCAGCAGTTCATTGACTTCAAAGCCATTCCTTTGAATCACTCTTGAGTTTTTCAGCTTCTGTACTGTTTTCAACCTGAGCTGTCAGATATTCTTTTTTTGGCTGCCCACCAGTTGTGAATAATAATAGAGGGTGGGTTCTTTCTTTCTTTCTCTCTTTCTTTCTTTCGTCTGTGAAGTTACTTCGTTATTTTATGCCAAGTTAATTGCAAGACATATCTTTCAGAAGAGGAGTAGCAAAACCCAGATTAATATGAATCATTGCTTCCATAGGACTTTTGCTATAGGGTACTTTAAGTGGATTCTGAAACATGGAAAAAAAATTACTTGTGGTAAAATTTATCTGTCAATTGTGCAGTTATGTTAACTAACTTGATGTGTTAGTTTCATAGTTCCCCAGTTTACCTCTGCAGTACTTCACAGATTCTGATTTTTAGCTATTATATGGCATTTCAGTTAATTGTTGTTAATCATTAATGTTAATATAAACTTTTAAGGCATCTGCAGAATCTCCTGCTGTTCTCCAGCAAAACTGTTAAGATGTCTTAACTACAGTATGCTGGTCCCACAGTTGTATACAGACATTTATATTGGAACACTGTAGCTTAGGTAATTATGAAAACATTGTCAAAGATCTTTCAAATAAATAACTCATAAGACTCTCATTGAGGTTGAGAGATTTGGTTTTGGGGCTATCTTAAAAGCAGAAGAGTACAAATGAGCTACCAATATCCCTTATGTAAGAATAACCCCTATGTAAGGAGTCCAAGGGCAATGGCATATGGATAGATGTGAGCCTTTAGTTATCTACACACCACACACTCCAGCTAACTTCCTCCTTAGCAAGACTTTTCTTTTAAGAAAGCCCTAGTTTCCACTGTCTTCCTTGTGCACTTTAACTAACCATAAGTTGCATAGGGTGTTTCTTCAGTGCATCTTCAGTCTAGTTGTAATACTTTTATGGATTTATTTTTACAAATAGGTTAAATAGATGCAGGATAATTCCTTGACTACTTTGTTCAGCTGTGGTTTACTCTGGGGGGTAATACCAGGAACTAATCTTTTTATTGCATAAAATGAGCAACCAAGTAAGGTTATGGCTATTGTCCTCTCTTAATATTAAACCAGGTTATCTGCTAGAAGTATCTCTGTTAGTTAAAACTGAGCATAGGAAAAGTTTGTTCAACTGTTGTAAGAATGATACAGATAACTTACCTCTGAAAATAAACAGGAAATTGCAGGATTGGATATTTTCTGAGCTACGGAGATTTTCATTTTGTTTTGTGAGGAAGGACAGAAAGATTAATCGATCTGACATTATCTTAAAGCATTAGAAATTATTTCCAAATGTGTGACCAGCTGAACAAACAACTCTTGTATTATGAAAACTGATCCAGATTCTGATTTCAGTTACTGTGATGTGAACTCACAGCAATTGCAGTATGTTAGAATTGCTCTGGATTGAAAACTGAACATAAAAACAATGATCTGGCCTGTTGTGTATTTGTGGGGTGTGCTTTTTAAAAGGGAAATGTTATTTTGAAAACTTCTGGAAAAAAAACTTGTTTATCAGCTGATATACAGATGAAAATACCTTACTATATGTTTTAGTAAAATTAATTTTTAATAAGTAGTTCTTAGTTTATACACGGAAAATATTTCCGGAGTCCTTGAAGGGGAACGTGAATAAGTCCAGCCAACCAACAAGGAAACAAAAGGTAGTTTAGTTCATAATTTGTAAGAATAAAAAAACTTATTCTGTTTATGTGGCTAATAAAGCCAGTTGCAACGTCTTTTAAAAATTGACACTACTGCAAATGCTACTGTCCTTATGCTGCCAGCTTCCCAAATTTGAATTTGCTTTGTCAAGAATGAATAAATCTTTTATTTTCTGGTTTGAATGCAGATTCTATTTGACAAATATGATCTTAGTTGTCATTATATTCATTCAGATTTATGTTCTAATTCACTTGAACTCCAAAATATGTTATCAAAGAACTTGAATAAGAATGATGAGTAAGGACCATATATTGTATAAATAGCTGTTTTGGTAATTGTCTGCATGTATTATAGCATGCATAACTTACAGAAATTTATGATGTTTTAGTTTATCTAAATCATATGCACTGAGATTTCTTTATGGTTTTTAGGCTTTTCAAATGAAGAGTTACAATTTGTTAAATGAGAGCAATGTTGCACCTCAGGCCAGAACCTCAGTTGACTCAGTTTTGTTTGTTGAAGAGCTTCACGTACATGAATGATAGAATAACTGGCACCAAGAGAATTTCTTTTTTTCGGAAGGATTAATGAAATAATTTACATCTGTTCTTATAGTACTTAGAGCAGAGCTCTCTGTAACCTATTTATACTGCATAGTATGCTACATCTGTTCAAAACCCCTGAGCTGAAACATGAAGTTAACTTGTGGAAACTGTCTAGTAACTACTTTTGAGTTACCCAGGTGACTTGCTGTAACAGTGGAAATTAAGGAAAGAAGAAAGGTTCCATGTGTCATATATACATTATAACAAGGAATGTATTAGCCATAAAAAAAAAAATAGATGCTTGCCAATAACAGGTACGCTTAATTTTGCTTGTCTTGACTTAAGGCCAAATTGGCAGTGTGGAGACTAAATGGAGTTGAATGTCAGAGCATTTTAATCCCAGATATATACACAGTATGATAAATTCTGCGGGAGAGAGTGTGGTTCAGAAGGAAGGTCAAGTGGGTCAACACTGGTTCCAGCTCTGCTGCACAGACAGGGTTCTGCAGGGTTGTGGGGTTTCCTCTGTTACTACTCAGGTATACAAGACTTCTCTTAGGGTCTCTTCTGGGTCTCTCCCAGAGTTACTCCTGACCACATCAGTTATAAGATTAGGTAGAAAATACTAAATTTGGACTTGTTCATTCTGTTACTCCTTAAATCTTACTGTACAATTTTAGATTAGAGAGCTGGGACCTAACTGATGGAAATGGTTGTAATTTTCATCGGTTAGGTAACACAAAAAGAAGCTTCAACCAACCCACAAACTGAGGCAGCATAAATAAATTCCTGCATCTGACTAATTTCTTGCTGATTCATAGTGTCCGTTTCCTTATTTCCTACATTGTGCTACAAGTGGCTAAATTCAAAACACCTTAAAGTGGCACAAAGCTCGTAATTCTGAATAAACAGCAGAACCATTTTCAGAATGCTTTTCTGTTTTATGCTGAAACATGAGGTGCCTACATAAGAAAATGCCTTTTATTTCTGTCACAAATCAATATTTGTATAAATATACAGAGGATAAGGCTCTGCCCTGTTCTTTGAAAGTACCCGACCTTTGTTCAGCCATAATCAGAGCTGGCATAATTCTGTTGTAAGTTCTGTCTGTTCCTCAGCAAGGAGAACTCTGTTATTCCACACTATAGTCCTTTTCATAAACTGTAAAATAGCTAGTGTTTTTTTTTTCTTCCTACCACCTGTCATGTGTTTCAAGACTTTTTATTATTATTAGAATCTTTTTCCATATTTCAACCTTAACTCACTCCTGATTTACACAATTTGGTCTTGATTTGATGTATTTATCTTGCATAGTTCCTTCTCTGCTCCACAGATTTTTTTTTTATGTATTTTTATACTGTCACTTCAGTTCCCTAGACCAAGTGTAACCTTTTTGATTTTTTTACTTAAGCTCATTTTTCTTTTTCTTCTGATTGCCCTTGTGCTCTGCAGATCATCTGTCTTTATTACTTTTTGGAGACGTGTTCACAGGTCATATAGCTGAAATACTTTTAAATAACCTGAAATATATATATATGTATATTAAGATTTATGAATCAGTATGTTTGCAAGAGGAATTTTTCCCAATAAAAGCTATAATTATATACTATTATGGATAAGGGAAAACTTTTTCTCTTGAGGAACAGTATTCTAATTCCAAGTCTTCACTGTCTTCACTGGTACATAAATGTATAGTTCTTAAAAGCAGAAGACAGGATTATCGTGGTCATCTTAGTCTGAAAGCTGTTAAAAGCTCATTAGGAGATTTCAAACTCAAGCCCATATGTTATATTTGAGATCTAGGCAATTTTTTAAAGCATCTTTGTAACTTCATTATTTTACAATCAGAATTATTTGGAGTATCTGATGCCTTAATTCTGGTAACTGATATCTCATGGTGTTTATTAAACATACATGGATGCAATAAATATGAGTCACTTCATAAAAATGTAGAAAGGCAGGGTCAATTCTGCAGTCGCTTAGGTGGGGAGATCTAATCATTGCTTGGTTTGGAAGTGTGTTGCTGCAATAGCAATTGCAAAATAGCTGTATCACAGCACCTCAGCAGGTGAGAAAACACATTCCTCTAATACTGAAAGAAATAGGGATGGTTTGGTTACTTGGATATATGTAGGCATGAGGCTATACATGTATCTGACTGATAACAAAATACAGTTCGCATGTGATAACGCGTGCAATATAAAAATTTATCTTGCTTGTAACTGGAGCAGCACCCACAGTATCAGAGTTTATACTGGACTGATCTGTTGTATTTAGTCATTCTCTGTCCTGTTAACACCCCAAATCAACAGAAGGTTTTGTCTGTTTAGGGAAAAACCCCTTAGCGTTGTGTAACATGTCATAATGCTGTTTTTCAGTATGCTCTGTTTAAAACATATTTAAACCATTTTTTTTTCTTTGAGATTTCATTTCAGAAGGTTAGAGCCAGAAGAGCCTGGGTTGTATTTGGGTTGCTGTCAGGTTGCTTTTAAAGACAGGCCACTGCCTCTGGGATTACATCTTCCCATTCCTGTGCTTGGGAGAATGCTGGAGCTGTACCCAGCACCACGTCACTGGTGTGCATTGTGCTGAGAAATCCTAAATCAGCATCTTACTACAGTGGATCAGTGTTTTGAAGCAAAATTAGCCCTTAAATCAAATTCAGCTGAAGACTCCTTTGGAGTTTTTGCCTCTGCTGACATGAAGACTTCTGCTTTTCTTGTGGTTTGTTTTGTGGTTTTTGGTTTTCATTTGGTTGGGATTTTTTTATTTGTTGTTTTGCTTTAGTCTTTCTTTTTAAGAGGAATAAAACAACAGTAATTTTTTTTCTGCCTTTTCCCCTAATTTCCCCATAAATCTACTTATTGTAATCTACCTTCTAAGAAGCTTATTTACAGAGAAGATGAAGGAAAGTCATCTACAATGTAGACAAAACAGTTAAAAGAAAAGCCCATAGTTATGATTAATTAAAATTTGTATTTAACTCTGCCTAGATGTTTACTGATTGAATTTGGATTTATATGTTCTATAAATGAAATAAGTAATTTAATACTTAATTAATTTTATTTAATATTTAATAATTTTTATAATTTCATGTTTAAGCTTAACCAAGGAGGAATAAGAAGCACATTATTATATGACTTAAATACTCATAGAAATTTTCCATTATTAAAAACATCTTTCCAATAAAAGTTCTTATTACTTTCCATCCCTATTATTACTTAACAATGTTTCTTCCTATTTGAGATAGTAATACACTTAGTGCTGTATTGTTACACAAACTTCTTACTTAGGTTTCCTTATGCTTAAGAGTATTCTGCCATCCTGCAGCCCTTACCCCCTGCAGGTTGCTGTCTCCTGCAGCTGTCACCAGTGGTCTGGCAGTCTGGTCAGAATCTGCTGACCTACTGGAATGCTATGGACAAAGGGAGGATATAAAACATCAGCTTACTCAAAAAGAAAAAACCAAAACAACAAAAAACCCCCACAAACCCTTTTGAAATGGATTCAACAGCAGCTGTACTGCTGGGATTTTGATGCTTCCTGGTGTGATAACGCGGGAAGCTCTTATGACTTAAATGGTGAATAAGTGAATTCACGTAATAGACTGGTCTGGGTAAAAGGGACTTGAGCCCCTGCTTGTCATGGTTGTTTATTGCATTTTTTATTGAGCTGATGAAGAAAAGTTTAAGTCACAGAGTCCCTTGTCCTGTAAATTTGAGAGATCCAAACTGACTGACAGCTTTTCCTGAAAAACAACTTTTTTTTTTTTTGGTGTATTGTCGTTATTGTCAAATTTATAAGATGACAGGATAATTAAACTCAGCAGGATTCAAGTTCTAATTAAAATAGGGCAAGAATTTATTCTGTTACCCTATGACATTTTCACAATATGACTTTTATTTTCATCTAGTTTTTCATTTTAAAAATTCTACTGAAGGAAACTTAAAGACCCCGTAGTTTGAGAGGTTCAAATGAGATGGGGGAGACAGCAGAATGTGTCCTTGCCAGGGGGTTATGGAATGAATTATTCTAACCCACCATGTTTTTATTTTCATATCGAATGCATGACAACTAGGTGTGAATACCAGCAGCCAAGAGCTCTTACTATGCCGTATTTTGGTACCAAACAAATTTGGATAGACTTTGGATAGACCCTAATTTTATTGCCATCTATTATTCCTGTATTTTTATTGACATTTCCTTTTCTATGGTTGTTATAGTTGCACTGTACATATAGCTGCAAAATATGGTGCTTATCTCTATTTCTGGATGATGCAATTGCCAGTTACTGCATTTACTTTGAAGGAGACATCTGTGAGTGGTACAGCCTCCTGTCTCCTGAGTCTGCGTACTTTGTCTTTAAAGAGGTTCAGGGTTGATTTGCAATGTAGTAGTAGTGAAGTGACTCTGTGTAATACACCTCACAACCACATACCTTTTTTTGAGCTAGTTTGTAGGGGTCTGTTTTACTGTCTCTGTGCAGTAATTGATAATACCAAGTTGTTCTTGGAAGTATTCAGAATTCTTGGAAGAATTTTAAAGTTGAATGTAAATTAATTACCAAAAAAAAAAAAAAATGTCTATTTGTTCAGATAATTATAATATGTATTATAAATAACTGGACTCCTTCTGAACCCATCTCTTGCAAATTTACTTCCCTTGGAGGAAAAGGGCTGTGTAAATAGCCCTTAAAAATGCTCACCATTTAGACTTTGTTTTAGGAGTCATGCTAATCCTTAATTTTAAATAGTGCTAATTATGTCACTTCGTTTAATCCATTGAAAAACAGATTTCCCTAGATGCTTCATGACTTCTTTAGTGTTAATTGAATCTCTGTCGCTAGAGCATTGAAAATAAAGACTGTATTGCAGCAGGTGTCACAGAAAATATTTTAAAGCAACTAGTTCTTCAATAAATACTGTAATATTTAAATGAATGTGGACATTAAAGCATTAGCAATAAATTTTAACTGAGATCATAAAAGCATAAGTTACTGATAACAACTAAGGTCAAGTTCTGTCTTGCATTACCTGTATAGCTTCATTGTATACAAATATCTGTTTTTCTCAGTTCTATTAGTTTTGTATCAGCTAATGTATTATTAATAGGGATTTGCTTTGATTATTATTGTTAGGATAACTAATCTTTTATATTCAGTACATTGGGTGGATACATTTTTGAGTACAGAGTTGAGGCTTGACTATTTCCAGATGCTCTAATGCAGGCAGTTACTCATGGGAAGTGGTACGCTGGGTCATCAGCTCTTGCTTTCTGTGGATAGCGGGGAATCAAAGATGGCATTAAGCTACTTCAGGTCTTAGCGTGCCCCAAGCCATTAGATGTGCCAGCTGGGGTGTCCAGAGGCTGTTCAGCAGGTGGGTTTGCCCAATGATATGTGGACAGCGATATCTACTGTTGAAACTGTGAGTGATGTTAGTGTGTGAGGAGGAGGTGTGAGCTGTGCACTGACAACGAACATGTGCACAACAGCCGCTGTGTCTTAGTAGCTTTGTGCTTGGGTCAGTGTAACTCTAACTAGTGACAGTGTGACACTTTGAGTTTGTAATCATGTGAACTTAATGAAGACCTTTCTATACTGAGAAGGCTTAGGAATTTTGTTTTAAAGCAAAAACAAAGACCTATATTATAACTCTTCGAGATCTTAATCTAGGATAGCGAGCCTAGGCATTCCTAAATTAATGCTTTACCATGTTCCTGAATCAGACCTGTGCTGATGGATTAACCAGTCTTATTAATAGACACAGATATGCTGTTGTTGTAGGTGATTTAGTCAGCCTTCACTCTGGTGCTCTGTTATTTTGTCTTGTGTGATCAAGTTCACTTCTACTAAGTGGTACAGAAATGTAGCAGTGTGATTTGGCAGCATTTACATGCACTGAGCTCTGATGTGAATAGCTTGGAAGATACAAAGAAATTGAGAAGGAGACTGTCTCTCCTAATCTTCCTTTGCTCTCTACTCTTTTCTTCATAATGCTCTTCTCTTCTTTTTATCTCTTTTGATCATGCAATTGCATACAAAGAAAATTGTACTCCAGCATCATATGAAGTGACACGAAACATTAAAAAGTTTATAGAGAGTAATTTGATGCTCATTAAAATGCCAGCAAATGTGACACACAGCAATATTGTGTTGTAATGTATGTAAACCAAAACAAACAAAAAACCCAGCACAAAAAAAACCCCCAACTTCTTTGCTAGTGACCTCACTGACTATAGGATTAATTCCAAAGATTTTTAGACTTGGGGAATCTTTTCGTAAAACACAATTTTACAGTAAACTACTGATAAATAGAACTGACAGTAATGGAATACACATTTATTCAGATTTCACTGTTTGTAAGCACTTCCTGTATTTCCCAGTTTACTTTTGTCAGCAAGCTTTATCCTACTCAGACTCTCTAAACCAAAACCTGCTAATCAATACTACTTTAGTTTCAGAAAATCTAACAAATGTTATTTTTAGTTTATGGCCAGGAATGCCTCATCAGGAAAGTGAAATGTCAAAGATGTTCAGTCAACTCAAATTTTACTTCACTGTTTCAAAATTATTTATCGAATTATGGTTTCTCAGGCAACCTATTCAAGCCATTGTCATAGCTTCTAATTCTTTTTCCTACTATGAAATATAATTTTATGGCTGTTTACATACCATTCTTAGGGGAACACTTAAATACTTTCAGTAGATCTCTTACAAAATTTGTGAAATAAATTTCATTAAATGCACAAATTTTTACCTATCATATAAAAAATGTTGTAGTTTCATGGATTAGAACTATAAATGAACTTTAAAATATATAATTTTCATAAAATAAAAAAATAATTTACAATTCACAAATGTTTTTCTTCAAACCACAGACATTGGTCATATTCTTTAAACAAATCTTCCATGGACTAGAGAATTAAAGTTCTGTTCTCTTTGTTCTAGTTATGAATCTAAATGTAAAAGTTCAGTGTTTGACTTGCTCAAAAGCACCTGAGAATTGACTGTTGTGTATGGAATACATGAATACAGAAGATGGCTAGAACTGCAGGTATGTGCAGAGGGAAATACAGTGTAAGCTCTAATTAGGATAAATGATTCTTAAAGGAGAATGCTGGGAAATGTGTGGATATGGCTAGAACAAGTCAGAGGCAGATAGATTATGTATCTCATAGATACTCATTCTAGTTATGCAACACCATTATTTAAGTCATGCAGCAGTTTGTGCTTTTTTTCTTTCAGTTCAATTTAAAAAACAAACAAACGAAAAACCAACGAAAAACCCAACCACCACCAAACAAGAGGCCAAAACATGCCACTTAATTTCTCCACCAGTTTTATTATTTTGTCTTTAGGTCTGAAGAGACTAGCGAGAGCAAGGACAAAGCTTGGAGATTTGGCTCAGTTTGGATGGTTTATTTAGTGTACTCAGATTTAATTGCTTGGCTTTTTCCTGTACCCATAGCTACCCCATTTTTCTCAGTGCTCTCTTTGGTGAAGCCTCTGCGTGTTGTATGTTTCAAAAGTAGCACAAAAAGCCTGTAATACATCTGGTAAACTAGTTAGTTCCTGTATGTTGATGAACAGGAGATGTTTTCTCATTGTTTGAGTAACTGAAAATGGGAAAATATTTAAATGGCTATGACAATGGTAATTTGCTATTCTTATTAAAATGACCAAGTCCCCAGTATATGTTTCTAAGGTCAATGAAGGAAAGACAAATAACCAGGTGAGTTGTTACATTGCTGGTCATAGTCTCATCAGATTTGGTTTTCAGTTTGTTTGGGGGTCTTGGGGGGATTTTCTTGGCCGGTTGTTCTTGTGTGTGTGTGTGTGTGTGTGTGTATATGTGTTTTGGTGGTTTTTTGTTATTTCTGGACAGAATTAGAAATTTGATGTCTTGAGTATTGTGCCTTTATCTGCAGCCAGCCTTCTGGTTTGCCTACTAAATCCATTGTAGGTGAGCATCATAACATTTCACTGAAGATATACAGGCATGACTTCATGTATTTTCAAAAACATACTCCCAACAGTTTAAATAAGGTGTTTCCATTTGCTCCTCTCAATCTGATTTTGCTTTCAATTTCTTTGATAAATTTCAACTGTTACTTTCTCCTGTACTATATAGGTAGTGTTTCTTGTTGGGCATAGCAAAAAAACCAACCAACCAAACAAACATAAAAAAACCCCCAAAACTGAAACAGTAAAGTTAGGTATGTGCATTACATTATGTTAAAATATAATTAAAATTTGCAACATTTTGTAGAGAATTTTCTGAACATTCCTCATTTATTTAACCACCTAGATGTCTGCAAATTTCAGCACAGTTCTTACAAGTTTTTTCTGAACTGATCTAATTTTCCTCCTCTTAAAGAAAGCTAGGAAGTGCAAAAGCTATGCTGTTTTGTGTGTCACAATATTCTCTGAGAGCACAGAAACAATCTGTCATACAGCCTGCCAATATTCCGAGCTCTGAAGGAACATATTATCCATTCCCCCATATTTGTGACTTTATTGATCTTTTGTCATTCGCACAGAATGCAACTGATACTTTCTAACAAAATGTAATTTGCTGGAACAAACAAGCAGTCAAGTGCTGAGGAAGAGAATTCCAGGAAACAGCTACTCTGTCTACAAATGAGTTATGGAGGCTGATTCTGCTTAGTTGATGTCTGCTTTGTATGCACTTTCTGATGCTCACAGTCCTCATTAGCACGGTGCCTTTTAATTAAAAAAAAAGCTACTTTTTCACTTATTAGCCTCTGTTCCCAAGCTCATTAATTGGAATTTTTCAAAGTTCTGATAGGAATTGGACATCTAACCTCTACTGAATTTTAATGATTTTTGATATATGCTTGCAACTATAAGATATTTCTTAAAAGAAACTGAACCAATGTAGCTGTATGTGTGTCAAATCTCTAAGTTCTTTGTGCTGCTCAGAGGTGAACTGCATTAAGGAAACTGGATTTTCAGAGCTGATAGTCAGCTGTTAGTCCAAAGAATTTGTAAATTAATGATCTGTAAGAAAACTGAGGTATTTATTCTAATAACTGAGACTGCACGCCTTTGACCTGTGCCAAACATCTTTGTTAGAAACAAGGAAATCCCACACTGGATATTTTATATTAACAAGCTGGCACAGATCATACAAAATGTTTTCTTTGTATCAGTTCTTGCAGTACTAAACTATCCCGTGCACTATTTAGGTATTAACTTTTATGCATCCTCAAAAGAGAACAAAGGCACGTTATGCAGCATCCTGACTTGCCATTCTGCATGCAGCTCTGAGAACAGGAGGCAGTGGCCAGGCTGACTTCTGGAAAAAGCTGTTTGTTTTTTAGTTTTGTTTTTTGTTTTGTTTTTACCAAAATTCATTCATAATTTTTCATTTTCTTTCTGAAATAGATGCAGTACAAACTACCCTGAAAAAGCACCTATTCTGAAAGGGTCTAGTTGTTTATTACTGTGGTCTGCCAGGGTGATTAATAGGAGTATTGCAGATACAGCAAAAATGTATCTGTGAAAAACTGGGTAGTCATGTTTGTTCCTGGCAAACTTGTTTTGCTGATGAGATGTCATGAGAATAAGAAATAAGAAAATAGTAAGGACATGGTTACCTATTTTTTTTTCTTCTGAAATAGGTAAAAATTGAAGGTGGCTGGTATGTCTTAAGTGCAGCTAAGGCAGTATTACAAATCTGAAAAAGAGAGAAGTACAAGTAGTGAAAATGTTTGTTCATTTTACTGCTATAATCTGAAGCCCCAAATATTAGAGAGTGCTTTTAAAAAATAGAGAAAAAAGGTAAAATATGTTGATACCCATATTCATTAAGGGTTTTGAGAATTTAAGTAAAATTTTAAAAAAAAAACATTCTTTTTCACAGAAATAATTCCACTGGTTTCTGTAAAGCACTACAGTATGTCAACTCCTTTTAGTTCATTTATGTGAAGAATATTGCACAAGTTTTCCATTTGACCTGAACAGAAAACCTAAAAAAATGTAAGATAACATTAACATAACTTTATTTTTTTTATCATTTGGGGCCTTTTTATTAATTGTATTACTGTGTTTTATTTCATCATTACTTTTCTTTGAGTCCTTTTTAGGCTGCTTTAACACTGAGTTTCATTTGTGGTGACTCTTATTTTACATTATATTTGTGTTGCCTTTTTGAATTTTTATAAATGGCAAAGAACTAGTTTCTCTGGGAGATTTTTTTTTTGTTCGTTCTCCATATGTAACAGCATTCTTGTCTGTTTTAAAGGTGTTAAATGTCTGGCAGCAGGAATAAGACCACTAAGCCTCATCTGTTTGTAACTGCTACAAAGCCCACCTTAACTGATTATAAGGTTTGACTTTTAGTAACTCATTAATCCAAGATTAAAGAGAGCCCAGTTTTGCACAGGCAATTTCAGGACTCAGTCTAATCAGTGAATGCACGAGCCCTCTGCTGTTTTCATTTGTCACTGTTAGGACGTATCTGCAACATTAGAAGAAAACTTACCATTTTCTTCCTGTAAAATTGCTGAGGATAGAGGGGACCTCGAGGGGTCATCTGCTCTCCATATGTCACTTGTTCAAGCCTAGCCTCTAGCCATCACTTTTCTTGTATCCTGTAGCCATTGCTCTTACCTCTGTAAGGTCTCCATGAAGCTACTTCAGACCAAATCTACAATCCATTTATACCTGATGTCTCACACAACAATCTTGTAAACACAAAGGATCATGATGGAGAAGAACACAGAACATTGAGCTGTTCCTTGCACCTTCCTAAACTGAAAATTCATGAGATTATATTCTCCTGTATAAAATTAAAAGGAAATAGGAACTTCTATTTTTTAATTATATTTATTTTTTAATTTTTAAATTTCTTATTTTTCAGTTAATATTTATGAAAAAAATCCAGCCTTAGTACAAAGTACACTTGCAAATAGGGATAGAGTGTGTTTCCCCAGGAAAAAATGGTGTTTGGGAGGGGCAATGCAGTGAGCCTGTGTTCATTTCTTCTGGCTAAGTGCACTGATTTAGAAGCAGGAGACAAAACCCTGACTAAAAACTTGATTATTTTCTGGAGACAAGTGCTATTAAACATTTTTTACCTAATCTTAAATGTTTGGATACTATCTTCACTGTGTATACCTGTTACATTTAATTTCATACAGTTAGGGCAAACAAGTATTCCTTTAGGCTTCTCTGGTACCACAGATATCAATTGGAGCATAAATGCAAATAGTCACTGTATTATTTGTATCATGTCAACTGTTCCCACATTTCCTTAGTTAATATTTACTTATTGTTCCAAAACAGATTGTGAGTTTTGCTGGTATATTTCTCCAGGTTTCTCTGATATGTGAGTTAAGCAGTATCACCTTCAATAAACAAACATGTATACTTCAGACAAACTACAGCAAGAAAAGAAAAATCAGCTATGACTTGATTAGATTTTGTTTTAAGCTAAAAGCTGAAATTTAATTGTGTCACAGCAGGACCAACTTGAGCACAGCAAGGAAAATGTAAGGATTTGATCAGATTTTTAAATTAGTGTTATTCATACAAAAATGATTGAAATAATCCTCCCTTTCAGAGGTTAAAAGCCCTTTCATGATAAAAAACCCCACAAAAAAATATTCCCCCAACCACCTCAAAAACCCAGAAATAATCTGTGGGTATTTATTATAATGTCTAAAATCATTCTTTGTGTAGCTTGTCCAGCCATAAACATGGTCCTTGGTGAGTTCTGAACTAAAAGTGTAATGAAGCCACCGTTGTCCTGTCCCTTTCTACATTTTCAATCTTCTTGTCTTCGCTTCGTAGTGGTGCATTTTAGAATCCAGTCCTGTTGCAAGTTGAACAAACATATATTAACAATGTATTTGCTCAACTTTGAAGTTAAAAAATAAATAAAAAAAAAAGTACAACTCTAAAGTCAATTTGAAATTACTGTAGGTCTTGTAAAATAATCAAAATTCCAGGAAAGAGGACAACCATTTTAACTGACTCAACAAATGAAGGTAGCAATTAGCC
Source organism: Caprimulgus europaeus (assembly GCA_907165065.1). The sequence goes on along the minus strand of OU015534.1, from coordinate 25,350,275 downwards.
AGTGATTGCACCAGGCAATTAAGTAAAACATGAAAAAAAAAATTATACCCAAGAACCATATTACCAACTCGAGGAAACGCAATTTTATTTCTTGAGTGTAGAGAAAGAGGGAAATCTGCCATAGTGCCTGCTTAATTACATCCCTGATGGTCTTTTAAGTTAGGATTATGATTCTAATTTTGAAGTAATTAAAAGCAGATGAACAGATTTTTTTTCTTAAAAAAAAGCAAAAAAAACTCAAAAAAAAAAAACCCAACCAATTTCAGTAAAGCAAAACTTAAGGAAATTGTGACTCAATTCAGGTGGAGTTTTCTTTTGAGTTCTATGAAGCCATAAGTTCATCTTTAATCTTTTTTAAGAGGGGCTCTACAAATGTTCTCTTCCCAGGCTTGTTTTTTTGTCCATGTGTTAAGTGTAGAGAAAGCAGCCAGAATGAGGGCTCATAGTCTGACTAAAGGATGTGGAGAAAGTGCTCAATAGAAGTGCCTGATAGGAAATGCTTCAGAATTGAGAGATGGAATTTTCTATCGCTAATTCAGTAACAGACAAGGCTCAGTAAAAACTACCAGATCTTTGTTACCACTTGTCTTGACCAGAGAGATGTGGACACAGCAAAGGATTTTTTGATGGTATGGCACAAGGTCATTAAATGCTTTGCAAGAATTACACACACCAGTATATTAGACATAGCACAACTTATTGTGATAACTAGAGAGACTAGCTTATCATTTTTGTCACTTTGTCCAAAATCTCTTGATTAGGTTCTTCAGCCATCTGCTGTAGGACAACAATGTATGAAAATGCAAGCAGATATAGTAGGGTGTTGGTTTGGGTATTTTTATGAATTACAAACACGTGTTTGACTTCAAAGTGGTCAGAAGTAATCTTTTGCAAAGTTAATTAAAAAAAAAAAAAGCATGCTCCCTAATAAATAAGACACAAACCATTAAAGCATTAAATTAAATTTGCATACTTTGTCACAGTTGGCATTCTCCATACATAGAAGGTGAAGAGCAGTGTGTAGCTGGGAAGATCCTGAATGATCTGCCAGCCTGGAAGAATAGTTTATATGTTGCCACTTTTGCTGTTCCTGGGTGCAATGCCACTAAACATAGATAAATGGGAGTTCAATCCGAGGTAGTCAGCTAAACTCTTTCTTCCTGTGGGAAGATAGAAGGTACTCTTAGAGCACAATCCACACTGGAATTGTGATAGCGTTGCTTAAGCATAGGGACTTAATGGAAATTTAATCAAGAGAGACTTTTCTTGTTTTGACCTGAGAGAAGGAATACCCTTGCCAAAAGCCTACCCATCTAATGGGAACAGGGGAAAAAAAAAGTTTATTCAAATGTATTAAGCAACAATGATAAAACTAGACTTCTGGGGGGTGGGGGGGAGGAATCTCTGCTGTACTTTACCCTGAACCTCTAATTTGGGATCAGAGGGATCTGATTGGTTTTATAGTATCACAGCTTCATATGTAATAGGTCCTAATTTCTGCAACAGTTGCAAAGACTATTGACCCTTTATGTAACCCTAGATATTACTTTTTATTGACATTCATTTTTGCAGTTCAACATTATATCTAATATTTTTGGTAGAATACTTTTTTCAGTGATTCTGTACTTTCTGCATGACCCATTATCTGTTCAGAGCTAAATCTCTTTCTCTTAGAATGAAAAGGAAAAGACAAAAAAAAGGACTGAAAATTCATGCTTGTCTTATCAGTTCAGTTTTACAGCCAGAGGAAGGACTCAGTCTTCATAATAAAACTTCCATTAGCTAATGCTTGAAATGGCAGTTGCTAAAAATGTCTGCAGATAATTTGATTGTGTGAGAATGACTGCTATCTGTTTGAACATAGTGTGTGATATTTAAAAAAAAGGAAACAAGGCAGAGAGTGAATTTGTGACCAGATATGTCTTAATATGCATCAACTTTGCCCCCCTATGGAAATTTTGAATAGAAGTGAATATAAAAGGTTTTAAATATTGAGGACTGTAAGATAACAGATGTTTCTGTAATTTATATTACAATAAACATCATCAGCATCAGCGCAAGGATTTCTTTAAGTGACTGAGTGGTTTTAAATCCTGCATACAATAGAGGCACTAGAACTGTATGCAGTTGACATATACATGTTGCAGGAATTACACTGTTTTAAGCAGTATTAGTCAGAAAAACAGGAACAATGCAGTCATGGATCAGAGCTGCTTGTTCTCTTCATATGTGTACACAGATTTGTGTCCAGGCAGCTGAGGCACTAATCTAGATAATATTCACAATTCATTTATGCATAGATTCGTGTCCAGCAAAACTGTTAAGTATCTGAGCAGTCCTGCTGAAGCTTTTTTTAACCATAAAGTCATTGCTAGCCAATGTAATGCTTTAGGTATAGTTACTGTTTAGTTTGTAATTTTTCAGTTTGGAACTAAAAGTAACCCATACACTGGAGTTGTTTATTTGTTTGGCTAAGTTATTTGCTTACTCTTGTTTACTTTTTTGCCTAAGTTAGTAATATGTACTGTTAAAAAATGTTATTTTAGCTTTCTTAATACTGATTTGTAGGACACTATTTTAGGAGAGCCTAGATTTCAAAGCAATCCTAAGTGTATGCTTAATGGCTGGTCTTTTGAAATTCTTCATAAATGTGTGGGACACTTAATGTCCTTTTCAGAATTTGTATTGTGATAATGACATTGGAAATCTGAGTCTATTTTTTTAAATTGTTAAATAAGGCATATAATCTGCATTGTCTGAGACTGAAAAAAACCTCCACTCAGATAAAAAGCTGGCATGATAATTTACTTCACATAATAGAGACATCTTCTAATCTATGATTTCTCACCTTACAATGAGAAGGAATTATTAAAATCTGATTAAATGCACTTTTATTACAGAATTTGTAAAAAAATCTTAAAAAAAACCAACTTTGAATAGAAAAGATATAGGTAAACCATTTCATCATTAATTGTCAAGCCTTTAATGTTCCCTTTTGTTATCTGACTCAAAGAAATTTTCCATTCTGATTTTCTCGTTGAGCTTCATAAGCCTTACTAAATGTTAGGTCACCAGCATCAGAACCTTTAATCCATTTTCCTGTACTTTGAAATAAGAAGCTGAATGCTTTTATTGACTTGCGATATAGGTAATGATAGAGAGATATGAATCCCAAAATCTGCAGCCCTACTTTCACAAATGAAATATACATTCTTGTGTGCTGATCTAGTGCCTATAGAGGTGTGACTTTCAGCAAGATGTACTCCCATCACTTAAGTAGTTGAAACTCTATCAAGATTCTGTGCTACTGTTTTGGGGATTTTCAATCATGCTGTACCAGAAAAGATTTATATCCACGACATTATTACAAATAGCATCATAATGATATACAGTGTGTTTCTTTCAAGGAATAAATGCCGGGCTGTATCTCGTAAGTATTTACATTTTACCTTAAAAACAAGAAAAATATCCTAGATGTTCTTAATAAATGCATGCTGCCTTTTGGGTGACTGAGCTGTGTTGTGGTACGTTGTATGAATGCCCAAGAAATGGCATTTGGGAAAAAGTGAATGATTGAACTGTGAAAGTTATTGAGAAATTCTACAGGAGTTACATCTGACTTGCACTTTTTCTTCTGCCAGTATATCAAAGTGTTAGTGTCTGATTTCATTTGTAATTTAAGTATGAATTGCTTTCATCCTAAAAATAAAAAATGTTGTGACTTTGACATTTTTTTTTGTCAACTGAAAATGTAATTTCAGTGTTGAAATACATTTTAAAAAGTAGTGCTAGGAATTTTTCAGTAATAGGAAAATAATATTCTAAATTCATAGGTGCAAATGCCCCAAGGCCTTCTGGTTTCTGTGACCAGAAGTAAGCAGAAAACCATAATCTAAAATTATTTTGTTATTAGATACAACACAAATTAATTATTAGAGTCCTGGTTTCATGTTTATTTAGCATTTCATTAACCAAATGAATAACTTTATTTTAAAGACTTTTAACTGAAGTAATAAAATCTTATCTATTAAAATACAAGCATGATTTTTTCTGCTTTTTTAGTTATTACCCAAATTACACATTTGTTATAGTTCAGTGTGATTCAGTCCTCTCAGAAAACAGTGTTTTTCAGTTTTTCCATTGATGACTTGAGTTTCAAATCAGTACTTGACTCAATATACCTAGTGGACCCAGCTAAGTATCACATCAGGGTGATGGAAATTTACTACACTCAATGGAAATTTCATTACCTGGGCCTAGAAGAATGAGTCCCCCAGAATGACTTGTCTGAGTAAGAAAACAGGAGGTCTGAACACAAAGTGCAAATAGAGATATCCTTCATAACAAATATGTTTAGCAAAATTACAAGTGATTAATATATGGAGGCTCCTATGCATAGGGCCCTTTAATATTTTTAAGGTGGAAAATGTATAAAATATATTTTATCTCTCTTCATAGACATGGAAACTAGGACAATTTTCTAATCCATATATGTCTATTTTTATTATATTTTATTAAAGATTTTTGAATTAGAGGGCAATGGGGGGAAGCCTCTGTCTAAAGAAAATCAGGAAATCACTTTTTAGACAGCTTGGTACAATGAGCTTTGTCCTTGAGAGCAGTTGAGGCTTTTTGGGCTGTAAAGACAAAATTACCTGTAACAGAAAATTATTTTTAAACACATGTTATTCCAAGGTAGACAGCTGCTCGCTGCATGAGTCCTTCACTCACTGCTGTGCTCAGCAGTTAACTTGCACTACTTAAAGGCAGTAGGACATAGAAGATAGCTTGAACACATTGTTTTTCTATTATTCTTGCTCTCTACTCAGTATTGTCAAAGTGACCGTATTTTGATAGCAGGAAAATTATGAAACTCAACAGAATGTAGCCGAGGTGATGCAGTCTAATCTCCAAGAAAACACTTCATTCTTAGATTAGTGTTAATACAAACCACCCAGAAATAAAATTTCGAGGCTGTTATTTGGAACAAGAATCACCAACTATCTAAGATAGAAAACAGTTTCCTTTTTTGCCTAGAGCATTAACTTCTCTCCTTTATCATGCCCTTTCAGTTCTATGGAATGCCAGCACAGAGTTGTAATACTAACCAGTATGTGTTATCTTCAGTAACATTTCTAGTTATGGAATTCTAGTCTGGTAGTCTACTTGAATTTTCTTAACTAACAAAATAAGAGTAAATGAGAATGCTATCAAAGTAGGAGTTAGTGAGGGAAATTTGGAATATTGAAACTGAAGGAACAGCTAAAAATATCTCTGAGGTAATAAAAAAAATTAGAAAACTAAATATACATTATAAATACCACATATTTATGTAAGCTTCTGTGCACTCATTAAATATGGCAAAACTGGAGAAGTCAGCAGTCTTTTACTTTTCTCTTTCCAAAATTAGAGGATAAAAGTGATTTGTAAAAAATAATTTCAAGGCCGTATTTTTTCTATCTGATAACTTTACAACATCCTTCCTGGTATCATTCAAAATCTACTCTTGCATCATCTCCAGAAATACTCTATACATTTCTGACCTCTGTGCTACTCGGCAAGCCTTACATTTGATCACCGAGTTATTAGATTTACCAAAAATTATATTTTTTTATGTTTTGTAATGCAAGTTTATTCCCTTAAGAAAATTAAATACATTTTCAATATAGAAAATAATTCTGTAATCAACAAGGTGTTTTGAAATTTTACATAAACACGTAGCATTCAAATTAAGAAGCATTAAAAATTTTCAAGTAATGCATTTGTCAAAATGTTGATGTCACGACTCAAACTTTCAGAGGAATGTTTCAATCATTTAGACAATCCAGTATAGAAATGTATCATCACTTTTAAATAAGGATTTGTAGCATTGTTTATTTAGAAAGTTGAATGATCTCCTCTTCAAGAAGTTCGTATGCTTATTTTAGAGAGCAAGCTATCTTAATATTTTTTTAGACTGTCTGTTAAAGATCAGTAATATGCTCTTGAATAAATCAGTGTCTTAAGTTTTTTATTATACCATCAGTCCAGTTTCCAAGATCTTTTCAAACACTTATGAGGAAATATTATCTCATTTCTCTTCTTTTCCAGTTTTAGAAGTATTTTTTTGAATTAAACATTATAGAGTATTCGTTACTAGTTTGTGTCTATATAATTTCTCAAGGGAAAGCAAAGTTCAAGCAATAACTTATTTGCATTCTCTGGTTGCTGTAGTCTTTCCTGACTCTTGCATAACTGAATGAGTGGTAGTTTTGTTCAGTTTTCAACTCTGTTTCTCCTATGAATATTCCATCAGAAATTAACAGTTTTATAAGTCACATGGAATATACTTTCTAGAAGCTCATGCTCACACAAATTCTAATTAGAATCACAGAATCAGAGAGCAGCTGGGTTTGGAAAGGGTCTTTAAAGATCATCTAGTCAAATCCCTCTGCAGTGAGCAGGGACATCTTCAACTAGATCGGATTGCTTAGAGCCCCATCCAGCCTGACCTTGAATGTTTCCAGGGATGGGGCATCTACCATCTCTCTGGGCAACCTGGGCCAGTGTTTCACCAACTTTATAAAAAATTTCTTCCTTATATCCAGTCTGAATCTACCCTTTTTTAGTTTAAAACTGTTGCCCCTTGTCCTATTCAAACAGGCCCTACTGAAAAGTCTGTCTCTATCTTTCTTATAAGCCCCCTTTAAGTATTGAAAGGCCAAAATAAGCTCTCCCTGGAGCCGTCTCTTCTCCATCTCTCTCCCCAGCTCGCTTAGTCTTTCTTCACAGGAGGTGTTCCATCCCTCTGACCATTCTTGTGGCCCTCCTCTTGGCCTGCTCTAACAGGTCTGTCTTATACTGAGGACTCCAGAGCTGGACACATAACTCCGGGTGGGGTCTTACCAGACCAGATTAGAGGGATATATAAAGAGGCTTTAGGATGATTTTCAATATTGCCTCTCTTCCAGACAGGAACTCACACCAGAGAAAGCAGCAGCCGTGTGATAATGATTCACCAGGGTGCTTGGTCACATTACATTCTGTTGTAGGAAGTAGTTTCATTTAAAGACCTAAAATAGCTAGTCCCATGCATATGTGAGCACAAAGGCTATGTCCTTTTTATTAAAAGGACATACAAATTTATTATAACAATAACTCTCTTTAACTCAGCTTCTCAAGATATGAAATCCTCTGCCCTCACAATATATTCCTCTGCTTCATCAGCTTTGTTATCCCAGTAAGAATTCGAAGCTTTGAGAGTATGGGCCATCTGTTTTGCACTCTGGAACACTTTGATATGCCTGCAGAAGACAGTATGTATATAGCCAGAGATAATTATCTATCCCTAAATGATAACCAGTTCATGCCAAGCCATTTGAGACACATTGTTGACTGCTTCTCCTTTTTTACATCTTCTGTAAATCGTAGGATAAGCTGAAATGATTTACAGCATACACCTTCTTAGAAATTATTTACTTTCTCTATAATGATGAACCTCGATGTCTAAAGAGACAGGCACTTAAATACTTGTTTGCTAGTATGTTTCCTATACTTTTTACAGCACTGTCAGATGAATGTGCTTCACTTTCCTATGGTCAATTTGTCTTCAGGAAAAAAAAGCTTAACTGTGTCCCAGTAAAAGGATTTTTCTTTATATGCCATTTATAAAATATGATTTTCATTGATATATCTGGGGAGTATATTATCGGGTACCAAAGGACAGATTTAAAATGACAGAAGAAGACCAGAGAGTGCAGATAAGGGCTGCTTATCTAGTGCATGAACTTATGGAAGTCTTGTTTATCTTTTGCAGTAATGGGGCTTTTCAAAGCCACAATCACTATATATTTTTTTTTCAGAATGCTGGGAAGTACAAAGGGGTTCTTTCACTGCTGTCAAACATATAATGCTATTACCAAACCTGTTCTTTGATACTTGCTTTTGTATCATGTCTTGTAACACACTGAAGTTACACAGTCCAAGTTTTATTTTATGTTTTTGTTAGTTCTCCCTTTTCCTGAATTCACTTGGTTAAACTCTCACCTTGAAGATTTTATTTTCTTCTCCATCTGACTATTCAAGCTTCTCCCACCATATTAACTCTCCCTTGTTTACACCTTTGCAAGAAGGTTCAACTTAAATGAGCTGCTTATTCCTTATAGATACGGGAATAACAGTCTCTAATTCATTATTAAACACGCTCACATATGGTTCACTTCACGAAAGTTACTCTCTTTTCAAGAGTTGCTTCTGCCGTGAAGCAGGGAAACACCCAATTGAATTGAAGAAGAAAATTAAATTTGAATATTTTAAAAATTTCATCTTCAGGTATTCATGAATTGTTTACTTTAAAGATCTAGTAAAATGCATGATCAGTCTTTTAGAAGTGTGTTCTTGGTTCATTTGGTTTGGGTAATTTGTTTGTTTGTTTTAAGTCTACAATACTTATAACCTCAGGTTTGGAACATTTAAAATGCATGTAACATTATATTTATTTGTTTCCTTGATACTTATAAGAAAATAAGTTAAATAGTATTTACATGTTCTTAGCTTTTTACACTTGGAGTACAAAAGCTTAATGAGTGTCTACAAACAGTTGAGCTGGATAAGAATGAGGTAAGGTGATGAAGTAAAAAAGAAAATGCTGAGAATTATTCATTTTTCATTTACATCTTTTGACTTCCAAGATACTGTGAAATATTTTCTTTAGAGAAATAATAAAAAAATTACAGCTTTACCATCTCTAAAGTGGAATACCTCAATTGACAGTTAGGCCATTTGAATTTTGGAGGTGACAGGCTAAACCCTCTGCTGAACAAGTGTTTTGTCCAGTGTGCACAGCTTACTCACTAAACAACTGTAGATTTTTATCTTTTAAAATAACATTTTCTGTATTTCTGAGTATAAAAGATAGCATTTAAAATTTACCTCACCTTAAATTATTTCCTTCATCCTTGCTGATAAGGACGACTTTTCTTAATGCAAACAGTGGAAAAAGAACAACCACTAAACCAGGAAAGCTTCAAACAGGCAACTTGTATTACAAATATGTTTGGGTTTTGCTAGTACAAAATTGTTTGTGTTTCTTGATAAAGCATTATTATTTTTGTGAACAAAATATCTGAAGGGAATTGATTAGTTCTTAAGTGTAATAAAGAATTCTGTAGGCTGTGGAATTACAAGAAGTTAAATTTGTGGTGTGCCCAAGGCAAAGGAAATCACTACGTTTAAATCCCCTGTCTGGTGAGGACCTGAAGCTTCCATTCTCAGGTAAAAGAAGGGTAAAAAGTTATGGATGGCCAGGTGAAGGTGCTCATAATATGGTGCCATAGAAGTCAAAAAAGAGATGTGTTTCTCAAGGCAATTTCTTTGTAAAATAACAGTAAAAAAAAAAAAAGTAAATAGAACCTCTAACACTTTGAATTATAAAGTTAATTGGACAAGTGAGATTTTTAACATAGTCTAAAAATTATAGAACTCTTTAAGCCTCTCCCACTACACTCAACAAAACTCTTAATTGGTGCCACTAAAGGAGTGGTCCAAGAGATACTGAGAACCACTATTCTGACAGTGCCAGAGTCCCAACTTCTGATCTTTGAAGTTGGCTTTCAAACTGATTGCAAAGTATGTATCACGTTTCCATCTATTCTTTTGTGTTTACCAAACACTCTATATATTTTGAAAGAAATTATATAGAAGCTATGGCTTCTTATATAAAAGTATAAAACAGTCACATCTGAACAATCTAAATGAGATGTTCCACAAAAGGGCGGGATTTTTATTTTAGAATCTCATAGCACTTGATAGGAGTGGAAATTAACAAATGTATCTGAAATAATGAGGAAAATTAAATATACCTTTGCTGCCTACCAAACTCTAGTAAATAATAGGTTTCTAAAGGTCATTTCTACGGAAGTGGAAACTATGGACTTTGCCTTTTATCATAGCTTCACAGTGGATTAACGTAGATTAAAATTTCTTTAGATTTTTACATTCTGCATAGTTTAAAGCTGCGGAGTCTATATATATATATTGATATTAATGTTTATTCTGAAAAAAATATGACTGAAGAGCTAGTGAAAAACATGAGTCAAAATACTGAATTATGAGCAATGAAAGTAAAGGTGACTTTTCCAGTTTTTGTCTTTTTCAGTAATCGGAGTCTTTACACTTTTTATTTTGACTTTATTACTATCAATTTAACTTTATGAATTAATGTTTTTGGTAAAGGACACCACTGTTAAAATGTTTGGTGCTTAAACAATTTCAATTACAGAACCAAAACCCCCAAAATAAACAGGCACTGTTAAAACACATCTTTGAAGTCTAAATAATTCTGAAGTGAAAAATGAGGTATAAACTGCCCTCCACTTAACCTTCCTCCTTTCCCAAACCAAAGTATCTCAAAACTTTTACAGTGTAAAATACCTCCAGGCTTCTTTCAAACATCACAGAAAATAATACATTGAAAAGAGAGCCCTTCTTTCACCTTGATCTATAATATAGTTTCTGATTTTACAATTCACCTTGAAATAAATGCCTCTCTTCTTCTTTTTTTTTTTTTTTTTAACCTGTTACTGTGTTCTGTAGATGCATGTTCACCTCACATTGTATCACAAATTAACTTATTGTTTAGGATTTTTTTAGTTTCATTAGAGGTGTTAGTGTTGGCTTTGGGCTCGAAACCAACCATATTCTCTCTTTTAAAAATTTATTTTGGTGGCATGGCGTAACACTCTTGAGCAATGCATTTTTCCCAGCTTCAGCCTGCTGTTTTCCAGTTTTCAAGAACATCAGTGCTTGAAACTTGTATCAAACTTGTATCAGATATTATTCTGTAGTTTAATAAGAGAATGCTCATCAACACGTTTTGTTCCACTGTGAATAATGTCATTAATTTCCAGACCTCTATGTACATTGACATATCTAGATGTTCTGTACATAATAAGAAATTATGCATTTGTTGTTAACCAAATCTCTCTCAATTAATTTAATTATTTAGTGAGGGATAAGTTATGTGATGTTTACAGCTACTTTTGATAGCCAAGACAGTACAAGAGTGTCTGGAGATAGCCAGGAGAAATGAAAACTATACAAGGACTGATTTTATTACTCACAGACAGAGTGAGTGCTTGTTAAAATAAACAGCTCATTTAGATAATCTTTTCTTATGGTTCTGGTGTGGTGTCTTGAGCTGAATTAAGTAAGACTCTCTGAACTGTTTGTTTTGCTGTATTCTTTGCTGACTCCACTTTACACATGATGTTTCTATTGATTATCTTAATTTCTGCACAAAACATTTAGCTATTTAACAAGGGAGTACGCTATGGGGCCATTTCTTCATCTGCAGGAAGCTCCTTCTGACGAAGTGTCATCTCTACTACAAAGGGTAGAAATTGTTTCTACACCAGGAACTACCTGGGAAAGCTGCTAGGACACCCAGGTCCTTGTCTTGAAATGTTATCAATGTATTTAAGGATTCAGGGAGTACCTCTCAGTTGGTTTATGCTTGACAGAGGCTACCTGGGGAAATCTCTGGGACAGGTCCAAGTTCTTACCTGGAGAACTGTTATAGTCACATGCTTTGCTGTGAAGTCAGTTAGGGTTTCAGTCAACCACCTTCTCTCAAGCTGGTCCATTACCCAGCACAGACACTAGCTGCAGAGCTCCTTGGATCAGACAGGGAATTTGGTGTGCTGGAAATTTGGTGTGCTGGATATACACGGAGATCTAGCCCTGATACCCAGCTACACTGAAATAGGATGAAGTTGATTTTCATCCTTTTATTACAGTTACAACTTAAATTGCATAGATTGTGCCAAAACTTTAATTATAGCTCAGCAGAGTGCTTCTCCTTTACAGTAAAGGATGTAAATTATTACCTTTCAGATAATTTGTCAGACAAGTGGGGATTTCAGTTTATAGTTTAGAGAAATTTTATCAAATCCTGTATAATCAAAGTACCTTATTTTAATCAACATATCTAGTATTCTTTTCAAAATTAATTTAGTACTTATCAAAGATCCTGAATTGACAGCTCCTGAAACACTCCTGCTCCCTTATTATTCAAGACAGTTTTTTTCTAGAGCTTCTTCTCATGCTTTTCCTCCTTGTTTCAGCTTGACCCAGTGAGATTAGCCCTGAGATGGGAAAAATGGTGCATGTAAGAGCTGAGACTTTGGAATTTGACTGTTATACGGTATTTTAATGATAGTTTATATGAAATGAGCAAGGGATTCATCTTGATACAAAGGACAAAAAGTTTATATGTGGTCATAGCTTTGTGTAGTCTAGACTCCTCTTACAAATGATTAAACCAGAGAGCATAGTTTTCCTTCTGCTTTTTGATGACACCAAAATTTATTTCATGTAAGGTATTGTCAATTTGTTAAGACGCAGTTAGTTAATTTTTAACTTTTAACAAAAAGCTAAAGCATCTGTAATGCTTTACTAATGCTTTGATCATTGATTTTTTTTTTTTCCTTGCTGTGATTTTAAGTATTTGAAATTAATTACGTAATTCTGCAGGGTGAACTATCTACTTTTAGCCTTATGTCAAAAGTAGAGCATTCTCATTTGATTGAATGTCTGTTCTGCAAGCTGTCACATTGCTGATTTTTGTATCGGTTGGCTTAGATTGTCAAATAGATAATTTTTAGACGTTTATGGGAAATTTTGTAGGTAGTTAATTCTCACCTTTTCAGAAATACCTCAGGTTCAGCATTAGGAAAGCACATGTATTCTTTCAGATTCTATCCAAAGAATTTAATACTTCTCTGAAATTGTACTGTGTTCTTTGTTTACTACATTATCTGATCTAGTTCCTTCATGTTCAAATCTTTATTTTTATCCTATTATATTAGTTGTATTTTGCATTAGGCAAAATCATTTTATATATTACTTGAAAATGCTAAAAAACTGCCTGACTTTTAAATAACGTTAATCGTGTAATAACTGAAGCAGATCTCTCAGTATGAGTAGTGCTAGTAGGGGAAAAAACAACCCCACTATGTTGTAAGGGTTATATAATCGGCCTCTGAGATGTTAAAAATAATCCTGACTGTAAATATTTAGAACACTTCTCAAATAAATCTGCCAGGATCATGAGAACTTTCAAATGCATTAGAGAAATAGTTATAAGATATCAAGAACTTTCATCTCTCCATGTAAAACACTTCCTAGGTAGTTTCCTAACCTTGACTCCCACATGTTTGCTGACAGCATTTGCTAGTGCTAGCTGTAGCTACTAGCTGGCAGTTTATTAAGCTAGCTTTCAAAGGGGAAAAAAAAAAGGGGGGGGGGGGGGGGGGGGGCAGGGTGGGAGGCATGAAGAATAATTGTTTACTGAAGTGTGATATTATGTTTCTATGTGCTTGGATATGATTCCTCTCTCACATATACGCAATGTTACCATCTGTCATCGTATTTTAAGAAGTGATTAATATTCTTCTCTAACAGAGCTTTCCATTCCTCAACCACACAAAAGTACAGTGACAGGAAAAACCAGTAATATTTAATGACATGCTACAGTATTAGTTTCTGTATAGCTGTTCTAAATGAGAAACATTGTTGTATAGAATACAAATCCTTATCAGGTTTTTCTGTCTATAGGATGTAGATTTACTCAATGTGAAAAGTGACATTTTAAACTCAACAGTCTGATTTTTTTCATCTAATCTGACTAGAAAAAAAGAGCTAGTCATGTATTCCAAGTAAAGACAAGTTTAGAAGTTTCATGAATTACCAAGGTTTTCAATAATGCACTGAAAGTTTTAGCAGAAAAAAAAAAAAACAAACCCACTACAAAAAACCCTGTAAGTGAAAAACCCACCAAAACAAACTAGCCAACCAACCCAATAAATGCCAGAACAGGAGCAGAGAAAGTAAAAATATTTTGACTTACATTTGTGAAAATATTTTTCTATTTGCCATTGACTTTAAATTTTGTGGTTAAAAAATGGATTGGATGACCTGAAGAGGGAACGAAACTTTCTTTTTAGCCAAAACAAAAAAATTCATATCAATTCAGGAAACTTATCAGCACTAGAATAGCTTCAGAACAGGCTGTTTAGGTAAGCATCTGTCATGTTTACAATCAACATCTGTCCAGAAACATGAAATAATGGTTAATTCTAAGCTGTTTCCAGTCTGTGATTCTGTTTAAGTAAATTTCTTTAGTAGATTTTTTTCCCCCACTTTCTAAACAAATAATAATGAAGAATGACAACTTTTTTTTTTGTAGACCCATTTTTTACTACTTTTTTTAGTGTACTAATCCAGTGGCAATGCTCTTTCTAATGCAACCCAGGTGGCTGTTGGCTTTCTTTTCTGTGAGGGCACATTGCTGGCTGACATTCACCTTGTTGCACACCAGGACCCCCAGGTCTCTTTCTGCCAAGCTGCTTTCCAGCCCTTTATTCCCTCGTGTGCACTGGTGCACAGGCTTATTTCCCACTAGGTGCTGGACTTTGCATTTCTTTTTGTTGACCTTTATGAGTTCCTGTTTGCCTGTTTCTCCAGATTGTTGAGGTCCTTCTGAATGGCAACACAACCATCTGGTCTTCATCCACTCCTCCCAATTTTGTGTTGTCTACCAACTTGCTGAGGGTGCGCTCTGTCCCACTGTGCAGACTATTAATGAAGATATCGGTACTGGAGCCAGTGTCAACCCTTGATGTACGTCACTTGTGACTTGTCTACACCTGGACTTCACGCCACTGATCACAACTGTTTGAGGCCAGCAGTTCAGCCATTTTGCAGTCCACTTCACTCATATATGAAGCACAAATACCAGGGCTTGTGAAGCTGGGATGATGCAGTGTATATGGTTCCAAACCTGCAGTGTATTTCCACATCACAAGCAGCTCTATCTGTTGTGGCTGTGCCCTGCACCTGATAGAGCTGTGCAGTCCAAGGGTTTACAGACACTGCACGTACTGTCGTTCACTTTGGCTGCACCAAGTGTTTGAACACTGCAGTGCAGCTCTTCCAGCATGAGTCACGCACAGGTTGCAACCACAAAGCTAACGTGCACGTTTCACTGGTTTTTGCACACTTCATAGAAATTGCTGTAGAGTTACTTTTATAACTGCTTAGATGTGCATCTTCTTTGCATGGGGAGGGTGCCTGAAAGAGAAGGCAAATTCAATCTGTTTCCTTCACACAGCTGAGTTTGTAGTTATTTGGATGTGATTCAGAGTGTATAAGAGTTGCTGGGGTTTCACTTTTATTTTTTTTCTAGCTCTGAATATAAGCTCATGATTTTAATTAATTACTTCTCTTTTCTGCAGTAGTTATTTTTTTTTTTTCTTTTATGACCCATGAGTCTTATCACCTATTTTTAGTTTCCTGTAATATATATATATAGTTTTATCATTTTCAATGGGCATACATGTTTTGTAACTTTGGTACTGCTCCAAACCCTCAATTAGCTAAGCCATATGTTCAGTAAAGCAGCTTCAGAGTACAAGAGATCAAGAAATCAGAATCCTGAAGCAGCATTCAGCTTACACAGGTGTTGCTGCCTTACCTTCCCTTATTTGGATATGTCCAGGGTGCCTGTGGGTACCTGATAAACTGTTCTTCACAGTTCCAAAACTTTAACTTCTTTAGTAAAACTGGCCAATAAGCCAGTAAGTGTTTATTATTATTTATCATTTGAAGGTTGTTACATGTGCATAACCAGCTGCAGTGATGCATGTTTTGGTGAAGACTAGCTTTATGCATTGGAAATCAGTTCCCAAAATAGAAAAGTTTCTAAGCCATTAAAAATCTTTTTCATATTCTTCTTTAATGTTCAGAAAAAACTGATATGAACAAATATTAGTTTCCATATCTACCTAAGAATAGGAATGAGCTAGAGGACTGTATACTTGAAATGCAGTTAAAATTGATTAATTAAATGAGGTACTAAACTTCTGTGCAGGTTTCTAGTAATTTGATGTTTGTATTGCAGTAGCTCTAGGAACTCAAACTCCAACCAAGATCTGGTCCTTGTCTCTCAGGTCAGAGTCAGGATAATACATCCTGCTCTGATTGGCTAAAATTTAAAACAGAAGAAATGAGAATAAGACGGTGGAAGGGGAAAATAAATTTGAAAAGAAAATAACTGCAACAGGAGCTGGGATTAATTGGAATCCAAATCTGTGACTCCCGATCAAGCATCTGTTCATCAGTGTGTGATTTCTTCCTCCTGAAATTGCTTGATTTTTTTCTACCCTTGTAGTTCTAACGTGAGCACAGTGATGCTGAAGTAAGTCCTGCTTGCCTGTCTCTTGCAAGTGGTCTCATTGCTCCTTGTTGAGCAGTGTGGTTCCTCCATTTTGGAATACCCCTTCTGAGTACCATCCCATTTCTGATTTTCATGGGACATGATCTTAAGTGGCTCAGACTGGTCAGCCAGGAAGCTGTGGCTTGTATTGATCAGATAGAGAGGGTTTGGCTATTGCTTTTATGTAACTGTTGACTGTATTTTAAGGCAGAAACGTTTCTGAGCTATAATGACTTTTGAGGTTTCATACTTCATGTGACAATTTGGAAAACTTTCAAAATTATATAAAATATAGGCTGAATCCTGCTTCTGTTTATGTGCATATAAAACCACCGGGATAGGCTGAACATAAACATTAGCTTAGTGGTTGGGCTTGATCTTCAGGGTCTTTGCTAACCTAAATGATTCTGTGAATCTCTTATGCAGGGCCAGGGTCAGTGAGTTAGCACAGAATTTGCATTACTTGTTGGATCAAAGCACTCAACAACGGCTGACTTCTAGAGAATATCCTGCACTTAGCTTGCATTCTGTGTGAATGTGGTATTTATAATTGGAGATTCTAGAAATAGGTGTGGGGTTTTGCCCCAGTACAACTAGATAAAGAGAATTGTACTTTTTTGTGCAAACATAAGAATTTCTGCCGTGAGTTTTATTTTTGGTGTGTGTGGAGGGAAAATGACAAAAAAGAAAAAAATTCCATAGTATTCAACTCATGTCGGCAAGGTAGGAAGGCAGAAGGTTGACATCTTTACTAAATTAATTCAGATTAACAACATTCTTTAAATTCCTCTAAAATTCTGCACTTGAAATGTTTTATAAAATAATTTATTTTCAGAAATCGTATTTTAGATGTCTGTCTGCTATAATTTGTACTTTTAACCTCATTAAGGTCCAAGGAGATTTTTTTTTTTTTTAATGGCCAAGGGTATAGTTAGCAAAGGACAAAGTAGTGTCTGTCCTTTCAGTAAAGGAAAGCAAAAGAATCCTGCAAGTTATTTCTGCTGAGATGGAATTGGTATATAGTAGGCTTCATGAGTTACCATTGTTATGAGAATTCGGGAACATTGGTTCAGCTAATTAGGATTTAGACAAAAGTCTTTATGACAGAATAACCCCCAAAAATTAATTGAAAAAATAACTGTTTGATAATATTATACTAGCATGTTCACAGGACTTCTACTTAACTCCTTCACTTTTTTTTACTTTTTTTGTTAATTTCCTCAACAAGATAATCTTCAATTGCCATTTATTTATGTAGTTTGTTAAAGCTGGTAATGTCATATTACTGGAGGCAAGTGTATTTTACTTGGGATGGGCATATTTTAATGTTAAAATTAAAAAATGTGAAATTATATCTATCATTAGAGGTGGATTATCATTGCAGGACTTAAAATTCATTTGAATAAATGTTTTTGTGAACTAAAAATAAATATGCAAAGGTATTGTGCATTATTTAGTTCAATTTTTATATCTGAATGCATAATTGAAATTAAGCTTTTAAAGTACTTCTGCAGAATTCAAACTTTTCGTATCTATTTCCTTTAAAAGGAGCCTACTATCGATCAGAATAAAAAATAGACAGTTACAGTTGCTAAGTGACAACAGTACACTTATCTGTCTTGTAAGCACTAGCACTTAATAGCAAGAAAACAAAGTTAAAGACAAATCCTACTCTGCCACATAAGACCTTTTTCTTACCAAGTATCTAGATGAATACTTCATTAAAGCACAGTAATCTTTACTTCAGCTTGCATTTTGCAGTATTATTTATATAATTTTAATACAAATCTATGGTATTTTATTTTATTTTTTAAATAAATATACTGGATAAGAGAAACAAAAATCAATGTGTAATTTTTTTGAAAAAAGTATTTATAGGTATTTTCAAGTAATAATATAAAGAGTAATCAGTGTTATAGTTTTATTAAGCTGAGGAGAAATAATATATTTAAAATTCCATTCGATGCTTAGCACTGTCACTAATGTGTAATTACATATTTTATGTTACTTTGGCAGATGGTTTTTGTGCTGTCACTGTAGCCTGTGATGACGAGTGGAAAAGTCGCACTTTGTGTGACTAAATTACATTGGTATTGTAATAAACACACATTGAAATTCTTTATCAGATTGAGTTTGTGTTTCTCATGTGGACAGTGCAGGATTTAAGATGTCAGTAACTTCTCATCTCTTTGCTTTTAAGTATAGATGTTTTGTAAATGATGATCCAAAACTTGTCACTTAGCAACCTTAACTGATTTTTAAATAGGATTTTCTGATTTTTCATTTGGAAGTTCTGCAATTCCAATATTAAATGAGGAAATGTGAAAGGAAGGGCCTGTTCCACGGTCACAGTACCATGAGGATGTATTCCCCTCCCTGCCCCTTTTGTTTCATTCCAAGTTTTTTTCTCTGCTTCAATCATAGAATCATGGAATGTTTTGAGTTGGAAAGGACCCACAAAGATCATGGAGTCCAACTCTTGCCCTAGCATAAGACAATCCCAAGATTCAGACCATGTATCTAAGGGTGTTGTCCAAATGTTTCTGGAATATTGTCAGGCTTAGTGCCATGGCCACCTCCCTGGGGAGCCTGTTCCAGTGCTCCACTGCCCTCTGGGTGAAGAACCTTTCCCTAATGTCCAACCTAAACTTCCCCTGGCGTACCTTCCTGCTGTTTCCCCTGGTCCTGTCATTGGTCTCCAGAGAGAAGAGATCAGTGCCTGCCCCTCCTCTTCCCCCTGGGAGGAAGTTCCATACTGGGATGAGATCTCCTCTGTTTCCTCTTCTCCAGGCTGAACAACCCAAGCAACTTCAGCCTCTCCTCATACGGCTTTTCCTCTAGCCCTTCAGCAATTTAGTGGCTTCTTCTGGACACTCTCTAGTAGCTTTAGATCCTTTTTAGTCTGTGGTGCCCAAAACTGCACCCAGTACTGGAGGTGAGGCCACATTAGTGCAGAGTAGAGCGGGATGATCACCTCCCTCGACTGGCTTGCAATGCAGTGCTGGATGCACCCCAGGACACAGTTGGCCTCTTGGCAGCCAGGACACACTGTTGACTCATGTTCAACTTGCCATTAACCAGAACCCCCAGGTCCCTCTCTGCAGGGCTGCTCTCCAGCCTCTCATGCCCCAGTCTGTGTGTCTGTCCAGGTTTGCCATGTCCCAGATGTAAAATCCAGCACTTGCCCTTGTTAAAATTCATGCAGTTGGTGATTGCCTAACTTTCTAATTTATCTAGATGTCTCTGCAGGGCCTCTCTGCTCTCGAGAGTGTCCACAGAACCTCCCAATTTGATGTCATGGGTGAACTTAGCAGTCCTTCAAGTCCTATATCCAAGTCACTCTTATATCCAATGTCCAAGGAAGACATTGAAGAGCACCAGCCGCAGGATGGATCCCTGCAGGAACCCACTAGTGACCAATCACCAGCCCAGTGTAACCTCATTGACTAGAACCCTTGGAGCCAATTGCTCACCCATAGCAGTGTGTGCTTATTCAGAAGTTCATGCCTCTAATTTGTCACTGTGAAACTTAAGTGTTAGATTTTCAACTTTGGTGGATCTGACGTATGTAAGGAAAAAAGTGAAGGCAGAGACATAGCAAAGCTGGGGATTACTTAAGATTGCATAAGAGAGACTTTCTCATGTATTTAAAGAAGGCCATGTGACGTTCTGGCAGATAGGGAGGACTGGAAGCTCTCTCTGTTTGTATAGCTCTGCATATCTGCAAACTCAAAACCCCAATGTTTCAACATTGATTGTATCCACATGTAAATACATCAGTTTACTTAAAGCTTCCAGTAGTTGAGTTTTAGTCCTTCTGGAATATTTGTTTAATACCAAGCCCAGATTTCAGACCTTTATAGAGTTCTGAGTGGAGATAAATCTTGAGTCCTGAGCAGGAACTGAACTGTAGTCATATTTTGTCCATATGAAAGTCAGACAAGCAAACAACTTGTGCCATTCCTTTAGTCACAGGTAGTAAACTAGCTGCAAAGTTAACTTTTTCCATCTATGAGAAGAAAAATGGGTCTACAGCTATTTTTAAAAGTTTGTGTAAGAAGTACTAAGTTAAATTGACTAAATTAGTTTTAGGATATGAATAAATTCTAGGCATTTGCACAGTAGTTTATAATGTACCTTTTTATCAAACATTCCAGTGATAACAGAACAGGAAATAAATGTTAGTATGACAGTGATTCAGAATAAGCTGTTTGCAAGACAATAAAGAGACAAGAATTCCTTCTAAAAATCAGATTTCTCAGCTTCCTGCAATATTATCTTCAAGCTACTGTCAAAAAGGCAAATTTAATAAGTATTGCCACACAAACTGTATTATATCTTGTCAAACTGTTTAAGTTTTATAAAACCAGCTATTATATTATCAGTTTTGTCTGCCTGCTTCAGAATCATCACAGGCTATACTGACAGCACAAAAGTCATCTCAAAAATCATCTTTCCAATATTTTAACAGTGTTGTCAACACCTTTTTTTTTTTTTCTGTCACCAGACAAGTTCTCTGTTACAACATGCTAATCCCATCCATGGAGAAAAGTTGTGGCTGGAATTAAGGACACTCTTTCTCCCCTTTCCAGCTTCTGCAAGTTAATTGAATAGTCTCCAGGTCTTCCAGAATGGCATTTTCATAATGTCAGAAGCTGGAGTATTGACTCTTCAGCTGTAACTGGAAACAAGGTGCATAGGTAAATCACCATTGCTATCCCTACTTCTACCAAGAATTCTTAACTGTTTTCCTGGAATACCCATAAGACATTGAATTCGGGTGAGTTCCAGTGTAGAGGAGGAACCCATGTTCTTTGTTATACAATAAATATGAGTTTCTGTTGTCTTTAGTGCATATAAAGGGTCTTATCAGCTACTATAATACATAAATTATCTTACTGTTAATATAGCCCTGATAGCCTCTATTATAGACTCCAGAATAGCTATTGTAATTTGCCAATTGCTCTACCGATATGTCAAAGCAATACTTTCAGGCAATGTCTTTGATGAATCGTCTTAGTTAACCATCTACTTGCTGATAAATGCAGTTATTATTTTATAAATGGATTAATAATTTTTCACAGTTACCTATAATTGTTGATGTTTTATAAAGGACAAAAGATTCAGCTTGCAACCGTGCCCTCCCTTGAAGAAAGGTTTATTTTTTTCATACTGTTTTCTACGTGTATATTTACATGTGTGAATACTAAACTGTAAACTGTGTGACCTCAGTTCAAAGTATAGCTGCACACTTGCTTAATTTTAACTGTATAAGTATATTTTTAGGCTTCAGTGGCAATATATATAGTTGTTTAAAGCACACAATTAAGAATAATCGATAGTGTAATATAGTGACTAATGAAAACTCTGAATCGGATGCTTAAAGATCTTACGAGTCTTTAATAAACAAAAGTTAATTTAACAAAAAAAATCCTAGTAGGCAGATTGATTCCTGAGGGTGCTTTTGTTGATACGATAAAGCTGATATTAGGGAACCTAATAAATTAAAAGGATAATGCGGTCCAAAAACTTTGTGTGAATTAGTTTTATAACACATGACAGGGGAAAGAAGGAGTGGGGAGAAGGGGAAAAAGCCCCCCACCCCATCTCTGAGTGAGTGGATTTATGTTGGGTCAGGTAGTGGTAGGTTTTTTATCTGTTTTTTTTTTGTTTTTTTTCCAAAGCCTGACCTGCTGCCCACAGATTTCTCACTGGTTTCTTTATTCCAACCCACAACCTGTGCTGTGAGATTAGTGTCTCTTTCAAATGAAGGTTCACAGCTCAGTCTCTGTGCTTTTTCTTAGGACATTCTCTGCAACTGGATCTTTCTTTCCAAGCCATTGACTTTATATCTCATTCTACATTTAACCCTTTGTATCCAGGGCTTTGCTTTGGGCTTCCTTTCTTGAGATTGGTCTCTGCCACTTTGTACAAGGCTTCTTTCTAGGACCTTTGCCAGGCCTTGCTGTGGCCACAGCATCCAACTCCTGATGTGACAGTGTGGCCCGGTCACCAAGCCTGGAACAGGCCCTGAGTCAAGTTGCAAAATGGTCAATCTCCCATCACTTACTTCTAATTAGCAATGGTAATACTCACCTCATTTTCTTTGTGTGTTGTTTCTCAGCAGAAAGCACTTATTAAGCTGTTTATCCTAACATTCAGTTCCTTTCTATTGTTTTAAAAAGTTAAAAATATTGAAGGCACTTCTTGAAGTCTAGCATTCCTGCCCTCCCTCTGGGAAGTAATTATTTGCTATGAATCATACATTAATTTGATTTTGCATAAGACAAAGGAGTTAATTATAATCTTGTTTAATAGTTGAGGAAATGCAAAACATGGCAGCCTCGGAGACCTAAGAAAAGCCCTGTGTCAGAGAAACGTACTGTTTCCCTTTTTGCATAGTAAGCATAAAACCTTTTTTTAATTGCTGTTTTTAAGATTAACATATATTTGGACACCGATGAAGAAGCTGTTTAGCATGTTCCAAAATGTATAGTGGTTTATGTAAGGCATTATAATGCAATAGATTGTTTTGCAAAACTTAATTTCTGCTATCTCACTCATTTGTCATTGGAGTCCTGGATGTTTTGTTTGTAGTGCATGCAGGCTATCTACATTTACAGAATTCTCTAAGAAATTCAAATATTTACTCTCTCGGCAGTGCACTGATCTGTCACTCGGTGTCAGCTCAGGGAGCCATTTTATGATCTTGCGACAATTTCATCTGTAACACTTCAGTTGGCAAGAAGTCTTGCTGGGCCACATTATGATTCCCTTGTGTGTCACCTTGTCATCTTACACTATCACATAATAATGCAGCTCTCCATGTTCTTTTCCCATGACAGTCAGCTGAAAATTCCTTTCATCTGAAGCATGACTTCTGCAGTGCAAATGGTCAGCTTAGTAAGCAAAAGGTTTTAATTTCCTTCTACAACTGTTTTGTCTTCTACTCATTTAAAAATGGCTTTGTGATTTGACTTGGACAATGTCCTGAGTAACACTGGTGAAATATTGAAACTATGGAATCATATTTTAAGAAAATTCACTAATTTACATATGACTGTACTAAAACAACCTTGTTCAGTAATACAAGCTGGTACACACTGCTTACAAAAAATGCAGGTTTCTCTAAACTTTCCGAGTACCTCCAGGTGCATGTGTACTTGTGTATCTTTGTGTGGACTCTGGGCTATGCTTCTAGACTCCTCCTATCCATAAGGAAAAAGTGACTGATCTACAGTCTCATCACTACTGAACTGAAGTTGCACATAAGGTCTGCATATCCCCACGTTCCCTCTGGTGGGGATTGGCTTTTGAGGCAGTGGAGGTGGTGTGGTGAAGTGCCTGAGAGAGAGCTAAACAGCTCCAGTAACTGTCCTACAAGCACCACGGTGTCAGGCTCTTCAAGAACAGATTGGGTTTCCATACAAACATACGACTGAGAGAAGCATTAATGGCTCTGTTGATGACTCGATCATGCAGGACCAATACAATTACTCTTCCAGTACTTGTTCCTGCTTGTAGAAGGTACCAATTCTTCCAAATTACCTAGAGGTACAGAGGTGCCAGTGTTGTTATCCTAGTGTAGTACAGTGCAAAGCTTACCATGTGTTCAGGAGGCAAAGGCTATGCAAGTCTATAGTGTAATCTGAGCTACAGCCTGTCTGCCTGGGAGCCCTAGGGAAGGGCACTGATATGGTGCAAGTTAGTGTGAAGTACAGTGTAGCCTAATGTGAAATCAGGGGCTTGCAACAGTACTTCCAGATTTGCATGCATAATAACTATTCTCATGAGCAAGAATTTGTTGGATCAGAATTAAAAACTGCAGGTGTAGCTTTGTAGCTAGGGAAAATTAATCTGTGTTATTCCCAATCCTAAATATGCTAATAATGGGGGGAGGGGTTGGGGTTTTTTTGTTGGTTTTTTTTTTTTTTTTGCATCAACATGTAAAGATGCCAGAGCATAATTTGCAAGTAATACATAACAGATGGTCTTGATCTTTGAAATTGCTTGAGGCTGGAACATCATTGTATTTTTATATAAGGGATTGGTAGCTGGAGAGAAAGGAGGCCCATTTGGTTAGAAACATGTCTCTAGATAAAACTAAATTGTATTTAACTTGGCTGCTTGAATGCCAGTAGCATATGAAACAAAAGAACAATAATAAATAGATTGTTTATGTATGTATTTTTGGTGGGAAAGAAAGAAGGAAACAGTTCTGGAATTGTTTTTCCTTTGCAATTCTTGTTGAGCTCAATGGAAAGTAAAATGAGATACAATTTTGAAAGCATCTATGTACTTCTCACTTATAAAAGCTTTACTGAAGATGAGTTGACAGAACATACTCATAGAAATATGTGTGATTTAGGTGAAATGTGCCGTAGCATGATACATACTAAATTGCTGTTAAGTAATTTATTTTTTTTTGCATACCCCATAAAAAAATGCAATCTTAGGTACCAAAAACCTTCTCCGTTACATTACTTTCTCTGTCCTAGATGGAAGTTCTAAGAAAGTAGTTTTGGTAACTTCCCACTTAAGAATTAGGACACAAAGTGAGGGGGAAAGAGCAATTGCTTCTGTTTTCTCTCCTGCTGTGCATCCAAAATAAGTCACTTTTAAGTATTTCTCTATCAGATATGTGAATCTAGTCTATTGAGACACGTGAGATGTCCAGAAGAGAGGGACTTGTCTTTGACATCAGTTTCCCAGTCTATAGTCAAGGACCACCAGGGCCAATGGATAACAAAAACAAACAAACCCCCCCCCAACATATAGAGAACAAAAGTTTGCTAAAGTAATCTTTAATCTTTAAGCTTCTTAAATGATTTGAGCACTTCTCAGGAAGCCCCAAAGTTCTTCTAACTCTGTTGCTACACAAAAGAATAAAAGTTAAAAATAAAAAAATCAGATAAGAAAACAATGCATTTTATTTCAAGATGTTCCTACTTCTGTATTCAGCTCAAATTCTGCACTGTAATCGGTGATAGTTCGATTATATGCTGTTTTTTGAACACTGCAAAATAATCATTAAGTCCATACACAAACTTACACTCTCTTAAGATCAAGAAGATGTGTATATATATATATATATATATATATATATATATATATATGTATTTCCAAAAGTTATACCCTTATGTTTTCCATTGTGTAAATAATGAACGGCACACTAGGGCTAGAATTTTTCAAAGATAATGACCTAAAATCTCATTGAAGCTTATTGAGTTGAGCACCAAACTCTTGTGTATTATTTTATATATTACAGACTGACTGACCAATAAATCATAATAAATTGGGACTGTTCTAATTTCTGAATTGTTCCTATCATGCACATCTGATATAGCCTGCACAAAAATCTATTACTAAGTGCCTAGATAAAGTTGCAGATTTATGTGGTAGGTTCTAATAGAGCTAGAGGAGACATTATATCCATTTTATTTTTTTATTTTTAAGACTAGGAAGTAGTACTTGCCCAAGAATCAAATGATTAACTACAGTACAGAAAGAGCCAGTTAGCCCTGCATCTAAATCTTGAAACAAACCCTGCAGAAATCAAAGAACCCTCTATTGACTTCTGTGGGCCTTCAGGTTTCTTTTCATTCTCAAACAATATGCAGAAAATTCAGAAATCTGTAAATGTGTAATTATTTCTCTTTTTGATGCCTTCTAAGTTAACGTGGGAGAAGAAAAATCACTTAATTCCTTCACATCATGAATGTACTAGAAGACACAATTATAGCAATGTATTGATGTAACACAGGAGGTTTTGGATCCCTAACTCCTGATTTTATGTTGGTATAAACTAGGGCAGAATTGTGTCCACAGAACATGTGTGTGGGTCCCACTTTTTGAAGTATCTGGTGCTGACCTTTGTCCAAGATGAGCTTCTAGTCCATGCATGTGGTTCAGTGACCCCACTTTGACTCAGTGAAAGCAGTCCTTATGTTCTTATAATAGAAGATATTGAGACACATACTAGGGATTTGATTTTTTGACAGGATGTGAGCTACATCCCCATCGCTTTTTATAATGTGTTAGGGTTAACATGGAAATGTGTACTTCATAGATTGCACAGATGGAAATGCAGTGTCACAAGTGCATCAAATGCCTAAATAAACACTGCCCTTCGAAAAAGTATCTTCCAATCTGTTTCTTGAGAGTTGAGGTTATTTCACAAAATAAAACATGCACAAGCCATTGCCCATTCAGCCTTAGGCTGAATTGGGTGAATTAAGAAGTGATTGTTGTGATGAACAGAGTCCTCACTTCCGTGGAGTTCAGAGAGAATACAGCACGGTACAATGCATATTTTCCTCAAATAAACAGGTAATGAACCCTGAAGGAGGAAGAAAATATAAGCAGATATTCAATGCTTAGGTATGCCCGTAACAGAGTACCAATTTTGTAAATTGTACGGTAGTTTTGTTCTCTGCATTACTGTGTACTTGACATTGAGAGGAGATAAAACATAATTTACTTGTTGCCTGAGGCAAATTCAGCTAAGATCCCTATCAAGTAAAAATTCAGTATAATACAGCCATTGTTCATGTGCTTTAAATATGATGAAATATATTCACCCATCAGAGTTCCTTTGTGGCAAAGTCACTTCAATATTTTTTTTGAAACTGATAAGCAGCCATTTTAATGGATGTGGGAATTTTAACATGATACTCTCCCATATTGCTGAAGCTTTTTCACTTAATATCTACCTATATTCAGTATATGGATTTGCCTTGATTGTACCCAGAAGGGGAAAAATGTTTTCACAGTAACTAATGCCCCCTTTTTTTGTAACTGTAATCAAACAAATATCTCCTTCACCCTCAAGTAATGACAAGCACAGGTATTGACAACAGATTTTGGGAAGTAGGACTAGAAAAAAGGCAGAAATATGAAGAAAAATAGGAATACTGGTCAACAAAGGTCAGCTGTCTCTTTCAGTTTTAATCATAAATTAAAGAGCTAGATTCTAGAGAATAATGAAAGATGTACAGGAAAGCTACTGCTAAGAATACAGTGTATACCCAACAAGGCTGCTGCAAAATAGGGAGGCAATTGAACTGACTTGTTATTGGGAAATAAACCCTCTGAAGCACTAGAATTAGTGTGAGAGCTGGAATGATCATGAACATTGAGGTACAGTAAAATCTAAGAAAGCAAATAACTTTACAAAGGTAAGAAAGCAGTTTTCGTGTGTTTCCTGTTGTCAAGGTACGACATGTTTCTCTAGTAATGAAGAAGATGGATTCAACCTGAAGGGTAATTTTCACTTTTTCACTTCTGTTGAAATAAAGATCCAACCTCAAATTTCTTAATATCTATCCACAGAAAGTGACAAGACAAGATAAGGTTGTACAGTCACCTTGAAGTAGACTGCTCCTAATGGTTTTAACTGCTTGACTTATCCTTTGGGCATTTATGATCTCTGGGACAATTCATTAATGTCACCAAATATGTTAGGCTGCTCTCTTCCTTTTCATGCCATAGCTGGTTTCAGACGATGTCAACAAAAGATTCATGAAAGGATAGCTATTATAGTGCCTCTGTTAAATAGTATCCAGTTTCAATGCAGGCAGCTGAAAAGCTGAAGCAAACTTAACAAAGATATAGCTAGTTAAAAGTGCTGTGCCTTTTCTCCTGACAAAGCTTGACAGCTGACTGCTAATTTAACATTGCAGTTCCTACCTCAGGAAGCTCTGAGTCAGGATAGAATTAAGAAAAATCTTCAAAACAGTTAGAACTTCAGAACTGGGCTTTACCAAAAAAGAAAGAGGAAAAAAACAAGAAAAAAAAAAAAAGGGAAAACTAATAGATGGCACAGTTGAGCATAGGAAGCTAACTTTGACAAGTAAAGGATGCTCTTTTCAGTGTACAAGTGGTTGCTGCCATGCATCATAGTTAGGGTACTGATGGTTTTCTACCTTGTGAGAAAGCCCATTTTAAGGGAGTTGGTCCACTTAGAGCTCGTTGCCTAAATGACACCTAAATAATAAACTTTAAGGGTGAGTTCTTCTCCCTGCTTCCAATATCTATTGTATTTTTCACTATGACTTAATGAAGTACAAGCAAACAATACAGAAAGCAAGGGAAAAATGCATTTTTGTCTAGCTTACATTAATGCTTTTGAAGGGTACAATGACAAAGTGAGGTGAATCAGCTGATAAATATTGATGGACAAAAGTGGTATTCTTATAGTAATGGCAAAGGTATCAGCAATGTTATGAAGTTAATGAAAAGTGTTGCTGCCATTAACAACACCATGTGGGAAAACTTGTAATTTTAGGACTCTGGGATATGTTCAGAATTTGGAGAGAAATATCTCATTGTGATTCCCTTTGTAGTGAAGGCTGAGTACTAGTGGCTTAACTCTAGTTTGGATCAGTATGTAGCTGATTTTCCCAAGGCAGTCTCTGCAGCTGCGCTATATTCAGTGAAATATTTAAGAGGTTGCCATAGTAGTGCAGTAGTCCTTCTAGTACAGGAGCTGAAGACTTCTGCTAACTGCTTAGACATGAACATGTGTCTTAGCAAATGTGTCTTAACAGCACTTGCTGGATGATGGGGCACTTTATTTTTGCTTATTATCCCTGTCCAGTGTTGATAGGAAAGGACTAAAGGGCTACAGGGACTACAGTAATGGTGGATTGTCACGAAGAAAGCTGGTATTATCTTTATTAAGCTCCTTACAAAGAGGGTGAAGATTTTTACTTTTTCTTCCTGCGGCTTCAAAGGTGTATGAACTGCCCAAAGAAAAAAATAACATGTAATTCCAGCAAGTGGTGGCACATCTCTCTGCCCTCTCATTGCCTGAAAAACTTAGTTCCCAAATCTGACAAAGGCTACACAGTGCGTTGTGGGTTTTTTCTTTTTTCATTTTTTTGACAAGCATATCTCTTATGATCAACATTTTCTTATAGGTAAATTATTAAATCTGTGAAGTGAAAGAGTAAAGCAGTTAGTTGAGTGTTCATGCTCCGATACAGTATGGACATATGGTTCTTTGTTCCTCCGTCTCTGTCATGTTACTCTCCATTTTTCCTTGGTTCAGTTTTGTCAATGTAAGTTGTGAGAAAAATGCATCAATGAACCTAATCTGCAAATCCTGGCAGTCAAACAAAATAAAAATAGATGGAAGTTCTTTTAATTTATCTTCTGACTTCTGAGACTTACTGTTCATACTTTCTCTTGGTTGCTCTAGGACAACCAGCAGCAGAAAATCACTTGTAAGTTGATGACTTACTCTGGGAGTGGTATTAATTCTGAGTGACAGAGTAATGACAACTAGGCGTACGCTAGAAGAGTAGCAAGCATAAATAAGGTACGCTTAAGACATTGCTGACAACTGATTAAGAACTTAACTAAAGCACAACAAAACTAGAGGCAATTTTTACCAAAAATAGCCAAAAAATTTTAGCAATATGATTTAAAAATTTCAAATAACAATTTTAAAACCTGTATTAAAGATTTACAGATATGTTTTCTTTGTTATTTGCTATCTGCAAATTTTTGTTTAATTATATTTGCCATATATCTCATACTTTTGTTTATCATTTCTTGCTGTTTTGTACATTGGAGTCTTGATGGATGGCTTGGTTTTGGATGATTTAATATAGGGGAAAATATCACAATGTTTATGAAAGCACAAATAACATGAAAGGTAACTTTTTGAAATTAATATGTGTAGGTTTGCCCATTGATAAAAAGTTTGGTTTTTTTTTTTTTTCTCCCAAATTCACAACTATTTATTGCAGTGTTAACCAAAATCCTTATAAACTGAGGCTTGCCTTTTCCTGTTCTTTCATTTCTCATGTAGCAAAATCTTTGAAGGTCCTAAATATCTATCTGCAGTACTTTAAATAGTGTGTGAAAGGCAACACCAGGAAATGAATTTTAAAGTTTGCCGATTCTTGTGGGATTCATATGAGTTTAATAGACCCACAATGCTGTACTTTTAGGTATGTGCAGCACTCTTTTTGAAAACATAAAATATAAAGCAGGATGTTGAGTAACTTTCCACCCCAAAACTCCTGTAATCACATGGCTACTGCTGTTTAGAGGGGGTTTTTTGTTGTTGTTTGTATGTTTTTTAAAGAGAAGGGAGGGGGGAAAGACTCAATAACTTTGTGAAACAGCAGCAGCCCCAGAATGCCAGATAGATCAGTGTTATATCACACACAGTTTTAATGCCGTTGTGATAAGTGACTTGTATTAGAACTCAGCTGTGCTTAATTGCTGTATTGCAAAATTAGGGGTAAATCCATGATTTTTTTTTTTTCCCTTTTGTTTAGCCATGACTTCTAGGTAGATATGCAAAAATGAGCAAACTTGTGTTCTATGGAGATTTTATCACTTACCTAGATAAAAATCTACCTCTGCTATTTCATATGTCCTCATTTGAGCTAGAAAAATATTTCAGAAGAGCAAGGAATCAGAGACCTGCTGATATTCTCTGAATATTCCAGTAATTGTTTTCATTTTGAGCCAATGCTCTTAAACGGCAGAAGGATTTCATTTTAGAAGGATTTCCTTTATCTTCCCTGATAAAAGTTCAGGGAAGAACATCTGCAGTTAGTTCTACCCAATGATACCATTAACTAATAAAAAAGCTCATAGTCTACGGAAGATCTATAATTATCAAAAAACCCATAGCATGGCTTGCACTGTTACTTTTAAGAAGATCACAGGTGATAGTCAAGGAGAAAATATTACATTGTTTCATTAGTTTTATGTCTCTGTCTTCAGTTTTAATTGAGTCAGAATTAATGAGTCTAACAGGATTGCTATTGAATGATTGTTGTTATTGGCACATGACCATGTTATAAGTCTAATTTTATAGTTTGTTTTTTTCTTAGTTGACTTGATACTGTGCTGTAATAAAGGGTCCTTTCACATTCTTGTAAAATAGTGAAGTAACACAGCTGGGACAACAGTAAAAAGAGAAGAGCCTTCCAGGCAAGGTATGTTCCTTACTTTCCTTCAGATCATAGAGTGCCAGCTTTACTATCTGAGCATCTGAATAGAATATTCATATCCTTGCAGAAACCAGAGCAAATTCTGATGTGGATTACTGACTCCTAACAACTATGACTTTAGGTAAATGTGACTGTTCTGAATTTCTGTGCTTTAAATACTGTTCTCATAGATTTTTTTTTTTTTAACCTTCCCATGAAACCTTATCGAATTACATTCTTTAGTATTTTCTTATTTCTCTTTTCTGAAATGTAGGGGAAAGGAAAATTGGGTTTGATTTATCTTGTGCTTACAACTGAACAGGATTGGCTACAGAATTTAAAAGCTGTTAACTCTGACTCACATCTGAAGGAAACAGCTTAGAACCTGCATTTGTAACACAGCATAAAACTCAGTGAGGTTATACCTAATCAGTTTTTATATTTTATTTGTAGGTGCAGTTTGGATAATCTTTTCCTTGGTAGAAACAAATCTTAATAAAAATTAAGGAAAAAAAAGATTACTTTCTCTTCTTACATCTTAGTTCCATGAGCTAATCCTTGTAATGCATTTACAATCTACAGCATTTGCTGTCATATGAAATATTTTATGTGAATTTTGAAAGATAAAACTATTCATTTACAAAGCTCTCTCAGTGCAGTTCTTAAAGAACCATGGAGTTATGAAGAGTTTCGGTAGAGCAAGGTCACTACACCTATGCTGTGCGGAGGGAAACTTTAGAGAATCATTTGACACTGGAAACTTTCAAAGGATGTAGACTAGGAAACAGAGGGGAATGAGAAAAATGGATTTGAAGGCTAAAAAGTAATAAAAAAAAATTAAGATGTGAAGAGTAAAGGATTAAATAGAGAATAAGTAAGTTACATTTGAACTTACTTTAGGATGTGAAGTACAATATGACAAGAGAGAACCTCCTTCTGGAAAAAGGAGAAAAACAATAGTATTTCTGGAGCCTAGTCAGGATAGAAGGAAAAATATGATTTGGGGTTTTTGGCTAATCAGCTAGTGATGGAGAAATAATTTAAGATGGTGATTTTAGTTGGTTGGCTTTGAAATTTAAAACTGGAAGAAAGCTCCAGGATTGCTCAGTCTAATATCCTTCTTAGGCAACCGTATCATGTCATCTCTTTCCTAAACTGTCTTGGAGTCTTCCTGTTCCTAATGAGAGACTGTTAGAATTTCATTTTTCTAATAGTTAAAAATCTTGTAACTTTCAAACTAAATATATTCATGGCACAGATATGCCCATTTTATAGCATCTCAAGGCTATGTGAATCTGTTAGGGTCAGTTGATATGCCACAGGTTATTTCTACTGAATGCCTAATGAGGAAGTAAATAAGCCAAATAAAAGCATATTAGCTATTGATGTGAAAGAGGCAGTTTAACTGTGAAGGAAAAAAAAAAAGGGAAATGTATGTTTGCTTTTATTACCTGAAAGTACTGTAATTTACTGCTTTATTATTCTTAGAGTTCTTTTAACCTTATTGAGTGTTTCAGGATATCTAAAAAGCTACTTTCAGAGTATGAAATTCTGAAAGAAGGAAATAGTGTACTTGGTTTTGATTCATAATTCTCTGATATAAAGAAACTTTCCCCAAATTGTTAGGAATAGAGAAAAGAGTGTACATTAGTTACTTTTTTTTCCTTTGAAAATAATAAGTAACTAATGCTGAAAAGTACTAATTTCTTGAATTGTTTTTTTGTGGTTCTGATACAGTCCTGGAAATATTTTTTATATGATCTTCTTGTATTGTAAATACTTTTTGATTTTAAAATTTGAGGGTATTCCTGAGAAGCAAATGCTAACATTCTGATAAATAAAAAGCATCTATGACCCAGCAATGATGATATTGAAGAATTTTTAAGTTTTAACATAATCTGACAAGGTGTTTTGCTGGTAGACTTTAAGTAGGAATGATTCTGCCTTCCTTGAAGCACAAAAACTTACAGGAGACTTTGTATTCTGGTCTTCACAGCTGCAAATTTCAATAGCATGTCCAGTGTTACAGCCTGGAAGTAACAGAAGGGGCATGCTGTTCCCTAGTAACTGTGGCTTTTTTGGAGAAAAGTTTCTCCATAATACTTTGGTTTGGAGAGTAGCAAGGAAGAGAGACAGAAATTGCCCTAAGAAAACCCAGGAAGTTGTCAGAAAGGTTTTGGGAAAATGTGGAGAAATGCTGCAACCATAGGGACAGATGTGACTGCAGAATGAATTTAAATGTGCCGTTACATCCCAGCTGCTTTGGAAAATTAGAACAATGCTTACTGTGTCAAGATAAAGGTGGAGCAAAATAATGTGGTAGTATTTCTTTTCAGTTATTAATTGTACAGTAAATATCTTACAAATATTTTTTTTGTTAAATCTGAGTTTTCAGCACATTGACCCTGGTTTCTATAAATATGTTAATTGATTCACTTGGTAGCTAGGACAAACATTAGTATAAAAATTATCTGTTGGTAATTTTCCTCAGCCTTCAGTTCCCTGTGGTGCAAAACTTGGCAGCTAAATTGGGTAGTATTCAGCTAAGTGAAAGGCTGATTATGTTTTTAGGTGAAAAAAACACTAGGTGTTAAATTTAGCAGAGAATTTTCAGATTATATTCTTTATTTGGATAACTGGAAATATTTAAGATAGGCAAATATTTTCAGGTATTAAACAGCAGATAGCAGTATGTACAAGCATTAAGTTACAGAGAGCTTATTGTGTAGATGTATGCACTCTGCTCCCACAGGGAAGTATATTATGCAGATACAACTACTGAAGATAAACTGAATTAGAAAATTTTAATTATAACTAAAAAAAATCTGAACCTCTTAAAATATCCTCTGAACAATCTGTGATCAATTGAGTAGAGATAAACAAAAGGTTTTCACTGCTTTCTGTTGCCAAGACTGGACATGATCATACAGATGTTATTCCCTTTACAGCAGGTAATAGTAGATAGTCCAGATTTCTTTTAAATTTTCAAGACAGAGGCAGGAGGGACATGGGACTTGGAAAGAAGGACTTCTTGCTAATAGTAGGTTATATAGGAACAAATACAATCAACAAAGCAAATTTGTATTTTGTAGGAAGCTTGGAGCAGAAAGATGTTTCCAGTAAGTTTCCTCTAAAGAAAAAGGATATCTTTAGAGCTGAATTTTGAATCAAACTTTATATATTTGTGGTTGAAGTCAGGAGGATGGGGAAGAACATTTGACCATGAAACAAAAACAAAAGGCCTTGGACATCCATCACAGTGCAGGATTCTTTTTCATTCTGATGCCTGTGTTCATCATCAATTTAATAGCAATTTACTTCTATTTCAATAGTTTTTAAATATTTAAAACTTAAGATAGCAATTTACTGCTATTTTATTTTTGAAAAATAGTGGTTTATGATGAGTCTTTATATTTTGCTTGTTGCAGTATCTGTGTGTCAGCATAATCAGACAGAACAATTATAGAATGTGCCTAAACAGATGGAACATTAAAATAAGTATGAGGTTTAGTTGTACACTATGCTAGAAAAGATGACAAAAATAGGTATAAAACCAGATGTGGCCCTTGGGTGTTCTACTTGGGACTGAACTTTCTTTTGCTGTTATCTCTGAAATCCTTTAGAGGATTTTGAGTGAGATTTGTATCCAGTACTTTAACAGCTTAAAAATAGGTTTAACCTTAAAAATAGATTATTTTCTTCTTTTTTTGATAGACTGATTTTGATAAAGGTGAATCACTCTCCATTTTCTGTTGTTTTCTGCTAAAATCCAGGACTGAACTTTAAGTTTTCTTAAAATATATGCTATTTAAAAACCTTAAAATCCTGTAGTTTTAAATAAGTTTTTTGGTATAAGCTACACACAGCCTGTCTGATCACAGATGTTTCATTTACATTCACCTGTCTTGCTTCCTTGCTTCTGTGGCTATCTATCACACAGCTGTGTGCTGAAAAGCATTTACATTTTTAAGAGCTATATAGTGAAATTCAGCAGCTTTTCTTGTTCTTAAATTGTCACTAGCATACCAGCTGCATAAACAGATCATCATTTCTACAAGTAGGACAACCTGAAAACAATACCAAAGTCTGAGTTTGAAGAAGGAGTTTCACCAGAAAAATAAGAAGTGTAATCAAAAGAATACATGTGTCCACTTTTTGTGGTTAATACTAGCATCAGCTGGAAAAGGCAAACTCCTGTTAAATATGCAGATCATCAAGAATCGTATGATTTTAGTGCTTAATTTATGATTCAAAACTAGGCAGCAGTAAGTGCACCATCTGCGTAGTTAATGATTATAATCTTTTCTGAGTTCTGTTACTGTGCTTCCCAGAGTATATTTTCCTCATTTATGTCCCTTTGTCAGTCAGTGTTAAAGTTGACCAGTCATGTGAATTTTTAGGACTTCATTTTGGTGAGGAAAATTATAGCTAATGTTGATTGCTTGCAGAAAATTTGTAAGGCTGTATCTCTTCTGTGCATTGTGAGGACATTTTAGTATGTGCTACTATGATTTTTTTTCAAGATCTTCAAAAACTATTGAAAATATGAGAAAAGAACTGGGCTTTGTATGAATGCATTATTGAAAGCTCTGGTAATGGGCCATGATGATTCCAGTTTTGATCCATGATCCATTTTGTTGTGTTGACGTAGCTCAATCGTAGTGACCTCTCTAATTTTCCAAGAGGAAGGGAGAGCTTGTAAATGTCACTGAGAGCACACCATGCAGAGCTTGGTGAGCTTTGATATATTTTCCTTGGCCATGGGCTGGTTAAAATTGTTGTCCAGTAACAATGGGAAACAGTGTAAGCAGGTTGACTGCCACACAAAGTAAATACAAAATACGTAAAACACAGATGTATGATTAGAAGGCAACTTTGCAAGTGGCAATGTCTTTTCACACTTTATATATATATATATGTGCATATATCTCAGCATAAAGTAGATCTGGAAGAGAAAGTCCATGACTTTTGGATGCTGCATCCACGATTGTGAGATTCACGTTTAAAATATAATGTAGACACTCAATGTGTGCAGAGAAATTGGATTGTTTGGAACCACAGGTAGAAGATAACATGAAGAATTAGGTGCAACATTTGTCTTAGAAATTCACATTTAAAGACTCTAAAAATGTATGAAAGCATATCTTTTTACCTTATTTTGCATGGAGAATGATATTCTGAGTTGACCTGTGTATGTCACTAGAACTGACAATTATTTTGGGAGTCTCTCCCACTTAACTTTCCCTGATCTTCCTTTATAAACTATTTGTGATCTGTTTACTGTGCATTTTGGTCATATTACGGCTGTTACTTATATACAGACTATGTATGGTACATTACCTG
Organism: Caprimulgus europaeus; assembly: GCA_907165065.1. The sequence goes on along the minus strand of OU015534.1, from coordinate 25,313,726 downwards.
CACACTTGGGATTCTGTTGATCTCTGCTGCTTACTTGTTTGTGTGTGTAGCAAATGAAAATTTCCTTCATTCTCTCCATGCAATTGTCAATACTTTTTTACTAGTGTATCAGTCTAATAATTCAGGGAGTTATGTGCCTGGGGATTAAAGAGAAATTAATGCAGAGAAGGGTCTGGCAATTTGTGTAATTTTACTTGTTAGGAAAAAGGCTTGCTCTGTCATTTGGGTCATTTGGACACATTCACTACTTCAAGTGCTAACCACTTAGATTGTTTTTTGGGTCTGAAAGATTATGAAAATAAGAAAAATAAAGGACCCTTTTTGCCTGCCAATTGTAACTTTCATGGTTTCAACTAAGCAAATGTTGTGAAATGTTTGAGCTAACTTTTTATTGTGCAGAACTGCCACATGTGACTAGTGATGGAATGACAGGACCAATTATATCACAGTTTAAAGATAGAATTAAAATGGGGAATTTTTCAAGCCCACTGGCGTTTTACTGCTACCTGGTGAGGCAGAAAAAGTATGTTTGTCTCTAACATATAATTTTTACATGAGAGATTAAACCTATATGCTCATGGCCTCTGTCTGATTTTGCTAATAGATTTTCAAGATGAAGGATGAAAATTTGATAACCGTTTCTCTTAAGATATATTTTTGCCAAGGCCCATGCAGGTATTTAAAATATCTTGTGGGCTTTCTTTTTTTTTTCTTTCTTCTTTTTTTAAGGGTATTTATGATTTCCTGCAGTAATAAATGTGCAATCCCTTATCCACTACTTTTTTTAATAGGTGAATACCCTGAATTTGAAACATTAAAGTGTACCCTGATACTATCAGCTGCCTTTATAGTCTGCAAGACAGTAGTTTTCAAGAAGAATCTTTCATTTTCAGCAGTAACTAATGTCTGAACCTGGTAAATGTTTATTTCACCTCCTGCTTCTATGAACTTCAATAAACAAGTATGTGAAAACTTGAAGAGTTGAGAGTGTTGTTGCATGAGGTCCTCTTATTATGTACTAAATTGTGTGTGTATATATATATATATGCACACATATTCTGAAGTATGACATACTACAGTGATAACTCAAAATTATCCTGAAAGCCTGAAACTGTAACATTTTAGAGGTAGAAGTAGAATTACATATCAGAGGTGATCTCCTCCATTTTGACGGAAAAAAATATGATGATTGAGTATCAGCTTTCTGTGACATTTCAACTGTTTAGTCATTTTTATAGTTTGTGTACTCAACTTTCCATGCCTCTGTAGAGATCAGCTTAAATCAAAGCCAAACTGAACGAAGTCTCTGGAAGTACTCTTGTATTTCTACCATCCCAGACTTGTATAATGGATAGTTTTACAAACAAGGGTTTGGGTTTGGTTTTTGTTGTGGTTTGTTTGTGTGTTTTTCCTCTTAAGGGAGAGGCATTGTTCAAAGCTGTGTGAGGAACCTAGCTTTCCCAATTAAAACTGTCTGGTTTTGTTTCCTCCAAACCATTTGACAGCTAGCCTGAGACTTCCACTGCCTTGAATGATTTTACCAGTTCCAAAGATTACCCCTTTGCATTTAACATGAAAAGACCTGTCAAAGTCTTTCAAAATATTAGATGCTCTTAGAACCACCGATATAGATTTCGCTTCACCGAATGATGTGCGCTATACAGGCTCCAGCGAGGAAATCCCAAGTTGCCCTGTATTAATGAAAACAAGAATCACAAGCAGGGATGGAGGCTATCAGCAGAAGTGGCGGTAGTTTGCTAGTGTGGCAGACAACTGAGGATATGCTTTGAGATATATATGAATGACTACAGGATTCCCATTTTTTGTTTGCACACTCTTGTGTTCCATCTGTCTCTCTTAGGCAGCTTTCTTCCTGGCCAGGCGGCCTCATATATGTTCAGGATTCAAAACTCTCCCAGCCAATCCCTCCTGGGCAGCTACAGAGCAGTGCAGCCGTACATACTTGGGGAGAATGACAAAGATTGCTGACTCACAGGCAGCTAAGAAAGGAAGCCTTCCATTATGTATACTCCTCAGCTACACCTAGAGTAGTCAATATCAACCCAGGGACAGCTACACCCACCTAATCCCCTTTATAATTTACATACATTGTTTTATTTACATATATTTTTCTTTTGACAAATCTATAATTAACTATTAATGTGTCTAATTCTTGAGTCTAGTTTAACAAATACAATTTCTCAGTGATGTTATGATTGTCATTATCTCTTCCTAACCTTGCACTTAACAATGAATAACAACCCTAATTAGGAGTTAAATATTTTAAGTTAACAGATATATTGTCTTTGATTTTTTTTTTCCTTTTTCTCGCCAAGATTTGTCTATAGCTTTCCTGTGAAGTAGATCATTCTTGCCTCTTAACAAACCTACAGTCTTTATTTATATCATGCAAAATATGCAGGCTTAAATTTTCTGTTCTCACATTTCTGCAGGAACAGAAATCCAAACAAAGGCAAAAGAAAGCAAGCAACTTGGTCAGTGCAGATACACTAGATTTAGAAAGTATTCCTAGCAAGGATACAACTACAATAGTCAAAACTGTCCTTTTGCTAATAAGGATATTCGGAATACCTCATGGGTGTATTTTGTGTCAGCAAAATGAGTTTTCTTGAACAACTGTAGCAACTTAATTGTTCTTACATCTGTATTAGAGACTCTCAATTCCTCATGTCACTGTTCTAGGTATGCAAACAAAACACTGTAATGTAAACATGGCCTAAGGCCAAGAACATAGAGACCGCAGAAACCTCAGGATTGTGTTCATGGGATAAATACGTTATCTTAAAAACTTGTGCTGGCTCTTCATTGGACAGCTCCAACACCAGCTGAGTCTGGGGCAACAGCAGCTTGTGACTAGTTGAATCAATGTGCTGTAGTGAAAACTTAAGATAATCCTGTAATGCCAAAATATATAGATCAGAGTTCCTTAAATGGTGGTATTCTCTTTGTATGCAGACTGCCAGTACATTTTACCGGTGATTTCTGTCATACTTCTGAACATCCTTCTCATTTTTGGTGTTCTCCTGAACCCTGAGAAAACTACTGCAGTACTGAGGAGAGGAGTCCATGCAGTATGCAAAGGTGTGTTGAGACAGGGTGACAAGAGAATAAATCTCAGTAAAATTACCTCTGGAGCTTTGTAAAAGTAATTTTAGTAGCCTGGTTTAAATGAAATGCCAACCATTTGAAGTGCCTTCATAAAGTAACTAATGGATTCACCTGGTTACAGACTTAAAGTGAATTGTGGAGTAAATTTGATTTGCTGTTCCCTGATAGATGTCTTGGAATGATCTGTAGGGGAAAGACAAACTATAATACTGAGACGTAGTCTAGAGCATGTACTAGATTAATGAAATAAGCAGAATTTAATAAATGGAAAAGTTCTTCTGCTATTAGATAGAACTGACAGTTATTGGAATCAGATAGTAAAGCTATTCAGTTGGAAAAAGATCATAAATAGTCTACTGTTGCCTCTAGCATTTGTTGCATTGGATGTAAATGACTCCTCAGAAAATTATAAAATATATTAATGCAGAGAAATGACCACACTCTGAAACTGTTTTTCTTGGTATGCTGTTTATAGCCTCAGAAAAGAAGAAAATGATGAGTCTGGTGAGCTAAGTAACATCTATATTTTAAATATTGCTGTTCATGTAATGTTTTTCCATTTGCCATGTCGCATTGTTACTTAGGAGAAACTAGAAATTAATACTAGTTAAGGACACAATATTTGATGTATACTACTCCTTTTTAAGCCAGCTTCACGATTTTTTCTTCCAGACATTGCGCTTTTTCACAATGGCTAATACTGTTCATTATGACTAAATTAATAAGATTTTTTTTGACAGTATTTGTCCTAAAACCAGGCTAACTCTTACTGTCATAATGAGCCTCATAAGCCATCCTCCTTTTATAAGACATTTTGTCCCCTGAGGGACAAAACAAAACCAAAACCAATCTGTAAAACTTCTAAGAAATTCAGTAGTGACTAGTGACAAATGAAAGACAACAGACTTGGATAGGAGTAATCAGCTTCATAGCTGAAAGAGAAGAACAACCTAGGTTGCTCTTTGGCCTTGTTTTTAGTTCTGTGGGTTTTTTTCCCTGTTCTTTTAGTATGAAAAGCCTAAAACACTACCATCTATTACAGGGTTTTATTGCCATACTTTATTTTAGCAATTAGAAAATTCAGAATTCATATAGTTCTAATTAAGATTTTGGGAGGCAATGATAAGGAGGATAACAATTTCACTTAGTAGTATGATAGCTAAATTTTGTTTCCATTACAAAACCTTTTTAGGGTTTTATTCAGACATTAAAATGTTATTAAAAAAACCCCAAAACCTCTTTCTATGTGCTCTCAGCCTAGGAGTATTTAAAAAATCTGTTTGGTAACCTTGCATGTTCTTTTTTCAATAAAGCAACAATTGGAAGCTTTAGTGTAGTATGCACTCAGTGATCTCACAACATCACTGTTTTAGAAGAGGTTTAATATTCTGTGAAATACTCTGCTTGGAAGAATGGAATTGATAGAATTAACCATTTTTACGTATTGCCACAGACAAATGAATGCTTTGTACCCGCTGACTGCAGTATGAGGCGTGTAGTACGACAGTGGGAAGGAAGCTGTTGTGCCTGTCTACTTAGATATACTGAAATGCAAAAATGGACTGCTGGTCCTCTTGATCTCTTTAACCTGAGCATGGTTGGAAAAAGGAGGAATATTAGCACAAGTTGGAAATGGTCTAAAAATGGTTTGAGCATTTGGGCCTTCCAGTTTTGGTGGTTAGGAACAAGAGCTTATCACGCTGCTTTTCTTGTTCTAACTTATGATATATACTTAAAGCAAAATCCATAGCTCATGTTCTGGTGGCTTCATCTGTGCCTTCTTTGGGAATAAAGGAGAAAAAGTAATGAATGAGAACAGCCTCACTTCAGAGCAAGGATGATCAATGCCTCTCCCCATCCCAGTGTATAGAACTGTGAAAGACAGAGGAGGAGAAGGCATTTTTTTGGACTATGCTGTGTCCAAGAACCACTTTCTTCACACTTACTATGGCAGACTTGCTTATTTTCTTATAATTTGGAATTTAATTAATGATGTCTTTACACCTGATTATCTCTAAATAATCCATGCTAACCTCCTATAAGGCAAGCTTTCTCCTTGTGGTTTGGCAGGTGGGGAGGTTTGTTTGAGTGTTAATATTATTTAGTAGTATATGTTTACTCTAAGGTTGGTGATAATACATCTTATGTGACCTTAAATTATGTGCAAGTGCTCAATGTGAATGAGTGTTTTTGTACAGTAAAAACATTAATAGCAGAAATTTCCAAGTGAGCTAGATTTATGAGGTCAGTAAATTCTTGACCCTGACAGACTTTCCTTAGGAAAGCTATTGTTCTACTTCAATAGCTTTTCAAATAAACAGAGATTTTTATGGTTTTCTTCCATTTTTTCAGTCTTTAATATGAATATTTTTAATTACATTGACCAATATTTTGATCAATAATAAAAAGTGGAATTTGAAATAAAGTGAACTATTATCTGATGCAGAAATTATTGTTTGGTTTTAAACTGTGAGGCTGGAAAGTTTGAAGTTTTTCTTTTAAAAAATAGAACATAATAGTGTTGTTGATTTAGAAAAAAAACTTTAAAATTGCCACCTGATATTTCTCAATCAGAAATGGTGTTGGAAATCTTGAATTTTAACTCAGCTTTTTTGATCACTTTCTTAAGATATATTTATATATAGTATTGAGATCACAGTTTTAGAGACTGTAATACCATCTTTTTATATTTTTAAATGTTCCATAGTACCCACTGTAATATTGAAAAAGAAAATTAATATTGAATTTCAATATTAATTTTAAATTCTGAAGACACCTCTTTAGTTTGTGTATTGGTTGTTCTGTTTAAAAGGGAGATTTTGTTAAAGCACAATAAGACTACCTGCCTAGCTTCAGTTAACCTCTTTAATCTGAAAATGGAACTTTAGGATGAACCTAAGGTTCTTGTTAGAGGAAGCAAATGGCCTGAAATAGTAGATGCAGTTGTATCTTGTACAACAGAGTTTCACAGTTCCTGGAACATGTTTTTTACAACACATGAAAATTCAAATAATCATTAGTTTGCAACACAAATCCTCAGCGTTTTCATTGACTTGCAAAACCAATTCTATTTGGTGAACCTTTCATCAAAGCCCATTTTGAATAGTGCACAGAAATATGAATTCATACCATTTAAATTTAATCCTGTAGATTTTTAAAAAGTCAAAGACCATATCTAGTACTTTCTATTACAGCAGAACATACTGGGAACTAGAGAATGTTTTAAGCTGTTAGGTGCAGTGTATAATCTATTATTGTAACAAAAATAATGAAATTGTACTGTTAAAAGAGTACAAGAAGGGTAAATGAATGGTCTTACTGATAAGATAAACTGACACCTAAGAAATGTTATAATTAAAATAGATGGCTTAAGATTTTTTCAGAAGCTCATAATATAGTGTTATCCTACAATGTTCACAATGTATGTTTCAAAAACCTAGCAATACTCCCAGGAAGAAAGTAACAACCTTGAGCTGATAATCCAGGAAAGCTTTTAAGATGCAGGATGCTCTGGACTGGGTCTTTAAAATTTTCCAATTCTAGTATTTCATATTGCATTTTTATTTATTTCCTGTTCTCTGACAGAATGTTAGGTTCAAATAAGACTGTTGGACTAAATCTTTAAATCACTAAGTGGAATTTAATGTCAACACGAAGACGTAAATGAAAATAGCCTGATTTTCTGTTGCTTATAAGAAAAGAAATTTTGATTCTCATCATATCTGAACACCAAGCACTTTCATTTAAGTGTCTGTAGGTATACGTAGTTTCTGACGTATAAATCCTCAAGAAGTGGTTGCCTAGAGGCAAGTGATGCTGTGGGCAAATCTGAGCACAGAGCAACCTTGCTTTGTCTGCTGTGGATCATTGTTTCAGCACAGCACCTGATGACAAAGCTGATGGAGTCCTTTTTTTGTTTGTTTTGAGGTTTTTTTTGCTTTTACACAGTGGATTACTGTCACACTCCTCAGCAGAGTAGACAGCTTGTGTTTCTTTCAGAAACTCTCTTCATGTTGATTAAATCATTCAGGTTTTAAAATGTGATGTATTTATTTGTAATAAACAAGTGTATATTCTATGCTGATCAACCTCTTTCTTTGCTAGTCCTTATCAGAATCTGTGGGTTGTTCCCATGAGACAGGAAGGATTTAGGCTGATTAAAACACCAAATACTATAATACTTGCTTAGCACTTAAAAATAAATTAAGAAAAAAACTTAATCAGTTCTGTGCTGAGTAGATTCTGTTAATATAGTTGAAAATAGAAAAAGGTAAACCTACAGTCATTTATTTTAGGAGAGAAAAAAAGCAACTTAAAACTGTATTAGCAGCTATACAAATCTGCAAGTTTCTTCAGAATAGTGAAGCAGTGTTCATTTCCCAGAATCACAACAAATGCTGTGGAGATAGGTAATGCATAGATTCTCCTGACTGACCAGAAGTGTGTCTGTAGGTCATCAAACTTCAAAGGAACAGTTTCAAGATTATCAATCCCTTGGCATTGGCCAGAACTATTTGTTCTCACTGTGAGGAGTGTCGTTATGTCTCCCTCCCATATCTCCACTCTACAGTGACCCCGTGATGATGATATTCCAAACTGAGGATGATACTGTGAGGAATTATTAGCCAGGGTTCATTCATGTAGCCCTTCGAACATATGGAACTTCTTTTGCTTAAGGACAACTCTTTCAGCTGGTCTCAGTCCAGTTCTCAGTGGACAGGTGTCTGCAGTCTGTAAATAGCAATGATGGTGCTTAATAGGCCATGACAATAGTCTCAGCAAGAAGACCTTATTTAATAAAGACAGTGGATCTGCTGATCAGTTCATAGAAACTCAGATGCATATAATACTGCTTGGTTTATATTTTAACTAGATTTTTGTGGGGTTTTTTTCCTATGCCACTGCAATAATTTTCAATTTAATCTTTTAAATAGCAGCTGCTTTGCACTCTCACAATTTAAGAATTACAAACTGCATACTGTACAAACCTTTAGAATTCTTGTTTTCACAGCATATGTGAAATATATTTTTTAAAGTATTTATTTCCTTGAAATAAAATTTATTATAACTATACCAAATACACTAATATTAAAATGAACCATAAACTATATAGATGATCACTTGTTTACTGCCTTTATCATATTGATGGAGGGAAAAAGAGCACAGCTGGTGTGATTTAAAAGGTTTTGTGCATATACTTCTTTCCATTTAAATAAGCCTACATGTAAGTTATCAGTCCACACTTGAGTTTTTTCAGCATGATGGTCCTTCTTCCCCTAGATAAAATTAAATACCACCCTCTGCCATCACAGGCAACTGATATGTAGTCCACTCAGCTCCAGAGAACAGCAATACATAAAGGGGAGATAGAGGGAGAGGTGAAGAATATAGCTGGGCAGAGTGAGAGAGGTCTAGGATATTTTCAGTACCTTGGCACAGTTTAGTAAGTGCCTGGCATGAACTATACCAGTTTCACCTGAAAATGTTGCTGTAGGTTCATATATTCTGATGTTTATTTTGGCCTACTACAATTCAGTATAGTGTTCACAAACATTTGCTGGATATTTTGCATCTGCATATGTTCTCAGAAGTAAATGTCATTATTAGTTTGTGACAGGTGTCCTTTACAAGGACAAAAATAGTTTGTTGTTTTTAAAGACCATCTCAAATTTGCCTGTAAATTCTTTTTTATTATTACTGTTATTGTTTAGCAATCTGGATTTGATTGCTCTTAGTTTTTACTGCTTCAGAGAATGAAATGATGCATACCTCTACTTAAATGGTTTTTATTAAAATCAGTGAGGCTTTTAACATGAGTAAAGCATAAGAATATGATTAAATGTTTAGAAGGTGGGTGAAATATTTTAATAAAAAATACCTCTGAGCTTGTTTTGGAAGACCTGAAACTACAAGTTTTCTAAATAAAAGGCCTAATTATAAAGTTTTTTCTTCACTGAGTGTGGTCAGTTGCTGGAACAGGCTCCCCAGGGAAGTGGTCACAGCACCAAGCCTGTCAGAGTTTAAGGAACATCTGGACAATGCTCTTAGTTTTAGGTAGTGGTTTAGTTTTAGGTAGTCCTGCAAGGAGCAGGGAGTTGGATTCGATGATTCTTATGAGTCCCTCCCAACTTGGGATATTCTGTGATTCCCTAAAAGTAGAATTCTTCCCTAAATGTATTGGATTAATGTAGAGTCTTTAGTTTTGGTGTTAGGTATTTGCCTTTTAAGCAGTGGTTCAAAAGTTTTTCTTGAGTGAAATTGGAAAAAGCAGATCTTTGTACTGATCAGAAAACCACTAAGAAAGAATAAAAATGTAAAATTGTGAAGACTGAAATGTATTCTAGATCACACCCCAGCAGGATGGCATCTCTTTACAGCTGAATTTTCAGAGTACTGAACTGTCCTCTGAAGTAGACACCTAAAACCAAGTTTGTTCTTTGAAGGGACGGTACAAAAATTACTATTTTAAGCAATATGTTTGGAACTTCTCTATGAAGTATGAGAGATTAGTTGATCTGCAGTTCTTTTATTCTTCCCCTACTGAGAGGGAAGTTGGCAGGACTCCATCCCTACCCCACCTTATTGTGTGTTTTATTTAGTGATTGTTTAATGTAAAATACATTTTATAAATTACTAGCAGAAGAACCAAACCACAATGTCTGCATTCACAGAGGAGTGCTCTGTGACAAGTCATACATGTACTTGCTTGCCTACTGTCACTCCTGTTGAATCTTCTTACAGAAAGACTCTGTCACTTTTGCAGAGTAGCCTAAAGAGTTTATGATACTCTCTAGTCTCCTGCTTGGAGATCTGTGTTCTTATATGCTTGGGCATATGCATGAATTAAAACAAGGTACTCTGAGTATTATTTATTTTATAGAACAGATGTGTGGAGCAGCTTTTACCTTTTCTTCTTACCTTTCCTTTATATCCCCACACCATGTATTTCTGAGAAAGATTTGAGGAATTTAAGCAATGCTTTGAGCAATTAAAGAATTTTAGAGGAATTTTGTGTGATAGGTTGATAGAATCTGACCAATCTCAAGCACTGAGTTATTTGGACATGCCAAGATTTAAAGATTGCCAAGAATACCTGGAAGTAGAATTTTAGGTGCCAGAACATATTTAAAGCACGTATCTGAAGTAGGTACCTCTAAGACTTAAGTGGCTGCTGAACAGAGGCTTGCAACAGTGTTTAGGTTCCTTTTTAAGTAACTTTTTTAGTGCTGAAATCCTATTTTTTCGTTTGGCAGAGTATCAAGATAAGGGCTTCTATAATGCCTAGTTCTTACATTTATCCATTAACTGTTAAAGCAGTAAAGCAATAAGGACTGCAGCCCATTCTGTTTGGATGATTTGTCCTTGAGCTAGAAACATTTAGTTTCTTGCTCCACTAGGAAAAATAATTTGCTTCATTGTTATGGCCCTTTAATTTTTTTCATGAAATTGTTTTCCATTTGTGGAAGCAGAATTCTTGATAAGATAGAAATTTATATTCACTATGTATGTATGACTTAAAATCCAGAGAAGAATCTTTTTATTTTTACTTCTTCTGATTACTTTTGATCTTGTACAACTTTTGGAAAACACTAAAATTAATCAGGATTACATGTTGGCAGCATTGAGTTTGATAAGATTGTGCTGGTAATCCTAAAACATAAACTGCCTGTTAAGAGATATATTATAATGTACAAATTCTCAGCTGAGGTGACTACATTAGTCTAGCTGCAGCAACACAGAGTGCAGCAAAATAAATTATCTTATAATGAGTTTTGTGTTGCCTTGACCAGTTTATTGTCAGTGCCTGAAGTAAATTGAGAATGTGCTTTCAGTTACAGCTTCTCTACAGTGTGCTTCAGTCTCACCGATAGATATTATCTAGCATGGACTAACTTTAATTTCTTTAAAAATGCAATTTACAATATGAACCCCAAAAACATTTTTTTCTTTTTTTTTTTTTATGTAGTGTTCAATTCTGTGCCTCCTCTGTGGACTTCTCATGCTTCTGTGAGTCTTGTGGCTCAATAGTAGCATTTTCACATGAGTTATCACATAAATGGTTATGGAAATTAATTGCAGTTAAAATACCTTTTATTCCTCTTCTGCTTTCTTCACTCTCAAAATGGACTCCTGAAGTCATTATGATTATGAAACATTTAATTTTATTCTTCTTTTTAGTATTTGTTGTTTCACTTGATATGTATTTAATTGTTACTCTTATGATACCATTTTTGGGGGGACAAAAAAAAATTACAAAAACCTCAGTTCTTGAGGTTTTACACCATTTTTTCTGTTTCTTTCCCCTTTTTCTTTTTCTTTTCTTTTGGCCAGTGCTGGTTGTTCATGGTCTCAGTGACACATGCGATTACCGCAACTGGCAGAACAAATGCTGCCTTGAGAGCAAGAAGAAAGCATGTTTGCTGTTGCCACCATTGAAAAGTAATTACACAGCTAAATCAGTGGAAATGAAAACTACAATGCAAAAAATTCTGAAAAATAAGTAGGGCATTAACTGCAGTCCAATTTGGAACAGCAATTACATGGAAATGCCAACTTTTGACTTGAAAAGGTACTCCCAGTCTGTGATTACAGTTTGATTTATAGCAGTGTAAATCAGGAATAACTCTGATGTTGGAGTCAGTGGCATTACAGGAGTGTAAAACAAATGTAACTTGCGTACACACTTTGGCTTGTTCCCAGTTTAACCATTAGTCAAACACGAACGTGAGTCACACCAATGAAAACAGATTTCTGCTCTGCAGCTGGGGCTCATGGCGCTGGAATCGGCAGCCCTGACTGCCTGCCATGGCTGCAGTTTCTGCAAATGCATTGCAGTGCTGAAGGTGAGAATCCAAGTGCTTCCAAATGTTAGCTATTAACCAAAGTATGACCAGAATAATAAAGATGTAAAAATTGAAGATACCAGAAAACTATAATTTTGAAAGAAAACTACATTAGATGTGAAGGAATAAATATTAAGATATTAAAGTATCTGTTTGAAATGACAACTATTTGAAATTTATGGGCTTTTAAGCCTTCAGGGCTTACAATGAGGGTCAAGCACAGGAAGCATTAAGAGGACAATGATTTAAATATTATCCACATGAGTGCTTATACCAGGCTTAGTAACACCACCTACATGGGAGGAATAAGGGAAACAAATGCAAATGTAACAAATGCACACACATAGTGGTTACGTGGGAAAAATAATTATCCAAAAGTTATGAGTATTTCCCTAATTTTTTTTTAAATTGCTGCTTTTTAATCTGTAGCCCCTGCAGCTAAAACTACCAGAAACAGTGTTGGTTTTTTTTCCTCACCTTTCTCACCCCAATCCTTGTCAATACAGACATTTCTGGCTTTTGCTGATTATTGTGCATACCTTTACTCTGTGGCAATTTACAAAAAATTCCAACTTGAATTACAGTAAGTGGTTTTGGGCTTTCACTGATTTTGACACCTACATCCTTTTTCAAGTCTTGGAACTAAAAATATTTTGTTTATGACAGTGACGGGCATTTGAGATTTCTGATCAATTAACTGTTTTCTCAGTTGGAGAAGCTCCTGTCGGTTCATGTGTGGATTGACTGGGTACATAAAGTTGTATATTTTTAAAAGTACCACCACCACCAAAGTAAAAAAGATGTGGGGAATAAAACACTAAAGTTTTTATATGGATTCCTTTGAAAGTACATTCAACTAGATTTTTTAAAATCTGAAGGCTTCACTAATTGTTTTTATCATAACTTGTGACTCTTGAGGGCTCTGATGGATAACATTCACTGTCCCAACCTAGTTGAAGCAAGTACAATGATTTACTGGAGCAAATAAAACAGGAGCAGATTCATCATCTGTGTAGAAGCAGTTGATTAATTTCTGTTCTAGATATTGCCAGACCTGTACTTTCTTTTAAGTTTACATTTTCAGTGTCATTTCATACAAACACCTTATCATCTTGACCTTTTATACTTTCTGTTTGCATTTGTTGAAGAGATGGAAATGATAGTGCAAACTTCAGGATTGGAATTCAGTTTTAGAAATTGTTCAAACTTGCATTACAACACAACTCCAATTAAAGCTATAATCTGGGATTCCATAAAATGCAGCAAAAGCCATTCATTTAACTGCTACCTACCAGCAAAGTTTCTTTTTAGGCTGAACTAATTCCCAGAAGGGCTAATTCTGCCACTTTATGAAAAGTGGCTCTTTGAAACTGGAGTAAAACTTCTTGTGCTCAGTCATGTCCAGTACTGCCAGCTAGTGGTTATTACTTTTAAAAGCTTAATCTAATGGAATTTATGCTAGCAATTTAAAAAACAGAAAAATAGAATAAAAAATTAAAACAGGAATAATATGCAGGGATAGATGGCTCTTCTATTGTTTGTCTTGAGCAATATGAACAGGGTAAAAGAACCTACCTATATAAAGATTTCCTTCAACTTTTTATCCTCCTGTATCTATCAGACTCATTTCAGGAAGATAAATTAACTAATTCATGTCACAAATTACCATAAAGGCATGAATAGTCATAGTACTTGTCCATAGAAATCACAGAGGATTTTTCCAACTCATTATTTCCATAAACAATGCTATATGAAATATGCAATATTCAGGATATAGTGAAAACCTATCTAACATGCCTGTTCGATGCAGGAAAGCTTCATCTAGAATTTTTCTCTTTAACTACATTCAATTTATCACAGGTTTCAAAAGGTTCAAGCAAGCTGAGTTTCATCTAAAGCTAGTATTATAATCTAAAAGCTAGTATTAAATTTCTTATTAATCTACCATAGAGAGGAGGGAGGCAGAAAAAGGGTTCTATCAAGCATTTGCCTGCTAAACTTGCTTGGTCTTCTAAAGTCACTTTTATAAGATGTAATCATTCTCTTATCTTCTCTGTTTCACACGTGAAATAATTTTAGGTAATTTTTCTTTCTCTCTTTCATGTAACTTTGAATAAAGAATGTCTTTGACAACATGCGTTTTCCACTTTTCCTCCTTTTTTACAAGAGGATCAAGAGAAATTTATACTGTAATGAGAAAAAATGCTGGGAGCTTTCCACATCACCTATGCAAGAGTCAAACCCATTTCAGGTTTATAAAAGAGGAATGGGAAACCAGAAACTGAACTGTAAATATTAAGCATCATTAGCAACTAACTTCTCCGTGTGTGAACACATAACTAAATTTTGGATTTATGGCAGCAGTAGTGTTGGTTGAGTTCTTCACCTGACACTTGGATTAGGGGTTAATGCAAGCTGGTATGTGAAAGGTAGAAGTATTGTACCGAGCCAGAGATGCAGCTCCCAGAGCTGTCATTTTTTGAGCAAATCTAATAGAAGGCAACTGAAGCAGCTTTTTGCACTGTTTAGGTTTCCAATCTGTACTGTCTCTCTCTGTTTAGTAGACAGGTGGTTAGTTAACCAGAGTCTGATGTGTCTGGCCAGGAAACTTGCATCCATATCAGTGGATCCACCTGCACCATCTATCAGTGCATCCACCTGCATCAGTGGAAAAAGTGTGACCACTTGGGCAGCAATTCAGTCTCTCTGCACTTTACATAAAGAACTTTTGTTGGAGAGTCTTCCTGAACCTCTGTTCTTTTATTGTGGGTGGTGGTATATTGTTTTTCACACAGTATCATACATGTTTTTGTAGTAGAAGATATTGGGAAGATAATTTTAGAATAAGAACGTGGTTTTGATGCAAGTTCTCTGTCTGCAGGCTATTAAACAGAAAATCAAATAACATCATACATTATTTTTAATTAATGATTTTGGCAGAGTTGACAAAAGGAGGTAAAAGCAAGCAGTGCTCCTCCTGTGTACAAATATTGAGTCTTTGAGGTACAGTACTACAGAAAACAACTTTTTACATACCTTAGCCTGTTTTGTTTTGTTGTGAAACAGAGCCAAGTACTTACCTAAATTTTGAAGCATAGTTTAAATGTGAGTTACTTTTTACTTGTTGATGTTTTTCACTTTTTCTGAATTCCCCTCACATTGTCTTTACATGAGAGAGCATTTTCAAGCAGCCATGTTTTGAAATTCTTTTGTTTTCTACTGTGTGGGATGCTGTTACCTGTACAGTTCAGGTATTTTCAAGATTCTGGAAACAAAGACAAAATCCTCCATGCTTTTATCCTTCTGTTTCCCTGCAGGAAGATCTGAAATATCTGTCGAAATCTTTATGAAGCTACTAACAAGGGAAGAAAGCAGTTGGCTCTGCACACTCTTCACAAAGGTTTTTGTTTATTTGTTTTTAAAATTTATTACAAGTTTAATTTCATTAAAAATTTTGTTTGAAGAGGATAGGATGTTAAACAGTCACAGTAACAAATATCCTTTGGATTGAAGCAGCTAAGATCTCAAATATTTGCCTCTTTTAGACAGTAGCTGTCTGAGTTTCTAAGAAAATGAGATCTGATCTCAGAGCAGCCAGTTTCATCATTGTTGGAATGACAGACATACAAGAGAATATAGTCTATCAGATTTGACATTTTGAAGCTAAAAGTCTTTTCTTTACATTTTTATATTTATTTATTTATTTAAAGCTAGACACAACGTGTGTGATTCTTAGAGCCCAAGGAATGTTTATGTGCTGATCATACTGAAGCCAAAAATGTTACTCTCCAGAGTTCACAAAAACCTGAAGTTCAACCTAAATTTCTTTTAGGTTTAGTGATTACTGCTTCCATATTGTCCATGTCATAGAATCTTGGTATTGTTTTTGCTAACGGTGGTGAGCTGTTGATAATGATGGTGAAATACTGATTTTGTCTATTAGTCACTCAGCTCTACCAGCCTTCCCGAATGCACGATAGGAGAAAAAAAAATTTTTTCAGTGTTTTAATCTGTTTAGAAAATGACATTGTACTCCCATCTTGGTGTCTGATGTCAAGAAATTGAAAATAATTTGAAGGATTGAAATTTATGGAAAATATTCAAACTAACTAAAAAGATCTTCCATTTAATCAAACAACAACATCTATACATTAATTTTTAGGACTTGTACCATAATGCCATTACATGATCATCATAAAGCAGTTAAAATAATTTTGCTGATGTTTTACTACTAAATGTTTGTGGTGAGTTCATTATTCCACATCTCTGGTATCACAATGTGTTTGATTATGTACATTCAGAAAAAACCTGAAGAGGACAAAATGAATGAAAAAACTGAATATACACTGATTATGCTGCCTATTTTTAAGTGGCCTCAGCAATTGTACATTCTAGATGCAATAATGTTCCATTTTATGCAAAAATTGTATGTTAGAAGCAATTTCAGGCTGTTATAGTCTAATAGTTCTCCAATAAGTGCATTGCTCTCCTGTACTGTAACATATAGATTTGTTTCTTGTAGAAGTTTATTTTTAGCTAAGCAACATTCAACATAAGAACACAAATATTGATCACTTTTGAGTAGGAAATACTGATATGTATTAAAAGCATTCTCTACATCAATACTGGATAGACAATATCTGATTGTCTTCACTTTTTTTCTGATAGTACCTTGAAGGCAGATGTGTTCTGCTGGGGCAGTCATGGTGATGAGGCTGATATAATGACAAATAATTTTTTTGCAAGTTAGTCTTGTAAACTTGTGTTGTGATCTTTGAAAGCAGTACAGGTCTAATGAAACAGTGGGAAATTTATTTGTGAATGAACTGATGTTTAACTTGTTTTGATCTGAAAGTCTGGTTTTTCATGTGCTTTACACTTGCTCCTCTTGTCTACTTCTAATTTGCATGTACATTCCAAGGTTTGCTGTGCTCCAGGTTGGTGCCTTAAGCAGCTCTGCAGTGGAGTATTTTCTCTGAGAGTTCTAGAGGTAGAATTATATCGTGGTTTTTACCTGTCCTTTCAGATATTTCAAAATACATGTGTTACTGTTACTACTTGAAACATATTTCCATGTCATCATCTTTTACTGAGCAAAATTTTTGGTATTAAAAAAGTAGATGGAGGAAGGTAAGTGAAAAGTGTTGCATTGACATCTCACCTTACAAAACTGAAAACATCATAACAAAACACCACTTCTCTGGAGAATTTAACATCTGTCTCTTTCATATGTATAACATCCATAATTGTTGTCATTCTTCTCTGCAAGTGTATTATCAAACTATGTGACCATTTAATGGATAATCTGTTGATAATCTATTTGATTTGTTGTCAAATTATTTCTGTTATACCTCCGCAACGTTATCTGCTCACTATCTTATGTGTGTTAAATATATCATTGTTAATATCATCATTGTTGCTCCTGTCACTTTGGAGTGGATCTGCATTGGAAATAAGAATGAAACTCCTTTAAAACTCTCCAGTGCTAAGCCTGAAAAATCTTTTATACCCCTCTGGGCATGATGCAGTTGCCTGCATATTGTGCCGTTTTAGAAGTACGAGGCTGTATTACCTGTCTTGCAGCTACTACTGGAAAGGGGCATGGTCTTCTACAGGTCATGTCATGTCCATCAGCTGTGTGCAGACATCTTTGATACCCTAAGGCAACGCTCAGTGCTTATGTTTGAGCAGCCGAATTGACCCCTTCAGTATCAGATTTTATCTGATCAAAACAGTGTTCCTGCTTAAGATATCTGCTGACTCATGCCTAAGCGACTGAAAACACCTCTGTGTTGCCCCATTGAGTATCTCGGTAGTCCAGAAATTTCATAACAGAGCAGAATGCATTGGGATGAAACTAGTTTGGGCATGAAATTACTATATATACAACTATATGCTTATTGTATCCAAACAAATGATTCTCACCCATGCAATATGGTTTTAATTTACTCAAGTCACTCTCTTACTATATAGTATAGAAACCTACTTTCAGAATTGATGTGTAAATTAACAGAATTTACTCTATTATTTTAAGTTGGAGGGTCTTTGGGCCCTACACCCCTACTGACATTTCAGATTTTCATCCCTTGAACTAAGTTTATGTTAGGGAGTCTTAAAATCTCAGTGTGCTTGGTTTTGCTCTGATACTATCTGGCAGCAACTAGGTGCATCCATGTCAGCTTCAGAGCAGTTTTCTTGGATGTATTAATGCCTTGTTTTCTGAGAGATAACAGCAAAACTGTTGATGGTTTTCCATTACTGTTGTTTGACAGGGAAGCTTCTTCTTGAGATTAAAGTACTTTCTCATTTGATTAACTTCTTTTTTATTATTATCTTTTTAAATTAGTGTGACGATATTTTCAAAATATTTTAAGAATGTTGTATCAAGTTTGTGTTCATTTATTTCAATGTTTGAGATTCTTTTTTGGTAGAGCAAAGCCATATTTTACTGTCTCTTTTGTGATAGGTTTCTGTTCATTTAGCCTAAATACATTTTCTTTAAACAGAAACAATCAATTTTGTACACTACATCTAATGCCCAGTTTAAGGTTATCTTGTCCTTGGTAAAGATAGTATAGATCTTGGAGTGGCTCATTTCTCTAGGGCATTCCAATGTCATGTAATTTAAGATTCTTTTGATTAACCTATTGATTTGGGAGGATAAAGGGTAAAGTATTTTTCTTTTTATTGCTTTTTTCCATAAGCTTGTTTTGTCTTCACAAGTAGAAAAAATATATAATTTTCAAGTGTAATTTTTTCAGTATGTATTAACAGTTGGATGGTTTTTTGCTCTATAGCAATAGTAGTCAGTTAAAAAAAAAATCTAGGTAATAATGAATTAGGAAATCCTTAGGAAAAAAAAACAAAAAAACCCAAACAAACCAAACACTAATGAATTAACTATAAAGTGGTTTTGATAAATATTGAGAATATGGAAGTATTCTATATTGTATATGCTTAATGACCTGTTACAAAAAAATACAGATTTTCCCTCCTCAGAAAGAACAGTGTGACAAGTTCGAGTATTTTTAACATGTTAATGAAAAGCCTCTGATGAAAAGAACTATCATCTTATTTTTATTTGAAGATATATGCATATTTCAGCTTTTACAAGAAGAAATTTTTATTACATCATTTCAGTGTCCAAAATGGAAAGGCCAGCACTTTTCATTTTAATTTCTTACTAGTAAAAAGCTCATTTTTCTGAATTAAAATTGAAAAATGCTGTCTAAAACATTTTTAATTCTGTAATTGAAAATCTCCACTCTAGTCCATTGTCTGTGTCATGCTCTCATTTAAAAAAAAATGATTTATTCTTCATCAGGAATATTTTCATGTGAAATATGCAGTCAGCACTGTGCCACAGTTTTTTCTCCAAAAATTTCTGTGAAAAAATATGTTGTGATGAGTCATGCTCTGCAACTGTGCAAGGTGGGGATTTAGCTGATTTGCAATTTTCCATAAGTGGAGTTGCCCTGTTTTGAAAAATGAGTTTGCCAGCTGTTGTTAGCATCTGCAGTACTTCTAGGTCATGCTGTTTGACTATAAACAGGAAATAGTTTGCTACTTGTAAAGTAAAGAAGCTCCTAAATTCCTTCACTTAATGAATCATAAAATGGTATATGCATTAGTAGATTCTCACCTTGGTTTACTCCATGTCTGTGCTGGTAGGAAGGAACTAGTAAATAAATTAACATTTAGAACCAAGGAGGGATAGACTGCCATGTTTGCTATTGAAATGTCTGGACAGGAACTTTAACTAAAATACAAAATTGTCACAGAAGTAGTTGGAGTCACAGTATCTTCATGGGCAACCAACTGGATGGTAGCTCAGAGAAAATGGCTTTTTTTCAGTTTGGATGCTGGTTATAGCCGATGCCTCACTGAAGATTCTTGGATCTGCTAATGCAGAAATCTGAGTCTTACACAGTTAGACTTGGCAGGCGATCTAGCTCCAAGTCTCTATGATTTCCATGGAAGGTACCTCAGTAGGCAGTATTACTGAAAACTGAACAGGTACTTCAAAGATTGGACAAAACGCTTGGTTCGAAATCTTGGCTCAGATTGCCACATTCAGTTTCAAGGATCCAGACTCAGTCTTTGCAGATTTATGTTTTAAACACCATCTTCACAGTCTCTGGAAATTGTAACTCTGCTATAGAGTAGATAAAGTGCATTAATTTACCAATTACATGAATCTTTGAGCTAGGCAACATTTTATTGCTTGATTTGAAAATTTTTTCCAGGTTACTTTTCCCATATGGAAATTATAATTCAGAATACATGCTATCGAGAATACAATTATAGTAGCCTATATATCTAGAATGATTAGGAAAAACAGAATTACTATTTCTCAAAGTTTATATTTATAATTTTTTTCCTGATTATCAACACAAAACAGTGTGTTTGGACTGTCTCCAACCATATATGACCATGGCATAAATGAATACAGAAAACATAGTAACTAAACAGAAAGAAAATGATAATGGGTTGTTTGAATTTAAAAAACAACAACAACAACAAAAAAAACCCCAAAAACAAGCCAAAAAAAAAAGCAGAAGAGAAACAAAATAGTTTGTCTGAGAGAGGGTAGCAGGTGTAGAAATGGGCAGCAGTCATTTGTCAACATAAGAAAACCATAATGGTAGCATCAATAACAAAAATTATGCTAATAAAGTCATGCCTCATGGTGCTATTATTACTTGCCTTTGTTACATGAATGATAATGAGAATTACATCTCTACTTGAATTTCTAAATTGTTTAGATTGTAACATTGTACATTCCTTGCCTTAGTTACACATGCAGATGATGTTCCATGTTTCCATAAAACTCATGAAACATTTCCCTGAGGCTTGTCCCCATTTGTTCAGCTACAGAGGCTGGGAATTTCTGGTACTGAAAGGCCAGAGCACCCTTCTACTCACATGGAAAACTGCCTTTCCCAATCATACTGTTTCTTTGCTTTGGTTTTCGTCAGCCTAGCACTGAACCTAGGCTCCACCTTCTTTTATATATATATATATATATGTATATATATGTATATATATGTATATATATGTATATATATGTATGTATGTATGTTTTTCTTGGTAGAATTGATAAAATTTTTCTTGGGTTTTTTTTGTTTTGTTTTTAGAAAAAGCACGTTCTGCTGCAGTTTAACTTTGAAACTACCCATCTAACACTACTTTAATTTCCTCTACCAAGTATCCATTTTCTTTTTATTTGGATCACAGCAGAAGTAGTGATCATCAATTTTACACCCTTATAATTCTAAAGAAGCACACAAATTATTTTATTTAACCTAGACCCTAGTATATAAATCCCACACAGCAGTTTCTCTGAATTGTATCACACAAGATCCAAAATGTTTTTGAAGATGAGTTTAACATTAATAACATTTTGAAAACTGACAGATCCTGAAGTGGTAATATGTTTACTTTAATATTGGTAGTCATAAACCCTTAAATCTGTTCTATGATCAAATAATTCCAATTAGTCTATTTTACTAAAGTTCTGTTAATTTTCTTTATAAATCTTTTTCTATTTAAATTAATCACTTCCTTAAGACAGTTACATACATAACTGGCATAATTGTGGTGAGGCAATTCACTGTAAATTTAGAGTAGCTGGTGTTCATTTCTATGCTATCATATGGCATTCCTGGTATTTGCAGAATGAGAGTTTTGAAGTAATTTGCTTTTTCTTCTCAGAAACTGATATTAGTCGTTTCTTCTACTCCTCCTCCCCCCAGCACTCTTTCTGACATGGTAAGTGTAGTGCTTATTGCTTTTCTCTCATCCAGGCTGATTCTGGGATGGTAACTGTCACTTTGAGTTGTTCCATTTTCATAGTTCCACGAGTTTGAAATGCTATTTTTCATTGTTTGTACTGACTTTGAAAAATAACATAATCTTTAATTGAATCAATGTCAGTTTTAGGATTGCTAGGATTTTCCTCTTCTGTTGCTTCAGAATTTGGCCACCTGTCCCTTTTCTCTTTAATCTTCTGGAATTGTCTATCTGACATACTTTCCTCATCCATCAATCTGATGACATTGAAAAAAAAGTCTAGTCTCCTAATGAAAGTGGGCATCAACTCAGAAGTAGTTACTGTATGGCTGGAATTAGAAGTCTTGGGTTCTTTAAAACTACACAGCTAAAACAGTACTTTATATAACAAAGATATTGTCCAGTTTATTGACTCTCAAGTTCAATGTGTGCTAGTGAAGCAAAACCACATCAGCTACTAAAAATTATAAATTATAATGGAATACCTGTCAAGAACACTTTCTGGTTTTGCTCAACTTCTAGAGAAGCTCAGAGTAGAAAGTGCAGAATGCCCAGACTGGTTGCCAAGAAAGAACGGGGTGCTGTAAAGAAGAGTCTTTCAGTCTGCTGGGAAATTAAGCTACTTGCATAAGTTATATTTAGCATTCTAAAATTTGTAATATAAAAATAGTGGAAAGTTATTAGTGACCTATCATATCTCAGTAATTTTTTGCACCATACAAGGAAGATTAAAGTTAGGTTGTAGTGTTTCCTTTCCCTTAGTGTTGTTTATAAATTAAATTATCTGTCATTTAAGAGACATGGAAAGCCATCTCTTGGTAAGCGCAATCTGTTCTTTTGAAATCCTAACAAAACATAAATTTTCATTAAAAAAACTTTCACACTATAACTAATCAATTGGATAGTTCCAGTTGAATAGTTCATCCTAAACATGGTAAGCATACACAAACCTCAAAGTATTTACTAAACCAAAAATATTTAAAAGGTGTTGATATAGCTGAGAAAT
The DNA here is from genome assembly GCA_907165065.1 of Caprimulgus europaeus. The sequence goes on along the minus strand of OU015534.1, from coordinate 25,290,956 downwards.
TATACAAAAGAGTAAAGAGGTCACAAGATAGATTCTTTCCCCCTATGAACTGGCACAGGTCAATTTATAGTCAAACCATTTGATTGTAGGTGTCTCTTTATCTGAGCCTGTGAAAATATATGTATTTGGAACACAATGATTAGGTGATACATGTGAGAATACCTACCCACGATGGATGGATATACTCAGTTGCAATGAAAAAATATCTTAATTTTGAATCTGCTTTTGCTTATTCTTTCGAAGCATAACATATTCTTGCTAGAACATGCTGCAGATCTTGTGGTAACATCTTTGGATGGTTTCTGTCCTGAAGCACAAAGGGAGATATTTTGAGTAATTAGAGTAACTTTGGAACTTTAGTTAAAGTGAAGGTTTGTGCAGAAACTCTACAGAGCCAACTGTGAAATTAGTATTCACTGCATGCTCCTCACTACTCCCTAGCAAATATTTTTAGTTTTTACCAAGAGTGCATTCTTGTGCTGCAGCTGTCTACATGAGTGAAATTAGTATATTATTAATTCAGAGCCTGGCTTATCACATGCTATCTTGCTGTGGACAAGCCCTGACTTTTTTTTTTAATTTCTTCACTTTCTGGAGTTTAAGAGAAGTCAAACTGATTAAATTTATTACTAAACATTTTGCAATAATCAGTATTCTTCACCATCCTGATTTATTAATTTTTATTCTTCACCTATGTACAGTTAGGCTGCTTCCAATAAAACACAAATATAAAAGATATCTTCTGAGTCACCCTCATGTTAACTGTAGCCCAAAACTGCATTCAGAAAAATTTCCAAGTTTCACCATAGTGATGAAATAACTCGCCTGCCATTACAGTGCATGTGAAGAACAGCTTTGGAAACATACAACTGTTCAGTTTCATTTAAATTATGAATAGCAAATTTATGTCATTACAGCTTTATAAATCCACAATATCCTGTTAATTATGCTTTATGGGTCTCTTAGGTATTTCATAATCCTTGCTGTGGCACAGTATATTTTTCTCTGTTACAATATGTTGCTTAGTAATGCACAAATCTCTTAAAATGCAGCCACTTGTGTTTTTTAATGGTTGTCTCTCTTTACTTAAAGGATGGCATCAGAAATATACCTCCCTCTCTGTGCCAGGAATGAGGATGATAGCTTCATATCATGCTTGTCAAAGTTGCCGTCATTAAAAGGGTGATAGCTCTCTTTTTATGTCTTCTCAGACACTGAAATTCATGAATCAAAAAAGCCCATAAACACAAGAGGAAGAGGAAGCAGTTTGTATGATCTAAGAAGCTAAAAGAAAAAAAATAATAAAAGGGGGGAGGAGGGGAGAGGCAGAAGCAGGGAGCAATAGACATCGCTCTTTAATGATCTGCACCTGGATTCAGTCACCCTTTCAGGCCAAGCACTGGGCAATCTAGAGTGCAGTTTCACAGCTGGAACAAAATGCTGTGTCTCAGCAAGCCAAAACCGTTAGGAGTGTGAGAAAGGACTGGTTTAGTTTTATGGTTGAAACACTCAGTTCATAGTAAGATTTCTATTCAGAAAAGGCTAATATCATCAACCAGTTACATTAAAAAAATGTAACTGTGAATGAAACCATGATTTGATTTTTTTTTTTAATGGGCCCCAATGAAAAGTGAAATCACAAGCAATATCATCGACATAAAAGCTACTCATAGGAATGACAGCTAATTTTGTTTTTCCCATATAAATTAATCCTTTTTAATCCCCAAGGACCATTGTGCAGATTGAGCTCTTGTCTGAATGTCCTGTCTTATTGTAATTAGGACCTGAATTGATATCTTGTAAGAGAAACACTGTGCTGTTTTGAAGCACATTCGCAACTTCTCTCCTGTCTTGCTCTCAGAGATGGATAACCAACTGGTAAAGGGTGAGTAGCAGAATCTAACCTTTTGATGATGGGTTTGCAGAGTAACTTATGTTTTAAGAATAATGTGTCTCTGTTCACCTGCTGTTAAATCACATTTGATACCACAAAATGAATTCTTGAAAAATGCCTCTGCCCAGCTGTTTCTACAATATGTTTAGATTCTGACTGAAATAACTTTATTTTCAGACTGATGCTAGAAATATGTATGGTAGTTTGTTGTGTAAAATAAAGCTTGAATCTGCTAATAGATTTCTGACACAAATGTGCTTGGCTGACTGCTGTCATCTAAGCCATGGTTTACTTCATTAGAAAATGGAATTGCTGCCACTATGGGTGTTTCTGCAGTAGTGTTGGTGTTCAGTGTGACACTTGTGTAAAGCTCTCAGCTTTTTAAGCAAGGGTGGTAGGAAAAGGGTACCTAAAGAATAGCTTATTCTGGTAGGTAGAATGAGGAGAGATTCAGCATCTGGACAGAAGCAAGTCATCCTTGAACTATTGAAAGAGCTATGTAATAGGCTGGTACAGATTCAGACTCTATAGCCCCACTGGTTAACTTTGGCTTGCTTTTTTGATGTCAAATCCAGGAGGTTCAAACAGTGACATATTTTGCAGCTCTTCATAGCTCAGACAGTGTGTGGGCTGAACAGTATATGTTCTGCTGTGGCATTGTGCAGGGGGATGATCCAGTCTGAAGTGCACAGTTGAAAATCTTTGGCATGCCTCCCGTCCTTTTATAGTACAAAATCTCCTTACTGGTACTCACCCAGTACCTATGGAATGAAAGGGAGACAGTTATTCCCCATGAAAAGGATCAACTTAGCTATGGAATACATAAATACCATCTACCTTATGATTTAACTTTTCTTATAGGAAGTCAGAACAGCAGGAGATTGAACTGCTGAAAATTGCTTCTAATGAATTCTGAAGAAGGATAAAAGATAAAAGGAATAGCACATTCACTTTGCGTTCCCTTCCATTACATTCTCTCTTATCCAATATTTCTATATTTTCCAAAAAATATTGAAAGTAAAACTGAAATCTTTTCCATTACCCTTCAGGGAAAAGCTATTTGTTTTTAAGATTCAGTATTTCTTATAATTTATTATTAATTTATCTCAGTTATCATATCTTTTCAAGGTAGCCATAGAGAAATAGTTCTCAAAGAGGTGGAAACTACTTAGATCACATCAAAGGAGATGAGCAAATTGCTGTTAGCCTTTCTTCCTCTTATCCAGAGAGTAACCATGACTGTCTTTCATGAGGTGAACCAAAATATAACTGTTTCCTATCAAAAAAATTTTACTTTGTTTTCTTTAAAGTGTTGTGATCTAGATTCTTTTTTTTTTTTTTCATAAAAAGATAATTTAAAATGCTGCTTAGGTCTACTTTTCTGAGCTCCAAAATATAAAACATTGTCATATATTCTCTATTACTATAGCTCTCAATATATAAAATACTTTAGATACAGGGGAGACATATAAGCACATAATTCAGATCAGAATGGATTTCAACATGTTTCCCATCTTTAAAAACTTCTAAAATGTTAGGCTACAAAGATTCAGGGTTTGCTCTAAAGCTGACTGAAAGCTGGCAGGCAGTTTCTCATTGCTAAGGTGCTTGAGAGGGAGGGCAGAAGGGAGGACAAATACTTTAATCAGCTTCACTTTTTTTAATTGAAGAAGGCAACCCATTATATAGTTTCACGTAATGATATATTTCATACCTATTACCATCAAAGCTTACAGTGATTGATTCCAGGCTTTTGAAATTGTTTTCAATAGCAACATCAGACTATTTCTCTTGTTGGAAAAATTAAAATTTTGCTACTTTTTCAATTCAAATTAGCTTGCCTTGGTAACTGAGATGATGCCAGAAGCTCTTGACAGCAGAATTCACAGTGACTATTCGAAAAGAGTAAATTGCCTTCCTCTTCCTTTTTAAATGTCATTTCCAGCCTTGAAAATAAAAACTGTTAGATTTTTTTTCAGTAGCAAAGGGAGAAGTATCTTTTCATTTCTATAGCATAATGTGGTGAAAAGCAAGTGTTTTATCCTCTACTGTGTGCACTTGTATTTGGAGCTCTTCACAGGGTGTCAGTCCTCTAGCAAATCCTGGCTGGAATTGTCTTATTCTGTTACCTGTGCCAAGAATTCAAAGATTTGATACTTATTATGAAGCACATAAAACTGTAAAGTATTATGAAATTTTACTGCAGCTACAGTAATGTTTTCCTTTCCTAAAGTAGTGTGTGGCAGAATAGTGCAGCGTGAATCATACCTGATGCACCAGAGCAGGATCATGATCTATTTATATGGTTCTTTTTTTCCTTTATGCCTCAATGAATTTCAAAACTTTTCACTTCCTTAGTTGGCCTTACTTCTTTTACTCCACAATATTTACAACAGATGTTCTTTTATTTATCAATAGAAAGCAGAAAAACACAAGGTCTCTACAAAACAAAACAAAAAACAACTACCCACATAGGCTTTTTTCCATCTTTCCATGACATTAAACTCTTGCTTTACCCAAAGTGACCAAACTTACGTTTAATATTTGATGGCATATTTTGTCTCATATCATCTCTCACAGTTTATGATGGAAAGTAAACAATTAATGTGCTTTACATAAAGTTTTGGCATTGAAGTATCCAGTAATAATAATAATGCTTACTTTTCAGCTTCAAAAGGGATTTCTAAAATATTTTCAAAATACAAATATTCTATTTTAATGCAATGATAAACCACCATTAATACTTTGGACACAGGAGAAAAATACATTCTATTACTTCTTAATTGATTTTTAAGTGGAGTTTGCATTTACAAAGTTTCATTACCTAAAATACTGTTTTGGTTTTTTTAAAAATATATTTTAATGTTAATTTCTTAATTTATTACTTTTGTGTATTAGAACTGTGCACTGCAAGAGTTCTCATTTTCCTAAATAATAGAAAACTTCTGCTTGAGATTGCTCTTCTAATTGTAGCCTCTAGTTCACAATAAATAACTTCAGATGTGGTAGAAGAGTTCCTTGTCTGCTCTGTTAACATATTACTAGCCTTTTCTTCAGCAGGTGAGGGATGGTCTTAATTCCAAGCTACTTGCCAGACCATATCCTACTGCATTAGTTGAGGCAGGGGGATATTGATGAGATACACTAAAAAGCCTCAGTAACAAGATTCTCATGTATTTTCTGAAACAGTGTTGAAGTGAATTCGCTATAATCATATTAATTCAGCAGAGGAGTTTTAACAGTTCATACCAGCTGAAGATGTAGACCTGAGGTGATATGGTTTGATATGGGTAATAATTAGTATATGCAGTAATTTTCAAAGTGCAAGAAGGATATTCCTCCTGAGGACACTGAGAACACTTTATTTTGAGACATGAGATATTAGTTAAGGCCTGAGATTACAGGATTAAGGGGCAAAGTTAAATCTGGTAAAATATTTTTTGTGTTTTAACATTAAAGAAATACCTCTAAAAAGAAGGAAAGTATTATTCAATTGTTAGTATTTAAGAAAACTGGGATCTGCCTCCTTTGAGTCTTTTTCAGGGAGTGGTGGGTAGAGGAGGAGGCCTTTATGGGGATTTTCCTCCTCTGTCCTTTTAAAGGAAATGAGATATGAACTAAATGTCTTTCTCAAAGAAAGGGAAGAGGCTTATCTTTGCTAAGGCTGAAATTCAGCCTTGTGCATCAAGCTCTCTCATGATATGTGTATTATCTGTCTCAATTCACTTCCATGTAAACAGTAGTTTAATAATGTATCTGAGACATCATAATTGCAATCAGTCATCATAATTGTAATGGAGATTACAACAAGTTTTGGGGCAAACAAACATCTTTATTGCTTTTTTTCCCCTATCTTATTTGTTTGATTAAATCAGCAACAATAACATAGCTACTGACCAGAAGCTTTATTGTTCCCTATGCAGTCCATTTCCTTAAAAGACAATGGGAATCTGATATTTCCTAGAAAAATATGTTTTGTCTTACAAATTTCTTCTGAAATGTGAATTGTTACGGTGGCTGATTTCTACTGGGAAAAGGCAGTTTGGTATAATAGCGTACAGTATTTAGCACAACAAGATTCTTTTGTGCACAAAAAGATTATTTGTCCACATGTATTTCATACTATTAAGATAAGTCAGTCCTTCAAGTTTCATAAAGTTTTAGTTCTAATTTCTTTTGTATAAGATCTTAATTGCTCATCTGATGATGAACCAGATCCAAGCATGCATACTAATCTGTGATTATTTGTTAGAAAACAATCCATTTCTTGTCTTATGATAAGACTAGAAACTCCATCTTCAATTTCTCTATGACTGGAGAGAAGCTCAGAAGAGTTCCTGGAATTTTTGTTGCCATGAAATGCAAAAATGATATGAAAAAAAATTAGATATCACCAGGACAGTTACCTGGTTATGAATGATACCTATGAAAATCAAAAGGTTCCAAACCTGTAGGGTAAAAGAAAATGAAGAGATTATTTTAGTATTTGGATAACACTAGACGAGTATAACTATCTGAATGCAAAAGAGGTAATCCTTCTGTACATCCTTATCCAACTTTCTACTAAGGACCTATTTTATTAGCTGAACCTGTTGTGTCTGGTTGTCTAGCTATCACCTGAACCCCAATGCCTGAGTGAGCTTGAGGGGAAAAAAATAGCTTTGGCTTTTATCCAAGAGGAAAGGAGAGAGAGTAGTATTTTTCTGTCTATCTTTAATCTTGCAGCGAGAGTATCTCTTGAGCTGTGTTTTGCTCACATTATGTGAAAAGTCTCCAGACATTTACTTCCAGGATTTGCTGCAATTCTGAGCATAGGCTGTTACTGAAATGCATGATGAGCTACAGTCAGTAATTTTTTAGTTTCTTTGATCTTGGCCAAAGAAGCTGTTCTACATAAGAGTTGGTATTAAAGACCTAGGGGGCAAACATCAGTCTGTAAGGTCTAACACTGTGATGGAAGAAGGATGTTTGAGGTTGCAGCAGATGGTTCATTAACTAGAGATTGCAATTTTTCTCATTAGCTATGTGGCTGTATTTAGAGAAATATGTTTTCACCGTACATGAAGAAAACATGTTTGTGTTCGTATGCATGCACATCAAACTCTCTCCCCTCTGTAATAACTAAGTCTACTCAGAAATAATTTCTGTTAGACATTACAAAGAAAAAGGGAAGGAGGGAAACATGCAACTACTCAAAGCTTGTTTTGCTGACATTTAATGAAAAGCTGTATTACCACACATTAGATCTTGAAGATTTATGAGGTTACTATAGAATCAAGTTCTGGTCCTCTTGTGACCTTGTAAGAACTCTTCAAAAAAAGCCCCAAGAAGCCAACAAACTCCTAAAGGTTTATTCCAGTAAGGGTTGCAAGAGTTTGTCTCTTAGATAGCTTTGTATGATATTTTTATTTAGGACCTCAAAAGCCTTTATACTGATTTTTTTTGGTAACATAGAACAACTACTTGAAGTGATCCATTCGGAAAACACAGACCATTTAGAACAATGCTGTCTTTCCTGTGGCTCACAACTCGGGCAGCTGCACATATGCTTGTCAGACATTGACTGCTTCTGTTACAGAATCCTTTAGAGGAAAATACTACTTCACTAGTTGAAAAAACATGATGGAAAGATCAGCCAGGATGCTTCATAATGACCTCTTAAGGCCATATCACTATTTTTCATATCTTCCCATTCAGATTGATCCTTCTTTGTTATTCGGCTGTGTTCTTCAGGTGTCTCAACTGAGCATGTGTTTTATTTAGTAGAAGTAAAAGGTCTATAAATTAAGCTAAAACAAGAATATTTAAAAAAATAAAAGGATTTCAATTTATTTTACGGAGTCACTTTAATAACATCTGACAAATTTTATATACCTTGATCTTTTTTCCCATGAGAGAAGTCTAAAAAACTCATATAACAACAGTTTATTTACTTGAATATATTCTGGTTTTGCCTCCATGGAATTTCTAAATCGGAATTGTGTCAGGTATTAGCTGTGGAATATAGACAGAGTTTTTGAAATCTTTTTTTCCTTGCTTATCAGAATATGGTGGACCAAGCTTTGTATGTTAGTTACTCTATTTCTGAAGTGGTGAGTGTTTACTGTATGTAGCCATTCTGTGAGATCATTGGAATATGTAATAACAACTTCTAATAGAACTCTGTATGTTTTTATGTATCCTTGATACCCACTTGCCAGGCACCAGATCTCCTGTTACAGTATGATTGAGTGCTAGAATATCCAGTTTGCAAAGCATATTATCATATGAAAGATCAAGTTATGTAAAATTCAGTAGCTTCTAAAGAAAAAACGCATCTTAGTTTCTGTAGTTAACATGGGATGACATTTTCAATTATTATTTCTTGTAGACTGAGGATAGGATTTTTTTTTCCCCTGTTTATTTGGAGTGTTTTAAGGGATTTTTAAAGTATTTATGTTATAGATGAGGTTTCTGGGTTCAGATCTCTGTATTCCACTTCTGTTAATCTAGATACCTAAACATCTACCTCTAAGGAAATGTATCTGCAAAATACTCAGCAATTTAGCTCACTACAGAAGTCTTTGAAATTTAAAATAAAAAGTCACTATAGTGTAACCTACTATTTGTTGGGAAATGCATATGTAAGTAGCTTTTTGTAATTGTTCATGAAGCTTTTAGACAGATATCCCCTCAGGTACCTGTGAATTTCAATGCAGTGTGTGATATTTATTCAGGTTACATATTATCATTCTTTACACTTCACTACTTTAGACAACTGGGACTTTGTATAATTGGTTCTGTAAACTTATTTCACTTGTCTGTAAACTTATTTCACTTGCCTACAGTGTGAAAATTATTCTCTATAATGTATTGTCACATCTCACTGTGGAGCAAAGTAGTTGTTGTACAGTGACATTTTTCTGCAGTTTACAGAATTTACCTCTTGCCATTGCAGGGCTTGGCAAGCCATATTGAAATGCAGAGTCTAATGCCAGAACATTCCTCTGTTTCACTGATCTGAAAAGTCTAATGAATTCCTCAGTGGTTTCACCTTGCACTAAAGTTTGGACATGCCTAACAATCTTTCTACATCTAATAAGAAAATGCTATATTGGTCAAGAAAGGTTCTTCATCTTTTATAAGGGTTGATGCTACCAAGTTCCTCCTCATCTTTTGACCTGTCCTCTGATCCACTCAAAGTTACTAGTTCTGGAATTATTTTTTCTTTTCAAGGAATAAGTTTGTGATTTTTCTTAAAAGTAGTTTGAGCTACTCAAAATTTTTGACTGCTGGAAAGGAATTCACAGCTGACAGGCTGTTTATTAAGGACTACACATACCACATAGTAACCCACCAGAAAAAAAAAAAAATAGTCTGCAAGTTTCCCTACAGTCAGAAAGTATCTATTTTACCTTTGAGCATTGTATTTTGAATAAAACTAAATATGGCACCAACTGGCATGATTATCATGAGGTAATTGGACCCATGGGATTAGAAGCATTTGGCTACAGGTTGTAACTGTAACAACTCAGAATGTAAATTATAATAATTACTTGACAATAAAACTCTGTATAGCAGCACCTTATTTCCCAAGTAGCCTGAGGTTAGCAAAATGCTTTTGGATACCTTCAGCAATTTCATTTCCTTTGTACCTTGAGGTTACTTCTATTAACATCAGTCTGATGAAGGAGTGAAATGAGCAAATGCAAATATACTTGAATTCTGCTCTACAACTTCTGTGCCTTTTGTAGAGAAAATATCTATGCCCAGTATTGTGTTATTATTTCTATTTTTTAAAATAAATTCTGTTGATGTCTTACACAAGTGTTCAATTATTATCTGTAAAGTAACATTATGCTGAGATTTTTAAGCCAAAGAATTTTGATACGTTGCAGTCAGAAGCCAAAGAGAGCAGGAGGAATCTGAGATAGCTTTAAAGACTTAAGTCTTTTACCCTGAGCTTGTCATACCTATGTAGCTTCAACTGCTGACAGTGCTGCTTTCTGCAGCAGAAACTCCTTACAACACTTAGACTGGCAAATGCATAGTAGCCTGACAAGGGGAAAGGAGAAACCTCTAGGGTCATAAAAAATGAAAAGGGTGATTTATAGCTTACATGGAGAAGCAAGTAATTCTCTCTCTGCTTACACAACCCGGTAGAAGAGAAGAACATATTAAAGTTTTGCCTGTGGTCTCTTTTACTTCCTTGTATCAGAAGAACTCTCCATAGTAGTGAGTTAAGAAGCAAATGTCATTGTTTGGGCATCTGTATTCTACTCATAATTGGTAAGAACTGTGTGTATCTTCATCACCTCAAGACAGCATTAAAAATGTAATAGATCTGTCTTTTGCCTTTCTGGTACTCCTCTCACAGAACTGAAGTTACCTGTTGGTTAACACTAGTACTATAGCCCATCTAACTAGCTGTATTTCTACAAATCTCTCAAGAAAGTTTCCCATGGCTCTTTCAACTCCAGTAGTAAGAAACATTAATGTTACCACTTCAGAGAATTTCAATCCCATGATAATTTATTTTATCACCAGTGATGCAAAAGTTCCAAACTATGCAACATTACTGGGAGAAGGACATACGTTTCTCAGATCTTTACTCGCAACCTTTATTTGCCACACTGAATTATCCTGGGATGTTTGTATGCATATTAGCATATATGTTAGACAATGAACGTTTCACAGTATCACAGTAATGCTATGAATGGACCCATTTTCTTGCATGTATGCAATACTAGAGCATTCATAAGATCCTCAAAATTAACTATCTAACTCATCTCACTCCACCTGTGTTTGACTGCTCTCTCTTTCATTTATTTTTCATTAACAAGCAAACTTTTAACTGAATGACTACCTTGAGTCAATTTGAATAGACTATCTTTTAATGAATTGTATTACTTGGTAACCTGCATCATAGAACTGACGTGTCCTTTACTCAATATATCCCAAGCTAAGTTTATCTGCAAGTGTATGTGTGTGTGTGTGTGTGTGTATATATATATATATATATTTTGGATTCTCAATTGAAGTATTTCACTTGTAAAGTAATTTGAGGCATTAGATGCCTGGAATACTGGTAGATGGCTGTCTGATTCTGGAGTATGTCTAACTCCACGCTAAGCATAACAAAACTTTAATTAAGGAAAGTTTCTGCATATTTTCCTTATGAAGTAGACTTTGGATAGAAAGGAATTCAGTGGGGAGTCCTATTTTCATTAGATTTAAGGCTTCAGTGGAGCTAATAATACTACAGCTGATAAGGAGGGAGGGGGGAAGAAAAAAAAATCCCATTTCTTTAATTGTTGTATTTTCTCTTTCTTCTGATACTGAAGAACTTCATCCTGTTAATGTACTTTACAGGATGCTGTTCAGCTCTGTAGATGACACTGTTCTACAGTATTAGAACAGTGAATGCATTTATCTACCTTAACCTTTTGATAGAAATGAAATACTTGTCTGACTGCACTTCTTTGTGACTAAAGAAACAAATGAACCTAAAGTTTTTAAGCAGAACTGAAAAGTAAAACTGCTCTGCTCTAAGGACTGCAAATATGCAGGAATTCGAGATAAATTTTCTTTTTTCTTTCTGAAAATGTATGTTGAATTTGATTTACCCTCTGAAACTTACAAATGTGTAAGTGTACGACTGAACAGCATTTGCTAACACAGTAATAGCTAAGTTGCGCAGGCATTAATTGTTTCCATCACAGAAATATATAATGCCATTAGAACAAAAGCAGACTGCCAGGGATCTTGTTAGAAAAGCTAAAGCCCCAGCAGAATTAAATCTATCCAAGGGCATCAAGGCCAACAAGAAAAACTTTTATAGGTACATCAAGTTAAAAGGAAGATTAGGGAAATTGTAGACCCCTCTGGAAGGAAACGGGAGACCTGGTCAACCAGGTCAACCAGGAGAAGGCTGAGGTATTCAATTACTTCTTTCCCTCAGTCTTCACCAAAAAATGCTCAAGCCCCACCCCCTGAGTTGTAGAAGGCATAGGCAGGGACTAGGAGAATGAAGAACAGCCCCCTGTAGAAGAAAATAATATTCAAGACCATCTGAGGAACCTGAAGGTGCACAAGTCCATGGGACCTGATGAGGTCCATCTGCTGGTCCTGAGAGAACTGGCAGATGAAGTTGCCAAGCCACTGTCCATCATATTTGAGGAGTCATGGCAGTCTGGTGAAGTTCCCACAGACTGGAAAAGGGGGAACATAACCCCTCTTTTTAAAAAGGGAAACAAGGAAGATCCAGGAGAACTACAGGCCGGTCAGTCTTACCTTTGTGCCTGGCCACATCACAGAGCAGATACTCCTGGAGTAAGGGAGTACTATGGCACATGGGAAGCAAGGTGGTGATTGATGACAGCCAGCGTGGCTTCACCAAGGGCAAATTGTGCCTGACCAGTCTGGTGGCCTTCTTTGACAGGGTTACAGCATTGGTGGATAAGGGAAGAGCAACTGATGTCTTCTACCTGGACTTGTGCAAGGCATTTGATGCTGTCCTGCACAACATCCTTCTCTCTAAATTGGAGAGACGCGGACTGGATGGATGGACCACTTGATGGATAAGGAATTGGCTGGATGGTTGCACTCAAATCATTGCAGTCAACAGCTCAGTGTCCAATTGGAGACCAGTGATGAGTGGTGTCCCCCAGGAGTTGGTATCAGAACTGGTGCTGTTTAATATCTTTGTCAGTGACGTGGACAGTGGGATTGAGTCCACTTGCACCCTCAGCAGGTTTTCCGACAACACCAACTTGATTCTCACTTTGCAGTTTTCTCAGCTTCATCTGTTCTAGAGGCCATGAATTTGGGGTCTCTGAATTTTCAGAAGTTTCAGAAATTTACAGTAAAGGGTCATTTTGAGCTTCATGAAAATCGATGAAACGGTTTCTATTGTGTTTTAGACTTGTGGGTGAAATCTGTGGTGTTACAGGAAGATTACATCTATTAGCTTTTGGCTAGTGCTTATCTGAGGTGCAGTCCACAGGCATAAATGTACAATACTGTTCCTGATTGCAATTAGAAGAAAAGAGATGTAGTGCTTTCTTTCAGATTACTGTAGTTCCTGATTTTACTTAGATTCTTGTTCATTCCTACATCACAGCAGCCAGTAAGGCTTTAGGCACATCTGCTGTACCATGTATGTGCACAGTGATGATGAGAAATGTCTATGTACTGTAGCATTTCATTCTGTGATGAGCATATGGAGCTTTTTAATACACATCTAAGCCTGACACATCACCTCTGGTCTCTTAACAAAATCCAAGATTTTTACAAAAGAAACTAAAATATCAATAGGATGACATTTGGGATCTGTGCAGCTAAGTCAATCTTGCTTACACAAGTAGAGTGTAAGCAAGATCGTCTTGAGTTTGCACAATACTTATTTCCTCCTTTTAGCATGTTGTTCTCAGGATACTTCTAGTATTCTGTGTTGTAAAATTACCTAATTCAGGAAACAGTTGAATGAAGCTTAGGTGAAGCCTGCTGCAGAGATCCTAAAATCTTCAGAAGGCTTACAAGTGTAGAGGTTTGCAGGATTAAGCTTTTACCACCTATAAAGCATGTAAAGACTCAACATGAAAACTGCTCCAGGTGATGCTGCTTGATCAGTGGATTGGGTAAGATGACCTTCAGAGGTCTTTTCCAACCTCAACCATTCGCTGATTCTGCATCCTCTTATATTGAGCTTTCTTTGTACTGTACAGACTTTGTCCTTAAACAATTCTGGGCCATGTGTGGGAGGGCAAAAAGCTTTCTTAAAACTGACTACGCTCATTGCAGCAGGAAGCCATGATCCACCTCTTAGCAGAGAGTAGAAGAATCTGAATAAAGTGTTTACAGGCAAATCAATAGCCTGCAGAATTAGAGTGTAATGCATGATGCAGTAAATACTAATGGCAGTGCGTATCACTTAACTCAGCTGTTAGGTCTAATTAACTTGATGTAGACTATTTGGTAATAATAAGTTAATGTTATATTCCTTGGAATTAAAACATGAAAACATTGCACTCCTGTTGATAAAATGAGAGAATTATGTTCAGTTAGCTATTGGGAGATACATTCATTATTAGATCCTGCTGTCTATGAAATGCAAACTCAAATGTGTCCTTGGAAATGAATTACTTCATAAATAAAAGCTTCACCCCGTTACTATATCAAGGTTGCTGTATGTACTGATGAGTTGGATCTTTGCCTTACTTTTTTTTCTAATGTAACAGATGCGTTGCTTCGTTGTCTTACACATTGGACAAATCCAGAAAGCACTTGATTTTTCTACTGGTGTCTATCTAATTTCCATGCTCCTACAATTTTAAGAGTAAATTGCTGAAAAATCTTCCCAATTACCTTTTTCAAAACTGGAAGTGATCAAGCTCATGTAAAGTATTTTAAAAGAAAACATTCTTAGGAAGCATAATGTTCAGAGCATGGATTCAGCTGTGTTATATGCAGTCACACAGGCAGGACTGTTGATGACATTATTTATAAGTGCCTAAACTGACAGTTGGTGATAACTGGAATCAAATGCCTCTGCATGACTATTTAACCCAGCAATTAGAAGTATTTGCATAAACTTCTTCCCCCTCTGTCTTTTCTTGTTTAGGAACTTGCCTTTTCCTTCCTAGCACAGCCTCACAGGTTAAGAAGAATGTTATCTTTTTTACAAAGTAAAATGTCTGTAAAAATTCTGTTTTAAAATTGGCTTCTTGCTCTACATACAGACATGTGGACTTCTTTAAGACAAAGAGAAGAAATACAGGACATAAACTAGCAACACTGAACCACATGAAAAATTCATTTGACTACTGATTATTTTAAAAACTGATAGGAGCTTTAAAGTATTTTCCTGTTGAATTTTACATGCTTCTACCTACAGTCAAGGCTTGATCCTGCAAACTTGAACACTTGTAAACATACTGAGGATTTCAGGATCTCTGTGGCAGGCTTCACCTGAGCTCATCTCATCCAACTGATATCTTGTAACTGAAGTCAACCCTACACATGAAAAATCATGTTAATTATTGAAGGAGACAGAGCTATGTGAAACAGAAAAAAATCTGAATAAAGTTGGTTTTTACTTATCTTTCAAACATTTTGATATTCTGAGGTCATACCAGCAAAAGCTGATTATAAGAAGTGCTTTTTATCTTTTTAGAACTGTTTTGGGATCCTGCAGTGATGTTAGTTTATCAACAGAGTGAATATGGTGCCTGCTAGTAATAATTTTACAAAGCAAATTTTGAAAAATGTGATTTTGTAGAGGCAAAGATTTAAGCGTCTTAGAATTTGGGAGTCTGCACATAGTTTACCTTCATAGTGACAAAAGACTTATTGTAAACAGTAGAAACTGTTATGGAAATTGCATCTCACAAAATTATTGCCAACTAGCAACTGAAGTCTAAAGATTAAAATCCATTTAGCTTTCCTGTTAATCAACTTAATAAAATTTACAGTAGTAGATTAAAACTACTTATTAATGAAAGTGCAGTTGCCTATTGCTGTATAAAGATAGGGCTGTGTTCTGTCAACTTCTGTACCATCTTTAAGTAGCTTTGTTCTATATTATAAATGTAACTAAAATGCTCTTACTGGGATATTTCTAAAGAAATCCATTCTATTCATAAAATGCTTCTTACAGATAAAACCTCAAAACAGCCAACCAATCAAAGTAACTGCAGAAGGTGGATTTTAGAAGGTTGCACCTTAAAATAAAATATTACCCCCGCTTCTTCTATTTATCCTGTTAGTTAAGATATGTAAGAAGGACATCAGAACAGCTATTTGAATGCCTAATCCAAATAGAGTTGAACTTCTACATTATAAAAGAGAGATGCAAAGTTATTTTAATAACATTCTTTATCTTTCTCTTTGAATTCTTACTCCATCGGAGTTTTATTGGCTGGTTGACCTAATCTTTCAAGCTTTCAGTGTAGGGCTAATTGTTTCTTTATTAGGAGGATTCCATAATACTAGCATATATGTGATTTTTTTTTTTCCCCATATGAAAATAGACTCTGCTCAGCTGGTCCAAATTACACCTGTCTATGCATGTAGAATTCCAATTATGTTAATGGAACTGCTCAAGTAAAGGCTGCTTATGGGGCACCTGGGAACATCAGTCTGTATTTTGTAGGGAGATTAAAAATATTGCTTTCTCAGTATTGCTTAATATGTAAAACATGTTATGCAAAACAGTTCTCAGGTGTAGAGCATACATTTTGCTTTTACATTCCCATTATACTAGCAGCTTTGCCAACTCATAAGCAAAAATACAATTTTCTGTGTTCTTTGAATATAAAACAGGCAGTAGACTTGAAAAAAATCATCTCTGGACTTGTGTGACAGATTGGTTTGAGTGTTTAATTTGTGAAAGAAATGCTGAAAGGCAAGAAAATCCTCTGGTCCTGTTAAGACTTGGGGTCTTCATTAGGCTCTAGCATGTCTGAGAGTCTTTTGCATTCTGAACTGGTGATTCAGTTAGTTTTCTTTACCCTCTCCAGATTTTTAAGACCATACGTAGAAACAAAATTTCATTGGAGGAAAATAAGGTGGTATTTTCATAGTCAAAACCAGACCACTGAGAAGTGATTAACAAGTGCGAGAGAAAAAGAATGGAGAAAAAATTCTGGAAAGTAATATTTGCTACCTTTCATCTTCTAAATATAAAAAAAATATACATAAAGATAATGTGTATCTATAGAAACACGTATAGAGGAGTTCATTATCAACAAATGTACTTAATTCTGATTTAACAGTTTGTTGAAATAAATGAAAATTTTTTTTCAACTATCTGTGCTTCATTGCTGGGGGAATTATTCTGAATCCAGATTTATTAACTTTGGCTTTTGTAGTATCTTAATTTTAAAACATGCTTTAGCTAAACATAGGAAAGTCATGGTTCTCGTCTAATTTGAATAAATTTCCTTTTACATCAATCCTATTTTCTTTCAACCCTAAAATTTGTGGCACAACATGAAGTATTGTCTGTAGATTATGAAAGATCCAGAGAAACTGCACTGGTTTTGTTTCAGCTTGGGCTTCCTAACAGTATGCAAGTCCACAGCTGGCCTGTTATGTGGCCACAGGACTAAAACTCTAGTATTCAGTGATATACAATCTAAAATTTATTTACTAACCAGGATGGAAATAAGAATTTCCACTTTGACACTCGCACACTACACACGTGCAGCAGTCTAGGGCTCAGATGCTCTAGTTGAGTGTAGACCAGCACCATGGACCTAGAGGGATGGAGCATCATTTTCTCTTGTCAGTGTCCTCCTTTCTCATGGCCTGGTCCCTACATATAGTAGTTCCATCTCAAGTTTATCTTTCTTTATGGTGTCCAATACTCATGTAAGTATTTCACCACCCCCTTTGATTATGTATTTGCTTTGTCACTAAGTTAAAGTGCAAAGAAAGTGGGTAAAATTAGTAAAGATGCAGAAATCTTTTTCTGACAGACAGGTTCCTAGGCTGCTTTACAGTACACATTAACTTATCACAGAATTTTTAGTATTACAATCAATCTTCCTTTTCTTCCTATCTGAGCAGTTTCTTGTTTTTTTTTTTTTTTTGGGGGGGGGGGAAGAGTGTTGTTGAGTTTTTAATTATTTTATTGTTATTATTAGTATTATTAATAAATAAATGCAAAGACACACTTCTAATTGTGTGAAACTGTTTCATGTTCGGATTGTCAGATGTGCTTAACCAGTATTGGGATACTGAGGGATGTAGCTGTTGTGAAATTGTCACACCATTTTTTGATGTTAAGCGGCCTAATATGATGATTTGAAGGCACTTAATGTTCATCTTATTGCAGAAAGTGACTGTCAAAGCTAGGGCTGGTGCATCACTAACACAGAGCGGGTTTTGGTGCAGTCAACACTTAAAACTGTATTTGGTCTCCACTTTATAAACTCCTTCCCACAGTTGTCCAGTTTTGTTTATATGTCTTCATGCATTAGTGAAGGTTAAGAAACTACTGTATGAAGTCACTTACAGAGTCTGCTAGGTATTAGTGTAGAATATCCAACAGTAATGTTATTTTTTTTTTAAAAATGAGGCTCACAGTTCCTTTTGTAGTCAAAGATTTTTTGCTTTAGTGTTTGAGGACAGGCAAGCTGTCGTCCCTTGTCATATATTGATGGTCATTTCTTGCATGCTATGTATTAATAAATTGACCAGCATCACAATCTGCAATGGTAAGTTACAAATTATGTGGAATATCACCATTCCCCTGTACAAAACAGAAACTAATGTCCATGCTGGAACGTGGCCCAAGGCAAGGACAGTTGCATGGTAAGGCAAGAGATCAGCGAACATTGGCTGCAAATTGCAGCAATATTTGACAGTAGCTCCCAACTCCAGCCAACTTTCCTCAGGCATGAAAACTGTTGACTAGTAAGGGGAAATTTGCTGGTAATCACCTGTCTGTTAATAAAAGCAGGGACCTGGTTAAAAGTTTACTTTATCTTTTTCTGATATTTGGTGACACATTTTACAAGTTGAATTGAATGCCTTGAGTACTGTAGTAGAGTAAATTTGTTTGCCATAATTGTTTACAGAAGCTGATACTGCTGTCATCTTAATCATTTTGCCTGAAATACTAGATCCAAGAACAACATGATTATGCATTTCCTCAAATATCTGTGTAACCTAAACATAAGAAAAAAGCATAAATGCCTATTTTTAAATTGTACAGTAGTTATATGGCTTGATTGATAAAGAAGAAAGAATACCTTAGCAAAGGAAGTGAGGTTTAGGCTAAAGTAATTTAAAAGAGGCTATAATTGTGCATATTAAGCATGAAATCAGTGTCAATGTGAGTCTAGTTTCAGGAGAGTTCTAATATTCTATCATTCACTTCCCATGACTTTCATTTGTTAGTACCTGGATTTCCAAGCTATCTTGCCTCCATCTCCTCCATCTCTGTAGCAGCCTCAGAAAGGGTCCTGGGAAGCTAGGAGTCTATAGGAGTCTGTTAAAAAGTAAATGGGGTACATTGGTCTTTTGTTTGTTTAATTGAGGTGGGTTTTTTCTTCTTTATATTCCTAGAACAGATGTAGGAACTGAAAGAGAAATGTATTCTACAAGAGGAGTAAATATTATAGGAATATATTCTTGTCACCAGATGATTTAAAGAAGCTAATGTGATAAAGCCTGAAATATCAAAAGTTGGAATATGCAAATTCAGCTGTAAGTCAGAAGGAAGCATGAAATCTGAAAGCTTATTTGTGTATGCAAGAGGGTCCTCTTGACTAAAGGCTATTTTGAAATTTTCAACTGCTGGATTTCACTTGGAATTGAATTTTTGAGACTCTTGTCCAGCTTGCTAGTATTCCTCTTCCAGTTGATTAAGGATGTGGTGCTATATGTTTAGTAATGTAGTATTTTTCACTGTAAGGTGATTTCAGGATCAGATTGCAAAAAAAAACCCAGATACTTAAAAAATATCACTTTTATTAATTAATGTTTTCTTATCTCTTTCCATTGGGGAAAAAAGATTCCTCAAATGATTAGCTAAGGATGGCTTTATATAATAACTTAATGAGATGTGAATCCAAACTGCTAGAGATTGCAAAGATAAAATGTAAGTATCCAAATTTTACAGACATATCCCAGGCCAAATTTTTTTGCATCGTCACGTGGAAATAACTTGTAGATTGAAATTATCCTGTTTCTTTTATTTTCTGAATTTAATGCTATTGAAACATAACAACATTAAAACATTCAAGATATAAACAAACTGCTTTTTTGAGCAGAAAGACTACATCTCAATAAAAATCTCTCGATTTTTTTAAAACATCTACTGATGATTTTCATTAGATTTATTTTTCATATATTTATTTAGAAAAGAACATGGTTTTCAGTACATTATCCTTAAATTAAGTTTCTCAATGCACAAAAGTAATTGTCTCATTACTGCCTTTGAAAGATATCTGGTCATCTACATTTTTCAGGTTGAGATAACACTGGAAAAGCAAGCTGTCACATTCTTTACTGCAAATGTTCATGACTATATAAAAGCATATTTCCAAAAATAGAGTGCCATTATGCCATAAGCCTTGTTCCTGCCTTGCATTACAACGAGCTGAATTAAACTAATATTGTGTTTCCACTGAGGTCAGCAATGGTAAAACACTTTTTTTTTTGTTCCAGGTTCCCCCTTCCACCCCAATCTGCTTATGAAACAAAAGTTGTGAAACTCTAACCAGCTACAAACCACTAGTTAAGCAGAAGCAGATAAATAATTTATGAGCTTTGGTTGGAGGGTTTGGGGGTTTTTTTTGCTTTGTAGAGCAGGGTGGAACCCACCTTTACAGATTTCAGCTGTGATAATTTCTTAAGGACTCACTTCTATCCACAATGAGTAGAGGCTAGAAAGGAGTGGTTATCAAAAAGCTGTATTTTGCCTGAGCTAGGATATTGGGCATTGATCTAATTTTATAAAAGCTTTACTGAATATAGGGTCTGGAGGAATTAAGAGTTTGGAGAGGGGTGGTGTATAAATTGAGAGGCATGATCCATCCTGTTGTCTTTTTGTGTGCGTGTGTGTGTGATGTATTTGAAGATAAATGACTCTTGAAGACAATCCCTCTAAAAGATTAGAATGAAATGCAACTATTACATCAACAGAGTAGTTGCTACTGTGAACAAGCTTCCAACAGGAATAACATGCTCTATAAAAATTAGCTTCTTTTTCCTATAACTTGCACATATGTTTAGATAAGGAGAAACCAGAGATGACTGCATCGCAAAAGCAATAACCAAAGGTAGCCTTGTTGGGCTGCAGCATGCCTGTTATCACTGTGCTCACAGATGTTTGTCTGGAAGTAGGCTATGGGAGTGATCCTGCACATTGCAGCACATTTTGTTTCCCTAAGATCAAGATACTTATGTGGCTTCACAGATTTTCCTGCAAACTGTAGAGTCAGCCTCTGACTGTATGATTCTCAAAGTATGACCACTCTATTACCAGAAAGTTATATTCATATGAAATAACTTTTTTTAAAAAAATAGCAAAGTGTAAGCTTTTCAACACAGTGATGTAATTATTGTTCTACTTAAGTTTATGACATACTGACTGACCTCTAGAAGAGAACACCAGAACCAAAGCTGTGTAATTCAGAGAACCATCTGTCAGTCTGCATTTCTGAGAAAGTAAATGAGTTTTCTATTATAGAAGTTTGTCACAGGTAGAACTATTTCAAGGATGTCCTGGTTTTCCTTCAGGAAGTTTGCATGCCATCCGTTAACAAAAGCTTTGGAGAATAGCTGTTCTCAAAATTATCTCCTTCACTGAGTTTGTGTTTTCAATTATACTTGATACTCTGTTTTCCAGCTTTAACCAGTTCACTATTCTAAATTCTCTCCTATCTAGAATGGTGATTTCAGTCTATTTCCTCATTTTATCTTGTCTGCAATTTGTATGGTTTTTACAGCTGTGGCTTACCATGTGCAAACCATGACCTCTGAGTATTCTAGGCAGTACTGAAACCATTGCTGATTTGTACTTGGGAATATTTATAATGTAAAGAACAGGATAACAAGTCCAGCTGCAAAAAAAGGGTGTTCTTCATGCCTTGTGTGCTCAGATAATGAACTGCTGACAGAAGGATTCTTTCAACCTGCCTTTAGGTCTGTGCACATTGTATCTGATATCAGCATACTTATTAGTCGTTAATACGCTTTCCAGGGCTTCTGGTAGTGAAAGATGTTATGTAGCAACTCATTCACCCTCAGTTTATAGGAAGAAAGGTCTCCAGCACAACTTGATGCTACTATGTACCACATTACATTACTTGAAATAAAAAAGTCATCATATTGATGTAATTTATCCTCTTTCTGTTTACCAAGGCTAGTAGACACTTCTTCAGATTACACACTTCTATGTTCATTGTGAAAAGCTATTACTGTTCTAAGGTATGAAGGTATTTCAGTTTCTCTTAGTTGCAATTTGAACAGGGTGGCAAATTGTTAAGCTCTCTCCTATTGTAGATGCTGGAGTCTTAGTGATGCCTTTGCCTTGCAGGTGTAGCACTGTGCTAGACCAGTAAAGTTGTTACTTTATGGTGACTTTTTTTCTTGTCAGCTGCTTTTTTCCTATGAGTGACATGTCTGTTTTTTTCAGAGTACATTTTCCATTCAATTATCTTTTAAAATAAAATCCCATAGCTGAATTGTCGGGGAATCCAGTCCACCATGTGAGAAAAAGGATCATGAAGCGTGGCATATTTTCCCTCTAGTGTGTGGCGTGGGTTTCCGGTTCTGCATTATATAACATGGCAGATTACAGAAGTTGTAACTAGATATTGCACGATCTTGTGGAGGGGAAAAAAAAGAAAAAAGAAAAAAGAAAAAAAAATAAAAGAAAAAGTCCTTATAGACTGTAGCACTTCTCAAGAAAGGATCCTCAATTTATTTGCATCTCAGAAGATTTAAGCTGGTTCAGCTGGGACAGAGATGACCTGCCTCAGCCAGGGAGAATAATACTGCTTCATTTCTACAGTTTCTAATTATATATGATATTTGAATTAATTACATTGAAATGTAACCTATGTTGTTATATTATTTTACAGATTTTTACATTAACTACATCCATTGTACATTAGAAAAAAATGCAAACAATTACTTTATTGAAAACAGGTTTACATAATGCAATAGTAATTGTGAATTTTCTGTGGAAGTGGTAATCTGGAAGGTAAACAGCAAAATCATCTACACTGCTATAAAAAATTTACACTGTACCTTCATGATGTGCTAAATATATTACAAAGCTTTTAGCTGTTGAGAATCTTTTTATATAAATGAATTGGCTTGACAGAAAGTTTTGAGGTTTTTCAAAGTTAAAAGAAATGCAGTTCACATGAAAATGTTTGATTTCTAAAGTGCTGCTTTTGCACTGTCTGGTACAATAGGAAATGCGGGGAATAGCTTTTAATGTCCTGGGAAATTTAGCACTGGTTAGCATTCAAAAAGTATTTCTTACCTAAAAAGTAGCTGCTGCAACTTTTGCATTTGTTTCCCAGTCCTAATTTTTTTTTTCTTGTTTGATAATGAAATTGAAGCATGGCTTCTCTACTGTCTTGCTGCAGCAGAGAGAGTTCAGTTAGGAAAAAAAAGTGAACTGGAGTCTCCTTTGGCCTGTGCCTCAAAGTCTTTCCAGACTGAGAACCAATTCTGAAGTTCTGATTAAGTTCATCATCTTTGTGTCTTGGTTCATCCTTGATATTCTTCAGTTTTGTGGGGTCTTGTAAAATAATAAGCAGACAGGATTACACTGATGACTCATGAGCACAACCTGCTTGAGACCAGACTGATCTGTAGGGCATGGATGAGGTCCTTGTTTGCTAAATGAGGAGTACTGCAAGTAAAAGGGAGACCTTCATTACTCAGCTTTTAATTTAAAACTTGCAAAAACCAGACTCTCTATCATGGCAGGTAGTTCTAGCTAATTTTTTTTAAAGTAAAAAATTGAGTAAAAAAGTCCCAGGACTTTTCAACAAAGTAGTAAAAGTGCAGTTTTTTCTGCACTTTTACAACTACACATTTGTGTAAAAGATAGAGGAAGTGTCTTTTTGCCTCTAATAGTCATCAATTAAAAATGCTGCATCATTCAGCTATAACCTTTCCACATCCTGTCTGGACATGCCCTCTAATTTTAAAATGTGTTAGTCATTATATGTAGTAGGTCAGAGGATAATGTTAAACTCTAAATCAGTTTCTTCTCTAATCTTTCTAAACCTTTAATGCCTTTTTTCAGACAGAAATGCAATTGCTAAAAGGATTTTGTCAGCCATTCAGTGTCGGAATTTGCAGCAACATGATGGACAGTGTCTTTACACACTTCCTGCTTATACTCATAAAAGAAGAAATGTCTGTTACCGTTATTTTTCCAATCCAAATGGATTATTATACCCACTGAGAAAGTGGAAGAGTTATGTCGTGACCTCATTAGAACTACTTGCTATTGCTACCATGAATTGCACATTTCTTAGCACCAGCTTCTTAATTACCATGTTTCATTAGCAGCTTACATCTGTGAATCTTTAAGAGGTCTAATTATTTAGTAATAGTGGTATATTGAATTAATTAGTAAAGTCTTATTATATACCTTTGTGAAAGAACCAAAGCATTTTCAATCTTAGATAGAGGGGAAAAACTGTCACAGAGACTTTAGCAGTTACCTCATAAAGCATGTGTGATAAACTAGTATATGGGCACTTCAGATGACTGACCTGATTTTCATGCATGTTGCATATGTGAAATCTAAATTGACTGTCTGATTTAACAAAAGTTAAGGAAAGCTGTTCTAAGTTATTTACCCACAGTTGCTTGATAACCCAGATCATTTAAGTCTCAGTTCCTTGCTTTAAAATTGTACCATGCTTCACTATCATGGGAAAAATAAGTTTTTCATTACCATTAAGACTTTTCTGCCACATTGTATATGATACTACCAGAGAAATTCATACTCATATTCACAGAAGAGAATTCAGAAATGTTTGGATGGAAAAAAACAGTTTATCATGCTTCACTGGAGAAAATACCTAAAAAATATAAATATATCCCCTATATATATATATAAAAAAAGATAAAGTATATCTTTCCAACATCAGAAAAGATAATGCTGAAAGAGAATGGGCCAGATGGGAGAAAAAGAACCAGATTTTTGACAGTCTTTTTCCATTAAAATATAGGTGAATTTGGCTTAATTTGTTCCAGTAAAATCTGTTTTAGAATAAAATCATTGCCACTGAAGCTAACAAAAAAAATTTTCATTCTTTCGCCAGAGCTTTTAATGAAAAAAATACTCTCACTTAAATCAACGTTCCCTCTATTTTATCTGCAGTTTTTGCACAGTGTAAGAAAGGAATGAAAATAAAGAAAAACAGAACTGTGGTTATCCAGAGGTCTGATAATGCAAATCAGAGGAAAACTGAGTCTCTCCAATGGCAAAAAGTGCAGTGAAATGCTCTTTCAGTTGTTTGGTGTCTTTTTAATCATTGGACTTAAAAATTCTGTGAGCAGATGGAGTAACTTAAAAATAGCAGTTCTGTCTCTTACAATTACCATTGGATTCTTGAAGAAGTTGGGACTAGGTTATTTCAGGGAAGGAATGGTGTGACACCTTTAAGGATACCCTTTTTTTCTTCTGTAAAAGAAAGGCATGACAAATGGTTGTACCTATAAGATCTTGAATATATAGTAGATGACATAGAGAAACATGGTTTATCTTGGGGGTAGTACAAACCCAGGGCACCTCTACTTTGTTAATTATCTTGCCTGGCTTACAGGAGAAACTCTTACTGTATGTTGCGAGAGGCTTTTCAATAATACATAATGAATTAATTAGGAGAAGGTTAACAAAACAGTGTGTATCAGCACATAAACCTTTTTCATTAAACACTAACTGCGTGAACTGCCTTCCTTTCTTTTCTTTAGTGATAAGAATATTCATTAAAGTAATTCTAAATATTTTATCACCTTTAATGTACTTATACAGACAGGACTTTGTAATATGGTCTCAGACATAATTCCTAAATGAGCTCTTCTCTTCATAAAATCTCTCATTAATCTGCCTGAAAAAAGACATACGACTGACTGCTCAATACAAGCGTTGTCAAATCTGTGATATGTTGGTTTATGTGTAATAAAATAAAGTAGCCTTAACTATGTAGATAAAAACATTTATGACAAAAATATAATTCCTGAAGCTAACTGAAAACCTGCCTTGTTTTCTATGGAGAAATAAGATTATTGCTTTTTGAGGCAATGAGTACTTCTCATTATCAAAATGAGCGGCCATAGAGTGCACTCATCACCCTTCTGACATACAGGAAAATTCTCCTCCCATGTGGGGGCGTACTGCACCTCATCAAAGCCATTATGAATTTACTTCTAACTCCAAGGATGTAACTTATGACCCACCCTCTTTGGAGTGACTAATTGCTATTTAGATCACAGGTGCCATCTTGGTAACCAAAAATTATCATCTCTTTGATAGACTTTGTCATATTATGGGATCTTGTGGAACAAACACTATTCTTCATTTCTAATTCCTCCTGAGGAAAGAAAAAAAATAATCCAACCAGTAGCACACCTGCACACCTTCTGTTCTGCCTGCTCATGTTCATCTGACACCCCATTAACAAAATGCTCAATTTGCACACCTACAATACCTGTATCATTCAGGGCACTGCAGTATTAAAGTTCACTCTGTGCTTACCCTGGGAGAAGCTACCAAATCAGTTCGAGTCTGATAAATAACTAAGGTCCCAGACTGACTTATCAGTCCACTATGAAACTGGACAAAGGAAAATGATGGAAAGCAAGGTAAACATTGCATGTTATACAAGTGGACTGAATAATTAAGTATTCTTTTTCCAAGAAGCTTGAAACCCAGCTTCACTCCCAGATAGATGAAATGGAAATGAAACTGCAGCTACTCACTCCTCCTTTACCATCTTCCTTATCCACTAAGGGAAGAAGGCATTTCAGCACTTGGCTGTGTTGAGTCATAGACTAGATAACTGCATGGTCAATGATCCTCTGGTACTTGGTAGACATTAAAATATAAGAATATTACATCTTAGTTTGAATTGTGTATCCTGTAAGCTGACAACTAAAAATAAACCCAAGGTCAACGGCTGCTGAGAAGCTGTAGGAACAATCCAGTGTTAACTCACTGTTAGTAGTAAAGAACAAAGCAACTTCTATATAAACCACTCTTTTTGGAAGAGTATGTATATGTATCTCGTAAGTATGTGTGCTTTTTCAGTCAGCTCTAGTAATACAGTTGGTTACATCTTCTACACAGTAAGTAGTTGCTGACTTGTGACAGATAAATGAGGATGCTACAGAGATAGAACCTTTGGAAGCCCTTTTTCAAAAGGTCCTGGTTATTCACTTTGGGACAGTAATATGATTTCAAGACTCTTGTTCATGGTGTAATGGAAACTTTGCAAAAATCAAAGACAGCTCAGGCAGAATAGAGAGCATTCCTGAAGTACAAGACAGTAGCCAAATTAAAGAGCAACTCCTATTTCTAGAGGTGTGCTAGGCAGGCATATAAGGAAAATTATATGGACAGATAGAAGTGTACTAGGGAGAAATAGTGATCTGAATGAAGAAAAATACTCGGCCATGGAAGAACAGGGAAAGTAGAGAATGTTACCCTATGGTTAAGTGTTCATCTTTCTGTTGGGTACCTGTGTATGGAAATGTAGCATCCTCTTATCTCTGAGTTGTGGATAAAGAGGTAAACCTTGAAAAGCTACTGTGGAGAGTTTCACCTTTATAGATTATCTATTCAGAACCTCTTTAGAAGCACATTATAAATCTTTATGTGAAAGGTAGTGGAGGAAGGAAAAGTGTTACTAACTTACAGCAGAGTCTCCAAGTATTTTATCTTTCAGTGATGGGTCTTAGGCTTGTCTTGGTGTAAAGATTTTGCTCTGAGAGGTAGTGCAGCTGATACTAACAAAGTCCCAATGTTCTTTTGTCTGTTTTTTAAATAAAAAATATAAATAATTAAACAAACAAACAACTTTAAGCTAGGTTTCATGTTGAAAATCCATACATGGCCAACTGGAGATAGACCTGAAGGAGGACACTTGGTTTGCTGCTTGCTGATCTTGCAATATGTATGATTTGGTTGATGGTACTGAGAGAACTGTGATCTTTGGAATATTCTTGTAAAGAGGTTGCAAAAAGTCAGTGAGCAGTTCCTGGAAGAAAAAGGATGCTTAATTATCATTTGGAAAGAAGTTCTATTGTTGTTTTACTCCAGGTTAGTAACTTTTCAGAATTTCTCCTCTTCCTGTATAATTTTAGAGCAGATGTGTTTGTTAACTTGCAGAGCATGCATATAGTTTTCCTGAGTTGTAGGATAAGGCCTTGATCTGGTGTATTTTTTTGTTCAGAAAACAGGGCTATTGCATACAGTCCTTTATGCTGGATTTACTGAGTTTGCAGAAGGTTTACAAATAAATAAAAAGACTGTGGTATACCTGAATGCAGTGGTAATGAAGAACAATAAGTATAAGTGTATGCACATAACTGCCTAATGCTCCTAAAATAATAGCCAAAGAATTCAAGATGTGTTTGGAAGGGATAACTGCAGATACTCTTACAATACGTAGTTTACACACAGATACTGAAAAGCTCCACAAAACACTTTAAAAAAACTCTTTAAATACTTTAAGACATCTTATTGAAAAGGCATTTCCACTATTAATATCTTAGTGACACTTAGACTTTTGCATTGAGTCAAATGGGGAATCTTGTGCAGGGGGAAAGACTCATCACCAGGTGATGATGTAGGGTGATGTTTGAAACATGAATGAGTTGAAGTGTTTTCAGGAATGTAGGAAACTGAGAAAAATCCGTGTAATAACAGAACTGCAGTGTGTGAAATAGAAGAATATTTTTCTTGTAGCATTCTGTCTGCCTTAAACTTTGCACAATGATACTTGCAAAAGATCTAAGAATAATGTGGAAGAATTAACAGGAACTTTCTTCTCGTTAAGCCTGTCAAGCTGGTTCGATAATATGTCCAAAGTGAAAGCTTCTTTAGAGATCCCATACCTCTGAATTCTTGAAGGACCTCTGAATTCAGCCAGAATTTAGCCAACAGATCATGGGATTTTCCAGGGTACACCCAGATTTTCCATAGGAAATCTGGAAATCATCCCAATCTAGCAAGTAATAACTGCACAGGTGTTGTGGCTGCATCTGTACAGAGCAGCCAAGATTAGCCAATTCTTTTTATTTTTCAAATAACCTGGGATTTTTAAGTGAGACAGGTAGAAAAAGCAACAGGGCTATTTCTGTGAGAATGCATTACTCAAATTGAATCACAATCTTTAATTAAAACCAGTATTTTATTCTTAGAACTCAATAAAGAAGTTATTAAGTTCTAAGAATTAAGTTCTAAGTTATTAAGAAGGAAAAAAAAAAGGAAGAAGTCCTGGCAACTTCAGGTTATTCTATTTTAAAATTATGAGTGAAGTAGACTAAAGTCTATTGTATAGTCCTGTAACAGATCATACAAGACATCCCTTTTTCAAGGTTTTATTGAGGAAGGAGTCCAAACTGCATCCTTTTTTCCTTGGTTGTGTTTCTTACAGCCACAATTATAGGTTATTGTGGAAGAAGATACATCTAGAAGTTATTACAGCCAAAAGTATTACTGAAATTATTTATGGGGAATACTCCCACCACTGGTTCTTACAGTAGCTGGCTTCTGCCATGTTTGCAATAAAAAGAGAAGCCCTATTGCAATGGGGATTCAGACCCATTAACTCTTATGAACAACAGTAACTTCTCAAAGTTACCCTCAAAGATGATCAGTGAAGCTGGGAAGGATTAATGGATCAGTGAGGAGATAGGCAGAGATCCCCACTTACATCTGCAGCCTCCTGAAACAGAATCAGAAGCCTCAATAGTAAATGTTTTATCAGACCTGCATCTCGCCTTGAGACCTCTCAATGGGTCACTAACAGAACTCGAACGTCCCTGATCCTGCTTCAGAGTGCTGCTCTGCTGTTACAGCAAAACTTTGTAAAGTAAGATTTCCTCAAGAATAAGAACAAGGGATTTAGATGAGAAATTAGGAAGAAATTCCTTCCTGTGAGGGTGGTGAGACACTGTCCCGGGTTGCCCACAGAAGCTGTGGCTGCTCCTCCCTGGAAGTGTTCTCGGCCAGGTTGGATGAGGCTTTGAGCAACCTGGTCAGTGGAAGGTGTCTCTGCTGATGGCAGGGGGGTTGGAACTGGATGAGCTTTAAGGTCCCTTCCAACCCAAACCATTTTGTGATTTTATGATTTCCCCCCCCCCCAACCTTGTTCTTGATGAAGCAATAGTGAAATACCTTGCACAGGTTTTCTTACTAATGAATCTTGAAAAAAGAACTTCATTTTCCTGACCTCAGCACTTTACAGTGCTAATTTCATTTAGGGGTGAATGGTTTTTATAGAGATTCACCATTTTCTCTTTTTGGAAAAAAAATCCTCACAGAGGAAAATTCAATCTCTAAGGACTTTTCAAGAACGAGATTCCTATTGCGTGAAACCTTCATCAGAGTATCTCGTTATACGGCACAATCTAATGCAGAGCAGTTTTTAACCTTCTGCTGCACAGACTAAGTGATCAACTAGTTGCAGGATTTCAAACTATTTGCTTAATCATGTCTCGTAATGTTTGCTTAATGATAGAAGAGGGAAGGGGAGAGACATTCATATTCCCTCCATTTCCTCTTTGAAATAGTTTCAACTGACCTTTCCTAAATGACCCTCAGATTAGGCTTCTAATAACTTCTAATTAATTTTTTCCACATGATGCTCTACATATGAAATCTGATGTCTTGCTTCTTTCTAACACCCAGCAATTAAATTTGTATTCAGTCACAGTTGTTTTATGAACTTGACTTCAGCAGTGTATGTGAGGACTTCTAAAATTTATATTTGTAGGAGGTGTAATACAAGCACAAAATACTATTGTAGAAAAAATGAAGATATAAATTGGTGTTAGATATGCAAAATGTATTCAAAATACTCTTTGATATGACAGTAAGATTAATTTTTAACAGATTTTTGCTGAAGACCATTAAAGATTATTATAAATGAATCACACTGCAAAATCTGTAGAGGTAAATCTCATGCTGTCTTTTACTGTCATTGCACATTAAGTTTAAAAACCACATTTATGTTAACAAAACATTTATCGTTTGTGAGTAACATCATTGTTTATTGCACAATCATAGTTATAACTTTGTGTGGATTTGACATCTAAAAGTAGGTAACTATAATAGAAAATACCTTTTTTAAGATTTAAGGAAGAGAGAAATTTTTATCTGGATACAAAATAGGCCTTTGTCTCTCAGATTATTCTGTGTGAGTGCAGGAGTTCCCATTATTAACAGGAAAATCTATGGTTTAATCTGTTCTGAGTTTTAGCTGTTTTCAATGAATCTTATTCTAAAATACATTAGAGAGAGAGAGAGAGAGAGCGTGCGCTGAGGACTGAGAGATAATGATGTGTCATTTTCCTGGAATACAATCAGCAGTGACGTGCAAAAACCTGAGCTTTTGACACACACACACAAAAAAAAATCAAGGTTTAATAAATTTTAAAGTGTAAGATGGAACAAATTGACATTCATAAAATTTGAATAGAGAAGGACTCAGAAGAAGAACTTTTAGCACAGTTAAAAGTTTTAAAGAAATTTCTTTCTGCAGTTCAGGCATTAGGAGATTATTATACATAAGTCAGGAAGTTGGCAAATTTGATGGGTTTGTGATATTTTGTAATAAAAGTTGTTACAAAATTGTACTATTCTTATTCACTGACAGTTATAGTGAAGCAATTTTTTATTTTATTTTTTTCCAATATTTAGAGAATACATTAATTCACTAACACAAAAATTCTATATGGAGCTATCAATAACCTGCTACTGAGATGTTCCTATGTGTGCTAGAATTTTTTTTTTAAAACCTGACTTCCCAGTTCCTGTGTAAATGCAGAGCCACTTTGAGAGTTCAGAGATCCACAGTGCTCGCACCAAAAGTAACATTTATAGCTTATTGGAGTAGGAATGCCAAACTACTCAAATGTTTCCTTTTTTATTACAACATGATTAATATTTTAACAGTACTCTTACATGTATATCAGGAGTATACTGGGAATGCCTTTAGGTTTGATTAGACTAGTCACTATAAACAAATTCAGTTCCAAATAATAATTAAAATTTCCAAGTTTTCAATTAAAGCTGTTTATAATATAAAGTAGGTAATTTGCAAAATCAAATCACAAGCAACAGCTTTAAAAAAATTATTGCTGGCTCTGACTCACAGACAGAATTTCTGCTAAATCTGTGACCTTTTAAGTCCTCAATTACTTACTAGAACCTGAATTTTCACCTCTGAATTTCTTTACTGAGCTTACTTAAGAACTTATAGCAATCCCTCAGCTAAAGGTCACAGTGTTGTCTGGTGTTATCTGGTGTTTTATTATTTCCTCGTAAACTATGACATTTATAAAATGTCAGCATCTGAGGAAATCAGGCCTATATGAACATGGAGGAAGAATAAAACCTGCTTACTTTGGCAGTTCCATCAGTGGTGGTTCAGGGTTATAAATGTAATCACAACAAATAGTACAGCGTTCTCTATACAGCGTTTGCAGGTATTAGTAATGGTTGTCCTGGGTAGACATTCAAGTTAGTACATTTAGGAATAAAAATTCAGGTATATCATTCTTTGTTTAGAGTGATTGTGCCATGCTCAGCGACCACAGAAAGCTTTCTTGTCAGAACTAACAATAAATTTGATTCCTCAATTTTCCTCTTCCCAATCCTAACGTGGGTCATCCATACTCAGGTAACTCATTTTGGCACCACAGTTCAGAGAAAAGTAGATCTTTCTCATACTCAGATAACCCATAGATTATTTGGGGTAAAGCAAAGGACAGTTGTAATGATAGTAAGATAGCAGAAGGTAATATGCCAGATAAAAAAGGGACAGCAGAGCAGCAAGAGTAAGCAACAGCCCTGGCTGAAGTGAGCTGCTCTCTCTTATTTCCTCTTGTCATCTATTTCTCTTGCTGTTGTCTCACCCTGCTGCCCTTTCAGGCTTGATTGCCCATTGACCCTTCATCTGAAATAATTATGTTTCTGTGAAGTGAAAGAAAATGCTAGTGTTTTCTAATCTCTATGCACAGGCTTTAAGGGGGTAACACATATTTCTAGATTCTAGAGAAACACACTGACTGTATACCCAGGGCAAGGCAAGAGGGTAAAAGGTTTTGGTTAGGAACCAGGCAGAGACCTAGGCTTGGCTAAGGGGAAACCCTCAACAAGAAAGATTTACACCTCCTTCAAACTTTCAATTTTCATGTTTTTCTATGGGAGTTACAAGTGAAACCCAGCAGCTCTGCTCTGAGAGCAGGCACGTACCTTCCCTCAGGTGTGATTCAGGTCAGGCAGGAAGAAAGACAATTCATGGGTATCTGATTGAAATTTTGCATAAACTGAGAATAAAAGTTTCTAGTGGCCTTTACCTGAGGCAGAAACTGGTTAGAAATTAGAAGACAGAATGAAAAATATGGAAAAGGGGCAAAAAGGTAGCTGATAGTAGGGATGGAGAAGTACATCGAAAAACAGATAAGGGAAAATAGGAGATTACAGGTATCTTGCAGGGCACATGTGACAACTGTCTGACAAATATTCAACTGGTAGAGGTGGTAGTCAAAAAGAGCAGGACTAGGCTTGCTAGAACACCTGGAGATCAGTTGGTGTGGGGATTCTGGTGAACTAGGCAATAGATCTTCATTGTGACAGTGGTCAAGTTCTCACAAAGTGAGAGACAATTAATCGAGGGTTTAATGTCATAGTTATATCTGAAGAAGCCTAGGAGTTGTGATATGTTTACAAACAAGAATTCTGTTTAATCCATAGTATTTTTTTGTCACCTAGAAATGAATTTGAGTAGCCTCACAATAATAACTAGAAGCAATAGAGACCATAGGCTCATCCTCCTGTAAGGTTTTTGCTGACTGGTTTGTTACTCAAATTCCAAAGAATTTTTATTATCATAGATGTTTATGCAAAACATATGTATAGATTTCTCTTTCCTGCCCCCCCTTTCTTCCTCTTACTTTATCATATTGAGATAATTTTCTGGTTACAAAACAGAAAACTCACCTCACAATGTATCTATTTGCAGTTAAAATTAAACCTGTGCTTTATACACAGCAACTTAACTAATACTTCAGTTATATTTATGCAAATTAAAATCTTTGTGGACATTCTTGTCTGTTTAGTTCTTTATTTTCTTTATATCTTTAAGTGTAATTAAAGTGCTATTTGACATTAACTAAAAGGTGAAAAATATATTTGAGTGCTTATCAGTTTATACCTAACTGCTGGTTATTGAGACTTTCTGTTAAAGTACAAATAGTACCTTTGTATTATTGTTATTTGTGTGATTGCAGCAGAAAAGAATACTAACCATAACAAGAGAAAGAAAGAAGCATGGATAAATAATCAGTGAAGACAGGGCTGGGAAGGAATGGGATCCATTTCACAAAACCATCAGAAAGATGAGATATATTTGTCTACATTTGAACTTGTTCTTTTGATGCACTTTATTGCAAGTGGAGAGAAACACTGTAACAGTGATCTACTCTTTTTTTCTAAAATTAATATCTAAACTAGGATGATATTTTTTCTTTTAAAAAATTATTCCTTTTTCTATTAACTAACTCCAATTGTTAACTTGTATTAAGAAGCAGATCTGGGTATGTGGTTACTATAAAGGCACATGAAACAGGATAAAACAGACCCAGTATCTGCTGCCAGTGAAAGGCAGCTAAATATCCTCCAGGATACATAGGCTTCATTTTCTTCACACCTTGCTAATTCAACAGATTTGTTGCTGGAATTTGGTGCCAATTAAATTGTATTTTATGGCTTTCATACCTTTGGATTTTTATTTTAGGAAGTGAGATTCTGTTCTCATTGTCATCGTTGTAAAATCCATTGCAGTTAATGAGTCACACAAGTAAGGAAATGGTGTATGAGCAGTCAGTATTGGCTATTAAGAATTGGGTCGAATATCTAGCTACAATCTCTCTGCTACAGTGTCATTCTAATGAGATATTGAGAAAAGTATGGATTTTGCTTTGATACTGATAAGGATGGTGCAGTTATGCATCTTTCACTAGATACATATCTTTTGCTGTTTGAATGTAGTGGACATACTGGTATGTTTGAACAGATTTCCATGGTTACCACTAAATGCAGTAGTTCTTCCACTTGTTCCAGCATTATCACAGGGTATCCATGAACTGCTGCGGTAACTTCACCTTCAGAGGAAACATGTTCTCTAAAGAGTAACTTGCCTTTTGGAAGCAGCATTGTTTTTCAGCCATATGGAAATTTGAGTAGATTCTGATGAAAACTATGTAGTTACTGTAGGAGAAATATTATGGGTGAATAACCTGAGGGCCCCATCACTTACAACAGCCTTTGCACAACCTAACTGAAAATATATATCCCTCATTTAATATTTATCTTGACTTCCTAAGTTCCTGTTTCTTATGAGTATCCAGGGGAAAGAATCAAAATCAAATCATGTTGTCCCAGACTCTTCCATAATTATTTTAAGTGAAGCTTGGACTTTGACTGTATGACTTTGAGTAGTTACTAAAACTAAGTAGGCAGGAATTATTCATTCAAAATATCTGATAAACATTTTAATCAAATAGTATGGCTAAGAGTTTATTTACAAATAACTGATGAACAAAAAGAAGGAAAAATATTTTGTTTCCTATAAATTGTAACAAAACAAGAAGAAATTTACATTGTCACAGCATATGTAAATCTTTAGCTAAGGCTCCTCAGAATTAGGATTTGAACTGTTGAAATGTTGAACCAGAATTTGAAAGTGCCATTCAATAGTTCAGATGTTCCTGAGTTGCTTTTTGTACAAACGTATTTGTTAGCATGGGATGTATGTGATTTAAGTTCATAGCGTGCTGGTGACAGTGCTCTTTTTGCCTTCAATAATCAAGGCTGTTTATAGAAATTGCATGTCATTATGAAGTCCACTAGAAACAAAGTGTTAGAAAAATAAAACCTTTCTGTCCTCACAAAGAAAAAAATGAATTAAAATCAGTTCTGTGCCTCCAGCTGTACAGCCCCTTCATTACATGGGGAAGAAGTTGGTATACCTGCCATCTGTCAGCACTTTTTCTTCTGTGGCCCTTTCTTGCTCCTACTACTTCACCTGTGAGCTGAATACCCATAAATACAGTCTTCTGGTATTACATTATTATATTCTGCTGCAACAGCAGGAGCTTTTTGAAATGTTTGTCCAGCTTCTTTAAAAATGCAAATAATTTTAGCAGCTCCCACAATTTATCAGATTTCACTGACACTCCTGGCTGAAGTTTGTCTAATTTGTTGAAGCTCTTCAGTGATGGAAGCTTCAAAAGCTTCCTGTGTAAATCCAGTTTAATGATTCATGTGTTCATTTCTCCCTTTTATTGTACTCTCTGGTAGAAATGGATGAGAAAAAACAATGACATTCTCACTCTTGTGGTTTTTGTTTTCTTGTTATTTTTTTTTATGATTTACATAGCT
Organism: Caprimulgus europaeus; assembly: GCA_907165065.1. The sequence continues at coordinate 25,254,921 of OU015534.1, read as the reverse complement.
TTAGTCAAGTGCCCATAGATTTTCTTATGAGGGAATAATCAAATACCATTTGACTGAATCCAAAAGAAGATGCAACTAAGAAGATGAAGCATAGAGATTGTATAAGCTAAATCTCCATTTAGCTAGAAGATCTAGCCGAGATGCAATTTTATAATGAAAATGGGACTTTGGAAAAGAAAGTAATAGTTGGCAGCCAGCTATTTTCAGACTCACTTTCTCTCGTAACATTGTAAGCCTGATATGATTTAAGAAAACAAAAACTGAAGTTTGGCTTTAGACATTGTGCAAAAGGAGGACGTGTTAAATGCTTTCTGAATAGATTATTACTGTTCATTCTGAACCTTTTGCACGGTCCTGGACTTCCCCACAAGAGTACCTTAGTCATATATTTTAGTTTATTTTTATTAAGCAAAGACACAACCATTCATACACCTGCTTGCCTCTTGTTTTCCAGGATGGGACTTGAATCATTCTTTCTGCCTTATATCTACCAAGCACTGTTACCACAAGCTCAGAAGAGATGCAGAGAGAGTCAGTCCAGGTCAAGGTAGTCATGGACTTGCATTCCCTTTCTCTCCCCTCTCCTGTCTCATCATTCTTTGTAGCTTACCCCAAACCTGTTCTTATGTTCTTCAGGCATCACCTCTGTGACCATAGCCTTGGATTTATAAAACTGTTTTCAACTTCTTTCTTGCCTGTTATATAAATTATTTATTATTATATTATTCACATTGTTATTGATGTTATTATATTAATTATTTATGTTCTTATAGAAATTATCTAAAGACGTATGATTTGGTTGATTGATTTTTTGGGTTTATTTAGTTTAGAGTTTGTTTGGTTTTTTTCTTTTCTGAACTTCTCTAATAGAGACAAATAGAATACTTCTTTGGGACAGAGAATTCTGTCTTGGCATCATTTTTTAGCTGTAATATCATGCTGACCTCCTGCACACTTAAGGAGGAACAAACAGCATAACTCTGACCACTGTCTCCACAGCAAGGGAGGAGTAAACAGCTGGGGCAAAACTTCAAACCCAATGATCTATTGTGAATTCTCTTGAAATTATTTTAGAACTTGTGATCCTTCTGTCCTTAGATGTTCAGAGAGGGATGCCTTTGATATATAGCACTGATAAGAGGCTTATTCCATTAAGCTGTAGTGATTCTAGCTTTCATGCATCATTTGACAGAGAAAATGAGAATTTGCAGAAGTAATAGCTAATATAAAGTATATTAGGTCGCAATGCAGTTAGACAGGTAGGAAATAAAGTTTATGTATTATGTTATAGGGGGGCTTGCACATTTTATTATATGTGCACAAAAGAGATCTTTTTAGGTTGTCTTTTTCATATTTAAGAACTACTAGGACCACTGTTTCTGGAGCAGAGTATCCTCTTAATAGAGGTTAGGATTTCAATTTCAAATAAATATTCTTACACAAGTCATAAAGGTTGAGTTGAAATTGGAAGAAGAGGAAAGCTGCAAGCAGAAGCATGAGGAAAATACAATGGCAGTTGTCTCAAATAATAGTTTCACCAGTTCCATATGCTACCCAATATCTTCAGACACACACACACAAACACAACCTTAATGCTTAAATAATGCTTGTGTGACATTTTTTTCATGGCTATTTCAAGGGCTTGTCAAACCAGTTCTCACCCTGCTTGCTGAAGTTCACTCTGAAGAGGGATTTCTTCACCATACATTTCTGCTTATGAGAGGGTAAGAGAAAAGCATTGCAAACATCAAGAAAGTGCATGCATGTGCATTTTAATGAATGCCTTTGATAGCTAAGAAAAGATTGGCAATACTTAAATAATTTGTTGCACAGTGAGTTGTGAAAATGACTTGTAGTGACAAAACATACTACAATCTATGAAAACATCCAAGCTTTTTGGACATATGACCACTGAGGTGATAGATAATTCATTCCTGCTGTGCTTTAATGCATCCATTACTTGATGGCACTTGTAAGCAATAATATGACTTGCCTATCAGCAGAAGCATTTACTATTTACGAAAAAGGGAACAAATAACGTAGGATGTCACTCTTTATGTAAGGAAATAAAGTTACTATGGCAACTTCTATAATGAAGGAAAGCATAAACACTGTTTTAAATTGTGGTCTTTGCATAGCTGTGCCTAAGAAGATGATGTTTTTCATGTTAGCAATATGATTCTCTCCCACATTTCAGAAATGAGATATGAAGAAGAATAAGGCAAAATCCTGAATTCTTTCATACTGTGCTCTTAGATGAAACTTGGCTTAACAGGATTTCATGAATAGACCTAAATTATTTTTACTAGTGCTGGCAGTTTCCTGGAAACCTTATCCACTCTCAAAATGTGTTTCAACTGCACCAGTAAATGATCAAGACCTTTTAAATTTATTTGAATATTATTTTTTTATTCTCTGAAGCCCTAAAATAGAAGAAAAAAAAGGAGGAAAAATTGTAACTCTGTGTGTGTATGCTGTTTTGGTAACTGAGGTGCTCCCCTGGGATGTGAGAAACCCAGGTTCATTTCACTGCTCAATTTGTTTTGAAGGGAAACTTTTCTCTCTAAGACCATGGAGATAGCACAAAAACAGGTAAATTATGGGACTCTCCTACTTACACAGGCAAAGTGAATAGCCAGCTTGTAAAAAGCATATCTATCTTTCATCAAAATTTAGAGTTAGAAAGTTCCAATCCTTATTTTTGCCATATAAAAACCAATAGAATACTTCATTACTTCCACAAGATTTTCTTTACATCAAACTTAATCATGAAAAATAAACTTGTTGATATTAAAATGTCGTCTTAAGTTTTCCAAAGGTCTTGGTCCTTTGTTTAGAATGACCTGCTTATCCTTCATCTTAGCACGGACAGGTCTTGTTTCAGATTCAATTCTCTATCCCCTTTCTTGCTACTACAGTATGTTGTATTTCAGATAGGATTGCAAAGTCTGAAAATATTTATTCTATTGTATCTGACTTCTAGATACAACTAGAGCAATTTTTAGTTACATGTCTTGCATTTGAGAAAACAGTGTATTTAACCTTCTTTATTTTTTCACAAAGTATGTGTACTAACTACACACAATTCCTATGTGAATGGGAGTTCCAGTCCAGTCAAGAGGATCCCATAATGCAGACAGTGTGCTAGGAACACACTTCCACTACAAATACTACAGCCTAAGGAAGGGGTATCTTACCTCTCATTTCAAAATCCAGTCAAAGAGATGAAAAATATCTCATCATTTTATGTACACTGCATTGTGGACAGTGTCCTTAATGACTAGAGAACTATGCTTTCTTCAACCTTTGTAGAAGTGATTTTGAAAATTTAGTTTCCCAACTTAGCAGCTCTGTCCATAAGAAGTAAAACTTAGTATGAATTGAAAAGAAACATTCCATTATTTCAGTGCGATCAGCTCAGTCATCATAACCCACTGTTTAATACAGAAGACACATAAATATTTCTTGGCACAATTTATGCTTAAATTTATTATCAACTGATTGACTTTATTGGTAAGCACTCCAGACGTCAAAGGCAGAACAAGAAAGCAATTTTAAAACACTACAAAAATATGTACTGAAAAGACTACATGATACATTCTAAATTGTCTCAGAATTTATTTTCCCACAAGGCTATTTTTTTAAAGATTGCTGACATGAAAGTGATGTTTGTTTAGGTGCCAGACTAAAATGACAATTTAAATTTTTTCCTCTAAAGGAACACAGAGAATTTCTTATTTTGTTGCAGCAGTGTTTTAGCCCTGATCTGTGCTAGAGAGTAATGGTTTGGCTGTCATGGCCAATAAGAATGCAAATTCAGATGTTGAAAACTAGACAGTTTTCCAATAAAACCTGAACTGGAACTACCAGCTAGTTTTATGGAGACTGACAACTCATGGCTTTTATGACTACTTTGTAACATGAGCTGGGTATTGGGCAATGTTAAAAGTGAAAATACTCATATTCCATTAAGTCTTTCTTTTAGTATCAGTGGTATTACACTACCACCTAGAGGCCCAGCTAAGATTAAGCTACTATAAAGGAATGCCTCTTAGACCCTAAGAAATGTTATTAGTTCTACTAGTTGAACATTGGCTCAAGTTTCAGAGAAGCAATCCCTGTACATTCTGCAGCTTTTATGGGAATCCACATAAGGCATTAGGAGACACTAGTCCTGAGGACTAGTTGTTTATGAACTACCTACACATAAACACTCATAATTAAATGTATGTTATTATTTTTAATTGATCTAAGTAACTCATTATCATAAAAACTTTTAATTATAAATTAGCTAAACACCTCTAATATATTAAATTGCCTTTCTAATTTATCCTAATTCCTATAAAAACCTAGACATGTATGCAAGTTAATAAACAAAAGTGATGTAGTTTTGGTTCTTGTGCCCATGATAAATTAAGAATCCAGACACAATTGCAACAAACAAGTGAAAGATAAATCTCATAAAGTGAAATTTTAACCTAATATGTTGTTTCTAACCTGTGTCTAGGGTACTTTTTTTCTGCATATTGTCTTGATACATTTAAGAAAATTGCATGGATATGCAAGTATGTAGAGTATAAAATAGCTGTCTAATTCAAAATGGGGCCATCTCTAGGTGGATGATCAATGGACGTTAAGCATGTTCTGCAAAAGGCTCCTATTAGGCTACTGCTAGCCGCAACTGTTTTAAAATATAATGTCTCTCTTTGCTGATTTCAAATTTTGAGTTTAATTCCTCATATTCCCACTCCTCTATCTTTGTGTCTGGTTATATATAGTAGTCAATTCAGATACTACTTGAGGTGGTTGTGTGCAGTGAGGTAATATCCTTGCAGAGACCTAGTTTCTCTAATGTGAAAATGGCAACTTTAAATTCATAAATAAATCTGGCTAGAAGGCTCTATATGAGGCATAGTTTTTAAACAAAGTTCTAGTGACAGTTCCACATATGCAAATATGGGTTTTTCTAATACTCAGGAACTACTGGGAGTTGTGTTTGGTACCTTCTGTATGGAGTATCTGTTCAAGACCCAGCCACATGATGAAAACCTAACCATGGGAAAAGAGTTTTAGGTCAAGCAAAGAAATGGAGCAAAGACTAGTACCTGCTGCCTGTTTGATCCTACCTAACACTGTCTGTTCACTAGATGCTGAGCCTAAAACACAGGAAAAATGAGATGTTGCTGTAGTTCTAGACCGAGTGTCATTTTAACCATGGTCACAAGATGGCATTATTACAAAATCGTCACAGTCATGTAAACTAGAAAAACAGTTTGGTATGTAGGAAAGTTTTATCTATTTTACCATTGCTTAGACCTATAACAGTGTCCATAGTTTTAATGCAAGCAGCTCTGTTTGCCTTTAAATTATTACATGAAATGATGTACTTATGTATGTCTTTCAAGTGTCAAATATCTTTTGTGATGTAGTGTATAAGTAAGAATTCCTTTATTATACTCCTCCAGTGCTAGGCTTCACCTGGAGTAATGAGTCCCTTCTGTTCTTTCAGGGAGATGTCAGTTCATTGGAGAGAACTGAAGAGGAATAAGAATGGTTAGAAGTTCAGAAAACATGTCAGAACTGGGGATATATGAGAAGCCTGAGAAAGGCAAGGTAATCGTTATCAAATGCTCTCCACAGAGGAAAAGAAAATTTGTTTTCAATGTTTCAAGAAGTAATGAATTTGAAGTGTAGCATGGGAATATCAGTTCGGACTAGGGAAACAGACAGAGCAATGAGGCATTAAATAGATGCTTTGGAAGGCTATGAGGTCTAAATTATTTACATATGTACATTAGAAATGTACAAGCAGACATTTGACAGAAATTATTTGGTTAAAACTGATACTGGTTTGGGGCAACTTGTGGTCTGGAAATCCTGTTAAGATCTCTCTTTGTTTCGTTTTCTATGGACATCTGTACACAAACAGCTCAACACACTCTCATATTCAAAATGGACCTTAAAACTTGACATGACAATATCTACAACTCTAAGCTCCAGACCTAGGCCTTTGGCTGGGTGGAGCAAGAACTCAAGGTCACGTAGTGCCATGAGATGGCAAACAGCCTTGAGGTGGGTGTGGGGCGGGGGAGGTGTGGCTCCATCATACAGTGTCGCTGTGAGACTTTGTCACAAAGTCTATGGAAACAACCCATTAAACAACGATCTTGCCTAGACTCGTGATTACACTACTAAACTATTTCTCATCCAGAGTTTTTGTGCTCACCTGGTTTCCTTTGTTCTACCTAGATGAATAAATGAATTCTGTTGGCATCTGCCAAAGAACCTCAAACTACAGAGGCTATCTTCCTTCAGAACTACTGCTCCACAGGTCTCAACGTCTTTGCTGGTAAGAAGCAGCGTTGTTTTCCTTTCTACTCAAATGGCATTTTCTAAGGGAGACTAGGAAACTGGGACCTTTCATGAATTTCTGAGTGATCCCTGTAGGTACAAATCAATTTTCTCCTACCTGCATATTGTTAATGATTTCTGAGAATACAGTATATTTTATTTTAAAGAAACAATGGACGTAATAAGGAACAGAAGGATATACATGATATATGAATTAAGCTTATAGTTCTTGGATCTGACGGATGTGACATGGGAAGAAAAAAGTCTAGTAGAGACTTTAAAAGTCAGGAACTGTTTTTTATGTTTGTGAGTTTGTGTTTCTGTTTTGTTTTTAACAAGGCACTGTTCTACTTTAGGCACAAATGCAATATCAAAACAAATGAAATATTTAAAATATTTGAGATATTTCCTATTTTTCCTACTCTCATAATCAGGGAGAAAGCTAATTAAATGGTTTATTTCATTAGCACGGTGCTTATGCTTATGCGAGCAAAAGTACTTAAGGTGCTTACGATACATGTTTATGTGTTTATGCTTTTGTAGAAAGAAAAGTAAGTAAAACATACTCTGTTAGGTTGCATTTTAGATTTACATCTCTGTATTAAAAAGTATGCTTTCTAGCAAGACCAAATTAAAATGAAACATTATATCTCAAATCCCACAGTGTAGCTGGGGTAGCTTTAACATACTAGTCCAGGAGGGGTTTTCAGAAGCCAGAGTCTCTTTTCTATATGTATTCCTGTCCTATCTGAAAGCAGAAACATCTGTTCTTAGCTTAGTACTGCTTAGCTGTATACCAGGAAGACTTTCTTATTTTTCTGATGAATGCTAATATCTTGATAAAGCCATTTATCATACTTTTGAGGAAATAACATTTTATGATAGATATGAAATAGAAATGTGAAAACCTAGCAATGTTTTTGTTTCTACGTCAAAAATTCAGAGTTCATGTTAATCTTAACTGCCTTCAGCTGCAATAATAGTGTCGGCCACTTCAAAGTCAACCATGTATTTGCTCTCTTTTTAAGAATTTCCATCACAGTTCTGTTGAATTTTATTGCCATGAACCAAACCACACCAGACAGTAAAATTGCTGCAGCATTACCAAGATCACCTTCTATACTGTGCTCCCAAACACACCCTTGCTCATGTAAAAACACACAGTTTCCTTCTTCGGGTCAGTTAACAAGGCACAATCTATGACCTTTGTAAGAACAGTACAAGCCTCGGAACTGGACAGATCTGTTTGATCTGACCTTGTCTGCCTGGAACTTTGTTCTTGATTTTTTTAAGCTGTAGCAACAAATTGTGTAGTGATCTAGTCACTAATACTCGCTTAGTTTTAACTTTGGCTTTCCACAACTCTGTGACACAACACCTATTTTTATAGTAATTTGGTTTTATTTCTGCAGCAAATAGCTATTCTGTGTTGAGTACCTGTTTAGGACCCTAAAAGTATAGCGTAATACTGAGGAGTGTAGGTATGGAATGATAACTGAGGAAAAGTGCACCAGTAGTTAATTATTTATTACTATAGGAATGCTGGATAAAACTAGATTTAGCAATAAAAAAGAGAAGAAAGAGGAAATATCCAACTTAACACAACATGAATAATAAAATCCGGTTTCATGTGGAACTGAGAACCAATGAAGAAAGAGGACAGTGTTGTATTAGAAAGCACATGGAAATTAGCACTAGGGGATTTCTGGGTGGGGAAGACACTTCCATCAACATCAGGATGTTCCTTATGGTAGAGAATGTGAGATATTGACAGTTTGCCATAAACCCTACTCCTCCTCCACCTCCTCCTCCTCCATCTTGAGAAAATCTGGCACCACTGACTCATAAGACCCCACCAGAGGAGCACTAAAAAAGGTGAGAATGACATGAGAGAAAAGGGGGAGATACTGGGGACTGTGTGTAAAACTGTTTCCCCCACCTCTTCCTGCCCTCCTCCCCTCTTTTTGTAATAATTACATTCAACTTGTAATCATTTTTTGATTGGACATTTTTCTTAGGCTAACAAAATCATTCTGGGGTCCACACATGCAGTGTGTTCCCTTTTTGTCCCATGGCAAATTTTTACATGTAAGAATTGCACTTTGCATAAAAACAGGGAAATGTGCTGTTTATATGTGATTAAATATTTAGCATCCACATTTCCGTGTGTACTTAAGAAAAACTGACATAGCAACTAACTAGAGACAAGCTCATGCGAGGACAGCTGTTCGGTTAAATTCTCCTTTAAGACTCTTTTTAAACCTATAGTGCACTTACGTAAAGAAAAACAGAATTAAAAATTATTCTTCAGTTTTTCATATATTCCTGGTTTTAAAAAAAAAAAGCCTTACAAATGTTCCAGTGAAAAAAGTAATTATAATTTCTGTACAGAAGTAGCATTTTGATGAGTTCAACTCAATCTAGGCATAATTTAAATCAGAAAAGTACATATACAAATATTTTACAGAACACCAGAAAATAAATACTTTATACATCTGTTAAATTTATTCTGTATGATTATTAAATACTTTCCATTGATATTAACATAATTCTTCAGTGTTTCCGTGTTTACTTTAAAGTGCTTAATTCTTTTCACAGTTTATTAAGCCATTTTCTGTTCAAATTGCTGCAATCATTACAAGAGAAAGTGGTTTTAAAGATACACGTACCAAGTCATCTATGCAAAATACAATTTTATTTCAAACTTTGAAATAGCTGAATGCAGATCTTCCCAACAATACATACCAAGACAATTTTTTTTCCCCTCGCTTCCTTCTCTCCACCACTGATTCAACTCAAGCCTCAGCAGTATGCCTTTGGATGAGTTTATACGTGTAAACAACAGTAGAACTGTCTGGGTTCTCTGGAAGGCCAAATGGTGCTGGTAAAAGGCAGATGAACTGGCTTTCTGGCCCTTGTCTACCTTTCAGAAAGCTTTTTTTTTTTTTCTCCTGTAACCCAAGAATAAATTAGCAGAGCTTGTTTCAAAGACAGAAACTGCAATATCCCTGCTTCCACACTTTATAACCACTGAGAGCGAGTGAAACCGAGATGCCCAAATTAATGCTCCAAATAGTGTAGTACATAGGTTTGAAATGAAATACAGGTTTTAAAAAAGGGGGGTGAAATGGCTATAGATTAATTTCAGTAACTCCATGGTCATGCCTGGGACTTCTTACAGATCAAGCAGGAAGCGAGGACTGGGACTTTTCACAATCCAGTCTTCACAGAAGACTGCTTTCTCTGCTGAGCCGGGGGAACGGCAAGGAGATGGCAGGAGCGGAGCGGCTATCCAGGAGAGGCTGCCTTTATTTTAGATGGATGCATCTCCTGCTCTGCTCTCGCTTCCCAGCTCATCCTTTTATGTGACTAAAAGTCAGCTTAACTAAATTGAAACAAAGTAGTGCAAAGACACTGATCTGTTTACCAACTGTCAATTTTAAATTACATTAGCTAGGTCATGCTTTCTGGAAGCCTTTAGTTTGCATCTTCAAACACACGTGTCATTTTCTCAAAAGATTAGTCTGAAATTTGCCATTTGTGTGAAAGGCCTGGGCTTTCAAACTCATTACTTCAAGAAGCTGGGAAACTACCAAAGCATTGCTAGAATGTGAGGGGTTTGTTTGTCTTATTTTGAAATTCTTCCAGATGTCTGGGATGAGATAGAATAGAATTAAAACCTGGCGAGGTAGATTAACACTCAGGAGCTGTCAAGTCTCTCTTTTAAATAAATAAGAAAAAGATATCATAAATAGGAGTAGCAACAAAACGTATCATATTCATCTCCTTTATTTTTTTCTAATTCTCTTTCTATTTTTTCTGTTCTCCTTTCTATTCTTCCTTTTAATACTTTAATAAGACCTAATTCTGGCTTCTTTCAGCATATCTGAGGTAATGTTTAATTCTGAATGTAATTAAATGCACATGTACAGGAATAATCAGTGTGTCGCTAAGGCAACATAATGTACATGGCAGCTATTATTCCAGCTTCACTACACATTTGGTTTTAGAAACATAAACTTCATTAATTCTATTTGTTTTAGTTTAATATTATGGCTAATTATTGTGGGTAAGAATTTATTTTCAAAATATTTTTTCCTGGGAAGGATTTTAATAGAAAGGGAGGATTGTATTTTGAGAGCTTCTTGGCATTTTTAAAAGTTGCATCTGAGATAAACTACAGTTAATTTTTCAGACATATATACTATTTGCTTTTCTGCAACATGAATTATCTGCTAATCCTGTAATAACTCTATCAAACTGGGAACAATAAATACTTTAGCTGCCTGTTACAAAAGTATTAGAAGTTGCTGTTCTTTCCACAATGGAACCAGAATATCATCTAATGGAATTGCGCTGTTAAAACCAACAGAAGTAAAAAAAGACTTTGACAAAATGTTTTTAGCTTAATCAAGATCAAATTGCCTTGCAGAAGTACACTTATAACATTGAAAATTATCTTTTGCTCTGATATATTCATGTGCTGAAGTTCTCACATTTCAAACAGCAGTAAAGCAATTACTGAATACAGAAATGACTCTCACCTTCTGAAGTGGTACTGCCTACATTGTTTCTTACGTTGTTTTACATTTTTTATATTATATTAATATATATTATATATTTTTTGTTTGTTTTGGTTTGGTTTTTTTTTTACAAAGGCAGGTAGTGATAGAACAAGGGTAATGGCTTTAAACTGAAAGAGGGTAGGTTTAGATTAGATATTAGGAATAAAATTATTTACTGTGAGGGTAGTGAGACACTGGAAGGTTGCCCAGAGAAGCTGTGGCTGCTCCTCCCTGGAAGTGTTCAAGGCCAGGTTGGATGAGGCTTTGAGCAACCTGGTCTTAGTGGAAGCTGTTCCTACCCATGGCAGGGGAGTTGGAACTGGATGAGCTTTAAGGTCTCTTCCAACCCAAACCATTCGATGATATTTACTTTGGTTTTTGGATTCTGCATATTGAAAATGTTACTATGTCAAAATGCACTCTTCCCAAAGAACTAAAAACATGAGAAGAAAGATTGCTAGAGCTAAGCCATTACTCACTGTGTTTTAAATATTTTATGTGTATATGATACATATGAGCTGCATTAGTTGAACTACTGACCAGTTTATAACAGAATATGTTTATGTCCTTTTTCTCTCAAACCTAGAGCAGCTGGATATTTCCTGAAGGAACTGTGACACTTGGAGAGCTCACACTGGAGCAGATTTTTCTGAACAGGAGGAGGAGCAGGGAGTGACCTTAAATCCCATCTCCCTTCTGCTGATGAGGGGCTGAGAGGCAGGTAAAAGAGTCAAGTTGAACCCAGGAAAAGACAAGGAGGAGTGTATTGTTTCAATTTTTGTCTTTGTTTTTCATTATTCAGATGTATTTTAATTAGAAGTAGATTAAATTAATTTTCCCAAGTCTGTTTTGCCCTTGACAGTGATGTCTGTTTTTATCTTGACCCACAAGCTTTTTCATCTTATTTTCTCCCCTTGTCCTCTTGAGGAGGGCAGAAGTCAGTGAGCAGCAGGGTGGGTGTTTGGATGCTGGCCAAGGGTAATCCACCACACATTTGCATTCAGATTAATCAACACTTATTGTATCCAGATTAAATTATAATTAAGCATAAATTCATATCTTAGTTTACTTTTATATTGCGTTTTCTAAAATTATTAAATCCAATCTCATTTTATAGACTGTCTCTTCACTGCTACAAGTGACAGTGTTTTTTCCCTTTCAAATAGAATGATGAATGTCCTGGTGCATTTTATTTTGTTTTAATTTCTAATTCCTCTGGAAAAGACTTAGAAGAGAACCTCAGGGGACCATAAGCTTGTCCTCAGGTTCTCTAAGGGCAACAAAGATAGGAACGCTCATTCTGTTTCAGTCCTTCTAAATCTGTCATCTCTTTGTGAAGCAGCAAGAAACTACTGAAGAATCCATTACAAAAATACCAGGGTTGTATGACTTGGATGAATCTGCACTTTCAAAGATGATGGTAAGAAGTGTTGAATTTTGCTGTTTGATTGTGAGCTACATGTTTCATCTGCCAAGTAGTATTTTGGCAGAAAAAAAATATGAAAAACCCTGACTTACTATACTTTTGTAGTTCACTTTAGAATACATGAAGAGAACTTTTCAGAGACCAGTTTATAAAAAGCAGTTTAATACAGTTAACTTGCACTTTTTTTTCCAGATAGCATTCTTAGGTGTTAGCAGTTTGTGGTGTGTTGAATACATGTGTTTATCTCCCTCTCCCTGCAAACTGCAGTGCATCTCCAAGGCTTAGATAAATTTCTATATCGTGTAGTTGAAGGAAACCTGAACTTGAAGCTAGTAATTATGGAAATCACAAAAAAAACCCCAAACCATAGCTACAGTATTTTCATTGTTCAGGTATTTATATTTTGTTTTGTTTTAAGTTTGCCTCTGCCAATGCTACCTTTCTGTCTGTATTAACATTTTATATAGTCTAGACAACCATCTATCTCACTTTTAAATGCCCAAATGTACCTGCCATGTGATTTATCACAATAGTCTCCAAGGCTGTGAATCCATAATCAATCCTAATCTTGTATTAGTTTTAAATTATTTAATTACACAATAACATTTTATAAAGCTTACATGAAGTTAAGCTTAGTTTCTTCTATTTTTATAACCTAGAAGGGAGTGTTGTAGCAATTACAATCTTTACTTCAAATGTGTATTTTTTTAGCATATTTTAATAAATGTATGCATTTGAAATAGAATATTTTACATTCTACAGTATCTCTTCTGTGTTCAGTACCCTGCTATTAGTACTGAAGACAACCATATTGAAAGATTGACAGTTATTTTATATATATATAAAAGATTAAAAGATTGATTGTAATACTGGATTACATTCACATATTTTACATATATTCCAATATCTAAATATATAGCTGAATAAATTCTGGTCTGAGAAAATTATTATTTTTAATACTGTATGTATTTATTTATTTATTACTGGTTTTATCATACTGTATTTCTCTTAGGAAGAAAAGCCTGAAAATGAGATAATGAATTTTTAATTTTTTTTTTCTTCTATGAAAATTTTTAGAATTTATTCTAAGATTAAATAATAGGATATTTTTATTAAAAAAAAAACCAAAACAAACAAAACAAAGGAATCCTGAAGAATCAGAAGCCTGCAGATTGCTTTTTATCCTTTCTGTGTCACAGAGGAAAACAATTACAAATTAACTGCTCTTCTGACAAAATATCTCTCCAATCAAAAAATAGCATTTTGTGGATCCTCTCAGAGCTGCCAACATGACCTACTGTAGTGGATTCTTCTCTCCTTCAGATTGCACCAAGAGAAATGTTTTCCTGATTGCCTCCATCTCTTTTACAACAATATATTTGATTTTCTATTTTTTCAATTCTGATCACCTTGCTTTTCTAACCGAAAGTAACGTTCAAAACAATGACAACACAGAAGAAAAAGGCATACTTTTTACCAAAATGTATGATAATCTTCAGATGGAAAGTAGAAATATTTTACATAAACACATTATTTCAAAATTAAAAAAAATCTTATGGAATGAAAATGGAGAAATACCAGCTGAAAATAAGAAATTTGGGAATAAAACCAGATCCACTTCAACATGGTCATTTAAATTCATGATTAATGAAAAAGAGAAGTGTAAAGATAAAACACCTTTCTTGATATTGCTAATAGCAACTACAGCTGCTGAAATTCAGCACAGAAGTTCCATCAGAAAATCTTGGGGAAATGAATCTGTGGTTCCAGGAGTTGAGATTGTGCGGTTGTTTATGCTGGGCGTTGAGAGCAAGGGTTCAAATGCCAACCTCCTGAGAGAAAGCGAGCAATATCACGATATTATTCAGCAGGACTTCCTGGACACCTACCCTAACTTAACTCTTAAAACTTTGATGGGCATGAACTGGGTTGCCTCTTATTGCAGCGGTGCAAGCTTTGTAATGAAGACAGACAGTGATGTTTTTGTTAATACAATATACCTAATAGAAAAGCTCCTCAGGCCTCTTTCACCTCCTCCACAAAATTATTTCACAGGTTGTCTTATGAAAGGGCATAGGCCTATTCGGAATAAAAGAAGTAAATGGTACATATCACAAGAAGAATACCCAGGTAACAAATACCCTCCTTTTTGTTCAGGAACTGGATACATCCTATCTGGAGACCTGGCTTCAAAAATTGTCAATGCTTCTGTAATGATAAAATATATACATTTGGAAGATGTTTATGTAGGGCTCTGTCTTAACGCAAAGGGAGTACAGATAGTACCTCCACCTAGTCGTTCATTGTTTAATATATACAAAGTCCCATTTTCTCCTTGTCGGTACAATAATATAATTACATCTCATCACATTCAGAGAAATGAGCATACATTCTACTGGGAAACACTGCAAAAGAACCATCACGCCTGTTAGAACAGAAAGGCCCATAGCAGAGTTCTTTCTTTCTTTTACGAAGGACAAAACAGCAGACATTTTCTTAGGAACATAGCATCTATGTAGTAATAACTCTCAAGTTTCAGGGACATCCTGAATCAGGGGTATAGTTTTTGTATTAGGTTATATTCAAAGGATTTTTATTCCATAAAGCAGACTTTCTCTGTTTACTGAATACTGCTTAGTACCTTACTTTGTTTTGGATGAGGCACCAAGTCTTATATTGTTTTAAAATATGGCAAGAGATCATATCAACTATATTGAAGAAAAAGCAATGAAGATGCAATGAAACTTAATTTTTCATTAATAACTAATTATAAGTTAATGTGTTAATTTTACATTGCTCAGATCTAATTAGTCTATGTACCATTACATTTACTGAGATGGCATTTTGATGTGACTGAAGAAGAAAGCATACATGATTACCCTGTGCTGGTGAATTAGTGACAGAAATATGGATGGAAACTGTTCTTTTTTCAGAAGATCTAATATTAGGATTTGCCAGATCTCTATTTGTGCATGCAGCTGCTGTTACTCTCAGTAGTCATACATACAAAGCACACCTCACACACAATATGCCATTTAGTTATTATGGAGATACAGTAAACAAGATGAAAATTAAATGCTAATCAAGTGTTTTGACAGGAATGTATTAAATTCCATTTTGGGGCTCCCAGCCCTGTACAAAATATTCTCATAGCTAAGGAAGGAAATAATATGATGGTGTTTATATTACCTTGCAAGCTAAAAGCTTCAGTCAAAATGTCTATGTAAGTAAATTACTTTCTAGATTTCTGTACTACCAAGAATATAAATTATCTACTACTCACAATAAGAATTAAGAGACATTTACGGTAGTTACTAAGTGGGCCAACTGTCTGGATTAGTTCAATAGCTAGAAAAAAAGTACTTGTAGCTTTGCAGGAAGCTTATCAGATGCATGTGGGAATCAAAATATCAATAGCAAATATTTCAGCCAGAGCTGAAGTGAGAAAGTGAGAATACAATATATGCATTCCCACTGTCATTTTATAAGCATACATTATAATGTTTAATAAAGAAACCTAATTAAATTGTATGTCTTCCTGTGGAGAAAACAACCTCTTTCTGCAGCTGCTCAGAAAAAATACAAAATATAATTCCTTTAGGAAATTCACCTGTAGAAATCAAGGTTATGGACTGAGTTTCCTTTTTATCCTCTTGATAAGCAAGTTATTTCTATGTCTTGTCCATGGAGTGCAAACATTTGAACCGTTTAAAGAGAATCAAATGGGAAAAACATGAATTATGAGGAATCTCGATTAAAATGACCAACAATGAAAACCTGAAGAAAGTAGAACTCTCTTCTCTATGCCATCTTCTAATTCAAGGTTATATTATAGTAATCATAGTATAGTTTGGTTGGGAAAGACCATTACAATCATCTAGTTCAACCGTAAACCTAGCATTGCCAAGTTCACCACTAAAGCATGTCCCCATCTACACGTCCTTTAAATATCTCCAGGGAAGGTGACTCCACCACTTCCCTGGGCAGCCTGTTCCAATACTTGACAACCCTTTCAGTGAGGAATTTTTTCTTAATATCCAACCTCAACCACCCCTGGTACAACTTAAGGCTGTTTCCTCTTGTCCTATCACTTGTTATTTGGGAGAAGAGACCAACACCCACCTCACTACAGCCTCGCTTTCATGTAGTTGTAGAGAGTTATAAGGTCTCCCCTCAGCCTTGCCTTCTCCAGACTAAACAATCCCAGTTCCCTCAGATGCTCCTCATGAGACTTGTTCTCCTTCACCCTTCACCTGCTTAATTGCCCTTCTCTGGACATTGTAGTGAGGGACCCAAAACTGAACCCAGCACTCGAGGTGTGGCCTCACCAGTGTCAAGTACAGGGGGAGAATCACTTC
Source organism: Caprimulgus europaeus (assembly GCA_907165065.1). The sequence goes on along the minus strand of OU015534.1, from coordinate 25,238,221 downwards.
CCTAGTCCTCGTGGCCACACTATTCCTGTTACAGGCCAGGATGCTTTTGGCCTTCTTGGCCACCTGGGCACTCTGCTGGCTCATGTTCAAGCTGGCTGTCGACCAACAGCCCCAGCTCTTTTTCTCCCAGACAGCTTTCCAGCCACTCCTCCCCAGGCCTGTAGCGTTGCATAGGGTTGTTGTGACCCAAGTGCAGGATGCAGTACTTGGCCTTGTTAAACCTCATACAATTGGCCTTGGCTCATCGATCCAGCCTGTCCAGATCCCTTTGCAGAGCCTTCCTACCTTCAAGCAGATCAACACTGCTGCCCAACTTGGTGTCATCTGCAAACTTACTGAGGGTGCACTCAATCCCCTCCTCCAGATCATTGATAAAGATATTAAACAGAGCTGGCCCCAAAACTGAGCCCTCGGGAACACCACTTGTGACTGGCCACGAAGTGGATTCTGCTGCGTTCACAACAACTCTCTGGGCTCGGCCATGCAGCCAGATTTTTACCCAGTGAAGAGTACACCTGTCTAAGCCTTGAGCCGCCATCTTCTCTAGGAGAACACCAGCAATAGCTTAGCTGATCTGCCCTAGGACAGAGGTAAGAATTGGATTGTATTTTTCATCTCTACAATTAGAGAAAGCCCTGAGCAGCCTGGTCTAAATTCATAGCTACCCCTGCTTTCAGCGGCAGGATGGAGACTGTGGAGCTTCCTTTCAAACAGCATTATCCTGTGGTCCTATGATTGTATGATGTTTTATGATTACAGAAGGTTACCTAAAGCATGCTGAGATTCTGAGTGGTTGCACTGGCATTTAGATGAGAACCGAGACACAATCCAGTAAAAGTAATTCTTACTGAGAAAGAACTTGCTTCAGGATGCTGCCTTCTACAGCTGGCAGTATTTGCCGACAAAATTTTCCAGTTAAGTCCAAAAAAGAGTGCTTAGTTGGAGAAGTTTACTGAGTGTGTCAAATTGATTTGTGTGTTATGACTATGCAGTTAGAATAATGGGGGCTCTAACAAACAAAACGAGACAACACTCTATCTGGCACCAGAGAGAACGAGCTATTAAATACTGCTTTATTTCTGCAGCATATCCTAAACCCTTTGAAACTGTTTTTATCTGTCCCAAAAACAATAAAGACTCTTTAAAAAGTGAGTGAGATTTTATTCTACACTAGTCACAGTACAAAAGCACTTGAAATTCATGTTTATATTGTTATGTTTTGGGGAAACCTTTAAATTTCATTTTACAGATGACATTAATATGCCCTGTGTAAGACATGATGCTGGTTCTTTGAGTCTGGCTGCAGACACAGGTGAGTTTTTGGTTGTGGTGGTTTACAGTCATGGCAGAGGTTGTGGTCCCTGTGGGAGAGGTTTGAGCTGAATAGTCCTTTCTCCTCTAGAACCATCTTTTTTCAATAAAGTCCTAATTATCAATTGTCAGAAGCATTCTTACTGCTGTAGGTGGAAGGATATTGGAAAAATAACTCTTCTGCATCAAGTTCCTGCATTCAGGTAGGACTAATCTTAGGAAATACAAGCCCAAAAAGATTAAAATCTTCAAGTTCTGATGTTGACTGGTAAGAATGTAATAGGTTTTGCATCCAGAAATAATTTAAAGCTATGTCTGAAAAAGCTAACTGATAATTGGATTTTGTTATTGTCTTTATGGTTGCTGGCATGTTGTTTACTGTTCTGCTTGTCAGTACACAGACCTAAAACAAGATGATTTTAGATTTGGCATCTTGGTACTTATCTTAGGGACATCTGTGCTTCAGAAGCTGTTGGAGAAGGGTGTAAAAATTTAGGCTAAGTTTGATCTGATTTAGAACAACCATTTGTGTAGTTCAATGTATAGACATACTCCCTTTGGCCATCCCCTATTCAGTGCAGTTTTGTTTTTTTAATGGATGTATTAATTTAAAGTATAAAAGAAAAAAAAATAGCAGTGTGATCAATTAAAAAGTAATCTCTTGCCTCAGATATATTAATTTGCACTCATAATTGGGGTTGTTTTCCAAGCACTTGTATAACATTTTCAGATGACCCAAGAGCTGCTCTTATGCTGCAATATATTGCTCTTTCTTCCATATTTTGAAGAGGTTAGCCTAAAAACTGAAGTTTCTTGATACAGAATATTATTTCATATGCAACAAACACTGCAAGAGAATAGCAAAAGTGCAGCAATTTTCCAGCATGCTGAATGCCTAGAAGGTGCATGTGTTATTTGAATAATTTTTAGAAAGTGTTTATTTTCTCTACCATAATGTGATGGTGGCTGTGCAAACAGTAGCTTTTCAGATGGCAATAATGAAATTATACTAGGGATGGAAGTTGTGGATTATATACAAAACTCATGTTAGCTGCAGTATTGTTGCTGATAAATGTATTAAAGAAGTCACATCTGTAACAAAGGGGAAGGTAAATAAAGCATCTGTGTATGTTTCTAGCCATCATTTGTACCTTGATCTAGTCTCTAAAAAAAAAAAAAAAGTTATATGAGGAAGTTCCATATAGTGATTTAAAGACTTTCCTGCAGAAACAAGACCGGTTACAGTCAAAGTAATTAACTTTGACAATTAATTAATTGTCTTACCCACCCTGCCAAGCTAAATTAAAAAAGAAAAAAAAGCCAGAGGAAACTATACCTGTCTTCTGTTTGTCTGCTGGGGTGTAAAGCTTCTCTGCATTTGATGCAGCTGGGCTGCATGGAGCAGGTAATCAGCATGGAGAAACTTAAATTGCCTATTAGTGGGAATACTTAAGACCTGAGTTGAATTTGAGGGACAGGTCCATAACTGGTAGAGGACCAGGTTGTAAGCAGTTACAAATACTCTGGATTTTTTATGTCTTTTGTTTTAGAATATATTGCCCCTTGTCACTGGGAGAAGGGGGTTGTGACTGGAACAGGGTGTAACTCATTTGTAAGCATTGCTCAAACTGCTTCTGTGACAATTCTCTTGGGTTAGGATTGGTATCTTAGCCAGGTGTACAGCATAAGATTTTCTTCAAAGGACTAATGTAGTTTGTTCCTGAGGCCTCAAGGCTTCAGGCTTTGTCTGAAAAGCTTCTGCAACTTGGTCACATCTTTTTTGGTTCTCCATTTCATTATTTTACTGTAATGATGTTGAGCTTTTTTGCTTGCCTTCCCACCCCCCCACACTCCCCCTAATTTGTAGGTGTATATATTTTTGTGAGGCCTTGTTCTAATAAGACTATCTCTAGACATTCTTATATGAAGCCTCATCTTGCATGTGTGGCTGGAAAACAAGCCATAGGACAAATAGTGAGGCAGGAGCAGGGAATACCTGGTGTAAGACTCAGATCTAAATGCTGGTGGAATGTAGCTTCCTAGCAGCTTTGCACTGTTAGAATTTCAGTGATCATGTGTGCAGCTACTATGAGAAAACCTCAGGTTCCTTAGTAGTGCTGCTTTAACCTCTGCTTAACAAACTGTTGACACAAGCAGAACTTTATATGCATGAAAACAATTGTACTTAGTAAGTTTGGTTTTACTGAAATGGAATTTACTTTGTCAGGCAGTATTTGGCTCTAATACGAATTTAGATAAATAACTTTCTGGCTAGTATGGGGGATATGTGTATATTTTAAATATAAGTCCTCTAATTTTTATTCTATCCTGTCATTGTTAATGGTCTAAATGTAAGGAGTATTTATGAGTAATATTTGGATGCCTCACACAGGCAAACTAGTATAAATACTCAAGTATAAGCAATATATGCTCTCGATTAAAGTATTTATCTAAGGACCAACACTGCGCCCAATAACTGAGTACTTAAAACTGGCATTGGGGAAAGCTGTTGCAGTAGACCATTCCACATTTCAGTCATACTCTAGGAAAAACTCCTTTAATTGGCACTGAATTTTTCATCTAGGTAGATAAAACAGAAGTACTAAAAATGTGTTTCCTGTCTCACTATCCCCAAACAGGGCAGGGAGCTTGTAAATGTGACAACTCATGTAGGGGCAGCAACTACAATCTTGAGATTTGTACTAGACCAGCTTAATCACAACTCTGGAACACTTTTAAAGGTAAGAACAATAGCAAAAAATTAACTTAAATATTTTGATCTGATTTGTCTGGATTACTTATATCTGCCTGTAGATTCTTGTACTAGATGTGTATAGAAACTATAGTTGCACTGATTTTCAATAGTTGAATAACTAGGACTAAAATCAATGGCTTGTTCTACCTCTTTTCCCCCATTAATTTTCTTGCTTTGCAATTACCTTCTACTTTCTGTAATGTTCATATGAAAACATGTAAAAATCAAAGATATCTTTGCACATCAGACATTATTCTGGTTTGTGAGTATGATTGTTTCTTAGATTGCCTAATTCCTATTAAAGCTTTCTGAGGACTGGCCAATCTCCCACACACACATTTTACCCTGATTGCTGACAGTTTTGCTGCAACTCCAACTCTGTGTTCATTCTTAGTTGACATTCAAAATAGACTCTGAGTTCATGCCATTGAGTGTGCTGTAGATAAGAAAATGTGAAACTTGAAGAAGCTGATGTAGATATCATATGCCCGATATTCCTTATATAGTGTTGTTGAGAAAATGTGTTAAACCATGCCAAGTTTTTAACTAGGTTGCATTCCTATGGTGTGAAAGGTCTCAGGCTATACCGCTCTGCCTTGTGTTGATCCACCCAAGTGGTGATAAAGAGTTCCTGATAGACAAGAATCTTCTCAAAGCACTTCCTTATTCCTTTCAATATATTTTCCTTATTTGAGTCAGATAAGGAAGAGTCACTCAAGAGAAAGTTTGCTCTTTTGACAAATAGTGACAATTTTCTAGTTTTCCTTGAAGAAATGTAAAGCAAGCATTGAGTCAGCTGGGAGGGAGGGGGAGGAAGGGAGCAAGGACAAGTGTCTTGGCCCTTATTTCTTTATATGAAGAGACAAAAGTCTGAAGAAACTTATCCTTTTTTATAATGCTAAAAAGGTAATCTTAAAAAATACCCTTCCCTAACCATTTTATCAGTCAGCCTTTCTTGTATGAAAGTGTATTAACTTTGTTATATATTAATTCTTGTTATACACTGCAATGTAATGAGGTAGTAGAATTTTACTGCAGACTTTTATATTGTTCATGCTTAAGTAAAACAAACTGAAGGACAACCTTACCTTGAAAATAAGGACTTTGCTTCTCAGAATCCGAGAGCTGTCCATGAAGGACAAAAGATACTCCTGGATAGTCAAGGTAACACTAGCATCCTAGCCCCTTGAACGTATCTTTGAAACCCTTCCAGTGTTGTCTGGCACCATAGATAAAAATCTATAGCAAGACTGACTCCAGGGACATCTGGATCAATAGACAAGCAGCAAGAATGCTTCAGAAATATAGTTCCTTTTGCACAAAAGGAAAAGAACAGAAAAAGAATGTTAGTCTATTTGCAGCAGCATTGAATAATAATAATCCTAGATTAAGGGAACAAGGGCATGGAGATGATGTCCAAGGTGGGGCAGGGGAGAAAAATTTCAAAGCAATTGATCTCAAAGCACTGGAGACTGCTGTAATTATTGTGGACAGCAAGGCCATTGGAAATGGGAGTGCTTGGTATTGGGGGAGGGAAAAACCCTCCCAAAAGGATCTCTGAATCCTATGGTGCAATCTTTCCCTGCTCCATGCAACAGAAGCAGCTACATTTCACCCAGGATTGACAGTTAGAAGGGACTTACTGTGCAGTCACTAAGGAGCTTCTGAATATGAAATATTTTCCCATTCTTATGAGAATTTGGTCTTAAACCTTTTGATTAGTGAGAATAATTATACCTGTCTAACACTTATGGGTTACTTTTTCTACCTTAAGTCAGTATACCTATTAATCTGGACTCTCAAGATGTTTTTGCATTTACCTGGGGAAAGATACAGCTAACATGGACAAAGCTCGCTTCAGGGCTTTGCTAGGTCCTCCACTATTGTTCTAAAATTTTAATAAAAGTTTTACTGGATGTTGTGTTTAAAAAATGGATCAGTTTTTGACACAGCATGTTAACCATTTGTTAGTAGCCATGGAATCTTGTATAGCTGACACCTGTGCCTTATGTTAAGCAATGTAACAAGCTGAACCACCCTGCAACTCTATTCCCTTTTCCTGGTGAAGGAACACCACATCATGATTGTGCAGTAAGCAAAAAAAAACCAAACCCAAAACAAACAATCTCAAGAATATTCTAATGGATGTGCCGTTGCCAGATCCTGATCCTGAACGGTATGGACAGGTCCTCACATTATCTGAATGGTAACCAAGTTACAGGTTATTCATTAACTACTGAAGATAAGGTAGTGGAGGCTTCACTACTCGGTCTGAAGCTGAGCGTGCAAGCAGCAGAACTGATTGCACTTACAAAGACTTGCCAGTCATCCAAAGACCATAAATATATGGATTCTCAGCTTGCATTTGGAGTTTGCCCCACCACTGGGCAGTTATGGAAGCAATGGGGTTTTTTAACTTCTAGTGGGAGTAAATAGTGGACTGTTAAAAGCTATACAAATACCAAAGAAACTAGCTATCATTCATCAGTCAGCCCATACTGGCAAAAGGACAAAAGAAGAAATAGGAAATAATCTGGAGAAGTTTTACTATGATTAGTAATTGGTAGTGTGAGTGATAGTGATTAGTGAAATCCTGCTGTACCTGAGTGCTTTAAAGGTATGAGAGCCCTATGTAGAATCACATTCAGGGTGCCCCAATCTGGCTGGGACACCTCATGCGCTTGAATAAGGATTTACTCTTTTAATTCTATTCTTTGCATCCCAGCCTTTCTCCTTGGTTGGCATGGGCCAGTTGCAAATATTATAACAGTGTGCAGTCTAGATTTTAAACAGCAAATAGAAAACTTTAGTTCATAGAAACTTCAAATTCTTGTGTTTAACTTTATGAAGCAGAAATATTTTCCTTTTTAAACTTCTTGAGAGTCGATGCGAGTTTATGCATATGTTGAATTATCATTACTGAGAGCATTCTTGCATTAGTAGTGTGGGCAATAATGAAGTATATAACAAAATCACCATTAATATTCATCTTCAGAAGATGACCATAAGCAAAGTCTTGGTCATTTCTCATAACTTATATGAATTAGTAACTCTTTTCCTGTCTTCCTGCAATGGATATTCTGCAAGCACAAGGAACAGAGGCTGAAAATTTGAAGTGCATCTCTTTAGACATTTATTCTAAATGTTTCCAAAGTGGGATGTGCTGTTTCTAATACAATATCAAGAATATGCAACAATATTTTATGCAGATTGCTTTACTTTATAATTTTGTGTTTATATTGCTCCCTTGAAAAAGTATTTTTCATAACCTTGTACAATTTGATGTCACCACACAACGCTGCTTGTTTTTATTAATTAATTTCCAGATTGTAGTGACGGATTTCCCTCAGATATCAAATGGAATTCAATGCAGCAAAACTGTATGTATCAATGCTCCAAAATCACAGAATGGTTGCTGTCAGCGCTAGCTACCTAGAAACTACAGAATTGTGTATTACTTCTGGTGCATTTGATGTCATTTCTGTTTTCCTTCACTGCTGGAGACTGAAAGTTATTTGTTATTTAGCATTTTATTGGTGCATTGCTAAACAAAGATGTATAAGAAATATTCAGTAATATATGTACTCATATACTTCAAAGTTGCAGAGTAGTTGTAGGAAGCTGGCTTTGAGAGGGGAAATATGTATGCTGGGAAGTAACTGTTCTTTTGAAAGTCAAAAAGTTATGAAAACTTCACTACCTCATTCTACTACGGGTTTTAAAAACTTTCTGTTTTGTATGTGAATTAATGCATGTTCTGGAATTGGAGTGAAATAGTTAAGGAAACACACTACATTCCAATGAAACACTTTTGTGACTTTATTGCAGACTAGGTAACACATTTTCACAGGTAGGTCTTGCTTTGCTGGAAAATTCCCTTGTGGGCATGAAGTAATTATTTGCTATCACTTTCTTCACTGGGATTGTGACTTTGGGTACCAAATTACGTGATATGTGTTAAGGAAGTATTGTGGAAAAATGGGCATCTCTGAGTTACTGGTGGAAGTGAGTCAGGAGGAAAAAAATATATACAGTTAGGTACAGAAATGAAATAATCCTTTTTTTTTTTTCATTTAGAGAAACAAAAATAGGTTATCTGGACATCTGACCTTTGACAACTGGTTTAGGATTCAACCTTTTGCTTATGTCAGTGACCACAGCAATAAATTTCTCTATCTAGTAAGTGAAATATGACCAGACAAAATTCCTTTGTTCAACAGTCATCTGGACCTGCTGATTCTAGAACTTTATCACCCCTTTTCCAGCATCAAGCATATAGAGATTACTGATCCTCAGTCTGGTCTCCAGTCCAGATAGACTTGTATTGTTTCTGCTAATCACGATGAGAAGAAAGCCTGTGAACATAAGATTGCCTGTAGGATGACCATAAAAGAATCGCCTTCTTGGCCACCAAAGGAATGTGCGTACTGTCTCATTCATTGTTAATGTAGATGTGCTTAGGATGGTTCTTGAAAGGTCTAAATCCCACTAGAATGGGGTTGGTTTGTGAAGATATGCCGGAGGAAGGAAAGCTGCTCTGCTTTCAACATGAAAGACAGCATATTTTCAATAACAGAACTTTGTGGTATATTATTCATGGGTTATTAATACTTCTGCTTCATGAGAAGCTGCTGTTAGTTTTTATTATCAGCAGATTTTGAAGAGAACCAAGTATTTTGTTCAGAAAGATTGCCTTTCATTTGTTTTAGTGACCGCAAGTGTCTCCGGCTGTCTTTGTGTTTGCTTTAGCAAATCTTCTGGGGCTAACAAGCCATTAGAAATTCATTAAGCTTGGAGAAGTATCAGGTCACATTGCATGTTACTATTCAACTCTAGCTGAGCAGAAATTCTGCCAAGTTGGGTGGGAAAATGGATACACCTGACTGCTTGTTTCTGCTACTGAATAGGCCGTTAAATGCAAGCCATGAAGTCTTAGCTATAGATCCTTGCGGCAGAGAGTCCTTGCGTCTGTGGTGGGTACCACAGGCAGTGCACGGGGTACGCCCGTGAACAGGGTGTGACTCACACTGAAAGCAGAGTACCTAGCTTGCCAGTGGAAGGGTAGGCATGTTTCTGGGATCCTGTCTGCCTACTTGAGATATGGTTAGAAAGGCCTTCAGGGAGAAAAAGAGGTTCCTTCTATTATTTTGGGGTGATCACTTTTAAGAAACTTGTCTTTTTTTAAAAAATATTAAACTGGAATACAGTCTTCTCACTGAAAGCATTAAAAATAGGAAGTTATTCATACTGCACATGGAATCTCTTCTGGGATAACTTCTATGGCAGATCTTGGACAAGATCCTCTACTATATAATGTTTTTCAAAAAACTGTAGACTTCAGTCAATACAACAGTTTCAATTGTTTCTTTTTTTCCACAGTGTCCAGAGGGAATATTTGAAATACTTTGTCTTTAGCTGTGAATAATTTGATAAATGACTAGTGCATGTGGAAAAACACATGATGATACTTTCATATGTCAATATTAAAAAAAAAAATACTGAGTAACTACTTTCCAGTTATCTTTTTTCATTTTAAAACTGGTACTCTTGGTCTTCTGATGGCTTCAGCCCATTCTGAGACCTCTGTAGTTTTTTTTTATAATTCTGGCGTTAGGGTTTCTGATTTGATAAGGAATAGATTAGTTAAACTGTGGAAGAAGTAAGAGTAAGGGAGGAAATAACAGCAGGTTTGCTGTCATTCCTATTATGAACATGACTTGATTTCAACATCCTTACAATGCTAATAAGCATACTCACATCCATGAGTTGTTCACTGGGCAACTTGGTATTTTATTTTTCAGAAATAAATTTTAGCTGTTCTACCAGTAATATAGAAGAGAATATAAACAATTTTGACTCAATTTTTGTATGTGTAGGACATCAAGGGATAATGATGTCCAAGAATAATTAGTTTTTACATTGTAGATTACCTGCCAAATTTCTTGTGCCAGTTCTATATGGATAATTCTAACAGTAGGGTTTTTACCTTAAGCATGCTCTTCCCTTTTTGTGACAGATGGCAAAGCAAGAATGTGACTTTGGAAGATCGTGTACAGACGTGATCAATTCCTTAGAAAGCTTGACCAATTGTGGCATTCCTGTATCTGTAGACTAGAGATTCTGTAGCAGCTTTAGGTGTTTCATATACTAACAGATGCATCCTTGTGTACTTAATGCCAAAACGGAGTCTTCAAATCCATGGTGCCTTTCTGTATAATGTGGTATTACATCTGGTCTATGGAATAATTTATAAATTTCTTTAATTTTCAGTGTGATACATCATTTAACACAAAAATGTATCACATTTGGGTGATATGAATGACTGGGCATGTGCATACTTTGGACAGTTGCAGTTCTGACATATTCGTGGAAATGAGCAGGACCTGTGGTATGAATCATTCCCTAAAGGGATGCTCTCACTTCTGTATCATAATCTATTCAGGCTTCTATTGACAAATTCACTAAGGCTAAAGGGGTTATATTTCACCTGAGCTACCATTGTTTGCAGCTTCACACAGACAGTACCTTCCCAGTTTTTGCAAATGTAGGGGGCCGCCTGTGTGAGATGATAGGGACTTTCCTCCAGGTGGGCTCCTCTCAGCTAATCTTTCAGTGGATATGTCTCAAATCTCAACCTCTATGGCATGACAAGGCTATGTCATTGCAACCTGACCTGTGTAAATCCAGAGAACTAACACTCAGGTCCTGGAGGCTGAAATGGGACCGAAAGTAGCCTGTTCTAATATAAATGGGTGACAGGCTGAGATCGAAAATTTTCTTAAACACTGGATTCTTGCCATGCAAAGCCTTGGTGGTGCCTTTAGGTATTAATACATTTTCTACTACAAATTATGCATGGTCTTTCTACAGGCATCAGATTATCTTTACTGATGTAGGTCAGAAGCTTTGTCACTGATGTGCTGTCACCTTGATAAACACGCTTAGAAGCATCTAAGCAAAACAGATGATGGAATCTGTCACTTTTAAATTATTTGTTCATATTGGTTAAATAGTAATAGGTGGCATCATTCTGTTAAGCTGACAAAGTTCAACTACCATACTGAACAGGCCACAAGCCCGACAATCCCTTCAATTGGAGTTTCTAAACACCACATTTCTAAATTTGATGACTTACCCACTGTCATTTTGTTTCCAAAATCTGAATAAAATGTACCACTCAGTTTTCAAAATGGTTAGTGGAAACAACACGTGTATAAAATTGTCTCTTAATTTTGTGATGAGTTACATATCAAAGTTGTGTTTCCTCCCTGCTGTCTTGTCCCACCGTATTGCAGAAGCTGTCTTTTCGGCTGGGTGCAGTATTTGGAACGTAAGCCAATGGATCAGGTCGGATCAAGTATCTATAAAATGAAATAATATATATTTTTAAGGCACGAGCAAGGATAAAATAAGTGCATATAGTTATAATGTTGAAAAGATCTCAGGAAGACTTAGAGACTTACTTTGAAGGTTCTTAGTCTAGTTCTTTTTGGGTAACTTGGATATTTGGGTAACACCACTAACTTTTAGATGCTATTAACAAAGCTTTTCACATTTTGTCTGCCTAGATATCATCTGAATCTACTAGGCACAGCTAAACATTAATTTTGACTAGCAGCTCCTTTGCCAGTAACTCTGTATTTCTTGATGCACCTCCTTTATTCATTATGCCTTAAAGAAGGGACAAGCAGTCCATACTGTCATTTCTAAAATAATTTTGAGATAAAACAATGGATAATTCTTGTGACTGTGCTCTATACATGAAAAGCTTGATGCTGATAATCTTGCTGTAGGCTGACAGTCTGGAGATGGACCCTTATTCTAAGAACTTCTAGTAGATCCAAATACATCAGGAAAATGCCTCATGAGTTTGAATCTAAGTTTGAGATGGAAGAGCTTGCCATTAATTTCTAAGTGTAAATTATGCACTGTTTTATCAGCTGTCTCAATGACAAACTATCTGATCTGAGACAGCTTTTGGGACTGACAGAGTAGCAGCTTTGTGCTGCTGCAGGACTAACATTTCCATGTTCTAAACTATCAGTGCTTTCCAGTGCCACTGTGCTCCTAAAGAAAAGACAGACAACTAGATTCAATCCCAGTATCTTAAACTTGTCCGAAGATGACTAGTACTGTTGAAGCCACTGTAAATTTTATTTAAAATCCCAAATTTGGCAGGGTTTTTTTCAAAGAAAGAAAAATACAGTGCAGGAAAATTAAATCTGAAAGGATCCTTCTTCACATATTCTCAGAAATCTTGGCACCACGTCTGTCCATCTCCACCTCAGCCAAATGAAAATGCTCAAATATCCAAATAGGGATTGTGTGCATGACTTTAGTATGAGACAATGCTAAATAATTATCTAAAATTACTGAGTTTGAAAACTTTCTTGACAGTTCAAATTTGTGTTCACTTTTTTCTCCTTTTTTTTTTTAATTTTTTTTTTATATAGTCCGCAAAATTCCTGGTAAGCAAGTGAAAAAAAAAGTCTTGTGTTAAGGTCCTGCCATTTGTATTTGAATTATCTTAAGCATGAATATTGCATTATGATCAGGGGAGGACTGCAGTTTACTTTAATAGTCTGAATCTATGTAATATAATCCCAATTGAAAACACTTGATTTTGAAGGGTTGATCTTTCTATAAAAACTGGGTAGCCAAATTATAAGCAAGAATTTAATGAGAATGTTAATTCTGTGATGCCATCCAGTAGACTTGGTTAGGTTCCTTTTCCAATACATAGAGTAAGAGGAAGATGAGAGAATATAGAGGTAAAAAATATATGTATTTTATATTTATATTTATTTTAAATACATACATAAATCTATAATTAGGTGTCTATTTAGACAGAAATCTCCATATTTTTTATTTTTGGCAGGTGCACAGGAGAGTTTGGGGATCTTTTTCAGCAGAAAGATAATAAAATAAATTCAGGCAAAAAGTGGAAATAATAAATTTTGCAGAGTTTTTGTTGTTTTTTTTTCTTTAACTTACACTATATCATTCAACTCTAATCTTGTGTCTGGAGAAGGATTGATCAGGATGTAAGAAAGTGTGTTCTGATGATCATTCATTTCATCTAGAGGACAAAAAAAATCATAGCAAATTAATTATTTATACAAACAAATTGTGAAAAGTGTGATTTCTGAAAAACTAATTTTATCAAAGATCACCTTTGATTCATAGAGCTGTCAAAAAATGTCAGGTGTCAAAGTGATTTCAAGTAAGTTCAGCAACTTCTCAACTGTACTTAGACTGGAGTTATCTGACATAGTGTTGTCCTGCTTTTGTATTGTCCTTTTGTTAGCAGCTCTCAAAAGATCCTGTTTTCTTTCTGAATGTCCTAAAAATGTTCTTTTGCATTTTCCTCAGTCATAGCAATTCAATTTTAGTGTAATTTACCAATCTGTTACGTGGTTTATGTTAGTATGTGGGAAGTAGGGACTTCCATCCTCAGTTGGCACTGAGTTCAAGTGATAAGCAAGGTTAAATGCAGGTGCATGGCATTCTCATTCATTTCCGGATTTGACCAGTATAAACCTTTTTTCCCTTTCCCTATTTATCTAGTAAGCATTTTTCTTTTATAACCTGTGCCAGTGGGTTGAAATGTGAATGCTGTATAAATGGAAATTGGTATTTATTTCTCACATTTTTAACTATCCTTCTAACAGTATGCTGCAAATGAGGGCTGACAGAAATTCTTCTATTTTATTTTTTTTTTAAGGTTTTTGCCTAGTCGAGTCTCACTACACTTTTGTAGCTGTCATTGCAGTATCTTTTGTACAGCTTTCCCTTGGTACACTTCCTGGAGTGCTGCAGTGAGACTAGTTTAATGAAGAGTAACACATTTGTAAAACATTTACATTTTGGATTCTTCAAATGAAAATTGAGTATGGGAACCTCAGTGTTGGTGCTTCTGAAGGAGAGCACCATAAGCTCCATGTTGGACCTGCTACGCCACCTGCTAGTTTGAGATCTAGAAATTCTTGGTGTTTCTAGGAAAACTCAAACCAATAGTTCTGGGGGTTTCCACACAACACACTACAGAGCCAAGGCCACAGAAAGGCAACACAGGCAGCTGTGGTGCATGTATTTAAAAGGTTGTTACACAACTCTTTGTCAATAGCTTAAAAACAAAACAAAAACCACCCAAAAAAAGCAACCTAGTGTCATCCTTGCTGGACGACCTGGTGCATAAAAAAAGCATCTAAAGACCTGCTTCATAAAAATTACTTTAATGTGACACTCTGGCATTAATTTAAAAAATTGTGGGGAAAATGCAGTATCCTTCACATATAAACAACTTGCTACCTTGATGTATGAGTGAACTTCACAACAGTTCTGTCTTCATCTATATTTCAACATGTTTGTGGAAAATGGCACAGTTGTTCAATGACAGGGGAATGTTTGCATATTCTGCATACACATATCATATGTGCTAAACATAAATGTGATTGACATGCTGCCTTCTGAGTTTTCCATCTGAAAAAAGGGACGGGTGATAATAGAACTAATTAAAAACACTCCAGCATGTTTCAGTTAAAAAAAACAAGCAAAAACAAACCATCAAAACATTATCATAAACCTAACATTCTGCTTATGGCACCCTCAGTTCTTAAAAATAAGTTCTTGCATAATACTAATGTTTTTATTAATTTAAAGTGTTATAGTCATCATACCATATCCTGCTGGAGAAAGGCCCAGATGCTTCATTCTGTTTTTCACAAGTTCAGCGAGCTCCTGTCTTTCTGACCTCCTGTAAAGGTTCATTCGCTGCTGGTTTATCTTCTCAGCTGTTTTACCAGAGTGTCTGGGTACTCTTCTGCTCAGCCGTCGCGCCCACTGCATGCTTTTTCGTCGTAACAAGGGATGATCAGACTGATCACTAGATGTTGAGTTACGGTGATTACTACGAAAATTAATCTGTTCTTTGGTGTCTTTAGTGTCTTCCCATTCTTCCACACTGATAGAGATTTGAGACTTGAAAGGAAAACGACAAGAGAGATTATGGGCTTTAACAAATGGAAGCAGATTAAGATGGTCTCTCCTCTCCAGCAGTACAGTTGAGCATGTGTTTTGGTTGCAGTGGAGCTGAGAGGATTCAGCTGTTCGTACCTAACAAGTCTTCCTGAACTGGGCACCCTTTACTAGACTTTGACTTTTTATATAAAAAGCTCATTTATTATATAAATACGTTTCTCAAGTACAAAAACAGGGAAGCAGTATTTAGTGTCTGATCCCATTTTGGTTCTGAGAACAACCCTTGTCTTCTGGTACTGCCGTTCCTGAATCTGGCAATCTGTTCCGAATTGCTTCTCCACTTTCTTCCATGTTTACACATTTTTAGAAATTCACATTCTGTAACTGCTTTTTAGATGTATGTTGTGGATTCATTAAGTAATAGTACAACTTTGACTGCACTGTTTTGAGTGCTATTTTAAGATCAGAGGTGGAATGAACCTGTTACTTGTGTCTCAAATTCCCAAGCCTTTTTGACCTTCCAGCATGTAACATCTAGAATGCCTCTGTGTCTAAGAATAGGGCGTATGCAGTAGTCTTTAGCGTGATTCAGGGCACCTCTTGCAAACGAGGTAATTAATTCCTACCTGAAAGCATAGTGACGTTACTTTTTTCACTCATATAGTTGTGAAAAAAAAGCAGAATTAAGGGTCAAAATCCCGCCCTCTGTTGCTGTGTTTTCTTTATGCCACCCAAGCGTGACCAATACTATATGTATACAGCAGTACCAAAATAACTACATGGGCTACATATGCATTTCTAACATATAAAAAAATATCACAGGGAATATATGAGGAAACATTTCAAAATTGTTTTATGTCTATTTTACATCTAACTAATACCTTTAGCTTTTAGTTTCCAAACTACTTCCTTATAATCCTGAGTTATCGTTGTGATCTTTGAACCATGTCTTTTATTGACAATGAAACAGTGAAACCCTCACTGGTATCAGCACAGCCATATTACCAAGTTACTGGTGACTGATTTCAGTGTGTTGAGTGTTGAAAACAAATAAATGAAGTATAAACTAAAGGTGACTTAAAGGGGAGCCAGCTCTGTTTGTATGACTCCTCAAGAACAGAAAGAGTTCATTATATGCTGGAAGTTATCAGTGAATAAAGCAAATTTAACTGAAGAGCTACTGAGGTTCTAAAGGCCTTTTCCCATAAATATAAAATTTGAAAGCATGATTCTGTTGAACTCATCAGTGTTGGATATAACTTTTCTTTAAGAGGCTTGGCACCATCTCCCACAGTAGCTTTCAGGAGCTTTCCTTGTCCAACTCTTGATGAAACAACCATTGGGACTTGCTGGCAGCATGTAGTATTGGAAAGACAGCAACCAATCATCCTAATTATTACAGGAGGGTAAGTTACATGTTTTTAAACTAGAGATTAATCAAGAGAGGCCAAGTAAAAGAACAAGTCTTCTGATCCTGTGAATCTGTACATCCTTAGCTTGAACTTTTGAAACCCTTTTGAAAGGTGAGATGAAACCATAAATGAAGGCAATAAAGTTAAATATTTACTTAGGTGACTTCAGTTTTTATGGTGCCAGGAGACAGGTGTGCAGAATGGCCCTTCCTTGTATGCAGGAGGAAACTGCTTAAAGACAAAGCGAAACCAAAGGAACCCAAACCCTCTTTCAAAGGCAGTGCAAAAACGTGCCTGCCAGTAGCAGCTGTTTAATACATAGAAGATAAAAGTCCAGCACAGAGTACTTTTGTATCCCCCCCTCTGTTTTAATCAGTCTCAAACTTTATCTAAAAATACTTCTGTAATGATCATTGATTTATTTTGTAGTTTGGTTGCTTTAATTTGTTTTCATTTAATTTCCTTTTTACATAGCTTGTAAACTTGCTGCATGAGAAGCATAATTGATGATATGGTGTCACTGCTACTATATAGGAGTAATTGATCACCTTATGTTTTATGAATTGTATTTTTTTTTGAGAGAAATAGATTCCTTAAAATAGAAACATGGTGAAATCTCTGGAAAATACCAAGGTCCATGTTAAGTCTTTACATAATGACTGCTGCTTTTACTAGAGAAAAATCTGTGTCACACTTAAAGTGAAAAAATGTTTGCCTTTTTTTTTTTAAGTGTCAGATTTGGGGTTATTTTAAAAGCAGGGTCTCATCTCAAGTATCAGACTGTGCCCAAATGGGTGTGATAGTGTGATTGCTCACTTGTGCCGCTGGACCTCTGTGGCCCACAGGGGTTTTTCCACTCAGACGAGGTGCTCTAATAGGATGTTTCACATGCTTATTAAAACACCAGCTCAGGTTGGCCAACACGTGGCAGGAATGGAAATGTAGTCATGAACACACCAGTGTTCATGTTTGAGATGATCAGGGTGGTAACAGCACTACAACACCAAACAGCAGTTAGTTTATTGGATCTTTGTTCCCTTGACGCTCCCTGGGAGCAAAGTGTGTAAAATATGAAACAGTTTTAATGTGCAGATTGATCTATTCTATTCTGAAGCAGTGCCTTATTTTTCTCTAACTGTAAGTTTTATCTTAAAATAACTTTACTGTTCTGTATACAAGTAGCCCTTAAATTGCATCTAGGGTTCTAGGAATGCTTTCCTGCTCCAACAGCTGTCTGAACCATTCCTTTTCCACATATTACTTTTATGATAAACTTGGGGATTTTTGTCCATTAGCAGTTATGGTGTTCAGGATCAAGGCTTTCACCAGACACGACAGATGATCTGTTATCTTGAGAATTTAATAGGGACAGGCTCAATAGAGACCAAATTCCATTGAGTCAGGTTTCAGATTTTTATTAAGATATCTGTGTCCAGAACAATGTTGCTTTAAGCTTTACTTACTCAAGGATGCTCCATTGCATAGTTCCATTTTTCCCATAAGGATTTTACAACCTGGGTAGAGCCCAGTGCACTGCTTTTGGCTAGGATAGAGTTAAATTTCTTCATAGTAGCTTGTATGAAGCTATGTTTTGGATTTGTGATGAAAACGGTGTTGATAACACAGGGATGTTTCAGTTATTGCTGAGCAGTGCTTACACAGTGTCAGGGCCTTTTTGGCTTCTCACACAGTGCCCTGCCAGTGAGTAGGCTGGGGATGCACAAGAAGTTAGGAAGAGAGCACAGCCAGGACAGCTGACCTCAACTGTCCAAAGGGATATCCCCTGCCATGTGGTGCTGTGTTCAGCAATAAAAGCTGGAGGAAGATGAAGGAATGAGGGGATTTGTGGAGTTATGGCATTTGTCTTCCCAAGTATGTGTGATGGAGCCCTGATTTCCTGGGAATTGCTGAACACCTACTTGCTGATGGGAAGTAGTGAGTGAATTCCTTACTTTGCTTTGCTTGCACATGCAGCTTTTACTTTGCCTTTTGAACTGTATTTATCTCAACTCCCAAGTTATTTCACTTTTACCCTTCCGATTCTCTCTCCCATTCCACTAGGGATGGGGGAAGTGAGTGAGTGGCTGTGTGGTGCCTACTGCTGACCGGGCTTAAACCATGACACCCAGAAACAGGCAGACAAGAAGCAAATACTTACTTGTGAAGCCATTTCTCGTGACTGACAAAGGAATGGGAAAAAGAAAACAAAAGACAATTTAAACAGAAGTGAATCCAAAGAAATAAACATGGACTGTTTAACAGGAACCACAGAAAATCAGCTAGTTAGTAAGGAAGACTGTGCAGGTCAGTGAGAGGCAGGCTAGATTTGCTTGTTATTTAGTAACTAGATCACTGAAAGCTTGCTTTCTTTTTAAAGGAATTATATTTATCTGTCACAGTGAAGGCTTCTCATTGGCATAATACAAAAAGGGAATGTCAAAGGAGAAATTGTACATATAGAAATATTAATATTGGCACATTTTGTTCTTGTGACTCAACCATTAACTGACAGCTTCCAGGTGTGTGCAAGACAAATTAAGTTTTATATGTCTGTTTAAATTTATGATTGATATACGCATTGGAGGTTCCTTGAGTTACAAACCTTCAAATTATGGTTAGAAGCTCATAAGTCTTGAGAAAAACAGCAGTTTACATTTCTTTAACCTCCATTTTAAAGATATCATCCAACAATATTTTAAAGTTGTTCCTGGCTTAATATATTGAAAAGCTAAAATGATAGCCCACACTAATATTTTTATCAGTGAAATTAGTCTAAAATTCCTTTAGCTTCAAAAGAATCACTTTGCAGAATGATGACAGCTTTCAGCATCTCTGCATTTGTGAGTATCTACCCATAAGGACCAAAAAAGCAGAGCTAGATGTTGCTTTTTTGTATTCTGGGGAAGAGCTAGGTTAGGGAAGATTCCCTTGCCTGCCTCTAGAGGGGGGAGGGTTTCAGAAATGCTCACCCACTAAACAAGAAACTGCTGAACTATTTAAGTATGAAAATACCTGTGGTGGTACACATTCAGAGTCCTGAGCTTTTTAAAGAGAGTAATAAATGCTTTGACTTCACTTAATAAACAAAGACAGTGCCACTCTTCCACATCAGTCCAGTACCTGATAATTGGAAACCTTAATTAGATTTCCCCACCCCTTCTTCCTCTACCTGATTTAACTCAAACTCTTCACGAGATTAGCTGTGAAAGCTGGTAGGAAGTAATAGTAAAACTCTTCTTATCTACTGGACAGTGGCTTCCAGGCTGGTTTCAGTGTCTGAATGTTTTAAGACTGCTTCTTTGCAAAAGATAATAATTATCTTAAAATAATTCTGGGCCTAGTCTGATCAAGCGTTGAAGCCCTCAGCAGCTGCATCTGTGCAGGCTCCAGAGGTGCCCAATGTTATGGTAAAATTGTGGGTTTAGAGTTAAGCGACTGATGGTCTCAAACCTTGTTTGCAGGAAAACATTTGAAAGCTCTTTAATTTATCAGTTAATCTTGCCTCAGAAGACTTATTTGAGTGTGTATGCTTAACCCCCACACACCTGCCAAAAAAAAAAAGTTAATGTAAAAAAGATGAGTGTTACTCTTATAGTTACCTGGACAGATGCTGTTTGCCAGTCAGCCTGTATGTTTGAAAGCACATGAAAATGCAGAAAGGAAAAAAACAGGCCACAAAATGCAGTCTACAAAATATGTTGTACACACAGTTCAATTGTTCTTGATTCTTTTTTTTTGGACCTGAAGTTAAATAGCCAGCTGTGAATGTGAGAATAAAGCATTGCCATGAATTTTTTCTTACTTATCCTTAATGAATTCTTAAAATCTGGCATGCCCTCTGTTTTGTTGAGTTTTGTTGACAGACTCTTTTTCATATTAGCAGTGATGCTGCCTATATTCTTCTCCAAGGAATGATTTTGATGGATTATGCTGTTATGTTTTTAAAAATCAGCTGACATAACTGCAGTAGCACAGTCCACTGGCTAAGCTGTAAAAGCCACCTGCAGAGGTACTGGTGGTGCACAGGGACATTAGCGAACTTGGTGGAATCTTGCATAGCTTTTTGTAACCCTTCTGTTTAAATTAACTTTAACTGAAAGTTTGTACTTCAAGATAAACCTTGCAGTTAAGTATTACATGGCTTAAAGTTTTATAACATTTTTCTAAAATATGGAAGAGAGAATATAAATTGTCTGTCTTGGAAATCAGTAAACTATGAGTATTTCAGAAGAATGGAGAAAGTTGTTCACTTTTGCATTTTAGAGCTCTATTTCAGCCATGATTTAATGAGATGGCAGTGTTAATGATCACATAAACAAATGGCTTATACATGACAGAAATAAAAGCTGCACAAACAAAAAAATGTATGTTAAGTAGTCAGGGAAAGGTATTTTTGTCATTCTATATATAGGGAAAATGTATACATTTATATGGCAGACACACAAATGCATATATACAAAAAATGACCACTGTTTGGCAGCTAAATTTGGAGAAATCCCACATTTAATAACATTAATTTATTCTCTTGTTGCTCATTTCTAGTTAGAAATTCATGTGAATACTGAAATGCCACCTGTTTTGAGATAAAGTGTTGACATTTTTGTCACACCTGGTCATAGAGCTTGTGCTCTGTGCTGCTGTCGGTCACCACATGCAAGTTCAGACAAGAGCTAACTACCCCAGCCTGTCCTATCCGCACCTGAGCTGCCCCTTGTCTTCAATCAGTCAGTTCTCTGCAGGCAAGCACAGAAATGAAAGTCAGTGTGTAGACTGGCTCTGGGTATTCATAAAGTCTGGGGCTGAATGTGTGCCCTGAGTTAATGCGACCATATGCATGTCTACAGAGGGGAGACCTTCAGTGAGCTGTTTGGAATTCTGTGCATTTGCAGATACGACATTCACAATATTCTTGAAGAAGGTGGTTCCCATTCTTATGAGGACCAAAGAATGTTGTATACTCTGTAATTAAATCCAAAGAAAAATATAGTAAACTGACATACCTCAGATGTTGTAAGCTTTTGGGATTCTGTCCTATAGACTCCAATTGGAATGTCTCCTGTAGAAGAACAAAGTTTCTGATATAGTCTGGCATATGTCCTAATCCATAGATCCTCTTCTGTGATTTTCATCTGAACAAATAATAATAATAAGGAGCACTTTTAAGTCTTGAGGGCTTATCACCTGTTCACTATACTACTCTTTAAAAAAATTTTCAAACTAAACAGTAGCTGCTAATGATCATATAGCATTGCACCTTTGCTCCACAACAAATCTGGAACTTCTACTGGGTTTGTAGACACTGCTTCTTTTGTTCTCTCCCTGTTTGGGAGACACTGCAGTGCAAATGGTTCAGTTTTACAAAATTGCTTCTGTTCTTGTTTTAAAATGAGTTAAAAACTTGAAGCAATACACTAAGCATAAATGGCATAAGAAATTCTTAAATTAATCTCAAGTATTTAGTTGCTATTACACTACCTTTATTTCAAGATATGTGAGCCCCTTTTCAGAGATTCAACTGACTTGCATTCACTGTAACAAAGCTTTATGACTGACCAACAAATCCATAATTGTTTTTTATTTAAACAACATTCTTAAACCATCATGGATAACTTCCTTTTTGAGAATAACATCCTGCAATTCTTTATAGCTCCCCAGAAACCAACTAGTAAATAACTCAACTTCTATTCATCTGTTTGCCATCTGGGGTGTGATGGATGTGGGAGAAAATAGAAGTGGGATTTATTGTTAGTAAGAATTGTTAGGGTTTTATTTTTTTGTGTGTGTATATACATATAAAAATAGATATAAACTCTGCATTAGGGAATATTAATATACATAATAACAAAATGACTTTTGAACTCTCACACCTAAACTAAAGTCACTTAATACATCTTATCTTTATGTAAAATCCAGTTCTGCCCTTTATTGCCTATGATGGAAATGGGAGTGGTGAAATAGCATTGTGTGTTAAGTGCTAGCCAAGCTGTACAATATAGGTAGACCTTCCTGGTTTTTATATACTTAATTTTTAAAATTGGTTGCTGAACTGCCATTGCTATTTGATATAAAATGCACTTCTGTGTTTTCCTCTTTTTCCTGTTTTCCTTTGTGCTTTACATTACAGGATGCATTGCGTTTTCTTGTGAGGGGTGGAGGGGGTGTTTTTTTGCTATGGAAGTAACTAAAAATGGGTATGTTTTCTATCTAATTTTCTTGTCTTCTTCTTTGGTGAAAAAGGAAACAGATGGCCTTTCTTGGACTTTCACAAAAGTGCTATCCAAGAAAGTAGGGGTATTTTGCAGACAGTACAGAATCTTCTCTGGTATTCTGTAATAATATTTGTTTGGTTATTTTTTTTGTTTAATAACTTACAGAACAAAGAAACCCAGATCCTGGTGTGGTATCAAGTCCCAGCAGAAGTCTTGTGATAGATATCATATAATCTTTCACAAATGACTGTAAGATTTTTAACAGAAGAGACAGAAAAGAAAGAAAAAAGATTTAATGAACAGATGAGCGGGTAACCATTAGCACCATGTGTGAATTTCAAATTGTACATCTGTGTCTAAAATCAATCTCTTTATCTTTTAAGTAACTTAATCACTATAGAAATAGCTATCCCTTTCTTTGTGCTGAATCTACTTACATAAAATAAGTTTTCTTATTTGATTCTGCATATGCATGCAATGTACATACAGGATTCAAAGAGACTGAGGCATAATAAGGCACCATGAAAGCGAAGATAAATGTAGATGTAAGATCAATGGAAGTAAGGTATTAGTGTTATTATGTGTGACATTATAATAATGAACTCTGCTGTGCAAAAGAAATGCTATTGTATGTTAGATGGGTCTGCAGTACTGAACAGTAGGTAATACTAAGGTGAGACTGCTATTATTTTAAATCAAATGAGTCATTTGCCTTCACCAATCCATCTATTTTTTTAAGGGTTGATCTGCCTTACCTTAGGTCAGGCTTGTTGCTCTGCTAACAGAAGTGTTTTGCTGATTGGTTAAAAGGTAGAAATTAAGCTAAATGTAGAAGTGTAGACATAAGACCTGGAACAGACATTAGATCGGCTAAAGTAAAAAGTATTTATCCTTCTTATGAGTTGGACTGCTGGAATCAGAGGGCCATGTGGGTGCTCTCCTAAGTGTAGTAGGACTGTTCATTGTCACCTCTTCTTAGGATGGAGTAGAGCAACATTCAAGGCAGGCTACCAATCCTTGTTGGAACACCACTTGCAATTAGCCCTTTTGGCTTAATTGGCTTTGCAGATATGGAACTAGCAAATTGGTTTTAATAAAGACACACCTTACAAAGGTGTTATATAAATTGAGTTATAGCATCTGAATTTGTTTAAACTCAGAAGCTAGATAGATTTAATTTGATACATAGCGAGTCAAGTGTTTTAATTTTATTACTGGTAATCTTCCATTTGTGACAGGGTAAGTGCCAATGAGCATCTTCTTGAAAAATAACAAAATTTTTTGTAACCTTCGCTTTTTTGTTATCTTGGCTACATAATTTATGCTATGTAATTATCATTAGATTACCAAGTATGTTTGCAAGGATTTCCTAGATGTCATACAGAAAAGGATGGGGCCATGAAAAGGAACAGAGAACTTGCTGTCATAGTATCTGTAACTTGTAATAAGAAAGATAATTCTTGAAAAAATACAGTTCACCTGAGCAGTAGGAATTAAAAGAAAGAATGGGTGGAATTTGAGTGAGAATAAGTGTGTGGGTTTTTTTGTTTTAAACACTTTCTGGTAAATGGTTTTACTCTGTCAAATCATAGCATGACTGATCATGTCTAGGAGCAAATATAAAATATTGAAGTTTCTTATGTGCTGGCAGGAGTTGATGATGGCAGATCTGTTTCTACATATGTATCTTAATCTACTTTAAAAAAAAAAATTGCCATGTGTGATGTTGATATTATAGGATGATTAAAAATATGTTCTATAAGCAAATACATTTATTTCTAAAACATCTAGAATTTGATAAATGGCTTTACATCTGTTGGTTTATCTGCTTTTGGTACCTGTCCATAGACATGATTGTTTTCTATATTCATAAGTTCCTGAGAAAAGCTTATCTCCAGGAATTTTTCTATTTATGTTGAATTTGCCTTCAGAGAATTTATTTGGAAGAAGTAGGATTGAGATTAAAGAGCAAAATTACGAAGTATATTAATTTCTCTGAAAGAATGTTTAGCACCTGAAGACAAAACCATCTAAAGGCTACCTCTAGGTATAGGTAAAGCAGGTAGCTGTGTAGGTCAGCAGACAACATGGGCTGTGGTGGTGTTGCTGCTTATTCTGTATAGCTAGATCCTTAAAGACTAGTGCTGGGGGCTTCTGCTTGGGCATCCTGATGTATTAGGGTGTGCAGAAAGGTGGTCATCACTGAGGAGTGAGGGCAATATTCTCCTCTTTCTCCACACTGAAACCAACAACTACTACCTTCATTTCTCCTGACCCCGTATCTTCTGATATATTGTTTCTTCAACTGTCTGAGGCTGTTGCCCTTTCCTATCCCCACTGACTGTCATCACTTCTTTTTGCATGAGGAGCTCCATCCTGCATTCTTGGGCAACAAGGTTCAGTGCTGCTTTTTCTCTCCCCACTGTCTCTTTAAAACCACTGCATATGTTTCTTGTTAGGGCCAGAATGTGTTACTTTAAGATATGAAGACTGGTCATCTGGAGGTCTAGTTGACATGAGTAAGGAGACAGGACACAAGGAAGTAATTGAGGCCTCTATCAGCAAATGCAGTTAACTGATAAATTACACATAAAAGTAATTCTATTGATTTTCATAGTTAGAGACACTACTTTCTGGGAATGGGCGCTGCCTTGTCCTTGCAGAGTGTAAGCATTATTAGTCTGTAAATCTGTACATTATGCAGGCCTTATCAAAACTATCTTGCTTATTTGACGGTGGAGAGGTTCACAAACAGTTTATATTGTTTAACAGCAGAATTCGTTGTTAAAGGACAGGGTGATTTCTGGCTTGATAACTGAGCTAGTACTGTCACATGGACCATGCTCCATTATCTTTTGCCTTTCATTGTTCCTCATACAGACAAGCACATCAGCGGCTTACCTTTAGGAAAAAGGTCATCTAACAATTAAGTACAATAAAATAGGTGGTTACAATGCATGTCTGTGTTAAGTCACGTTATAGTTCACAGTACCTGGTAAAGCAGCGTATCCAACATACTGATGCTGAAAACCCTGCCAGCAGCGAAGGGCAGTCGAAACATAAATGCCAGATTAGATCCTTTCTCCCGCTCTTTCTGTTAAGTAATTAAAAAATAGAAAATATTTTTAGTGCTGATTTTGGAAGGACTATAATAAAAACATCGAATTGATACTACCTTGAAAGAGGTCAAAAGTATAAAATCCCTTTACTCTCAAAATAGTTTCTTTCTACAAATCTGTAGCATCATTTTTCAAGTTGAAAGATTGTTTACTGCATATGTTGTTTTGAGTCATCACATCTCAAATTGTATGGGCATATTCTACTAGGTCATTTTAAAAAATCTTGAGGTACTTCAACTGTTCTTAGAGCAAAGCTCTTGTTATTCCTGCCTCAATTCCTTGGTGCTGACAGTGGACTTTCACTTAAGTCCACAAAGTCGACTAGGAACAGGAACGTGGAACATGAACAGAATCTGATGCAAGAGAGAAGCAATGGTACTTCAGTGAATGTAAGGATGTGAGATGAGATCAGACATCTTATGATATCATGCTTGCAGAGGAATTGCACAACAATGTGCTTCCTGTTCCTTCAGTTATCAGAGAGCAAAACTACAGGTTGAAAGTAATTTTGTTATCTTAAGAAGAGGAAGTTTCAAGCTGTCATGAAGAATAAGATGTGTTTTCAAAGTACAGAAATGTTACATGTCTTGGAATTGAGACACTTACATCCACCACATATACACACTAGTACACAATAGAATCCAACTGGCTAGCAAGCAGCTTGGCAAAATAGACCCTGAGGGTCCCAGTGAATCACAGAATCACAGAATCACAGAATATTAGGGATTGGAAGGGACCTCGAAAGATCATCTGGTCCAATCCCCCTGCCGGAGCAGGAACACCTAGATGAGTTCGCACAGGAAGGCGTCCAGGCGGGTCTTGAATGTCTCCAGAGAAGGAGACTCCACAACCTCCCTGGACAGCCTGTTCCAGTGCTCTGTCACCCTTACTGTAAAGAAGTTCTTCCTCAAATTTAAGCGGAACCTCCTGTGTTCCAGCTTACACCCATTGCCCCTTGTCCTATCATTGGTCATCACTGCAAAGAGCCTGGCCCCATCCTCCTGACACTCACCATTCAAATATTTATAAACATTAATCAGGTCCCCCCTCAGCCTCCTCTTCTCCAAGCTAAAGAGCCCCAGCTCCCTCAGCCTTTCCTCATAAGGGAGATGTTCCACTCCCTTAATCATTTTGGTGGCTCTTCGCTGGACTCTCTCAAGCAGCTCCCTGTCCTTCTTGAACTGTGGGGCCCAGAACTGGACACAATATTCCAGATGTGGCCTCACCAGGGCAGAGTAAAGGGGAAGAAGAACCTCTCTTGACCTACTGACTACACCCCTTCTAATGCACCCCAGGATGCCATGGGCCTTCCTTGCCACAAGGGCACAGAGACCCTGAGGGTCCCAGTGAACACCAAGTTCAACATGCTGGTAGTCTGTCACTAGCAGTGTTCCCCAGGGGCCAGTACTGGGGCCAGTCTTGTTCAATGTATTCAGTAATGACCTGGATGAAGGGACAGAGTGTACCCTCAGCAAGTTTGCTGATGATAAAAAACTGGGAGGAGTGACTGATACACCAGAACGATGTGCTGCCATTCAGTGAGACCTGGGATAGGCTGGAGAGCTGGGCAGAAAGGAACCTAATGAAGTTCCACAAAGGCAAGTGTAGAGTCCTGCACCTAGGGACGAATAACCCCATGCATTAGTACAGACTGGGGGCTGATATGCTAGAAAGCAGCACTGTGGAGAAGGACCTGGGAGTCCCGGCGGACATGAAGTTAACCATGAGCCAGCAGTGTGCCCTTGTGGCCAAGGCCAATGGTATCATGGGGTACACTAAAAAAGAGTGTGGCTGGCAGGTCAAGGGAGGTTATCTTCCTTCTCTACTGCGGCCTAGTGGGGCTACATCTGGAGTATGTGCCCAGTTCTGGGCACTGGCACAGGTTGGCCAGCGAGGTTGTGGAGTCTCTCTGGAAATAGTTAAAAACCCTCTGGACATTGTCCTGGGCAACTGGCTCTAGGTGGCCCTGCTTGAGCAGGGGCCTTAAGGCAAGATGACCTCCAGAGGTCCCTTCCAATCCTAAGCATGCTCTGATTCTGTGATATGCAAATAAGCAGTCTGCTCTAACTAATGGCTTTGTTGAACAGCAGCATTCTAACCCCTCTTCATCATTGCTGGATAGTCTGGTTGTACCTGATGCTTTCTGTGGCTCCATATGAGTGGAGCTGAAAAAGATGTCACACAAAAAGGCTTTTCTCTCCAGATTAAAAAAACACAGAAAATAACTCTTCAAAATAGGACATGAATCTGTCCTTTATAAAATTTTACCTCTGTCAGTGTCTTCAGATTAAATGGGTTTCAAAATTTTTAAGGAAATAAAACAAAATTATTATTTCAGGTTGGGTTTTTTGTTGGTTTGTTTTTTTTTTTTTTTAATTCCAAACATTCTCTATGTTCTGACTAAATACTACTGGCTTGTACTAGCTCCTTCTCCAGGAGCACTGCATACATAAGTATACACTCATGCTCTCACACACACATGCACGTGCTTTGATGCCTGAGCAGCAAAGGATTGTTTCTAGCAAGTTGAGTACTTTGACAGTTGAAGAAGAAAGCAGGCTAACTGTACAAAGAACACGTTTGCCTAGATAAGCATACCATCGCGCTTACTGGTGTAAGCCACAGAAACAAGAACTTATGCATTTCTTCTGTAGTTCAATCTCACATGTTTAAGTGCTTTTCTTTTAGTGCAGTCAAAGTAGAAGATATTTTTCTTCAATTGCTATTGAGAATAAAAACTTGCGTGTGAATTATGGAAAAAAAAATGTAAGATTTGTTTTACATTAAACTTTTCAAAGTTAAAACTACATGCATGTTATAACATACATTAGATTAATGCCATAAAATACTTTATAGGAAACTGGCTGTGAAGTGACTATCCTCCTATCATGTGACTCCAGTATTATGTTTATCCTTCCATCTGCTTATAGAGAAATTTGCAGCAGATTCTGGTTTTGTGCCAAGAAACATGGGGTAAGGCAACAGACATTTGGGGAATCATTTGATTTTTGTCCAAATTGTGATGATAAACATAAGGGTGTTTCTTTTTAAAATGAAAGCTTAGAAATTTATTCTCCCCCTTTATTTTAAATTTCTTGTATTGTTTCCTTCCATCTCGTATTACAGGCTTGCTTTTTCTTTATTCTTGCTTAAAAGAGAATTGTGAGAAATACAGTTTTTACTAAGGCACTTAGCATTGAGTTCTGCTTTATTGCTTGCAGACTTACTAGCTTCCAAGAGAATACTGCGGATGTAGGAGCCAGAAATGTGCCATAATGTCCCAGCAGTTTTATTTCACAATAAGTGTCGCGTCCAGCAGCTCCTTCCCTGACACTTTTTGGAATTAATGAGGAAGAGGATAATTACTTAAATTACTTAAAGAAAATCATAGAACATTTCTGGGAATATAAACAAAAGCTCATGGCATAAGTGTGTCCTGTATAACTTCACATATACAGATAACATTTTAAGACACAGCTATTAATAGATGGAGATCTTTACTTCATCCTCAGTCCTCTTCTGTTTGTGGCTTTGCTTAAGTCATGCAGTGCAGAATTTTTACTGCTTTCTTTCTAAGTAATAAAAGGTGAACACTTGTGGTTTTGAGAAGTTCTTAGCATGTGCTTCCTCCATATAGGCCATTTAATTTGAAGTTAATTAATTATTTCCTTTTGGGTTCGCATGTTGTCAGAATACCAGAGATATCTGACCAGAAGGTCAAGTTCATAAGCTTTTCAGTTTATTTCCCTCTTTCTACCTCCATTTATACTTGTGTCAAACCCTTTTTAGGGTTCTTTATCATGGTTTTATCTTTTTACTATTTCTAAATAAATACTTCCTCCTTCATAGCAGTTAATTCTATGATACCAGTAACAAAGTACCAACGCCAAACTAACCTGAAGCCCTGTTTTGGCCACTCTGTCAGCAGCTGAAAGAGATCTAGGGCTCATCTTGATTTAATATCTTCTCCTCCGACAGACAGTAATACGGGAACTGCCATGATAGGCTGTAACTGTTGTGTACAAGCAATGCAAAGTTGCTTTAATGAACATACAAGGATATGAGGTGGGGCTGGGGGTCATGTGAGAACATAAAGATGTGGTAGTGGCTTATTACAAGGAACAATCAGAGCACTGCTGGTTTTAGTAAATGTCAGTTGTTGCCCGTGTCACATGTAAGACTGATGAGAAATCTAAGCATGGAAACCTCTTCACAGTCTTTCCTTGCCATAAGGTATTTTGGATTGGTGACACTTCACCTCTACAAAAGTATATAATATGTTGGCCTATGTGTTCTTAATTGCTTCTGTTGCTCTTTTATGGCAAGAACAGATTAATTTTCTGTTGTGGACCTGGAATAGCTTTCTAAAAACCTGCCAGTTCAAAAGAGAAATGTGTATGCTAATTATTTATACAGTTTTAGAATTGTAGCTGATGTAAATCATTAGAGATCCATCTAAAATAAGACTTACACCAATTAAGAGGTACTAATTATTTTTTTATAATTCATATCAATACTGCTTGCTATTACTTAATGTTACTTCAAATCTGCTTAAAACCTTAACAGTATTAAAAACAAATAGAGACAGCATACCCTATTTTTAAATGAAGGTGAAGTATTGGTTTGATTAAAAGATGTACATATTTTAAAATGATTGCTTAAAGGTTTAGAATTTTATCCTTCAGTTAACACCTGCAATATTTACATTCTAAACTCTTTCTTTCTTGAGAGAGGGGGTGGTTACCTCATTTTTTTTCTTATGCATAAGTTTTAAGTTTAGACCCATGAGTGTTTTGGTTTTTTCTTTTCTCTGTTGTATAAGGGCCATTGCTTTCTCTTATGTCAGTGCTGATTTTGGTGTTCAGATTTATTTATCTCTAAAATGAGGAAATTGCAGCTGCAACAGCAGATGGGCTTCTGATTTGTGTATCTTTCTTGCGCAGCTCATTAGGCTGAAAAGTTAATTTTGCATGTGTGTTTCAGTGTTACCTTAAGGCAACTTGCCTGACTTTTTTAGTCTTTCTGAAAATAAGGTGCCTAACGCAGTAATAACAATCAACTGTACGTTTGACTGCATTAGATAATTTTTACTCAAGTTTTTAATTGCCTTTCATACTGCATGAGGGAATTCTGAAACACCAAATGAACTACAGCACCACCTGTGAAGTGCTCCCTGCAAATGTTAAGATGAAATAAGTAGGAAATATCAACAGCAGGCAACTTCAATAGCAATGAAGAAAATATTCTCTCTTTAACATAATTTATCCACCTCTATTTCAGCATAGAATAGTTTGGATAGGAAGTTAATTAACTGTTCAGCTTCCAACCTATATTCACAACTTTATATTTGCACAATAAATGAATAAAGATAGGGAAGAAGTTATAGTATTTCTAATTATTTCCAGAACCCTTGCTGGAAAAATGAAGGAGCCTATGTAAGGCAAGAAAGAGAAGTGAGATAAAAATACTGGTTTCATTGCATTGAAGCCCACGGAGTATTGCACAAAGCAACTGTAGACACCACATACTGGGAAAGCTGTTACTATTCTTATCTCCCCTTATCACTAAACTGGATGGAGTATGGGAATATGTTAAAAAAAAAAAAAAAGCTGTTGGTTATAGTACACCAAGGAACTAAGTTAGACTGGAACACAGTCTTGAAGGCACCTTCTAGCTGTTGGCACTTGTTGCCCTCAATAAACCAGCAATGTATGATTCTAGATGGTTCCAGCTTATTCTTCCTGAAGTTACCATTGAGGTAGGGAGTGCTAAAATGGAGGAACTACAGATGTAAGCCTTAGTGGACAGTGGGAGTGACAAAATCCAAATGAAGATGTGCCTCCCATGGCAAACTGCTCCTCTCTCTGTGTAACAGCTTTCATTTAACTTCCTTACAGTTCTCCATTTTATGTCCATATCAGAATACCACTTAAATGTTACTTTGTATACTTTATCTTGTCAGTATTTTGGACAAGCAAATTAAATTAATCTTATCTCCATATAGCCTCCCTGTTCCACAGCTTTAAAATGCCAACATGTGCACCAGAATGTATAGCATATGAAGGTTTTATCTAGCATTTAAGTAATGTCACTGTCCTTATCGTCACTAGGACTGCCCTTCAAAAAAGA
The DNA here is from genome assembly GCA_907165065.1 of Caprimulgus europaeus. The sequence goes on along the minus strand of OU015534.1, from coordinate 25,206,306 downwards.
ACAATTGCTGTTCTTAAACTGCCACAGTAGCACAAATACCCCATACAGATGCATGGAAATGTATACTGAACGTGTAATTATAGTGCCTTTAAGGTGAACTGGAATTAAACATACATATAAGCTGTATATGTTTTAAGTGTTTAGTCAATTAAAATATTTTCCAAATTAATTGCCTGTGGCAGCCTCTTAGAAAATCAGGTTAGCTCTGAATATTCAGTTATCTAAAAATATTTAATTTTCCTTGAGCAAATTCTGTGTCCACCTCTGTCCAGAGGGTTGGTGGATTAATAGTATGTTGTAAAATGATGGAACTCAAATCAGACTTTATTTTTAAATGAGGGTAGAATTTGGGGGAAAAAAAATCTTTTACATTAGCTCTGCAACCATGAAATAATGTCACTGTTTCCACTTGTTTTGAAAGCATTGTTACAAAAATCAGAAAAAGTGTTAAAGTGATAACATTTAAATTGGGGGCAGGGGCAAGCGGAGGTAAATCTTACCTTTTCTAATTTGGATAGAGCAAGAGAATAGCAGTCTTTGGCTCTGAACTGCATGAATCTCATATTGGCTGGGTGAGTCAGTTCTGTGATAATGCTTAGGCTTGAGAACAACCTGTATTTTAAAAGAATGTAACAGTTACATCTCTAATTATAACAATTCATAAATGTAAGGCTCTACATAATGTTATAGCTTATGCTCATGTCTATGTTTTTAATGAAGTGCCTGAAACCTGTGGTGTTTTTCGGTACAATGAGATACTGGTATAATAGCAGAGAAAACTGAAAAATATTCTCTGTAGAATTCACAAAGAAGCAAACATACATTCAAAGGCTGAGCTTATGAAATATTTTAATGCTAGAAAGGAACCACTTAATTTTATTACCAGAGTTTTTTATTTAATAATTTCTAAAATGACACAAATCTGTAGGAAACAACAAAAAATGCAAAATGATACAGCCTGCACTTAGTATCTGGTTGCATGTTAACTACCATTTTACTAGGACTTAAGTACTCTTCCCATGTGATTTTTTTTTTATGCTCTGTGTCCACAGACTAAGCAATGTAGATGAAAATTGACATTTGTTGGGAGTTGCTGAGAAAATGTATGCTTATGTATACTAATGTTCTCACTTTGAAATATTTACATATACAAATTATTTATAAATTAACATAAATTCAGGCTTCCATTACCAAAAAACAGTGGAGAAAGTTTAACTCTGATCTAGCTAATTACAGAGATTTTCATGAAGCAGACTCAATAGCTCCTCGCCAGCCCTCAGGGCTCTAAGAACGAGAAAGAAATTTGTAGTTTATGCTATGCAAATACTAGACAACTTGGAATAGAACTTAGATTATTATTTGAGTATTTCCTCCACAGATTAGCATCAGAAAATGAGACGTGCATTTGTAATCTCTTCTACTGATCCTGAAAGTACTTACCTGCATGTGACAACAGATAATGGTAGTACTAAAGACATCATTAATGTGGCTTTTGTTTCATTCAGTTAAAAATTAAAGTGTTTTTCTTGAAAGCTGAATTTAGTAATTTAGTGTCAAATGAAATCCAATGTAGCTTTTTGCAAGCCTTTATTTAGTCTTTTCCCCTCATTTTTGTAGGGAGGACCTTCAATGAAATGGCAATTCAAGCAGAGCCTAAATGTGGGGAAAACATGTCAGAACTATCTACCAGTATGTGTTAATGCCATATTATTGCAATACAATTTCCTAGGTCTGTTGATGCCAAAATGTACAGTGGTGTAATGATCACAAGTTCCCAAACACGTTCTGAACGTATGATGGTAGAAATGCTAGCCATCCTGATGTTAGCAGTGATGTCCCTGTGAATAACCGAATATTCAATGTCATCATATAAGGAAATGTGATCATACAAGGAAAAATGGCCTTTGTAAACTGGGTGAGAATGTGAATCACCTAACAATGACCATTTGTGTTGTAGTTCGAAAGGCATTGTGCATGCTCAGGAATTTCTGTACCCTTTTAGCCCTTACAGTCAGGCTTTGATACAAACTCAGAGTGCTGCAGTATTGTTATACAAAGTCCACTTACGTACTACTAACGATTAAGCACTTGGGGAATTAAGTCTACATACATAGAGTAAATACATGATAACCACATCCTTGGGATGCAACTGTGGTACATCTTCACTAGCATGCTGTGTGTTATAAAAACCTATGAAGTGCTCGTGCAAATTGAAACAAGTCCTGATAGTATCATACTAGACAGGAATCTGTACTTATTAAGTAGCTTAACAAATGTCTCATATTTCTGAGGATGGAGAATAAATTTTCTCTGCCTTAATTCTGTATCATGTAGCATAGAATTACTTAAGCTTCTGCTGACTGGAAATTTTCTTGTATTACAGTATTAAAGGAAAGCCATTCATATTTGAAAACTAACAATATAACATTCATAACTAAGAGTAACAGGAAATTAAAAGCTGATCTAATGATTAAACACACAGCTTACAGAAAAAATGCAGGTTGCTAGGTTTCTGTTAAAGATGGGTTTAGTTTATCACCAAGATAGGAAAACTGTTTTTATATTAGGAAATTGGTTTCAAAGCTGATATTGATAAAATTCATATTTTACTTGAGTGTCTTTTAGCAGAATTAGGGGAAATTACTTTCGAAGTAGTCAGGGTCACATTGATTCTTGCCCTGAGCATAAAGCACACTGCCTGCAAGCTTTCAGCACTGGAGCAGAGTATTTCCGTGCAAAGATCGCTCTTTTCTATCCCATTCTGGTAAAAAAGGACTGGATGGGGTGGAGAAAGACCTAATGAGCCTGATGGAAGACAAGGGTTGCTGCTGAACTGGTATTTGGGAATCAGACAAGCAAGAGATACATTTAGTTCTTCCCTGAACCAAAAAGATAAACTGAGAAAGCAAAGTAACGCCATCATAACACCTCACTTGGTTTATCTATAAATTGGTGCTGTTAGATACTAGCCAAACTATTGACTTGTTAGGTATATTGCTGTCAACAGGCTTCTTGCAGTACTTGAAACACAGCCTTCAAGATGTCAGGTAATAAAAACTAAAAAATGGGGCCTCCCAAACACCAATATTTTAACCCATTAATTAACAGGAAAGCAAGAGTAAATATAAACACTCCTTCTAGTACAGACCTACTACCTGAGGAAACTACTATTTTTTGAAGTGAACTCATAACTGTCAATAGAGACTCAATGGTTGGCTTAATATTTCAGATTAAAAAGTGAAAAGCATGTCTAGTAATTTCTCCTTGTACTTTTTAACTATTCTAACTTGTTCTTTCTCATCCAAAGGATTAAAGATTCCCTTTCTTAGTCACTGTGACCATTTGAGTCATGCTTCTTTACACCTTTTAACTATAATTAAGTGAGATAAGCTCCTGTTGTGTCACAGTTTTAATTGGTATGGAACAGTTTCTACCCTCAAAGGTGCTAATAACCCTGTCGTTATAAACAATGCATCTGTCTTGTAAGGCGTGAGGGGGACACACTCTTTTGACAGAGCAAGACTATTAATTTATGTAAATCAGGGAATAATGTCAGAACAGGTATATGAGAACTGGCAATGTAGGCCAAACAGCACTGCAGTACTTACACCACCTCTCCAGGCCCATCCACAACCCTTAATGAGGTGAGCTGATCTGAGTCAATCAGATCAGTTTAGATCAGCCTGTATCTTCTGAGCGATTTCACTTGGTGAGACTTAAGTGGAATCTTCACTGATGCAATATCTCTGAGAACAGCATACTTTAGCAAAAATCCAGTGGTTTAAAATCCTTCTTTTATATTACAGTTTGTGCTAAGTGCTGTTGTTCTCCACCATGTCCAGCCTCTTCTTCCTTAGTTTCTGATATTATTAGCTATTATTAAGTAACAAAAACCCTTTAAACATATTTTTAAAGTTAATTTACAAAACTCTTTACCTTGGTGCAATGAATGTACTTTATTCTGCAGCACAGGTAAATGTCACTACCTTATGCCTCTTCCCAAAGCTTACTTACTTCTACAGCTTTTACATAATATAAAAATGCAGTGACATGTCTGTACTTGTTCTAGGGAAAAACATTAGAAGAAAAATTTATACAATCCACTACTTGTGACAGCTTACAAAGTTTTCTGAAAAAGTATTGTTAAGTGTTAAACCAAGATACTTATCCAGATTTCTTTTGATATTTGTAACAAATACCATGCAGTCTTCAAATTATACTGAACCTGATGTATAGTTCATATCTGAGTTGAAGCTGCCATCTAGTTGTAAGAATTGTGCAAGACAACTGAATGATTAGTAAATTCTAGTTGGACTATGATTTTTTTTTTATTTATTTTTAATATTTTACAAAGTAGAACACAACAACGGGAAAAAAATTAACTGGTAGTTTCTAAGTTTTATTTTTTATTCAACCAAATTTTCTGTTTTATATTTGGGGATAAAAGATATTTCTGAAAAATGTGATGTATGTCAAAGCCTCAGTGAGATACCCATGAACAATACTGTTAAGAGTAGACATGAATGATGCAGAGATTAAGTTCAATTATAGTTTCTAAATTAAATTTAGTACACCTGTGCTACTATCAAGTACAAATTCAAAAACTCAAAGATAGAAAAATATCGAACTAAAGTTCCTTGTGCAACATAGATTTTGCTTCTTTTGAGCACATGCAGAAATGCTCATAGCATTTAGGTGCATTCTCACACATGACTGCATTAAAAAAAAAATCTCTCAATTGAAACACTTGTGTTTTAATGAGCTCAGTTTTCTGAAACACTGACAGATTCAGATGACTTTTACTATGCACCTCTCTGTGGAAGGTGGAAGGCTTGACACAGAAAAGGGTGACATTATTGAATAAGGCTGAAATCTCTAGGGAAGGACTTAACTTTGACCAGGTCTTATTAGAATGAACATCAGGAAGTGCTGGACTTAAGCCCCAAATCAGGGAGGCATTTCATACTTGCCTGTGTGGTGTGCTTTGCTTTGTGTGGGGTTTTGTTTTATATTTTTTAAAAAATAACTTTTTTCACGGTTTAAAGGACATGTATCTTTTGGTACTTGTTGAATCAAGATATTTAACACAAAGTGAGGCTTTAATCAGGAGATGTTCTCAAATGAACAGGAAACCCTAGTGTGTTTAGCTCTTCATGACCGTACTGCCTTCTCAGCCTGTTTACTAGACTGATCATTTTTTCACTCTGTACTCAGTTATTTTTTCATTACTTAGTATGTTGTCATATATAATGTTGCATACATGTACCTAAAAACCTATTTTTCTTTCAAAACTACATATTCAAAATATGAACACTTACTACTACCTTCATAGTGATGCACTGCTTACCTTTTAGCATTAGAAGGATCTGCTTTTCATATTTGCTTTAGCATTACTGTGAAAGACTGCTGTACTGAGGAAAAGTTCCTTTGCCCAACTATCTTTGTTCCTAAGTCTTCAAGAGTAGCTTTCTTTTCCTTCCTGCAAATCTGACTGTGGACTTCTAAAATGATCGTCCAGTTTTGGGATCATAGAATTTAATCAGAGATTTCAGAATACCTCAGGATTCTGAGTGCATTGCTAAGCAGTGTGGGAAAAAGTTTGCCCATGTAAGACACAAATTCCTATAAGGGAAAACTTGAGTAGAAGAAAGGGGAAAAAAAAAAAAATTCTCATCTGAGTACAAAAGGCATTAAATAGTCACAATTAATGATGATGTATAGATAGGTTGCAAAAATGCCTTACCTAAAGAGTGTTTGAACATTTACAATAGTTTTAGCATCTGCCATGTAGTCTTCCTCGGCACTCATTGTACTCTCTTTGTCCACCACCACCATATTAGCTGCAAAGGTGACCCCACATCTTAATAAGTCATCTAGGCTTTTGTGAAGAGAAAGAGGAAGAAAGAAATATGCAACTTAAATATGGACACTTAAAAGATTAAGGATGATTGGAATTGGCAGATCACGGGTTGAGTTGCTGATTCCCTTCATCTCCATGTATATATCATAACTCTCAATATAATCTATATCAAGTATAATATAATCTCAATTAATTGATAGAATAGAATATGAATAATTATTTTCCTTGAAGACATACTGAATGCACTTGAAGAGGTTGCTACAGTTCCCCTCCATTTGCTAAAATTACAAATTTATTTCAGTTTTCTAAAATAAGCCTTTACCAGTGCCTTGGGAAGACAGTAAGTCAGTACATGCTACAACAACTTGCTTCATTGCAGTTACTGTTGGCAATAAACAGACCCAAATAAATGCTTGGGTTGCTCTTTCCCACAATTATATTTCAGTTTTAAAATGCTAATAAGTGTTCTACCAGGACATCTAATACATTCCTCTTTATTATCCTGATACAGGTTTTCTTTTCAGTAATTATGTTCTTAGATTACTAAGTTTATGTAACCTATTATAACTTATTTTTAAAATTTTGAGTAATGAAAACTAAAAATTTGTGATATTTATTTTACATCTCATACAAAACAAATAACATAATTATTTTGAAACTGTGCAATATCACAAAAAAGGCTGTTTGATATGATCTATACTAACGACTTCAGTGCACAAGCAGAGCTCCAAACTTTGAGTAATTTGTATTTTTGCTTTTTCAGTCTTTCAGTTGATCCCTGAAAACAGCAGCATATTCTGAAATACCCAGATTTTCTGCATTTCAATGTTATACAAGCTTAACAGCTATTATTATTTTAGCAGTTACATTCAGATAATGTGTGGAGAATTTAAAAAAATAATTTAGAATTATTATAATTCTAGTTCTCGGGTACCTCTAGCTATAGGTTTTTCAATGCTGAATACATTATAATCTGAAATCTGTTCAGTTACAGATCTCAAATCATTTATACTTGAAGACCAGGTATCTACTACTTGATGACATATTTTTATTAAGTTCATCCCAGCTATGAATTTTGGTAAAGCTATTTTTCTGTAGGCCATCCACTTCTAACAAAAAGAGAGTGATAAATGAGTGATTCCTTTGGTGGTTTTGTCTCTAAGATGATGACATTTCATGTCAGGTGACCAAATGACAAATATTTTACACACTTAAAGGTGGTAGGTAGCACTTTGGGAATGTGTTCTAAACTCGTAAGTCAGGAAATTTTGCATTTTACGTTGTACTTCTTGGCTAAAGATGATCAACTTCTATCAATTGTACATGAGTTTAAAGCATGTTTAGGAAAATACATGGAATAAGTATGAACTATATTTTTAAAGGTATTATCATTGATGAAAACAGATGTCAACCCACCTTCCCCACCACAATATGATTGGTTATTGCACCAGGAATTAAAGTGATTGTATTGTCAGAAAAGATGCAGAAGCTCATGCTAGTATTACTGTGAACTGTAGAATTCTGTATAATCATTTATTTCAAAGACTGCACACTTTTTTATGCATTCAGTTCTAAAAAGAGCAGAACACCTTTAGGGAGGGATTTGGCGATCTCCTTTTTGAAATAAACTCAGTAAATTTAATTGAAGTTTACTATATCATGTTAAAACCAGGTTAAAATCTTGGAGTTATTAATTACTTTGGATACCTTGAGTCAATTCAATTATTCTGCTGCTATGAATTCTTTTTATAATTATTGTGGAATTAAGAGTTAAGAAAGTAGTAGATATTAACAACTTGAGACATTTTAATGGTTTAGAGGAAGAAATGTAGAAAGTGATAAACATTTCTGTAGATTCTTTGCAAATCTCACAATGACTATGGTATCACCAAGGAAAATCTGTAGCTGTACCACTATTATAAATAGCTTTAAAGCCCTCGTTACAACAGATTGAGATGGAGAAACACTGAATCTCCGTAATTCTCATTTAAAAACTGAATACTGTTAGTTCAGGGCAGGAAATAAGTTTTTGACTTCTACCTGGGAAATTAGTATTATGGGCTTGTAGCCCCAATTCAATATTAGCTATATAGTGAATCGAACCATTTTCTTCTTTAAATTGACACTCTATGCACAGGAGTTGACTAAAATGTTAATGAGCCCTTGCTCTTCTCTTGTTTCTGCCTGATTTTTACATTAGATCTATGTTGCTAAACTTAGATATGCAAGTATATATTAGCAGAGTTGAAGACAGAAATGTAGGAGTAGGTGATATTTTAAGTGGCAGATGAATACTGTTGGACACATTCAAGACTGTCTACATTCTGTAGCTATCTTTACAAAACCCTAGTCAGTAAATCCAAACAAATTATAATTAAGTATAGAACAACACTAGAATCAGGGCTATAATCTGGCAATTTAAAGAAACATTTTAATCCACCTAAATAAGTGTAAATCTTATGTTTTTGAAAATATTAACCTGTGCTCCCTGTCACACTTTTCACTAATGATACCCTTATAAATCAGAAATTTTAAGTCCCAAATTATAGCACACGGACACAAACCATGCATGCAAAAAGATCATCTTCAAATACAACACTCACTTAAACATGCAATGACGATACAAACAACAAACCACTGAGCACTACAATGTTAAGTTTTCTAACAGTTATTTCACCTACTTGTCGATAGAGCCCACCATGTAGTAAACCATTGGAAACCAACAGATTGCATCCAGAAAATGCATATCTGGCCTAAGCAGCAGATGGGATTACAAAATGAAACACAGTATCACAACAGCAGCATCTTTTCTACAATATTTCAATAAATTGGTAGCTTTTTAAAAAAAATAACTAATTAAAGCCTTGTCAGTATAATACAACTTCAAACAGGAAATAGGTTTGCAGAAAGCTGTGAATAAACAGTTTGCTGTGATCATAAAGAATGATCTGAATTAACATGCTTTAATTAATAAATGCACCTCTTAAATCAGAAATTTTATGGCACAGTACAATTCCAAATATAAGACTGAATGACTGATATCAAATACACACTACCAAGTTATACTCCAATGTATGACTTAGGAGTACTTAAAATAAGCAGTGAGAATTTTTAAAATGTGAAGTGGAATGAAAATGAAGTGAATGGAAACCCAATAATCACCCGGGTTTTGTGCCAACAGCTCCATTCAAGTCAATGAGACAATCTTAGATGAAACTTTATTTTTTAAAATGGAATGTTAAAACTAAGATACTATATATTATTGCATTGTTTCTTTAACCATAATTTTTACTATTTTTCTTCTAACATACCAAGAAACATCAGAAATATTAAAACATGTGATGTGTAGGTTTTATAATAAGCATACTGTAAAAAATTGCTTTGATAGATGGAGAAAATAGGAATATAACAACAAGGCATAGATATGTTCATCGAAGGTGGATTAATTCCTAGGTCCAGTGAAGCAAATTACAAAATTCCAATTGACTTAAATGGCAGCCTGAATTCCACCTCATACACATACGAAAAGCATGCTGGCTTTTCAGCTAGCTTCTGTAGTCCCATGAACGCTGGCTTTTCAGATGAGTCACTGCAACTGCTTTGCAGAGAGATACAACACTAAGGGGATTAGTTTAATTAGCAACCATAGCTTTCACTTTATCTGTATAAAAAGTGTTTTTAGCCATCAAATGTCACAAAAGCATTAAAGTATGTAAACTCAGCCTCTGTGCTGGAAAAGAGAATAAGCACTAGAGGGCACTGGATGCTCATATCTTTAATCTGTGTCTTCCAAATTGTGATTTTAAGTACTTGAGCAGTGTTACAAAACAAACAAGCAAACAAAAAGTATCATTCATTCATTGCCAGATTATAAATGAATCAGTCTTGCCACAGAAGAATTTGTTGTCAATTTTAAAAAGCTAATGCAAGAAAGGCTAAGAATTCCAGTGATGTCCAGAGAGGTGTGATAGTAACAACAATACTGTAGGTTTTAATTTTCTTCCATGACTTTATGCAATCATAGACAAAGGGTGGGTGGTTGTCCTACTAGCTTAAAGAACTATTTATCTTGGAGTCTAAAATTATTAAAAATATACCTAACTGGTCCAGGCCACTAAATGCCTTGTGTTAAGCGGGTCAGTGTTGTCTGGAGTGCTGTCACGTAGCTGTGAAAGTGTTACACAGTTCGCTTTTTACAGTGTTTATGAAGTTATTTAATTTTAGCAAATAGCTGCATTATTCTGAGTATTTCTAAGAAATACTTAGCTGAAACATTAGCCATGAAGAATAAGGATATTTAAATTCAATATGGCCATTTACGGTCAGTAAAAAGTCAATTTTGTATATGACAGTGAACATAGTGTATTATTTTTGTCACTAACTTTTCTCAAAGATAAATGTGCCATAATGTTTTTGATTTTAAGTTCGCCATATGAAGAGTGATCATCTATTGAAGTAATGGTAAAAAGAGTCTAAATGTATTGCAAAAAAAAAAAAAAAAAAAAAAAATTAAAAATCTACTTACGGGTTATCCAGGAGTAGAACAATGGGATTTAGTTCTTTCTTTGGACGATAATAAGCTCTAAGTGGAACAATAAAGTTATATAAGCCATTTCCAGCAGTTTCTGCTGCAACTATAATCAATTTATTTTTGAACCCATAGGCTTTGGCATCTTCATAGTAGTTATGTTGGCATCCCTAAAATCAAAATAAGAAAAAAGTTCAGTGAATGTGAATAAAGAGATTTAGTTGTGGCATTAAAAGGTTTTATGGTTAGAAATACGAAATTTTATCAGCTGACCTGATATAGACTTGATTAGACATAAATATGTGCTTGGTGATGCAAAGGATAAGAACACATATTAGAGCTTAGTAAGTGCTGAAAAAAACCTAAGCAGAAAGTAGAATTTGACTCTGTTCGGATTGTCTGTTTCAAGAGAGAAACAAGAATGCAGTTTTATCCAGTAACAGGAACTCCTTTTACCTTATCTAGTCTTAGACAACAGAAGGGTACTTTTTCATGCAGAAGATGACAAAACGTGGGAGAGCTCCCAATATAGGGAGAGTAAGGAGGATAGCCTTTGGCATACCTAGAGGAATAGAAAAAGCATTTTTCAGTATAGCAAATTACTGAAACACAGTCGACTGTACAACTGTTAATACCTGTTGTCTAAATTCTGCAGTTATCTGTAGACTAGCAGAGTCAAGTACATGAAATGAATTATTTTTAATAAGGATCAAAGGAATTTATTTTGTAGCTTTGACCAATTAAATAGTTTAGTGACGGCTATTACGCTTTTGTGGACTGGTGGAATTTTGCTTTGTTTTTTTTTTTATAGGCATCTTTGGAAATGGGTTGATGTAGTGTGCTATTGTTTTGAAAGTATGTACTGGAAACTCCTAAAGGAAGGTAAAAAGGGAATGAAAGAAAACAAATAATCATGGTACTTCTGCTCTTGCTTCTTTTTTTCTTTCAAACACTTATCAAGAATGAGTGAGGTTGTCACCTTCTTGCTTTAATAACATACTTTCAACATGGCTGGAATAAATTTTCAATGGCAAATACTCTTGCTGATGAGATGAAATTCTTAACCTGCCTTAGTTTTAATAAGAGGTCTTTTAAATCCTGGTGTTTCAGTCTGCAGATTTAAGATGTCTTGTTCTATTATTTTTTTTTATTGGAGCTTTATGATCTTCCCTGGGGCTTCTCACGCTTGCTGCTGTTGGAGATGGGAAACTGTGAGCCACTGGCTTAATTGTGTATTTCAATTTTACCATCCCTGTCAGTAATACCAATAAACATAATTGCTTATCTGTATGGTAGTTAGAGGATTGAATCATCTGTTTTCATCTGAGTAACGCATCATTACTTTCAGCAACATGCTAACAAGCACTTTAAATTAGATGTAATAATTTTGTCTCATACTGCATTTTTTGTCATTCCTACATTTTGAAGTCAGATAGCTAGCCCCAGTGTTCAACAAGCCTGTTGATTATCACTGCATTCTCAGGACAGAGGTACTTATCTGTTTACAGATTAGTTGAGTTCTGTCTTCATAACTATAGAATACAAGAAAAATTATCATAAAAATGCTTTTAAAAATTGCAATACACAATTAGATCTTTATAACTGAGCATAGAAAATCTCCAGCAAATGGAAGAGTTAATCTGGGGTGGGTTTATGTCAAAATAAGTATAACAGCATTCTGCTAACAGACAACAGCATTTCAGAAAAGGGAATAATTCCATAACTGCCCTTTATGCATCTCGCTTGCTACAACTGCTTGGATTGATCTGCATGCCAAAAATTTATCTATGCCATTTATATAATATGAGCTTTTCAAATTGTTGTTTATTTTATATGTAATATACATACTCTAAACCTGCAGACACTTCATCATCTGATGGGGTAGTTTCATCTTCTGACTGGTCGCTTAGCAGGTCACACGTCTGAAGTGAGGATGAGTCTGCAACCTCCAAAACAGGTGCTATACTGGGCCGCCTGCCCTCTTTACCTCCCTCGGAAGGAAGAGCTAGCGTCCGTCCGCTGGATGTTCGGCACCCTGTGTCTTGCAAATCGATAGCCACTGTCCCTGAAGTATCATTGAAAGCATTTTTCAGTGTGGTTGTCAAAATATTTGCACGAGATTCCCATATTTAGTAGGGATTACCTGACACATGGCCAAAGACTGAAAGGAATACTACACTGATTGTGTTTATTATAATAAAATATAACAAGTATTTAAACTATACCCGAGGAAGACTTTCCCTGCAAAGTAGCACTTTTTCTGACCATTAATATGTATTTTCTTGTTAACTACCTTTATAAAATCATACCTTGTATAATTAACCCATATCTATATATATCAACAACACGTAGGTTTTTATTGAGCAAGGGTATTTTTTTAAGAATTATTTTATGAAAACTTGTTACAAATAACCAGTTATGAATAACAACAAAACTACCTGTGTGATTTTCCCAGTTATTTTGCTTTGCATATATTTTATTATTGCTTTTTATGCAACTCTCTTAAGTGATTTAATTCCATATTGTCAAGTAAAAGAAAAACAAAAGAAAAACGTAGCCAAATTCCATTTGATCTTTTTTTTAATACAAGGGCAGGTGTTTAATATTCTTCCTTTCCGCACACTGTTATAATTTCTTAAAATTTTAGAAATACACTGATAAAGCTTTAAAATGCACTATTTATTGAATAAGACTATGTTGTGAGACTTTTTTTTTTTTTTCTATACTTACCCATGCTGGCTATTATACTGTGTACAGGTAATCTAGAAGCTCCATGATAAGATAATTTTGATTCATGTTTTTTTCTATGCTTTTCTTGCTTCTTAAATGCAGAATTTTCTTCTTTGGTGATATTTATATAAAAGCATGTATCTGTAGAACTCATGATATATCGAGGACCTGGATTCAGCAAAATGTTTTTGTTATCTTCCTTTCTAACACCAATCAGACAGACTCCAAACCTTAATTAGAAAAGGAAAGGCATGGTTCATTTTGCATAGTCCCATATATACCAGAATTTCCACTGTCAAAAATGAACCTCCAGTGTATTTTTATATTTTGGAGATCCTGGAACATTTGCAGATTTTTGGATGACAAACATGTTGAAAAATGTCTCCTAAATAGGCCACTTCTCATCAAGCAGTTTTTAGGAGCTCATGAACCCTAGGCACTGGAATCCTACTGTTCTATTTCCCATAATAGTCTAATACTATCCCAGTTGATTTTTTTCTATCAGATGAATAGTCCCTTCTGGGAAAATATAAGTAGGAGAATGGATATATAACGTGAAAAAGTATTCATCGTGTTATATTGTTCCATTATCCATATGTAATGGGAACCATTTTCAGAATTCATTTTTACAGTTCATTCCTAGAAATGGATTTGATTAGTGATAGAATATAAAGAATTGAAGTAAAAAATAAAAATCTTTGTCTCACTAAGTGTGAGAATAAACTCAGTGTTGAGGGTTTTACATATGTTTGTTTTGTTAAATATATACAAATACGCATGATTTGTGTTCAGTTTGCACATTCACCTCACAGAGCAGCACTGAATATGTGATGCATGATCTGGAACCTGAAGAAGATATGTCAGCATCTAACTGAAAAAATATGGGTTTTCACCACTATCCAGAATGCAGTATCTACTACCTTTAAACTGAACATTTTGCATGAAATGAACATGCCACAAAGGAAGCCAAATTTCCAGCTGATGCCTAACTAAATTTAAAAAAATAAAATTAAAAAATCAGACCACTAACACTTTCCCACCCACGCTTTTCTAGATTGTCTGGGACGTGGAAAGGGACTGGTGTTCCTGTATAACCTCTCTAAGGTACAATTTTTTTTCTGGTTGTCAGGCTTCTCCTATGTATCCTTTATATTCTATTCTCGCAGACTGAGCTGGCCTATACAAAACCAACATGAGCTTTTACTTGATCAGCTGTAACTCAGAGAAAAATATCCATTAAATATAACAGCGGTCAGATATTTAAACCAAGAAATAGAGTAATATGCAATACTGCACCTTTGAATGCAGAGCTATATTGCAGGCAAAACAAATAATTATTTGTTTGAATTTTTAATTGTTGATAGGAAAATAAACGTACTTTTTATGTGCGTGAAAAGAAGCATATGTGAAGCTTTTCCCCTCATACTCAGCAAAAAAAGTACTTTCTTCCAGGTTAATATGATATACTTCATTACTAGAGCATCTGCCATACATTTTCTGCCATTGTTCTGGTGATTGCTGACTCTCCCTGAAACATGTGCAGATAAAGAGAATAATTTAAAACTTAATGTAAAATTCTTATTAATCAGAACAGTATTTCATGGCAATAGAAACTACAAATGTCTATTAAAAAGGTACTATAGGCTAATCTGAAATAAATATTTGAGATCAAAGCTTGGCAAAACTGTAAGTACAGAGATTATTTTAATGAATTAAAGAGCATTTTCTGCTAAGTAATAGGCATATAAGATTATGTACTTTAATATCAAGAGAGATATGGGATTTAAATTACTTTAAATTCACACCGTAATAAGTAAATTCATTGCAATTTAAAGATGACAGGTGAAATCAACAGCATGCTCATTCTGTTCATAAAGACAGTCTCTTCAGATGCTCCGTGACAGATTGTCTGGTTCCTGTTTGAAGTAGGTAAAGAATCATTAAAAATAACTTATGTAGGAATGACCCATTTGGCTTCAGTTACTGTATCTGTAAGAAAGATTTTGTTCTGCATTTGCTTATCAGTTATCTCCAGCATTTAACTCTATGGACATTTTTAGTTACTGTACCTTGTATACTACGACAAGTATAGACCTTCTTTTATCTAGTGCAAGAAAATAAATTACTTTAACCATATTGAGCATATCACTATGCAGCCAACGTTCTTTATCCAAATGGACTGTTAGTGGAAATGTTCCAAGCTTCCGCTTACACCAAAACTTGCAGACTTGGCACTTCTGTGAACCTGCTAGTTTATTAAGTTTTATGTGGAAACAGGATTCTGTGTGCATGAGTTTTACTGGATATAATGGATACATATATATGCATATATATATGCAGATAAGACAGAACACTGACAAATGTGCTCTGTGTTTTGCCACCTGGAGCTAAGATCTCAAGATAATGGGATATGTTCCTTTGTGCTCATTCATATGTTTTTTAACATCCTAACACAATTTGTTTTTCTTTAATTTACCATTCTCCACTCTCAGCACAGAAACATTTTGTTTCAAGATGGAAATAAACAATTTTTATTGCAACAGAATTAACAAACAGTGCACTAGGTGTAGAATATCAGAACTATAAATGTAATTACAGAAGAAATTTTTCCCATATTTCACTTTTTCCCCTAAAATAAAATGTTCACCTGTTTAAAGTCTGCTTGGTTCCAGTTAGTTGTCTAAAAGCTTCCCATGGGGCTGTTCTGTAAAGATCACATTAAGTTCAAGTCAGAAAGGCTATTTTCTTCCGATATTTTGTGTCATAATACAAACCAAATAGTTATATTACTAGATTAGATAATTAGATAACATTTAAAGATAAATATGAAGATTAATAATTAAGATCAATAATAAGATTATAAATAAGATTCAAGGTAGAATTTTGGTGTCTTACAGACTGAGGTTTTGAATTCCATGAAGAGCTGAGAAGACAATGGCATTATTTATGTTTAGTTTTTTTAATCTGAAAAGTAGCATTAAAGACCAAAGCCAGTTCAAAAAAAAAAATCAGCAAACTCCCCTTGATTTTAATAGCAAGTTGATCTGGCCAAAATTTGTTATAAAATAAACATTTTTCTCAGTCTCCACATATTAATACTAGATGATAAGGTGTTTTTAATTTATGTACATGTTTCTTTTTGTTTACTGTTTACTGCATTATCATTCTAATTAGGATAATAGAGAATAATAAATTTTCCTGTGTTCTGCTGCTAGGTATTGTGTTCAACTTCCAGTAATTTCCCAGTGTACTTATCTTCATGATTATCAGAAATGAGCTTGTATTATCATAGAATCATGGAATGGTTTGGGCTGGAAGGGACCTTAAAGATCATCTAGCTCCAACCCCCCTGCCATGAGCAGGGACACCTTTCCACTAGACCAGGTTGCTCAAAGCCTCATCCAGCCTGGCCTTGAACACTTCCAGGGAGGGGGCATCCACAGCTTCCTTGAGCAACCTGTTCCAGTGTCTCACCACTCCCACAGTGAAGAATTTCTTCCTATTATTGACAGTGTCACACTATTTCTTAATAAATACAGGAAATAGATTCCCTTTGAAATAGGTAGCACTTTATTTGTAAGAGTATAACAAATAGTTGGAACAATGTTTTACCTATCAATGAACTGTTTAATTCCATTAAAACGTAAGTCACTTAGGTTAAGATCACAACTTCACTAAATTAACAAATGTTAAGAAGGTAGAATTTGAAAGTGATCATATTTTCAAATGAATGACTTTTCATAAGGGAAATGACAAAAAGCAAGAAATGTTGTGGTTGGTTCTTTGATAATCTCCTTTGGTTACATGCACCTGAAGCACTGTGTAAAACGAAGAACCGTTCTTTGTGGAATGGGAAGGCAAAGGAAGCCATTTGTGCTTGGTTATCTGTGATACCTTGAACAAACATTCCCAGTCACTGTATTTAAGTTACTAAACTTGTGAGTGAACAGACATGGGGCTCTGCGAATGAAAACCTGAACTAATTATTAAGAAAACTCTTCCAATGACTTTGAGCAAACTTTATGAAGATTACCCAAGGCTGGAAGCAGTTCATTCATTGCAGTCTCCCCATAATCCAAGTCTGGTTTTTTATATAGAGAGTCAATACTGACAGAGATTTAAAACTCAAGTCCCACTCAAAGTTTAATGCAGGTGCTGGTGGTAACCAGCATAATGAAAGGATAATGAAACAGGAAGCAATATAAGGGAAAGCAGTTCACTGTTAACATTGGAAGTCTATTTAACAAATACATTTCATTAATTAAATCTGATTTAGTATTTAGTTTGGATATGAATGCATGCATAGTTAAAATTTTTATTTGCAGTTTAAATAATCTATTTTCACTTCATCTTTTTACTTATACTTAGCCAAACTCAAATGTTCATCTCTCATAATTTACCTATCGTTCACCATTAGAAAATATCTAGAAAAGCCAAAACAATTATTCTGATTTATAAATTAGTCAAATCCAAAGCAGTTTTATGTCTATAATATAATGACAACCTGTAAATGAAGCTCAGAACCAACATCTATTTTGAAAAGATTTTCTCCTGAAGACAATGAAGGGCTGAATCATTTGCTTTACCAACACTTTTCAAACACTCTAGAGTCAGTGCAAATCCCAGGAGATGCTTAGGAAGAATACAGATTTAAAGGAATTTTTCCTCTAAAACATTAGTGTATACTCAATAAGAATTTTTAAAAACACGTTTCTTGACCTTTATATCTGTATCTAGTTATGAGTTTATTTTAGTTAGCAAGTGTTTAAATCAATTATGTTGTTGCACATAAAAATTATGAATAAAAAAGTACAATAAGTATAAGAGACAAAATTGGGACATTGAAGTAGTAATTCAGGAAAGATAAATTATTTTCACATATTTGAATATTTTATATGATTTTTCAATTATGTGTGATTATTGTCTTTTGAATTTAGAATATTGTATTCAGGAAGTGCATACTTGTTAAAAATCAATGGGTAAATCTCTAGTTGTTCAAGATCATCTGAACTAAACGTTCAAGGATACAAAACTTCCAGAGTAAATACAGCCTGTGTAACATCCAGTTATAAACAAAAAGTAAGCTCAAGTACATCATTATTTAATGTTTTCAGCAGCACAGTAGGGTTTTTTAATAGGATCAGAGCAGTCTAGCAAAACGATACTGGGTGATTTTTATCATATATTGAACAGATTTGTGTACTTGTACAAAACTTAATGGAAAATTAAAATCACAGTTAAATTAGACTTTTGATTACATATTCCAGCCTTCTAAAGGGATTTTTAAAAATTGTTCTAATAAAAAGGGAAGAAAAACCCCACCAGTTTGGGAATTATGTACCTTTTTATGTATGGGAATTATGTAAATTTTTACAATGAAGGGAAATAGCAAAAATATTAAATTTGAAAGCTTATAAAGTTTTAAACTTTCACAGATATAGTGTGGTTTTGAAGAACAGTTATCTCTATTCAACCAATTAGTCGAACACATGCTCGAAGATATCCAAAGTGTGATGTTTTTCAGAATTTTGGAGTCCACCTGAGATTAAATGCTCTGATGAGTAATGACTACAGAAGAGTGACAACTAGACATTTTCACTTTTCCAGTCTCTCTGCATTTATACAGCAAGCTTGTATGTTTCTGTAAGGATTCAAAGTAATGCTGACAACTATTTGTGCAATATTTTTTTTTGCTCCTAGTGTACAATGACCAGACTAGAGTCACATCAATCAATTCTGATTGCAAAAGAAATAATAAGCACTTTTGCATTCTGCTACAGTTACTTTGCATCATAGTTGGAAATCTGTATAAATGATCATTTCTTCAAAAATTAAATCTAAAGTTCTTCAGTACAGCAGAAAACAGAGTCCCTTTCATATGTCTGGTTTTGTGATGATGGAAAATTTTCTGCTAGCCATTAAGAATACTAAACTTCTTTCATGTACATATGATACTAAATAACTGAAAAAGGTTCTGTATTCTGTGCATGTCAGATAATGAAAGATGAAGAATGGATTTCACCATGATGCTCAGGAGGCATGGAAACAGTATTTTGTTGTGTTATTAACAGATTCTAGTACAGACAGTGCCATTAAAATATTGACATTTGTTGTTCTTGGCAGTAAAAGTTCTAGCAATAATTTCAATTTTCCCCACTCTGGGCACAGGGGAATACTACAAATAACACAAATAAGTTTAAATAACTGTGCTTGTAATTGTCAGGATATTACTGGGTCTGTGGTTACTTGAAAAAAAAGTTTGCATTTTTACTAGACTATCACATATATTCTTGTGCAGTCTATATGCATTTCTACAGATATATTTGGATATTTACTCTTTAATGCTTCTTTTGGCCCACAGCATTTTAATTAGAATACTTTATTATTCCAAGAATATAGCATAACAGAGATATACTAGATATGATAAAACTATTTTGGTAAATATAGAGAGGTTCTGTAGAGACACTGCAGTGTCTCTATATGCAGTCTGTAGAGACACTGTAATTCTGTATGCCTTCCAGCAGTGTGGTGGTGATGTTAAAAACCATCTCTTCACATGTATGTTTGCTTGCTTCTTAATGTACAGGCACTGACCAGCAAATAATATTTTATCTGAAAAATATTTTTTGAGCTAAATGAAAGGAATTTTTATATGTGTATAATAATAGAACTTCAAATTAACATATTAAAATAGGTATTCTCGGGTTTTTTGGTGTTCTTAAGTAGAACTGTGTGACAGGTCCAGGATTCAACCTGCTAAATTGGAAATATAAATTTTTCATATTTTCTGTTGTGGAAGTGGAGCAACATGCAAAAAATTGTTAAATAGTGGGGGAGGTGTTTCTCTTTGAAGTTATAATATCTTGAGTAAAACATCTTGATGCTTCTATTGTACAGAAAGTTCCAATTTCTTTTTGAAAAAATGTAGTTGTCTGGGAGTTCAGGGTGAGCCATTTTCCAAAGAATATCAGCTCTAACTTTTACAATATCAGCTATAACTTTTACAAGTTTGGTTTGGCTTTTTTATTGTTTGTTTGTTTTATGTTAAGTGTGTACTTACTGTCCCCTAGATGTATGAACCAGCAGTGTGATTAATGTAGAGGTAGCTGGGCATATACAATTTAGAGCTAGCATAGCATATTTGAATTCTTCTTCACACACAACATGATCTGTAGAAAAAAAGAAGATATAAATTGTTTTACAAAAATACTTTCCATTGAACATAATTATCATTTCCTTTCCTTGTCTAGGAAAATGGTGAAGATAGGGACAATCAAAATTTATCTCCAGATCTTCATCTTCCGCTTGAACCTGGAGAGCAGCTGTGTATGATTTGCCCCATCTATGCTATTTCTCAGATTGTATGGGTAGAGTTAATTTTGCAACCAGTTCGTACTTTCTGTCCTGCAGCTACCCATGGAGAGGCTGCAATGACTCTGTGAATCCCACTACCACTATCTTGCTGCACTAGTTGTATGAATAAGCCACATAGCATAGTCTAGTTTGTATCTTTTGCACCTTCTGCAGTTTTGCATAAACTGGTATAAAGACATCAGGCATTGTACAGAGAGAGAATTTTGTGTTCAGGAAATAGCATACCTAGGACACTGCAATGCAAGAGATTAACGAGATCAATGAGATGCACTGGCTTGCAGACTGGTTATCTGGGAGTTGCTCTGGGATTTTGCACTGCACTTCAGTGCATGATGTAGATTTGACTAATATTTCCCCCAGGAACTGACAGCAGCTGCTGCCTTTTTGCAGTCTAGGCAAGGGAGGTGGCTGTTTTTTTCTTTTCCAGTTATTTACAACTTTGCATTCTTTTTACCCCAGTCCTTGTCTGGCTTTTGTAATCACAAAATTGTGCTTTGGTTTTGAAAGTCTTTACAATAATTTATGTCTGCACATTAGTACTTGCTGTGATGGAACAGTACTAGAGACATATCTGGTTTTTTCTGTCTTTTAATTGAATTTAGAGGAGGGGAAGTGAGAAGAGAAAGCAAAAGAGGCATTATATCTAGTCCTCTATACTGGCTTTTGCTTTAAACTACCAAATCTTGTGTACATGCTTTCTGTATAGTATGAATTATTATTCAACTTGGATGGCTAGTGCTTAAAATTCAGATTACAGTTAAATGCTCTTCTGTGTTGGTGATGGGATGAAAAGGAAATAGGTATATGAAAATAATACCCCACCTACTTCCAGAAGTGTTTTGAAGTTTTTGAGTTCTCAAAAGTACTTTATGAACACCAGGTGAAAGATTCTTCAGTAATCTAATTACCATGATTAGAAATTTTGTAGACATTTGAGACAGGCAGAGAGGTAGTATGGGTTTCTCCTCTTAGCTGGAGTTAAGTATTAAACACAGATCAGGTCAAAAATAACGTGCTCATTTCTTCAATGATTTGACAGATAACAGCTTGCCTATAATGTTACTGTGTTTTATATTTATGTTCAGGACTCTTACGATGGAGCTGTGGTGAGGGTTATGCAGAACTTTATTTGATGCTTTCTCTTCTCAAGTGAGTCAGGAGGAAGTTGGGTGACAGCTCTCCCACTCCTCAGGTCTGGGACATCACCCAGGTCCTGTGACAGCGGGTACTAGAATCAGCGAATTATTCATTCAGCGTGGCAGTGAAGCAGCAGAGGAAACTGCAGTTTATCTTGAATTGAATGTTAAATATGTCAAATCAGTTTACCAAACAGAAGTATTTCGATTGCATTTATACTAAAGAAATATTCCATTTAGAATTTCCAGAAGCTGTAGTTTCTGTTGAAAACAAATTTTGTCAGAAAATTTGTTGCTAAGCCTGTCTCAAATAGATGTAGTAATGCAGTACGGTGAGTTATGACTTCTGTAATGTTCTGGAACATAAAGCATACTCAAAACACTGATTTATGCCTGCAGCATAAGCCACGTGGTAAGAATGTCCTAGACCTGACACAATTATTCTGAGAAACTTTACTTTTTGTCAATTTGATAAGATAACATAATCATGACCAGACCAGATAGAGAAAAATGCCCACCCATTATCTGTAGACTATTTTTATCTGTAATTGGTAGATTAATCATCAGATGCATTCAATACCCATTTTGGTGAATCTGGACTATATTCCTTTTTGTCTAATATCAGACTTCACCAATCTGTGCTAATTCAGGGATTCATTCTCAATAAACAGAGAATATCAGAATGTATGCCCAGTTCCTGGAATTGTGATTACACAGAATTTCTGAATGTTCAAGGTAAAGGTGATTAATTTATTTTCTAGCAAACACATAAAAGCTTTAAGTTCAACTCAAAAAATATGCAATTTACTCCATTCTCTGAATTGCATAAATGCATTGCTTTGCTGTCAACAGTCTTCACTTTATCTCATGTTTGTGCTGAAGTGCAAGGCCAGATGCGTGTGTTAAAGGATACATGGCCTTTTATAGCCCTTTGTGTTTGAAGAAAACACAGGAAGATTAAGAACCATACGTAACTGTTAGTGAAGGAAAATGCAGTATTACTGAAAGAAAAACTGAGCATGTCAAGGCATTTGTATCTTGTAAATTACTAAGAAGTAATCAAAGCATTTCAGCTTAAGACATAAGACTGTTAACAATGGTGACACAGTGTTTCCTTGCCCATTTCATGACTGTCGTGTTAGAGTGACTGTATATTTATGAAGTGTTCACACCTTGAACTTGCAAAGGAGTCTGCTGGGACAAACACTTATGCCCTGTGTTTTTCAGATTCCACCAAGGAATCACATTCAAGTGTAGAAAAATATTTCCACTGTATTAATATAAATGTAAGTTATCATTTTAAACAACATAGTTAAAGTCCACTGTAACAAATAAGAGAGAAAATGCAGGATGCAAGGGCGTGTGTCTGATATCAGGTAAAAAGACAGGAAAGCTGCCTTTCTGACAGGCCATATTGCCCTGTGCAAAGTGTCTCCATTCTCTTGCTGTGATAATAAGTTCTTGTACTCTCATTAAAGAGAGGAAGAATATAAAAGTCTTGTCTACCAGATGAGAATAAATTCTAACAATTCCTTGTCCTGTATACTGTTTCTGAAGCCTAAGGCAGAAAATTTCCAGGATGCTATCCTATGGGAAAATGCATTCAGGGTCTAAATTTCAGGACTGTCTCATGCAATCTAGGAGGACTGGTCAACCTAATATAAGCTGCTGAGAAATGGGGCTTCTAGTGTTTTATAAATGTTCAATGTCATTAAAAGTTAAACTTCTATTAGGAGGACTTTCTGGAACTCTTTGGTTGTATTTTTTCTAAATTCAGAAACTTTCTGACAGTTATAGTCTCTAAATCTGTGTGTAAAGAAAAAAAAAGAAAGAAGAAATCCTGTTACTCAGTATTTCAGGTTCATAAAAAAG
The DNA here is from genome assembly GCA_907165065.1 of Caprimulgus europaeus. The sequence goes on along the minus strand of OU015534.1, from coordinate 25,182,806 downwards.
CACAATATTGTTTTCAGAAACCTCCAGATAAAAAGAGACATTTTTTAAAGGAATATCACACTTAAAAGAAGCTTTTGCATTAAGGCAGTAACAAAGCAGTCCTGAATCATAATAGGAAAAGCACTTATAAAAATGTTCCATATAGTTATGACAAATTTTATTCATAAGCACTCTGGACAGGGCTATAGTTTGCAGCTCCCACTGGGTACGTATTTCAGAATGAGGAAGAGTTGGATGAGATCAATGACCAAAGTAGACTCCTCTTAGGATAAAGTATGCAAACAACTGCTGTTCTCATTACTCTTATCAGTGGCTTAACCATTCGCAGCAGGTAAGCATTCCGTGGTGATGTTTATACCATGTTCATAACCTTGCTAAATTTAAAATTCCCCAAGGATCAGTTTTGGGCCCAGCTCTGTTTAATATCTTTATCAATGATCTGGAGGAGGGGACTGAGTGCACCTTCACTAAGTTTGCAGATGACACCAAGTTGGGTGGCAGCGTTGATCTGCGTGAGGGTAGGAAAGCTCTGCAGAGGGACCTGGACAGGCCGGATCAATGGGCTGGGGCCAATGGCATGAAGTTCAAAAAGGCCAAGTGCTGGGTCCTGCACCTGGGTCACAACAACCCCATGCAACGTTACAGGCTTGGGGAGGAGTGGCTGGAAAGCTGCCTGGGAGAAAAGAACCTGGGGGTATTGGTCAAAAGCCCGCAGTGTGCTCAGGTGGCCAAGAAGGCCAACAGCATCCTGGCCTGTATCAGGAATAGTGTGGCCAGCAGGACTAGGGAAGTGATTCTACCCTTGTACTCGGCACATGTGAGGTCGCACCTTGAGTCGTGCATTCAGTTTTGGGCCCCTCATGACAGGAAAAACACTGAGGCACTGGAGCATGCCCAGAGAAGGGCAACGAAGCTGGTGAAGGGGCTGGAGAACAAGTCCTAGAAGGAACATCTGAGGGAACTGGGGTTGTTTAGCATGGAGAAAAGAAGTCTGAGGGGAGACCTTATCACTCTCTACAACTACTTGAAAGGAGGTTGTAGAGAGGTGGGAGTCAGTGTCTCTTCTCTCAGGTAACAAGCAATAGAACACGAGGAAATGGCCTCAAGTTGTACCAGGGGAGGTTTAGACTGGATGTCAGAAAGGGTAGTCAAGCATTGGAACAGGCTGCCCAGGGAGGTGGTGGAGTCACCTCCCTGATGGAATTTAAAAGATGGGTAGACGAGGTGCTTAGGGACATGGTTTAGAGGTGGAATTGGTAGAGTTACGTTTATGGTTGGACACAATGATCTTAAAGGTCTCCACTATGATTCTAAAATAGCATTAAAAATTTACTGTGCTTTATATGAGTAAGAACTTGAGGGAAGGCTTGAACTTCTCTGCTTTTATTGCTGTGCAGAGGGAGTGGGTGAAAAATGGATGCAGTGATCCATGTGAAATTCTTTTGGGATGCAAGGTGCTATATAAATATTTAGACTTGCAATACAGTACTACTATAATTAATATTAAAAGGGGCTAATGAGGCATAGAATATATAAGGTCTCTTCAAGCCCTTGAAGAACAACAGAACATAAATAAAGGTGGTGAGATACCGGATTGGTTAAGCTCAGTTGAAGGAAATATTACAAAAGATGTTTTGGTTTTTTTGTTGTAGTTTGCTTTTTTTTAAAAAAAAATGAGACTTAGAACAGATATGAAAAATTACCTCTGTCTTGCAAGCCTAGTTATATATAATCTCCTACAGAGACACGCCATTAAGAATAATAAAACTCTCTTAAAAATTAGGAAAAACAAATTAACACAGTTACCAATGAAGAAAAGTGGCCATGGCTAGAGAGAAGAGGTTATGTTTGTGCTGTGTGGTTTTAAGGGGGAGATGAAAAAGCACCATCATTCTTGTCACAGCATGAGTGCTATTCCCTGCTGTGCCATCTCATAGTTTGAGATTGCACTTTTATAACTTCAGAACTGCTATTGATTCTTTTTTCCTTCTTTCCAACCTAGTGGTAAATTCAGTAGCTTTTAAAATTACAGCTTTAATGGTTGCTCTGGAATTGTTCTGCTCTGGCATTTACTTTTTCATCATATTCTGGGATGATGGAGGATACTAATATTTTTCCATAGAGTTTTTTGAATTCTGCATGAATCAGCAATCTTCTCTTCCTTAGAATAACCTTCAAGAAAATTGAATTTTCAAAATTACAGTTGAAAAGGAAAACTTTGCTTCTACTTCATAGAGATATTTTTCCAAAGATAGGAAAAATTAGTTCATTACAAAAGTATTTGCATGTTTTTTCACATGAGCATATATATGTTTGTATGTACATATACGTATATATATGTGTGTTTATATAGAGAGACCTACCTACACAGTGCAGAGAAAGTTTGTCAAATTAAAGCTGGTAATCTTTTCTTATAAGAGAGGATTTGTTTTGATTTCTTAACGTCATTTTGCATTTTATGTCATAGTTTCCAAGACACGCATTTTACTGGATATAGAAATAAATTGTATGTCTCTTTCCAAAATATTTGAAAGTAATTAAAATAATGTTTTTCATACTAATTAGAAAAAAAAACAGTCCAGTGGGAATTTTTTTTTTCCCAATTGTTTGTTGGATAAAATCTGGCCTTTTCTGAGCAGATCTTTTAATATATCCCCTAGTAACAGTGTGTTTTAGTAGACGGAAATTATTTAAAGACATGGATATAGCAAGCTGGAAACCTACCTGGATCTACAATTAAGGAGTAACAATGTGTTATATATCAAATAATTCTACTCTGTATATTATGTAACATAAGAAAGGAATAATCCTTAAAAGTGCTTATAAGTAAGACTACTGTAAAACACGACATTTTACTTTTGATAGGATACATACAGTCCATGTTTTTTACAATACTGCACTCTTATTCTGCTTCTAGCCAGTAAATATGCCTCGGGAATCTCACTTTGGTTGTGTTTTTATGAAACAAAGTGCCAAATACTAACTAGTCTTTCAAATGGTTGAAATCTTATACTTACCTGCAAACTTGATGTGGAATTTATTCTCAGGTTTCAGTATTTGGACATATAAAGGACAATTTGGAGCAAAGTCTTTAACAGCCCATGCTCTTAAAATGGTTTGATGATCCTAGAAAAAAGCGTATGAGGTGATGACTGTGAAATACAAATAACTGTGTTACATTAGAAAAATAATTTCCTATCAGACTGACTTAATTGGAGAAAACTCATTATAAGACTATGTAACACCAGCTCGTGTGCATGTTTACATACATGTTAGATATGTAATATTATGTTTTATGCATATTACATATACTTAAATACATAAATATACACAGATACACAGGAGCAAAGCAGGTAGATAGAGGACAGTGTGATTGTCCCCCTCTACTCAGCACAAGTTAGACTGAATCTGGACACTGCATCCAATCTGAAGGCCCTCAGCACAGCAAAGACATTTGAGCTGAACTGAGTTCAGCAGAGGGCCACCAAGATGGTCAGGGGCAGAAGCAGAGGCCCTGTGAGGAGAGGCTGATGGAATGGAGTTTGTTCAGCCTGCAGAAGAGATGGTTTCAGGGGGACCTAACAGCAACCCTCAGTATGTAGAGGATGGTTATTGAGCAGATGGAGCCAGGCTCTGCAGTGATGCACGGTTGGAAGACAAGAGACAACGGATGTAAGTCGAAGGGAGATTCAGGCTGTTTATAAGGAGAAACCTTTTCCCCATGAAGATGGTTAGGCAGTGGAACAGGTTGTGCAGAAATGCTATGCTGTCTCCACCCTTGGGCACTTTCACACCAACCTAGATAAACCCTGAGCAGACTGGTCTGTGTTTATAACTAACTGCTGTCAGACTAGAGACATCCTGACCTTCCTTCCAACCTCCATTATCCTATGAACCCAGTGTAATATATTCTCTTTGTTGGAATGCAGAATAGAGGGTTTCTTTCCAAAAATCTTCTGCTAATGAGGTATTTTGTCCCTCTCCTGTCTTTCTGCAAGTGTTGGGGACCATATAGTTTGGAAGGAGTGGCATTTGTACGTGGAAGAATTGTGTGAAAACTTAAATGGTAGTTTTGAGTCATGTCTAATTAAACAAGAATGTTGTATTAGATATGTCCTTCTAAAGAGTTTCAGAATTTAAATAACTTCAAATGAGGACATGAGCAATTAGGAGTTTAAAATTGTGGATAATACTAAAAAAAATATCATCCCAATTAAAAACAGATTTAAATTTTTGTGCAACCAAAGCACTTGCATAACTGACGTCAGAATTTAGCCAGCTACTGACCAAAGGATTCCAAGAGACTTTCCAGCCTGTTAATTTTGTACTTGTTGCCACCTGCCAAGAGTGAGTTATCCACAGGATGAATACAACTAGCTCATAAAAGTAAAGTATGTGATAATAAATTAATATATTGAATTTAATGAAATATGACTAATTTCAGTGTATCAGCCCTCAGTTTTTATTTTGAAATGAACTAAAAAGGAATATTTGAGAGCTGCATGTAGGAAGCAACACTTGGGTTGAAATGCCTTGTCTAGTCATGAGATTGGTGGTATTAGAAGATGAAATATAAAGAATGATTCACTATGTTTGCAGCATCAGCAATAGGAAAAGCTTTCAGACTCATGAACACAAGGGAAAATCTCGGCTTGGAACGGAGCATAATTGACATTTTCAAACCATAATATTTTAATGTCAATTGAGATGTTAGCAAGTACTTTTTCTACCAGAAATACTAGAATGGAGTCATAAAAAAAAGACCTTTTGGGGATTGTAAAATACATTATTTCACGTTTTTCTTAAGACTGTCATAGATGTAGGATTGCTCTGCCCATTTAGATTTCAGAACTTGGATGTACCCTGCTATAAGCTTTCCTTGTTTGCAGTCACCTTTTCTTTGCTTTTTATATAGTATATGGTGACTTATCCTCCTTAGAGTGAGTATTTAGAGTATGGTGACTTATCCTCCTTTTGTATTTAGAGTTTTTTTCTGTTTTATCTTGAGAGAACGCAATGCCAACACACCTTAGAAGTTGAAAATGGTTGGGTAATGGGATAGAAGGTGGTCATACAGATACAGTACAGGAGAAGTAAGAGGTTTGGGAGTGGATTTGGGACAGATTTGAAAAACCTATGTATTGTTAAAAATAAGAGTACTTACTAAAATGATTCAATTAAAAAAAAACAAAACAAAATAAATCTAGACCCACAGAAGTGAGTGTTGTAAAATTAAAAGTATAAATCTCAATATAAAATATTTTTAGATAATTGCATAGGAAAGGGAAAGACTTTAAAATTACAATCTCTTGGTGATTATTTGGCACATCTGCAGTTTTAACACTGCAGAATATGTATTGCTTTCACTTTGCTAACTCTTTTTTGAAGGAGCAGTCTGCAAATGCTTAATATATATAAAATGAATACTTAAATGTCCTATATAGCTTCATAAGATCAACTGAGTGTGTATGTACTGTTAATATAATAACCTTGCAATATGGTTTCATTTTCTCTTTTTTCACTTCATATATATGTGTGTTTGTGTACTAAAGCTGGTTATTTGGGTTTTCATGGCTTTTTCGCTCAGTTACTCTCTCAAATTCCACTCTGGAGAAGCACCAGAGGGGACAGAAACAAAAATACACTTTGATTTCTTAGATTCAGTCTCTTCATATAGTATTGGTGTTTCTCTGTTTTACGTATGTAGCAATTTCTATACTATATTGCAGTGACTTTTAAAAATGTTGATGTTTCTCCCAAGTAAAAAGGAGGTATAAATGTACATACCATAAACATATACCTGAAACAAAATTATGCTTCTGATCACATTATAAAATATGTGCTCCTTGGGAGATGAAGGAAAAAATACATTCTCTTCTGTGTGCCTTCCATGCAATAAATTGCAGTCAGTGATCAAAAATTACCACTGATACCGATGGTGATTAGCAGTGATATTTAAGTTCATGTATCAAAAGCTGTAAGTTTTAAAGTGGATGTAACATGAATTTAAATCATCAGAACTCAAAGTAAGACCTTGGCTTAATATATATTTTACAATAGTTCTGTTAGTTTATTTTTTTTTCTTGCCACACACAACTTGATAGTTTTATCTTCCTGTGCAAAGCATCCAGCTTGTGATGTTATTAAGGCAGTGTAATTTAGATTCCAGCACTGTCATGCAATTTGATTAACAGGAGAAAAAAAAAAGGCACAAGCTTGAACACCACTATCTCTGAATTTTCAGAAGGCATCAGAACAAAGCTGTCAGCAGTAGAAATGGTCTTTCATATATTTATATAGCCTATTAATGAGTTATCTATAGGATAATTCAAAAGAGACTTCTCACCTCTCCTTGGGTTAAAAGAGCAGATGCACTGTTTTCAGGCACCTCAGGGAGCGATTTGATGTGGGCAGCCCACTGTAATTACTGGCTAACTTCATCACACAGCACAGACTGTTTTACACCCACCAATAATAATAGAAAAAAATATTCTAATCCAAACTTAAGTACGATTTGAACTCTCTTTAAGAGCTGCATCCTCCAGAAGTGAAAAGGATTTGTCCTGCTTGCTATAGCAGTTAGGCAGCTTACATCTTGGTCTGAGATGTCAAAGTAACATTTGATAGAATAAATTTTGGCAGAGCTTTGTCTTGCTGGAGATAGAAAGTTGCTGGTATGAGACTTTGGAAAGCTGACAAATTCTTGGTGTGACTGTTGAAGTTCCTACTCCTTCAAGTGAAAAAGGAAGCAACTGACAATTTTAGTGAAGTAACTGCATGTCACCTGTTACTGTACTTTTCTTCTGAGCTATAGTCGAGATCCATGGATCAGAAGCAACACAGAATTTGGCACTAAAACTTATTAACTAATGAAAGAGCAAGCAATGAACAGCCAGTGGTATCCATGGCAAATGAGTAGATGCTCTGCTGGGGATTGTAGCTGGGGAGATGAAAACTCTCACGGACTTTGAAAAATCACATGAGTGACAACAGCTGTTCTGGTCGTAATCTCCTCAATGCATCTGTTAACCTTTATTTTGACAGCCATCAGACTGGAGAAGATCCAAGACACTCCTAACAGTCTGTCAGCTTCTCAGGCACAGCGGGGCAAAAAATCAGTTGTAGTTATAAAGATTGATACTGGGATGACAACTGAACTTCCTTCAGCCCAGTGACAAACTGTAACCCTATGTACTACATTACTAAGTTCTTAGTAGTGAGTAGAGCAGGAACAGTGTAGGGAATTAAACTGATTTCATTTCAGAGCTCTAGGGGGCAGTCAAATATAATAATAATAATAATAATAATAATAATAATAATAATAATAATAATAATGAAAACATTTGTCCATTTGTACTTGCAGTACAAATAATTGCATTCCCTGTGAAAAGGAATTCTGAGCAACAACAAGAAAAACAGAGAGAGGTGACATCTTGTTTAAAAACTTCAGATGACATTGACCCTCAGATTATCACTGCTACAGCTGAGATGCCGCGCAATTATGACTAGCCAGTCTGCCGCCCAACAGGGCATTCTGTCTTTAGCTTTGAATAAACTATTTTTTACAGCATGCTGATAGTCTACAAAAAATATTTTTTATATAACTTGGTTCTAGGGGCTCATTTGCCTAACAAGGAAATAATCCTTTTTTCTTGCTAGCTGCAGCTTGTGTTGCTTTTTTTGTTCTTCCTTCTCGGCTAAGCCATATGTGTAGGTATGGAAAAAACTAAGTTTTTGATGGCAGATGAAGTAATTGTAACAAGTGATAGAGAATATATTAAGAAATACTACATACATAATGCAAAGCCCTCACTTCCCATTCCCGTTTTACTACCTGTTTTCAATATTTAGAAAAATAATTGCTATTTTTTATAATATAGCAGCAAACCAGTATTTTTTAATCGAGATAGCTTAAAACATAATTGCTGAATTACAAACACTAGTTTGATCTTGCTAGGCAATTAAGCATCTTAATTTAACTTTGTGACTTATTCTGATCTTCCTTTGGAATTCAAGATCGAACTGAACAGAGGCAAGTGTGCAATATATTAGCATGCAGCTCATGGTGAAAAAATTAAAGTTGTGTTCATAAATCCTTCCTCAGTGGACTTTTTTCATGGATATTTGTGATCAATAGGTAATTTCATTAGTTTGAAGATTTCTAGTTCATATTAAAATAGTTTTATTCTTTTATGACAGATACGCTGAGTAGAGGCTTTTATTAGCAGTCTTCCTTTGTGGACACTGACTGACCTGATTGCAAATAACTAGTAGCATGGGCGAAACGAGAATAATTTATTTAAAGAATTTTGCCATTTTTCACATTTAAAAATGGACAATATGAAAAATGGTCAAATAGTTTCAGATATATTAGTTATTTGGCAGTAGTCACAAATTAATTTACAAAGTTGAATTAAATCTTTACTTTTAGTAGTGAACTTTCAATATTTCAATAGTTCTGAATGGAAATACCAGTCAGTTGATATATATCTTGTTTCTGATTTAATAAGTATAACTCTTTGAATTGGTTATCTAGAGCTAACACTGACATTAGTCCAGGTAATTTGAATAAATTTTTTTTGACAGTTGTCTACACTTTGGAGTGATTAATGACGAAGTATCAAGATATCTTTAAGGTACCATGATAATGCTTAAATGGTATTCTGGCATTGTTCCATAAAAAAGGAGAGAAGTCATAAAAATTTACTTTATTCAGCATTAAAATTGTTTTTTTGAAACTACTGTATTCTTACAGTACTTTTAATTTTTTTTTAAAGTCCTGTAAGGATGTATAAATTCTTATATTTCAATGTATAATTAAAATGTGCTGTAAGATCCTAACTTCTTTGGTAGGGTAGGTCATGTAATTTATTTTCTAAAAAAGCAGAAGTAGATATGTTGTGTAAAATGAGCCATTATATCATGTTTCATAAATGTTTTAAATCCTGGCCTTATAGAATTCAATAAAAACCTTTTTGTTATCTTAACTGAGACAAGAAGATCATCCCACATGCAAAACCTCCATGTAAATCATCTAATTTTGATCTTCTGTTCACAGAAGTCTCAGTCCCTGAGAAGGACTAAGGGCAGTAACAATATGAACAGCATACACATTCATTCTTATTGATTTCTTCAAAACTTACAGCTGCTGTCCTGTCCACCTCACAGCGGCTACTCAGAATGAAACAAGCTTCGGCATCATCCATTCTAGGAGAGAGGAGACAAGATTGTTACCAACAAAATACTTATGTGGACTTGTGTTTCACAGTTTATAGACTTGTATGCTTATAGAAACAGAACACAGGGAAAGTTTAGTCTCTGTTCTCATGCATTAGCTGAGTGTCAGCAGCAGTCACCTTGTGCGCTAACTCACGGTGTTCTGGGAAACTTTATTTCCCTGGTGCCAGTAGAAGCTGTGCCAAAGTAATAAAAACAGGGTGGCCTCAAACACACTTAATTTCCAAAATAAATATATATCTGCCATGAGTATAACAGATGAATAAATAGCACCAGTCCAAATAGTGTGTAAGTGTATGATATGTACAAGTTATTATTGATAAGAATGAATGAGAGGGGGCAGATAATTTAATGTAGACTTGTCTTGCCTAGTGATAGCAGAAAGATGGGTAGATGTAGTAGAATAATGCGTTAGGGATAAGTAGCAAACAGTTCTGTGTATGTAGACATTAAATTAATTAACTATTTTCAGTTTATGTTCTCTCTGAGAACTTTAATGCTTAATTGTTCTCTAGTGGGTACAACTGGTCATGTAATAAAGAGTGGTGGTGGAAGCGCAGAGAAAAACTGACTGAAGATTTCATCAAAGTTTGCTTTTCCTTCCTTGCCTCAGATCATGATAGCCTTCTCCAGTGAAACCTGCTTCACTTACTGGTACATGGAAGTAAAGAAAACAGGGACTTGGTTAACCTCCCTGGGCAAACAGAAACAGGATGGTCACACTGGGTTTCCTGGGAAGGGGAAAAGTGAGACAGAAGCTGGGGAAAATGAACAGGCAATTCACCACTCATTACAGCAGCTCCATTCTGGAGTCTGGAATGAGACCTGAGATTCCTAAATTTTTGGTTTCTCTGCTGCTAGAAAATGGAATTGGTGGTTGTTAGTTTATGCCATTGGGACCCTAGGCTTAGACTGAGAGCCCATTCCTTTGGGTACTGTACAAACACAGAACAAAAAGACAGTCCTTGCCACATTAGCTCTAATTCACATGACAAAGGACAACAAAAGTATATGCAAACATGGAAAACAGGAAGAAATGGTGTGACAATACCTGAATATAAAAATTATCATGGTAGAAAGTGGTCTCACTAGATATGAAAGCAGAGAGCTGACTGAAAAGAGGATGCGATGGAGAGCACTGGGTTATTTTACAGACATTTCTGAGAATTTCATTCTAGATTGAAGGGACAGCATGAGTGAAATCACAATGGGATCTGTATGTTAATCTGTTGTATGTATGTTACCTCTCAGTAAGAACTGGGGGTTGCAGGCTAAGTGAGAATAAGGGGTCACTCCTTGATGCACTAAAGAAGGGTAAACGAGGGAAGGACTGCAATGAGGCAAAGTGATGCTCTACATAAATAAAATTTCCAGAGTGTGCTGAAACAAGGGTTCAGGGAGTTGAGATTATATATGTTAAGGACATAAATATAGTTTTAAGTGGGGCAAAAATGAGAGCTTGTGACAGAAAATACTTAGTCTACAGGCTTAGTCTACATAGGAAGCTCTACAATGATTCCAAGGTTATGATCCAAAGTAGGATACTGGTTTTATTTTGGTAGCAAAAATTCACATCTATTTACAACTGTCTGTAACTAAACTAAAGTTGATGAATAGTTATCCATAATGTGATATCACATAGCTTGGCAAACCTTTTGGTTTTTGACTACAGAAATAGTGATTAAATTTCTGTGTTTAGTGTGAGATCATTCAGAGAAAATATAAAGAAAAGAGAAGGATAAAGCCAGGTCACTGTAGATTCCCCATAGGTACCTTGCAGTAGGAAAACAGGGAAGCCTCAAAAGATTAAAGTACTTGAAGTGAAAAAAAATCATTGTAACAAAGACAAATTAATATATCCAAAATAGTAATGTCAAATGCAGCTGATGTGGAGGAGTGAGGACAGGAGGCCACTTGAGTGCTGATTAGGGAGAAATCATGGGAGTCATAGGAGTTGTTTCAGCTAAGCATGGGAGCAGAATTGGGAAGATAAGGTCTTTAACAAAGTTGTAGGAAAGAAAATTCAGTGAAATTAGGTGAGATTTTGGTGAGAGCTGATGAGGTAACTGGGATTGACAGTATATATAGATGATTTCATAAGGAAATGAAACTTCATGTCAACATATTCACCTTTTTTCCCCAATGTTTTTTGTAATTTCTTGAATCACTTCAGCCACAGATGACAAGGATAAAAACCTGAGATTAACGTCTATGAATGTCATTAATTCAGACAACATAAACACTAACAACATCTATGTCAAAAACATTTATTAGAACCCAGAGAACTTATGAGAAAAGTGTTATTGATGTCCTAACAAGTGAAAAAGCTTTGTCAATGACTCCATTTTTATGTGCCAGAAAACTGAATCTGAGACCAAAAAACCCAATAGTTCTACTGCTTGAGGATGGCAGAAATTAAAGGCACTTTATACATTGAAGAGAAATTTATGAAAGGAAAAAGTACAAGGTAAAGAAAACGAGTGAACATGAAGGGGATTAAGATTTGTGATGGTTCACTAAAGAAAGTAGAAGGAGAGAGAGAAAAAAAATTGAGGTGATGACAGAACATGGGAGAAAGCTATGGGGGTAAAAAATCAAACGTGGTTGTGTTATTCACTTTCTAGTGCTAGTCTGCAGGGAGAATGAGAACTGTTTTAATCAGTTGCTGTGTTGTTTCAACTGCTGAAATAGCTATAAAGTCATGCTGATGAACAGTGTACCAGTGTGATACCTCATGACAGAATTCTTTCTATTTTTTTGTTAAAGCTGGGCACAGGAACACTGTCCAGAAAACACCAAAGATTGGCAAAATGAAGCTCTCAAAGGTAGGAAGCAAGAAAAATTATATTTTTTGTAAAGTCAGATTGTGTACTAGGGCATATAAAGAAAAATAGTCTTTAGTTAACTGGCTATTTACTACTTATGCAGTCAGCCAATTTTTTGTATTCCTTTATTTTTTGGTGTGACCTTCATCATGTTATTTTGACATTAAATTTCATGTATACTTTATTTATTAGAAGAAGTTTTCCATGAGCCTTTTTATCTTCTCAGTACATTATGTTCTCATTAAAAAGAAATATCACAAACGTCTTAGGTACTAGGTTATATTTCATATTAAATGTTCTATTAAATTCCCACTATGCTTCTTCCCTCAGGAGAGGTTGAAAATTATTCTATGACAGGTGCATTCAATTACATGTTCTGCAGGAAAAAGCACAGTTCCACAGTTGACTACCTCCAGGTTATTATAAGCGAAATTCAAGATTATCTTTAGGGAACATCCTAATTTTTCTTCTCCTAATATGTAGAACAAATGCCAGCTAAATCCTTACATGAATTCCTTCTTGAAGTCAGCAAGAAGGCAAAAAAAGGTAGCTCCCTCTAAAAGAAAATTCTTAATCCTGAAAAAAAAGCTTTATTGTATCTTCCAATTTTAAACATGTATAGAAGTAGTTGGTTTTTGAGTGGCAGAAATCTGAGAAGATAACAGTGCTCACTAGACTTCTCACAGATTAGATTCTTGGAAATAACTCCCCTGGGGTAAAGAAGGCTGAATGACACAAGTACTCAGACAGGTATTGGCTTAATCTTAGATATCTATATTAGTTGCTGAATAAGTTCTTATAAAGAGAAATGCAGGTAAGTTAGATCAGTTATTTGCTAAGAATCACCTTTCTCTTCAGAGAGGATAAAGAGACAACCCTCCTACGTGAATTCCACTGTGAATTCCTTCACACCTTCAAATGATTGAACAATGGTGGGGGGGTAGTTGAGGAACTGTGTTTGACTGATGTGTTTTGATTAATGTTATTCAGTATTAACTGGCAGAGAGGATTTTTTAGAAGTGGTGGAAGTATGTGGTAAGAGGAGGCCCTGAAAGAAGAGTATACGGAGTATAGTAGAGTAGTTGCTCACACTACCAGGCTGAACATAGAAACAAAACAGAACTCTGCAATGGGTTCAAAGGGTGATAATTATTTTTGTTTACTTTTTTCCCCTTCAGTTGGTCAGGAGAACTACCATCACATTTACTACTTTTGCTCAAGGAACAGAAACCAATTATAGTATCACTGGCAGTTTTGGAACTTTCTGTGCTGCTTTTTCAGAAGAAATCACAGGCACTCTGTTTCAATATTTTTAAAAACTGAGACAGAAAAGACTTTGAAGAAAAATTGGGTCACATGAAAGAGCTTACAAATATTTATACCTTGAAAAATTTCAGATATTAAGAAAAATAATATCGAAGAGCCTTGCTTTCTAAATACACATGCTTTCCTTTTAGCACATTTTTTGTTGTTTGTTAAACTTACTTATCAAACAGTATGACTGAAACAAAGTAGTAAAAAAGTAAAAAACAATATTGGTCAATATTTGCCTACTTAGCTCTCAACAGGTCTTGATCTTTTAGTGCTGAGCCTTGCAGATAGATAACTCTTTGGGACCACATTGGGATTTGTAACACCCTTCGGACCTGAGCATCCATCTCAGTAGGACACAAAATAACGACATAATAGTCCTGTCAAAAACATAAGGGGGAATAGTCATGTCATTTTTTATGTTACCATTTATTGTTGCTAGAGAATGAGTCAAAAGAGACTCAGAATGTCAAGAATGTCTCTGATAATTCTCAAATTTCATTGACAAAAGTTATTTGAATACATGTGTTTAAAATACTGAATTATTTAATAAAAATGGCTGGACAGTTGTCAACTGCTCACCAAAGACTCCAGGGTGGCAACTAAAGTCCATTTAGAAACATTTTTGTTTCCATATGTACATAATTTTTTTTTACAGACAATTTACTTTTCTGTCATTCTAACTGGAAAATGTAGGAAGTTTTCAAGAATCACAATGGAATTGACTTTCCCAAAAATTTTTCATCTACATTAATGGGCAGATCCAAACTCTTTCCTGTGCTACAAACACTCCTTGTTAGGAAAAGCAAAGTTGCTCTGAAGTATTTGTGTGTGTACATAAGAAAAGGAGAGATAAATGCAATGTGAGAGACAGAGCTTAGGACAGGCTTGTCATAAAGTTTTCATTAGCATACACAGACTTTTGCAGAAAGCTTAGTGCATTGGATCCAGTGCATCATCTTTATCCTCCAGCCTCCCATTTCAACTATCAAGGGAGTGTATATAAGCTCTTCCAGGCTACGTAAGTAGTATTAGGAATTTTCTTCTTTGTCTCCAGTGTATCACAGAGCCTGACTCATTCTTCAGGCTAGTTAACTAAATTTTGGATTTCAATTTCTGTTTGCATCTATAAAGAACTCGATTTCTTTGTGCATTTGCTTATGCTTTTTACTAGCTAATTATTTTGGGGAATGTTTTGGATTTGGGATTTGTCAAATTACTGCTTAGCAATTTGATGATTGTATTTTTGTGGTTTTTTTGCACTAGTTAATAAAGCATGGTACCACAGGTAACTTGTTACAAAACATAGAGAAGATTTAGTAGAAGAAATGGTGTGTAGCAAAGCTAATGAATCCAAATTGCTATCTGATATAAGCTTTTATATGATCAAAACAAATCATATGACATCTGTTTGCATTAGCTAGGGATTATGTGTACACTAAGAAAATCTCTTATGTGTAATCTTTCAAGATCTTTGGCCTTTAAAGTTTATCTATTTATTTCTTAATTTCAACAATTTCAGAAGGATGTCATCTTCCTGACACTGGCAAAGCAAAATGTGAAAACCAAAAGATGCTTTGACTTGTGAGGAATTTTGGATCCAGTCCCAAAACAACAGGAAAAAATTACTGGAGTAGTTTTCATTTATTTTTTTATTTTGGGGTAGAATGTAAGAAATTTGCACAGAAATATCTGTTTCTAAAAGGACTGGCATAATTCAACAAGACAGCAATTCTATTTAGTCTATTTACTTCAATTTAAAATTAATGTCTCCATACTGTATCTCAGCTTACTGCATTTATAGATTTCATATTCAGTCAGTTATTCCCAAATGTAGTTTTACAAATTAGAGACCATTTCAGAAAGCTGTCTGAAAAAAATCAGTGTTTTGAGTTTCTTTTTTTTTCTTTCTTTTACTGTAAGTACCTGCAATCTGGGGTGAGCATAGAATTCATTTAAGAAATCCATAAGTAAGTCAATCTTCAGAGAGCTAACACATAGCACCACATGTTTTTCGGTCTGAGCTCTGTGTCGACTGTAGTTACCACCAGACTTTTGTCTCTCCATCCACAAATATGCCAGCTGTTCAAACTGCAAGAGATGCCAATTGTCAGTGAAACAGACAAGCAGATGTGCAGTACCACTGTATCATGACTTAAAAGTGTTGCATCATTGATGTCATGCCTATGTGAAAAGACACCCTTAGCCCATACTGGTTTTTTCTTTGTAAAAAATTTTCTAGTAAGTGGGTGAGATGAATAATAGGGTGATTGAAAAATATGGCAGTAGAGCCAGCCTCTACTGCACACAAATAACAGGGTAAATCCATTAAATATCCTGAGATTACAGCAAATCTCAAGGTTTTAGAAAAGAATTAAGGCTCTACCCTATTTGCTTTATGTATTTTATACCTCTGATCTCTCTTTTTCCAGTGCCATGTGACACAAATGTTTCCCTCAAATGAAAGGTTAAGTTTTCACACACTTAAGTGTATACTGCGAGTACAGATATTCAGATAGAAGCATCATTTTACTTAATTTGGTCAATAACTCTTCTCATATATTTTACAGTGTTCTGAAGGTGACCTTCTGTGTACTCTTATCTGTCTTATAAATGTAGATACAACTTAAATACACAGCAGCTGTTAATAGAGTAAATTTGTCTTTGTCAACTGAACAATATATGCAGGCTAACAGTAAACATTGCTCTACTAGTCTAAATCCTTTAGATTAAAGAGCCTACTGTAACAATCAGTGCCATTGTAACAATCTGCAGGAAAACATACAAACACCATTTCAAAGCTCCTTCTAAGTAATGTGCATTTAATACTGAGCTCAATTAAACAATGTATCTGTGTGACAGCTGCTCTTTCTCATCCACATTCAACTGATGGAGAGACTGAATTGTTAATAATAACTGATTTAGTACCATAGCAGGACAAAAGCTTAAGAGATAATGCCTCCCACATTCTGTGTATAGAAAACTATATGAAGCCCCATTATCCCTACAAAGCTATAAATCAAAGTAGCTAATAATAGGTAAATTTATGTGAAAGGGCAGTAGATTTCATGTTATTTACTGGTAACATAGAGCTCTTATGCCCAAAGTGTTATTATAACTACCTGAAAGATGAAATTTCTACTTCCTAGGAAATTCCAAGTTTCTTAAATAAAGCATATGTTAGTTTTTAATAGAATATATATTTTACTAAATTTCCACTGAGTAGGAATATAATTGTGTTAGTGCATTTGTCTGTCTATGCAGACATTAAATATTAAGTATAATTGAAAAGTTCAAATAATTTCAAGAAAATTAATGCTGAAAGCTTGAGCTTCCAGCCTTCCAGGGTTTCTGTGTTGTCTGCTCACAGTGTGACTGTCAAACAGAGTCTGGATACTTTGGCTGTGTGAGAAACTTTGGAGCTTCATGGTCTAGCAGGTCTACTATAAGCTTTGATAAGCATGCACAACATCTCCCCACATCCCCTTTTCGTGGTAAAAGGTCTGGGTGATCACCAAGTGTGGAACAGTTAACATCTTGGCAAGGCTTCCCATGTAATCTCAGGGTTTCTGTCATCAAGCCTCACCTAATGAGCTGAGGAATGTTTGGTACAAATTTAATGAAACTGATTGACTCCTTGAAATACTTAAATTTTAATAAATCAGCCTTTTCCTGTTGAAACTGTTAGAAGTCCTAAACGTAAGTAGGCACTGGAACTTCCCAAGTGTGCTGTTGGCTCTGTGTGTGTATGTATTGACATACGTGGCCGTGAACACAATCTGCTTCAGTTGCAGATTTAATGAGATATTTTTCAAGTTAGCACTGAGCTGTAAGAGTGAGAGAGGAAGTGGAGACAACCAAGATTAGAAACAGAGAGAGTCTGCAGAGGAAATGCTATACTCATAGAGAAAGTGCTGGCTACTGGTTTTTGTTTTGTTTTGTCTTTTTTAAATTGTTCTGTTGATAACAAACACATATCTCAGGATGAAGGAAGGGATCTGTGGCACATGACACAAACAAAAAGCTTTCACCAGCACTTGAAAACTGTTTTTAGTGCTCTGTTTTTCAGTATAAATCTAGACTATAGGAGAAAAGACAAAGGAATAAGAAAGAAAAAAACCCAAACATAACAGGAGGTAGAGAAGATTATTATTTTTTCTGACATTTGTATGCAATAATAACAGTAGCAATAAATTATTTCAGTTATTATTCTTTTTGTTTAAAAAAAAATTCTAAAGAGAAGAAAAATCCACATTTACCTGTATGGGCAACACCACAAGAGCAACACAGATCATAATGACAACAAGCAGCTTTGAAGGCCATATCTTGGGTGTAACATCCCCAAAGCCCACAGTGGAAAATGTCACTATGCAGAAATAAAGGGAGTCAAAGAGAGTCAACCTGTTTCCTGCTCGTTCCAGATGCTGAATTCCACAAATACTATGTAGAAAAGAATGAATAAAGACACGAAAAATAAAAACTGTACTTAGGGTCAGCTCAAGTTTGATGATTATATGTGCAGAGCACTATTTCTTTTCAGAATTCATAAATTGCTTAGCAGACATTTTTTCAAAGAAGAGTAAAAATTAATATCAAACCAGAAGTGTGTTATTCATATAACTTTCAAATGTAGTTTGTAATAAAATAAATTCATTTTTTTGTTATTTCAACATGGCAGTCACAACTTTGTTGCTAGGTTTTGCTTAGTGGCTGTTGTGAGGGAGGGGTGGTATATAGAACATCATGGATTGATGCAATTCCTTTCCAAAACCGAACAAAACAGATGGTATATTGTTGCCACTATTTAGAAGTTTTTTATACATATCTTTTAACTTTTTCAGGGAGAGTTTGCTGATATGGCCAAGAAAATGTACATACTGCTTTCTTCAAATCTATCACTCTTTTTGTTGGTCTCTCTCCCTTTCTGTGGCAAGAGTTACCAGCATGAACTAGTTCTGAGAGTGTTGCATACTAGAAGGATAATGTTGGTACAAATGGGTACTGACTGTCTAGAACAAACTGAATGTGAGAACTGCAGGCTATCGAATTGTCAGAGGAATAAGTGTCCAGGGTCAGTCCTCAGGCAGAAAGTGGAAGATGACACCTGGTATGAAGACTCTGCTTGCTAAAAGTACAGAATGAAAATGTAAGGCTTGGTTGTCTTTGATAGCAAAACAAATGAAGTTCATTCCTTCCAGTCACATATTCCTGTGAACAAGTAAATGATAGCCCAAGTTAATTGGTAATTATTTCTCTTGTAATTAGCATGATGTACTTCTGGTTTTAAGAAGGAGCAGCAGAATCTCTTCAGAGTTCTTACTGTTATTTCCTATGTTGCAGATTTTAAAAATATTTCACTTTGAAAAAATATAGAATGATAAAGAGGTTCCCATGCTTCAAATATCACCTTTTCTAATACAGTAGAATTATTTAGATCAGTTCAGGCTTTTAAATAATGTTTGACTATATGAAGACAATCAATGTGTAAACCACCCTGGATACTGTTTTTTCTACTTGGAGTTAGTGGAATGAAGCCTCCTCAGAGAATTAGAGAGAGGATTGATATTCCTTAGTAATTATTCTAGAACATACCGAAGATGATTTCTTCATATATGGTATCCAGATGGCAATAGTCACTCATTAATATCTGCCATGGTAAGATCTTTGCATCACCAGGGAGACCCCGTGTTTATAACAGCTTTAGCAGTTGTTCTTCTGTTCTCAGTTCTGTTCTCCAAAAATAATTTAGCTGTGGGCAGTGGCATTTCCAGAACATATGGATCAAATTCCCAGTTTCCTTTTCACAGTTCTAGCATTTGTAGTTTTCACACATCTCAAAATGTTCTAAAAAGGGTGAGGTTTTTTTTCCCCTGTTGTTTGCATAAGTTTCATACTTCAGTCAGAACTGATACTTTTATATTCCTATCCAATTTGTCCCACATTTTTCACTGGAGTTGTAATCTAGCTCTTCCATAATTTCACTATGTACCCAGTTTTGTCTTTCTTTTTCTTTTTCTTTTTCTTTTTCTTTTTCTTTTTCTTTTTCTTTTTCTTTTTCTTTTTCTTTTTCTTTTTCTTTTTCTTTTTCTTTTTCTTTTTCTTTTTCTTTTTTCTTTGGCAAAAAGGATAATTATATTTTTACCGCTGAAAATATTAACAGAAGGGCTGTAAGAATTATTCTAATGAAGCTTTCTTTTGGTCTCGGAGAAGGAGGTTTTTCTGATAAATCCTTTTCTAGTGTTAATTTTAACTAATGGTGTATACCACAGAGCATGATGTTGATGGATTTTTAATTCTTCATTGTTATTATTTCTGATCACCCTGGTACATTTTCTTCTCTTTAGCTGTCTTTTGTGGGTACATCTCTAAAACACATAACCTTGACTTCAGGAATTAAGGTGACAAAGGCCAGGAAAGCAGCAATTACAGTGAGTGAGTGATGCTGCTGCCTGTTAAATTGATTGGGGTTTGTATATGCAAAAGGATTGGTTTTACCCTTTGTATCTGACAGAATGTATTAAAATGTAAAAGATTTTTGGCACTCTAGGGTTTTTTTACATTTTTAGAGGGTGAGAATTGTTCCTTCACTTTTTGTTCTTTTTGTAAAATCTTAAAAAAAAAAATAATAGCTTGCTGGTAGGAAAACAAGTCTTGATGAAGGAGATACTTTCTTTACAATTATTATTCTTCATGAGCTTTCCATAGCCAGCCCACTCCATACTTTAGCTTAACTGAAATAAGTTAATATATCATGAACCATTTCAGCCTTTTCTATGTAAACAGTAAAATTCCCACTGAATTTAGTGAGATCAAGATTTCATTTTATCAGCTGTATTCCCTTGCAGTCCTATATATTTCTATTCTTTGAAGCCATCAAAATAATTTTGTGCCTAATCCAAAATGTTGTGAATTCAAACTGTTTCTTGCTGAACTTAGAGGTCATGAGCCAGAGCTACCCACATTCCGTTAACAGTATTTAAGTCAGTATGACACAGGATTTTGTCTTTGCTGAAGCAGAAATTCAGCTCTTCTAACAACTTATTAAACAAATTAATTTCTTTCCTCAAAATTACTTGTACTTCATTTGCAGTTCTACCAAATTGTACTTGAAGCTCTATCTCTGAAAACACAGGAATGATATATCCAAAATTAGGTTACCAAGTCTTAATTTACTTGGTGTTTTGCTGCTCTGCCTTTTGTTTTTACTAGAGCCAGAGATCATTCAACTGCAGAAAAACCTGATTTTCAAGAGACAACTTTATGGGAATCTAATTACCAAGTGAAATACTACCTCTTTTATTCCTCCCACATGAATATTACACTTTAATCTCACCATCAATGCCTCTAAAGAACCATTATTCAGCATCTATAGCATGTTCCTCTCTATTTGGGCTACTTGATTACACCGCATAGAGAGTGCAGTGGAAGGTTAGTAGCTGTTGATGAAGCCAAGTCCACATGTATTAGTTATTCCATTCCCCACAACTTACTGACATCTTTTAATATAACCTAATTCTTTATATGAATAGTCTTATCAACTACTTTTTTTTAATTAAGTGTTAAGGATTATTTTTAAAAGAGTTACAAATACAGACTGCACATGTTCTTGTCCGCTTTCTCATATTTCCTGACATAATGGAATATGCAGTAACTTGGACTTTGTCTTTTGGCTATTTTGTTATTTTTTAGTGGTATTTTTATCTCCTTGTTCTTGTGTGCTTCCTCCTCCTCTTTCATCCCATGAAAAAACAATAATTTACTTAGTCATGCCTGGACAAACATAATGATTTCAAGCAGGAAAGAAATGTTCAGCAAAGGCAATGCTCACACAACTTGTTCTTGTGGAGAAAATAAACCACTGTAATAATGAATACACCAAAGAAGCATAATTAAAACACAGGGTCCAAGTCATCATCTTCTATACCAATTTTAGATTCCCTGTAAATTCAGCAAGGCTGTCTTTTCATAGTGGATCTAAGTGAGCATTTACAACAAAACAAAACTGGTTTAATGGAGAGAAGATTAAATATTACTAAAAAACTCCACAGAAACCCAAACCATTGGTCTGCTAAATCAAAAGTAGTACCAGAAAATTTATTAAACTTATGGAGAACAGAAGTCTGATTTTAAATGTTCTTACTACCACTGTACTTGAAAAACAAAAAGTAAAGATAGTAACGTGCAATCTCTGAAGATTAGTCATGTTTAGTTTAAGTATAATTTGAAGTTTTGAGAGTTCAATCTTTGTTTTACTGGAAATTTTCTTCCCAATTCCAGGAATCTTTGTTTGCTTGAGTATTTTATGTGCCAAAACTAACTACTGTTTGTAAATAACCTATCTCCACATGCAGTACAGGAAAAAATATTATAGAGTAAAATAACCCGTGAGATTAAATCAGATTTTTGTCATGCTGCAGTAGCTCATAATAGAAATGGACATAACAATCATAGAATCATAGAATCCTAGAATGGTTTGGGCTGGAAGGGACCTTAAAGATCATCTATCTCCAACCGCCCTGCCATGAGCAGGGACACCTTCCACTAGACCAGGTTGCTCAAAGGCTCATGCAACCTGGCCTTGAACACTTCCAGGGAGGGGGCAGCCACAGCTTCTCTGGGCAACCTGGGCCAGTGTCTCACCACCCTCACAGTGAAAAATTTCTTCCTAATATCTAATCTAAACCTACCCTCTTTCAGCTTAAAGCCATTTCCCCTTGTCATGTCACTAACTGCCCTTATGAAAAGTCCTTCCCCAGCTTTCTTGTAAGCCCCCTTCAGGTACTGGAAGGCCGCTCTAAGATCTTCCCGGAGCCATCTCTTCTTGAGGCTGAACAGCCCCAACTGTCTCAGCTGTCCTCATAGGAAACGTGCTCCAGCCCTCAAACAAGAACCATTTGGATAGCAATTTGCAAGTAGTGTGCATTAACTATACTTATTTATAATCTATTTTACATTGATTTGTATTTTCATTTGTCAGTGTTGCCAAATATGTCTGATTTCTACATTTTTATTTTCACTTTTAGAGAAAATTATTGTTTACAGGTACAACCTCTAGAAGTCTAAAACAGTGCACTAGAGGCTGAAGCCAAAAGTTATAGATGCTTAGGTGTCTTCAGGATTAGGTAGCAACTAACAGCATTGTTTTCTTTGGACTTCAACTTTGAGCTTCAACTTGTATAATTACTTTGTTGTGTTTTAAGTAGCTAGCTACAGGGACTAGCTAATGAATATGTTGAAGTCAGTGGGGATTAATTTTATCAGGTACAGGCTCAATGCTTATGTACTACATAAATTACTTCTGAAATAACTCAGAAAAAAATATTAATTCTGCATATTAAGTAAGTGTTCTCAGTACTTTCTCATGCCCAAAACTCTTTAAAGTTTCTACATACCTTCCCACAGAATGATGATGTTCGAATAAATTACAAATTAAATTATGATTATTTGATTGTTCTGTACTGGTAATTGTTGATCATATTAATTTAAAAATTTCTGATGCTACTGTCACAGATTTGTTTTTTTCTTTATGAGAAAAATTGGAAGGAACAATCAGTCAGTGAAATTGTTAGCAGACCATCAACTGCAGCAAATATCTATGGGTTAAATTAAAATACAGCTAAATACTGAAGATGATGATATTTCAGGAAATACATAGGCAGGCATTTAAAGACATATTTTATCATTATAGTGGTTGTAACTACCTGCTTATGGAAATGAAGATTTGGAAGTGTTCACTCAAGAGGTTTAAAGAAACTTCTTCAATCTTTACACCAAAATAAAATGTGACTATAGAATAGTTCATACTACCAATACATAGAGGTTTTGCCTGAAATTGGTATAAGGTGCCAAAAATGTTAATATTAAGCTGGTGCCACTCTTAAGTCCTTGAAATGAAAGTGATTTTAGGACTAATGTTGTATCAGAATCACAGTAGTGAGGGGAAAGACTCTGATTACTTCAACGGGCTTTGAGTCAAGCTTTTCAGTCCTGTGGGCCTTTGAATACAAGCTGAGGTAGGGGTGCAGAACTCTTTCTTTCACTACACAACAATCCCACTCTGTCAGAAATGAATTCTGAATTTCTCTTTGGTTGGAAAGGTAACCTTTTTCTGCATTCCAACTGTATCTTTATCCTAAATGATGGTGTTGATGATATCATTATTGCTTACCCATAGCGTCTAATAGAAGCATTTTCCTTCCTCAAAGATCAGTTCATTATATGCAGCTAATGGTTGCAAAAGCTCAACTTATAAAAATAAACTCTCACTAGTAAGCCATGTGACTTCCAGCAACCACAGAACATCTTGTTAAGCAGAATAGGATATTATGAAATGACCAACTGTATATAAATATTTGTTGAAACTGAGTGAGAACCTTTCTACTTCCGCTGCTGCATTTTGTGAAATGAGAAGCGGAGTTACAACAAAATAACTCTGGTCACTGAGACTGGGCAAGGAAATTCCCACTGTGGGCAGCATTCAGCTCAGTGTACTTCCATAAAAAGGTCTGTGCATACTTCAGTCTGTAAGTTCAAAGAACTATCTGTTATTTTTGTATGCTTTCAGTCTGCCCCAGAGCTTTGATAGTAAACAAAGTAAGCCTTGGCATTCCAACTTCAGTCGTCAATAGAACTGTAGCCAAGAGCCTGCTGGAGCCTGAGGTTTTGGACTGCTTACACAAGGAGTCAGTAACTATTCAGGAAACAGAATCATGCAGTCAGTACTTGAACCACCAGACACTCTTCAGCTGAAAGGCATTACAGAATTAGGTAATACTACATATCTATCCTTTCTCAGGAAGAATAATTAAGTAATCTATTTATAATATTCAGAAATTATATGCATTGTGCTGGAGAATTCAAATGCAAACTTCTAATTTAATACATCCAATATGTTACGCTTTGGAACATCATGCTTAATGTTTTTTGCAATAGTTCTGAAACACTCCTAAGGGTGTTAGAGTTGTTACTCAAATCTCTCACACTCTCTCAGTTAAATTGAACTAACAATTAAAAGATTCTTTATCCAAATATTTGTTAAATGTGTGTAAGAAGCAACTAACCCAGCATATGGAATCAGGATAGGAATTGGAGAGAGAGGTTTTGATCAAGTATACATATATTGTGTTTCCTAGTGACAGAACGCAGTTCACAGTTATCCTCCTAGCATAAATAATAAAAAGTAATAAAAACCCTTATAAACATGAAGAAAACCTAAGAAACACAAACTAGCTTTAGGACTGTGTCTGGATATCTATCTGAACGTAAGGTTTTTTTGAGGTAACTAATGGGAAATTATATTTAATTGCCAAAGCCTGGTACTGTACCACTACCACTATAGAAGCTGTTTAATCATGTACTTGACAGATTTAAAATATGCTAAACTTGGATTTTAATAATCAAATTTGTTAAAAAAAAAAAATCCTGAATCATATAGGGTTGTCTAAGAGAAGCCAATAATAACAAAGAAATGGAAACTAAATCTTTTAAAACTCTGGGATCAAGGTATACCTACTATGGAAGCACACTTTTTATCTTTTTTACTATTTGCTCCTTTTTGAATTAAAAGTAATCTTTATTGGTTAGATTGGTACTGCAGATATGCAAGATCCAGCTTCATATTCATCCTCTATGAATTCAAACCCAGATCCCACTTCTTTTCTCTTTATGATAGTGATGGAGAGAGATGGTAAGAAGAGGCAAGAAGATTCTCAAGTTGGATGGAGAGATAAAATTTCACAGAAAAAACGGCCAACGTCCATACTGGATTAGGCAAAGGCTCTTCTAATTCAGTGTCCTATTTCTACTGAGAGCAGTAACAGATTTTTAATGAAAGGAGTTTTTCCAGACCTCACTGAAATGTGTAGTATCTTTCAATGCCTGGAAAATCCCAGATGGCAGTATCCCTTTATGGCAGCTCATTAGGTTTATGCAGCTCCTTGCGTACATCTGTAGTGATAAAACACCTTAGCTTCAGTCTATTCAGATAGTTTGTCTGCAACTTATCTAGTTTGCTCAATTTTTTATTCCCATATAAGTTAGGCCATGGAATTAAATAAATGTTTAGGAAAAGAGTTGATTCAATACAATTTTACAAACACTAAAGACAGGATTGGTCTTAGATTATTTACAACCTTACAACTGTTACAGCATTACAATATATTCTATAAGCTACTGATAAAATTATTTTGTTCATTTTAAACCTAACTCACGTCATAGCATATTTTAATGACACATGGATTTAATTTTAGTGTTAAGTATTCATTTTGATTTATCTTAGACTTGAAACCTGACAATGTCTCTTTTCCTAGTTCCTTCCTTTTAGGACAGACTTTTTGTGGAATAGGATTTTGGAATTTTCCTCCTGGTTTTCCTTCAGTTCTGGCAGTCAAATTTCTCTTATCAGATTTTGCCTTTTCATTTGATTCTCAAGGATATTCATTACGGATCTTCCTTACAGTTCCATCCATTATTACATCTCTTTGACAGCCTCTCATTTGCTTGCATTTTGAACAAAACTCTTTTTTGCCTCTCTTGTTGCTGATATTAAAACTAATATTATTCAGCACAAGCCAAATTACCTTCCTCCAGTTGTATTTTTTTTTTTATTAATAACACTGTAAACAAAAATTAATTTCTCAGAAATTTACAGATGAGTAGTATTTGTGAAGAATGGTCTTTTTTGCACTGCTTATCCTGCTGTGAAAGTCAGACCAATAGTAAACACAGGCTGGAGTGGTCTAAAACTTGCAAGTGATTCACAGATATCACCTGTCTCATCCACCTTAACCACAGGCATGAGGGGTGCAGCCCTCTGGAAAGCTCACAGATGAAATTTTCCTTTCCATCTTAAATTTCTATAAAACATGTACGCTATGTCAGAAGTGAATTTTACTTGTAGACAGGGAAAAAATTGGTTTCTGATTGTCTTATTTATATCTCACTCACAATCTTTTAATATGCAATTGCATCCAACCCTCATTGTCTGCATTAAGCTCGTATTTTTCCCAGAAATCTTCTTTCACATTTGTTTTAATCACTAATTATCTGGAAGAACTGCACAGTATAATGATGATGACTATCTTCATCATTAGAAGACATGGAGAACTAAGACTGATATCAGAAAGCTGACTTTTCCTGAGCCAGAACGTAGTCTCTGAGGCACCCTTGCAGCAGGGTGTACCTCACAAATTCTACCCTTCTCATTCCAGGTCCCACAAGTCTAGCTTGTAGAGTGATTATTCCATAGAGCAATATTTCTGTATGTGATGTATAACCGAAACAAGAAAAACTAGTCATGGAGTAGCATTTACTAGAAACAGCTTTCTTGTTTACTGAGCTTATGTATTCTTTTATTAGGCACCCAGAAGGGAGTAAAGCACTTCTTGAGAAAAAGAATACAACATGCATTTGGAAGACTAAAGGGTGAATAAATAGAAGACCTGGACATGTAGGCTAGAAACTAATGAGAACTACCTGTTTATCATGGCAGCTGCTTGCTGTGCTTTACATAATCTTTCTGAGAACAAAGGAGAGAGGTTTGCAGATACAAAGAGAAGATATATGGAACATGATGAACTTACTTGAACATTTTGAGAAGCTCAAATAAAGATTGCGAAATGCCACAATTATTCAGGAACACAGAGACAGAGATCTGTTGTGTTCCTTCTGTTGCACAATATTTACGCTTACAACAAGTTCATTCTGCAGATGAGTATGTGAGTATGTATAGATCAGCGAACACAAGGATGTAATCGGCTCCATTTTGGATTTTATTATTGCACTATTATTTACTTTTTGAGTAGATATGCGTATTTGTATGAACTAAAAATGTTATTTTACATAATTGTTCAAAATGCTGAACAATGAACATAAGCACATTCTGTAGAATTTTAATAACTGAAAGTAACAGTGAAAATAACAGCACTGCATATTATTTAAATTATAAAACTGTGCTGTTTCAAAAATGCAGTAACACCCTCATTTTTACAAAATGAAGCAAGCAGACAGGTTTCTTCTCAAAGTCACAAGTTAGATGGACATATCTGTCTTCCACATCTCTGGATGCTGGCTAAAACACAGCTCTATGGGTCAGGAGTTTAGGTAATGGGAAACTTGCTATTGTTCTCCCTTTTGGAAAACTTAAATTTCAAAAGAATGTTTAAGGTAAATGGCTGTAGTCAGATCACATTGGGACAGTAGTGTATACTTCTCACATTTCAAGCTGTGCTCATTGATAGTCTTTTCTCTGTTATCAGTATGACTGTTTCCTTCAATATTTTTGTTGTTACGTGCACAAATATGGCATCACTTAAAGTTCTTTCATATGCATAGGTATGGTCAGTGTTGGTACTTTTGTCAGTGAGGTCACATGTATAGCAAAGAATAAAGGCCACTAGTTACTGTCAAAGCTGTAGCCTCCTTGCTAACATCAGAAACAGTTTTCTTCATTTCTTTGATTCCTCTCAGCTCTTAACAGCTTGTTGCAGTCTTGGGGTTCGCAACTGTCATCATCATCCTCCTTATTTTTGTGGAGAACTCTTGCGATTGTGAAGTACAGTGGCAAGGGATGGGTAGATTATTAAATGACAGGATGACTGCAATCTAAGCAACAGTGGAGAAAAATCTGACCAATAATTACAGATACCTCTGCAGGTTGCCAGTGGGGCTTGCAGGATCTGGGTGACAAAAGTAAATCCCATGTGTGTGCACTTCTATTCTTTTGTCCTCAGTTTAGCTGCTACATTCCATCATATTCTTAAGACAGGGAAAGACTGTTCAAATAGGCAGTGAGCAAAATGGAAGCATACACTTCCTTGTTGTTTTACAAGGGTCATGCCCATCAGACTGGTTAAATGGGTGGCTGTAAATGCAGGCTCAAGATAATTGCACTGATGTCCAGTTTCTGCCTATTTAGAACATTATCTGTGTGCTCACGACCGAAAAAAGTAGTACAAGATCCAAAGAAGTGTACGGAAAGCACAATGTGACTTAAAGTATATCCTTCCTTTTCTTAAAAAATATACTGTCTCCTTTATTTTGAAATAGTTTGTTATTAAAAGAACAACAGCATAAGTGAAAATGTGTGCCACATAAATAATTTCTTTCTTGTTTGTGTTCCTACTGGAAAAGTATTTTTTCTTCAAAGTTGCCTCCTTGCTGACCTACTGTCTTAGCTAGAGAGAACTTGTTTGGGCAATGACCAGGGAAAAAACTGGCCTGTGAACGAGATATAATTAAGTTCAGTTTTGCTGAAATACCAGAAAATGGGTAGATATTAAATAGAGATTGTCTGGTGGAGTAAAAATTATAGGAGGTAAACACTAGGTGATAAAAGCCATATATTATATTATGGAAGTAGGATCCTTTATGGTTTGAGTTTCTGCTTGGAAACCTAGCAATTCTTCTAGCTATGAGCCAGACTTGGATACCTTGAACTGTCTGTCTTGTTTGGTTTCATCAGCAAGCTCCATGATTTCATTATCCTTCTTCTCCTGTTCCTCACTATTGTTAACGGTGGTGGAGTCCTAATGGTGTTTTCAATGAAAGGTTTTGGTTAAGTGAAAAAGTTGAACTTTACAACAGATAAAGAGCTTCCTGAAAGTCAGATGTTATGAATTCCACCTGAGTTTTCTTCTTTGTCCACTGTTTTGACCGTGTGTTTGCTTGAAGAAAAACTTTAAAGTCTGATAATTTCTTTGGCTAGAATTCAAATGGATCTTTGCATAGAAGTCTTTCTAAAAATCACTGAAAACTAAAACCTCACAGGACTATTCTGAAGTGTGAGGTGTGACTGTTTAACAATCTTAAGTACGTTTATGATGGTTTATGATGAACTCCCAGCAAGCTACATTCTCAAAAGTGTACTTGATTATACTCATCATTTAAAGGAAGAGCACAGGTTGTATAAGGAAGACCAAAAAACAGGAGACATTAGGAGTGAAGACGGGAGCTGATCCATGTAGCCAGCAAAATAATATGGGATTAATGATCATAACACTGGAAAGATGAAGGCAGGGGAGGAAGAAAGAGGATCACCGTGACTACCAGGACTGACAGCACAGTATATAGTTACTCTCTTGCTATGTTTTGTCTGGAATATTTTCCCCTTAATTGCTTAGCCTATGGAGAATATTCAGTAAGATTTTAGTCTTACTGCATACTCACTACAGCCCTTAGAATTAGACTTCCACTCTGAATATTCAAGATGAAGCACTTAACATTTGCCTTAAAGTTGGCTGAATCTGTATTTTCTGCTTTTTTTTTTTGGTTTTTAGTTTTAGAATATTAGCAAAGTGAACAAAAAGAGATTGAGTGAAGGAGTACAGCTGAAACATGACCCACAATCATTCTTTTTGCTATACTTATCCAGTTCTAGTAAAAGTGCATACATGTCCTATGTAGCTGTGCCCTCTCATCAGTAATTTTATTTTTAACTTCTTTGCATAAAATATTTTCATTTACTTTTTTTTCACTGCTCATCACTAATGATAACAAACTTGCAAAATACAGGACTGTGTTTTATTTTTTGATATCTATACACTATAAACTGAAAAGCAAATTAAGTAGAAGTGCTCATTCTCAGCAGTTGACTAAGGTTCATAATAAATGTAAGCTAGAAATAATGTCCTGAAATTATAAAAAAATACTCAAAACTTTATTGGAACACCATGAAGAGTTTTGTTCTTGCACTGTAGAATTAAGCAAAGCAGTAGAATGCATGTGATTATAGAACACCATAATGCATTGGATACGTTTAAACAGCCCCATCCCTTATATGATCTCTTACTCCTTTTGTAATATATTAGTAAACATACTGCTTTGCTGTGGTATGTAATTGTATGGTATTCTATGCCCAAAGAAACTGACAATTTGATTTCATGCCTGTTGTTAAGTTTTCAGTCTGCAAAGTCAACCCAGGGTTTGTACGTAAGTGTTTGGTAAATGAATACCAGTTATTTTTTCTTCCTTATTTGTGTGACTCAGGCACTTCCACTCAAATACACAGTATATATAACTTGCCATAG
This sequence comes from Caprimulgus europaeus, assembly GCA_907165065.1. Next base: position 25,152,409 of record OU015534.1, on the reverse strand, counting down.
ATACTGCAGAAATGTACAACTTCCACAAACATAAAAAATATAGCTGTGTTTTTGCAAGGACGGAAGTAAAGAACCCATTAATAAGAGTGCTGTTTATTTGGACTATACCCTAAAGGGTCTTTATTTACAGACTTCTTCTGGGGGCAGAGGGAGAATGGACAGTGCTAGAAATACAAAGTTAGTGATTACTCTTCAACACTCTCTGACATCCAGTTGATGTTTCATTGTTGTGACTAGGTCCAACAATTGACAGACCTGTATATTTTGGTAAAGACTTTTGCTAAGTCTGCAAGCAATTATCAGATATTGAGTTTACAAGTAACATATTTGTAATGAATCATACTTTTAATTCTTTATTTGCTTCATTTAAGCTCAGTAAGTTATTTTGGTATGTGACAGTTCTGGCATGAGGGATGGGACTCCTATTGGTTATGGAAAAAATATCAAGCACAGGTGAGTTAGAGGAATCAATGGACAGTTAACCCTTACATATATTTGTTTATGACCCAAATGTGATACTACATTTGGATGACTGTCTACCCCTCTACTCTTCACCTGTTTGAAAAACACCTGTCTAAACATTATAGTAATTTCTAATGAAATACAAAGTATAAAGAATAGAAAAATTAGATGTGTTTTTTTTAATATTCATTGTAAATGCACTAAATTCCATCTTCTTTTCAGATCATCTTGTATTACATCCCTAGCTCTGCCAAAGCCTCTGAGATGTCTTTTCAATATTCCATAAACTTATGACTAATACAGAGTGTGAGCGAATAACTCCTGGTGGCTCATGCCAGCTTCTGTTAGTATGGCCAAAGCTGTAGCAGCATCTTCCTTAACTCTTTCCTTTCTGATTTGAGAAATATGAACTTTGCTAAACTTCACACCTTAAAATACAGCTGGAATAAGAAACAGACAATAGAAGTCAACAAATCGCTAGAGAGGTATGCTGAGCACAAATCAGCATAATGAGTTACTGCTCATCAAAGAACCAGAATAATTGATGGCATCTAATAATACAGTTAAATGTGTTAGCATAAACCACCATAAACACCAAATTTTAGTAAAATAAAATAGTTTGTCAGCCTAATGAATCAATGAAAGACTTTTTTTTTTTTTTTTAAGTCTGTGTGCTAATAACAACTTCATTTTTGAGCCAGGAATTCTGAGTGATGATGGTTTGCTGCCAGGCATTGAATTTTAAATGGTGAAGTAACATCCTCAACATAATTAGTCATCCGTTGTTACACATGGCATTCTATTTGCTACTGTCTAAAATGATATCACATTCTCAAAGACAGCAAGTGAGTATCAGGTTTTTCTTTTTACTGGAACAATAAAATGAAGCATGTAAATGTAATGCCTTCCTGTAATGAAAGAGATGGAAGATAGAGGTTTTTAACACTTATTTTATTTATTAAATTGTCTCTTTAAGGGGAACTTTATCTGCTTTTATTGAAGTCCTTCCACAATCAAAGCAAAACCTAAGATTTCTTTTACCAATACAGGATTTCATAACCTGCAGACTCTGATTGTATTCCAGATCAACTTTTATTCTAGCATTTTATTTTACCAATGTTATTCTTGTCACCCTTGTTTCTGAAAGTAACATGTATATTTTGCATATGTAACTTTTAGGTTTTCACACGAGATATCTACTTACAAGCTGTGATTCAGCAGCAGGTTTAAGTGAACATTTGTGTTAATGGAAAGCTTACAAGAGAACACACATCCTAATAATTTGCATGCCTGTTGAGTTTATCTCCATCACTCCCTATGTCTCAATCCCCAAAATCTTTTCTCTGACTGCATTTTTTCTGTGACTCTTTTTCAAGTACTGATACTTTTGAAGACATATATATCTCAAATGCATATTGCACTTGGCAATGTGCAATACGGTAATTTGGTTTTCATAAGGATATATGGCACTCTATTTCTCTTTGACATTCCTTATTTGTCCTTGCTCCTTGGATAATGACTTCTAGATTTTCACCAAATCTCTCTTTATTATGTCACAGGATTCACGTGACAATTAGGGAATTATATATTGTGGCCCCAGTTCTGTCCTTATGTAAATTTATGTGACACAGAAAATTAAAGCAGGCTTTGCTAATTTAATTTTTAATTTTATTAAGACTTTGCATATTCCTTATTGTCATTCTATTTTGTGCTATATTCCTGAAAAAGAACAAGGACAGCATTTAGATTAACTTTGAGGAATTTTATGTGTTGCTTTACACGTGTTGGCAAGACATAATTACTTAATATTAGCAGTAGTTAGATTTTATTTATCTCCCACAAAAATCAAAATATGATTGTTCAAGAAAGGATGCTATGGAGATACAGTCTTTTAGAATTGCATTTCTAACAGTTAGAATGTTATACAACTCAAAATAGTTTAGTTTTTTCCCTCCTTTCATAATGGTAATTGGTCTTCCAGAATAACCATTGTTTGTTGTGGTTAATCTGGTAACATTACAAGGTGTCATGATAATTAAAGCTGAAAAATTGTCTCCTAAGGGCATATTCAGAGTTCATAATGTTTTGCAAAATATTGTGTATCGCTCCCAAATATTCTCAATGCATCTTTAATGAAAAGTTGTCCTGATTATTGTAAATATTAGCAGCATTTGGTATCTGAGAGACATTCACATGAAACCTATTAGGGAAAATACGGGGAAAGAACATGAGAGTTGATTTATCTCCTTCTTGGGCAGGAGTTTGTTTTTTAATTTATTTTTACACTTTACTTAAATATGCATATTCCGACTACTGAATTTTCAGTACCTTCACACAGCAGAAAAAAACAAGTAGAAGAGAATGATCACAAATTATTCACAGGACAGAGACTAGAACTTTCAGAATGGAAAGTAATTTTAGGTCTAACTCTCACCAAGAGTAAAAGCCTTGCAAGTGGTGCTGAAAATTCTTCCTAGTGTAAATTAAAAATATTGATCTAAACAACACACTACTAGATTGTGAATTTGAAGATTTCAGATTTATTCAAATTTAACTTTGCCCACCTGTATCTAAATTCAGTTTGGAACTACTGATTTTCAGGTTAATAAATGATCTGCAACCTGTGCTACAAAATCAGCAAAGCTTTGATTGTAACTTCAAAAAGATCACAAGTACCTGAAGCCCAAACTCATCTTCCAGGGTGCAATAAAACAACAGAAATATCTCAGTCATAGTGTTTACTTCCTTAATTTAATATTTATACATATATATAAAAAAAGGAGGATTTGCTTATAAATAATCTGTTCTTGACACCATTTTACAGAGGCTTTGTGAAGGGCAGCTTTCCAAGCTACCACTTAGTCTTTCTGATTATTTTCTATTTTCAGAAAAAAAGGTGACTACAGATGTATCTGTCACACTCAGAAGTTAATTTAGATTGCACTCTCTAACCTTTATGACTTTGTTCCATCGACCACAGTAAATAGACTATTCAAATTATTATTAATTTCACTGTCTCGGTGTCTAGTTTTAAATGTTCCATTACATCAGTTGCACAAAGAATTCCCTACATGTAGCATGGGAGAGATGCTGACCTAATTATTAAAGAAATAACTATGCAGAAACGTCTAAAAAGATTAACAAAGGAAATATTATGTCACAACCAAATTAATAACTAAAATAGCATGGAAATCACTGTATAATTATCTAGGTTTCCATAGAAACTGTTTGACGTGTAGCCAAAAAGATTTCTGATTGGGCTTCCATACTTCTGCTCTCCCTACAATAAACATGATTTCTGTTCTGCCTTTCACAAACAACTAATTGGATTTTCAGTAGCATAAGTCCTTATCCTATACTCTTTAAGCAACGCTCTTTAAGAGCACTAATCACCAATATGTTTTTTTAAGATCTTAACTCTTGCACTTAAACATGTAAAAAGATTTCTAAATGTATTATGACAAATACCACGCTATGAATGAAAGGAAATAAAAACAAAAAAAGGAAAACTGAATATATTTATATATGGTAATATTTCTGTGTTGCCACAGTACAATAGTTGCATAAAAACAAACGAAAGCATTACTCCAAGTAACAAGTTGGGGTTTTGGTCACATTTTGTCATTGTAATTTTTCATTACATTTTCTTATCCAGCCTTCTCAAAAACTTTGGCCCTTGAGTACTAATAATACAGTGTAAGCAAATGAGCCCCAGTGCTAGCAAAGGTGAAAAAGCTGTGGCCCATCTCATAAGTCCATATTCCATCAGAAACAGTATTATCTGAATTTGTGTTTCATTTAAATAATCTAGATTGATAACTATTTGTGGTAACACTCTGTTTCCACATGCTATTTATACAGCAGATTTTAGCACAGCCACCTCAGAAATTTCTATAGGTAAGAAAAGATATACAAAATGGTTTGCTCCTACCAAAGTTGATGAAAATGTTGTCCTTGTGCTCATGCACACAGTTTTTCCCAGAAGGCAATAGTCTGGATAAAATTTAGTTGAATTTATAGATTATTTATTTGCAAACAATAAATTTATATTTTAAGAAACATTTTGTTATTGACCTTCCAGAGGCTGCACAACCTTTTTATTGTTCCAACACTTAAGGAAGTGTTGGTGTCTGAAGTAGACCTCAATTCTAATGTATACACTCACAGAAAAACTACCCATACATGCTGCCTTAATTCCAGAAATCAAGAAGCAGGACAAGGGTAGAGGGGAAGTTGGTCCAGTGGATTTGGAAGGCACTACATGTGCTACTTGGCCTACTTCTAGATCTATTTGCTTATGTTTGGAGTGTTTTGCATAGGAATAATTCAAAACAGAAAATATAGATCCTTTGTTTGAAACAAGAAAATTCCTGACAGATCTGATTTATTTCAAAGAAAGAAAAGCACAACTGCAGTTATTTTAATACTCTGTGGGATTCTTGTAGTAGTTGAGTAATTTATTTTGTATTTTTTCCAGTTACTTTCAATTAATTTTCTATAGTAGTCTGGAATTCAAATTCTGCAGCTCCTGTTTAGTGTGTTTGATCCTGAGACCTTATGTGCAATACCACTTTTGAATCATTGGATTTGATCAAACTAAATGATGGAATTACAGTTTAGTTCTGTGCTATTTTTGAATGCAGAAAACCTCTCTAAATCATAAACTGAGATTAGGCCTGAGCACTGAGAGTGCTGTACAACAAAACATAACACCACAGAAAGAACTGTAGATCCAAAAAACCGTATTTTATTCTACGTTACATAATCCACCAACACTCTTCAAGTTCATCCTACTTAAAGCTAGGCATCTTTCTTGGAGAACTGCCATTGTAGGCTCCTGATATAATCAACACAGAAGGGCAGAGAAGCACAGACCTCCATGTGGTGATTTAATTCCTTTCAGATCTGCATTGCCCTCTGAGTTGTCTGTCTCTACTTATTGATAATAAAGGGAACTGGAACATTGAGATGCCTTATTTTCTCTAATATTATGTGGAATTAATTTTTTGTTTGGTTGGTTTTTTTCTGTAACATAGTGTTCCAAATCTGAAGGTCTTGCTTTGTCTTGTTTGGACTAGATCTTTTCTTTGTCTTGTTTGGACTAGATCTTTTCTTTCTTACAAGAAACTTATTCACAGTGTCTCCTCCAGATGAGAATTTTGACTGTGTAATTGACATTGAGGCTGCAGTATCAGCTCGGCATATTACATTTATTCTGTAAATCAGTGTGTGGGAGACTTCCTAATTTTCTGATGTTGAAAGCACTGAAGGTTAAAAAAATGTTAAGATTGACCTCAGTGAGCTTTCAATGAAGACATAAGCAAAGTTTGTGCAGGCTTCTTAGTCTTTAGTATGAAAAAAATAAATGCCCATCTCAAACAGTTTGTAGCCACCGTTTTTAAAAGGTAATAATTCTACACTGGTGATATATGACTAACACTGATTTAAAAAGCAAAATAAGTCCTAATTGATGATTCACTGTGTCACAGAAAGATGCCTGAAATAGTCATTCACTGTTATGTGTCTTCTTGTACAGTTTACAGAAATGATTAGTATTCCATTTGACAAATAAGTGCAAACATCCATTAGCTAAATGACACAACATATACTTTGACTAGGTCTGTAACTTTCACTAGAACTCCATCAAGAGTAGCTGCTGAATAGTGTGATATTATAGGAGTACACCTCTTTTAGTATATGGATAATTGCTCTGGTTAGGAGGCCACTGAGGTATTTAAAGAAAGAAAAATTATTGGATGGCTTAATCTCCCTTTGAAATCAGAAGAGAAAAAAAAATCTTTGTATGTAATCTATGAACTACAGATCCATGGAGTTGGTCTTATGAATTTATTTATCTGCAAATGAGTTTTACTCCCAGGTCAATAAACAATTATCATAAAAAAATCAAAGAGTGGAATAGAGGAAGAATTTTGTTGTGATTACTGTTTGTTCTATAATAACATTGAAAAATGTCAACTGTATACAAAAATACAAAGGAGCCTTTTCCCACTATATTCTGAGTGCAACGGACAGCTTGAATAATGATACCTGGAATTTTTGAGATTAGCCAATTAGCTGTAAATGTTATTCATTTTTTTAACTCTCCATCTGAAAGCTTACACATGAGTTATAAGACATAAGTTGGAATGCATATATATGTGTAACTTATGTGTAACACTTAAAAGATTTTGTTGTGGAGATGTAACTGATCGGTTTGCTGATGATGCATTAGGCAGAATTTAATTCATTTTCTGTGGGTTTTCTGCTAGCTATGGTAGAAATTATTTTGAAAATACTTATATGCAGACAGGAGTAAAGCTGATGAGGAAGAGCTCCTTTTATGCATTTATAATTTTTTTAAATGTTTTCTAGAAACATACTGTTTTCTTGGAGCTACTGCACATAACATAGATCCCTAAAACTGATCTTTAAAGTATATTTCTTTAGAGAAAGACAACCAGTGAAATGGTAACAAATGCAATGCTGTTGTCTACACACTAGAAGAACAAGTTCAAATGTACTGGGCTTAGACATACCAAAATTTCTCCCTCCATTGTAAAACATCAGAACAGGAGGCCCAGCCACGTTCTTCCCCAGGGTCCTGGGTGTGCTGAAGCACTTCTAAGTGACTGGGGCTGAGCAGCTCCTCCACACTTAAGAGAGCATAATTTCAGTTCTGACTAGACAGATAGCAGAGGCACATTCCTGCTAACTGAACTTGCACAAAGATCATAAGTATCTTCTGATAGATACGTGCTCTTACTCTGCAAAAACACGAGCTTTCAGAAAAGATCCTACAACATACGTTCTGCAGCAAAATTGTGCTTTCAGAATTATCAGCGGAGACATGTCAGCTCCAATATGCAGGTACTACAGAACTACAGGTTTCTGTTACTCCACAAATAAAGAAAGCACCTCTTCTGCACCTCAGCAAAAAACCTACTTTTAAATATGTTAAAAATACACCCAGAAATCTGAAAAATTTATTAAGGAGCATATCTTTTAGATATGAACTAATCACTGGAAAGTAGCTACGTTGAGCATTTAGTTGTTTTTAGATTCTCTCATAGAAATGACCATCAAAAGACTTACAAAAAGTTTCAGTCTCCCTTGAAGCAGTAAGAAAGCATTTTTGCTGCACTTTCTCAGTGCACCAGTCATGATGTCACCCCCATACAAAGCTGTGTGCCAGCACTTTCTAGGTGTCTGATATAAAAGCATGGTTTTGAACAGAACTCTGGGTTGTAAAGTTATATTGACTTCAGAAGTGCTGAGAAGCCAATGTTCCTGTTGAAGCAGATGGTAAAATCAAGCCTGTCAACCAGGAACTAAGCAGACCTGTGGTGTTACAATTTAATCCACACAGTGCCTGGAAGTCATTATGTCATTAACCTTAAAAGGTGAGCAGGGAGGCAGCATAAGGGCAGTTATCAGTGCTGCCAAAAGCACACCATGAGCATGTCCCCATGGTACTGAATATACTCTAAAGGAAAAGTGCTCTGAAACTGTAAGGGCTGTATTCAGGCTACTAATCTAGCCTTATTAATTTTGTATTACTGAAGCTATGGCATTTCATGGACCAAGGCAGTATCTCTAAATGTAACCAAAGCACGGTTACGAAAACAGACCGGTGCTAGCTCAATTTTGTTTTGTGTTCTGCTCCATTACACATATGGATAAGTTTAGTCCTGGCTCCCATACGTGTTTGGGGGAAATACACTTGGTTACTGCTAGCTGTTGCAGAAAAATGTGAAAGATCAGCCTGGTGAAAGCCAGGCCAGATTCCAGAAATGGACTTTGCTCCTCTTTCAGCCTGAATAAACTCATGTAAGCTCTAAATGATGTCTCTTAAGATGAAATGCTGTCTCAAATTCACCAGATATGTAACTTAATCAAAGACATTAAGCTGATTGATTTTGTCTGTTTATAGAGAATTTTTTAGACATTTAAAAATATATTCTGTGTCATAAATTCATACATAAGTAGGTAAAAAAGTGAAAAAATGCCCCAATGTGTGTTCATGTGAGCAGTAGTAACAATTGTCTAAACAGAACTCCAGTCATGGGCAAGCTGCAGATGCCTGAACAACTATTCTTAGTCATTCCAAAAGTACTTCATTTCCTTAGTTATTGCATTATTAGGTGTTTTCATCCTATTTAGCTTATTTTGTAGTCTAGCAGGGTCAATACTAGGTCAGTACATAGTGATCTATAATGAGCTGGCATCTGCGGCTGTTGAGACCAGACATAATTACTCTAGGTGAGCCTGCCATTTTCTACGTGTTTTGCTGTCAGTTATCAAAATGCCTGGTGGTAAACATGATTTTCTGTTTAGATGCAGCTTCTATGCCTTATGCAACCAGGGATCATCACAGTGAGTTCTTAGGGAAACATTCTCGTTACTAGCTTCTCACTTCAGTGAGAACTGGATACATATTTTGTTCAGCAGTTCAGTAAAATATTGGAATAGGTTAGTAAAAAAAAAAAAAAGTGAAGGCACATTTACTCAAGAGTGCTTTGTATTGTGAAAAATTAAAAAGCAAAACTAGAGCAAATTAAAAATGTCCAAGTGGTACAGTGACGGAATTCTATGCATTCTGGTTTAAGGATTGTAGTCCTTATTCACATAAAGTTTTCTCTTAAAGGGCTCTAATACTCAATAGGAAATTTAATCTCACAAAAATTTTTTACTGTTTAGAACTGGCAGGATTTGTCATTATGCAGTTGTCTGGCCATAAGACAAAGGGTAAAATTGGACCATTCATTTAGCCACTGGCTAGAATAAACTCTTCTTCTTGAATAAAAGACAGAGAGGGACGTGACCAGAAAAGGTCATGTGTTATTTTATGATACTACCAAAAGGGTTAGGTAGCACATAACAGTGGCTATCAGAAAAACAAGCTAAAGAAATAAAGTAGAAGAAAATCAAATCACTGTTTCCAAAACGACAGACCAAACTTTCTCAGTGTGCTGACTCAAAGGCACCTCATCTGGCAAAATAAATAAAGGTGATTTAGACTTTCCACACAGAATCATCTTCTCTGTTCACTGCTCCCTTGTATACCATCTTGTAATGCACGTGTTCCTCCTCTACTTTTTTTCCCCTGTATATGATACTCACATCTTAGGCTCTACTGCTGAGAAAATTCTGTGTGTTCAGTAAGCTACCAAGCTACATTATAACCACTATCATTTTATACAAATGTAAGCATGACTATTCTGGGTGAGACCAAAGACTCATGTAGTCTACTTTATCTGTCTCCAGCCTTGGTTAACAGCAGATCCCTAAGACATAGCAGAAAAACAGTGGTGTTTCCCATGGATCTTTTCTGAGCTTCCAATAATCTGCAGCTCATGAACTTCATTAACCAAGTAAGTTTATATTTAATGTTCTCAACAGATTTTTTCTCCATGCTTCCCAAACTCCTGTAAACTTAAGTTTTCAAGGTCTTGCAGTAAAAGGTTCTTCAGAGTGACACATTTTAGTTGCTTGAACCTACTACCCACTACTTTCTGTAATCTAGGTTAATAAAATCTATACTTTCTGGAATCTAGATTATTAAGAGCTGTCCCCTGTACTCATTATGGGAACCTGACTTGGTCATCAGAGTGATAAGGCTGTGATCTTGCATATTTTTCTCTGTCTGTTCCAACAGTCAGAGGAAGATGACCTTAGCATGAGGTATTTCTATTGGTATTTTTCAAATTTCAGTGACTTTTCTGCTGAGATTGCACTCTTGGTACATATGTAATTTTTCCCCCACTGCTTTCTCCTGTGTTTTTGCATCATTTGCGTTTCCTTCCTTAGAGCAAGAATGATTACCCTTGCCACACATGGACATTCTGCTTCCAAACCCAGTGTATCAGGACCCCAGTAGTACCAGATGCTAGTTAACAATTGCACTGCAAGCATATCATTCTTTTTATTTCAGTGCATGACTTCTATGATGCCTGTTTTATCACCATGTAGTAAAGGAAGAAAAGCCAATATATATAATAAAAACAAAGGGATTTTGGCCACTTACCAAGTGAAGATAAGACATAGTAAGGTGGATATTAAAATGAGGACTTGGTTAAACATTGCAGACTGTGTGCGTTGGATGGCTCTGTGAAGATCATTCTATATTAATGGAAAATAGGTGTTATTTTTGGTTTTGAAATAAGGCATTAGCTGATTCTATAGAGGAATTCTATACTGCCCTGATAAAATGCAGTCATTTAAATGCACTTAGAATTTGCTGATCACATAGAAGGGTGCAAAAGAGCCAGCTGTGATTCTGATTATTTCTTTGTTCTTCCTGGCACAATTCTGATGCTATTGCAAGCTCCCTTAAGGTCTGTCTGCCCATGTCTAGCTTACAAATTACAGGCTGCAAGGACCAATTAAGGCATAGCAGTTGAGTTCCCTGCAATTGTGTATGAATGGAAGAGTAGCAAAAGAACCAGCCATTCCAAATGTCCCTTATTGGCACAGTAACAATTCATACTAATTCAGATTTCTCTTGATGTCTTAGTTTTTTCTAATTTTGATGCAGAAAGCAATTTAGCAATGCTTGACCATTTATATAGTCTAAATACAGATTTGGTTGGCTTCCTAATAAAGTTGGACAGTGGACTGTACTGCCAAAATCCCACTAAAGACAATATACTAAAAAAAATAGAAACTATAAAATAGTTCCTTCCTTTGTCATACTTACGATCATATTCTCTAAAGCATGTTTTGCCAACCAACAATTTAAAAATACAGGAATAAACAGGTTTCTTAGGACTGGCCAGAAAATCTGAAAGAAAAATGAACAAATTCATTAAAAGCTTTTCTATTCAAGCAGCAATTAAACACTTCAGAAAAAATAGGTATTATTACTGTGTTTCTAGTGTGAGATATGGCTTTAAATAATACTTTTTCTTCCTCTGTGATGAACTGTATGTAAGATAATTTTATAAAATAAGGACAGTCAGTTTTCAGTGCAGACATAAGAGATTCTTGGATTTTTATATCTAACTAGTTTATTTTATTGATTGTGCTGTAGTTGGAGGGGGTTTTTTTTGTTCCTTAGCAGGGAGGAAGGGGATAGTGCTCTGTATTATTACTTCATTCAAATAGCAAATTATATTCTTGTTGTTGACAACTTTCTGTTCCCACAGCTACAAATTTGTCATTCACATAAGATTCAAATTTACTTCAATAAAAATGAAAAATATTCATGCAGCTATAAAAATGCAATGTGTAAATGTATTAATGCAAATAAGTTTACCGTGATGATGAAAGGGACAGCATTAATTATTTCCAGGAGAAAGGGTATTCTCAGAATTTGTTCCCAGATATTTCCCTTCAAAGGAAAAGAAAAAAAAAAATCACCATGTCACAGTAGGCTTCCATATAGTTCTCATGAGAAATAAATATGATATTCTAATGCCACACATGGAGTCTCTCTCACTAGCTGAATTTCAGGAAGATCATTAATCACAGATTTCAACACGTATGTCAAATGTGAGCATAAAATATAGGCTACTCTGGCCTGTTTTTCTTACTGTTTATCGTAATGTACCTCACAGATAAAAATACATACTTTAAAATAAATATTTTTACTACAGCAGTTCTCTGTTTTCATATGACCACATGAAAACATATTTCCTTGCTATGACCTAGTTAGTAAGACAGCTCAAATGAAGAATTCTAATTGCATTAACTACTCAACTCATTCTCTTAGCTAATGAAGAGCTTCATTAAATTATGATTCCATTTTTTTTTTTTTCAACAGAATAATATGCTTCTGTTTTATTCTATTGCATTTTTAGGTACCTTGGAATCATACATAGCCATTTTGTCTCTGCTTTTCCTTCTTCAAAGGTTAGTTTACTTTTGTTTTTATATGCACACTTATATACAGGTAAGGTTCCTGTCCTAAGGAATTTATCTTTTTAATAATTCTCATTTTTCAGTGACTCTTCATACAAGTAACAGACTACTCCGCTGGCAAATTCTTTTTATTCTTTTTTCTGCAACTGTTTCTACTTCTTTTCTCAGAAGCCTCTAAATCTTTAAAATTCTGCATCATAATGCTTTAGCTTTTGACTATGCCAAACTTTTTCTTACCTTAATGCTTATTTTCTTAGGATGTCTAAAAACTAGAGACAAAGCCCTAGTACAGCGTAAGAGTTGCAGACATATATCCCAAGGACATGCCCTGCTCAGAAGATTTTACCATCAAAGCAACTGTTTTGATTACTCCCATGCGCAGGTGACTGCCCTATAGTCCATACTAACATTTGTTAGGAATGATGAGCTGCTTTCTGTACATCCTTCTGATAAAACTTCATAGCAAAATATATTGTATTTTCCAAAGAAAAAATACAATCTCATTTTCTCTTAAGCTTATTTCATTAGCATCTACATGTTAGTCACAGAGGTCTGGATATTTCTCTCTATTAATTCTAATCCTGCTATTAAGATATTAACTTAATAAGAAATAAGTATTAAAAAGAGGAATGAAATTAAGTTAGGGAAAGATAGCAGTATTCTATGGTGAGCCCTTCCTTCCTTCGCATTTACCTTCTTTTATCTTTACTTTATATTTTCTCTTTCCCAACTGTTTTGGAGAGAGAAGTAAGGAAGACAATCTAGTGTCTAGTATTTGAAGTAGGATTACAAAATAAAAGTTCTGTACTTCTGCCACAAACACTTCAGTACATTTCAGGGCTTTCTGGAACTTGATCTTGCTTACATGAAATTAGAGGTCTTCCCACATATTTCAGTTAAAGTGGTATTGATCCTTTAATCATGCTAGCTACAGGATGAGGATAATATTACTCCTTTTCCACATCTGAAGAGGGACTATGAATGATTAAATGTTGGGATGAAAATCCATACATTTTAAAAAAAGAAAGTAATTACAGTTCAGTGACTTACAGCTTTACTAACTCGGTATATCAAGACTCCATCATAGATAACGTAATAACCATGTAGCATATATCATGGCAATATTACAAGAATTTGCAGTACAGCAATATATTTTCAGTTGCAATGACATATTAATCTTTCCCATTAAAATAACCATCTGGTATAACCACTGAAAATTAAATACAACCTTCATGTAATAATTCTTTCATAATTTTTTTCTATTTTTAACTTTTCACATCTGGAAGTCATTGTACCTATGGGGCAGGGTTTATTGTCTTCCACGCAATTGTAATTGGTGGGAGTTAGACATAGTTGAATAATCTTAAATATTTATTGTGATAAGCAGCCCTGTAAACAGAAGTGAAATTTTGAGACTCTAAACTGAGATTCTCTTTGCAGGAATAATAAAATCAAAAGAAAATTTTACTTTCCTAATTGACCCATTCTGTGTTTTCACTGATTTCCTCATTTTTAATGTTTAAAGCTTTCTTTTCTGTGTTACAGAAAAGAAATGTAACATAATTTATGTGTGCAGGAAAACTGGCTGCGCAGATGTGCTCCAGGTGATGCATGCAGATGTAAGATTCTGGCTTCCACATACAAACACATCATGTTTTCTGCAAAAGTGCCTTTTGCAATGAGAATGTATGGTACTGATGAAAGCAGCTAAGACTGCATGTGTGCCAGAGGATTGCCAAATGTCTGTGACAACTTTTGGCAATGAAAATTTCTAATGTAGAGAATCTTTCAGAATTTTGGCCACGGGCAAACCCTCATGTAATTGGTTAAGCTGTGAGAATACAGACTATAAACCATTCATTCTTGGATCCAAGTGATCAACAGCGTAACACAGTGCTATGTTCTTCACATTCCTCCCCAGATAAAAGCAATAAAAGTGCAAATTCACTGTATTCTAGTAGTACAATATACTATGATGTCCTCACTATTCTGCATGTTGGAAAATTTCTCATATGTCATCAACCAAGTATCAGAAAGGTAAATTCCTCGGAGTATTCTCTCAAATTACTGGTTTACTTACTGTATTATGCCTAAAAATAACTAAAAGTACTTACCTTGTAGCTTAGATAACTCAGCAGCAGAGTTTCAAAGAGACTTATTAAAGCCACAGAAACCTTAAGTGATAAAATATGTGTGTTAATATTGGCTTCTAAAGAATATATTACATTAAGCATCACAATGAAAAGAAAAAGACAGTTAAAAAACAGCTTTTCCATGCACCCTCTGATGAAGCATGAAGCTTAAATATGGTTATTTTTCTGACTAAATGTCCTGGTTTTTAGCTAAAACAGAGCTGGGTTTCATTTTCAGTAGTTAGAATAGTGCTGCATTTTGCTTTTCAGCCTGGGATTTGTTATGAGAGGAACACTGATAGCATCCCAATGTTTGCATTTTTGTCACTGGAAGTGAAGGACTTTGTGGTCTGTTAGTCTACAAGTGCAAGATCTAAGGGAGTGAGGAATATTTAAATTAATATGGTAAACTGGCATTTAGACATGCCAATGGGATATTCCATATCATATTGCGTCATGTCCAGTGTATTAGTGAGGGGCTCTTCCTCTTTTGGCTCTCTCTGGCTTTCTCTCCAGCTCTCGCTCTTCCAGGATTGCAGTTTCGGTTCGGGATTGTCGCTGCTCCAGGATCGTTACCTGGGAACGGGCTGGGCTTGGTCGGTGGGTGGTGAGCAGTTGCACTGGGCATTACTCATTGGTATATTTTGTTACTGTTATCATTATCACTACTATTTTAATATCAGTATTATTTTAAGTTTTCTTTTATTTCTATTGTTAAACTGTTCTTATCTCAACCTACAAGCCTCCTTGTCCTTGCCCCCCAATCCTCTCCCCTATCCCCTGGGGGTGGGCAGTAGTGGGTGAATGGCTGCGTTGGCTGCTCGCCAAGGGCTAGCCCAGTGAAACTACCACACTAAAGCACAGACTGTGACTTGATTCTCATTGCTCTATTCCAAGTATAACACGCCAGAGAGCCTGCATGCCTACATGGCCTTTCCATGGTTTTTACAGAGCTTCATACACAGTCTACCAGACTGTCTCTTAAGTTTAGTTGTCTGTCCCTAGAAGGTACAAGTATCCTTTAACACCACTAAAACACTATAAATCAATATTGTCTAGTTATTATATGGAAATAGTTAAATTGTCCATTTACATATTACCTGTAATCCCCATAAAGGCAAGCTTCGATTCACCCAAATAATAGGAGACCTGATCATTACAATAAGAAAATAAATATAAAATTAATCAAAATCTGGTTAGTGTTTTGAACAAAATCAAAGAGAAAAAAATATACATGTGAAAGGAAATTTGAGCAACCTTATTAAAAAAAAATCTCAGTAATAAAAAATTTAAATCAGTAGTTATCTACTGAGTATTGACATTGCTTGTATTTCTAATCCAGAGCCAATCATTGAGTTCCCATGGCAGTAATCCAACACACAGTGACACTAAAATCTTTTATTTGCTTCAGAGGCTGCTAGTTCATCCCCGATGATTCCAGAAAGAATAAATCAATTTGAGATTCTGATTCTTGCGATGCAGAGAAATAAATTTGTAGTAGGAAAAAGAAACTTGACAATTCTTTTGTGTGAACTTTTTGCTATCTGTGTGACAGTCTGAAAGATATCTAACTCATAGGGGCTGTTGTATCTTGGAAAAATCTCATGTTGACTTAGTATTTACTAAACTTAGTTATAATAGACATTTGATACAGTACTACTGAAATCTGGCACACTCAATGGCACAATAGCTTACTCTTACTCATTTACTGCTAGTCATAATTGCATTTTAAATAAAGGTATAATTTTTATTTTTTTTTCAGCAAGGTATAAGCATTGATAGAATTCAGATCTTAACAAGAGCATCCAATACAGCAGTTCACTTATGCAATCAGAGAAACAATTAAAATATTAAAGGCAGTTTTGAATATTCAGTAACATGGAAGTGATTGTTTGAGAGTTATGGAAACATCCCTATTATATGTTAAAATGTTACCATTCTAGGTGGAAATTGATTTGTCTTCCTGTTCTCCTCCCCTTCCCACCATTATGTGGACTTTTGGTTTGCTTTTTTAAATTAGGAACTCACCAATCAATGGTTCCAGGTGTGTAGTTTTGATTGGAACAACTCCGGTTTAATTCCTTACTGATAGTTGTCATCCCGTCCATGCAAGGTCCATTTTCATTAGCAAATGTATGTGGGAACACAATTATAAAAACATATGGGAAGAAAGCGACATTAATTACAATACTAAATGTTCTATAAAACGCATGCAATAGTTTGAAACCCTAGGCAATGGCTATAGACATTTTAAAAAGCAAAATAACTTTTAGAAAGTAGTTCTGTATCTGTAGATAAACGGACTATGAAGCATTTCAGTATACATTTCTTTTCAAACATGTTCCAATTTAAAAACAAAACAACTGAAATTATACTTTCAAAAGCTGAACTAAGTACACAATAACCATTGAAGATCAAGAGATATTAGAAATCCTATCACATGGATAGGCTGGGATAGAAAGAGCACGTATACTCATACTTGCCATACTCTCAACAGGAAAGATTGCGTCAAACTACACTTTATATCCTCTTGTGAGGGTGTGAGGAGGGCTGGAGATTCATGCAGCAGTAATTCAGGTAAGCAACTGGTGACATCTATGCAAAAAAATAGCTGCTATGTATGTGCAGTGTTATCTTGTCTTGAATTGCTGGCACAAATCCTCCCTTCAACCAGTCATATAAGGATATAGGAATATATATTTGTGTAAATGGTGGAAAATACCTTTGTTTATCCTTGTCAAGCAAGGTCAGCAGAATAGAAAAGGATTTGCAGACAAGAGATTAGTAATAGCTGTATTTTTACCAATTATGAGTGGGACAGGTGCTAACTGGTATCCAATAATAAGCGTGCTTTATGTCTTAAGCTCTTCCCTGTACACCTGCTGTGCCTGAAGGAGTAAATGAAAGATACTAACTTGTGCAGGCATTTCTGAAAAACAGGAAATAAATCTGCAGGAGGAGTCTGTGATGAAACGCACTCCTACCAGAACCACCACTTCAAAAACGACTAGGTGATGTTTTCTGTGACCACGCTCTCAGCACACTGAGTAGTTTCTTTCATCAGGCTGTGACACAGCATCTATAGAAAGTCTTTTTTTTTCCCCTAACACCACATTTGTAAAAATGCTTTATGGCAGCAGTTTAGGTATCAAGCCCTCAAGATCACTATGGGCAAAACCACTGATGTTAATGGGTTATCCCCCCATCTGGGGATAGGATTGGTTTGTCTGGCACAGCTTCTAAGACTGGGGTCTTAGTGAGCACACAGCAGTGACTTATCTGAAACTTCTCAGCCAGACAAATGTTATACTGAGATAGAACAAGCTAACTAGTCTCTCAAATGTCTCTAACTAGTCTCTCAAACACAATATAAGGGAATAATATATAGAGAGAAGACAAATACACTCAAACAGTCAGACTCTATTTTTGTTAACTGACTGAATGTTAAACAAACGTCAGGAAAGGCCTGGGAAATTACACAGTCTGCAAGATGCAGAAAAATCTTTGCATATGAATACAAAAGTATTGAAGTAAACCTGTGGCAGAAGGGCTGATGTTATAATCTGTTCTGCATACCCAGACATAACCTGGCAGTATAATACACACATTTGGGCTCACTAGAGTTCTCAAAACAATATCAGCGGCTTCTTCATGCTAGGAAGTACTATTAGCTGTAAAATTTCCTCTTCTCCATCATTGTTAAAGGTTTTGCAAAATCTTTACTGCTTGCTTCCTCCCTACACATTTTCTCTCCTTGAAGAGAGACATTCTGAGACTTTTTCAGTTCTTCCTTTTCCAGGGAGATTTTCTGGACCTTTTTCAGATGTTCTTATTTCTTACAATAAATTTTGAAAAAAAAATTTCTCAAATGCATCTTCTGTACTTCCCATTCACACATACTTCTCTCCTGTACTGCTGAGTAAAGTTGATATTCTTTAACTCACGTTGCTTTGGATTAGATTCTTGTAAAATACTGTATTTCACCTATGCCCTTTTTTATAGTATGACCCTTATTAGATTTAACTGATTTTCAAATATTAAAATTAGAAGTCATACTTTGTCCTTTGCCTAACACTGTCTGAAGAGTCCTAGTTCTATCATCCCAAATTTAGTATTTTTATCTGTGCTTCGTTTCTTTCAGTATTTAAGACCAACAGAAACAAATTAAGTGAAAGCAAGTAAGTTAATAAAATGTGGTCCTTACTAGCATTTAGAATTGAGAAGATTCAATATATCCAGGATACAAACACAACTAAAGTATAGGACTGAATAAATTATAACAAATAAATATATAATTATAAATATAATTTATTCTACAGTTGGTGATTGATTGTATAACACAGGGGAAAAAAATGAGCATCCAATGACCCATATAGAATAACATAGTGACAATTGTAGGTGTATAAAATCACACATGACAAGCACAGATCATCATGAGTATAGAATGTACTTTTGGTCTCCCTCTTTTTGAAGTGTTTAGAAAAAGCAGAGGGCAAGAAAATTATCATCAATGTCATCTGCCTGAAAGCTCCGTATTTGTTTGTTTCTGGGATATGGGCTTTTAAGTATTAAGTAAAATTATTTAAATAAAATAATAATTGTTGCATAAACAAGCAACCAGGTATTTGCATTCTATTTTTATAAATATAAACAGAAATATGATACTTAGAAATGTTATGTAGTAATATAACCAAAAGATACGTTTGCACAACTATCTGATGCGCAGTATCTGAGCAAATGGCCAGGATTATTTTAGCAGTAAAGTGAAAAAAGACTATTGTTATTTTGGTTCTGATTTCCATTCACAGTGTAAGACTAGCTTTATAGTTCTTTGAAAACATCTGTAAGATATAAAACCAAATCCCTGTTGACAGAATATCAAACACTTATTCATTAAACTAATTTATTTCTTATAAGTTGAACATTGCCTTAAGAGCAGAAATAACAAAAAAGCCCCAACATTACCATCCAAGTCCTTGTGTAGGATCATCCAGGAGCACACGAATTATGTATAATAAACAACTTAGGAGCTTGAGAGAAAAATTGAATAATCGTATTCTCAGACCTATTTTAAAAAGAAAAGAAAATGCAGAAATAAATTCAGGTTCTTTGCAGTTTCATCCACTTTTAAAGTGAAACTAAAAGGAACTTGAATAACCATGCTGCAATAGAGCAAAGACTGATATAGCCAGTAACCTGTGTCTTACAGAAGAATGTAAGAATAAGCTTGTTAGATACACATATAATACATCTTTCCAGCTTCCAGAAATCTCTGGGTTAAGACTCAGTCTGTTGTAATGTAAAAAACTACTCAGTCATTTGTTTGAAAGTTATATGCCATTTTGTCTTTCTTTATGTCATTCCTTGGGTCTTTTGTAGTTTTACAAGTCCACTTTCTTGAAAGAGGAACCAGAACTGAGCATGGTATTTGAGATGCAAGATACAGTGACAGGAAGAAGACATACTTTCAACTATAGGCAGAGGATATACAATGGCAATTATTTAAATATTAATATCTGAAAGTCTTCATGCAGTAGCTTCTCAGACAGAATATACTGTCCCAACTAATAAAATATTAAACTCTAGTTATTTAATGTTGAAGTTGTGTAATTGTGTGTCCATGAATCAGGACATCTGAAAGTCATGCTCCATGCACAGCTGAACTGAATCAACAATGAGCTCTACGAACCATGTGAATATTGAAATGTTCTAGCTGAAAGGATGTATCACAATTGCTTTCACAAAACATTACAGTATTTCCCACAAACATAGGTCTGCTGTAAAGAATTCCTTCAAAGGGATCCACGTGAACACTTGCTTCTGTCACATGGGCAATTTATTTCAGTACTAATTGGAGCCATTATCTACTACTACAGTGGAACTTTATTTTAATCAGAATCTGCAGTCTTAGTGGATTAGAGTTTAAATTCTAGTCTCATTAGTAAATTCAGCAGTATTAAAATCTTGCCAGTGTAAATATTTGTATCAAACTCTTAGTTTTAAATTTTCATTCACTAAGATAAAACTGTCAGTTGACTAAAGTTAAATGTGGAGAGATCACATTAAGCATTATTTTTTTTTCAATCTTGTGAACTCAGAGTCCAATTCTGCATGGCTCAACCCTTCTGTCCAAAGCAGAATACCATTACACAGATGTGACTTAATTTCCACCTAGTCTAGTAAAGATAGTCTCTTTTATTGTTGTGTTGCAAATATGTTAGCAGGTCTGCTAATTCAGTAGAATTACTTCTGTGGTTTAAGAGCTACATCTTTATTATGCATACTCAAAGCTGTGTGCATACATTCCCTTTTAAGAAAAGAGTAATTATCTTATGGAAATATTACATACTTTTGACTTTATTCAATCCTAAAATCAAAATGGACACCTTACAGATAAAACTGAGAAATCACCTTTTATATCTTCTAGTTCCCCTCATTAAAATGCAATCTACAGCAAACACAAAAAGATACAAAATAGATTTTTAAATATTCTACCATGCAAGTGCTGAAAGAAATCTTAAGGTTTATTACATAACACTGCAAGCTACTTTTTATTGTGAAGTTGCAGTTATCACTGCATGGACTTTTACAGCATCTTATAATCTGTAAACTATGGGTTAAAATCCTGTGAGAAGTCTCACAGCTGTTATTGGCAATTAGGTTTGTGCACCTTTACCTAGTGATTCCTGCTGTCCTATCAAGAGTCATTAGCCACAGACTACTTATTCCCCAATGTGAGGGGAGGGGTTGAAGTAGTAGGTGGATGGAGAGATTGTAGAAGGTAGGTAAGTGCATTGTTATGCTATTACTTAACTAGGAAATACCCTAGTACTTTTTCTTGGGCAATGCTATGGTATTTTTTTGGAGCTTTTTTTAACTATTGATGAAGAAAGTATGAATTGTTTGTCTGTACTCAGCCTTTTGTGGAAGTATGCTGGAGTATGAATGGTTACCATAACAACTAGGCTCTTACAACAAGAAGATCAAGTAACATACAAAAATCCCAACAAACAAAAAACTACACAAAAATACCTAACTGCAAACAAAAAAAGCCCACCAGGATTTAATTTCCTTATTAGTTTTGTGCTAACTTTCTTATGTAGGTACAAAAGTCTAATTTTTTTTTTAAGCTCTGTAAATGTTAATTGTGGTGTGCAATGCTTCTTTTCTGCATTGATAATGGCCTGGTTTCTAATCATCATTTGAAATTATATGTTGGGTTAAATGCCAAAAGAAAATTGTGCTTTTCTGATTAAAAACTATATCAGTACAATGGACCTATGTTCCTGGCTGCTGCCTTAAACTCTTAATTCTCAAATCTTAGTCCTGAAAGATCTAGAACTACTTAAGCATTCAAACATTTGAGTTCCATAGATGTATTCTGGGCTATGCCTAAAAATGGTTTGGGCTCTGATCTCTCCCCAGGAATGGCTGTTTCCCACAGAATATAAGGCAGGGTTTTCACACCAGCCATGCTTTCATCTCGGGGCTCTAGTTAGCATAAAGAGTGCACATTGTGGATCGGGTTATATATAAAGTAAGACAATAGGATAGGTCTGGTACTACATGTGATTGGGTCAGTTATTACAATAGAAATACAGAAGAACAGACTTCAAGTCTATCCTGCTTCAGAAGGCCCCCTCTCCTAGTTTTGTATGTCTCAGCCTTTAGAAATAGTATGTGCTATCAGAGGGAGCATATTTAGTCACCCCTGCTAAAGCTTTAATAATTAATGTAGAACTACCAAATAAATATTCTCTCTGGTTGAAATCTTCTGTGGCTTCACAGTTGGTGATGTCACCTGTGAGTTGGAAGAAATGCATTTATTCATGGAGATCTAGGATTTCAAATATGGGAAGGAGGGGACAGTCACTGGAGAAGGCATTTAAAATAGGTTTTAATTTATTACTCTGCTACAAAGAAAGCATTTCATATTTCTGTTTGCTGGCTGACTATTTTTGTCCTCTGTTTTACACGCTGTTGGTGGATCAACATGGTCTGCCTGACTTAATTTATTTTTTTTTCTATTCACAGACAGATTGTTCAAGTAGCAGGACCATTCGCACAGAACATCTCTGTTTTGACACTGGTGCCTGAATCTTGTATTCAGCTACATCAATCATACACTATTATCTAGTTATGTATTGTTTAATAAGATTGTAATTTCACTACCTCCATGTAACCATGTTGCTGCATCCTTTGTCTTCTTTAAAAAAAGAAATTGATAATAGTTAAAAATCTGTTTTGTGAAATAAATAGAACTACAAAAAATGTTAAAGTTTTCTTCTCAGTTTGAACAAGTATTTGCTATTTTTGCAGGCATTTTTAAGTACAGAGTGATACATTATACCTCACCAGTACTGACTGAGAGTTTCATTTTTATGATAAATTCTTGATGCTTCCCTTACAAATATCTTCAGAGATTAATCCTCTGATTTAGAGAGCTGATCTAAATCAAAGTGAGAGTCACAGAAGCTGAAGATTTTACAATCACCTTCCATTATTCCTTTCCTATAAGTCTTTAAAATATTTTTTGTTTTTTAGCAAAAACATCTCAGTAGCAGTTGGCTTTAGGAGTTGGATCAAAATATACTGTTAATAATTTATATGCCGGTGATGGTTATCTTTTATTCCTTCTCTAGTGAATTGAAACTTCACTTATTTTTTTCCCCTTCGAGACTTATTTTAGGCTGTGATAATGCAGTATGTGATCTTGGCAAGTACAAGCAAGTCATACCAATATGTCATCTTTTTTTCTCTCTTTTCTGGGGGGTTGGGGGAGGCTGGCTGACACCTTTGTAAAATGCTTTTCATGCATTGGTAGAACTTGAATTAGACATTTGCTTGCAGAAGATTGAGTGTAAGCTAGGCTGACATTAGACATAAAGGCTTGTTTTATCAGTTTATAGAAATACTTCCAAAACCAGAATAATTAATGAAATGGTCGATATTTTATGCTACCTGTCTGTGACTTAGATCATAATTCACATAAATTCTAGAGTTGACTGCGCTGGTTGACAAAACCACACGATATTACACTTATGTGTTAAATTTGCATGTGAATCTTAAGGACTAGCAAAAACTGTTTGGTGAACGTGGGTAGATTGATTTAGTTAAACTATCTGAAAATTTGCTGATACCACTGACAATTATTTTCTCAGTGATAGCAACTACATCTTTAGTATGTGAACAAAGCTTTTCAGTGCTCTCACTGAACACTGGCTAAGATCTAAACCAGAAATAACTTTATTTAGGATTGAATGAGTACACTTGAATGAGTGGCAGGTACTAACTCAGCAGCAGGTTGTTGGAGATTGTGTTTTAGAGGATTTTGGTTGTAAGTATTTGGATAAGAACCAAGATCTGCATAAGCAGAAGGAGTGTTTGACTGAACTTACTAATTCTGAATATTTTGGTTCAAGATTTTTTTTTTTCTTTACTCAGTACAGTAATAACTTTGCTGTATCTCCTGTTTGATTCTCCTGAAAATTGCCTTGCTTAATGTCTAATTGTTGGTTAAGCTGCTTTTACCATGAAAACCAGTAGCAGTGCTTGGGTAACCTGTGAGATTCTAGTGGGAAATGGCATGCCCATGCCATATGCTGCTGTAAGTACAGTAAGCACCTCATTCTCCAACTTACTTTCCATGAACTGGCTGCATAATTCAACAGCAGAAAAAACATGTCTCATCTCTTAGAGTTTTCTTTGGAGTCCTCTCCTGAGGACCTGTCAGGAAAAGAAAGTGGCCATAATGACAGTGTCTCTACTAGCTGCCTACAGGAAAAACTCATTACTGTGTTTTCATTTGATAATCAAAACCACAGTATGCTTCTACAAAATGTACCTCAGCTCTGCATGGCATCACTGTGTAGGAGAACTCATCAGAATCTGGATTTTTCCAGTAATCATCAAGCAAGCCAAGCACAGAAGTTCTTGAGCAACTTTTCTATAGCATGAACCCACCTCCAACAGGATGAATTAACAGTTGCTTCCCACTCTCTTGCTTATTTCAAATAAACTTCCACATCATTTCCCTCCTTGAACCCATACATCACACTTACCCAATCACAGCCATACTAGAGATGTCCCAGGATAGTAACTTACAATTCTCTTAATGTGCTTAGCCAGAAGGGTATGCACTTGGTAAAAGAATGGCCATGAATTAATACTAATTAACTAACTTCTGGTTTATTTTTTGTGCTGATGACCATAAATGTATTTCTAGATGTATGATGTCTGCAGTTCTGCCATCAAAATATGTCTCTGCATATATGTAATTTTTTTAATCTTGTTAAGATCTAAGTAGGGAAAAAGCTTTGACTTATTTCAAGCAAAAAGATACTATTTGTAACCTTCTTATCAGTGAAAGGAGATTTACAGTGAGTCAGGTCATAACTTTATAGATGTTCTTAGTAAGTAAACAGGAGTGCATCAAATCCCCATTTTGTGGACTAGATCAGGAACCAAAAGGCTGTTTATTGCTTGAAGCTTCGCAGACTGCCTTTCCAGCCAGGAGTAATACTCTCTTCTCGTTTAGGATGCCTGTTCTGTTTTGTCTCTTACTCCATTACACACTAGATATCAACAATGTCAGAAGTCAAAAGCTACAAAAATAAAAAATACTTAAAGACATGTAAAGTTACAGAGAGAAAAGTAGAAGAGAAGTAAAACCACTTGAGAACTTGTTGTGCAATTAAGTACATTTAAAATGTAAATATAGTTAAATTCTTGTATGTCTAACAAGAATCACAGAATGGCTGAGTTTGGAAAGGACCTCTGGAGGTTATTTTTTCCAAACCTCTTGCTCAAGTAGGACCACCAAGAGCTGGCTACCCAGGACTGTGTCTAGATGTTTTTTTAATATCTCAATGGAGGAAGACTCCACAACCTACATACAAAAATGTATGAGCAAAATTTCATTCTTTTTAACACAGTTAGATTTGTAAACATAAAATGGACTATGCAACTGTTCACACATCTCCTTTCTTTGTTATCTGCATAGTGAGTTTTTGTACACATTCTTTTCATACTGGCCAAAATGCAATAAGAGAGCTCTAAAGTGTGCTAATACAGAATAAGAAACTTATTTCAAATAAAAATCATCATTAGAAAATAAATTTACCAGCCAAATCTAGTAAAATGTATAATAATGTGAAAAAAAACCTATGTCCCACCTGAAGTTTAGAAGAGAAGATACTTTGAAGGCTACCCACACCATTTACTAGCAGAGGTAGTCCTCTGCTTTCTATGCTATTTAGGCACCTGAATTAAGATTACTTTTTCCCTGTGTGCCTATGTAAGTGTAATAAATAAAGTCTTCCCCATGGATGAACCTCCAGCAGCTTTTTTTAAACCTGAATCTCCAGCAGGAAGCCAACAAATAATTCCAAAACTCAAAATTAAAATATCAGTTATTCACAGTACAGTGCTGCCTTTTTTTTTTTTTTTTTTTGGCTTAGGGGAATATTTTGCTTATCACACTTGAAAAGATAGAGAAGCTTAACCATTAAGATGATCAAGTTCTGTGATGTAAAACTAGTATTTGTTTAATACTAGCTCTTACAGATAGAAGATTTTACAGCCTGTCTTACTTCTACAAACTTCGTCTAGTCTCCCAAATCTTGTTTGTCTGGGTGGATTGGGACACTGAAAAACTAAAGTTCTTTCTTTTCTCCTTTCTGTCCTTTCCCAGACACAAAAGCCATAGAACCATTTTAACTGTATTACAAAGACCAAAATGTATTCTTTCCATTATAAAAGCTTTATGTATAAAGATATTGTCATTTTAGTTCTTTACAGGCCTAGGGCAAATGGAGGTAAATTCAAACAGAGGAATGTTGAGGCCAGTTACTGCTCTTAGCTGTGAACTCCACTAGGTTTGACAATATACAATGCTTCCATCACCTGGGATCAGCTACATGGATGTATATAAAAAGATTAATATCATAGTTCCTCCATTTTATTCTCTTCTATCATGGCCTATGAATTTAAGTGCATATGACAATGAAGAGATCTTTAAATCAGACTGAAGACAAGGACTATATTTCTGAGGTATCATGTTCAGGAGAAGGTATGTTCTCGCCTTTAGTTTCCTTTCCAAATTTGTTTTTAATACAGGTCAAATTTGAAATTTATTTAGAAATACTTAATAAAATTGAACACTTCAAAAAGCTAGGTACTCTGCAACTTTTTCCTCCAGCATCTTAGAGGCTCTTTGCTTTCCCAGACATAAGGTCATGACTTGTCAATAAGCACTGCAATGTCAGATCCATGCAAATTAGTCAGCTTGTTCATGATACAGAAATAAAATCACATCACTAATTATTTGATCCTACAAAATAAGAACACTGATTTTAAGTTTAAATAATACTTCCTGAATTTGTTTGGGATATTATGTAAAACTGATTCCCGTACAGGGCAAAATTTTAGCTCAGAAGAAAATTAATTATAACTCTGCTGTTGCCTTCAATGGAATTGGATTTTACTCAAAGTATCACAAATTGTTTAACATAAATTAATCCAGCTGCTTACTTGATCTCTGGTTTTTGATGAAGAAGAGCTTTAGTCTTTCTTTAAATGTATTTTCATTCATATAGAATTCAACTTGCACCCTGAAATATAAAAGGAAATATTAGAATTGAATATGAAAGATAATAAATAATTTCTTCAAAATAGTTTGTTTCCCTAATAATCTGTTTTTTTATATAAAACTAGAGGAATATACAGAGTGTGTTTGGTCAAAAGCTCACTTGAATTTGAATAACTGATGTTAAGATTAAAAAACAAAATAAACCCCCACCCCAACAAATAAAAAAAACCCCTTATTTTAGTTTACCCCTTTACATGCAGAATCATTTCATACTACTTGGACACATTACACTGCAAAATCAGAAGCATCCACACTTTTGGTATTTTCATTGGAAGACCATTCTCATATCTGCATCTTTGTAAGGAAGATTTCCTTGATGTTCAGGTTAAACCTTCCATCTCAGTTTAATTCCCTTCCTGCAAAACTGATATTTTAATTAATCTCTTTTTTTACTACCTTGTTTGTATCTCTTTTAAGCATTCATGTCTCAGCTAAGTGTTTACTTTTTTGTGTTCATCTTTAATCAAATGCTCATGCACCAAACAAACCACCCTCTCTGAACTTTGCTTTTGTCACAATGAAATACTGAGACCTTAAAACAAAATTCTATTGCAATCAGACCATACTGTACAGAAAGTAACTCCCTTCCTGATTACACTAAAACAACAGTAATATCTTTTTTTCCCTCCCTGCCCTTCAAATTTGCCAGGATGCATTTCATGTTTCTGTCCCTCAATTCAGTCTGAGTACAAATCGTGCAATAGCTCTAGAGACTAGAAGAGAGAAAACTGTTGCAGGAGCTGGCAAGGAGAAAAGGTGATGTGCATTAGTTGTACAGAAAAACGTAGGCCACTCCAGAACTGTGGAGCTGCACTGCTTGCTGTAGTTTGTGTGCAGCATTAATTCCCGCTCTACCCAACTGAATGGATCTCCCTCGCCAATTCCAGTTCTAGTCCAGTGCTTTACCCAGCACAAATTCTGTGCCTTCTTGAGAAGTCAGTTCTCAGTTTGAGAACCATTCTCCTATTGCTAAAAAATAAAGTGATATTATCACAAAAATGAGTTAATTCCTTACTTCTCCCTTTCTCTGTATACCATGTGTTGCAAAATTGCATATACTTTTTCTGTTCACAAGCATACTTGATCTTTATCTGTGCATTTATTTTCAGCAGTCTCTCTTTCATCAAAAGCCTGCTGTATTTCAATTATTTCTTCTGTCATGTTTTTCAAGCAGGATTCTGACCTTAGTTTTTCCCTTCTTGCATGTGAAGCCTTTGCTGAAACAATTTTTGTATCATCTAATGTTATCTATAGTCTCTCTCTTCCCCTCAAATACTTGTCTAATATCATATATTTCTGTACACTTATGGAATTGGAAGATTATTTAGTTAAAGACCCAGAATGGAGGGCATCTCTGATAATGTGACCTTTGGATGCTTGCTTATTTATTACCAGAAGTTTAGGCATATCACTTTGTAGGACAGGGTCAGCACATCATAAAAAGAAGGCTCTCCATGACTCACTTAGTGAGGTCAGTTAATTTTAGATAGTCACTTAGCTTTGCTGTGGTTTATTGTAGTGTTCCTTGTAGAAGGGAGAATTACGTTGCTGCTTAGTCAGAGGAAGCAAAAACATAACCTTATTTTTACAAATCTATATTGCAACTAAGATCTATAACTTAGAAAACTTTGAATTTATTTCTAGGCAATGATACATTTGACACAGTGATAAGAGCAGCCCCTTCCCTAGACCAGCTTTTCTGTCCTTTACGGCTCTACCCCTTCTGTGGAAAGATCTTTAAGCAGCTGGAATTAAAGAGGAAGAACCCACCAGTCCTCTGCTTTTTAAACTATGAGTAGCTGCAACTACGTATTTCAAAAAGCTCAGGCCTAGAGGAATGTCCTAGAAACTGCCACCAACTAGAGGAAAAGCCCATCAGGTGAACAGTAACTTGTTTCTGGGCTTTTATTGAGCTTAAATATAGACTTAGTGTTGTGCTGTTCAAGACTGCAGGAGTTGTTTCCATTAACAGAAGTACAATTTAGACAGTTGGTAACCTTAAGGCAAGTTAAGGAAGCACGTCCAGGGGTTCATTAGTAGGTGAGCAAGTTTGTAGGGGACTGAGCTCTGCTTCAGTTCTCTCCTGCACATTTCCCAAGGTACTTACTGTCATTAATGCAGTGACAGTTTTAGTGGGAAACATTTCCCATGATCTGGCAGCTGCCACGTGCTAAGTGTATATACTTAATCTTCAAGGACATATTTCAGTAGGTAAACAAAGTGGCACAAGCCATTGAAGTAAGGGATGTTATTTAAAAGTAGTGCAGTATCTGTGATTTTTTTTTTTACACATGTAAAACTAATCTTTCCGATTTCTCCTTAGAAAATTACAGTAGTCACTTATCACGAAAGAACAACATGTTAACAGTAAGCCATGATTTAATGATAATGAGGAAAGAGGATGTGGGAGCTAATCACCCTCTTATCACTACCATTATGAATTGCTCTGATAGTCCTCTAACAGCTGTCTACTTCTCTTTCCTTAGCAACCTGTGCTCACAGCAGACTGGGATTCCATAGTGCAGCAGTTTCCATGGCAAAATGGATTATGAATGCTGCTAACACCACTTGTGTGGCTCAACTCCTCCTTCCTGACTTCTTTAAACTTAGGTAAAAACTGTATTGGCCTTCTACATTTGCAGGAAATACATTATCATACATCTATAATCGATGTACACTTTCATTATATTCAGGCTACCAGACAGAGAATAATTCACTCTGTTTCTTAAAGGTTACTATTTACTAAATAAAGCTAAAAATGAATGGCTGAAGGAGCCACTGGCAGGGACAAGAACAGAAACTTCCAGATACTGTTCCTTCCCAATACTCTGCTTTTTATTTTTAGGGAGAACATTCATTTTACTTGAACTTTTGTTGTAATCTTTTAATGATTAAAATTTTACCTCAAGTATTTGCTCTTTTCTGTCCTTTTCCCACTATCAAATGTAACCTAGAAAAGGAGTATTTTGGGAACGTAACACAAATTCTGATCCTCACTTGCAATATTAAGATCATTTAATAGTAGTAGTAGTGAAGGGTTTGAATAAGCTCTTTCTGGACTTAATTAAGTACAAGTTAGTAAGGATGTCTCAAGTGAGTAAGTGAAATTCACTGCCACATACTTACAGTATGTGCTAAAGTGATCTGCTATTGTCAGAGCTTATTTTACTAAAAAAAATAGGAAATGGGCAGGTATTTTTTTCTTATAACTTTATTAAAAGATAAGTGTATTGTACTTGGGTAGCAGTTCTTTTTTCTGAAGTTTTGCAAGTTCTGAAATACACAGAACTCTGATTTGCACAGAATTTCACAGAGAAATGGTCATTTGACTTTCTAGGCGTGCTTGTGCCATCAGAATGAATGTGACAGATCAAGACTGTTTGCTGAATGATACCTCATCATCTTGTGCTGAAGGAAATGGTGGTAAGACCAGTTCTTTTCTCTGACTGGTTCTTAATTTTGACAAGCCGCCTATTTGTTTCGGGTAGGAAATCGGTCATCAGTTGCATAGGTCTTGATGAATATTGAACAGCTAAAATTGAGTTTTTCATTTCCTCTCCAAGCTAAATGACAGAACCCCAAAGCAAATGGGGGGAGGCAGGGTGCTTGTTTCTTCTTGCTTATTGTAAAGACAGAAAAGATGCTATTTCTTTTGCAGCCTCCTAATTTGGTAGTCCATTCTTGCAGCGTGAGCATGACAAGAGAGTTGTGGAGAACAGGGCCTCAGCACTTTTCTGGGTACTTCAGGACACAGTTTTTAAAAGCTACGTCCTTACTGAAGCTGTTTGCCATGCACTATGCTGAGGAAATCTAACGTTAGCGGTAGAGCCCTGCTTTTTCCTAAAGATGCCTTCTGACACGTGTAGAATAATTAAAACTGACAGGTATAAGGTCTTTTTCTGATAGGGGATTTTATCTGTTTATTATGAATAAACCAGTGAATATTTTCAAGATCTCTGCAGAATTGTTCGTGTAATAGTGTCTTGTAGATTCTTTAAAATATCTAACATTGTGAATGTACACAATAGAACACAGGTTCCACACCTTTGAATAACTGCCTTGCAGTATGCAGTATTACCTATTATATCTTTATTTTTCCAAACTAAATTCTTGCAGTACTTCTCTAGAACAACTACAGAGTATAATTGTCTGGTTCAATTTGAACTGTCAAGTAACACAGTGAACTCATCTAGGTGTTCCTGCTCCGGCAGGGGGATTGAACTAGATGATCTTTCGAGGTCCCTTCCAATCCCTAATATTCTGTGATTCTGTAATAAAGACATGTTTGGTCATCTTAATACTTGGAGTGTATGCTCTGACATCTGTAACTGGGCATTTCTTTTGTTCTTTTCATTCTATTGGTGTATTTATTTAGAATGTACTTTCTAAATCAGTGAATCTGAGCTAATCTATCTAGGGTCATAACTTCATTTGCTTGATTATGTAATTGGTTATTACTATAACTAATGGATTTATAAAGATCAGGTGTTGCCAGTGTCACTGTAAAAATTCTCTGTATTAATGAAGACAGAAATAGCCTGAACTGAGTTCAGCTTAATCACAAGTTATAGAATAAGAGATGAACAATGCATAAATAACCGTGTAGTTTAGAGCTGCATGTGTGCTCAAACCTTTTTTACTGTATCTTTCCAATGAGTGCTGCTTGTTTTGACTGAAACAAATTCAAGACAGCATGAGAAAATAGGCCAAACTGAATTTTTCAGGTTGTACAAAATTTATACCTGTGACCACAAGAAAATCTTTTCTGTGTAAAAGTAAACTTTTACTGGGGGAAAAGAAACTTAGAGCAATCTCCATCTCCATTTTAGTGGCCCTGCAAATAACACACACTTGACTTTTTACTGCAAATATACTTTCATGTTGCAAATCTACTGCCCAAGGTTAGAAAGTTAAAAACAATTGTGAATTATGTGTTAAGAAATAGTGCACTTTTAAGCTAGATTTGGCAAGAAAAATCACACAGGGAAGATACTTGACAAATTTGGTAAAACTTCTCTTTTTTCTCTTTCCCCACAGCATACAAGGATGGGAAAGCATATGTATTTTAAAGTTAATTTACTGCATGTGAAAATAACTCTTTTTGACCTCTGGACAAAAATACTTCATGTGTAGTATAAATACAGCACAGAGCTACTGCAATGACAATCCCTTATGGAAGGCTTTTTAACTGTGTAAGTCTGAATAACAGAGAACTCTGAGTAATGGGGTACGTGTCATGAGTCTGATTTCAGACACTGGTCAGTTGTATGCAGTTGCACCAATTAACCATCCCTGAATAGCAGGAATGTTCATTGTTATTTTTTATGTTGGCAACTCCTTGTCAAAAAGAGACTTGAAACAAACTTGTTGAATATCAGCCATACTGTGATAATGCCTTTCCATCACTGTCAGCCTGGATTTACCTCTATATTAAGAGTCATAGGAGCAAAAGACACAGTAACCCATTACAAGCAAACATATTTTTTTTTTCTGCTCAAATTTTATTCTCTGTTCATCAGGATTTCTCTACTGCTTTCCTGAAATTATGTTTCTGTACCAATTTTTCTCTTTGCCATTTAACGAACATTTAATTCTTATTTCAAATGAAAGGTTGCTTTGCTATGAAAGGCAACAGGACAGCTGGTGACTCATGAGTAATGAAACTGCCTTAGGAGGAGAACGACTCATGTGCTTAACATGCTCTATTCCTCTGTATCACAACTACATGCCCCTATCAACTGTTGATGTTCTAAAACAAAAGTTAAATGAGAGATCCTTCTCCTACAACTGCAGTAGTCTGTTCATTGAATCTGTGTGTGTGTGCTGGTTCTAGGATACTGATAGGTGAGTCATGTGCAGGGTCAAGCAGCTTGCCTGGATACTCTGCACACACTGCATGAATGAATTGGAAAGTACTGTTCTTAGAATAACAACATGTCTCAAGTTATTAATTTAAAATTTAACAGTATTTTCTACTACAGTATTTTAATGTTAATCATTGCAAACCTTATGTTTGAAGCTATTTATTAGTGCTTACCCAACTTCCCTCTGTTGTAAAATTGCCAATTATTATTTTAGTAAGACTCTTTTTCTCTGTCAAAAAAACCCAAACCCTTAGTTATTTCCCCAATTAGACACGCTTGTGGCTACACTAAAAACAGTCTGCAAGATCAAGGGTAGTTTTAGGAGTTTTTTGTAGCTCTCTATCTATTTACCCTCTTGCCCCAAACGTCTTCCTTTGGTTTTCTAGGACCTCTCTCCTGCTACTCCATGTTCAGTTCACAATTTGCCCTCCACCATCCTCTTAGTCCAACTTCTCTTTCTTCTATCCAAATTTTAAGAATATTTCCAATTTCTTCTTCAACAGTTCCTCTGCTCCAGTTCCTTGAAGAATTCTCCCTGTCTTGTATTCCTCTATGTACTACAGGATTTCACTTGAAAACATTTGAGAAAATGGCACATGGTCCTTTCTGTGGTTTCTTTTCTTTGCTCTAATTCCCTGTAAGGACCTTTGCTTTCAACACACCTTTCTTCTTTACACTCTCACTATCTGGAATTTTAACTTGGGAATCTGTTAACAATGTCACTGTTAACAATTTCACAGCTGTTTGTCACCAAATGTCATTAATTTGGTGGCAACTTTGCCTTTTTCATTAACAATCTCCTCCTGTCACCTTATCTTTTAGCTTAATAGTAAACACCATAGGGGCCCTCTTGCTCTGAATGCTATATGGCCATTAAAAGACACTTCTTCCTCTGGCCCATCAGAAATTATTGGTGACCACATATGAAAATATCCACTGTATGTTGAAAATAGACGGATGGCAGTGATGGAGTTGTATCATTCCTACCCTAGCACCTAACATGTGATGTTATTTCTCTGTAAATTTAATTTTAATAAGTTTGGATTCAGTTTGCATGCTCTCCATTTAAAACTTTTCTCTTACAAAGCAAGCAGCTGAACACTGTGAGGGACATTGTCATGGAGATTATCCAGATAAAGATAGAAATAGGTGTTCAGGTAAATAAGGAGATGTAAACTGTTCTGGTAGGTTTTGTCACCTCTAGAATATTAAATAAATAAACAACTAAAAAACTCATTGCTCACTTTAGATATGGCAGGTTACAGGTACACACATTTTTCTTACCTGTGTGTAAAAAAAAAAAAAAAAAAAAAAAAAATCCAACCTGTGAATGAAACATATCATCTTTGTTTAGGCATAGCAGCTGCTTAGTACTTTTCTTTCTTTCTTCTTTTTTTTTTTTTTTTTTTTTTTTTTTTTGTGGGTGTAGTAGTCCAGGGCTTAAAACAGCAAAAAATACTGTGTGTGCATAGGTCTCATGTTTCATGAGAGAAAGGATGAGCCCAGCATGTCTTGACTTAAAGGAAATGCTGAATAAACACTTTTCTGAAATTTGGTCCCTTGCAAGTGACTGGAGATAGCCTCTGATTACCAGAGAAATCCAAATCATTATTCACTTAAACTCTACTTCTCATCTGTAAGACAAACATATCTGGCTATTCTGTTAACTACTCTTCTGTTCTTTTTCTTCCTTCTTATTTTTCAAGATCATCTTTTCAAAAACAGCAAGTAGAACAAAGCCGAGAGCTTTCCTATGCGGTATCCTCACAGATTAGATCACTTATCTCTGTTTTATTTTCACTTAAGACAATAAGAAATTAAGATTTAATTTTCTGAAAATGCAACAGAAGGGAGAAGAAAAAAAGAGCAGATGGATAGAAAAAATCCAAAAAGGAACAAAAAAAACTTTGTGGGTGAATCCCAATCTGTCATTAAGTATCACATGACCAAGTGTAAAATACAATTTTAAATATGGCTCATTTTTATGTTACCTGAAACACAAAGCCAGAAAAGTTTTATAAGAAGCATCAAATCGAAATAGCCTGCAGTTTCAGAGAACATTGCATTTGTCCTTCAAAGATGGAAGACTTTCTTCACAAGTGCTAAGCTAAAAATGAGTACACTTTACACTTAAAATCCTTTTTTGTTTGTTTGTTTTTAAATTGGCCACCAAAGAGATACCTCTAAGCAATCTGAATTCTCTGACCTCATTCAAACTGAGCTGTTTGGTGGGGGTTTTTTTCACATCTCTTAAAGCTGCTTCCTTCAAGACAAACAAAATGTCTATATTATGTATATTTGGGGGAGAAACAAAGCCTGAAATTTAGCATATTTCTCTAAAACAATTATAAACCTAAAGTGTATATAACTATTGACCTTGAGAAAATAACATCTTGAACACATTGCAGCTGCTAGATGGAAAAAACCAGCTTCAAAATGAAGCCAGTGAAATGCCTTCTGTATTTCCTGTGATGTGGTACTAACATGATGTCTCAGAACTTGATTCACACAATTCCCTTAAAAAATATTCTGTCTGCTACAGAAAAAACCTTGCAGCTAAAATTCATCTCCAGTCAATGAACGTCTGGCACACAGACTACACATTCACATGTGCCTGTTCTGCATAGGCAATCCAGGTATGAACTACGTTTCAGAAATGAGTGGACTCTACTGCCAAGTCATGGGAAAGTAAACAGCAAAATTCTTGAGACACTATAAACTTCAAATATTTAGAACTTTACTCCAGCAGAGTGAAGTAGTTCCTAATTTTAGTCTCCACTGGTATCACCTGTAGTCTGTATGTACACCTCTATACGCCTGTGATACCTACATCTTTGATTCCTTAATTATTTGACCTCTTGCCTGTTTCCTTCAGCAAAACTATATAATGTTTCTTCAGCTTAGGAGATGTGACAAAGAAAAGTGCTCAATTTCATTTTCTGTTACCACCCTTGCCACTTACTCCTTTCCTTCTATCCCTAATTCTCACAACTTCCTCTTGCCACCCCCAGCTGTCACCACAGTTTGCTTTGTCACCTCCTAATTCCCCCCAGAGGAGGATATGATGAGCATGGAATAAGTGCCAAAGCTGCTCTCCAGGGCCCAGTGCAGCAGACTCATTCACAGCAGTTTATACAGCAGAAAGAAGGCTGGCTCAGTTTTATGCTATGTGGAAGCTAAAACCATGTACACATCTACCTCGCAATGTAAACATAAATGCCTGGGTAGAACTGGCAAGTTAAGATATTACATGTTCAGAGAAATTACCTGAAACCTTTACTTGGCAGGTGCCATATAGTGCAACAGAGTTTAAACAGAAGTCTTACAGTCCAAATCACTATTGCAGTAGCAATCCACAAAGGCCAAATGACAAAACTGTTTCTTCAGTTGTGTGTTTAAAAAACAAACAAACAAAAAAAGCTCCAGAAAAACATGAGAAACAATTGTTACACAGGAAGCGTAGACAGCAGCGACCACAACGAAGCCTGAGCACAGGCTGGAGGAAGCAGGAGCAAAGCCTCACAAGCAGCACACAATGTGGCCAATGAAAGCAGCTGCCCAGGATTACAACATGAGCAGTAGCTACTTTACACAAAGTCACTGGGCTCCAGACTGATGGAACAGAGGGAGCATTAGTTCCCTTACTTTTGCAATCTACAGTGGAGAGAATAGCAGCCCTGAAAGGACGAGAGGCCCAAGCCTTGGGTTTTGACTTGAGCTTGCTATTATTTGCAATACAGAGACAAAGCTGCCGCCAGAGGCCTGACAACACAGAGGTGTTTAGGACATGCAGCTATGCTTAGACTGAGCTTCCAGGTCTACCAGTTTCAGTTTGAAATGGCACAACTCTAACGCTGTGGTGTATCGGTGATAAACTTGCAGTCAAGTTAATTGTATGCACAGTATGGAAAGATACGTACGTGTTTTCAGCATGGAGTCTTTTACTAATGTAGGCTTGGGATCTCTCTGCAGAAGCAGCAAAATCATTAAGGAGTATTCAGATGCATGTCCTCACTGAATCACCTATTTGGTATTTATTGGCTTACTAGTTGCTTTCAGGAAAGTCATACAGGCAGTTTTTAGTTTATAGATGCAGTAGCTCTTTGATTTATGTTTGGAACTAGATAGTTGTTTATAAACAATATTTATCAACATGTAGTTCACTGCTCTCAACAATGCAACTTCTTGCCAGCTATCATTAAATCTCTCAGTACTGACCAATCAATACTTTGTTTATTACCAGATAAACCAGTGGTACAGATCTGTGTATGAATTAGATGTAACACAAAATCACTTATCTGTCAACCATGTAAAATAGGCTCGTGCTGACTGTTGGCAGAAAAGGATGTTGTTTTGTGACCAGTGTAAGAACCTGCCATCTCCTCGAGGGCAGTCTCCACCCATGTTACCCTTACAAAGGGGTGATTTCCAGATGAGTCTGGATAGGAATTTGCTTTAATTGACGACTATTTATATTTTTTTTCTTTGGGGAGACAGTTTTCAATTGGATCAGTCTGTTGATCAGACTCAATCATTGTGATTATCATAGCTAGTGCAAAGGCACAGCAGGAGCAAACACTCAGGGACAGTGGACAAGGCAGGACCTTAGTGCAACTGCAGTGTCTGACTGACAGTGATTATGAACCATCTCTTTGTACTGGTGTAAAAGATAGCAAAAATTTGATGCCACAAAGTTAACAGACCAATTCTTCAGTTGCCCAGATAATGAAAATAATGTGTGGGCAGATGACAACCAAAAACTCTAGTTTAGGATTGTGATGCTCATGGAATTGCATTGATAAATGTGATTAGAGGTATCTTGGTTTATGTTGCTATCAAGTCTTTTTAAAAATATTGGTGTTATCCATAACTATGTTTAAAACTAAACATTGATTTAGCATAATAAACTTGTGCATTCATTACCAGGAAGACTTCTGCTTGCTATGAATACTTCTATCACTGGTCCTTAGTGAGTCTTTTAGGAAAGATCTTCCACTGATTCTGTAAAACATCTATGCTATTCCCAACACAGTAATAGCTGTCATAGTTCTATTACATATTGATTCAGAATTTTTGCAACTAGCAAATTTATATATTTACAAACAGTATTTCAAAAATAAATTACTTGGTTCAGTTTTGTCTCCTTCAAATCTAGATAAATGTCATTACTTATTTTCAAAATTAACTCCCTAAACTGAGCAAATATTTGCATAGGCCAAATCGCTAAACAGTGTTCTTAAAGTGCTAAAATATTTCCAAGTGGATTATGAAAAAATGAGACATCTGTCACTAGTGGGATGTTAGAGCTCCTACAGGGGTAGTTTAAGCAGAACATATCACTAATGTACTTGATCATGCTAATAATCATCCAGTCAAAGCCCATTTCACAAACCCAAGTTACTTCTGTCTAAGACAGAACAGACGTTTCTCTGCAACTTTTTCTTAATCACACTGCCTGTATTAGGCTGCCTAATAACATTTTGTAAATGTTAACTAATATGAAAGTTCCAGAGCACATTTGAGCACTCCAGAACATGGCATCAGGAGCACTTCAGTATCGTTGGGAAGATGTTGATAATTTGTTTTGAAAATAGTTGTATTGATGGTAACAAAATTGAGAGCATATGGGAATATACATGGGAATGGGATGAGTGCTGATGGAGGGGGTAGTCAGAAAAAAGGGTATACCAGAATGAAGCCATATTAGAATAAGCAACAGTGTGTTACTTGCTCTGCTTTTTTATTATTTCCTGCTATCAGTTATCACTGCTAAATAACTAAACAAAGAGACCACTTCAATCTGCTAAATAGCAGACCAAATAGTCTGCCTTGATGCAGACACTCTTAAATTTTAAAAGAAATATATTTGAGCAAAGACAAATATGACTGGCAAAAAATTAATATTGTAAGAGCTTTTACCCTTTTAACAATGGGAATTAGAAAACTTAACTTTCAGCTGTATAAATTTATACACGCAACTTAAACAGCATTATATGCTGCTAGCTTACTAAATAAAGCATGATATAGCTCCCTATTTCAATTTGTAGTGAGCATAAAATCAAAATTCTTTTACAGGCATAGTCAGAACTGTCTTTGAAAGAAGTACAAGTAAGAAGATGCATAAACACCGTATTCCCAAAAGCAGGCCGTTATGGATCATCTTTTTTGCACTAAACTGATTCTGGAGAAGTAGTAGTTACCCACGGTCAAGAGCTGAATCTCCTGTCCTACTCTACCACACAAATCTACACATGAAGGTTAACAAGTCACTGTCCTGTCTAGAGGAAGGCTGTGTTCCATTTACTGCTGTAACCTTATCTATTTTTCCTTCAGTCATTCTCCCATTTTCATGTTTGCTGTTTTCAAACATTCTCCTCTCTAAAAGCGCCTCTCAAGTATCAGTCTTTTGTATGTCTTCTGGATTAGGGATAGTTCAGTACCCTGAATTCTTCATTATTTGATCCATATTTGATCTATACATCCTGGTCCCATGCTCCATCTACTTGCTGCACGTTGATTGACTTGTGCCATATTCTTTTTGAAATGGGAATCATATGCTCCTCTGTTTCCCTACAGTGCTTTTTTACAATAGTCTGACCTAAATTCAAGGTGTCTGGATTGTATCAAAATACAATTAAGAATAAAAACATGAGTCAAGTATGTAAGAAGTTCAAAATCAGCTTTCTTTATATATATCACAGTCCTCTCCCAATGCTCTTTTGTTCCTCTCATTTTTCTCTTTATGAACTCCTAAGAATGCTTTGTCTTAAAAACATTAAAATATAGGAGTCTCAAGGATCCAATTCTATAGCCACTTCAGTTGGAGAGCAGCTTAATATTTTAAATGGACAGCAGATAATGTTCAGTGCAAAGTGATTTCAATATCTGTGGAGTTGCATGAGCCATGTTCTTAGCACAAAGATGGCCACACAATTCTTAATGGGATGTGAACAACATGCATGAGTATAGTAGTCTCAGATACATGGTTAATAGTATTCAATGAGTATCACGGTTCTGCTCAGTTTTATATATTCCAGTATTCCATACTAACATTTTAGTAATGTTAGGAGTTTCCAGGCACAGAGACTAGGCTACAATGTCAGATACTGAATTGACATATTTTGTAATCACAGTATTAGAGATAAGAGTAAAGAGTTAAAAATAGCAGCTAAATAAAATCACAGCAAAAGGCAAACAAAATTATGCTTACAGTGTACCTTAGGAATGATAAAAATATAAGTACTGGTTAGAATGCCAACAAGATATGAAAAAGAATAAATGGCACCCATGCCAAGACCTACAAGTTGGATATAGCCTGGGAACAAACTAAGAATGAAGCAAATGACAGATATAAATAGAGTATGAGCTGTAGCAGTCTGCTCCATTATGAGATAATTGGAAGAAATAGATAAGGGGGAAGTCTGAAGTGAACATCATGTACTTAATTTTTTATAAGGCATTTGAAAAGGTTCTCCGGAGATTGATACCGAAGGTAAAAAATCAAATGCTTATAATAACGAAAAGAAGTAAACAACTCAAAAAATAAATAAACAGGGTTAGTCTAACACAAAATGAGTGCCTATCCTCACAGACATTTTCTTTTGGAAAGAAAGTACAGTAAAAATGCTATTATGGCTACAGAAACTTACCATTTTTTTTTTTTTTTTACATTTTTAATACATTTACATTTATAATATAATAAATTAGTTTGAAAGTCAAAAAGGAAAAGAACCTACTGAATAGAAAGGTAGCTTAACTTGGAAAAAAAAAAGTACAAAATCCTTTTTCATAAAAGAGCATACAATGTTCTTTTAGATAGAACAGAAGAATCCTAATAGAATAAGCCAGATAACTTCTTATAGCCTTAGCAAAGCACAGGCTGGTTGCACCTATAAAGCAGAAGCAAACTAAGCAAGACAAAATTAATATTTATTTGCCTTGAACCCAGACAATAAGAACAATAAAAAACCAACAGCAATTAACAGATATTTTGAAATGTGTATGCATATATTAAGTTGCAACACAAAGGAACTATAAATCCATATGCTTCAACTGTCTTCCTATGGTGTGAATATATTGATCATTTAAGTAAAAAGGTGTCTTTTAGCATTTATTAACCAGGCTCTGGCTTCCATACATCTGGTCACAGAGGAGATAAAAATGTTTTGTGGTCAGACAGGACAGACATATACTTCAGGTATAGAATAAGCTATTTGGGCAAAGGGGAAGGAAAACTGTTGGAACAGGCTGTCAGAACACTACATATTCTTAGGTACATGCATTAGGTGTTCAAATAATGTAGCTGCAGAATAAAATTGCTAATGATTACCTCTTATTTTTCTGCTGTCTATAGGGCTTTGGTAAAATAATACACAGCGGACATGCAAGTGATAATATTAACATACTCATGTCTACTTCATGAATTGTATTTATATACTAGTACTAAGGCAAGCAAAGTACTTGGTATGCCCACAGGTGGAGGTAAAAGCAGTAGACGCATTTCCAAATAAATATTTCAGTTAAAAAAAAAAACAGGCTAAACATCAGTTGTTCTGTTAATCTGAATAGTTTTCTTAAGCCTCTGATTCTATGCATATTTCTAGACTGATGTATTATCTTTCTTTCTTCTTTTTTCTTTTCTTTTCCTTTTTTTTTTTTACCAGAACATTAAGAATTCCAGTACATATGACATTGCTTTGCTAGGTACTGAGAAAAACAGAACATATAAAAAAATTAGCCTTTCCTATTAAGAATTTCTGACCAAATATATAAAATAAGATAAAGAATTTAATTACATTAACTGTTAAAATAAACAGTGGTCTTAGCATAGTAAGTATTAAGAAGGGTATGAATGGGAATGAAATAGTAATAACCCAATTATTACTTTATAAAAGACCCATATACCTTTCCCCTATATGCAGACATATATCTTGCACCATTAAATGAGATTTTTTTGCTTTTTATCTCACTGTGGTCTGATTCCATCTTCATATCTCATAAGGCAAGAGCAGATGTAACAACTTTGATTTGTGCTCACTTTTCAATCTTCATCCCTTTATTACAAGGAAATTATCCTATTTTAGTAACTTTTCAGTTTCAGGTTTTCTATTATTCTACTGCATTCACTCTTTTTTCCCAGAATTTTTTTGAATTAAAATGGAGGGGACACAAACTTGTCCAATTCAGAAAACCAGAGAGTTGCAAGGCCTTTTTTTTTTTTTTTCTTTTCTCATAGCTCAGAGAAATTGCATGTATCCATCTTCCCCCCACTACCTCTGTGACTGAACTAAAGGTCTGAAATTGCATTGCTACAGTTGGAAGTCTGAGAAATTACCTGAAAGAAAATGGAAAGCTCAGGACTTGTAGTTTACCACCTGCACTGGAAGAGTAGAGAGACCATGGTTATTTTGCTTCCTACATTTTAAACATGGTATCATCTAATCTACTCATCTAATGATAGATAGGTAAGAGAAAACATGGCCTTCTGTTGCATGTCTTTGAGGTCCTGATTCAAGTCCCTTCTGTAGTCTGGACTTCTTGTATTGTCTGTGGTCACTTGCCTACTTCAGGTCTCAGGCTCTTGCTCTCTGTCTCTCGAGCTCTTGCTCTTCCTGGACTGCAGTTTCGGTTTCAGGATTGCTGTTCCTCCAGGATAGTTATCCAGGAATGGGCCAGGCTTGGTTAGCGGGTAGTGAGCAACTGCACTGTGCACCACTCCTTTGTATATTACTACTATTATTCTCATTATTATTGTAATTATTTAAAGTTTTATTTCAGTTATTAAATTGCTCTTAACCTACAAGTATCCTTACCTTTAAACCTCCAATTCTCTCCTCTATTTCCTGGAGAGAGGGAGAGTGAGTGAGCGGCTGTTCAGTGTTTGGCTGCTAGCCAAGTTAAACCACCACAAACAGATAAATACAAAAAGGAGCAATATTCAGGCAAAAACTAAGAAAAAGGCATAAAACAAAAGCCCAACACTGATGGTAGGTGTCTCATCTGATGTTTCCCGCAAGGGAAAGGTTGTCAGAGACTCCATTTACTCTACCAAATCAACAGGAGAAGAGTGCTGATGACATTTCCTGCTGATGGTGCTTCCTAAAAGAATTGTGCATTGATACATAACTATCTTCATTCTCTAGTAATTAAAGTTGCTTTGGTTCCAATGTCATCATCCACGTAGAGGGTAAATTACATAGTATTTCTAAAGTAATATTTGCAGCTTAAGATATGTATACACTGTAAGATATCTAACACTGGTGTGGAATTGCATTTTTCCCTTCAAATGCAGCTTGCTGCACAGTACAATCATCATATATGATTATTGTTTTACATTTTAAAAATTACCAAATTTTAATACAAATTGCAAATGTTTCATTAAGGAGTGGCAATGATTCAAGAACTTTGAACACATAATAGAACAAGTTTTTTAAATTATTATCCCTATAAATGTCATCTGTCTTATACTGTTCTCTCCACAGCTAATAGGGTACGTATAATTGAGGACTTCATATAAATCTCAGCCTCCTTACTCAGAGTGAGCTATTACACTTTGCAATTAATCATAAAATCTTTTCATTACAAAAAAATTAAAATATCCATTTTCACAATATTTTAAAAGTTTAATTCTGTCATCTTTATTCATGTTAAATAGCACATAACATCTCAGTACTCTGTGAAGTAAAATGCTGCTCATCAGTAGTATGGCTGGTAGAATAGCATGCCTCAGTACTTAATTTTTAAAAATAATAACTTCAAGCTTTCCTAATGTGCCTTTTGTATGTTTAGAAAATTATTTAGCCAGTGCACTCAGAAAATTGGCATATTGAACGTAAATACTATTTTTTTTTCCTTAAATGTGACTTCCCAAATGAGTTTACTGGCTTTGGTGAGAGTCTAATTATTTAATATCTCTTTAGCTAACTGTATTGGTGAGGTGGGTTAGGACAGGTATTGTTCTGTCATCTTGTTTTGAAGTCTTCTATAGATCTTAATGCTGATCAGACCTAGGTGGAATATAT
Organism: Caprimulgus europaeus; assembly: GCA_907165065.1. The sequence continues at coordinate 25,108,422 of OU015534.1, read as the reverse complement.
GGATACAGTGAGCAGAGATCTGTTTATGAACTGGACTGACTGTATCAATATTAGGAAGTCTGATAACCAATTAATAAATGTCTAGGGCGATACAAGAAGGCACAGTACTACTTCTAGCTCTTCCTTCTCTCCATATGACCATTTCCATCACTGTAAAGTGGCACTGGCATCTTAGAAAGGAAAGGAATTTCTAAATGCTCAGTTCACCTTAGACTGAAGTCAAGTAGCAGCAGGTTGCTAGACAGCTCTATATCCTCAGTCATATCTACCTTGGAAGAAGACATTCACCTCATAATTTTGATAACAGTGATCTTCTAATAGCTCATTTTTGTATGAAATTAAAAGCAAAACCTGAGGTCTTCCACAACAGTCTCAGACTAGCCCATGGTGTATGTCAGAAGAATGCCTATTAGAAGCTCACCAAATGCCCCTCTCTCCTACACCCTTAGAGGTATTTCCTCTATACTCTAAAACATTTCTAGTAGCCAGCCTTGTTCTTCACACTACATGCAATATTCTGCCAGCATCACAATAAAAATCTCAGTGCTCTGAATGACCAGTTGAGCTCGTGAAAAAGACATCAAAATAATATCCATTGAGTTTTCAGAAACAGTAACTGCCATAATTGATTGTATTAAATTAATTCATAATTTCAGCACAAATTTAACTTTGTTATTTTTTTTCCTGAACTTATGACTGTGGTATGTGAACTGCCAAATAAGAGGTAAAATGAGAAGCAAAAACTAACCAAGCTTTTAAAATTAATTCAGTGTATTTTGAATGTTGTTTGTATCATTTTAGCTAAATTGTAATTTTCATGCAATCTGTGGTTAGTCTCAGTACAACAATAAATGAACATGTGGGTCGCTGTTTGAATACAGTTTGTAAATTAATTCCTCAATGTCAATGGGATGCATGATATCTGGAACTACTCTTGTGACATAAGCTTCACTTTTATGATACTCCTAGGTGGGTGACAAATCTACTTAGATTTTGATAGTTGTTATAAAACCTGGTTATCTAATCAACATCTGTACATTACAGAATATTTTGCTCCACTTCTTGTGTTTGTATTATCTTTTTTGAATGACTACTGAAAGAACAAAACAGTCATTTAAAAACTGGACAGTATCTACAAAAATGCCTTTGAAAAAGTTGTTTGTTTAACTGATTAAACCCCTTTGAACAAGTGAACAAATGCTAGCTTGCTACACACAGTGAAAACATGGCTTGCTCATTCTTCAAAAGGGTGCATTCAGCTAAATATAGAGCTTAGCTTTTAGACCATCTCTGTTATAGCTCTCTGTGCTTGATGGTGAGAATTACAGGGCAATAGTGATAAGTGACCAGTGCCCTTAGCTTCTCTTGAGTTTGATGTGAAGATGGGAAACTAAATCCCCTTCCAGAGTCAGAGAATGTTGTGTATTAACAGGTGCTGTCACATAAGGAACAAATATAACCACAGTTTTCCATTTGCAACTCAGCTTGGTTTTCCCATCTGTGTTTGTTTCAGATTTGGTTTGGTAGCACTGCTTTTATCTGTGCTGCAGTTTTCTCTAGTCACAGGGGGAAGAGAAAACAAAGTGAGAAAAACAAAAAACCTCTAGAACATTTTTGGCTATTTAGAACAATAAAAGAGTGGAGCTATTTTATAGTGTTTACTCCTTATTAAATATTTTAACAATCACTATACTTTGAAGAAGCTCTGTAACTTAAAGCTACTTTAAGTATGGTAAATGCTATTAATTTTACCATCATAAAAAGCTAAAGGGCAAACTCTTTTCTTTGCAAAAAGCCAAAGTGGTTTGACTCAGGGTACAGAATCTAGGAAGCAGGGCAGGACTTTCCTGGCAGAGCTAATCCATAGTGAGGAGCGTTGCTCAGATCCTGTAATTGCCCCTGCCAGACATATGACCCTTGTGCTAGCTGTCAGATATGCAGTTATTAATGGCTAAAGTTAGCAGGAGACTTGGAAGATCTAGGCAGAGGGGCAGGCAAAGTTTTCTCCATTTTGCTGACTCAGCAGATAACTTGCACTGATCTTAATCTGACGCCCTCCTTCCCCATCTACCTTCCCTTGGTACTTGGCAAATCAAGCACAACGATGTCGGACTTAGCAACCTGTTTTCCAACACAAAACTACAGCACTTCCTAACACAACTCTGTAAGTGGAGGCAGGATTTGTCTCTCAAAAGATACTTCTGAGTAAATAATAATATCACTGTTTTTATCTGTGACTGTAAACACTGGGTTTTGTCTCTTAATGACTGTTTCTGTTTTACTGCTACTTCCCACCAGGAAGTTGACTGCTAACATAATTAGCAGATGATTGCACGGGGGAGGCTGAAATCTCTAGCAGCTGTTTTAAGGCATTCCGTACCAAACCCTGTATGCTGCAGAACAGTTACAGTTTCTGAATGGCATTCTCTCCAGTGACACAGCAATTACGGGACCATGGTGAGCAGGCCTCCGGGAAGGACTTAAATTGCTCATTTACTTGAAGAAATATGGAGAATCCACTTTTAAAGCATTTAGTGGATTAGTACAAGTACCTGGGCATACTGTATGTATCAGAATTCAGTACAAAAGATCACCTTCAATTGTGAAGTCTAGAAACTGAATGTGTAGTGCTGAAATAGTTGGCAGATTTATTTTACAATAAAAGTATTCTGAAGCTTCAGACACTTCTGACGCTCCAAGTGATCCATTTCCTTTTTATAGGGTAAAAGGGAGACAATATGAATCAATGTTACCATTTGTTATAGAAGAGTCATTCCCAAAGTAATGAGTAGTGCAGCACAGAAGTTTAGTGCTATAAAATAAATAATCATAATCATTGGCTGTGATAGAATAATAATAATAAAATTAAGAGAGAAACCATTTGGGAAAGAACTGCTTCATTTCCCCATGGAGTATTATAGTGTCTGCCAGATGTAAAGTAGCATGTAGCAAGTTCTAGATGGAAAAATAAGAGCTTTAGAGTAGTAAGTGTATAATTAAGTAATGATTGAAGTACCAAGCACATTTACAAACTGTGCATCATGTTGTCCCAGAGGAGGAAGACTACTTGATCTGTGGGAGTTTTTAAGCCAAGAAACAAACCTTTTCTGCACTACAAAACTTTTGCTGGGGCACACCACTAAAATCTTCCTTCAGACAGATGCAGTTCTAACAGCACTGAAGTGTTCCAGTGTGTGCTAGTTTAAGCAGAATATAGAAACAATGCATTTCTGCTTCCATTGTTCTTGCAAGAATGATGCCAACACAGAAATTAGCATGAGGCTCATGGAGCTGCCTTCTACAAAGCATTACTTCCTCTCCCTTCCACACAAGTAAATTGATTCTCTCTTTTATCTATAATAGGGACTGAACCCTAAAACAAATTTAGGAGGAAGGCGAGTATGGAGATATATTAACGGTTTACTTTATGTGGGACTGTATCCTAATCTGCTACAAAAGTGTCAGCTCAAACCTCTGGGTGTGGCCAATGCAGTGGTTTTACAAATGTTAGTATTTTTCTTTAGTGGTTTGTAAATTTATGCGGGTTTTGAACAGTGACAAATGGCTTCGCCTGTACATGCAGCAATTTTTTTCAGAATTTAGGGCAACTTAAAGTTTGCAACTGCTACTGTGCAGACTCACTGCAGACATGAAAACCCTTGCTCACTTAGTGAATTAGACTGTTAAGATCTTGAGTAGTTTCAATCAAAATCAAGCTTTAAAATAGAATTTAGGCTTCTAAATAACTTTATTTATTTTGAAAAATTACTTAAAAACATAAATCAAGATAAATTTGACAATATTTGCTTAAGTCCTTTTATTTTGTAGCCTCTGTTAAATGGAAGATCTCATAAAAGTTAACATGTTTTCTAAAATGAGGAGGCCAAATAGACTAAAGTATTTCTTGAAGAAAAGAGGAGGATTCTTTTGAAAAAAAAGATGATAGAATTTTATTTTGAGGAAATTATAACAGAATTTTTGTGCCAGTTGAATCTAGACTCAGATATTTTAAATCACTTGGTTCAGAAATGTGTGGGCTTTTTATCCACTTTTAGTTTAACAGTCTCAGGTGGTTTCCAAAAGGAAAGGCAAAGGGAGGGCTTTACTCACTAATTCACACTGTGACAAATGACTGTTAAAGTGCATTCTGAGATTTACAGTAGGGACTTGTTCCTTGAAAGTCACCGGTCAACATGACATCCAGCAGTATACAATTGTCCAAGTGATGTGTGGAGGTGTTCTGTATTATCTGAATCTCTTTCCTTTCCAGATAGGCAGTAATGTTAATTTATGCAGTAAGCACATCAGAAGGGAAAGCTAATTTTAATTTAATCCTTTAAATATCCAATGTAAGAACAGTTCTTGCACAAAGGTAAAATTTAGCTCTATAGTTTCATCATGAAAGTATATACTGCAGTAAAATTACTCAAATTTTCATCTCAATACAGGAGCAGGATTTGAAATGTACTTCCAGTACCAGTAAATGTGTCTACATTGACATTGGAACTGGTATGTTCCAATACCAGTTATGCGTATACATATATACAGAAAATAAAAAAATTTCAAATAGGAAAATGTAAATTTTTGTTCCATGACTGTGAAGTTGTAAACACTTACTGCAACAGCATAAAGGAAAGTTATGAAATCTGATGTTTTCAGGGTGGGGGTTGGAAAATACATTGGGTTACTATGTTCATTTTTCATTCTTTCCATTCCCTTTGTTCTATATGATTTTGAAGTAGCATAGTAGTATTGATTTTTTCCTAGAGCACACTAGCTCGGTATACAATGCTAAACTTCAACAGGCCATAGAATGAAATAGTAGTGTAAAATAGATATTTATGATTGCTGAATGACTTGCTCGTATGACAGATTATATTAATTCAGCAATTCAACGCTGGTATGTGTACTTCATGGTCTCTTAATTAATATTGCTAGAAACATTCAGCATTGATAAAGCTTACCTTGGTGCACAAGGTCCAAAGAAAGCCCAGCATACTGCTTAATCTTACCCAAAGGGACTTAAAGTGGAAAAGGTATATAAACCAAAAGAAACTATATACATTTTTATGAAGTCAAATAAATCTCACTCTGCATATTTTAAAAACTTCCACATGTTTCTTTCTCTTTTTCTTTCTCTAAAATGTTGTGAGAAAAGAATTATTCCAATATATAAAAGTTCTTTAACAGCAAGTATTTTTCTCCTTTTTTAAGGACTCTGAGACAAAACACCCTTATTGCCTATGTATAAGGGCTACATTGCCTGTTTCAGGGAGTAAGGCACCAAGCCTAAGCAAGTCTGTGCTTTACAAATGGATCTCTCTGCCACACCGTCCACCATATATGCATAATGTGAATGTGTGACTGTGCAGAAAATATAGGAGACCAGAAAGAGAGGAACTAGCAGCACAAATGGGAGAAGCAGCTTGTGATGTTAAAGTGTAGAGAATACCTTCACAATAAATGACTTTGAGCCTCTCTGGTTATATCTTCAAGAAAAGTTAAACTTGCCCAGGCACATTCCCAGACACTGACAGGAGACAGCACAAAACAAGCTACGTAGGTATCAGAAAACTGTCTCAGCTTCACAAACCGGGTGACTCTCTACAACTTGTCTGCTTTGAGTGTTTCCTTGGACACTCAAATTGTCAAATCTTTCCTGGGCACTGCAGTGTTCTATCCGGTTTTGGGTAGCTGGCTGCGGCCAAAGCATGCAAAGGTAAATTTGAACTGTTCACTGGTATCAGCAGTCATGCTTCAATGGTGGGAAACATTCCTGGTTTGCTTGAATTTACTAAAATGAATCCAGCTTTTATATCTTTATAAGCTTCTAAAGAATAGTCTAGACGTTGTACATAAATGGTTAATAAACGTGAGGTAAATTGTGCTCTGCAAGAGACTCGAGCCCTGAATGTACATGACCGACCTCACTAGAAAAGCAGTGATATCAACAGAATGTCAATGCTTTTTTATTCTTAACTTAGAATTCTTTCTTTACTTCTCTGGTATCCTGTGGTTTGGCTATTTTGAAGTACGTGGTAACTAGAGATGCATGCAATAAAACATTTTTTTGTGAATAACCTCTTCATTGTATATTTCCAAAGCTTACGTAGGAACAAACCAAAAACAAATATACTCTTTCCTTCCCTCCTCTGAAGCAAATTATTTACCAGCTTCTACCATGTCAAGTCTTCACTAGGTAAAATATTTTCTACTTTTATTTGTGTTGCTCTTCCACCCAGCTGGTAAGTCCAAGGATTGATGATCAGTAGGTTTATGAAATGTTTTATTACATCATTTACTGTTACAATCACCACCTGGTAGAACCTCACTGACTTAACAGGTGAGTAACTTGTGGTAATCACCGAGTTCCCCCTTTATTTCTGCTCCCTTCCCCAGCAGCCAAACCAAAAGACAAAATGCATTATGATGGTCAAGAAACATCTCAGTATATCCAGCAAATCACAACAGTTTTTTTCCATTTCAGGTACTTGCAATAACAAAAGCAAAGTGTCAGATTCACAAAGGGATATTAACAATATTTACCAAATCCGTGAAAAAGTCAATGACTCAATCTTCTCTTTACCCTCAGCCCAGTGCCTGGGATATTTACATGCCCAGAAGAAACCTGGCACACTACTTGCCACAGAGATCACCCACTTGACACACATACAAACTCTAGAAACTGGGCTCATCTTTTACATGCTATCCCGTGGAAGCTTTTCAGATTGATCCAGGCAATATTTAAATATTTTATATAGTGACAGGAAAACAAGCGAGTTTTTTACTCAGAGAAATAACTCTGAGTAAATGAATATTTAACTATTCCATATAAAATGTGTGTACTGTAAGCATCAAGCTTCATCTCCAGTTTTCAAAGGGAACCAGGTCCTTTGAAAATCTAGCTCTTCAAAAACCAAAACTGGTTTCAACATCCATTTTTTTTCAGGAAAAATAATTCCACAAATTCAAGAATTTTAATAAATTATTCAAAATAGCTTATTTACTGAACAAATGCATTTGCCAAAGATTCACCATGTTCTTCTGCACACAGCAACTTCTTTTATGAAAACTAATATATAATTCAATTTGGCAGTTTGTGGAATATGACAGCCCAGACCCCATCTGTTACTGAAGCCAGCTACGAAGTTGTTTAGGAATCTAAAATATGCAAGTAGCATTATTTTTCTGGGAGATAAATGCAAAAGCAGTGAGATGGACATTACTGTATTGAAGAAGTATAGGTAAGAAATGGACCACGAGCTAGACACCAAGAACAGGAGCCTGAATGAAGTTCCACCACAGAAGAAGTCCTCGAGAAAAAATGAAGATTAGAAATCTGCCTCCAAACAGGTAAAGATCTACGAACAAAATTCCTAAACCAAGAGTTTCATTACATTCAGCCAAGCCTTTTAGCATGTGTGCATTTTATAAATGAACAAGATCATTAAAAGAAATAGCTGATCAAGCTCTCCTCCTAAAGAAACATAACCAGTAAGGTTTCAAAATTGGGTGCTATGCTTATGTCAGAAATAAATCTTTCAGCAAAAAAGAGGCGAGGTCTATATCATTTCAACTATATTTATTATTAAATACTACCCTATGACTTACTGGCAAACTGTGCTATCAAAACTGTGATTTGGTGACACAGAATCCTGGGTGGCTTGTGGCAGATAAGAGGAATAATTCCATCTCCTCTCCACTTTGAAGAATCAACAAGCATCTGAAAACACAAGAGGGAACATATGCCTCCCAGCCAGCAAAAAAAGAGCATCTTTCCAGAAAGGGTAGAATGAAAGGAGAAATGAGAGAACTCAAGGGTGTACAGACTGGGAAGATCAAAAAGGGAATGGGATTAAGATAGAAGACAAAGGATTCTGCTGCTAACAGACCTGAAGTTCACAGACTACACAGATGGAAAACCCTTGATATAAATCAGAATGCCGGAGTTGAAAGCAAGTGGAAATAAAGAAGTTGCAGTGAACTGGAAATATGCCGAAAATGATTAAAATATGTATGTTTTTCTGTAATGGATAGTAGCAAAATACCAGCAACATGGGGTTGGATTCAGTATTAAAAGTGAGCGCTTGCAATACAGAAATTGTAAGGTGGACAAAAAACCCACAACACTCAAGATTTTTTTAAGAATGGACTTTGTTCAGTTAATGGAAACCTCGTATCAAACCAGAGTGCTATGGTAACTTATAGAGCTGGCAGAGGGAGCGCTGCTATCACGGCCTCATGTGAAGCACGATCCCGATTGCACTGTGGGGAAACAACCACACAGCCCTCCTGCCACAGCACAGCCATGTCCAGCCTCAGCACAGGACAACACCTGAAGATCTAGGAGGCCATGTCCACTAGCCATGTTCAGTCCTGGGTTCATATTTTATATTTCAGGTGTGCCAGAGATCTATCTTGTAATAATTGTACGAATATTCATGAAATAAGAGTAACTATTCATTTTCCACTATTCCTTTGCTACAATTTTCCAACAAAAATCATGCTCTATAATACTGTTATGCTATAATTCTCCTGTCAGTATTATGTTAAGGATTATTTGTTTTCATTATGTTAAGGATTATTTGTTTTCATTATGTTAAGGATTATTTGTTTTCATCATGTTAAGTGCACATAGCCTTGAAATAGACAACTGAATAGCTAAAGAGATGCTATGGTTTGTGCAGTTGCTTATACACTATTCCTATTTGAGATTAGATCATGCTTCTTCCACATAAAGTAACTTTCTAAAGTTCAATTCAAACAGCTGGTACCAGGGAACTGTGCAGCAGAAGTTTAAACTAGAGCTGGGAAAAGTGTTAAGCCACAGAGTGGTCCAAAAAGGTGTATAGATAGTATTTTGTTTATTTTACCAATCAAAACCCTAACCAAACAAATAAAGTTGATAAAATAACAAAAGTTGCGGGTTTTTTTCCCTATTCCAGTAGAAAAATAAAATGTAGGAATAAGAGGCTAAGATCTAAATTTTCTAAAATCTCAGAAAATACCATGATCAGAAGTTATGAATACAGATTATACTCATGGTTTAATTATTTTTAATAGTAATAAATAATAATAAAACCATGCTTTGCTAGGCATACTCTTTAACTCTCCATTAGGTACTTATAATGCCATCATTTCCAACCAACAGCATTCTTTTTTTTTTTTACTATCTTAAGATCATTCACCATTTCATAACTGTCTGAAAAAACATCATTTGTTTAATTGCTTCAGTGTACAGCATATCCTCCTAACGTAATTACTAGTTACATATCTGCATGCTTTGCAATCACCAATCAATGAAAATTCATCTTTAGGAAAGTAGCTAAAATCTAAACAATGTAGACCACTATTAAAGTCAAAGTTTGACTGCTGAGTTACAGAGTCGTTCTGACATTGTATATATATTGAATTAAAATCGATCCAATACGCCACTTGATATTACCAGACAAACTGACTTTTCTGTCATTTGACCACAACAGATTGTTACAAGAACACACATCCTTTTGCAAGATGGGATGGTGTAAAAACTTACTGACACACCAGGTTGTGTGCTCAATTAGAGCAGCGTGATGCTGTTTGGTGTTCACGAATACGGGTCATTGAGCATTCTGAAATTAGACATTCCTGGTTTGTTTCTTTCTTTCTCTCTTTTAAAGACATTATTTGACTTGAGACAAATACCTTTTTGTATTGGTCTGTGATTAAAGATGCTGACAGTCCTTAAAATAATTCATAAATGGATAAATTAATGGTAGTAACATCCAAGCCTAGGATCCTAGTATGAAAAGAGCCTGCACGTAAAGCAGCGTGCGTACTGGGCAATAAAAACATCCACTCGCCCTTCGAGAAGCGGCAAAAGCGTGTTTTGTTTGGGGCGTCCCCTCAGCGCACACTGTCACCCGGGGACGGTCCCCGTCCTACGCTTCCTCCTACCGCAGGGAAGGGAAAGGTGCTGCCCTTCTGCGGAGGCAGCGCTGCCCCGAAGGCTGCGGGGTGCCTCGGTGAGGAGCGCCGGCCCCGGCTCGCCCCCGGCCGCGGGGCGGGGCATCGCAGCCCCTCGGCGGCCGCCGCATCCCTCTCCTGGCAAAGTTTTTCAGCGAGCTGGCCTCCCGCGGGCGGTGCGCGCCCTCACAGCGCCCTGCCCGGCCCGCAGCAGGGCCGGCGCCGACCCGCTCAGACGGGCTGCCGGAGGGGCAGGGGACGCCGCCCGCGGAGCTCCCCCCGCTCCCGCTCGAGCTGTTACCGCGGCCCCCCGCGCCCGCCGACCGCGCTCTCACCTGTCGTCGCTCTGCCAGCCCTGGTCGCCCAGCAGCAGGTCCCGAAAGCGGTACCGCGGGGGCAGCGGGGGCACCTCGCTGTCCAGGTCCACCATCCTGCGCGGAGGACGGGAGCGCCCGCCGCCGCTCCCCTGCCGAGGGGCGGCCACCCCCCACCCACCAAAGCGGGTGGGGGGCAAAGCCCAACGGGGCAGGAGGGGCCGCGGGCGGGGAGCGGCGCGGAGCAGCTTGTCCCCCGGGCGCGTGCGGGGGCTGCGCACACAAAGGAGCGCGGCGGGAGGGCTGTCTCGCGGCGCCTGAGGGGAGTGGCGGGGCCAGCTCGCGCCCCGGGGCGCGCGTGGCGGTTCTCGGACCGCGAGGGTTGAAAGTTCCGCCTCGCGCCGCGGGGGGCCTCGCGCAATCCGCCCCAGGCGAAGGCAGGTGCCGGCGGGCGGCGCTGGGGGCGGCCTCGGCGGCGCGCGCGCGACCGCCCACGCACCCACCCTGCGCGAACGCTTACGCGAACGCGCGCGCACCGCCCGCCGGCTGCCGCGGTTGACAACAAAGAGCTGCCCACCGCCATGCAAATGTTCTGCGGAGCCGCCGCTGCGAGGCGAACCAATGCGGTGGGCAGCATTAGCATAGTCCCGTGGTGGCGCGGGAGCCTTTGCCTGCCGGCCAAGGGGGCTCCGTGGGGTGGAGCCGCGCAGCGTCTCGAGCGCTTGGCTGGAGGAGCCACCTCGCGCCCTGCGCACCTGCTCGGCCTCGGCCTCGGCCCCGGCCCCTCGTCTGGGGGCGTTCGCGGGGCTCCCTCACAGCCCACCCCCTGCAGCCGCCAGCCTCCTCTCGCACCGCCTGCGGCTGCCTCGCCCTTGCGCTTCTGTAGGCCCCGAAATTTGAACAACTGGGTGGTTCATCTTGGTGATGGAGAGCCGCTGCCCGGAGCCCGTGTTAGTGATGGTGCTGGGGCACCATCTGAGCCCTTCCTCTCTCTGTATCTTGGTCACCTCTAGTCAGGCAGGCACAACTGGTCAGTGACATATGTCTCATCCTGGTTTGTGCCAACTCTTCTGAAATCTCAGGTGCAAACGTGGTAAGCCATTCATCAATTTCCTCTTTTCGTTTGTGGATTAGTTACTCTCCAAGGTACCTGAGTTTCTTATGGGACAGATGAACCACATATTGCCAATACTGAATATACCAAATTGAAATAGTGAATATATATATACATATATATATATATATATATATATATATATTTTAGATCTTAAAGATCCACTGTAATCTAGACTAACTGTCGTACTTGTAGCATGTAATGTTCCAGTTCTGTTAAACCGCAATATTACGACATTTTCTCAGCCTGGCATGATTTGCTTTCCCAGATTAGGTCTTCACTAAACTATCCAGTCATAGCATTCCTTCCCTGGAACGAAGTCGTGCACAGTCTTAACACTGGTGCAGCTTTTAGATTTAGATTTTGCTGGATCAGAGGCTAAGTGATAAACAATAATTTTTCTCTTAAATGTGGTTTAAATACCACATATTTAATTAGATTCACACATTTGTACTGTGTGTTGAAGAGTGAACCTTTTGTTTTACAGTCCACTGGATTTCTGTGTAGAAGGTAAGCTAATTAAAAGCTGATATGGCACATACAGTCTCACCTTAAGTATGGCAGCCTGTAGTGTACCACGTAATAATGTGCCCTGCTGAGAATCCAGCTCTGAGCTTCATGCTGTGATGGAAAGATTTCTACAGGTAGCCAACAGGTAGTCCAATTCAGGACTCAGATTATTTTTGCTATTGTTACAAACAATGCATCTTTCCTTGCTTCTTTAGCACAGAGTTCTTAAGCATAGCTTCTCTGATTTCTGTTTCTTTAGGGGATGCAATGTTGTATCCCAGGTCCTGTAAAATACTGGGTTCACTGCAGCATGATGCTTCCCCTTTTTCACAGCCTGCTCAATTCAGCATTTACAATGTGCTTCTCAGAAAGGCTTGTTAGATGGAGGAAAACAGATGCACATATGTGGCAAGAGTTCAAAGGTAGCTCACTCTTTGCTTTGGCTGATATGGGAAATAAATAAATAAAATAGTGAATTACCCTGCTGCCACATTCTTGCCAATTTTACCATGCTGTGTTCTGAGGTCAGAGCTCCCTAAGAGTCCAGACACTTTCTTCTTCAGAATATTTGTTATGTGCAGCCAGTTTTTTACTTCTCGGCTGCTTCAGTTGAACAGGTTTGCTCTTCTACAAAAACATTATTTTTTCTCTTTCTGGGTATCTTTTAATCTTGCCAAACTTTGAGGTGGGATGGAGCCTGTATATGACAATGGTTTGTTATAAAAGTAAAGTTGTTAGGCTAACTGTAGTCCTTTTCTGGAGTCTATGAATCATAGATTGGTCGGGAAATTAATGGTGTTTCTGCTGTGTTTTCTAGCAGCCTCATTAATTTTTCTATCTTAATTGATTAATTTAACATTTATTTTCATACTTGAGGAGCAAAGTAACAGTAGGAGCTTTTGCACTTTTTCTACCATGGTGTGATAGTTTCACTGGGCTAGCCCTTGTTGAGCAGCCAACACAGCCATTCACCCACTGCCCCCCCACCTGCAGCGGATAGGGGAGAGGATTTGGGGGGCTGAGATAAGAACAACTGAAAAAAATAAATAAAAGAAAACTTAAAATAATACTAATATTAAAATAGTAGTGATAATGATAACAGTAACAAAATATGCAAATGAGTGATGCCCAGTGCAATTGATCACCACCCACCGACCAAGCCTGGCCCGATCCCAGAGCAGCGACAATCCCGAACAGAAACCGCAATCCCAGAAGAGTGAGAGCCGGAGAGAAAGCCAGAGAGAGCCAAAAGAGGAAGAGCCCCTCACTAATACACTGAACATGACATGATATGATATGGAATATCCCATTGGCATGTCTAAATGCCAGTTTAGCTTATTAAATTAAATATTCCTCACCCCCTTAGATCTTGCACTTGCAGACTAACAGAACACAAAGTCCTTCACTTCCAGTGGCAAAAATGCAAACACTGGTATGTTATCAGTGTTCCTCTCATAGCAAATCCCAGGCTGATAGCAAAACGCAGCACTATTCTAGCTACTAAAAAGAAACCCAGCTCTGTTCCAGCCAAAAACCAGGACACATGGAAATACATTTCAGAATGATAATAGCTGACTGGTAAATTAGAATCCTGGTAGATAGTTGAGCTGAGCTAATAGAAAGCAGACTCATAACTGAGACTATAGTCATGCAATTTATAGAGAAGCTTAATTTTGTGCTCCTAAGTAATATAAAGTCTTTGCCATACAAAATTAGCTGTGTTTTTACATGTCTGACCATATGAGGCCTCTGAAAAAGGCCTAAAAAGGCCTTTTCAGGTCCCTCTGAAAAGCTCTGAATATATAAAATTGGATGGAGATGGGAGTTTAGTTAGCTAAATCTAATGTTTTGATAAGTACCTCATTACACCTGGGAAATGCAAGTCTTCAAGCTGAGGAGACACTGAATCATCTGCTTGGAGACAGATGCTGTTTATATATGAACTATTGTACTGGGTCACTACGCTCAAGCTAGGCATTCCTTCTGCCGTGTTTGTGTATTAAAGAAAAGCTGTGAGCCACGCTCAGTTCTTTCAAGGAACAAATGTAGGGTTGTACTCTTGAGATTATTCTGGACCTGGGAAGTGTCAGAAGCATCTGTGGCCCTGATTTGGGGGCTAAAATTAGACTTTATGGTCATCTTTTTTTTTTTTTTTTTTCCCCAAACTGACTAGATACAGGTGAATAACTCTTTCCAGGTACTTAACTCTGAAGTTTGGGAGAGAGAGAGGTGTTAAGTGTGTTACTGAGTTTATTGCTAGTGATTGGATATAAATCTCGAATGATACCAAAGTACAGAAAGAACAAAACAGTATTTAGGTTTCCTTTTTAGGTTACTTTTATTTTTGATGGTGTACAGGTAAAACAGGTTGGCACAATCTAAGTGGCTTCTGGGCTTTTTGAACAGTTGCAGTGTATATGAAGGTGTACATAGGGTATTAATACTGTTCTTAATTCAAGTTGTTCTGCCCCTCTATTTAAATCTGAGTTATGCATTATGCTGTAATAAAGTAAATCAGATTATATCGGGTTAGTTTTTGATATTTTCTTCAAAAAGCTTGCAAGATTTTCCTTATTATTAATCAATTTAATTATTGACACTCACTGGGACATTCTTTACTGTTGGTATTGATACCTAAAATTATCCTGATAAATCAAAGCCAAACCTAACTGCAAGGAGTTAGAGGAGAATCTTGCCCGAAATAAACTAGTGAATTTCACCCTCTTGAAGGGTTGATGGTCCTCTGAAATAGTCTGACCAGACAGAGTTCTTGCTTCTGTTCCTTCCATTGCTTTTCAATTGTATACCATTACCCAGCCAGTTGTTTTCCCCAGTTGATAAGCTTGTCATCCTAACTGTTGTTTTTATTCTCCTAAATATTATGAGATTGTGGTTGGGGTAAGAAAGAACACTGGTAAAGATGGACTTTTAAAACAAAAGGTGAAGAAGGATGAGGCATTTGTGACACAACTGCACACCAAATCCTTTTAAACGGTTTGTAATGTAACTTGTACTTATTGTCCTTTCAAGGGAGATATAGTCTGATGTCGTCTGAATGGGATTCACTTAAGTCACTAAGCAGACATACACAAGAAACTTACCATAAGAAGTAGTCTAAGCTGCAGTTAAAAATGTAAGTAGTAATGGCTTCTTTGTGACGTTTACATGCTTTCTGCTCTTTATCTGTTGGTGCTAGTGAAGGCAGGCAGGCTGAAAAACTGATTGACTGCAAAACAAGTGAATAAAATGCAATCTCGTTTTGAGGCTTTTTTCCAGGTGCTCACTTTTTTGATACTTTTTTTTTCTTCCCCCCTTAATTAAGAAGTATCAGGATGTTTATGTCTCTAATGAGAACTTTGGACCTCTCACATTTCTGCAAGTTGATCAGTTCTTACTTGAGTATGTCTCTGTGGTTTTGGGTTTGACTAGGTCTGGGGACTAGAGTACTGACAGTGTTGGCAAGCACACAAGGCTGTTCTGCAACTTTGCCAGCTACTATGAGTAGAATATTTAGGGATTCAGCATTCATAGGTCACAAAATGATTTGGGATTTATATTAGTAAACTGTACCTAAACAATAGTTGATTCACTTTAGCTACAGTTTCACTTCCAAAATAGTCGCAAAGGTGGAGTCTTCTGTAGGAAAAAACATAATAACATTATCTGTTAAAATGTGGCTAGATGGTGTGCATATCTGTTAGATCAAAGATCAACTCCTTTTTTCCATTTCAATTCCAAGGACTGCCTGGGCTTTGCCTTATTATTTTGTGTAATTTTCTATTCGAATGATTACTTGTCTTGCATCTTTCCCTAATACTCTCTGTTCCCACACACTGTAATTGGAAAGCATCATCATTTTCTTACTTCTCCCTTGCTGCAAAGGGATTGCTGCTGCAATGCCACTCTTATCTTTCACATCCTTTTCTCAAATATAACTTGCTAGTGAGTTAGGTCAAAATGAGCATTTTGGGTATGTCCCTTTTTTTGTTTGTTAGTTTAAATGTACATTTGTTACGGCTTACTAGACTTTTAGCTGTTAGGCATACGGCCCATTTTCAGTTCATTCTGAATCTTAAAGTACAGTCTGGGGGTGGGTCTGAGTACTACCATAGCATAAATAATAATTATATTGTCCAGTAAGCTTCTGCAGTCTTTCTGCAGAAAGAAATATGTCACCTCTTTGCTAGGTAGCTGGGTTGTGTGCTGGACTAGTAACAGGAATAGTTGATTATAATTATAATTGTCCTTTAAGAAAGCACAGCCATTGGGGGAATACTGCTAATACATAATGAAACTTAAAAAACCCCCCCTGATAATCATAATTTTCTACAAGCAGCAGCACAAGCTCCAAACTGCTCCATGTGTTTTTTTCCAAAAACACGCCTGCCTTTCCATGTTTGGTATTATTTAACCTTCAAGGAAAAAATGTTCTTGGAGTCCTCCTATCTTTCCACTTGGTGCCTGTTTTTTAAATGGCTGTGCAGTAGCAAACCGTTCTGCTGGCACAAAAGGTTTGATAGTGATTCAGAAACAGCAACAGACTGAAATAGCCCAAAGTGAGAGCAGAGCTTTAAGGTCACTGTAAAGCTGCAAAGCTAGGACAGAAGGCAAAATGTGAGAAATTTCCAATTTGATAATTCCTCTGAAAGAATTATAAAAAATTAGAGGTGGCTTTGGGTGTTTTGTCATGTATCTAATTAAACTGAAATTTTGGTAGATAGAGGTTATGTTTTTCATAGCCCAGTGAGCATGAGTCTGTACTGCAAGTATGATCCTGATAAGGCTGTTTCAGACACAGGGTACACAACGTGACCTGATCTTTGTATTCTTATATGCTAAACCACCATAGCACTGATCCAAAAAGGATCGGCATCCACTTCAGGGCTAGCCATGGCCCTGGCGCACCACAGTCCTCTGACGTCTCTGGTGACCTGGAAAGAAACTGTAGGAACAAGAGGAATAGCAGCACTGCAGCAGGGGAGAGAGAGCTGGTGGGAAATGGTGATATCCTCTGAATAGCCTTCTAGTAAATCTTCACTTGGCTGCCAGTAGGAGGACTTGATTTAAAACTAGAGATACTGTCAGCTGCTTTGATATAGGGGAGCATCTTTCTTTTTTTTTTTCTTCTTTTTTTTCATTTTTTTTCCCCAAGGAACACCTTTTCAAGTCGTTTTCAATTCGCTTTTGAGTACAGAGCACCAAGGCAGGCGAATGAGGTGGTACTTAAACAAGAGTAATCCGAAGAGTGGTATAAAATACTTTTAGAATTGGACATGATATTTCTCCTGTCATTAGTGCAAAACCCTGCCTAAGCACACACTGTTATCTAATTTGGGTTAGAAGCTGAAGGAATATTCAAAGAATTCCTGATACTGTTTTTCTTTCTGCAAGGGTGTTCACATGGCCCACCCATGGCCTAAACAACAACAGCTGTTAAGATGGGAGTGTGAGTTCAAGCATTCAAAATTGTTTGAAAGTGCATATGCTACAGCTGATCATATTAAAGGGGATGCTGACCTTTAGTCAGATTAAACAGTAACCAGTGAGTTACAGAGTGAGTTTTGAAACATAAGAGGTTCCAAGTTGGAACAAAATGTAAGGGACAAATGAAACTGTAAGAGGAGGGAGAACAGTGGGAGCAGAGCAAGCAGTCAAAGCCAGGGGAGTTGGGTTTGACAAGATTTTCACCCACTGCTTTCAAAACCTCTGTTTGGGCCAGGCAGAGCATCCTCCCTATCTGACTCTGTCAGCAGCCTGCATCCAGCTCAGGCAGTGACAGTGGAGGATGCAACAGGTCGGGACTCACAACTGGGTCTGAGTATGTGACCTTGTGTGTTAGCAGGCTGTAAGGTGCAGCACAGGTATGCATGAAGCAGCCACATGTCCTACAGAAGGAATGTGAGAGGGGGACTGTGTGTGTGTGTGTAACCATGAGTGGATGGGTGCACAACTTTGTGTGCATGGTTTGAACTTGAGACATTAATGAAGAAAGGTTGTTTAGAAATTTGTTAGGTGTTTATTAGCATTTTTGTCTATTAACAGTCTTACCTGTTGTATTGACAATACTGAACCTGAATGGATATTTCACTGCTTGTCAGTTAATGATATGCTATTAATAAATCAATAAACCAATCTGACTGTGATTTGGAACTAAGTGAACTGTGCAGTGTCTCCCTGTCACACCATTAAGTTGTAATTGTAGATATTATGTGATGTGTAATGTCATTTTGAGTTAGAGAAGTTGTCTGCCAGTGGGAGGAGAGACAACTGGTGACAATGAAAAGATATTCTCACTATTAATATAGTAGGATGGGACCTTTTCATGAAGAATTTTGGTCAAAAGAGTGATTGGTTCTGGAATTCTGTGGGCTCTAATGATATAATTAAACTCAAGTGTGACAGCAAGCAAGCTGTTAGAACATGCTGAAATTATACTGGTCAGAGGTGCTATTCCAGCAGTGACTAATTAACCTCCTATTACTAGTCATCACTAGTTCCCTACTGGAATACACTGACTTCCTCAGATCTGTCTTCCTAATACAAAATCGCTTCCAAACGCTGTTCTCAAAATCATTTAGGCTTGAAGAAACACTCTAAATTTTGATGTTAAGCCCCCACATTGCGTAGGGAATGGATAAAGTCTTGAGTATCTTGGTCTGACCTTGTAATTGACTCTACTTTGTGCAGGAGTACTGGGCAAGATAACTTCCTGCAGTCCCTTCCAACCTGAACTTTGCTGTGATCCTGTATCTTGATATGCAGTTTTGCAGGTACAGGGGATTTGTGGTGATTTTTTGACTATCCAGCTGTACCCACAGCACTGTCTGAGTGTGGCCACACCAGTTTTCAAAGCAATATTTTTACTTCCATAGTTAAAATTCAGCTGCCTTTGGTTGCATAACTACTTCTCAAAGGCCTTTCTTATCAATAGGAAGTAAGGGTACTCTGGAGATTTTTTCTGCCTGCCTTAGAGGTCCCGAGGCATGGTTTGCCTGTGCACTCTGCTTTATTAGAGGTTGGAGATGACTAAGTCAGACACGATTAAAGACATTAGTTTTGAATCAATTGGTGGCCCATGGAAGATGTGAGGAAGGGAAGAAATATTAAGTTCCTGATTGTATTTCCATTTGGTTAAGGTAAGTTTAATCAATGAGTTAAGATCACAAACAAGACTGGAAAGGACTGAGTCTGGCCTCTTGTTTAGTGATTGAAGGTGGTTTCTTTGTATAGACATACATTATGCCTATACAAAGATTGCTTCAAAGCCTCACTACTTAGGTGAATCTTCTAATTTTCAGCTTAAATTTGTTCATAGGAAGTTTATACTTATCTGATCTCGTGTGCTGATGTTATTTTTTAGCTTGAATAGTTTTAACATTGCCTATATCCGTAGACAGCAGCCAGGAAATTTACGGTAAATTTACAACTGGGTTCCAGTTTTGGTTCAGCTGTAGCTGAAAGCGTCTTTGTGTTTCAAGCCTGTAACAATTGGTCAAGTTCACAGAATCATAGAACCCAAAAGCAGTTTTAAAACCTAAACCACTTTAAGCTTCATGACATTACAAGATACAACACTTAAAATTAGAGAGATTACAGAACACATACCTGCAGCATGGATTTTTACAGCTAATTGGTTTGAGCCACTATCTCTGGGTTGGAATCTGAGTGTCTCCTAGCCCTCTGCCTCTGTTTTTTCCACTCTCTGAGCCTCCCACAGCGGTTAAGGAGATGGAAAGCAGCAGTGTTACTGCTACATTGGAAAAGCAGTTAGTACAGAAGCATGTAGATACATGCACATATGGTAATGCAATAGGATCAGTGCAGAGAAGACAAGTGGGACTGTCTTGGTGCAGTTAGAGCACTGCTGTCTGCAGCAGCACATAGTTCCCTACCATAGAACAAAAGGAACTAAAGATCTGGGCAGTGAAGTTCTGTGAGGAGCTGTTTCCTAGAATTCAACTTAGGCAGGCACCAAAAAAAAAAAAAAAAAATCTTTTTACTGATGAGGTACGCACCAGTGCAAAATGGATACAGACCAATCATCACAGGTCCGTGGAGTAGAGTGAGAGGTCATTCTGCACAGGAGTTGTTTGGCAAGAGAAAGGGAAAGGGAACAGAAGAGATGTTATGCTGTCTGGAAGAATTCTGAATGCCAGTTTCCACTAAGATCATTCCTGGGAATTGGTAACTGAAAACACGGCCCAGTTAAAAAGAAAATAAATTTTTAAAATAATAATAAAAAAATCCAGCTGCATTTTGAGAAGAAAAAAGGTTTTAACTGCTTTGAAATTCAGATTTGATTTGAGATCTGTTCTTTAAGCACACTGTGTTTGATCCTACATCAGTAAACTGAGTGATTTTATGGATATGTTATGTGGTGTTGTGGGAGCATATACAGGATTGATCTGTGTGTGCTCCACACCAGTCAGGCACCACCACTACAGGGTATCTAGTGTGCAGCTGTTCTGTGTCCATCTCCTGAGAGCACTTTGTACTCTTACATTTTTTTTTCCCAATTCTCAGTATCAAATAATTATCTTCATATGATTCACATTTCAAATGGAGTGGATTTCTTATAAAGCTAAGACATTTAATTAAAATATTAATAAGACTGTTGTTTACATGAATCCATGAGGAGTTCCTCTGTTAGCCTAGTTTGCCATATAGTTGTTCTTTTAGCACAGTCGTTATTTTTCTTGGATAGTTCATTAAATAATTAATTAAATATTTAATTAATAATCAGTAATTAATTATTAATTAATCATAATTGTTACAATTCAAATCTTCTCCATCTTATTATTTCTCATGTGATACTGAAACAAGTGTTACAACGTCACCTGACTTTCTTTAATTAAGTGTTTGATCAAGTACATTTTCTTTGCTCTGAGTAGTTGGCTATATTGTACAAGAAGCGATGGGTTAATAAGTAAGTCACTTGCCTGCTTTTTATTGCATTTGTTTTCAACATAGATCTTGAATGATAATTGAATAGTAGATAAGTTCATTTTTTCACACATTTAATGTGTGTTTTAACTAAGCGTGTAGGACACAAGTAATCACAAAATAACTTCTTTGTACAACTTCCTTATATGAAAAAAATTAGGTGTAATGTAAAAAGAAGCAGACCACAGGGAAGAACTGTGTCAGCCAAAATTGACAGACCTTTTATTTATTTATTCATTTAGCAAAGTTTGGAGAGGGAAAAAAAAAAAAAAAAGACAGGCTTGTGTGTTGCAAGAGGATTAGAGGAAGTGACTGATGAAATCAGAGTATAAATGCTTTGCAAGGTCAGTCCCTGGAGCAGTTAGTGAATAAAATAGGAGTGGAAATAACACGGAGTAATAAAAAAAAAGTAGGCTACGATACTAAATGTGATTGCTGAGTTTCTAAATTTCTAGGATGTTGTTCCTGAGCTATGCAGCTCTGCTGTTATGTTGGATGTATTGTACTGCAGAAAGAGGTAAGCTTTAATGTAGAAAAAAAAAACCCCAAACCTTTATTAAATTATATGTGAAGATGGTAACTAAAACAATATGTAAATAAAATGTTTGCATTGTAGCCTATTTTAATGAACTTCTAACAACAATAGTTGAGATTTCTTCTGGCAGTAGTTAGCACCTTTAGTATTTTGTATCCTAAGTATTATTTCTCTTTTTTATTTGGATAAGTACTGCTGTTATTAATCTGTTGCACAACTTTTTTTAATGGTTAGTATCCCTATAAACTAGAGTCAGACAACTCATTTGTTATTGATTATGTTTGTTGATTATTCTAACATCTAAAACCTATAAACAGCTGGTACATTAAATTAGAAAATATTCAATAAGTGTGCATTTCTTTCTGTCTGGCATAATCTCTGAGAAAATCTGAGAAAGAGGAATGATTACTAAATTGACTGAAAATCTTACAAAATATCTGTTGACCAACGGACTGGTTTTAATCCACTAAATGAGATAATTGTATACAGGTGTGCTTTCATACATGTTTAAGGAGGTACATAGTATGCTGGATATCTTTTCAGAAGCCTCTGATACTTTCTGCTTCTCTGTTCAATTTATTTTTATTGGTATTGTGTTTATATTGTTTAGTGTATGTTTAGTAATTTAATTGTCTGCTTTCTGTCTGGATTTCTTTACATAGACTGTTGCAGAAAGGGTGCTATGTGTTTTTGAGCTAGAGTGTCTTTGTTCGGTTCAGGTTGTTTTTAATTTTAGGTGAAGATTATGGAGACCTTACTAATCAAAGCAATCTGATGGATTTTACTTTGGAAAAAATTAAAAATTAAGACATTACTGAAATGTATTATCTTTTTTATATATGCTCATAATAAATACTGCTCCAAAGCAACTAATAAGGTCTAATTTGTTTGCAAAGAAGTCCAGAAAAGTCATGGACTTTGAAAATAAAGTTTACCTGAATTTGCACTTCGTTTTCATAATGCTTTCTTGAGATCAGAGAGATTACAAAGGAATGTGAGTGTAGCAATATTTGATTTATCCAACATAACTATTACCATGGGTCATGCAGGGTTCTTTGTTCAAGCTTCATATTGAAAGTCAGTGTGAGTTGTTCAAGAGCTGGGTGTTTGCAAATGGGCTGAAAAATACTTCTACCTGAATTTGTAGTTTGTGCTTGACTTTACGGAAGTAGCTACCAGCATGATGACAGCAAGAAAACAGGCTGAGATATTTGTAGCTGAGGTCAAGTCACATATAAATACTCAATAATGAATTCCAGCTCTTTTGGTCTCTCACTAAAGGATTTGAAGTTATGCATTTAGTGAATGCTTTCTAATACGAAAACAATCCCCTCCAAATTTTGGTGAGTACACATGGTGAGTGTATGATGTAATTAATATAGTTTTGAAGTACATCCTGTCAGCAGATTTCTTCTTCTCAAGCTACTAAGAAACTGCATTAAAAAAAAAAAAATTAACTGTAGTCAGAAATAGATATACGTACTGTGACACTTGACAGTAACACGTAGTTTGACATCAGGGCAGGAGTGGTAAAGAACGATCAGAGAGAACTGAAATAAAACCCAGCAAGAAGCATGTCTTGGTAATGGTGAAGGGACTACCAGAAGATTATCTTTTGTGGGTTTTTTTGGTTTTTTTTAAATGTAGACAAGGAGGAGTTAAGAGGCCCCATTCTGCACAACAGACAATAACAATATAATACAACTCAGAAGTAAGGGAGGAATACAGCAGAGAAGCTTTCCCTTTACTGAATAACCTATTTTTTAAACCACAGAATTTGGAGTGTGCTTTCTCAGCTTGCACACTGAAAGCACTAATTTTTATGAACTCTAATGAAAAATATGTAAAATTAGAAAAACTTTTTCTCACCGTTACAAATAACTTTTTGGGGGTAAACTAACCATTTTTAACACATCTGAAAGACAGAACTAACTAGAGGAGTCTTGCTGATTTTGCTTATTCCTGCATTTTGCAAAAATGTTGTTACAAATTAAATGTGTCTTCATCTTTATAGGAAAAGAAGTTCCTACTACCTTTCTTGATAGGAAGGTAGTACCCTCTAGTGGACTGAAGCAATAGTTTTTACTCAGATTTAATCCTTTTTAGGAGGGAGCATACTTATTGAAGGAGTTGGAAAAAAACGTGAACGTGTGGGCATATGCTTTCTTTAGCACCTTAGCAGTGTCATCAAAGCTTGTCTACTTCTGGCTACTTAAGACAGCCAAAATAAAGTTATTATATCTCACAATTAACATTCTAACCTTTATATTTTCAAATGCCATAGCTACAAAACACTTAAAATTATACAGACTTTTTTCTTGCAACAAATCTTTTTCCTGATTTTTAAATGATTTTCTAATTATGCCTTTAATTTGGTAGGTACTCCACTGACTGAAATAAAACCAGTTCAAGGGTATTTCTTTGTACAACTAAAGTAAAACTCACTTTCCACACTTTGATGTGGAACAATCAGTATTTTGTCTGGTCACTTTGTTTGAGAAATCACAGCTACTTAATCCATAGTTGTGATCTCCACAGTTTAGTTCAGCAAGCCATAACTCCGTGTCCCTTGCATGAGGAAAGATCTTAAATGTTTTTCCTGTAGTCTCACTTTCAGGCAGCAGCTGGACAATCCATAGGGAAGCTCCAGTGAGAGTATTGCTGCTTTCTCAAACCAGTAGCCTTACAACTAAACTGGTGAGAGGACTTTTGTACCAGCTCTCTGCTGAGTAATGAATCTGCTCACCAAGGAATTTCCTTCCTTGGTGGACATTTCTTCTCCCATTTATTTTCTCCATGGAAGTTTCATTTCTTTTCCTAGGCTTCATTTCTCAGAGGTTGTTTTATTTATTCTGGATGAATTGTCACCTTTCATGTTCAGATGTAAACCAGACTTCATTGCATCTAGTTAGCTAGACTGTCCAGACTCTGTTACTTGGGGTAAAGCTTCAGCCTTTAGTAAGTACATTTCAGTCACCCAAGCATAAAGAATTAGTCACTGAAATTAGGTCAATTATTATAAACAATTAAAAAAAAATGTTTCTTGAGAAAGATCTTTTAGTCTTTCATTAACAACTTCCTAACATTTGTTTCTTTCCCTTTTAGTCTGATTTTTCTCATTCTCAAGCTATTGAGGAACTTCTTAATAAAATTAATTCAGGCTCATTTAATGTAATTCATATGGGCTTGGCTATACACTTCATGAACACTGAAAAAAGCCCAGGTAGGAGCTTTTGAGGAAGAACTGTATAATATTGAGCTAATGAGAAGTATCAGACAACACCATCCACCCCCGCAAATTGAGTCAAAATGCTTTGAAGCTAACAAAAGTCAATCTAATACCCAGAATTTATTACATAGTGTAATAAGTAACTTGCCATAAGAAGTAATGTCATGGACAGGAGGAAATAAGTTTTGGAATATCAAGTGATCTCAGCCTGGAGAGAAAGTTTAGGCGATGTAATGATAAGGGGAGATTTGACAGAACTTGATCAACTAACACGTGAGTTTAATGTCAGCAAAGATCGTGGTGGCTGCAGAAGAAAATAGTTTGAAAGGAACTCTAAAGAGTCCATGGAGTTGTTCTCTGTGGTAATAGGACAGGCATGGAGGAGCTCCTGCAGATGAAAAGATAAAAGATGTCTGTGGTTAGAACCAGGGCACTAATCTAATCTCAGTCTTTGTATCTAAAACATATTTCATGAATCATGACTGTCCCATGTGGTTTCTTGGCACTTGCTTGACTACTCTTATGTCCTTCTAAATCTCTATTCATATTCCCATAAAATGTGGATTCTTGGCAGTTTCCTATTTTATGATGAATAAATAGAAGGCATATGCTCGTTTGATCACAAATGTCCCCAGGATTTCTTGCTACATTTTCTACTGTAAAATTATTTTTACATTTGTAGCATGTGATTCAGTCACCAGTATTTTTATTTGCAATTTTTAGCTTGTGAAGAACCTCCTCCTAGGAGGGTTAAAGAAGTGCCTACTGAAAGATGGGACAAACCTCCCTATCCACATGGTACTCATGTAACATACAGATGTCGGCCTGGATATATAAAACTTGGACGAATTGTGTTTGAGTGTGCTGATGGAGCATGGAAGCAACAGCTCCCACTGACAGAATGCAGAAGTAAGTATTTATGCAAAATACTTGCAAACGTTTGACCTGACAGATCCCATTCCTTGCCAATCATTTAAATGTGACATTGCCATTTTATCTTTACCTGTAACTTACTTATTTCAGCATCCTTTAAAATTTAATCCTAAAAAGTATCTATGCATAAGGAAACATTTTTGGAAGTTCCTCTTCTCCAGATCAAAGTTTTAATTTTTTTTTTTTCTTTACAGGAGAAGATCTTACTCTAGGCCAGCCTTGTTAACATGAATCATGCTATCAAGTTATTAAGTTACTAGGAGCTTGCTTTCAAAATTTTAGAAAAAGTCTAATGCAGATGAAATTTACAGTCTAAGCAGAATAAAAGCACTAGCCTAGCTTCTGAATGCAAGTCAAGAGACAGTATTATCTTCAGTTTATTCAACTAGTTCTATGAAAAATATAATTTCTTGGAATTGGGGAACTATTTTTCCCTGCCTTCTCTTTAATCTGTGAAGGAAAATTCATTATTAGTATGTGAGCTGCTATTTATTATCTCTAGTAAACTTTGTTAAGAATTTAGAAGTATCTCACACACTTATAGAGAATTCATTAGTGGAGAAACTGAAGTTTGTTATTGTTAGTCAGCAGATACTTCTTTCTTTAATAAATTAGTTTTAAACACAAAGACATTTTAGACATGCAAGCTTTTTTTTTTACATATCTAACATACAAACTTTTTACTAGTAGAATATAAATGTTTGGCTTGATAATATAAAATTAATTCCCAAGTGTCATTCAAACACAGATGAATAAAAATCATGAGTAAAAATGAATATTTGATAAAGGTGTTACTAGTTTCTTTTACATTTTTTTATTTTTATTTTTATTTTTATTCACTTTCTCTTTTTGTATATATTTGTGTAACTGCTCAGTGAACACGGATCTTTCAAATTATCCAAAATTTGATGTTGCTTTTTAGTAACATATTTTAGTAAATATTTTCCACCAGTGAATAGATAGTGACACTGGCAAGGAGCAGGTGGAAGGTGAAAAAGGATGGTCTGCCACAGGTTAAGCGATCACATTCTATTTTCAGGATAGGCCACACTAGACAGCAAAATTGATCATGAGGTTGTCTGTTTTCTCTGAATCACACTGGAGCAGGTTCAGGCCCTAGTCAAAGACCTCTTCCTCCAAGAAATAAAATTGCCTAGGTCAACAGGGACCAGGAAATATTTCTTTTGAGGAGACCTAAAAGGTTTAAGTTAGGCAGTTTATTTTACAGTCTGTATTATAACATCAAAAATGGATGAATAAAATGGATGGCGTGTTCCTCTTTACAATTCTTTTTGAAAACTGCAAATAGTTAGAGCCAGACCACAAGAAAAGTCCTGTGGGGATCTTTGAGCAGAAGGGACTGAGGACCAAAAGACTCCTGTGGCTTTAGATTATTCCTCTTTACTTGGCACAGTTCTCATCAGATTGAAGAAATTTCATTTCCAGTCATGGATGGACTCTGTAGTGGAAGCTTTGAACCAGTTGATGTCACAAGTTATATGAAAAGCTGAACTTACATCCTGCCATTAAATTTGCCATAAAACTTAAGATGAGCTCAGCCTTTTTAAAGGAATAAAAACTGCTAATTTATTATATATTTTTTTAAAAAAATCAGCAGATCCTTACTCCAATATCTTCTCATTGAAGATAGTGATTAAAAAAGGTGGGGTTAATCAAGCTAATGCTGAACATTTTTTAATTTTTTGAAAGGCCCAAACTTGCTACTAATTACTAGAAAAATGCTACCTTTCACACTTTCACATTCCTATGTATATTGTAAGTAACTTTTCCTTCTTCTTTTTTTTTTACCAGATAAGCCCTGTGGACATCCTGGAGATACTGAGTTTGGTTCCTTCCACCTTACCAGTGGAAGTGAATTTGTATTTGGGGCCAGAGTTGAGTACACATGTAACGATGGGTAATACTTATTTAATTCAATATATGTGAGTTAACATAAGGTGTTAATATTAAAAGAAGTGTCAGTTATATATTTGTTGTCTGTAATGCAGCTGCAACTTACTAATATTTAATGCTTCATTATTGTTTAATTTAAATTTCTGCAATTACAGTAATATTGAAGATAACTCTTTCTCATGTCTGGTGCTATTGTGGTGACTGAACTCATGCACCTGAAGCTGTCATACAAAGTGTCTAAAATACATAAGGCTGTAGCTAAGTTGAAATCATGGCTGCCCAAGTAGAAAACAAAAATAGTGATCTGTTTGTAAAGCTTCCTCATGACTCCTCCAGTCAGACAGTTCAGATGGAAATGCAGCTTTGTATGCTGGAATCAGTAGGCAGTCATGATGCAGTTATGTTGGTGCAGTCATTAAGCCATACAACAGAGTCTGCTATTCAGAACCACAACTCCTAAGTCCTGCTTAAAACATTTTTGTGCATTATGAAGTGAAATATATTGTAAAAAATGTTTGAAGGAAGACATTTCTGGTAGACTCACTAACATGTCTTCACTGACTGCTTGGAAGAAATTATTCTCCCTTCCCCCTCTATTCATCATCCAATTAAAAGCAAAATAACAAGAAAATCCATAGTATTGTGCTTAGTTAAGTATGCATATGATTGGATTCTTTCCTCTTGAAATACAAATCAGCTGTAAGCATGGTACATTGATTTAGCCATGCTTTTGCAGTCTTTGTATTGCTGGAATCTAGTCTGAGTTCCACGAAAATAGTTCCAAAATCAACATTCTCCTTAATTCCTTAAGTTCAGACAGTTCTTCACTGTCATTTCAGATGAGCTGTACTTCCTCTGACTGCATTTCAGACAAAGCAGAAGCTGTGGCATTGTGGCCATGTTGCCCTCAAACCTAAGATAATACTAGCTTATCAAAGCATGAGATATATATTGTTTGGATTCAGTCCTATGTTGATGCTGTCACATGGCTTTCAATCATACTAAAGAACAGGCAAAAGGAGTTTTACTCTGCTTGCTACTGATTGTAAGTTACTCAGTTATTTGTTACGTAGGCAAAACTTGCTATCTCTGTAATGAAGAAGCCATCTTACTGATTATCTCCAACTTACTGTTGGTTTGGGTTTTTAAAATTTTTGCCATATGCAATTAAAAGAAACAAAATAGGGAAGATGCAGGCCAAAAAACTACTCAATTTTGTCATAATTTGGTTAGTCGGTGCTAGACCACATAAAACCTACTTCCATTGCTTGAAAAACAGCGGCACTGCTGTTTTTGTCACATAGTGGGAATGTATTTTAACATTGTTTACTTCTTATTTGGCAAGATACCGGATGCTCAGCCAAAGAAATTACCGTGAGTGTCAGGCACATGGATGGAGCAATGACATCCCTCACTGTGAAGGTAAATAGATTTTGACATTTAATTCTTTATCAAACTGTCTTTTTATCTGTCTGATACTATCTAGAACTAGTCTGTGATCTCTTTACAAGAAATAATTCATATATGCTTAAATTCAAGTTTTCATCAGTGAAACTCTTACGACTGCTCAGCCATTTTAGTAAAAAGCATTCACAAAATGGAATCTTGTCACCCCTAGACTGGCTTAAAGTTCTGCCTCACTAAAAGGCCCTGGTAGAGTAGATTTCTACAAAACATGGTTGCAAAAGACAGCTAGGATGAGACTTTTCAGGTGTATGTGAAATTATGTGTGTATTTAGCTAATTTCCTCCTCCATCCTTGAAATATCCTAGCCATTAAAATTTTGTTATAAGTCTTTCTCCCTATTAGCATACCATGGAAGAACTTCAGTAAGTAACAATGAGAGCAAGAGAGACCCAGACCTCAAGACTTAATAGACTAGATGGCTAGGTGATACTTCATTGATTTTAGAAACCTTTTCACCAGTTTCAAACCTGTATGATTATGAAAATAAGCTTCCTTTCTTGCCAAAGATAATTTTTAACTGGTCTATTTTAACATGTGTGTGCAGTGGTGAAATTTCTCTTTAGGTTAACCATCTAACGTCAGGAAAGAGTCTCTAAGTAAAGAATCACAAATGAAAGTAGGTACCTTTCTCTTGTCTAGAGTTTGTTGTCTGTGTTTTGACATTTCCTTGGTCTCAGTTCACATTTAATTTACTGGATTTTGAGTGTTCTCAATTTTAAGCATATAGTCTCTATCTGCACAGTATAGGGCGATGGTTTCCAACATTTTTTTGTCGTGTGTCACCAAGATACTGCAAATCCTGATAAGATTTTTCTTTTTTGATTGGGGAGTTCTCATTAGGCTGAAATATGATTGTTTATGAATGAAAGCATTTGTATAATATCGTAATTGTGAGCAACCTACAAGGTAGAATGTGATCTCATAGAAAAGGCAGATGGCTTATAAGATGGAGATTGTCAAAGAGAAGTGGGAGCTATGGCAGGCAAAACACCAGCCACTTTTGTACAAGCTCAGTGATATCTATGTGAAAATTTAAGAATTATGACATATATTAATTCTTCCTCTTTCTACAGTTACAAAATTAGGAGATACAAGAGGTCTAAATTCATGGCTGATATTGTGTTTGTTTACTTTAGTAATAACATTGTTCTGATGATAACTGGGATTTTTAGTTAGTAACTGAACTCAGCTTGAGTGGGCCCCTCACTACAAGAAGGACATGGAGGCACTGGAGTGTGTCCAGAAAAGGGCAACAAAGCTGGTGAAGGGACTGGAGAGCAAGTCTTATGAGGAGCAGCTGAGGGAACTGGGGTTGTTTAGCCTAGAAAAAAGGAGGCTGAGGGGGACCTTATAGCTCTCTACAACTACCTGAAAGGAGGGTGTAGTGACGTGGGTGTGTGTCTTTTCTCCCAAGTAACTAGTGATAGAACAAGAGGAAATGGCCTCAAGTTGTCCCAGGGGAGGTTCAGATTGGATATCAGGAAAAATTTCTTCACTGAAAGGGTAGTCAGGCACTGGAATGGGCTACCTAGGGAAGAGTCACCATCCCTAAAGGTATTGAAAAGACGGGCCGATTAGGTGCTCAGAGATTTGGTTTAGTAGTGGACAGGTACGGTTGGACTCGATGATCTCAAAGGTCTTTTCTAACCAAACGTTTCTATGATTCTATGAACTGTTGCAGTCTATTAACACAGCACTTTTCCAGATACTTATCTGTAGTAAATTCAGTTTAGCATAGCTCTAAAGTAAATTAGCCCATTTTGACAAAGTTTAATGACCCTATGTGTTAGTTAAGGCTCTAACCATCCATAGAATTCATAGAATCATAATAATAATTTAGATTGGGCAAGACCTCAGGAGGTTATCTAGTTCACTGGGTGCTCTGTCTTTAGCCTTCAAAGGCAGAGAAGACAATGGTGAGAGCCAGTCTACAAGCTTCCTCCTATGTCAGTCTATCTTTTTGCTTAGGGTTTTCTATTATACATTTTGCAAATGATATCTGAATATGTAACAAGAGTGTATATTTTTAAACTGTGTAAGGAAATGACTGTGAGTTTTCAGTATTTAAAATTTTTTTTGTGTATCAATTTATTTTACAGAATAAACATCAGAATGGCTGGTTTTGTTTTGTTCTGTTTTTCAGTGGCAAAGTGTTTACCTGTTCAAGCACCAGAAAATGGAAGAATAATTATGACTGGTGCATTTGAGCTAGACCGAGAATATTCTTTTGGCCAGGTTGTAAATTTTGAATGTAATGCAAAATACAAGCTTGTTGGATCTAAAGAAATAATTTGTTCTTCTAATGGAAAATGGAATAGTGATGTACCTCAGTGCCAAGGTAAAAATGACACTATTTATTATCAGTAAGTAAGAAGCTTTATTCTCACAGACTTCTAAGGAGTGGTTACCATATGGGAAATGACAAAGCTTTCACTTTATTCCACAGCAATTAAGCATAGTTTGTCTATAAACAATCTCTATTGCATATCTGCAGAAGAAGTAAAATAAGAGAAATCAGAGAATATTGGATGCTAATATAGTCATAATGGACTATCTGTTTGTTCCCCATTTTCACTACAAGCAGTATGTTTTGCCAGTCTTCAGTGAATTTATTTGAAAATAACTTTGGTATGTCTACATAGGATTCAATCACTTCAGTGTTGATTTAACGGAAGTAATTACAAAGTTTTGAATCTATGTGAACCAGGATTAAAAAACAAGTATGAGTTTAATTCATTCATGTTCTTTGGGTGTATAAAATACAAAGAAATCATGATGGATTTTTCTTTCTTCAGACTAATGTATTTTGAGAAGTTAGAAGGTTAATTCATGTTTAGTTTTTTATAATACCATAGAATTGCAGAATAGGTCAGGTTGGAAAGGACTTCTGAAGGTCCCTTAAAGCAGTCAGCTAGGGCAAGTTGCTCAAGATCATGTCCAGTTGGCTTTGGAATGTTTCTAAGGAAGGAAACTTCACAACCTCTCTGGATAACCTATTCCAGCAGTTGACCACTGTGATATTTCCACTGGGCTAGTCCTTCGCTAGCAGCCAACACAGCCGTTCACCCACTGTCCCCCACCCCCAGGGGTTAGGGGAGAGGATTGGGGGGCAAGGATAAGGGAGCTTGTAGGGTGAGATAAGAACACTTGAAAAAAAGAAATAAAAGAAAACTTAAAATAATACTAATATTAAAATAGTAATGATTATGATAACAGTAACAAAATATGCAAATGAGTGGTACCGCAATCCCGGAAGAACGAGAGCCCGAGCAAAAGCCAGAGAGAGTCAAAAGAGGAAGAGCCCCTCACTAATACACTGGGCATGATGTGATATGATATGGAATATCCCACTGGCATGCCCAAATGCCAATTTAGCTTATTAATTTAAATATTCCTCACCCCCTTAGATCTTGCACTTGTAGACTAACAGAAGTCCTTCACTTCCAGTGACAAAAATGCAAACACTGGGATGTTATCAGTGTTCCTCTCATAGCAAGTCCCAGGCTGATAGCAAAACGCAGCACTATTCTAACTACTGAAAATAAACCCAGCTTTGTTCCAGCTAAAAACCAGGACAACAACTCTTAAGTAAAAATATTTTTTCTTGTGTTTAAGTGGTATTTCCTGTATTTCAATTTGTGCCCATTGCTTCTCATCTTGGCACTGGGTATCAATAAGAAGGGTCTGGCTCCATCATCTTTACTTCTGCCTGCCCCACCACACAGTCAGGAATTTATACATATAAATAAGATCCTTCCTCCCCACCCCAAGCCTTCTTTTTTTCCAGACTCTCTAAGCCTCTTTTTATTGGTTAGTTTTTCCAGTTCCTTTATTGTCTTAATGTCCATTCATTGGACCTGCTCCAGTATGTACATGTCTTTCCTGTACTGAGGAGCTTAGACCTGGACACAAGAATCCAGATGTGGTCTGACCAGTGCTGAGTAGAAGGGAGGATCACCTCTTTTGACTTGCTGGCAACAGTCTTCCCAATGGAGCCCAGGACACTGGGTTTTTTGCTACAAAGGCACATTGCTGGCCCCTGTTCAGCTTCTCCATCAGGACTGCAATTTTTTTTTTTCCCCGAAACTCCTTTTCAGCCAGTCGACCCACCTTGCCCCACCTGCAACTTATAGGTTGGATGGGGTTATTCCTCCCATTTTGCAAATAGAGATTGTATGGGATTGAATTGTCAGTATGCAAGAATGAATCCCAGGAAGCTTATGGTAACAATCACCGTTAAATATTCAGTCCATCAGGTTTCTTAGGTATTTATATGTTATCTGATTGGGTAGTATGCATTTAGAAGCTCAGAGTACCTGTGTCAGGATGTTAGATACGTGTATGTTTTTTTCACAATTTCAAAACTGCATTTTGCTGCTTTGAAATCACCATTTATTATAATTTGAACAGCATGAAGTGGGATTAAACACATGTGCTTGTAACATTTTCATAATATATTGAATTTTATTAAACAATGACAATACCACTGAGCTATATTTCTTCCTAAATACAAAGAAAATTCAGTAAAGGAATCCAAGAGAACTCTTTGGTGTCTTGCTCTGTGGCCTAGAAAACAAAGCCTTGAATATTTTCTGGCTTTATGAATACAGTTTTTGAAAATTACAAGATCTCAGTAGTTTTATTGAGTTTGTCAAGGAGCTGGGGATGCTGAGGTTCTTTTACAGATAGTGAAGCATTCCTGTGTCAGTTTTCCAGATAGTTTATTTTTTTTTTCCTTTTGATGCCATGATTTAGCTAATCATCTACTGACTATGAGAGAGCTTTAGATTTGCTGGAAATTACAAAGGAATTAAAGTATGTGAAAAATTGAAAATCCTAAATTGCAGCTAGCCTATTTTGTTATTTTAGAATGTCCTCTGCCTTATACACAGATTCCAAGATCCATTAAAATCCAAAGCAAATTCCTGAAATCTGTCACATGAACCAGTTTGCTATTGATGCTGTGCTGCACCATACTTTCTACCTGGCACCCACAATCAGGTCGTTAAAGAGTTCTCAAATAAGTTTCAGACAGTTCCTAAGTGCAAATGTTTTCATGAAGTCAAAAGAAAAGACCCTAAATTTTAATCTAGTAGGCATTTGTTCTCAGCAAACAAAAATAAACAAAAATACATGGATTTTGTCTTTCTCAATTTCAGAGATTACCTGTGATTTGCCAAAAATTCTGCATGGATCTGTACGTTCTCCAAAGGGGTCTTACAAGGAATCTGAACGACTACAGTTTGTCTGTGATGAAGGATACAGACACGGCGAAAGAGCAGATGCACAATGTACTGAATCAGGATGGAATCCAAAGCCCTACTGCACTGGTTAGCCTTGCTTAAAGCTATTCTGCACATTTTTTGTGTTTGGAAGTAATTTCAGAGATTAGTAATGACAAAAGTTAGTTTACTCATATTTTTTAAAAAAATAAATCCATCCATATCTGACCAATATCCTTCCAGATCTGAAAGGATGCAGTGTTAAAGGGACAAAACAACTCGATAAGAGTTTTCCATGGAGAACAGTAGCAAAAACCAGTTAATTCAGTCTTTTGTTACTCAAGTGTAGTCAAATAGGTCCGTGAAGCAGCAATAGTTCCAGTATAGTATACGGCATAAATGAGATTGATGCTAAAAATACTTCATGCAGCATTAGTAGCTGTTGTTATTTTATTCTTTTTACATATATATATATATATATATATGATTCTCAATTAGTGGGGGGAACATAGAAAAAAGATTTCTTGGGTTAGAAAACAAAAATCATATTTGGACAAATAAGAAAGATAAAGCTGAATCTCTTTACCTATTTACAAAATACAAGAAAAATATTTTATCTAAGGAAAAATCAGAAACTGAGAAGAATATTTAAGCAAGCAGAAAAAAAAAAAACCCAAGGATTAATACCAGAGAAATTCAAACTACAGAAGGAATCTGTAATTTATAACAGCATAGAAAAATCAACATTTGAAACCAACTTCTTGGAGGAGTCCTATTGTCTTCACATCAAGCCTCAATACCTTTTTAAGCATGTTTAACATGAACTTAAGTTGTACAAGTCAGTGGTTTGCTGTATGTGGGAAGACTGGGTAAAGAAATATTTGTTTGATACCATATGAATTGCAGCAGTGGGAATAAAATTGGGGAAAGCTAATAGTCTTAGCTTCATCACCTACTTATGAATCACAAGCAGTTCTTTGAGGGGGAGATACAAGTTAATGCATCTTCAGGTCTTCCGTGTTCAGTAATTGGAATGCTGTGTCACCATAGCCAAGACTCTGTTACTTGTAATCATAGGACTAACCACTCAGTAAAATACCACCCAATATCTCACCCTGTATGAACATTTGAGACAATAGAAGACCTCTGCATTTTGTTTGTCTTAATGAATCTTACGGTAGTTTGAGCAGACTGAGCACCTGGTTGCTAGTCATTATAACCATTCTTGAAATTTTTAGACTGCTAGTTCTGATCAACCAGTTCCAACCAAACAGAAATATGCATGTTATGTCCCAGTTAAAATATTTCAATGTAAAATTGAGGAAAATCATTATTCCCTTGAATTGTCTTCAAGAAATTGCCAACAACTTGAAACTGGAAAAAAATGTTGGCAACGGGGAACACTGAAGGATATTATGTCCCACCCACCTTCCTGGGACCAATTCCAGAAAGACTCCTTTAGAAATAAAGAGTAGTCAGTCTTACTGCCCACTCAGTTCTTGACCTCTCTGCTTCAAAATGAGTAATGATACTAATTCATATGCATTGCCTATAGTTTAGCTACATACTGCTTTTGAGAAGTGCCAAAAAAAATGTTCTTCCAGCCACTGGACTCTAATACTCAGGGCGTATTCAAGCAGTGGTTCTGAATCCTGCTTTACTTACCCCTAACCTAAATGATTCAGAAGTACATGCATACAACTGATTTGCCTACCTTCACTCCACAGCAGGACCACCCTATAGTTACCTTATAGTCATCCTCTGCAAGCCCTGAGTCTCTCGGTGCCATTTTCTAAATTAGAAGTAGAATACAAAAAAACCCAAAAGAAAGGCTCCAGTTTATAAATAATATTGTCTGCCTGGCTTTTCCAAGCATAAAGAGATCCTGAGCTTTTCAGAATAGCATTCTCATCCTTTCTCAGTTGTTGAAATACTTGCAGCGTCAGTGCAAGACCCTAATCTTAATCACACAGCCTTTGAATGATCAGGTCCCAGTTAAGTATAGTTATTTCTCCATTTAGGACGTGCCAATGAACCTGCCCTCCTTTGGGACGGTGTCCCTAAACCAGTCCAGGAGAGCTGTGAGTGACTCTAGCACAGGTTATTTTGAGCTCCAACTGTGGAATGGCCTACTGGAAGAGATTAGTCAAATTCCATTGGATCACCTCTAGTTCTTGCTCCAACTATTCTCTTTGCAATTAAGTTTGAATCTTGCAATTAGCATGACATCAGTAACTGCTGTCACTTTCCTCTTACAGAGCTGTACATTTCTAAGAGTGGGAGAGAAGTGTAACCTTTTCTTTGCCTTGAGAAACATATTTTTTAACAATTTTATGCAGCTGTGGTCAATAAACTATGAAAATAAGAACTTAGGCAATAAATATAAACATATTCTTCGAATTAACATACAGTTTTTCTCTCTTTATTTAGAAATTGTATGCTCTGCTCCAAGAATTCCCAATGGGAACTTTAGACCACAAGAAGACAACTACAGAGTAGGTCATATAATCACAATACAGTGTAATCCTGGATATCATTTTAAAACACTGACTGGCAAAAGCACAGCTGAATGCACCAAGAATGGCTGGGTGCCTGATCCAGGTTGTGTCCGTAAGTAACTCACATGAATGAAGACACAATATGTAGAGTTGTTGTAAATATCTTGGTGAAAAAGGTTAAGAGAAAAACTTAAGAAGCATGAGAAATAAGAGTTGCTTGTTCATTGTGTTTCTTTGTAATGTAAAGCTTAATTTGATGGTTTAGAAAAAGAATCTATAAAAACAATGGTATCATCTACATTTACATTATGTTTATAAACACAGGCATTATCTATTACTGTGTTTGTGAAAGTATGTGTTAAGAAGTGCTCTAGTCAGCTCCCTGTCAGGGAAGTTTGTGGTCTGCTTGAGGAGCAGCATGCCGGTCAAGATAAAAGGACATAGAGAGTGTTGAAGTATCCAAACCAAAACAAAGCATAGGCAATGGCTGGAAGAGATCTTCTGTTGTAGTTATCACAGCGTTAGGTTTTTACTTGCAGTTGTATGTAGTATATTATGAACAATCACGGTATTATTCTACCTATTATAACCTGTCAAATAACAAAACAAGATATTCTTGATTCTCTATTACTTCTTTCTTAGCTTAAACTTCCCATAACTACAATGATAGTGTTGCCCAGTAGGCACAGTATTAACAAATATATAAATAAATTAGCAATTAATTTCATAATCTAGCACTCTGATCTTTCTAAGAAAAACTTAGAAAACAGGATGTGAGAGAAAAAATAATGACATCAGTCTTGTAAATGAACCTTTGGATGTTTTGAAGTATTCCCATAAAGTGCACTGTAGTACCTGGATTAATCTTTTCTCTGTGTATGTGTAGGTCCTAAAATTCAGGTATCATTCTGAGACCACCTCACTCATTAATGAATGGTCTGTCCAGTGGGTGATCTCCCCTATCCCAGCATGTAGGCTCTGGGTCAGAGCACTTCAGGAAGAACCTACCTGCCATGGCCAAGTAGGACAAACTGGGTAAACTTGAATGAAAGCTTCTGGGAATCTCCTCCTTCTAGCCTTGACTTGTCCCTGAAAAGGGCCAGTTCTTCTGAGGAACTGAGGGAAGAGAAAAAAACACTATAGTTTAAAAATAAAAATGAGGAGAGCTCTGGAGAGCTTTTGGTGCAGAATCCCAAAAGTTACAAATGAAAATGGCAACAGGTGTCATCTCAATTGTAAGTGTCCACAGTTCAGTGTTGATATCTAAGCGAGCTGTCTGGGCTCCCATCATGGTCGGTATAGTAAAATTAGTCAAGACACTCTACAAAAAAGGTGTCATCTCAGTGTGGAATAAATACTTACATGTGGTCTCATGAATCAGCCTTTGGAGTCCACTGAGAATATTGACTGGATTTCTGTTGTTTGCCATGGAAACAGGGGGAACTAACATAGGTGTATGACATGGCAGACACCAGAAGCAGAGTGCCATTGTTGCTGCACTCCTTAGGATCTGCCAAGGTGTGCAGTCCTGATTCTGTTAGTTTCAGAAAACACTCCGATGATAAAGCTGAATCTGAATTAATTGTGTTCCAAGTTTTTTGTCATGCATGTGTTTTGATATTGTTGCTGTTGAATTCTGTTTCAAGAGAAACCATGTGACTACCCAGATATAGAAAATGGCAAGTTAAGTTGGTCACTGGAGTACCACAGAAACTACTACTTTCCCATGACTTTTGGGCAGCATGCTGATTACCACTGCAATAATGGTTATTCAACTCCAACTGGAGAACACTGGGTTCGAATGGTGTGTTCTGAAACGGGCTGGTCTCCGGAGCCAAAATGCCTCAGTAAGTACATTTCCACTACATGTTCAATTCTGTTGTAATTATCAAAGGTCTGTACAGCAGAAATTGTGCCAGTGGAGCACAGGAAGGAGCAAAGAGCAGTTTGTTAAAGTAAAGTGGCTTCACTTGACACCTGGAACTGCACCCAGACTGTCATCCTATCTGCAGAGCTCAAACTGTCAGCTGGTCAGTGACGCTCTGAAGTGAGCAAGGCCCAAACAATGCTTTTTGATTTTGGAGATTCTTCACTCCTGAAACTATCCATGAAATTAAGAAATACATAGGAAATGTTTCTCCTCTCTGGCTTCTTGCTCATGAGCATGCATCTGCTTTCATCTGCTCACACAGCTGCACATACAAACAGAGAGTTTCTACTCTGTGTAAATATATTCTTCCTTCCTTGGCTTGGACACTTTGTCCAGAGGCTCCTCTCTGAGATCCACTGCCTGGTCCTTTTGGATAACATTTGCAGCTGAGAAGGTGGTTTACTCTTGCAATAAACTGAAAGTGAGCTTGGCATCAGCAAGAGATCCAGATACACTAACTTAATGATTGAACTATAGAAAACAGATTCAAAGCAGGGAGCTGAGGCCTCTTCTCTTAAGACACATCATCAGTCACAGTAAAGTTCTTGCCTAGGGGTCGACCTTGGAATTGGGTTAGAAAAGGTTGAACTTTCCCTGTTGCCCTCAGTGGAGTGGTGCTCAGTGCAGGAAATGAGTGGAGTCCTGCCCAGAGGAAAGGACTGGTTGCTCAAGGAACACAGCTAGAGCTCTTGGGAGCACAGGACGCTGTAGAGCCAATGTGCTTAGCTGTTGCTAAAATCTCTCGAGCTGGGTTGAGAGGCTGATACATTTGCACAGAGATGATAAAATCTGGAGGCAAATGCTGAAAGTGTCAGGGCAGACATCAACATTTTAGAGGTGTAGCAGGCCAAACCAGAGCTGGTGTACATGATGCTCGATGCACTGAAGTTAGCCAGCCTTGCTTATGAGCACTAGGTGAGCGATATTGGTTACTAGACCACTTAGCATTTTGTGTAATGGCTTGCACTCCTGCTCACGTGTTGCCTTAATCTTAGGGTAATGAAACAAAACATGCTTTCATTCAGGTTTAAACATGAAGGCCTTTTTGGGATAGGAGGATAAAGTTCATCTATCTACCTCAGTTCTTGCTGTACAAATTATTGTGGTTGAATGTACTTACCTTCCTTCTTTAGGAATATGTTATGGCACACACCTGGAAAATGGGTATTACGCAAATAGCCGTACGAATGTTTACAAGGAAGGTGAAAAGGTTAGATATGTCTGCAATGATGACTATCATCCTGAACGTGAAGATGGGGTAGTCAGATGCACAAAGGATAACTGGTCACCTCCTCCAAGATGTATCCGTAAAAGTGAGTGTGCTTGTATTTTAATTTTACTATTAATATAACAAATAGTAATCATTCCCCTTGTGCACCCTATCTGCAATCTCTCCTATTTCAGCCTCTCGCTCTGCCACCTGATCCCTGTTTCTCTTGCTTCTTTTCCAACTGGAAGGGAGGAGGAATAGGAAGGTTACCTCTCCTAACTCTGTTCCTGACTTGCACCAATCCTGAAGTTGCTCAAATGTCACCCACAAACTTTAAATATTTCAGATAATTATTTCATATGGACAAAAGAAATAATTAACCTAACTTTTCTTAGACTGTAAAATTTTTTTTTTTTTTTGGAAGCAATTCCACCCTGAGAGAGACACCGACTATAGAATGTTTTGGACAACCTGTCCCCCTCACTGAGATTTTGACATGGCAATGAGCAAGCAAAATAAAATTTGATCATTCCTAGTGTTAGGCAATCATGGGCATTACTGGTATAAACACCAAAATTTTGATGTGAAATTTAAACTTTTGAAGCTGTTGCATTAAAGTATCATTAACTCTGCTCTCAACATTCAAATACATGCTCTAGTGTTCCTCAGAGTCTTAAAAAAAAAGAAATAAATCTTTATTTACCTGACTCTCTAATGCACAAATATGGCTATTTGTTGTAGGGTAAACTTCTTAACATGAAGAAACTCCATCACAGAGTATTAGTAAAGAATGTAGCATACTGCAGAAGTTTTCTTCCAGAGTACAAGACCATAACATCCAACCAAGACTGATTTCCATCCATCTAGACTGGCTTAAACAATGTATTCCAAGTGATGTGAAATCAGTTACAATATCAAATCCATCTACACTAGTGTTTTAGTGTGCAAGAAGGGGTCCTTTGGTACTAATTTGCTTTAGTCCTGCATTATGTGCACTCTAAATGACTTCTCTTTGGCAGAACTGAGGTGGTACCTGCACACTGGTGATCTCAGACATCTTCCCCCTTGCAATATGGACAGAAGGTCCTCTCTATGCATGCCCAGTGCAGTTCACACCCAACATGAATTTGATTTCTACTGAAGAGCAGACGTGGACTTGCAATTTTGGAAGCTTACAGGATTGCTGCAAATAACCCCCCTGCCTCTCCTTATTTGTGCTTTGAACAAACTTTGGCTTTTCACTGTGCAGTTGTCCCCCAGGAAGAGAGCTCAATGCAGAAGCAAAAATTCACATGCTCCTAAAAATATTCTAAATCCCACTGCTGTTTCATTTGTCCTTCTTCTTCTGTGTCTTGTAAGCATGTAGTTTAGTAGTGTTTTATGTGGACAAAATTCTGTCTGTCTCTTTCAGAAAAATGCCAGAATATCAGTTTTGACAATGGTTATTTCATTGTGGGAAAGAAAACATTTCGTTTACAGGAGAAGGTCACCTATCATTGTCGTACTGGCTTTGTAACTCCAGAAGGACAAGAAACAGGAGTGATACGGTGTCAAGACAATGGCTGGACTCCACCTCCAAAGTGTATCAGTGAGTAGCATACAGGCTTCAGAGCTCCCTGTCATTGTCACTAGAGCAGGCATGGTGCCTTCTGTACTCCAATTTTTGTCATCTAGATTGGTAGAGTTTTCTTACTAGGCAAAGGGAGACTCAAAGAGAGGTCTGATCCTCCAGAAATTAACATTCTGAGGCTCTAAGAAACAAAGAAGGAAAACATGAAGATAAGGTTGGAAAATATCTACTGTCTTGTAGGTGAGCCATCTTTTTGGACCTGTAGCACAAAGTAGATGGTAGTCACTGGCCTCTCCAGTGATTCTTACCTAACACAAGGTACATATACCCCAGTTCACCCACCTTTCACACTTGTGAGGGAAGATTTATGAAGAAATGCTTGTGAACCAAGGGATTCTGACAAGAACTTCCTTTAAATGTGACCAAACTATAGAAAAATGTGATTTATTATATTGAAAGATGTTATCAGTATCTGTAAATAACACTATGCATATGTCTGCCCTGGTGTTAAAAGTACATTTGTGAAAATCACCGAATTGCATTTTCCTGAAAATACCTCCATACTGTTGTTGCCTTTTTTCTCTTAGAAGTTCCTGCCTCTCCTGAACAGGAGTGTAGGATAGTAAAAGAAGAGACTTATTCTTACAGTGTTACATTGCTGAGGCTCATAATATTGACCAACTTTAGCTGATATTTTATCTTGTCCTT
Source organism: Caprimulgus europaeus (assembly GCA_907165065.1). The sequence continues at coordinate 25,066,380 of OU015534.1, read as the reverse complement.
TTATTTCAGACTGCCCTTACCTATGATTTTGCAGCTTTTTTTCTGACCCCTTTACAAAATGACCATGGGGAACAGGAGTACAAACTGTTTGCTGTGACACCAATGATAATAATAATAATAATATGTAGTAGAAGGAATGGATTTTAATCTAAGGAATAAATATTCATATTTCTGAAGATTAATGCAATAGACATTATGTGAATATGCTACATATTATATTCTACATTCATATTCTGTCAGTGCAGGATTTTTAATGTTTCAAATGTACTCAATAGTTCAGTAGACTAGCACACAGTAAAGCACCTACAGAAATGATGGTTCCAAAGGGTAGTGTTTCTGGATCACAAAATGCACTTAACTTTGTTTTATTCTACAGAATCATGTGAAACACCTCGTTCAGCGGTTTTGATTCCCCACACAAATAAAACTATGGTCATGCCTGAAGATACAATTGAGTATGAATGTTTGGAAGGATATAAAACTGCAAATAATACGCCAACTGGTACCACAAGGTGTGGCATAAATGGTGAATGGAGTCCAGCGCCCCAGTGTCTTGGTGAATATTGTTGGTTTTGCTGATCAGTGTAACTCTGTATACACTTTGTGAAGATTTTTTATGTAAGACTGTCTTTGTTTTACTTGTTGGTATTTCATGTACTTTTTATAGGATGTACACTATGTATTAAAATATTTTATCTTTGTAGCTATAGAATGTGAAATGCTGACATTGCCCAATGGAGATTTTTCTCCCAAGAAGGGTAGATACCGCAATGGAGAGGTTGTGAAATTTACCTGTGCAAACAATTACGTGAGAGTGGGATCTGCCTCTGCTCAGTGCTATCACTTTGGGTGGTTTCCATCACCACCAGTCTGTAAAGGTAATTCTGCTGTTGACTTTATTGTAGTAGGAAATACATGAAAATGCCTGGGCCCTGAAGACTTCTGCGGACACCTTCTATAAGCCAGTCTTGCTCCCAAGAACAATTATCCCATCTTTGTCTCTAAAAGGGTAGGAATTGGTCCTCTTTGGGTCATTTCATAGACATGCTATTTATGTGAAAGATTCTGAACAGTTGAACTTTCAGTGTTGAACTTCCTGTTAGCTTTAGTTATGCCAATTGGAGTTCTGCAATAGCTGAAAGTGAGCTTGTCAATGGCTTGTGCAGAATTTCACTCTGGTGAAATAGTTTTACTATTGCCTAATGTTTATACCCATCAGATATTGTACCCTGCGTTCCCTTTTCTGATCACATTATACTGAAGGAAAAAAAAAAAACAACTGTTTTGGAGATTGCACAGGGCTGGACCCAAGCAAAAGAAACAGGGTTTTCCCTGTGAAATTCCCCAGCTTCATCTGGTAGGATGAACAAACTCATGCAGAGGAGAAGATATATACCCCTGTTCTTCTTGTCCTTTTTTTGAGACAGAGCATAACTTGGTGGCATCTGAAAAGAGTTTATTTTGCTGGTGCTATGCCCTTTCATAAGGCAGCTTGAGAGGATGAAGGGATCTCATATTTCTCATCTCCCTTCCTTCCCAAGCAATCAGTTTCTTTGTTGTCTTCCATGCTCTCATTCTTCTTTTTGCTTATTCCTTTTGCATTTAAAACCAAATATATTTCATATAGTTGTCTTTTTAGCTCAGGAACATTTTAAGCTCCCCTAACAGGAGTTCCATTCACTCCATCGGCAGTGAATTCCTTTAATATACAGTACATATCACTTGATGGTTTTTATAACATAGATTATGATTACTTGCACAATTTTAACTTTTCTTTTTTTTTAAATAATACTAGAGTTGTCATCCATGTAACACTGTTTTTCTCTTAAAACTGAGTTGGTTTTATGAACATCTTTTATGATTGCAGGAAATTGACAGTACATGGAAGTAAGAGAGTAGAGCAAGCCTCTGCTCATGCATATCTGTTTGTGATCTCCAGCCCAACACAAATCCAGATATTCAAAGGCATAAACCAACGACCTGTTTAACCTGTCCTACTGATTCTTCTTAGCTTTAAGCAACAAATTCAATTTATTTTCTGTTGCACTTAACGTATAAGTGTGCTAGAAGTACTAAGTTCAGAGCATAGATTTGATCTCTTGATTTCAGTGAACGCCAGAGGCTGTGGACCTCCACCTGAGATTACTAATGGAAGTATTGCTGGTGACTCTGTGGAACAGTATCAGCATGGGGACAGAGTACAATATGAATGCAACATCGTATTTAAATTGGTTGGATCAAAGGAAATAGAATGTGTTGATGGACAATGGTCATCATCTCCTTCTTGCATCGGTAATCTATATAACTCTTACTTGTGAGAAGTCTGTAATTCGCTGTAGGCTAGTACTTTATACAGATATTTTCACAATCAAAATTACATGTTTGCAGGTATAACGTTATGTTCAAAATCACATTGTGGATGAACAGTAAACACACACTGTACGTGAAGCCAAAACTTTATTAGTAAAATTGAAATCCTATGAGAAAAAATGGTTATAGAAAGAGAAAGAAAATAAATACTTAATATATAAAGAATAATTATAAATATATAAATAATATAGAAAATCTAAATAATAAAAAGTATTTAGAATATATAATTACAATTGTTATATACACACTTTCTCTTATTTACCTCTTTTTCTAGTGTTACACTCACCCTTCCATTGCCCCACTGGGTTCTTAATGGCTTTAGTCTGGAGTGTTTTGGAGGGAAGTTGCAGCATGTTATCAGTATCTTAGGTCATTCACTGGGAGGAATAAGGTGTTGATGCTGATGATTTCGTCTTCCACCTTATAGCATCTACTTGGGGCAATTTTTAGTTTTGCTAGCATGCATTTATGCTTTGTCCTTTTTTCACTGGTCTACTAGTTCTGAATTAGAAATGTTAAGTGTGTTTTAAATATGTTAAATTCTTGGGTTTTGTGTTACCCCTAAAACCAGTGGTGATCAGCTGCAGGCCTAAGCTGGCCTTTTGTGAGCTACTCATAGCCTTGAGGTGCCAGGATATGTCCTGTCTCTTACCATCCCATGCATCTACTCTGCCACACCCAACCTTTGTCCCCACTTCTAAAGGACTCTTTTATCCTACCAGCCTTACATTCACCCAGATCATTACATTAGAGTCAAAATTACTCACTCTACATAGACTAATAACTTGTTACTACTATTTATATAAAACTATGTTTGTGCCATACAACATACCAAAAGTAAAATAAACTAGCTATAGACTGGTCAATAGAAAAATTGCTGTTACAGCTAAAATAAATGAAACCAGGCCTCCAGGCAGGACAGGTTCTGACAAGTGAGCCTCATAAGCCTCCATCATAAGGCCCTGTAAGCTCGGGACAAACTCTGTGACCTTTTTCTAGCAATGCCTATACTGTATGTTACTGGGGTACAGGGCTGCAAACACAATGACTGTGAATGCTTTATGTATGTTGCTGTCTTTCCTAGGCTAGAGTTAGACATGTCCAACAGGTTTTTATAGCCTTGATATTGAAATGGTGAATAGTTTTACAGTCAAGTCTCCTGCCTAAGCAAAGGCAAGGCTGTGGATGTAGCGTACCTGGACTTTAGTAAAGCCTTTGACACCATTTCCCACAGCATTCTGCTTGAGAAACTGGAAGCCAATGGCCTGAACAGACATACACTCTGCTGGGTAAAACACTGGCTGGCTGGCTCGGCCCAAAGAGTGGTGGTAAATGGAGTTAAATTCAGTTGGAGGCCAGTCACCAGTGGTGTTCCCCAGGGCTCAGTGTTGAGGCCAGTTCTGTTTGATATCTTTATCAAGGATCTGGATTAAAGGATTGAGCGTACTGTCAGTAAATTCACAGATGACACTAAACTTGATGGTAGTGTTGACCTGCTCAAGGGTTAAAAGGCTCTACAGAGGGATCTGGACAGGTCAGACCAATGGGCTGTGATCAGCTGTATGAGGTTCAACAAGCCCAAGTGCCAGGTCCTGCACCTGGGTCACAACAACCCCATGCAACGCTACAGGCTTGGGGAAGAGTGGGTGGAAAGCTGCTTGGCAGAAAAGGTCCTGGGGCTGTTGGTCAACAGCCGTCTGAATATGAGCCAGCAGTGTGCTCAGGTGGCCAAGAAGGCAAATGGCATCCTGGCCTGTATCAGAAACAGTGTGGCCAGCAGGACCAGGGAAGTCATCCTTCCCCTGTACCCCTGTACATTGGTGAGGCCTCACCTTGAATACTGTGTCTAGTTTTGGGCCCCCCATTACAAGAAGGACATTGAGGCACTGGAGCATGTCCAGAGAAAGGCGATGAAGCTGGTGAAGGGCCTGGAGAACAAATCTTGTGAGGAGCAGATGAGGGAACTGGGGTTGTTTAGCCTAGAAAAAAGGAGGCTGAGGGAAGACCTTATATCTCTCTACAACTACCTGAAAGGAGGGTGTAGTGAGGTGGGTGTCGGTCTCTTCTCCTGAGTAACAAGCAATAGGACAAGAGGAAATGGCCTCAAGTTGTGCCAGGGGAGGTTCAGATTGGATATCAGGAAAAATTTTTTCTCTGAAAGGGTTATCAGGCACTGGAATGGGCTACCTAGGGAAGTGGTTGAATCACCATCCCTAGAGGTATTGAAAAGACGGGCCGATTAGGTGCTCAGAGATATGGTTTCCTAGTAGACAGATATGGTTGGACTCAGTGATCTCAAAGGTCTTTTCTAACCAAACAATTCTATGATTCTATGAAAAGCACCCACTTTCTGAGCATGTCAATAGGTAGTGTATGTCAAACCTGAGGTATGAATCTCAATAACAGAAGTTAAAACATACGTGTGCAAAACTACTATTTGTTTGTTAAGATAGTGTCTCAGATTTTAGTAGAATGGAATATACAAGCTAAAAATCTGTAAATACAGAAAATAATTCAGGGCATTCTCATAGCGCAGGATGATCTAACAGCAGAACCAGGAAGTGGTTTTTGTTTACTCTATTCCTATACATATACATTCTGACACATCTTCCATGAGCAACACTGATGGTTTAAAAGTGTACAGTATAGAGCTTGCATCTTTTCAATCCTTGATCCAGTGAGAATAGTTTCAGTGCACAGGCTTGAAAGAGTGGTCCAAACTTGAGTGCAGCGTTGTTCAAATTCAATTTTTGAGTTTATCATGGGTCTTCCCTCTCCCACATTAAGAGCAGGCCATATGCCCTTATTGCTCTTACATGCCTTGTTCCTCCTTTAGAGAAACTACTCACATGCTGCACTCATCTATGCAAGCCATTACCTTTGCTGTCACTGCCACTGAATAGTGACAACCCAAAACAGCAGCTGCTGTTATCACACTGAATTGGCAGCACTGCAGTCCTCTTAAGTGGTATTACAGTGGTTTTCAGCTCTTGTAATAATACTGACTGAAAGGACACATTACAAATCTGCAGGCATATAATCAAAGGTGATTTTGAGTGATCAGAATCAGAGATCCAGGTGAGTTGGATTAATTGAAGGTTTTATTACACCTTAGGTTTATGTACCAATGAAAAATAGTTTGGGAAATGAGTGTTGGCTGAAACTACTTGTGGAGCATTGTGTGGAGTTACTACAGTGATGCAAAAGGAAGGGAGAAGACAGGAGAGGAATTCAGTAAACTGACTGAAACATATGCATACCCCAGCTGTGTTGAAGTTTAGTTGTTACAGTTAATGGAAGTAGGTTTAACTCACCAAACGCAGACATAGTTATTTTTATTTAAGTTCTTTCTGGTATTTATATATGACTCCAATATTATTGTGGAATACTTCTGCTCTTTTCAACAGAAGACAAAATGCCATGTGGTTCACCTTCCTCTATTCCGAATGTTGTTCTTCATCAGGAAGACCAGGCCCAGTTTTCACATGGTGATGAAGTAATTTGTGGATGTAAACGAGGCTCTGGCAATTCTGAGGAAATGAAAATAAAATGTCTTAATGGGGAATGGAAGCCTTTACCTCTTTGTGCCGGTAACCTATTTCCATAATATTTCAGATATGGGTGTAACATAGTTCTATTAAAAATTTCAAGGACTTCAGCAATCAGTATGTAGCCAGAGATAATATAGTTTTGTGCATCTCAGCTAGTTGGGTTTTTTTATTTACTCCTCTTTCAAATGTGAACACATCCTTCATTCTGGAAAGACTGCACCTATGATTTTATAAGCACTCTGAGCATATTTGGGAAGGAAATGGATACTTGCACAGGGGGTAGAATCAAGTATGGGGGTACATCTTTGGTATATAGTGACTTTTACCCATTTTCCAGTGTTCCTCCATAATAACAACCCTTCAGAAGCCTTGGGACATACTTGCAATAAAGTAGTGTGCCTGTTGCATTAACTACTTGTAGTTTTATGTCTCTGTATACTACTTTGCTTTTTAAAAATCCTACTGAGAATTAAAAATAATATTCATAGCCACAAAATGTGCTAGACTTATCTCATCCTCACCATTTTTATGTTGATTAGTCCTTTTCTTTTCTGATCAGTGGTTTTATCTTTTTTCTCATCTTACCATGCTTTTCCTAAGAAAAAGAAAAAAAAAATTACATTGAAGTCAGTAATTAAGGTAAAAAGTGATAATGGACAGGAGAGAGTCTTGTCTGGATAAATTACTCCAGCACTTCACTTATCTTTAACAGAATATAGTTCATGATATATCCAATTCTTGGTTCCCCCTTTCTTCATCAGTGATTTTATGTTCATCAATGATTTGAGTACACTATACCTTTATTTACTGTTATGTTGAGGATTGAATTTGGTATAAAACACAATCTGCTTAGCTTTCACAAGTAGCTTATGTTCTGACTCTCAGAATCACCAGCCAAGGACACAAGGCCTGGCTATGACTTAGACATACTTTCACAGGAGATTAGTACCTGATACATACTAGGTGTGAAGTAGTACTTCCTTTATGCTTCTGTTTCTACAAGCAAAATAAGGTTTCTCTTCTTGCTCATCTTACTAAATTTTTATAGTTTTAGGGAACAAAAAAAAAAAAAGCTGTTTTTTATATTTTTAATGAACTCACCAAAAAGGATCCTGTCAACATAAAAATAATAGCTTTGTGAGTGGTAATAGTCTCTGCTTTAGATAGAAGGAACAAAAAATCATTCTGTTTCTGTAATCTAGGAATCTTAGGAGTTACTTCAAACTTCAGTAAATGAAAAAACACTTTCACATGGACATGCATTAAGCAACTGCTGATCTCTTCATCAGTGAATGCATATGTCCATATTATCTGAACTACATCTATTTTTAGCTTCTTTTGTTGATTTTTTTCCAGATCCATCTCCTCAGTGTGTACCTCCACCAACTGTTGAGCCTGTGGACAACGGTCATCTTTCCAAGCTAAAAAAGCAGACTAGGTTCCATGGAGTTATACATTATAAATGTAGACCAGGTGGCAGGATTGTTAAACAGGCAACTTGTGTGTCTGGAAAATGGTCACCAGAGATTGAATGTACAGGTATGTTTTTAGATTTTCATACAATTTCTTCTTTTTATGTAGGAATGATAAATGCTCTTTCTTAAAGCTTCTTAGCATTGCCGTGTTACTAGTCTGAAAACAGAAATGCTTACATGCTTATATATATGCTTACTTGATTGTATGCTAAGGGATAGCCATGAATAATTACAGAAAATAAATAGTTAAGTAGGTTTAGAGACACACTATTTTAGTGAGACAGACTTAATAATCTCTACTCTGACAATTGGAACAGTTGTCACTGTCACTTCTGATGTGAGAAAAGATGCAATGATAAATTTAAGCTCAGTTCTTCAAAAGGGTTCTACCGTGGTACAAATGAGAGTAGCACGTAGCTCAAGCTCCAGCCACAGTTCCTTTAATTCCTGTAAACATTCAAAGCTTTTCTATTCCTGATTTGTCTTGGTTTTTTCCTTCTTTTTTTTTTTTTTCCAATTACTTCCTTGTGACATAACAAGAAAAAAACTGAGTTGGCCAACTCAAAAACACAGACCTAGAGCAGACTGCCCTTTTCTAATACACACCAAATGTCAAATGCCTACAGGACTGCCTTCGTATAGCAGAGAAGGATATTGCCTGTAGAAGGCATGATTGTAAAACAATCATCATCTCATTGCCTGCTTTGATTATGCCAGATTAATGGGAACTGATGTATGGAAGTGGGAGAAGTACACAGAGTGGCAATCACTCAAGGGAGCTAATACTCCCTTTCAAAACCAAGTGTCCCTGCCTTCCCAGTTTTCTGAAACCACTAGAAGCAACAAACCAAGCTCTTGAGGTCTCCTCCTTTCTACATCTACCTCCTTCTCTTATTTTTCCTTTCCTTTGGCAAGAGCAGCCCTTTGATCCTTGAGTGGGAAAACTGAAGTTTATTTATTTGTTTCCTTGTATGATTCTCATTTAGCTTTGTTATCAGTTAAGTCTGAAGAAAAAAGCAACAACAAAACACAACAAGAACCCCCGAAGTTGGTCTAGTTTTCCTGAAGTATTTCACCACAGAGAGGAGTGGGGAGAGCACACAGGAGTATGCAGCTGTGTGTAAGGGAAAGGAGGGACTACAAGAAGCTCCATCTTAGATTGGTGAAGCCAACTGTGACTGTCTTTTCTATTAGTTTGAAAGCATATGAGCATCTGAAGGCAGCTCTGGTGTTTCTGAAGCAGAACAAAATGATCATGGTATTACTTAAAGCTTGATATAGCTACTGAAGAATTATGACCATTGTTTTCTTGTTTGTTAGTGTTATAATCTGTGATGAACTGTTACATTTTATCTTATGTTCTGTTCTAAAATGAGTATGTGTCCTTAGCTGAGGAGAGTACATGCCCACCTCCACCTCAGGTGCCTGGTGCTCAAGAGATAACAATTGGAAGAAATTACAAGCATGGGAGTAAGATAACTTTTTCATGTCTGGAGAGTTTCCAGCTCATCGGTGTGAATGAAATAACATGTATAGAAGGGAAATGGCAATCACCACCTTACTGTGTAGGTCAGTAGTGGATTATTTCTTTCTGTTTGTTTTATTATGAGTTTCTGTGTTACATATTTGCAGTCATCATTAGCAGAAGGATATTATTTATGTTAACATTATCATGAACAAGTAACTGCAGAAAAGCAATAGAACATTAGTTCCTAAAGAAAGTGCTGTTAACCAACTACTGGCCAGTAAGTCTTTTTGGTACAACTTTATTCATGGTGGAACAATATAATAGCTAACATTCTAGATACTCACTTTCAGTATCCCAAAGCATGATAATGTATCTTCTATTTCTCTGCCTATGAAATTTTCCCCGTTCTTGATGCTAAGCTATAAGTGTGTCTCCTTGATATGAACTGGAAAATGGCTTTAACTTGTTTCAAAGGAAAAGAAAGAAGCCCCATGTAGGAGGGAGAGGAGAGAGAAGTTTGGTTTGTGTATCTTAGATATTTCTTCATCTTCCTTTCATGCCATTTAATTTATGTCTGGATTATTAATTAATTTTTTTCAGTTTTAAACAGCATATGTCATTGGAGTAGTAATTGTCTAGCAACATATTTTGTCTGTGTTTTTTGTATTTCATAGAACGATCATGCTTGCCACCACAACCCATAGAATGTGCTGAAGTTCCTAGGCTGGAAATTCAAAACTTCAAAATTAAAAAAGAAGGGAAAACAATTTATCTGGCTGGTGCTAGATTTAAGTATATTTCTCGTCCTGGATACATGTTAGATGGACCATCAGAGATAACTTGTTCCAAGGGAAACTGGACTTCAGCTCCTACATGCATGGGTAACATCAAAAAATACTTTTTCTGAAGTGCATTTAGCAATGGAAGTGAAAGAATTTTAAACTAAAGGTTGACTAGTAAGAGCCAGTAACTCCATATTTTGCTGTGGAATCTTATAATCCCTCATGGATATATTCAGAGTAATTCTGATGCAAGACTGGCTTTTTGAATGCAGTTTAATTTTTGAATATTCCTTTGCATTTTGGCACTTTTTGTTCAGTTTCTCTCTCTACCAGATGAGTCCTGGGCACATCCTCATTATCCAAGGACCTGTTTTGTATAGAACCCACTAGTGACTAGGAGTTGTTTTGGTGCTTCAGTGATGGAAACCACTTCTGTGTAGTAAGGGACAGAAGCCTTTATTAAAATTTTCTGGCATGGTTAGAAACAGGGTCTAAGTATGCCAGTGACTGAAGTCCATGCCTACTTAGGGGAATAGCTTATTTATGCTACCTTTTATATAGAATCCATTGTCAGTGGATGACTATGGTGATGTTGGAAAAAGCTCTCTAAAGCATCTCTTTCCAGCTCTTTGGTGGGAACAGTACACTCACCCTAGGAGTATCACATTAGCACAAGCATCAGCTTTGTGTATCTTTTCAGAAATGCCGTGTGGAAGTATTCCAAAAGTTGCCAATACTCAAATTGAAGGCAGAAACAAGGAAGTTTATGAGCCTGGTGAAACAATTCGCTACCAGTGTGATGCAGGGTTCCTGATTGTTGGTCCCCCAGAAATTATATGCAGAGAAGGAAATTGGACAGCGCCGCCCTTCTGTGAAGGTATAGGTCCTACTTTGACGTGGTCTGTGATCCTTCTTAATCTTCTCGTGTTGTGAATTAAAATAACATCCACTCAGGCACGCAGGTGAGTCAGGCCTATAGATTCAAAAGGTGTCTTGCTTTGAACAGGCTGCTACAGCACCTATTTTTCTGGCTCCTGAGAAACAACAAGCAGGGTAGATGAGCAAAGAAATAATTTCCGCTGTGGGCTGAAGCTACTAGCTGAAACTTAGCCCATGGCTGAAATCAAGCAGAGAGAAGATTGTGGGGGAATGGGTGCTGGCTGCAAAGGAGGAGATAACTGATAGGGTAATGTATCTTATTTTCACATCACTGAGAATGTCAGTTTCTGAAAGTTACCTTCAAAGAGTGAAGAAGTCACTCTCTAGCCCTTTGGCACACAATGCTGTAAAGCACCAGTGTGCACCTTCGGCTGATCTCTGCAACTCCTTTTCTCTTTTTTGACACCCTAGGCAAAAATAGCACTGTGTGCTGAAGTTTTGCAGAATGAAGACCATAATATTGTACTTTTCTACCTGTAGAAAATACCCTGCGTTACGCAAACCATTTTTGCTCATCAACAACAATGGTGCTCTCGAGTGCAGTATTCTGTGATTGTCATATTGCCACGCTACTGTTCTTAAATGTGCCTCTCTTTTCAGATGTTAGCTGTGATGCTGCACCTGAAATTCCCAATGCTTATATTACAAGCCCTCAACAGCAGAGGTATCTGCCCGGTGCCAGAGTGCAGTATGAATGTGAAAGCAATTTTCAAATGACGGGTGGAAATTATGTCACTTGTACAAATGGAGAATGGTCACGAGCACCAACCTGCAGAGGTAGGAAACTCTGCTTGCATCTTGCCTGTTAGCATAGAGGGGGCTGTTTGTTTACCTGTCTAAAGACTTTACCATTTTAACTTCTGTTTTCTTTGTGTACCTGCAAACTTGACTGCAGCAATGTCTCTTTTCAGATGTGACATGTGAACCTCCTCCAGAAATTGCTGGTGGTAAAGTTCAAGGCGTTAAGAAGTCAAGGTATTTGCCTGGGGAGAGAGCTCGCTATCAGTGCTGGCAAGGTTTTCAGATGACTGGGACTTCCACTGTAGCATGTCAGAATGGGACCTGGACAGAGCTGCCAAAGTGCAGAGGTAACTGGTCTCTCTCTTCATACATTCACCTGTCACTGAGACTGTCATGAAGCTGGCTCAGTGGCATTTACTTCTCCAAATTTCAGTCTCATTACTGTGCACAAACAAAACGTATCTGGCACATTCAAGCAAAAGCCATTTTTCCAGGTGTGTCTTCAGATGAGTTGATGCAGGTGGCTTCACTGGAGAGGGCTCCATCTGGAAAACCACCCTGAAGCTGAGAGCAGTTGCTGGCCAGATCTCATTCTGAAACACAGCCCTTGAATTATTTAGAGTCTACTTTCTGTGCCTGCCTGATGAGAGTGAGAAGGCTGCCCAGAGAGGTTGCAAAGTCTCCTTCTCTGGAAACATTCAAAACCCACCTGGACGTGTCCCTGTGTGACCTGCTGTAGGTGACCCTGCTCTGGCAGGGGGGTTGAATGAGATGATCTTTTGAGGTCCCTTCCATTTCCTAACATTCTGTGATTCTGTGAGAAATATGCCATCTGTGTTGGAGAACAGAACCCACAGCTTTGCTGCTAGTTGACAACCAGATAAAGCAGATGATGTGTTGCTAGATTGAATGCCATGGAGTCAAATCACTTGTTAAACCAAATGAGGGTAGAAACTGATGACCTTCTGCCTAGGGTGAGCCAATCTCTAGGTCCTGTGTTGGTGCCTGCTAGGATTTCATTTCTACTGCTTGCAGGCAGTTGCAAGCACTTCAGCTGTGGACAGACAGGGTGAACTGGCAGATGTGAGTGCCAGCACTGGAGAAGTGAGAAACTCTTACTCTTTTTCACCTGCCAGGTATTTGGTTTTCTCTCTACTTTCCTCCGGGTCTCCCAGAGTTGTGCCAATGTACTGTCTGGTAGTGTTTGTGGCAGATTCCATTCACTTTTGTGGATTCCTCCATTTCAGCTATTCTCTCATGCTTTTTCTTCCAGGGGAAGGTGGGAAATGTGGATCACCTCCAGTTATTGAAAATGGAGACCTTCTTTCTTTCCCCATGCAAGAATATCCAGAAGGTACAACTCTGGAGTACAAATGCCCAAGTCTCTACGTCCTGGAAGGATCTCAGTACATCACCTGTACTGATGGGCAGTGGACAAGCCCCCCAGTTTGCCTAGGTAGGTTGAACACGTACTGTGTGGCCAAAGGCTGTGTGGCTGCTACAGTTTACTTTTCCTCAGATCCCGAGAGCATCACTTGTGCAGCAACACTCGTGCTGGGGCTGTGATGCTGGCAGGGCACAATAGCAACGAGTCCTTCTTTTCTCCAGCAGGATTTTCTTCTTGAAGTTAGCTCACGTAGTCCCCCCTGCTGCCTCTGGCTCTCGCCACCACAGCAGGTTGGAGAGGAGGGGAGTTTGGCTGAACCCCGCTGTGTGAGGGGATCACCATCACTGTGCAGGGCTCCCATGTGCTCGCGAGCTGGGGACAAGGTGGTGTGGGGAAGTCCGGGGGTGCTTCCATGACAAGGCCATGAGGAAATTAATTTAGAGAAGTGCTGAGCAGAAGGGATTTTGCCCTGTGTGAATGTCAGAGTGAAAAGTGAGGTCTCAGCCATGGTCTTTTTTTCCCTTTAGCGTCGATGTGAATGCCGTTCCTGTCACAAGTAGGAAGGGACTCTGTCACGGAGGGACAGAGCAAATAGCTGGAAGTGTTTTGTGCTGCAAAGAACTCCTGTAGGCTCTGGGGGGAAAAAGGTGCCTGTGGTGCAATGGTATAAAGTGATGACACTCTTCTCTTGCCTTTTTCAAGTGGCCTGTACAGCATCTGAAGAGGACATGGGCAGAAACAATATTGAGCTGAAATGGGCCAGAGGAAGCAAGCTGTATTCCAGATCGGGTGACTTTATAGAATTTAAGTGTAAAAGGGGATATTTGGAGGACCCGGCATCAGCACCCTTCAGAGTACAGTGTATGGAGGGGACGTTGGAATATCCACACTGCAAGCCAGGAAGTAAGTCATCTCGGCTCCGGCCACAGCTTAGCCACTGCACTGTTGCATTTTTAGTGCTGAGGCTGGGGGCAAAGCGTTTAGCTTTCCTGGGAAAGCACCTGGGGAGGTGCCAGGGTGTGGGAGCATCCTGTAAGCTGAAGAGCTTGAGGGGACAGTGTCCCCAGGAAGCTGTTGACTGGTGTACCTGAGCTGGAAAGACTGCTGGGGAAAGCGCTTTCAGGGGGTCTCAGCTTCAGAGCATCGGCGGTCCAGTGTGGCGTCTGCAGGCAAATAATGCAAGTACTTTTTCCAGGGAACTGTACGGTGCATGAGAGGAGCATGGAAAGGAACCACATTAAACTACAGTCATCAAGCTGGTCAAGGACTTCCACCTATCTCTCTGGGGATTATATTTTATTTGAATGCAAATGGTGGTACCGGGCAGTCTCACAGCCTGAGCATTTCAGAGCAGAGTGCCGGGATGGAGTGATTAGGTATCCTACATGTGAATGTAAGTGCTCGGTGCTGAGGACACGGTGGGGCTGTAGGAGGCAGCTTTTCCTGAAATTGCCTGCCTGCTGCTCTGAGGAACCATGGTGGAGTGTCAGGCCTGGTCTTCACGCCTTTTCCCCTTTTCCTCTTTTTGCTGCAGATGTGTTTGGATAAATGGAAACGGCATGAGGGAGTCCAGCTGTGGAAGTGAAAGATGCCTCAACCAACCCAGTGATTTGAGCTCAGTTTTTCCTGGCATTTCCCATTTTGCTGTGCTTTGTTTGCAGCTTAGCCAACGTTCTGTCTTGGAATTTTTTATTTGTTTCTTTTTAGCATTGGCTGATTGCGTTTACATTTTATCCATTTTTGTAAATGTATTTACGTTTTGCAAATGTGTTTGCATGTTATCCACCTGAGTGGTTGTGCTTACATTTTATCCATTCTATATTGATCTCCTCACTGTTCTTTTTATTAACAATTGTGTCCTGAAATCGGCTGGCTTTGGTGACATAATGAGACAAGAATTAAAGCCCACAGGTAATTTGATTGTCAGCAAGTAGAGTGTGTTTGCCTTGTCTGTCCCTAGCTTCCTCTCCACGAACTTGCCTGAAAGCTACCTTGGGGTCATGGCAGAGGTGAGTGTCCTGAGAGCCTAATCAGGATGAGCAAGTTTGTGGAGTCCCCTTTAAAGAACTCAGGGAAGTGTCTAAATCACAGACTCAGTTCTTGTGGGGGTCTTGGGCCTCCCTGACGTTTGCTGGAAAGGCAGGGTGTTGGGATGCAAGTAACTGGGATTTCTGGATGGAGGCTGGGACTTCTTGATCTAAGTACTGGAATGAGAGCTGCCATCCTTATATTTTTCTAGGAGGGTTTGTGATGATGTCTTGCCGAGATCAGGATCTTCTTGATTTTTTGGTACTTGAGCTGATGATATCATATCACAGCTGATACATGGGAACAGCTATTGGTCTGTGGAATCAAACCTTACAACTCGTAGAGAGTTGGCTTATCACTACCATGTTTGTTTATCTTGCTGTCTTGCTGGGTGGTGGAGGGTTGAAGGAGTATTTTTACTGCCTCTTACCTATTGAGATTTGTAGAATATATGCAGGGTTTTTTTCTTACTGTTACTTTTCTAAGACTTTTTGAAAGCCAATGTGTGCATCCCACGTGGCACTGTGCAGCAAGAGGTAATCTTGTATTGGCCCTAGTGTCTTAATCTCAGAGGGGTTTTTTTTTTCTTTAATTCTTCTAATTCCACCAAGGTCCACAAAATCTAAACTAGCGTGCTGCATTTGTATATAATTAAAGAAGCTTATGTCAATATCCATGTGGGGTATTAATATGGGTTGATTTCTCTCTAAGGAAATGAAGCAAGAAATACTTCTATTGTTCCTTTTGCTGGATGGCTGGATGTTAAGAGAGATTTCAGAACAGCTAAACTTTTGTTTTGACAGCCTCATAACCAAATAACTGGACATAGTTTTCTTAGAATAAGATGTGAAGAGAATAAAAGTGAACTGACTCCCTGAGCACAGACAGGTCTTTTGTTGCAGAGAGCTGGAGAAGAGGGAGCCCTTCAGTTCAAGACCAGATAAATCAATAGTGAAGGTCTTCTAGAACAGCGGGCTCCAAAGTGATGTGCATGCACCCCAGCGGTTCTGACGTTAAACTTTCTGGTAAATAAGGATGAGGTTTTCTCACTGAGAGAGTAGTGTTCTGATGAGCAATTGCCCTATCACAAGTGAATTAGAAGTTCAGTCCTTGACCTTATTCAGTGGCACAGTTCAGTATTTACTTAGTGTGTGAATGTGTGAGAAATAAATGAATAAGTAAGTGAATACTTTTATATGAAAAGCAGAATTAAGGAAAATGGTAATTTTATGGCTTTGCTCAGATTACTGAGAAAAATCAGTTTCAGGATGCAGGCTTTCAGGAAGAGTTTGACTTTCAAAAGCAATCAATTTTTTCTAAACACCCAGTGAGGACAGGGTTCTGGCTACAGTGACCCTTGGCTTGGATACAGACAGTGTGACCTTCACAGAAATAACTCAGCTCTGTGCTTGGTTTCCAATCTATAAAATGCACAAAACATATTTGTACCCAAGAGAGCTCTTCTGTTATTTGTAAATGATGGTGGGTTGTTTTATATTAATCTCATAGAAGAGAAAAATAGTGCTTTGTTACAGCTGTGCAGACAAGCAAGTGAGAGTCCAGCAGAAATTTATTACTATTGTTGGTAATCTCAATTAGTCTAAATTTCAGCAGCAAAGGCATCCATGGATTACACAGGTCTTTGATTAACATTTTCAGAAACGTCATGTGAAAGGTTCTTAGGATCCTCATGTGTCATTAAAGGAAAATGCAGAAATACTTATGAACCTAGTTAGTGATGGAACCCATGTTTATTATTACTGAATGACTAGTAATTAATTATCTGTAAAGTAAGGAAGAAGTGGACCACAGCACCTAAAAGTGGATGTACAGCCTTTGATTTGCTTTCACTCTAGCAACTGTATTTCATTTTATAATATAATAAAAAGGGCATTGGGAAATACTGATCAGACAAATATTTTGGTGGTTGACTTTCACTTAGGGTGGATGCTGCAAACAATTTATTTAGGCTGTTCAGAAGACTGAGACAGAATATGGTTTAGTAGATTAACAAATAAACTCTTGTAACACTTACACAATCACAACACTATGCTTGTCTGAGAAAGCCACTTTGACCTGCAGGGTGCTTGAGATTATATTCAGGTAGGCAGATGATAGGCCACACAGTTCTATTCTGGAGCACAAGCATTCACTGAATTGTAGAATGGACCTCTGGAGGTCATTAGGCCTCCTGCTCAGGCAGGGTCACCTGGGGCAGGCTCTCCAGGACCATGGCTAGAGGGCTTTTGAATAGTCCGAAGGATGGAGACTCCAACACCTCCCTGGGTAACCTGTGCCAGTGCCCAGTCACCCCCACAGTAAAAAAAGAGCGTTTCCTGAAATTCAGAAGGAATCCCTATGTTTCAGTCTGTGCCCATTGCCTCTTGCCCTGGCACTGGGAACCACTGAAAAGAACCTGGCTGTCTTTGCAGCCTCTCTTTAGGTATTTATGTACATTGATGAGATCCTCCCTGACCTCCCCTTCTTTAGGCTAACCAGTCTTCTTCAGCCCTGCCTCTTCTTTAGGCTGAACAATCCCAGCTCTCTCAGCCTTTCCTCATGTGAGAGATGCTCCAGTCTTTTACTCATCTTAATGGTGCTTTGTTGAACTCCCTCCCATAGCTCCATCTCTCTCATGCTGGGGAGACCAGAACTGGACACAGTAACTCCAGGTGTGGTCCCACCAGAGCTGATCAGAGAGGAAGGATCACCTTCCTCACACCTGCTGGCAACATTCCTCCTAATGCAGCCCAGGACACCATTCACTTTCTTTGCTGTAAGGGAACATTATTAGAACTGATAGGTGGAATTGATAATTGGACAGTTCAACGAAGTTCAAGGAAGATTTTTTTATTCAGACATAGGTCAAAATATCTGCCTGTATCCTTTCAGTTGTAATGTGTAGTGCAATTCTCTAGGGCATCATTACAGGATCTAGAAAGCAAAGGTATTTTTTTCTGTAAAAAGGTGTCATCAATTCCAGCAAGATTGGTGTCTTACTAGGTCAGAGAAAATAATTTGTAGGCATGGAAACTGGTCACAGCCATCAGAATGCAAAGGTAATTTACCTTCCAGTTTTATAAACAGCCTATGAACAATCTGGTTTTATTTATTGAAAAAAATAAACTTCCTTTTATGTAAATGCTAATGCATCCAATAACATTCCGTGCACTAAAAGACATTGCGCCTTTTCAGCTTCTCTTGTAAATGCATCTGAAATTGTGCTCTCACTTTGTGATTTGGAGCTACCAGCACACCTTGTATGGAAACATCCTGGGAATAGACTCCCACCTCTCTGCTCTTCCTACACTCACAATGATACGTCAAAGCTGACTTATATTAAATGTGGGTATGACATGCGAGTCGAGCAAACAGTCTCACTGCATTTAAAGGGAGTTCTGGGTACACAGCGGTTCACAGCCTTGAGGTGTTTGTCCCACCATCATGCTCAGAAATTTCACTTGCTTCCTCCTGAACCTTAAAGTAAGAACTGCACTCTTTTCTAGTCTTAGATGTGTATGAAAGTGTTTCTACCACAAAACTAAAGGAGAAAAAGAAAATAAGTATTTAGGACTCCAGTTCTGATCAGAAAAGAACTAAGGACATGCTCCTTTTTTTCAGTGTGAATGAAATGCAAGTAACTCAATCTAAATGTACCATGTTTGCAACCAAGCATGAGCAACAGTAGCATCTGCAGCACTGTATGGCATCCATCTTGTCCCGATCCGATGTCGGGATCATTCAAATATCCCGATCCGATGTTGGGGAAAGGTTTCGATATGATCCCAAGAGCGAGATTAAGACACAAACGAGGTCAGATGCCGCATTCCCGAAACACCATTTATTACCAAAAGAAAAAGAAATAAGGAGGGTAGCGATAGGACAGAATGGAAAGAAAGATGGAAATCAAGCAAGGAGTCGGGATAGGGCAGCCAGAATAGTCACCACCACGGGTCCAGCAGCGAGGCGACGGTGAAGGGGCGGGTGAGGAGGTCTCAGTTGCTTGTTCCAGCAGTGGTGCAGTGTGGCGTGGTGCGGTCAGGCAGTCAGGTGGTCGTCCTCTCTGTCCCTCTTCTTCTCTCTCTTTCTCCCCTGCTTACTGTTGCCAATACAGGTCTTCCTTAAGTACCCCTTCGAGGGCTGTGGTTACCATAGCAATGGCACGTCTCTTTGTGTCCCCCCAGCACAACAAGTGGGCAGAAGACCTCCTGCGGGCAGGGCATCTTCACAAGTGGGCAGAGCATCTTCACAAGTTGGGGTTTCCAAAACCCAGTAGTCTTGTGAAAACAATCTTGCCAACGATCTTGCAAACAATCTTTGAGACAAGACAATAGTGCCGTTCCTCACATCACTCCGTGGGTCAAAGATTGTCTTACGGGCAGGGCACCTTCACAAGTCGGGGTTTCCAGAACCCAATGGTCTTGTGACCGTCCTTGCAAGCAATCTTTGAGACAAGTCTACAGTGCCGTTCCTCACACATCTGTACATGTCAACATGATACTGGAAACTGACCTGTTTATTTCAAACATACTTGAAGCATGCTGATAAACATGCAATTTACCTGCTCTAGTCCTGGATAACTTAACCAGGCCAAGGTGATTGCAATGAGCTCCTTGCTGGCATCAGTGAGCCTGTCAGATGGCCAGCAAAAAAACAATCAAGAAAAGATCAAATCCTGCATCAAATTATCAGATGTAAATATTGCCTCTAAAAGTGCAAAAGCCTTTCCTCATTTATCCTGATCACAAAAAATGACAGCAACTATTTGGGTATAAGTAAGTTGGGATGATTTAAATGATGCCAATTTTCTTGAAAACAGATGTGCTTCCACCATCTGGGAAGTGGGGACTTCCACCTCCTTTTGATAATGGAAATAAATATCACTGTCTTCTTGAAAGAATATACACCGGCTTCAACAGTGGAATATGGATGTCTATATTTCTATGAAATTAAGGAAAATAATATTATCAGATAAAATGCTGGCCAATGGAGAGACCTACTAGTCAGTTTATTGAGGGTGTGTATTCTATAAAATGATTCAAACAGAAATACAAATATAACAGAACTAGAAAGATACCAAAAAGATACTTACATCTTTAATATAAAGTGTCTTTCTGTTGCAGCCCCCAAACCTCAACAAACCACCAAGGAAAAAGGTATATAATTTTTTATGAAGAGCAGCTCTGTACCCCGAACCCTATATTTACTGAGCAAGCATGCCAAGAGAGAAAAAGCTTCACAAGCTGTTCCTTCACGTGACAAATAATAAAGATTTTTTTTAATCATTACTGACAATTAATAAGTGTTATCAAATCCATACTCTTTTTTTCATCAACCCATTAGTATTTAATTCCATTACTGAAACTCATGCTGTCTTCATTTATTAAAAGATATAATCAAAAGTTATTCTATTTTGTCTGTTTTCCTAAGAGGAAGGAATTCTCTATATTGAAGAATTGCTTGGATTATGACTTGGAAATTTAATTCATAATTCTATTACCATAGAAGAAAAGAACTTCAATAGATTGTTTTTTTTTTTTGACCTGTGCTGATTTGCTATGGATCCTCACAAGATGCAGAGAGAAACAACACTAAGCTAGAACAAATTTCAAAGAATGCGAATGCTTCTGCTTACTGTGGGGCCCAAGGGTGCTTTCCCTAGGGACGTTACTTCCCCATTACTTCCCCACTGCCAAGGGCAGTGCCACAGCAAAACAGCTGCAGGAGCCCTCAAGGAGCCTGGACAAATCTCTGAGATCCTTCAGCCCCTCCCACTTCCTCTGAATGTACACATAACACTGTCAGCAGAGGACAGCATGGACTGGATTACCGAACGAAGACAGCATCTTGTTGATGAACACTGAGACAAAGAATGCATGAGCACTTGAGCTTTATGAGAGGCTGCTGTCACTAAAGCACCTATCCCATTCAGTGACAGGCCACATTTTTCTTTTTTATGGTTTCAGTGCAGTAACACAATATCTTCTTGTGACCCTTGATTTCCTTGCAAGTGTCACTCTAGGCGAGCTTCAGCTTTCCTAATTCTATCCATACAAGCCATGGACATTTTACCTTGTAGGCTGGTTTTGCCTCAATCTCCTCTGCATTAATTGCTTTTCTGCTTTGGAGATCTGTGTGAGGTCCCTGATTAGTCAAACCAGAGTCCTAATAAATGTACTGTTCCTCCTGAGCACCAAAATAAAATATTCTTGCGCTTGGAAGATTCTGTCCTTTAAGACCTGTAAGTTTTTCTGGACTCCAGCAAGACTCCCAATAAATCTCACCTACTAGTTTCCTAAATAGGCCAAAATCTGCTCTCTTAAGGTGAATTGTTTTTACTCTGCTCCTTTCTTTTCTCTCTGCCCTCTGAATTGTGGACTCCATTAGTACATGGCTATCACACCCAAGGTTGCCATTGATTTCCAAGACTCCAGACAGTGCTTCCTTGTTAGTGAACAGAAAATGGACCCCTGTGCTATGCAGATTTGTCCATCCATGATCTGGACCAAAAGTCATCCCCACCTCCATCCAGAAATCCCAGTTACTTGCATCCCAACACCCTGCCCTTCCAGCAAATGTCAGGGAGGCCCAAGACCCCCCCAAGAACTGGGTCTGTGATCTAGACACTTCCCTGAGTTCTTTAAAGGGGACTCCACCCACTTGCTCATCCTGATTAGGTGCTCAGGACACTCACCTCTGCCATGACCCCAAGGTAGCTTTCAGGCAAGTTCGTGGAGAGGAAGCTAGGGACAGACAAGGCAAACACACTCTAACTGCTGACGATCAAATTACCTGTGGGCTTTAATTCTTGTCTCATTATGTCACCAAAGCCAGCCGATTTCAGGACACAATTGTTAATAAAAAGAACAGTGAGGAGATCAATATAGAATGGATAAAATGTAAGCACAACCACTCAGGTGGATAACATGCAAACACATTTGCAAAACGTAAATACATTTACAAAAATGGATAAAATGTAAACGCAATCAGCCAATGCTAAAAAGAAACAAATAACAAATTCCAAGACAGAACGTTGGCTAAGCTGCAAACAAAGCACAGCAAAATGGGAAATGCCAGGAAAAACTGAGCTCAAATCACTGGGTTGGTTGAGGCATCTTTCACTTCCACAGCTGGACTCCCTCATGCCGTTTCCATTTATCCAAACACATCTGCAGCAAAAAGAGAAAAAGGGGAAAAGGCGTGAAGACCAGGCCTGACACTCCACCATGGTTCCTCAGAGCAGCGGGCAGGCAATTTCAGGAAAAGCTGCCTCCTACAGCCCCACCGTGTCCTCAGCACCGAGCACTTACATTCACATGTAGGATACCTAATCACTCCATCCCGGCACTCTGCTCTAAAATGCTCAGGCTGTGAGACTGCCCGGTACCACCATTTGCATTCAAATAAAATATAATCCCCAGAGAGATAGGTGGAAGTCCTTGACCAGCTTGATGACTGTAGTTTAATGTGGTTCCTTTCCATGCTCCTCTCATGCACCGTACAGTTCCCTGGAAAAAGTACTTGCATTATTTGCCTACAGACGCCACACTGGACCGCCGATGCTCTGAAGCTGAGACCCCCTGAAAGCGCTTTCCCCAGCAGTCTTTCCAGCTCAGGTACACCAGTCAACAGCTTCCTGGGGACACTGTCCCCTCAAGCTCTTCAGCTTACAGGATGCTCCCACACCCTGGCACCTCCCCAGGTGCTTTCCCAGGAAAGCTAAACACTTTGCCCCCAGCCTCAGCACTAAAAATGCAACAGTGCAGTGGCTAAGCTGTGGCCGGAGCCGAGGTGACTTACTTCCTGGCTTGCAGTGTGGATATTCCAACGTCCCCTCCATACACTGTACTCTGAAGGGTGCTGATGCCGGGTCCTCCAAATATCCCCTTTTACACTTAAATTCAACAAAGTCACCCGATCTGGAATACAGCTTGCTTCCTCTGGCCCATTTCAGCTCAATATTGTTTCTGCCCATGTCCTCTTCAGATGCTGTACAGGCCACTTGAAAAAGGCAAGAGAAGAGTGCCATTGCTTTATACCATTGCACCACAGGCACCTTTTTCCCCTCAGAGCCTACAGGAGTTCTTTGCAGCACAAAACACTTCCAGCTATTTGCTCTGTCCCTCCGTGACAGAGTCCCTTCCTACTTGTGACAGGAACGGCATTCACATCGACGCTAAAGGGAAAAAGACCATGTCTGAGACCTCACTTTTCACTCTGACAGTCACACAGGGCAAAATCCCTTCTGCTCAGCACTTCTCTAAATTAATTTCCTCATGGCCTTGCCATGGAAGCACCCCCGGATTTCCCCACACCACCTTGTCCCCAGCTCGCGAGCACATGGGAGCCCTGCACAGTGATGGTGATCCCCTCACACAGCGGGGTTCAGCCAAACTCCCCTCCTCTCCAACCTGCTGTGGTGGCGAGAGCCAGAGGCAGCAGGGGGGACTACGTGAGCTAACTGCAGAAGAAAATCCTGCTGGAGAAAAGAAGGACTCGTTGCTGTTGTGCCCTGCCAGCATCACAGCCCCAGCACGAGTGTTGCCGCACAAGTGATGCCCTCTGGATCTGAGGAAAACTGGAGCAGCCACACAGCCTTTGGCCACACAGCACGTGTTCAACCTACCTAGGCAAACTGGGGGGCTTGTCCACTGCCCGTCAGTACAGGTGATGTACTGAGATCCTTCCAGGACGTAGAGACTTGGGCATTTGTACTCCAGAGTCGTACCTTCTGGATATTCTTTTTTAGGGAAGGAAAGAAGATCTCCATTTTCAATAACTGGGGGTGGGCCACATTTCGAACCTTCCCCTGGAAGAAAAAGCATGAGAGTATAGCTGCAATGGAGGAGTCCACAAAAGTGAATGGAATCTGCCACAAACACTACCAGACAGTACATTGGCACAACTCTGGGAGACCCGGAGGAAAGTAGAGAGAAAACCAAGTACCTGGCAGGTGAAAAAGAGTAAGAGTTTCTCACTTCTCCAGTGCTGGCACTCACATCTGCCAGTTCACCCTGTCTGTCCACAGATGAAGTGCTTGCAACTGCCTGCAGGACACCCTGCATAACGGTGCAGTGTTTGGCACAGCGCTGTCTGCAGGACAGCCTGACACCCACCTCCTCCCGGTACTGCCTGAGCACTGAGGAAAGGGGAACCGATTGCAAACGACAACTGTCCCTGAACTGCACAACTGCAATTGCTAATGGGATAGCTCCTGGGCTCTGTGGGCTACTTACAGCCATGGGGGAGTTCACACATGCCAATCCTGAAGCACTGCTGCCTCACAGATTTTTATGCCTATTCAATCCAATGGCCCTGGCACTGGGAAATCTCCAGAGAAGACCCAGATCCCTTGGTACCACCAGTGACACTCTTTGCACTTGACGTGTTCTGGAGCCACAATATGGAGCCTGGTCTTAACTGAGCTGCTGTTTCTGCAGCCCTTTCAGCTCCTAGTAAGAAAACTCTACCAATCTAGATGACAAAAATCAGAGTACAGAAGACACCATGTCTGCTCTAGTGACAATGACAGGGAGCTCTGAAGCCTGTATGCTACTCACTGATACACTTTGGAGGTGGAGTCCAGCCATTGTCTTGACACTCTATCACTCCTGTTTCTTGTCCCTCTGGAGTTACAAAGCCAGTAAGACAATGATAGGTGACCTTCTCCTGTAAACGAAATGTTTTCTTTCCCACGGTGAAATAACCATTGTCAAAACTGATATTCTGGCATTTTTCTGAAAGAGACAGACAGAATTTTGTCCACATAAAACACTACTAAACTACATGCTTACAAGACACGGAAGAAGAAGGATAAATGAAACAGCAGTGGGATTTAGAATATTTTTAGGAGCAAATGAATTTTTGCTTCTGCATTGAGCTCTCTTCCTGGGGGACAATTGCACAGTGAAAAGCCAAAGTTTGTTCAAAGTATAAACAAGGAGAGGCAGGGGGGTTATTTTCAGCAATCACCTTCCTCACACCTGCTGGCAACATTCCTCCTAATGCAGCCCAGGACACCATTCACTTTCTTTGCTGCAAGGGAACATTATTAGAACTGATAGGTGGAATTGATAATTGGACAGTTCAACGAAGTTCAAGGAAGATTTTTTTATTCAGACATAGGTCAAAATATCTGCCTGTATCCTTTCAGTTGTAATGTGTAGTGCAATTCTCTAGGGCATCATTACAGGATCTAGAAAGCAAAAGTATTTTTTTCTGTAAAAAGGTGTCATCAATTCCAGCAAGATTGGTGTCTTACTAGGTCACAGAAAATAATTTGTAGGCATGGAAACTGGTCACAGCAATCAGAATGCAAAGGTAATTTACCTTCCAGGTTTATAAACAGCCTATGAACAATCTGGTTTTATTTATTGAAAAAAATAAACTTCCTTTTATGTAAATGCTAATGCATCCAATAACATTCCGTGCACTAAAAGACATTGCGCCTTTTCAGCTTCTCTTGTAAATGCATCTGAAATTGTGCTCTCACTTTGCGATTTGGAGCTACCAGCACACCTTGTATGGAAACATCCTGGGAATAGACTCCCACCTCTCTGCTCTTCCTACACTCACAATGATATGTCAAAGCTGAATTATATTAAATGTGGGTATGACATGCGAGTTGACCCAACAGTCCCACTGCATTTAAAGGGAGTTCTGGGTACACAGCGGTTCACAGCCTTGAGGTGTTTGTCCCACCATCATGCTCAGAAATTTCACTTGCTTCCTCCTGAACCTTAAAGTAAGAACTGCACTCTTCTGTATTCTAGTCTTAGATGTGTATGAAAGTGTTGCTGCACAAGTGATGCCCTCTGGATCTGAGGAAAACTGGAGCAGCCACACAGCCTTTGGCCACACAGCACGTGTTCAACCTACCTAGGCAAACTGGGGGGCTTGTCCACTGCCCGTCAGTACAGGTGATGTACTGAGATCCTTCCAGGACGTAGAGACTTGGGCATTTGTACTCCAGAGTCGTACCTTCTGGATATTCTTTTTTAGGGAAGGAAAGAAGATCTCCATTTTCAATAACTGGGGGTGGGCCACATTTCGAACCTTCCCCTGGAAGAAAAAGCATGAGAGAATAGCTGCAATGGAGGAATCCACAAAAGTGAATGGAATCTGCCACAAACACTACCAGACAGTACATTGGCACAACTCTGGGAGACCCGGAGGAAAGTAGAGAGAAAACCAAGTACCTGGCAGGTGAAAAAGAGTAAGAGTTTCTCACTTCTCCAGTGCTGGCACTCACATCTGCCAGTTCACCCTGTCTGTCCACAGATGAAGTGCTTGCAACTGCCTGCAGGACACCCTGCATAACGGTGCAGTGTTTGGCACAGCGCTTTCTGCAGGACAGCCTGACACCCACCTCCTCCCGGTACTGCCTGAGCACTGAGGAAAGGGGAACCGATTGCAAACGACAACTGTCCCTGAACTGCACAACTGCAATTGCTAATGGGATAGCTCCTGGGCTCTGTGGGCCACTTACAGCCATGGGGGAGTTCACACATGCCAATCCTGAAGCACTGCTGCCTCACAGATTTTTATGCCTATTCAATCCAATGGCCCTGGCACTGGGAAATCTCCAGAGAAGACCCAGATCCCTTGGTACCACCAGTGACACTCTTTGCACTTGACGTGTTCTGGAGCCACAATATGGAGCCTGGTCTTAACTGAGCTGCTGTTTCTGCAGCCCTTTCAGCTCCTAGTAAGAAAACTCTACCAATCTAGATGACAAAAATCAGAGTACAGAAGACACCATGTCTGCTCTAGTGACAATGACAGGGAGCTCTGAAGCCTGTATACTACTCACTGATACACTTTGGAGGTGGAGTCCAGCCATTGTCTTGACACTCTATCACTCCTCTTTCTTGTCCTTCTGGAGTTACAAAGCCAGTAAGACAATGATAGGTGACCTTCTCCTGTAAACGAAATGTTTTCTTTCCCACAATGAAATAACCATTGTCAAAACTGATATTCTGGCATTTTTCTGAAAGAGACAGACAGAATTTTGTCCACATAAAACACTACTAAACTACATGCTTACAAGACACGGAAGAAGAAGGACAAATGAAACAGCAGTGGGATTTAGAATATTTTTAGGAGCACATGAATTTTTGCTTCTGCATTGAGCTCTCTTCCTGGGGGACAACTGCACAGTGAAAAGCCAAAGTTTGTTCAAAGCACAAATAAGGAGAGGCAGGGGGGTTATTTGCAGCAATCCTGTAAGCTTCCAAAATTGCAAGTCCACGTCTGCTCTTCAGTAGAAATCAAATTCATGTTGGGTGTGAACTGCACTGGGCATGCATAGAGAGGACCTTCTGTCCATATTGCAAGGGGGAAGATGTCTGAGATCACCAGTGTGCAGGTACCACCTCAGTTCTGCCAAAGAGAAGTCATTTAGAGTGCACATAATGCAGGACTAAAGCAAACTAGTACCAAAGGACCCCATCTTGCACACTAAAACACTAGTGTAGATAGACTTGATGTTGTAACTGATTTCACATCACTTGGAATACATTGTTTAAGCCAGTCTAGATGGATGGAAATCAGTCTTGGTTGGATGTTATGGTCTTGTACTCTGGAAGAAAACTTCTGCAGTATGCTACATTCTTTACTAATACTCTGTGATGGAGTTTCTTCATGTTAAGAAATTTACCCGACAACAAATAGCCATATTTGTGCATTAGAGAGTCAGGTAAATAAAGATTTTTTTTTTTTTTAAAGACTCTGAGGAACACTAGAGCATGTATTTGAATGTTGAGAGCAGAATTAATGATACTTTAATGCAACAGCTTCAAAAGTTTAAATTTCACATCTAATTTTTTTTGTGTTTTTATGGTTAAAGAAAAGTTAGGTTAATTATTTCTTTTGTCCATATGGAATCATTATCTGAAGTATTTAAAGTTTGTGGGAGACATTTGAGCAACTTCAGGCTTGGTGCAAGTCAGGAACAGAGTTAGGAGAGGTAACCTTCCTATTCCTCCTCCCTTCCAGTTGGAAAAGAAGCAAGAGAAACAGGGATCAGGTGGCAGAGCGAGAGGCTGAAATAGGAGAGATTGCAGATAGGGTGCACAAGGGGAATGATTACTATTTGTTATATTAATAGTAAAATTAAAATACAACCACACTCACTTTTACGGATACATCTTGGAGGAGGTGACCAGTTATCCTTTGTGCATGTGACTACCCCATCTTCACGTTCAGGATGATAGTCATCATTGCAGACATATCTAACCTTTTCACCTTCCTTGTAAACAGTCGTACGGCTACTTGCATAATACCCATATTTCAGATGTCTGACATGACATATTCCTAAAGAAGGAAGGTAAGTACATTCAACCACAATAATTTGTACAGCAAGAACTGAGGTAGATGATAGATGAACTTTATCCTCCTATCCCAAAAAGGCATTCATGTTTAAACCTGAATGAAAGCATGTTTTGTTTCATTACCCTAAGATTAAGGCAACACGTGAGCAGGAGTGCAAGCCATTACACAAAGTGCTAAGTGGTCTAGCAACCAATATCGCTCACCTAGTTCTCATAAGCAAGGCTGGCTAACTTCAGTGCATCTAGCATCATGTACACCAGCTCTGGTTTGGCCTGCTACACCTCTAAAATGTTGATGTCTGCCCTGACACTTTCAGCATTTGCCTCCAGATTTTATCATCTCTGTGCAAATGTATCAGCCTCTCAACCCAGCTCGAGAGATTTTAGCAACAGCTAAGCACATTGGCTCTACAGCGTCCTGTGCTCCCAAGAGCTCTAGCTGTGTTCCTTGAGCAACCAGTCCTTTCCTCTGGGCAGGACTCCACTCATTTCCTGCACTGAGCACCACTCCACTGAGGGCAACAGGGAAAGTTCAACCTTTTGTAACCCAATTCCAAGGTCGACCCCTAGGCAAGAACTTTACTGTGACTGATGATGTGTCTTAAGAGAAGAGGCCTCAACTCCCTGCTTTGAATCTGTTTCCTATAGTTCAATCATTAAGTTAGTGTATCTGGATCTCTTGCTGATGCCAAGCTCACTTTCAGTTTATTGCAAGAGTAAACCACCTTCTCAGCTCCAAATGTTATCCAAAAAGGACCAGGCAGTGGATCTCAGAGAGGAGCCTCTGGACAAAGTGTCCAAGCCAAGGAAGGAAGAATATATTTACACAGAGTAGAAACTCTCTGTTTGTATGTGCAGCTGTGTGAGCAGATGAAAACAGATGCATGCTCATGAGCCAGAAGCCAGAGAGGAGAAACATTTCCCATGTATTTCTTAATTTCATGGATAGTTTCAGGAGTGAAGAACCTCCAAAGTCAAAAAGCATTGTTTGGGCCTTGCTCACTTCAGAGCGTCACTGACCAGCTGACAGTTTGAACTCTGCAGATAGGATGACAGTCTGGGTGCAGTTCCAGGTGTCAAGTGAAGCTGCTTTACTTTAACAAACTGCTCTGTGCTTCGTCCTGTGCTCCACTGGCACAATTTCTGCTGTACAGACCTTTGATAATTACAACAGAATTGAACATGTAGTGGAAATGTACTTACTGAGGCATTTTGGCTCCGGAGACCAGCCCGTTTCAGAACACACCATTCGAACCCAGTGTTCTCCAGTTGGAGTTGAATAACCATTATTGCAGTGGTAATCAGCATGCTGCCCAAAAGTCATGGGAAAGTAGTAGTTTCTGTGGTACTCCAGTGACCAACTTAACTTGCCATTTTCTATATCTGGGTAGTCACATGGTTTCTCTTGAAACAGAATTCAACAGCAACAATATCAAAACACATGCATGACAAAAAACTTGGAACACAATTAATTCAGATTCAGCTTTATCATCGGAGTGTTTTCTGAAACTAACAGAATCAGGACTGCACACCTTGGCAGATCCTAAGGAGTGCAGCAACAATGGCACTCTGCTTCTGGTGTCTGCCATGTCATACACCTATGTTAGTTCCCCCTGTTTCCATGGCAAACAACAGAAATCCAGTCAATATTCTCAGTGGACTCCAAAGGCTGATTCATGAGACCACATGTAAGTATTTATTCCACACTGAGATGACACCTTTTTTGTAGAGTGTCTTGACTAAATTTGCTATACTGACCATGATGGGAGCCCAAACAGCTCGCTTAGATATCAACACTGAACTGTGGACACTTACAATTGAGATGACACCTGTCGCCATTTTCATTTGTAACTTTTGGGATTCTGCACCAAAAGCTCTCCAGAGCTCTCCTCATTTTTATTTTTAAACTATAGTGTTTTTCTTCTCTTCCCTCAGTTCCTCAGAAGAACTGGCCCTTTTCAGGGACAAGTCAAGGCTAGAAGGAGGAGATTCCCAGAAGCTTTCATTCAAGTTTACCCAGTTTGTCCTACTTGGCCATGGCAGGTAGGTTCTTCCTGAAGTGCTCTGACCCAGAGCCTACATGCTGGGATAGGGGAGATCACCCACTGGACAGACCATTCATTAATGAGTGAGGTGGTCTCAGAATGATACCTGAATTTTAGGATCCACACATACATAGAGAAAAGATTAATCCAGGCACTACAGTGCACTTTATGGGAATACTTCGAAACACCCAAAGGTTCATTTACAAGACTGATGTCATTGTTTTTTCTCTCACATTCTGTTTTCTAAGTTTTTCTTTTGTTTTCAGTGACTAAAGATCAAAGAGTGCTAGATTATGAAATTAATTGCTAATTTATTTATATATTTGTTAATACTGTGCCTACTGGGCAACACTATCATTGTAGTTATGGGAAGTTTAAGCTAAGAAAGAAGTAATAGAAATACTAATATAATAATATAAGCCAAGGCAAAAAGTTTTCATAAAATATCTTTTATGAAGAAATTATGTCTGAAACAATGGCACCTGCATTTAACTTATTAACTCAGACATCTATGTCATAGCCAAGCATGAAAGAGTATTTTCACAAGAAGTGGAGAGAAACAGGTAACTGCAGGAGAGGCTGTGAGTTTAAATCCTGTCGTGCACAGGCTGGTCCTGCAGAAGCTCTGCACTGATTCTTGTTATTTGACTGCACACTGCCATTTTCTTCTTATCCTGATTTATCCTGACTAGCAATTTCTTCAAAATCAATGATGGGTGAGCGTTTGCATGCTATTGCAGCGGAAACCATGAGCAAGTTCTTGTTAACTGACAGACACAGGACAGTACTGACAGCTGCCAATAATGGCACTACACAGGAAAATAGCATTTCAATGACCCACCTCCCTCCATCTGGGAATATATACTGTACTAATAAACAGCACTATCTCCTTGCTCTAAGAAATTGTCATTGTCTTTACTACTTTCAAAGACTTCAAATTGAAAGAAGTTACTAAACTGTAAACATTTTCATTGAAAATATTAATAAACTGAATTTCTTAGAGCAGTTTCTGTTTTCCAGCATTATACTGAAATAAAGTTTTACACATACAGTCACGATTCATAATGTTCTTTAATTCTACAAATGAGTTAGTTTATCCCAGATTAGTTCCACCATTTTAAAATGAAAGAAGTTGAATCATTTTTTGAAAGTATAAGGTATAGAAAATAAGCACTTTTAAAGGCAGAAGGGGGAGAATAATCTTGACATGATAAATAGATTTAGATGGATCAATCACAGAGTTTAAAAATGGTAATTTTAATAAAGGTATATAGTCAGTGCAGATCTTCAGGCAGCATGCTTTTTGTACCATACAACTTACTGTGTTTTTGAAGAGTTGTACAATGTTTTAAAATCAAATCAGTATTCTGCATTTTTAATTGTACATATTCAGAATAATAGTAGCTAAATTGAGACTCAAAGGAATTTATATGGATTAATGCATTTTGAGTGCGTTACGGCTACTAATAAATTAGGTTCTTTATGCAGACCATTAAGTTCAGGCACAAGGCAAAGAAGCAAGCTCATACAAGAAACCACAAAGCAAATATTCTCAAATGCATAGTTCTATATTATAACTTTTCTTCATCCACGTGTCACCATATTCTCCTTTCCCACACCACATTTTAGGCTAGAGTCATAGATAGCGCAATAAGGAATTTTATAAAAAGGAAATGGTATAGTTTAATATTTTTTGTAGTTCATTTATTTTGATTGCCACCAGCTACATCAGTTAAAAGCATAGCTTTCCATTCAATAACTTACCTTCACATGTAGTACAACCCAACCACAGCAGAAACTCTATGGCGTGGCTCAGCAGTGTCATGTCTGAGCTTTAGAAGTTAAAGATGTTGCCTGCAACAGAGCTGCTATTTTCTGTACTCTAATTTGCATGTGCTTTTTTTCACTCCCATGATTCCTGAGGCTGTCCTTGCAATCTCCTCCCCTAATTTTCTTGAAACACAGCAGTCAATCTGTACAGATAAATTGTGCAATTGTTCCAAAAAGACTTCAATACTTTTTCACAAGACTTTTCAGACTGAACTTGACACAGAAGCATTATGAAACCCATAACCAAAAAAAATCATGGTTTGTTTATAATATGCAATATAATGCACTTAGCTTTTAAAATGTTACAACTTAAAATTGTGTTATGGGCAAAACCACATGATATGTGGAGCCTATAATTTACTATCTGTCTGCTTAAAATCTTAACAGCCTAATAATTGCAATTATTATTTTTTTTTAAGTGTTTTACAGAAAAACTATTCTAGTACCTAACCACTTGCTCTGGTGTTACACCCATCCTTCCCCTGCTCCTCTGGCTGACAGCGCCAGTCTTTCTCAAGGAGGCTAGCAAGACAGGAGGGAAATGTCACAGTGAACCAAGAGTGTACCAAGGCTTTTGTTGGAAAGAATTCAATGCAAGCAGCAGGGGTCCCTTCCTCCCAAGTATTGAGTTCTCCTTGTGTTTATGTGTATGTATTTTCTTAACATGGTCCACTTTTTTGGATTAGAGTTATTTAGCACCTGTTCGCTAAAATTGGGTTTAACTGGACAAGGCCAAGTTGCAGTTCTGCTGCTGCCGCTGCTGCTTGGCCACGGTGGTTTATTTTTACAGGTTTTGACTTTTCTTCATCCTTGTGTCACCCCATATTCTCCTTTCCCACACCACGTTTTGGGCTAGAGTCATAGATAGCTCAATAACTGCTTGTTACCAGTATGAATTAGAGCCAAACCAAAACACATTTAGGTAGCCAATGAGGTGATTTTTAAACAACTGCTATCACAGCTAAAGGAGCTAAAATCAGCTTAAGACAAAACCAGGCAAGGCCAGAGATCCTGCATTGCTGAGTCAGTGCAGAACCTGTGTTCTTTTATTAGCCATGGCAAAAATCATATTTATTGGGCTACACCAGCAGGAAAACTTTGAGTGAACTGAGCTCCACCCTCACATGACTGAGATTATTTTCAGGATTATTTTCTGCGGAGTGTCTTACCCAATCTTCTTTCTTAGGAAATTATTTTTTTCCTTCCCATGCACTTGCTGCTAGGAGATATTGTGCAATACAGGATTAACTTACAGCAGTTGGCTTAGAGCTGTTTTTTCTCCTTTCAAAAACACACATGACATTGTTTGCTTGCCATCCACCTGAGGACCAACAGATATTGCTATTACTACATACACTAGATTAATTTCATAATAATTGATATGCCACTTCATACAGCCAGCAGAACTTCAAAGCACCTTGCCAGAAAGGCTCTCAGTGACAAAGGTCCAATATTAACACCTATATTAACCATATTTTTAAGGAACTAAGCATTTTCCTTAGAGAAAACCAGGAATATAAACATGCAGCTGATATTTCTAGATGCATGTAGCATTTATTTGTATTTTAGATTCTTACATACTAGTCCAACATGGCCCTAAGCACTAACTGTCATTTATGGAGTCCTGGCAGGTTTGCAATATAAAGCAACGAACCCCACAAACAGTCTATAACAAAGCTTTCTGGATTTTACTCTGAGTCCAGACCTTCTGGCTCACTTCTTCCTCACCTTCTAATCCTCCTCTGCTTCAGAAAGATGGGTCTCTCATTCAGGAGTTTTTCCATTTAGCATAGCACTAAGAACAAAAAAGGTGAACTAAGGGAAGATTAATTTCCACCTTATTTGACACCATTCCTGCCCCTTTTTAAAGGCCATTAGCTTTTGGCCTCATTTGTAACTCAGTCACTGGTAAACAGAGTTACCTTTTCTAAATAGCAGTTGTTGATCAGGCTGCTGTTCCCAGTAAGTCAGCTCCAAAACATCTGCATAATTTTTATTACACAACATGTAGATTTGTTCCTTTCTTTTCACAAAAAAAAAAAAAAAAAAA
Source organism: Caprimulgus europaeus (assembly GCA_907165065.1). The sequence goes on along the minus strand of OU015534.1, from coordinate 25,032,383 downwards.
AAAGGACAAAAGAAAGTGCTCTTCCTATTCCAGGTCACATGTCCTTATGTTCATCTGAGAAAACAGACTCTATTTGGAAGTTCTGATCCCCTCACCAAGGTAGAAGAGGACTATACTTGCTGTGTACAATCACTTTGGCTTTGTCATAATATAAGAGGATGCTCAGCAAGACCAGCCTCCTGCACTAGTGCCATGGGCTGAAGCCTACCTGAAAGCATTGCTCAGATAAGCGAGAACCCAACTGCTTTGCCCAGCTCTGACTAGGTGTCGCTGATATGAGCTGGCTAACAAATCAGCAGCAGACAAACTTTGCTTTTTCACGTTTGCCAACTTCACACATTTTGTAATATGCTGGGAGTGGGAGACCAGAGGCTCACAGAGATTCTGGTGACAATCTTTAATCGGACTCACATGCAGATAAAATCAAGCAGCTTGGGTGTACATGATTAGACAGGCCACTGTTAGGTTATGCTGACAATCTAATTCATAGTGAAAACAATAGCTTCTCAGGACAAGAGAAGGAAAACTCCATACACAAAGCTCCAGCACTGTATAGAAGACTGAGCTCACTGTGTGTACAGGCAGCTAGAAGCCAGCACCCAATACATCGACTGCTTAGAGTGAGTGGCCCATTTTCATGGGACTGTGGTGTTGGTTTAACATGGACCAGAAAAGCAGGGCCTTTGATTTGTTGGTGTCATAGACCAGAAACCTTACAGTAGAAATTACTATCCTTTTTTTCTACCAAACCTGCTGTTTAGTAAAAAACTTGAAATTATATGCCACCGAGTGGTGTCGTACTGCTCCTGTGTCCACTCTACCCAAAATTCCCCAGGACAACGACCTTCCCCTTCTGGTATCAGATATTTTATCGGAGGCTCGTGGTACCTGACTTACTTTAAAACATAGTGATTTCATGTCAGAATTTTCTGAGTCAGTACATCATTACTTACTAAAACATAGGAACAGCTCTGAATTCTACTTCCAACAAATGTCTCAGAGAGTGACTTTTAATCTCTTTCCCTCCGTTTTCCCCAGTACTTCTGCTTTTTAAACAGAAGAGTCTTTTTTACATTTACCAAATATTCTTACACTTCATCCAGAGCTCCTCAAAGGTAAAACATACCAGTCTGAATCAGCACTTACAGTGCTCAAAGCTTGGACTCTTTTTACAGAAATTGCCCTGATCTGTGAGTTTATTTTCAGATAAAGTTCAATTTCCTCAATTATATACCACGAAGGCAAGAACTTAGCTGGAAAACAGAAATTACAATCTATAAATAAATGTGAACGCCTTTTTGGCTGATGTTTGCAAAAAGCGCCTAAGTACCAGGGTTTTGTGCAAGAGGAAGGGCCTCTCTTGTGATAGAGACACAGTTTTAAACTGAGAGTGGATTTAGATCGGATATATGGAAGAAATTTTTTACAAGTAGGGTAGCGAGACACTGGAACAGGTTGCCCAGAGAAGCTGTGGATGCCCCATCACTGGCAATGTTCAAAGTTAGGTTGGGTGGGGCTTTAAGTAACCTGATCTAGTGAAAGATGTCCGTGTTCATGGCAAGGAGGTTGGACTGGGTTAAATTGAGGTGTCTGGCATTTTGATGGTTATTTTAAATGTTATTCTAGCACCAGGGTTTGGTAAGTCTAAGCAAATAATTTCAAAGATTGAACTACTTTCTCTGCTTTTAAACACACTCAGGAGCTCAGAAACACTCCTAGGCTTGGACATCACTGAGCCTCATTTGTACCATATATTCCACATACACTAAGCACAGCATTTTGACAGACCTGCTTTCAGCATCCCACCCACCCTAGAACAGCAGCATCCCTGAGCTGCGTGCCTGCAGCAGCTTCTCTGCTACCACAGCAGTGTGTGCCACTGATCCATCTCTTCCCACACTGCCTACCCACATTGGCATGAATACATTCTGGGAAAATCAAGGTAGTGGAAAGGAGTCATTAACAAAGTTTCCTTACCTTCCAGAAAGCAACCTCATCACTTCCTGTGCTTCATTAACTTCTGTAAGAATTCTGCGTTCAGTTGGTTTGGTAATGTTCATATTTTAACTCTTTCTTTCGCAAGATTTCACACAGGTATTTCTGAGCTTTTTCAGATTTTGAAACCTAAGATGTAGCTCTCATTTTCTTTCACTTAATTCTGCTGTGCTAATGAACAGAAATAAAATAGCCCAAGATTTCAAATTGTAAGCAACAAGCTTGTTATTAAATAATTCGTGCAAAAAAAAAAAAAAAAAAAGAAAAGGGGAAAATCCATGTTTTCTTTACCAGAGGAAATACCTGCATGCTGTTCTGAACATGCTAGGGGAAAAAAAAAGCAACAAACAAATGGAAAAAAAACCACAAGAGAATTAAATACAGTGGCACAGACTGGTGTTAGGAAGCAACTGAGATGATGATGATGCCATCGTGTTTGGTTACATCTGTATTCAAATTGTTTTTTTCTGATGCTGATACCTAGGCAAGGTTGATCTTGTGTGGTGTTACTGATACGGTCACAGATGTACTAGTTGCCTTGTAAGATTTTGCTTACAGATCTAGTCCTTCATGTTCAAGGGAAATAGAGTTTTCCTTCTATCTTTCATAGACACGGGAATAGTTAGGATGTAAAAACTCAGACTGAGATTAATTCCTATATATTTTAGCTCTGGATGTGCAGCAAGCCTAGACAGCAGCTATTAAGGTAACTAAGCTCCATAAACCAAAATTTACTGGTTAAATATTTATCACCAATCATTTTCTTTAACCAAGTTCTTACATTATTTCTTAACTGAAAAAGACTCATGAATTCACATCACAATTGTTTTTCATAACATGACGTAGAAATAAAAGCTATAGTAAACATCTAGTTCAGATCTACAGGTCACACATCAGAAGTTTATTATATGAAATAGATAAATCTCATTATTATTTGTCTTCATTTTTAAATACCACTTTACAAAGCAATGACTTGTTAATCTTTTGAAAACATCTTAGAATGCTATTGTAAAGAGCATATAAATGCTATTTTTATCAACCTTTTTTCCCACCAAATAGTTGACTTTTAATTTGATCAAATAAGTAAAATTTGTCTATTTCTTGAATGCTTTAATTTTTTTGTTGTTTTATTTATTCATGTAGCACTCACAAAAACCTTGGAAAACCATACAGAACAACATACACGCAATGATATTGCAGAAAGATGGAGTTATAGAGATTAAATACAGAAAGCATCCTTACCATGACTTTTTTATTTAAAAATACTAAAAAGAATGCAAGACAAACATTGTATATTCTTGAATTTTCTTCATATCTTCAGTCATACACGTTCAAAGGCAGATCCTCAAGAGTACCAATATTTAAGTGTCATGGGAAATCATATAAAGTAGTTGCACTAGATATTTTAATAGTTTAAATGCTCTCACTAGCTAAATAAAGATGTTTACTTGACTTTTTTTTTAAAGAATAATAATTAACTACTGAGTAAAATTTGCATATTTTTACATTTTAAATGGTTTTATAGATCCATTAAACATGATCTTTTAAATACTTTTTTTTTTCTTGTCCCTCAAGCCTTGTCCTTTAGAGGCATCTTACCTGTGAAAGGAGACATGGGTGCTGTTAAAACGTACAAAAAAATAGGCTTGTCCTTTCTTTCTGTAAAATTTGAGTTTAGCATAATTTAACATCACAACATTGAAGGGCATGAAATTAAATCTCAATTTAGCTTCATTTTGTAGTTACAAAAGCACTGATGCTATCAAAACCACCAAAATCCTCACAAACAGTACTACTTGCTCAGCATCTTCTTGTCATTGTGCTTTGCTCAAGTCCTCCAGATTGTGATGCATCCTCAAGTTCATCACTGGAAGCCTTACAAAATTCATTCATCTTAAATTTTCCATGCGTATGCCAATATTGCATTCTTCTGCTGCATTCCCAGTCCTCCATACCACAGAACACTTTCACTTCCCTCCCCCTTCAGCTCAGACCCAACCAAGTAACTGAACACTCATTTCTTAAAGTTGACTGTAGTGATCTTGAAAATATGAGGCCACCTTAATTCAGCTGTTAATACCAGGTAATGAACATGTACATACCTTACCTATAGGCTTTCCTGAAGTCTATACTCATTTGCTCCTTTCAACACATCTTGGATACATAAGCTGTCCTCTCTGACACTGCACTTGAAATAAAGTTGCACCAGATTCTGCTCCAAAATGATTCTGTTTACAGTAAAATCCAACATAATCCCCATGGTAAAAGTAAACTTGATTCTCATAGAACCACTGCAGCAGCACATTATTTTTCTCCATTTCATTTTTTGACAAAGTACATGGTTCTAAAGAAGGAAAACATAATCAGTCTTAATACATCAATTATTTTCTTTAACTAGTCTACACTAAAACTGTAGGTTATTCCCCATTCTCTTAAGGTATTATATGTGAAATGACTGCAATTTTTGATCCTGCAGGCATGTCATCTTTAAGAAATAAAAAGCCAGACAAGTTTATACTTGTTTCTATTAAAACTTTCATGTCTAACTGAAAAAAAAAGAACTTGAGATCTTAAAGTTCTAGTTGACAATACTCAGTTTATAAATTCTAGGTATCTGAATTTAGAGAGTTGAAGTTGTTCAGCCTGGAGAAGAAAAGGTTCCAAGGAGACCTTATTGCAGCCTTTCAGTACTTAAAGGGGGCTTGTAAGAAAGATGAAGACAGATTTTTTAGCAGGGTCTGTAGTGATAGGGCAAGCAGTAATGGTTTTAAACTAAAAGAGGGGAGATTCAGACTAGATAAAAGGAAGAAATTTTTTACAATTAGAGTCATAAAACACTGGCACAGGTTGTCCAGGGAGGTGGTAGAAGCCCCATCCCTGGAAACATTCCAGGTCAGGTTGGACAGAGGTGAGCAACCTGATCTAGGTGAAGACATTGCAGGGGGGTTGGACTATATGACCTTTACAGGTCCCTTCCAACACAAACCATTCTATTATTCTATGAATTATAGAGAGAAATAAATGTTTATCTTACCATACCTACCTATACACACTGGTGGTGAAGTCCACTGTCCTTTAGAACAGTAGATTCTCTCAGATCCTTGCAAAAAGTGGTAGTCAGAGCAATTATATTGAACTGAAGAACCACTGTCATACTGGGTTAGGGGTGGGAGAGTAAGAGCTCCATTTGCAATAGAAGGTGGAGAGTCACATTTTTCTGTAGGAGCTGGAATAACATTAAAAAACATTTGAGAAACATTTAGCTTAAGAAACTAACAAATCAACAGCTTGTAAAGCCTGTCAACACTGGATATCTGTCAACTCTCAGCGTATTTTCCTACTATTTAATTATGTCTCAGATCAGAATGCAATCTCCTGCTTAATTCTAACTATAAGAAATCCCTTGTGATTATTTAATTGTTTACAGCTGTCTTTCTACAGAGCTTTAAGTTCCCTGGGACTGGAGAAGAGGTCTTCCCTCCTTTCTACAGCCTTCTCCATCAAAGGAAGGTTTATTGTTTTTCTGTGCTTGGATATATTTTACAATATAGCTGCCTTGTGCAAGGATATCGGTGCATATCTGTATTGTTGAATCCTAAACATCTATTTTTTACAACAGATTCCAGGCCTACCAAAGCAAACTGTTTCTAAATAGATCTGAGATTGATTAATTAAAAAGGCAATTTTAAAAGTATTGTTTTACCTTGCATAATGCATTTTGGATATTTCAGTCTGCCATGGTTACACTGTGTCCTCCCAGGAGATGGAATGGCAGTCTGGAGAAAATTGTGTCCTTGTTTACATTCAAACTCTATGAGATCACCATGTAGAAAAATTAATTCTTCCTGTCTCCATTTCAGCTTTATGTTGTTGCTGTTCATATCAGTTACATTGAGAGTGCATGGTTCTGGGAAATAAAAGCATACTTCAATAAAAAGCAACCTTAAGTGATTTCTTAGCTCCCTTTTGTAGAAGTCAAAAAAAAGAGAAATCTAAATCAATAGTTCTAAAATGTTTTTAAATCTTGCAAGAAAGAGGACTATAGATGCACAGCAAAAAGAATGCGGGTGTAAAGAAATGGGCTGAAGTACCAGAAATAACATGCAAAAGAGCCTAAACTGGGAACATGTTTATGACAAAATCTGGTTTCTACAAGTATTTGTAAACACATGGCAGCCTAAGTTTACCACTGAAGAAGAAAAACACTTCTTTACTGTAACTTGAAAAGACTTTTTATAATGAAAATAGTCATTCATCAAAATTAGCCTGTCAGATTTGGCTGATGTGTTTGGTAAGCCCTTTGAGGATAGTAGTAGTTAATACACAGTAAATTTAAACTGTTAACCTAAGGAAGTGTTTTGGCAATTCCCTCCTCTTTGCCTTTTAATTTGTTTTGTAACTATTAAAAGAAAGAATTTAGAAGTTTTGTGCTCTTTGGACTTTTTCAGGCTATGTAAGGTCAATATCAGTTTGGTTGCTTTCTGACAGGTTTCTTAAAATTTAGTGACAGGATCATACATAAGAGCAACATGGAAAAATTAGAAAGTCCAGAATGAAATGATAGCTATAAAGACACATAATAAAAACAAAGGCTGAAGGCTGAAAAATGGAAGTCCAAGAAGTCATTGTATTCCTTGGTAACCATATCTAAAATCCATTTTGGCAATGGCTGCAGTCATTCCATCAAACATCTATTAAAGGACAGGAAGAAAGTCACTGAATGGAAAATATGGGAGAAAGAAATTAGAGAATCCTCCTAGATAACAGGGATAGCTGTGTTCTAGATTAGCTCTCTCAGGAAAACAGAGGAATCCATTTAACTGGGTGTTTGTAAGAACAGGACAGAGGACACCCTTAGCAGGAGTGACCTAGGTATCCTTGATTTTGGTTCATCCTCATGTTTCTGGAATCTTTATTAACAGAAACAAAAGAGAAACGTGGTCAGGAAAGGAATATCTAGAGGTTCTTTCCACTTTTACCTTTCTATGTCACGTATGACAAAACTCTCTTTTTCTTACAAGACTTACCTAAGCAAGTTGGTCGTTCTGTCCAGTTTCCCTCTTTGCAGTGAATAGTACTAGGTCCAGCCAAAAAGTGGTAACGCTGACAGCCATATTCTACTGAGGAACCATTGTTGTAACTTGTCAATAAAGGACCAAGAAGAACACCATTTTTAATCACAGGCGGAGAGGGACAGTCCTGCTGCATTTCTAATAGGAGATAATTAGAACTTTAAAACAACGTTAACACTGGTGAAAGTACCAGACTAATAACAGACTGAGCAAAAAAATTACACACAAATAAGATGCAAACCCATATAATTTGTTTTTTCAAATTTCATTTTAAGAAACTCTACAGTTGCCTTACTGAATTGCAGACAGGCATTCTATTTCCCGCTACACTCCCCATCTGTGTCTGCTCTTGACTCTTACCGGTTTGCACTCAATATAGCTTAGGCTTTTTTCTGTGATGAGACAGTCTTTATTTGTTGCTTGAAACGTTTAGCCCATGTGTGGTTCAAAATAAACAAAAGAAACCTCACTGGAACTATTAATCAAAGCATCAGTAAAATGCTTATGAATTTGCATGTTCAGATATTAACAGAAGGGGTACAAAATGACTGAAAATAAATGCTAACGCATGTAATAAAATTACAAATACAGCACAGGCTTATAGGTATAGTTTATAACCACTAGAAACAAGTGAAAATTGCCTTTCATTCATTCAGAAGTCCACATCTGTAGCACATGCAAACATTTTCAACAGTAAAGAACTGTACTATAGCAAAAAAGTAGTAAGAGTAGCCATAAAATGCCTATAACAGCATTGAAGAGTACTGAAGTCCCTTTTAAACAGAAAAGCAATGTTCATGCACTCGTACCTTCATTGTGATAGGTTTTGCTTGCCCTTATTGCTCCATCTGCCTCAAGTGATGGTGATGCCTCAGATTCCTGTTTACCTGTAGTTCCTATAACCATAGCAGAAACTTAGAACCAGTTTTCTCAGAAATATCCCTATTTCAAATACCAAGACAGACAGACACTGATGTGCTGTAAGATGTAATAAAATCAGTGTTCCAGGGGAGAACTACACCATGCAGATGTCAGTTGAATTAACCTAGCTCATCCTTTCTCTTTAATCTGCGAGTAACAGATTGTCTGCAAATTATGCAGCACTTTACCTCTCAAGCATTTTAACAGAGGAGGACATGAAGAGTTTTGCAGATATGAAAACTAAGGCTCTCCAGAAAATTAAGGCATTGTTTGAAGAATCATTTCTGTTCAGTTGTCAGTCTTCACAAAAGTACTAACCAATACAAATAGGAGGTGATGTCCATTTTCCTTTTTCACACTGGATCTCTTCAGATCCCCTTATTTCAAAGGTGCTTTGACACTGAATATGAACTTTGTCTCCATTACGATATGTTCTTCTAGCTGTGATGACATGGGCATGAGGAGGAAGCGGTGGTGGAGGACATTTATTTTTCACATCTGGGAAAAAAACAAAACCAAGCACATTGTTTGCTGACTAATCAAAACCATGTACACACTCACTTTTACTATACAGCATGCAAGCCTACCACTCAAAAGACATTTTCAGTTGATTCAGGGGAATTGTTTAGTCCCGTTTTCTTAACAAAAATGGGAGACCAGAACAGAATTGATTTTACATGCAACAAATATAAACCAGAGGTATTATGCTATTGCACTACTGTAAATAAATTTCTAATTTCTCCACACAGACTTAATAAAATGTTCTTTAAAGGACTTCAGGAAATAGAGATTTCCCATACTCTCTATTGATACAATATTTAAAGCAGCTTATGCTTCAATTCTAATGCTACAATAATCATAGCTCACTTTCTATCCCCAAATTAAGTTTGCAATTATTGTATCCTCAAAACTAGATTTAGGCCATGTTTCCATTCTCCTGAGCATCCCATATTCTCTGTCCTCACTCAAGAAAAAATCCTTCTGTGTCATCAGAATAAATACAGGGCTGTTCTAAATTCTAATTCTAAATTCAACTCTAAATAGATTTTTTGTTTTTTAATCTCAAGCACCCCACACACAATGATTATTAAATTTGCTTTATAAAACTTACTTCATGGGAAAAAATCCTGTAAAAATATATTGGAAAACAATACCATAGATTTTGTTTAAACCAATAAAAATTATTGATTGTCCTATCCTCTGTCATCGACATCTGGCATCCCTTGTATATAAAGCAGATAATTTGTTGCCATGAGGCAGTGAAATCTCCTAAAGCTCAAAAGTAATCCTCATAAAGGGGACAATATCCAAAGAAGACAACGACCCACAACTATCAAGGGATGTTGAACAACACTATAAATTCTCAGGTAGCCCAAATGTTGATTTGTACTGTTTTCTGCGGTATATTGTATCTCATGTCATTCACTACATGTTTCATTCCTTCTAAACTTTCTTTTCTGAAAATCTCCGTTATCCCCTGACTGGCTAAGTGATAGTAATTGCTAAAGGTGTGTTTCTATCCTCAAGATGACCTTTCTAGTTAATTCTGTCAAAAACATGTACAGTTTAGTGAGGCTGTAAATCTTTGAAAAGCACCACGATCCCCAAGTTCAGGAGAAACACGTTACAAATTTTATTTTTAATGCCTTTCAAGAGGCAGGATTAAACATGCTTTATCAAACTTCCTATAATCTGATTATGGTTTAACTTGAGCTTCAGGGGCTGAACAACTTCCCTGTTGATTCCTGCTTCTCCCAGATACAACGTCAGCAAGAGACAGTATCTGCTCTATTGTTAGAGTCCACTGAAAAATAATCCCAGTTGCCATTGCTTCTCTCCCTGCTACCTTGGCCCCGTGCCTTTCAGCTAACACCTGATTTCTATTTAGGCTCTGAACTGGTACAAAAAGCATGTTTTTATTTTGTATTTATAAAGCATTTTATGAAAGAAGGTGCTAGTCACAGAATCACAGATTCACTGAATGACAGAATGATTGAGGTTGGAGAGGACCTCTGAAGGTCATCTAGTCCAACCTCCCTGCTCAAGCAGGGTACAGGAAGGAGCTCCACATCCTTTCTGTACTGAGGAGCCCAGAACTGGACTCAATACTCCAGGTGGGGCCTCACCAGGGCAGAGTAGAGAGGGACAAGAACCTCTCTTGACCTGCTGGCACAACTCTTCCTAATACAATCCAGGAAACTGTCAGCCTTCCTGGCCACAAGAGCACACTGCTGGCTCACACTGAACTTGTCTACCAGAACTCCCAGGTCCTTCTCCACAGGGCTGCTTTCCAGGAGGAGGTCAACCCCCAACCTGTACTGGTACCTGGGGTTATTCCTTCCCATATGCAGGACCCTGCTCTTTCCCTTGTTGAACCTCATGAGGTTCCTCTCTGCCCATCTCTCCAGCCTGCCAAGGTCCCTCTGAACGGCAGCATGGCCATCTGGCATATTCTTATTCTTAGTCTTTCACTAAGAATTTGACATTGTAATACTATAAAATAAGGTACCTTCACACACTGGAGGGTCTGGATGCCATCCAAAATAGTAACATTGAATTAGGTCAGATTCACTCACAGAATAATTTTCCTCACAGAAAAAGTGAACTACATCTCCCTCTTCATAGATTTTCTTCACAGGATAGAAACCTCCATGTGCTATTGCACTCAAAGAGGAGCAAGTTATTTCTAGGAAGAAAACACACAGCAATGTAAACTAGTTGAGGAAAACTCCCTGTACCCACCCTGTCCCCATCATGTTATAAAACAAGCCTTTTCATAAATTTTTGTTCATTTGTAGAATAAATCACATTGCAAACAGAATTATTTTCCAGTTCATTACATACTAGTGCAGTTTGGAGTAAGGGACCACCCATGTGTTAGACACACTGCTTCTTCTGTAGTGTTGCCTCCTGCAGTATAATATCCCTCATCACATTTGTATCGCACTGTTTCGTTCAACTGAAGCTCCTGTTGGGTTGTGAAGTAGCTGCCGTGATGTAAATTGGGTACTCGACACGACTCTTAGATAAAGCACATGCATAATATTAATTGCTATTTTTATTTCAAGTTGTTCATCTAGAATTTTCCTTAGAAGTGGTCATATCCAAGGTAAAAATCTGTGCAAATAATGAATAACTAAAAATGCAATTGTTTACACAAGTTTTCCAGTCATCATTTGGGAAGCAAGTTTGGATAGCAATAGATTTATTGAAACAATGCACTTCTACATATAGTTTTATCTATACAAACACACAAAACTAACAGCATGTGAAATCTGAAAACTTCTTCTAATGAGGTACAGCCAGGAACCTACTTCAGGACTACTCGGAGGATAACCTGACACAGGCACTTTGACCTTACAGGTACAAGGGCAGCAGAATTGCATACATACAAGACAGATTATAACAAAGAAAAATGCAGAATCCTACCAATTTTTTTAGTACAGCTTGGCTGTGAGGACCATCCTTCTGGCCGACAGTGCACTGTATCTTCAGTACCACCACTGGGAGTGTGGTAGCCTGGATTACATTTGTATGGCAGTTTCTCATGTATTTTGAAGTACATTTCTGTACCATAAAAAGAGCCATTTTCCAAAAGAGGCTTATTACATTTTTCTAAATGAAACAAGACAGCTTGGTTAGGAAGAAAGAGTTAATGGAATAATTTTGTTCTCTAATAAACAAAAGAAAGTGATTTTTAGCTATCTTGATCTAATCTTGGGTTTTTTTGACCTATTGAAGAAACTCTACCCCGATCATCAAACAACACATCAAATCAATGGTAAAAACACGGAACATGACAGCCAAGGCATCTAGAGCTAGGGAGGCTCTAGAGGATATATATTTGAGGGGACAGTATTTATTTGTTTGCCCAAAATAAGGAAACTGAGCGACTTTCTTAGCATTCTCATAAAAACATACAAGGTAAAAGCCCTTGAAATGTGTATTGCTGTAAAAACATTTCATATGTAGAATCATAGAACAGTTCAGTTGGAAAAGACAATTATGATCATCTAGTCCAACTGTAAACCAAGCACTGTTGTCCTAACTTATACATTTTATCCTTCTTTTATGCACCTTCTGTTCCTGTATGCTCAAGGAAATCCAGCTAGAAAAGTTTCCTGCTAGAAGCAATGATGAGATTAGCAAAGCTAACTCACTGTAGCATTGTGGTACCGGAAACCATCCCTTTGCTGTACAAGTTATTCTTCCATCTTGAGTCCCAGTTTCAGTTGTATAACCAACCATACAAGAATAGGAAAGTTTTTTTTCCTTATGCATAGGGAAATAGTAACTTTTGAAATTATAATAGTACTGGGCAATCCTTCCATTTTCTATGTGTGGCAAATCACAAGGTTTATCTGCAAAAAGATAAAAATACTTCTCACTAAAAAAAATCTCAGCCCAGATATGAACTTTTTTTTTTTTGCATCAAAGTTGGATTGATTCAGGCTTTCAAACAAGGTGAATGAAATTCTGAATACTCAGGAGCATGAACAATCTTACAAGACTCATTGAAATTAAGATATATTACAATTACATCAGCTGTTGTTCTTTAGGTTCACAGGAGTATCAGCTGTAGAAGGAAACTTCCTAATGTGAACTGGGCAAAACTGAAGCTGGATACACTTGTTTGACTCTCTATTTAGCCCAGAAGATGTAAGCATGAGCACCCTTTGCTGCATAAGTGTACTGTTGCCCGCCCTAAAATCCAGTGGCAAGTGTCAACATTAGATATGCCACAGCTCCTCACTCAGCAAATGTTATCAGAACAGTATGACAAATTGCCAGGAGGTAATATAGGAGTTAAACTTGCTGAACAGAGGGAATTTAAGAACAGAGTCAATGGAAAAGAAAGAAGAAATGGAGGTTAAGGAAAGAACAAGCAGAACTGCAACTAAAAAAAAAATAGTAATAGGAGAAAACCTTTAAAAAGTTATGCTAAGTATGACATTAAAACTAAAGCTATCTAAAACTATCCTTTGGGTATCAAAAATTATTTCCATGGCATTACAAGGCAATCTAACCTGAAGAAACAAGTTTTAAGGACTGTACCATCACCTATGAACCTCACTATAATTGGGGAGAATTTTCCCACAAGTTGACACTGCTGCATTCACCGTACACATATTAGAACCAAAATAACAAACTAGTGCTCCTTCACTCAATAACATCACTAACATTTACTAGAATTTTCTGCTAATTTAGCATTTTTACTTCATAAAAAGTGCCAAGATATATTTTTTTAACGATTCCCTTCCTCACACAGCCACTCTATCACACCTAAATAGAGAAAAAAAACCCAAAACAAACCACAAATCTGAGGGTGACTAAGATTTTAAAGTAATTAAAAGACAGAAATGGTTGCTACCTACATACCTTTTGTTTGACTTTCCAAATGGTATCAGAGTAATTTCAAACTGCTTTGCATAAGGACAAAACTCTAGTCAAATAGAGGTAGTTGCAACGAATATATTGGAGTTAAATATACATTAGCAGATACAAAATGAAATGCAAAAAATTTGACAACTTTCGAATTAATGGAGGCGTGCCCTCATATAGACTCCACAGTTTTGTGGACTTGCAGTTCAAGTAGTATGTAAACCAAATAAACCAGGAATTTTATGAAATACCAAAAATAGGAATAGGAAACGCAGAACCACTCCCAACTAGTTTCTGCAGGTTCCACTTAACTTCTACTCTTCTGCTTTGTGGTAAGCCAAAACACTTCAGTCACCAAGACAATATATAAAATGTTTTAATAGCACAAAATTCAGTTTGTACAAGTTCCTCAAAACCACTCAAATACATTTCAAAAGAAACTTTTTCTGAATAAAAGGCTGAACCTTTCAATATTAGTTTTGAAGCTTAGATATCAACCTGTAGCCCTGAGCTACAGTGACAGCTCAATCATGATCATCAGCCATCTCACAACAAAATTATAATTAAAAAGCAGTGTTTACTCTTGGTAAAGATATGAGAGACATTGCACTTCATTTACATACACTGCATGTTCTAAATTCACTGTACATTTATTAACCATAGAATTCGGTGTATTTACCTTCTGCAAAGAGTGTGCCAGAGTACATTGTAGCTAGGAAGAAAAAACAGCTTTTAATTCTCATCTTCATTACTGTCTCCATAAACAGATTCCACCACTTGTGAAAACTCCCTAGGTATTACTTCTGTAAATAATTAACTGGATTTTCAAAGGTATTCACAAGAGCCTTAGTATCCATGGCATTTTGTCACAAGTAATTTAACTGAAAACACTGTTTTCACATATTTTAATTCTCCAAATACCCTAATGCTAGACCTGCAGAATTTTACTTCCCTTTGGCGTACTTTACATCAGTAAAGAGGACAATGTATCATTTTACAGTGAAACAGGCAACAAGCTTATGGAACAATTTAAACTAATTGAACACCATTCCCCTCAGAACCTCCCGAGTTCCAAGTTTAAAGGGCATTCTGTTATCAGATTGTTTATTTTGGCTGAAATAAGAGGAAACAGAAAATTCCCCCCTCCTCCAGCCTACCCCATATAACCAGTCAGTTTGCATTCTATATACTATTCATTCTGGAGGCTCTTGGATTCAGAACATAGCCACTACTATTATCTGTTGGGTTTTGTTGTACACAGCCAGCTCCTTTTTAAAACAGAACACCACACAAAACAAGTGACCCTCATTTACAATACATTATCACCAGCTGATTTTGCATCACATTCCACCCTTGGCAGGCATAATCTTTAAATTTGGGGGTGGGAGGGTATAACCTTACAGTTTTAAATTTTTTGGCCTTGCTCTAAGAAAATGCAATTCCACAAGACAAAAGAACAGAAATTGAGAGATGCTGTGATGAACACCATCTATTCATCCAGATGAGATGCATGCTTGTATGTACTGCTCACTTGTTAGGAAGAAAGCACTCACAAATTGCCTCCCTTAAAATATCAGGTCAGAATTTCTAGATTCACCCTTACAACATCCTGTTGTTCCATCATAATGTTGTAGTATTAAAAAAAAAGAAAAAAGGAATTATTAAAAATAAAATAGAGTTCCTACAGTCACACAATCCCTCAAAACCTTACTAGAAAGTAAACTCAAGCTCCTCAAAAACAGTAGCTAGTTTTGAAATCCAGACTATGCTTCTCTTCCTACCTACACCTCTTTAGCTCAGACAAGTCAAGGTAACTATCTCATACAAACAAATGTTTTTAACAGAATTCTACAGTATTTAATCAGAGTGAGGAATACCACGCTATTTGCAAGATTCACAGTTGTGTAATAACACCACATTACTGCACTAGTGAAATTTCCAGAGCTTACCATTTTATTGTACAATTGCTTTTGGGTAGTAGTACAAAATAGAATTTCAAAAACTTTATACAATAAAAAAAAGTTACAAAAATGTTAATCACAATTTGAAATATCATTGTCAAGGGTAGCTTGACAGTTATTTGCTTTCTTTCAAAATCATTTAGCTGTCCACTACATACATTTTGTACAAATACATTTTCATTTACATCATTTACATTTCAGTAGCAGGCAATACCAAGTGTATCCATCACCATCAGAATTGCTTGCAGAGGATCCACAATTTCTTGCATGTTATCTTTTCTCAAAACCCAGTCTGGTTTAATTCTGTGAAAATATTAGTGGCTTGTCATTAAAATATTATATTGACACGGGAAAAACAGCAGACTAATTTTTAAGCTCTTACCTTGAAACTGTTTTTATCCTTAGAGGAGTTACTGGAACAGAGGAAGTCCCACTTAAAGTGTTTGTTTTCTGCTTCACAAGTGTTCTCTCTGCATCCATTTTGTGTTTACGAGCTGTAAGTTTATACAGGGTTTGAATGCAACTAACAGCTCTTGGTATGCTTCGGATTTCCTGTGAAGAAGTGAGAACAGTACACAGTTAATGCTACAAGTTCAAAAGCAACTTAACACATCAAGAAATTTGTTTTATTTAATGAAAGCTAAATTTTTATAATTTCAGCTGAACTTCTACCTACAAGTACAGCAAAACCATTTTAAAGCCAGCACACCTACAAGTCAAATGTTTAACAACTGGTATGTGATATGAGATCTCAGAAAATTTAAGCTCTTACAAGTCAGATTTTATTAATTTCTCGTTAAAACCAACTTTCTTATGTCATTGGCATATGCCTTCAGTGATTGGTGCAGAGAGACAAATGAACATTTGCACCCATCTTCAGTGAAAGAATAATGCAATGGTCAGAGGTGACTGGATAACTCACATGCTTCTATCTGATGGATAAACCAATAGTGAATTTATAGTTTAGAACCCAGACTGCCCTAATAACCTTATTAGGGATTCTAGCAATAGGTGTGAACAAAGGAAATTTAGTTCAGAAACAGGCTATGGCTCTGTTACAATACAGTAAGTCAACACAAAGATATGGACAATTATATTGCCAGTTGTTACTGACAATAAAGATCTTAACTTTATCTAAAAAAGCAATAGTAAACTTTCAGAAACCGAATGCACGTTAATTAAGTGGCAACTAAACTATATCTAATGCTAAGTAATGGATAGAAAGTCATCAAAACCCAGTGGAAAGTAGGCACTGCAGTATCATAATCTTGCAAGGAGTGCAGAATCAGAAGCTCAATGTCTTATTGAATAGCTCTGGGTGACCAGAGCATACAAAGCACAAAGATTACCACCTTGGAAATGCATTTTTTTAAAAAAATCAGAGTTTAGTCACAATTAATATTACAGCCATAATAGGTATGGGAGAGAAGGAGAGAAAAAAAAAAATTACAAACACCACCAAAACTTGCAAGAAAGGCACGTTAAATCAAATTATTAAACCCAAGACATTTAGGTCTTACCAAAGCTCTTTTTGAGTCCTTTGAAAGGATGGCCAACAAACAACAAGTCTTTGTGAAAATGCTTCCTCCTTTCTCTGAAATTTTGTCCCCAGCTTTCCCTCTGTACACTTGCAGTAGGTCTAGTAATGTATCTATGGAATTTTCCACTTCATAAACTGCTCGAGTAGTTTTTTCATACTGTAATACAAGAAAGAGACAACAGAGGCTATATAGACAGATCTTTATATCTTCTGGGTTAGAGGAAAAAGCAAAATCCATATTATTCCCTAGATTAAATTTGTAGCTGATCTGGCATCCAAGTGATAAAAATCGCTTCTGTATGTTAAACCATCATAACAGGATATAAAAAGTTACCCTTTGTGGTTCCCCCCTTGTTTAGAAACTGTAGAATATGATTTTACATTGAAAATAGAAGAATAAAATAGAATAAGTTTAGAGAAACTTAGGAATAAGTTTAGCCTAAAAGTTAATTTTTCCCCTGAAATAAAAATAAAATAATTCTAATGTATATGCCTGTAGGATAGATACAAAAAGTATGTTGAGCAAATATTTTAAATTTCAAAGTAAAAAGTCTACAACAATCAGTCCATAGCCAATAACACAGTACTACTACACTACTGAAGCAGCTTTAAGCATTTATGAAAACAAACAGTTCTGTAAGAAATCAAAAAGTGTAAATACAGTCTACTCTATGACATGAATTTGGAAAAGCAGCCTGTCTTCTGGAACAGATACATTTCTACCTTAAAAAAACTTCATAGTTTTTCCTAACTAGTACAGTTTTGCATTTCTACAGTTTTGTGCATTCCTACAGTTTCTTGCAATACTCAGGATACTTTGTAATGTAATTAGTTAAAAGTAAAATTATTATTTTAAACCCATGAAATAATTTTCTTTTGGAAAAAAAGAAAATGAAATAAATTATGACAAAGTAGATTCTGGTTTCAGAATAACACAGTTAAAATTCAGAATTTTTTTTAATTCAAAACTATTAATTTTGTTGTTTCAAATTTATTCAGAAATTTTGTGGATAAATAAATACTACAATAAAGTAGTCTACAGCTTAGAAACTTGCAAATGAAAATGTTAAAGTTACCTTTGAAACGTTAAGTAGAACCTGAATTGAATATCTGATGACATCCATGCATGGAACACTCCGGTTGCAACTTCGGATCAGAACAAAAATAGTGAAGATTGCTCTGCTCTGGGCCATGTTTTCACAACAGAGAGGGGACAGCCTGGTAGCCACCTCTATGATAATTAAAGAAAAAAAGAAACAAAACAACAAAACCCAACACTGAAGCCCAGCAATTTAATTGCAACCAGGATCTTAACTTATTTTTAAGTAGAAGTACAAAGAAGTAAAACCAGCAATTATTGATTTAAACAAGTATTTCTAAATCAATAGTTTTAATATTCCAGACTAAAAATTAAACAGACAAAACAACCCATCAAGAACATACACTGATAGTAATAAAGTTGACTTATATAAGGCATAGTATTACTAGGACTGCCAGGAAATTACAGCAATTACATAGGATTTCCTTTCCCTAATAACCATTTTACTATTATGCTTAAATCATTAATGTCATTTTACTCTGGAAAAATCTCCATTATACTATCACATGCTCACATCTTACAATCATATAAAACTCTTCTCATCTGAAAAATTACAGTTTCTGTCCTCCTGGAAATGTATCAGTTATAATAAAATGAAATACTGACCCAGATGTTTTAATGCTGCAAGAATGAAAGAGAGATGTTTGTATTTTAGAAGGTATTCAATAGCAATTGCAGTTCTGTTGCACAATTTGTTTTCTTCTCTGCTCTTTTCATTAGCCTTTTCCAAACTATGTCTTAAAGCTTTAGTTTTTGCTGTGTCATTGCTCTTTCTCCAAGAAAATCCTCTCCACAATGCCTACAGAAAAGGAATTTCACAAAGAGAAAAAGTTTGTGAACAAGAGACAACAGAATAGAGCTTCTGTTATCATTCCAAATCAATTTTACACAAGTCTGACAGAGTATTTAATTACCTTGGTTATTAATTGTTAAACAATTACCATTCAGTGTTCAATCTTCCAAGTATTGCATTTTTAAGACAAAAGACCAAAACAAACATGAATATACACTCCACACACTCCCATATAAATCACCCCAACCAATATCTGCTTAATATTAGTTCATGATCTGCTTGTATTTAGCTTTGATGTCTAAACTGAAGCTGACTTGGCTTGCAATTTAACTGATAAATTTGCTCTCCCCAAAAACCCATGAGAGAATAATGAAAAAATAAAATAATCATTTAAAAAAATTGTCTTTTTCTTAAGAAGTATTTACCTGAAATTTAATTATTCCAACTGCAATTTTTCTCCTCCGTCTGCAGGCAAGGAATCTTCGTACACTTCTCTGGATTATGGTTGCTGCATAATTTCTGTGATTTAGCCAGCCCCGAATCACACGTTGTAATTGAATGATTCTTTGATAATCTCTCAGAAATCTCTTTTGTTGCATTTTTGCTCGGAACCATCTCTGTTCAAAATTAAAGTACCTTTCTATTTATTTACTTAAGACTTTTCCCTGCATTTCCTTATTCAATTCTAAACAAGCTTTGATAAAAACTGACGAACTATTTTAACATGAGCTTTGACAGATACAGGTACTATAAACATCACTAGCACTCATATAACCACCATGACACAGCTCTGACTGGCCTTGAGTAGCTGAAATGTTAAACTGCAAAATGAATTCTTAACTAGGAGCAGTTAGGGAAGCATTCCAAATAGAACAGAATACAGAATAGAGAATATATTAAGTTGGAAGGGACCTGCAAAGATCACCTAGTCCAACTGCCCGACTACTTCAGGGCTGACCAAGAGTTAAAGCATGTTATTAAGGGCATTGTCCAAATGTCTCAAACATTGACAGGCTTGGGGCATCGACCACCTCTCTAGGAAATTTGTTCCAGTGTTTGACCACCCTCTCAGTAAATAAATGTTTCTTAATATTCAGTCTAAACCTCTCCTGTTGCAGCTTTGAACCATTCCCACATGCCCTATCACTGGCTACCAGGGAGGAGAGATCAGCACATTCCTCTCCACTTCCACTCCTCAGGAAGCTGTAGGGGGCAATGAGGTCATCCCTCAGCCTCCTTTTCTCCAAACTAGATAAACCCAAAGTCCTTAGCTGCCCCTCACAGGACATGCCTTCCAGCCCTTTCACCAGCTTTGTTGCCCTCCTCTGGACACATTTGAGTATCTTCACATCCTTCTTAAATTGTGGGGCCCAGAACTGCACACAGTACTCAAGGTGAGGCTGCACCAATGCTGAATATAGTGGGATAATCCCCTCTTTTGACCAGCTGGTTATGCTGTGTTTGATGCACCCCAGGTTGTGGTTTGCCCTCTTGGCTGCCAGGGACACTGCTGACTCCTACTGAGCCTGCTGTAGACCAGCAGCCCCAGATCCCTTTCTACAGGGCTGTTCTCCAGCCACTCCTCTCCCAGTTTATACTCGTACCCGGTGTTACTCTGTCCTAGGAGTTTGCTTTCTCTTGGCTGACTTTTGAAGAAAACCACCACTACACTTCTCTCATTTTGCAGGTCTGTTTTTTCCTCTCTATATACAAAGGAAGACAGGGTACTGTATGACAAATCTGAGCAAAAAAAGCCACTTCCACCCATGTGCTCTTGCCTTAAGGGGAAAATATAACTCACAGAGAGAGGTAACAGAATTGTATATATGGAAGAGTATCAGGGCAAAGTTTGCCATAACATCCATGACTAGAGAACAGCTATTTCAGGGTTCCTGTTTCGGCCTTTCCATTTATCTAATGCTGACCTTCCATTACTGGGACTAAGCTAATGGTCACTTTGGAGACCTGAAGATAATTTTTACTTTTATGCAGTGCTGTCATAGGGGCCAAATTCTTTATCTCGTTTTTTAATAAGTAAAATATGGTTATATTAAAAGTGCTGCAACTTAGACAGGCTCTGGTACCACTGGCAGGTTAGAAATATCCAACCAAATAAATCACCGTATCCCAGGGGATTGCTTCTGTGAGGAGATGCTCTTCATTTCATGAGCCTTACAAGGTTGTCATGTCCTACTTCCAGTAGGATGTAAAGAAATAGGCAAAGACAGCGCTTACATTCCTTTAGCAAGCTTAGGGGTCTGAAGAAAAACTCTCACATCCACACCCAGCTTTATACTCCTCTGCTTAAGCCTCCAGAGCCTGCTGAGATCCACTCAGCTATGCTTAGCTCGGTATAAGCAACATTATTTAATCTTAGTCTCCACAATTTAGCTTCATTTTCACATGTGAAGGAACTACAGTGTCTTAGTGCTACAGCTTAGCTGACAGAAAAGAAATTAGACTATGCTACACAAAATTACGTGTCCTTAATTAGACTAACCTGTATTATAAGAACAGAGGACATCTGGTTTTGTGCAAGTTTTAAGATGAGGTGGATCCTATATGCCCTTTGAATTTTAATTGCAGAGATATGATGATATACAGCTGCTGTAAAATAAAGTAGTCTCTTCTGTTCTTTCTGTTCTGAAATCTGCAGAAGGAAAACAAAGCAAGGAATATAATTAATTTTCACACTCAGAGGTAGCTGATCATCTATGCAAAGGACATAGAACACAGCAATATACCATTAGATGCTGAAGAATTGCTTCAGAACTCATTACCTCAGAACTAAGTAAGCTGCCTTTCTTCAGTACTGGGTCTTTAATCTAAACAATAACACAAGTGATTGTAAGCAACATTAATACGTAGCAGAGAACACTTTCATCGTAAGTGTGCATGTGCAGAAGTATCACTTACAGGTAAGCCATAAAGACCTCAGAAGATAAAAAAAAATCCAACACTGAAAACCTATTTTAGCACTAAAGGATTGTGAGAAAAGGGTCAAACTGTATTTTTATCTATTCTGACCCAACCAATTCTCAAAGAAGTGAACAGGAATTGAAGTTCAACAACAAGTGATCACGTTTTCCTCTTCCTGCCAGCCAGAATTAATGCTAAAACAGATCTAGAAATACTTTACATCAAAAGTATAGTTTTAATTTGAAGCATACCAACCTTTTTTCTGACTAAATAACCCCGTATAAATGCTTGCAGTTTAATGACAGCTCTTCTAGTTTTGTTATATTTTATAAATTGAAGCCTGCCTTCTTGCCAAGCCCTCAGATGTCTTTGGATAATTATAGCAGCAGCTTTTTGTTGAACAAGTTTCCTTCTTGCCTTGAAATCTCTGTATGCTTTTTGAATCAAACATGCAGCTTGAAGCTTCTGAAAAAGATTTTTAATAATGCATTGATAATTAAATTTTTGTTCATTTCTATCAAGATCAATACAAATTTTTATTTTAGTTCTAGATCTTTTTTCCCATCATAAGAAAAAGGACAAAAATAAAATAGGAAATACAAGCAAACTCATGCAGTACTAGTTTATATAAAAATGCACTTTCACAATTTTCAAGGTCTTTTCCCTTACTTAAATTGGGTCAAAAAATGACCAATTTAACTTAATTCTTTGTAAGCAATAAAGCCAGAAGACAATTTTTCATTTTATCTTGTTATCAGTATAGACAGTGCTAATTCAACTGTTGGAACTGTTCAAAATCAAGAATCAACCTTGTTGCTCAAAGCAAAAAGGAAATTTAACATTTTGAAGATTGAACAGTTTTGATTTCAATAATCTTTGTTCTGGCCCCACCTTTTTTATTTTCTATAATTCCACTTATTGACGACAAAAATCACTCTAATACATTTAAAACTTTTAAAACAAACATGACATAGCAGAGTGCAAGTGAAAACATACCTTTCTTAAAAGTCTTCTTGCCCTGTACTGTCTATATGCTAACTGAATCTTAACTGCAGCATTCCTAGTTGCCAGAAACTGGTATCGAATCATTCGTGCAGTAAGAGTTGCTCTCCATCTTCTCTGAATGGTAAGTGCACAGAACTTCATTTTCAAAAATCTAACATGAAAACACATTTTAGTTTGTTTGTTTTTTGTTTTTTTTTTTTCCAAAAGTTGAGAACACTTGCGTTATTCAAGTAAGAAAACTGCAAGAGTTTACAAACCCATTAAGATAGATGTCAGGAAAGCAGAGCTGTTATCAAACAAATCTCAGAACACTAGAACAAGGGGATAGCCAGCAATGTTGGCAGAAAGACCAGTTTAAAATAGAAGATACTTTCTGTTTTCCTACAGTAGTTACTTCCAGAATTTGCTGCCAAAGCAGGCTGGGGAGGGAGACAGCAGTTTAAAAGGCATTAGACAGACTGACATACAACAGGTCCATTAAAGGATAACAAAAGGAATAGGTAAGGATGCAAATTCTAGCACCCATATCTAATAAGCACAGATGCTGAGGGAGCACCTTAGAAAGTGGTCAGATCACCGTACTCTCCCTAAACAGCATCTTCTGCTGCTGCTGGCAGAGGACACACTTCTGAATGAGATGAGCTACCAGGCTGTGCTAGTAAAGCGTTTATTGTAAAACCATCTCACAGCAAAATAAACACAAACTAGCTTAACTATTCAATTATAACAAAATAGCTTTTCCATCCTATTAGTTTTATGCAGGAATTTTAACAACAACCACAACAGTCCTCCTATAAAAAAGAGACAGGTGAAAAAAGATTAACGCTTACCCTTTATAGACCCCCTAATATGCAAAATTTAAGTTTTTGAGGTAGCTTCCAGTACAGAAAAATACTTAAACAAAAGAAAAGTCTTGTGCAAAAGAATAATCCCATCTGCCTCAACAGGATTATGTTCATGCATGTTACATACATGCTGCAGGGCCAGAGCCTGAGAATCTATAGGCATTTGCCAGAGTGCAAAGCAGTACTAAGTAATTATATAATAAAAGCTTTGACAAGTAGGGAAATTTACATCAAATTCAGTCTTACCGGATACGCTGCTGTTTTGTTTTGAAGTGACTCTGAATAACACGTATAGCTTTTACCACAGATGCGTATTCCTTTCGTGCTCTGCAGCCTCGAAACCAGGCTTGAATTACTTGTGCTGCTCTCATTTTGTTAACCCACTGCCTGGCTTTATATCCTCTATATGATGCCTGTTAAGTTTATAAAAAGAAAAAAAAAAGTTTTATTTTTTGTTTAATGGAACAAACAAAATTAAAAGGAACAAAGTCACGTTAGCATGAAAGGCTTCTAGAATTCCTATCTGTACAGTATTACAAGTATCTCATTTCTCACATCTAGAAGATGTTTTCTAACACAAGTTCAGGGAAATACCACAAATGCCACTCTCCTGAATGTCTGTAAAAATAGTTATGTCACGAAGAAACAAATACAAGATTAAAAAAGAAACAAACAAAAAACTCCAAATAAAAACCACCTTCTGGGATTACCTGAATTCTAACAGCAGCTCTTTTCATTTGACAGTATCTTTGTCGTTCAACATTCCGCATCTGATGGGCTCTGTAGTGCTGCTGTATCAATACAGCAGAAAACTTGCACCGAAGGTATTTCTGTCTCTGAGTATATCCACGGAAAAATGCCTTAAAAGGAAAAGACGTAATCTTGGAATATTTCACTGCTTGCATTGTATTGACTGGGAAGATGTTTGCATATTTTTAAGTACAGCTGTACTTCACTGTCTTGTTAGAAAAAAGGATATAAGTAAATATATTTCTGATTATTTTTTTTTTCTCCCTTTTAAGCCCTGTAATCACACTTGCATTGTCCAGTATATATAAATTAAACATACAGAAAATAACTAAGAAGCTGCCACTTCCCCCCAAAAGATGGAGGTAAGGAAGACAACCTGTTTTTTTATCTGTTAAGTTGCTCTCCAACCAGATTGTAACAGCAACCTAAATTATCTTTCATAATAATTTCTTATTTCCCTTTCTTCCCTGATCTGGGGAAAAAATTCCTTTCATTCCAATAATACCCTGAAGAGAAACCCCTTCCCTAAGGGTAAAATAACTAAGGCCACCACAGGAAGTCACAAAGCTTTTCCCAGAAGCAGACCCCCACTACTTACAAAGTATAATTAACATAAAGAAAGAAATATACATTTCTCCCTCATCCTCAAAAAACCCAACCAAAACCAAAACACACACACAAAACAAAACCTTGAAAAAGCACTTCAGAGTAAATAGTCTCCTAAGCTTCTTTGAACTCACACTGGATAAACACTTAGCTTGCTACATGAAGAGCAAGAACAATTCTCATCACTTCTTGCTGACCACACTTTTACTGCATCAATGATGGTAAGAAAAAACATTTAACTAAATAATTCCCATTTCCTACAGTACGCCTGAGAAATCACAGATAGTGTACTATGTTTTGTGTGGTGCCACTCAAGGTACCAACTGAAACATAAAATAAGAATGCAATTTCTCTCCTTACATTCCTGTTCAAAATGTTAGCTAGGCACTCAAATTAATCTAGGACCATTTAATAAATCTAAAAGAACTAACATGATAGATTTATTTATGACTTCCTAAACATGAGTCTTAAAGAATGCAGCAGTCATGCCTTTTTTGCCATTTACTTCACTTTATACCCAGTTCCAGTGCCTACTCATTTCAACACATCAAGACAGTTTTCATTCATGTTCCAAAGAAAACATTCATTAAGCTACTAATATTTATATAGGTGAAAGCCAATTAGGACAAAAATGTACTTAAAAGGACCACAGAAACACACACAAGTATCAGAAATCATTTGAAGTAGTAAAACTCTAGGGGAGAAACAAGAAGAAAAAGGGAATGTTACTTTTTAAGATGAGTACCTCAGCAAGGAAAGGCAAAACAGAATGGAACTGAGACTTACTGCCATGCACTGTGGTAGTAAGCTTTATACACCTGCTGTGTAGCATATTTCTGTATGTTTAAGTAGAATCAATTTCTGCTTTAAACTGTTGTTTGCAACAGCAGTAATCTTAAAAAAAATCCACAAAAGAAAAAAAACCCCACACCCAAACCCCATTACTATACATTCAGAAGTACCTGAATTTTTATTGTGCTTTCTTTAATTTTGCAAAACCTCTTCCTTTCAATGAATCCTCTGACTCTAGCCTGCACAATGATAATGTTCCTCCGGGTCTGTAAGTAAGTCGCTCTTTGGTATTTCACGGTCAAGTGGGACCGGTAGCATCGCTGTAAGACAACTGCTGCTTTTTTATAGCTTGCATACTGTGATTTAGTTTTATGCATTAAGTAATAGGCTTGTAACGTGATAGCTGCTGTTCTAAGCTGAATAAATTTTCTGCGCTGCACAGCCATCTGAAGAAAAGACTGAACCTTTCTTGCAGCTCGTATTTGTCTTGCTATTTTTCTTGCTTTCATACCACGGAAGGCAGACTGAATAATTACAATTGCTTGTCTTTGAGCAGAGTACTCTGCTTTCTGTAAACGAGCCCTGTGACATGCTCTGTACCACCTCTGAATAGCAACTGCTGACCTCTGAACCAATTTATAGTGAGCCCTTGATCTTTGGCATCGGAACATAGACTGGATCGTTATTGCTGCTGCTTTCTTTTCAAGAAAACGCCTCCTCTCAATGCACATTTGTAAGAAGGACTGTATGCGCCGTGCAGCAACCCTGGTTTTATACAGCTGTCTAGCTTTTTTAGCACGAAAAGAGGATTGAAGGCAAATGACAGCCTTTTTTATTTTTGCATAGTTTTCCATGTCAGCTTCTTTAGCCATTTTGGCTTTGAACCTTTGCTGTATAACTCTGGCAGCCCAGCACAGCTGTTTGTAATATCTATGTTGGATGTACATGCGATAACTAGATTGTATTACAGTTGCTGAAACATGCATGATTCTCAGTTTCTGTCGTGCCTTCATGCCTCTGTATGATGCTTGAATGACAAGAGCAGAATTCTTCATTGTCAGATATTTCTCTCGCTGATTCTTTCCTTTAACGTAGGACCGATAGTAGATCTGAATAACAATAGCTGCAATTCTCATATTGTGATAGGAGGTTCTGGTCTTGTGCATTTTGTAGGCTGACTGTATCGTAGTAGCAGCTAAATGCATATGCTCAATACTCTTCCGCACCCTGACACCTCTGTACACAGCCTGAATATGAATAGTTGCTCTGCGGAGAGAAAGATACTCCAAAGTATGCTGTCTTGACAGAATCAAAGCTCTGTACCTTCTCTGAAAGACAAGAGTAGCTGCTTTAAGAGAAAGATATCTTTGACGTTCTCTAAAAGCTTTAAAATTTTTCTGAACAACAACAGCAGCACAGTGCATTTCCTGATGTTGTTTTTTCGCCCGCATGTCTCGAAAGGCCTTTTGAATACAAGTCGCTGCTTTCTTTAACGAGGAGTAACGCTGTACGGCAATTTTCTTTAGTTTATTGGCCCTGTATCTCCTCTGTATTACCTGGGCTGCCCACTGAACCTTCCTGTAATGGCGATACTGCCTATACATTCGGTAGTTTCTTTGTATTGTAAGTGCTGCCTCTTGTCTTTTCTTCAAGAAGCATCTTGTTTTCATTCCTCTGTAGGCAGCCTGAAGAACTAAAACAGAATTGTACAGTTTTAAGTATCTTTCCCTCACACACTTCCCTTCCCTGTAAGCACGGTAACGTTGCTGTATGATTACTGAAGCAAGTCTGACAGCTTGATAAGAAATGTAAATTTTACGCATTCTTAACATTGCTTGGATAACTGTAGCAGCTCGATGCATCTCCTGCATTTTTTTTCTTACCACAAAGCCTCTGTAAGCAGACTGCATGATAACAGCAGCATTAAGGAGAGAGAGATATTTTTGACGTTGAATTTTTGCTAGTTGTGTTGCTCTATATTTTCTCTGAATTACGATAGCAGCTGCCTTAATGGAAAGAAAACGTTTTCTTTTCAGAAAAGTTCTAAATCTTCTTTGAATAAGCTCAGCTGATTCATTCATAGTTTTTATAAGTCTTCTTGTTTTCATACCACGGAATGCAGCCTGGATACGAAGCGTAGCACTTTTCATAAGCATGTATTTGTGAACTTGTGTATTTCGCTCCTTACAAGCACGGAACCACTGCTGAATTCGCCTAGTTGCCAACAACAACTTTCTGAAATCCCTCTGTTGTTTGTGCATTCGATAATAAGATTGTATTATTGCTGCTGACTGATGCATAGTTTTCAAGTCTTGTCGGACCTTCATGCCTCTACAGGCAGCCTGAAGGATAATGGTAGACTTCTTCAGTTCCAAGTACTTTTTACGTTGTATTTTGCCTAAACAAAATGCTCTGTATTGTCTTTGAATCACAATTGCTGCCATTCTCATTGCCTGGTATTTTACGCTCATGAGATGCATCTTAAACGTGGCTTGGATACAGATAGCTGCTTGATGCATGCACTGAATTTGTCGTCTAACTTTTTTACCTCTATAAATTGCCTGCATTTTGATTGTGGCTTTTCTTAAAGACAAATATTTCTGCTTTTGACGTTTAGCATGAATAATTGCACGACAATGCCTTTGAACTACTATAGCAGCAGATCGAAGTCTTTCATAGTCCTTTCTGACCAGGTAAGATTTGAAGGCAGCTTGTATAGTTGTAGCAGCTTTGTTTAGTTTGCTCAATTGTTTCCTCACAGTCATCCCACGGTAAGCAGACTGCAAGACTAACACAGCTGCCTTTGTTTTTAGATAAATTCCACGTTGGGTTTTTTTCATGCAGTAAGCTCTGAAGTATTTCTGAATAACTAGAGTGGCTTGTCTTAGTTTCTTATATTTCAGTTGACTTAGGTGCATTCTGTAATAGGACTGAATAATTGTTGCAAGCTTATGTTTCTTTTTAATTGTTTTTCTCACAGTTTTCCCCCTCCATATTGCCTGAAGACGCACTACAGAGTTACGCAGCTGAACATATTCTTGCCGTTGTTTCTGGCCTATGACACTGGCTCTGTAATGCTTTTGGATAGTTAGCACAGCGTGCTTCATAAGTCTGAATCTTTTCAGAACCATGAATTTTCTGAAAGCAGACTGTATCTTAGTAGCAGCAACACATTGTCTTCGAATCTGCTTCCGTACCTTCCAGCCACGAAAAGCTGCTTGTAAAGAAAGCACCGCTGCTCTTAATGTTAAGAAGTTCAGTCTTTGTCTGTTACCAGCCTTACGAGTTCTGTACCACCTCTGAATCACAACGGAGGCCTGAACCATTGCCTTGTATTTCATTCTTGCAGCATGAGCTCTAAAAGCAGTCTGAATTTTAATAGCAGCTCTATATTCACGTTTAAGCTTTATGCGTGCTTTATGACCCCTGTAGGCTGCCTGTAAGCACAGTGTTGCTTTCTTAACTTGCAAGAACTCCTGCCTCTGACACAGCTGCTTTTTGTATGCACGATAATGTTTCTGAATGACAATGGCAGCATTATAGATGCTTAAATAGCGCTGCCTGTCCTTTCGCATTCTGTAACGCGCCTGGAGAAATACTGCAGTCTCCCTCCACCTTTGTATTTGTTTCCTGACAAGATAGCCTCGAACTACAGCTTGAATTCTTATGCAAGCTCCCTTTAACTTCCTATAGTCTTCTTTAAGTTTACAAGCATACCTATGAGATCGATACCTTTGCTGGACACACAGTGTTGCCTTCCTTAAGGCACAATAATGCTTACGTGCTTGCCTCATCTTTACAAAAGCTTGGATCTTCACTGTTGCATTTCTCAAGTTTTTAAACCTCTTCTGGACAATATAGGCCCGGTAACTTGACTGAATTTTTATCACAGATCTCAATATGCGAGCCTTTTTCCTAGCTTCCATTCCTCTGTAGGCAGACTGCAGGACAATAGCAGCCAGGCGCAGTCTCTGGAAAGAAGCAGCTGCTTCTTTAGAAGCGACACGTGCCCTGTACCAAGTTTGAATTACACAGGCAGCATTTTTAATCTCTTTGTACCTTTTGACTTGTTGGTATTTTCTCACATGTGACTGCAACGTAGTAGCAGATTTTTTTAATTGTAAAAATCTTACTTTCTCTTTTTTCATTCTCCAAAGGGACTGAACGACGCGAGCTGCTTTTGCTTGCCTGTATAGCTTACGTGCTTTCATGCCTCTGTAAGCAGCTTGGAGAACTACCACTGCTGCACGCTTCTGCAAATAGTATTCTCTTTCAATTTTTCCTAGTTTATAAGCTCTGTAATATTGCTGAATTGCCACTATTTTCGCCCTATGTTCCTGGTAAACACGTCTAGTAAGCTGACACCTGTACCAAGCCTGAATCCTGATAACATTTTGCTTAATACATCGATACTGCTTCAGATCTCGGTGCATCCTGTACCAAGATTGTATGACAAGGGCAGCTCGCTCTCTTTGAGCCTGTTTTGAAGATTGCCATTTTCGGAAATAAGTCTGAAGTACTAAAGCTGCTTTAATTCTCTGTTGAGTTTTGTGTTTTCTCCATCTTCTGAATGCAGACTGAATGGTAAGTGCTGAAGACTTTAAGATTTCATATCTTTGCCGATCTTTTTTTGCCAACTTAGATGCACGCAGATGACTCTGAATAGTAACAGTAGCCCAAACAATACGTTTATATGCAGCAACAGATTTCACCATCCTTATCCTTGCTTGTACAAAGATAACATAGTATCTTAGCTTTAAGTATCTTTTCCTAGCAGAGTATCTCCTCCAATAAGCCTGCAAGGAAAAAAAAAAATTAGCATTTTTCTTCATGGTATCTTGAGTTAAGTCCAAACTTGAGAACTACCAACCTCAGACTTTTAAAGATTTCTTTATTCCTACTTAATCCTTAGGAAGATAAACCCAGATTATCTACATTTAAAAAGTGAAAGCCAAATGCTTGAATCATTGCTTTTTTAAGCATTCCCAACTCTGGGGAAAAAGCTAAGTTTGCCCTGGCAACAAAAGATTCTCTTTTTAATCCATTTGATAAATCAGTGATTCTTTAGTCTCCAGTCTGAAAAATCTTAAGAATGCAATATTTAGCTTTGGGTAATAGTGGGGAAAGTATCTTGAGAAACTGAATTAACTGCCTAACTGGTAACTGCCAGTTGGTAACTAATACCTGCCATTCTGAATGTGCCCACCACAGGTGCCGTAACACTAGGAGAGCTTTGTTTTATTTTTTTAAAGCTTCTTCATCAATGTTCAGCAGCTGCATAGAGGTAAGCCAACATAATCTGATCAGTCCTTACATTGACTGATTTTAGGACCAGTGTTTTAATGCTTATGGTATACTAAAATATCTACTTTATTATTTGATTTAATAGCACATTACCATTTCACTCTGAAGAAAGTTACCAAAATACTTCAAAAGGTGGGGGGGAAAAAAAATTAAAAAATTAAAAATTACATCTTCACAGAGATATCAGGTGCTTGCAAGTAGAATAAGTGACCCTGAGCAAATGTTTTTCTTACAGGTTACAGAGAGTTTCCTTATTATGTAATCTCACTTCAGATCATATTACCTGAATGACT
Source organism: Caprimulgus europaeus (assembly GCA_907165065.1). The sequence continues at coordinate 25,001,106 of OU015534.1, read as the reverse complement.
GTGGCAGATTTACTTCTGGCTTCCTCCAGTTTTGTCTTTTTCAGATTTAAAAAAATCATTCTGGCCAAGTATCTTCTCCAGTGCTTCTGGATGGCAACTGCTGCATTCACTTGCCTCAGGATGCGCCGACGAGACAAGAAGCTTATTGCAGATTTTTGTATTATCCGGGCAGCTCTGTCTCTTTCCTACAGTGAATTTTCACCAGTTAGGATTACAATTTTCACTAAAGTTTTTCATGAAGTAAAAGATATCTAAAACAATCTCATAAAAATTAGGTTTTTGATACCACAGCTTTTTTTAGTCTAGTAAAACAACATTTCTGAGACAGAACATTTATTTCAGCGCTGAGTTCTTTGTAAAATGGTGGGATCACTTAAACCAGCATCCTCCCGCCTTTATAGCTCTTCCTCTTTATTACCCAATTTTTCAGCACTCCTAAACAACCCATTTTTAAAGCCTCAATTTTAGTTCTCATTCATAAAAGTTTAAAACACCCTTACAATGAGGCACACCAGAACGCTTTCCAGCTATATTTAAATAATATAAGAGTACAAAGACAGTCATACCACCTCACATCCATCTAGCCCAGTTTTGTTTGCACAGACCAACCAGCCTTTTTATTACTACTTTTTTATTACTACAACCCAGAGACTGTAGTAACAAACTGATGCACTTTAAAATAAAAGGAAAAAGCAACTAACAAATGTAACTCATCAATATGTAGGTCAGCTTGTCAGAACCCTACTAGTAGCCTATCCTACCACACAGCAAAGTACACACGTGCACACTGTAAGATTAAATAAAAATAATGCCTGCAGTGCTTATGGGTTTTGGTTTTGATTCCCCCTCCCCCTACCAGCATTTTTACTATTAGTTATTTAAAATTAGTTATAAAGGGAATATTTTGCCATCATAATTAAATGTTGTGTAGTTTTTATAAAGAAACTGGAGATGAGAAAAACCTATGTAAATATAACCTCTGTCCCCTTCTACACCACAGATTCTTAGAATATTTTATTTGAACACTGTTCCAACATTGAATAATATGTGTCTCAGTTAGACACAGTGGTGGCATTGATCAGTGTAATGGTGTCATAGTTTTAAAATCATCACCAGATCTGGTATAGCTACCAGAAAAGCAAGAAACAAAATATCAGAATTCATGCAACTCAACTCAAAACTCTGGTGAAGTTTAACTCCTGAACAAAGATAGTAAATCCATGCAGAAGTTTCATTGCTCTTTTCATCTTGCAGACTTTAATAGGAATTAAAAATTAACTACTCCCTTTTTGTTTTAAGGAAACAGTGCAACTATTTTATATTTGAAATACTGGGAAAAAGGCTTAAGGGGTGACATGCTCTAATCAAAACACAAAAGAACAGTAGCTTTTAAACAAATGTAATTACTTCAGAATAGTCTTAAAAGCACTTTTTAGTAGATTACACCATCAAGAAGTCCATATATTTTTATAATAAAAACAGTACTCATTAATTTAAATGCTAATATTGTTCTAACAAACCTGTATACTCCAAACAGTGTTTTTTTATTCTTTAATTAATATTTCTTAAAGTAGAAACTATGACTACTGCACAGGCAAAGAATACCTGAGAAAGTTTCAGTTCCTTTTTAAGCCTGTAATTCCTCCAAGCAGACTGGATTAATCGAGCAGACCGAGTTTCTTGCCGAAGATCCAGAAGTCGCGAACACAAAAATGATAGGTAGGTAATGACAACCTATAGAAACACAGAACACAGCAAGTTAAGGGCTACATGGAAGAGCAGGACATGTTTACATCAACTCTAAAGGCAGCTTACCTTCTCATCAGGGATTGTATTTGACATGTCTGAATGATGAATCATTGCTGGTATTCCACCTAAGTCAGAAACTGCAGCATTGATCAGCTGGAAGTTTTTCCTTTCATTGTCCAAGAGTTCCTTGTATAGGACTGAGGCAGTTACAGCTTTGCAAAGAGAAAATGTTTGTCAAATCAGATTGTACATAAAAAGTAGATTTAACATGAACTGCTGTGCATCAAGTAACTCACCTTGGTCAAACACTCCTTCTATAACATTTAGAGAAGTATCGGACTCTGAAGAAGATGAGGAGGAAGAGTTCAGTCCCACTGTGTAAGTCCTTGAGCATTCTACTGTTTGAGTTGTACGCTGGCACACCGCTTCCAAAGGCACGTAGCATGGATGATAATGATGAATCAAATGACATAACACTCTACCATCTGAGAAACATACTGTGAAATTTTCCACCTGTTCAATAAAAGACAGTAAGATACAAGTTCCTTGAATTTTTATTACCAGTTAATTGGTATAAACTGGATATTGAATTTGTTACCTTGCACCTTTGAAAGTGACTAAGGGCAATTTTTTTTTTTGGACAAAAAAATTTATGAAACTAGTCCTTCCTTTGAACATACACTGTACAGTGACATACAGATGTGAGAAACCAGAAACAGAGATGTGTGAATCACCATACAGTGAACCTCCAAGAGAAACACTTAAGAAACAAAAAGGAAAGCAACCTTCCTACAGAAGAATCCCTGAGAAACTTCTGTAGATACCTTTACACTAGGAACTCAATATAGAAATAAGTTCTGAACTGTAGCAGTCTTAAGTGCTCTATTTTGCCTTTCAGAAAAAAATAGCAGGTGTGACTACACCAACCAGAGACAAGTCTCTGAACAGGGCTTCTCTTCTTGGAAAGAACAAACAACATGTCCTTTCTAAACACCTGTCTCTGAGGAGAGGAATCCCCCTTACCCCAAACATTAGTTTAATTCTCAAAGTTCCCATAAATGGTGAAAATCATATACACAAATACTTTTAGGATTAATGTTCATCAAAAAAATGCTCAGATAACCCCATATTACAGCAAAAATGTTATATTTATAAAAGGTATTTTTATGCATAAGACTAATGGAAGGGGAGATCCTTTTGGTCAATTTTTTTTAAAAGAAGAGCTGCAGCTAAACCAACAGAAAGATGGTTATTCCAAACCAGATTAAACAAAGTTGAGAAAGATATTTAAAACTACTTACCATTGCCTGCCACTATGTATTTGGTAGTTTGAAGAATCCTGCTCTATAAAGAATAAGCATTCTTATGACAACAAAGGATGTGCTTGCCGAAATGTACACAAAAATATTTACCTTGATATTGTAAAATCCACAAACAGCATTAACCCATGTCATCAGCAGCTTCACATTTTCACTGTAATTCTGAAGTGAGGAGTTACTACTATTATCTTCTTGTACTCTACAACAATTTGGAGAAGTCTTTGAAGCACCCAATTGTCTTTTTCTCTTGCGTGCATTCTTTAAAAACTCAATTTCTTCTTTTAAGTGTTCCACATTAAGAAAAACATCCACCTATTAGGAAGGAAAAAAGAGAAAGATTTTATTTATGTCACCAACAGTCTGACATGTCATGCATTATAGCAGCTGGATGCAGAGGCTTTAGATATGGCATTTTAAAGAGAAACTACTCTCACTTCTTAGCAGCACCTGCCACAAGGAATCACTAGTGGATAATCTGGACTTGCCAGCATAGATGGCAGTGTTCATTACCAACTGTTTCAAATAAAAGAACCTAAACCTACACTCCCACTGTGCAAAACAGTTACTTCTTTAGCTAATAGTTGGAGGAAACAGGGACATTCCCTGAAACAGCCTCTGTAATTTCACCATACTTTCAGAGGAAACAATTTCAGAGTCTAGCCTGCATTTCTACTGAGTCCATGTACCACTCTTCCTTATTTAAGGGACTCGGAGGTCTTGAGCTGGTGAGAAGATTTGGAGAACAAGTAGCATATCCACAAGGGCTTGGATAAAGCCATTGCTCACTGAAATTATTTAATCAAAAGCAATGCAACCGCAACAAGCATACAAGAAAACTAAGTGGAAGAAAGTAACTATTGCTCAATACTGCAACAGTAGTTAAGACAATAGTTACATTTGATTTTTGTTATGTTCTTCTGTCTCTCCGATAGTTCGGTGGCTACAGTCTTTGAAATTCTTGCTTTAGATATAGTTAATAGTACTTAGGTTCCTGACTACTTAGTGGTGAAGCTCTACCTCAACTTGTGTCTTATTTTACCCTTCATACTTTACGTTCCTTCCAACTGGATTTGTCAGCTGGATACTTATTTTCAAAAGACTATCCAACTCAAGTTAACTCTTAAAACAGTCTCGAGAAAACTATTTTTGCTTCCTCTATCAATTTTTCCAGTGGCTTTGAAATGCCATTGCAGTAATGCCTAAGAAATCCACATTCTTATTTCAAGAACGTTTCTTCAAATTGACTGTTTCAGACAAACAGAAAAAAGTACAAGAGCTGTAACTTGAGCTTACTCTATAATTGACTATCCATGTAACCTCACAATGTCCTTTTCAGCTAGTAAGAGTTTACCAGCATTTTGAGAACAACATTATTTTACTCTTAATTATCAATTTTGTTGGTATACAGCATGAACCCAAAAGTTTTTTACAAAAATTGTATAAATGTATACAAGAAAAAACACAGTTAAAATGTTATCTAAACTGTATTGTTAAGGAACAGTTAGCAGATTTAGGTAAAGTTTGCATGGCACTCTCAACATACAAAGTAGACCAGTTCATATTCTAAAATTTGATTAGTAGAGGCTTTCACAGACAACAAATACTCCTGAAAGACTGGTGTTTTCATTACCTCTCACATGCAATTAGAAACAAAGAAAATAAGTAATTGAATAATACCTGGAAGGCAAAAACAATTTTCCACAGCAGTGCTAACGTTCGTTCTCTGTGTCTATCCACAATATCCCTGGAGTCAATCGAAGCACCTACCAAATAATACAAGGAATTAAAGTGTGCACTAGTCCTCTGATGCACTTCAAATAACCTTGATTTCCAGGCCTTACCACTTTCATCTTTCAAGTGAATCCCTCGCTCTTTAAGGACATTAAGAACGATGTCAACATTATGCATCTTCTGTAGACGACTTATTGCAGGAACTCTCAGTTGTTTTGAAAGATTCCAGTTTTTGGTGAGAAGTTCCACTGTTCTCCTAACAAAGGGAATTTCACAGTTTAATACCTTAGATGAGCTCATATGAAGTATTATATAAAAGAAAATAAATATTTCAAAATGATTTTGTATCAACGCACACAAGACGAATGCCACATTGTAAGTCCACAGCCAGATTGGTAACAGCAAAATCAAATTCATCGAGTGGAGTCTGAATATGACTGACAGGTAGCCCTAAGAATCCCAGATGGCGGGAAAGGTCACCTTCACCACTCAGGAAGTCCCGAGAAAATGCAAGCAGAAGGTCTTTGCTAGCCTAAAAGGAAAAAAATTTTGAAAATTGTCAAGCAGAATATAATTTTCAGCCCTTGTCCCCCAAGTTACATTCTGTATTTCCTTACCTAATACTTAATTTTTTTTTTTTTAAGTTTATTTTTATTTAGTTCACATAGCTTTGATTTTCATCACAACTGGCTACCATGTCACTGAAAACACCATCAAATTCCGGAATACTTTTTTTCTCAGTCTGTCTTGCCTACATAGTACAAACCTAATTTTATTGGAACATAACGTATTGGTTAATCAAAGCCTTTGTATGACAGATGTTGCATAGTCTTTCTTATCACAGCAAAATAACAGGAAAAACAAACAGAAAAGCCCATCACTTGCAGTTTAAGATCAGCTGCAGTATGCCAGAGTGATATTTAAAAATAGTGCAGAACATTAGATTCAGAGATGGAAGCCAGGTAACACAAGATAATGGAGTCCTTCCTACAGGACCAACAACTGAAAATTTTCTTGTGAATTCCACTACCTGACTGTGAGGTGATGTGCTGAGAATGTTAATGCAAAAGGCTAAACAGTCAAGACTTGTTAAAGAAAAGTACATAGATTTAAAAAAAAAACAACATATATTTTGTATTGAGTCTTAGGGCAACATTGGAGAGAGACATCAAACCACAGCTTTCTTACCTTGAACTCTGAATCCTTACAAAAGAGGCACGGGTCATGGTCAATCATTCTGGACTGTTTGGCACAATCCAGAAAGCAAACTAACAACAGTAATTTTTTCAGTGTGAATTTTGACAAGGCTTCTTCATGACCTAAAAATACAGAACTTATTAAGTGATAGTTCAAAAATTAAGTACTAAAAATAACATAATTTTGGAAGCAGTAGTTACCGTCTCGGTAAAGGTGAGGCACAGTGGGATGTCTATATTCAGCTGCAATATCAGGGTTCCAAAGCAAGCGATTAAGGATAAATATTGCTAAACCCATAACATCACTATTACTCTCCAAAGCTATCAGTTCTCCATAAACAGTCTAATAACAAAAGAGGAAAAAAAACAGCAACGTTAAAAATCACTTAAAATACTATGAGCATTTTTCTGAATAACATACATTACTGAAATTCTGTAGTAAATGGTAATTAGTATCTAAAAATCAATTATTTTTTAAAATCAGTCACTGAAGGATAAAACCAAAGGAAATTTCAGAATATCCAGTCCCATTTAAAAACATGTATGATCATCTGCATCTGGGGAATCAATCAGGAACTTCCTTAGGACAACTGCATTTTTCTCCAGTTTAGTAAAGAGTGAAACTGCTTTTGTGTTATTGGTCAGAGAGTTATCTTCCACTTTCCTTGATTAAATATTGTCCTTTTTAACAATGTAAACACTTCTTTAAAGCAAGTCTGTTGTAATAATTTAAAAGAGATGCAAGCATGTTATAACTGAATTGATTCTACATGGATTATTAAAACAAAGTACAAAGGAACCTGAAACATCCCCTACCAAAAAAAATTGCTAGATGACCTTTAAATTTTGATTATAGACCATAAATTCTGCACTTACCTCTAGACCTATACGCAGCCACAAAGGGTTGTAAGATAAAAGCCAGTTAAGGACTTTCTGCCTCTCCCCTGCAAGAGAGCATCTTGTAATATTACATCCAGTAAACACTTCATATTAGAGCAAAATTTTCTATCAACTCATTTTAGATTAAATCAACTTAGTATGTGAATAATACTTTTCCTACTTACGAGAACAGAGAGGATGCAAAGGTTTAGTATTCTCACCTACATCCTTCCAGAGGTGTCTGTCTCTTCGAACTAGCAGACGTCTAGTTTCAATCTCAACTTCCAGCTTCTTAATAGCTTTAACCATTGTTTCAGATGTAAACAAACGGCAAGCATCACGTCGTAACTTATTCAGCTTCCGATGAGCTGTATAAGCTTTCAGAGATGCTTCATCTTTCGTTGGTGCTTTAGGAACACTGGTTTTATGATGGTTCTCTTCTCCCAAGATAAGAGCAGCTGCATTTACTGATTAAACACACAAAAAGTATGCATTTACATCTCAAATAAAGGTAGCTTTGCCCATCTGTCCTGGTTTTGCTAAGATAGATTTTTTTTTTCTCTCTAAGTTCACATTTTGTTATTTTCCTTCTGACTAATGAATTTATCCCTCAGAAAGCTTAACAGCTGTTGCACTACACATATATTGTCAAGTACATGTATATTAGTCAAATATTTAATACAATAACACTTATTTCATAAGCAAGGAGTGCTAGAAATTCAGTTTTAAGATTAGTTGTAGCATCTTCAACTTTTTAGATTGAAGCAGTGCATTAGCATAATTTTAGAAAAAAGTGACAACTATAATGTTTCAGCAGGTGGGGATTCCCAACTCAACACCTACTGAGGAGTGCCACAGCCTCACATTCCAGTGTGTATTTCTTGTTGCAGAGCACAATCTCCATTCAGGTGTGTGGTATGCTGTGCTTGGCATAAGCAAGTGTGCCATCTACACTTGTCACAAGGGGAAAATATAACTCTGAAAAAGGTTAGAGGGTTAAAAAATTCTGCTGGGACGGACAGCACTGTCTCCAATAGGAGAACTGCTTTTGATTTAGCATATGCCATATTTTCTAGCATAACCACCATTGAAACACATTACCAAATATTTGGTTTATCATTATCACAGTATTGAGTCAAAGGCTGAAAAGTGAAAGACAGGTGATACATAAAAATTAAAAAACAGAAATCTACTCTTACCTGAGAGCTTAATGTTAAACAAATCCAAGTGACAAGTTGAGACTAGTGTTAAGTACTACTATTCAATAAAACACATTAGATAATGTTTAAGACCATTAAAAGACAAAGTGAAAACTCTTATATTCTTACCTTGTGAGGTGTTTGTTTTTACACTGAAGTCATCAGGAGTAAGTACAAAATTTAACCACCAAGTGAAACCTCGTTGCTGCTTCTCCTTCCATCGTTCATCATAAAACATGTTTTTAGCAGCAAAAGGCATTGGGTGCCTAGGGATTACTTTAAAAAAAGAAAAGTAAGTCTCTCCAGTCCTTGAAGTGTTTGACAACCAATATGCATTTAATTGTCAAAAGGATTAACATTTGCCACTCCATTTAGCACTAAAGCAGAAAAAAGCAGATGGTAGATCACTCATCATTAAATAAATTTCACTCACAAAACATGGATTAAGTTATTCAAGTACTAGAACAAAGACAAAATTTCTAGAACTCAGGCCATTTGCAATGCACATCTTGAGGTGAAACCAAGTTGAGTTGGATTACATCCAGAAAGAACCGTTTTATAGATTCATTTTTCTGATCAGATCAACTCAGTATTATTAGCTCTGTAAAAGCAGTATCTTTTTGATAAGAAGTTCTAACTTCTTAGGTATTTTGTTGTTGCATTAAAACGTTATTAGATATGGAAGAGGCATTTGACTGATACCCATCAGTCAGCTGAGGGCATATCTGTAATGTAGCTTTTACACTGATAGGCAAAACTGGAGGAAAGTAATGTTTACCTCCAGCTGACCATGTGCTGCAACCAATTTTCTTGTGAGTAGTCCAAATGGAACATGAAAGGTTACATGTATTTTCCTATTTTATTATTATTGATATCAAGTCGGTGTAAGTACAATGTTCTATTTCCTCTCAACTCTAACCATTTGGGTCTTACCAATCACTAGCAGTACAGCATTGTGACATTCAGTTCAGTGCATACTCATTTACTAAGCACCATAAGTGTGCCTACCTGTTTTCAGTGGTTTCACAAATGTCAGGTGAGACTGAGCCAATCCAGGGATGGGTTTACTAATTCTGTTGGCAGTTTTAGATGCTTTCTGAAGTGAAGAACCTACAAGCATTAACAGACAAATATCAATAAATATGTCAGTGAAAGCTAATGTATAAAGGTTTGTATTACTTATAAAGCATGGAACTGGAGTAATTCGCCGTGAAACCATACAAAATCCAGTCTTGTTGATGGAAAAATTTAAGTAAAGCAGTTTGATGACAATCAAAAGGGAAAAACAGCTAAGACTAAATAAAAGCTTTTCTTGCTGCACACTAAACTTGTGTTTTTATGTACACTATCTTCAAAAGCCTGAAATCAAAGTGCATTACTGAAAGCCTCAGATCAGATCACTTGAACTGAAGAAAGCAGCATGTTATTGTGATCTGAAAACCATGAGTAATTTTTCCTGTTAGTTATATGGCTGGGACTGCATGAAGATTCTGCAAATTAAATGCTTCTTCCAGTTATAGACCCTTATTTTTTTTTCTATTCCAGAGCATATTTGTGAACATTTAGAAAACCCAAAATACATTGAAAACACAAGAAATCAACTTCTTCTGCTCTTCAAGCAACAAAGTATTGGCAAACTATAAAAGCAGAAAGATCCCCACAAGGTTGACAAGATAACTAGAGACAGTAAAAAGCAGGCAGCGTGCATGAGACTGGGGAACTATGTATTTTAAAACATGTGACCACAGCAACAGTCAAATATTCACGGCGGTAAGCGTACCTATGATAGAAATCTTGTGCAGTGATTAAGTTTCTAGTAAATTTGAATTATGTAACAAGGGCTCTGCTTGAGAACTGCCAGATAATTTTCCTGATACTGTCATTAACAGGAATACAAAAGAATAGAGTAAATTTGAAGCCAACTACATAACCTAAACTCTGACCTAGTTTTTAAAATGCAGATATCTAACAAATTGCAAAGGCCCACATTTCAGAGTTACAAGCTATTCCTGTCTGTTGTTAGACAGTTCAGTTTGATATACAAATTTCATAATCAAAGGCATCTTTCAGAAAGTGGTAAATGAAGGAAATACTGCTCACCAGCTTTCTTTCTCTGCCCTGCCCTCTCTCGGTTTGCAGATCTCAAGGCTGATGGTCTCATAGTAGTATGTGTTTTATTGTCCACACTAGACAGAGTTCTTTTTCTTTCCACTTCTTCCACACACACCAGAGATTTAACTCTACTATTTTCTACATATATTTCACTTTTCCTCTTACGACATGAAGAAGTTGATCCAGTAGGAAATAAATTTGTTTTGTCATTGTGACATTTATTGTCAGCTGAAATGGGACCTATAACTGGGAGCGGTTTAGATATTTCTGCTTTTGTATGCACAGGCACCACATTAGCACATTCCATTATTGCTTTACTAAGACATTTTTTAGATTTTGGCTGGAGGGTTTCCATTCTTTTTTCTTCAGTAGCATCAGGCTTATTTTTGATGACAGTGGCAGAAAGAATTGGACGCTTTTTTGGTTGCTCTTGCCGAGAATTGTGAATCTGATGTTGCTCTGTAGAAGGAAAACTGAAGTGATTTTGTTTGGGTTTGTCATAATGAAGTACCTGTGATTCCACATTAGACATCTCAAAGACTTCATTTAAGTTCTGTTCTATATGAACACGTGGTTTTGCCTCAACATCTCCATTTTTTTTCCATTTGGAAGGTAGGAATTTCTTGACAACATAAGTCTCTGCAGTAGATGATATTAAAGCTGTCTCAAGTTTCGGAGTCTTTGACTGCTTATCGGACAAGATGTCTTTCACAAACTGATCAGGAGACAGAATCGGAACAGGCTGCACTACTGTATCTGTAGCTACTTGATAACTGTCATTTACAAAAGAATCTGGACTTAAAATTTGCCTTGTACTTAAAACAGGCACAGATGCTGAGTGCTCTGGAGTGCAAACTGGCGACAGCGTACAATTAAGAATTGCTTCATTGTTTGAAACTGGCAGTTGCAGTAAGCCAGTAGAACTGTATGCACCTTCAGATTTTAATTCATTGTGCTCATTAACAAATTTCTTGACATTACAGCTGTCTATTTCAGGCAGTAACTCCTCTTTTACAGTGGCAGCAATATCTGAGAATGTAGTAGATCTTCTCATTGCTAGCGGTGTGCAAGCAGTATTACGATGCTCCTCTAACACTGGTGCAATAGGAGATATAGGCAATTTATTTTCTGAACCAACAAGGGAGTCATTTCCTGGCGATATAGTATTCTGCATTGTGTTCTGATTTTCACATGGTTGGAGTGGGCTTCTGAGTCTATCCACCTTTTGGGAAACTTGAAAGGTTTTATTAACATTTTTAATTTTTGAAGTATTTTTTTTAACTGTTATTGAAGCAGATGTTTCCGAAGAGTTTTTCTTTTTTATAGTATCCCAAAGACTCTTCTGAAAAAGAAACATGAATAAAAGTCAGTATGCTGACTTTCTACATACTTTTATGTGTAAAAGTGAACTTTAGTAGCATATTCATTCAAAGCCTAAAAATAATACAAAAAGAACACCTAGTTCAAAATTCACCATAAGTTATTTCCAGGCTTGAAAACAGTTTTTTTGCTCATGTTTTAGTTTCATTCTCTACACTGTAATGCACCAGTATCCTACTTTCCAACCCAACTAAAAAATTTTGAAGACAATGGGCACTCCCACAGGCAGCATCAGTTATCAATTTTTAACTCTCCATCAACAAATTTTCTACCAATAAAAAAAGATATTTGGGGCAGCTATGCCAAAGTAATAGAATTAAGACACATAATAAACACACACTCACCTTTTTTTTCATAGGCTGCTCAGCAACACCCAGGAGCACAGCTTGATGCTTTACAATGCCATTAACAACAAAAGTTACCAGTTCTCTGACTTTTCCTTCTTCTAATGGTGTCCACGTTATAGAGACAAAGATTCTTTCTCCTGACTGTTGAAGAAAAATAAATGTTCAGTATCTACCACTTTGGTACACTTCTGTAACATCAAAGATATAGAAATCAAATTAAATAAGAAGTGGTATACAGAAGTAATATATAGTCTGACAACGTGAAGTGATAAAAAATTGTTAAATGTTTAAGGGCCGATTTTGTCCCTCTGACATGTAAATGTAAGCAACCTCTATCAAAAAATTTGTCTTACCAAAAGATATACCTCTCAATGAAACTATAATGGAAAGCCAGCAAGAACACATACAAATATAATACATAGTACAATGGACAAGATTTGAGTAAAGGTGAGCAGCAGAAGTTATATAATTTTTTGCACATATTAACCAAATAAATCCTCTAAAGTCATTTAGAGATGATTATATTGGACCAATAAACAGACATTAATTTTAGAACCTTACCTGAATCTAAATACAAGTATCACTTATTTTTTTAGTCAATGACCCACAAAGACAAGATTTGACACAAAAGGTCCTTGAATAAAAACAAAGACACTGGAAATAAACAAGGAAGTTGTGGAACTGTGTATGATCTGTGTAAAGATTCTTCATGTACAGTGACTTCTACCAAATAATCCAGGTGCTCTGCTGATATCAATACTAACAGACCAAAGAACAGCTATACCGCAGACAAAATAAAAAACTGAAGTGTGAAAATGACCAGTCTCTTGAACATTTGAATTACGAGTTCCACCTCCTCAGGCAGATGTGTTTAATGAAACCATATAAGCTAATTCAATACCTGCTTATACAGTAAAGCTAGTCACTAACAGTTAGCATTCATTAATTACTATAGAGAGTTGCTATTTAAATGCTTCACAGTGGGAGTCCAAACTATTTTTGAAAGCGTATTGTTGCCAAGAGATCTCCAGAGAGTTTCTTCCTCTCTTACAGAGACTCTAGATAAACATAGACTCGTGTTTGTCCAAACTGTCCTTTTAAAAATCGCCATTGACTGGATTAACCACCGTTTCTATTTCCTTGGGAACTGTAAAGATTTATTCTCAGATTAAGCGTGCTTTACTCTTTATTGCGTTATTAGCAGTGAGTTAGCACCCTCTTCTCGACAAGCTCCCTCAGCCCTTCTCCTAAACAGATGCCCTCCAGCCTCTTGACAGGTCACTCTTTAAACACTCCTTATTCTTCTGCCTGTCTTTAAAACCACAATCCCAGAGAATAATTAAATCTTTGCACCTTGCTGTCAACATCCCCTCTGAGTCGGGATTTTCCGCCTCCATAGCCCGCGGCAGCCCCGAGGCCCAACCCCGCCCAGCTCTTCCCTCGGACGGGAACAGCGAGGACCGAGCAACGCCCACGGACACGGCCCGCCGCGGGGTGCTGCTCTCGGGGCACCGGTACCTGAGGCCGCGGCTAGCTGAGCCGTGACTGCTCCCGGGGAAGGCCGCGCTGCAAACCGGCAACGCTCCTCAGGCCGGCGGAGGGGCTTTCTCTGCCGCCGCAGAGCGGCCCGGCTCCCTTCGCCTCAAAGCCTCGCAACCGCCCAGCAGCCCTGCTCGAGGGCACGGCTCGGGGTCCCCTCGAGTGTCACACCCACCCAGCCCCGCTCCCTGCGCCGGCTTCGCGGTCCCCGAGCCCCGCACCTGCACGGAAAAGCGGCGATGCTCCAGGCTGAAGCCCCTGGCAGAAGCGGGGAAGCGCTCGACGACCACCTCGACATCCTCCGCGTTGGGGTTGTCGATGCCCAGGCAGCGCGTGCGGCAGGCGCCCACACGCAGGCAGCCGAAGCTGAGGAAGGGCGGCCGGCAGAAGTGGCTCAGCACCAGCACGGCCGGGGCTTCCTCCGCCGCCTCCTCCTCAGCGCCCCCCACGGCCCAGCGCCGCCGCCGCCGCCTAGGACTGGCGGCAGCGCTCAGCTCCCACACCGCCGCTCCGGGCAAGGAACCCTCGGCCATTCCCGAAGCAGAACCCCGGAGCTGAACCGACTCCAGCGCTTCGCTCGGGCAGCGCTCCGCCACCGCGCCAACCGCCGCCCGCCCGTTCAAACGGGAGCCCCCGCCAATCCCCGCGCGGCCCCGCCCGGCCTGGCCCGCCCTCTCGCTTCGCCGCCAATTAGCGCTGGGCGTTTTATTTAAACAGCCCGACCGCGCGGGGGCAGCGGCCACCAGGCCCCGTCGCGCCCGGGGCTGCCGAGAGGCTGGCGGGGAGATGGGTTCGGCCTCGGCCCGCGGTGGCTTGAGCGATGCTTCAAAATTAAAAACCAAAGCCATGGATTTAGCAAACCTCCACGCTGAAAAGCTCTTCCCCTCTTAAAAAAAAAAAAAAATCAAGCAAAGACAATTGCTTTTCTAAATAAATTTAATTTACAAAATATTTTAAAATAAAAAGTAGAACGAGACGCGCAGAAATGTGATGAAAAAAATGCTTCATCTGTTTATCTTTCACGAGCTTTAAAACTGAAAGACATACAGAATACTGTGTTTCCATGCTGTTTAAAAAAGAAAGACAGAAATCAAAACTTTGCACAAGCACCCCTGCAAGAAATCCTGTGAAGCAAGCACTGTTAAGACAAAAGAATTTTACTGTTCCATAACAAACAAAATTACACATCGGACTGAGTACTTCTACATTTACAGTACACTTCCTAACTTTTCCTTACAGCAAAGAATTTCCCCTAAAAAGACAACTTTACTTAAAGGCTTCCATCTAAAATATCAACCTATACAGATCACACATTTGAAACACTATCTCATATACCAGTGACAAAATATTGATTTTATTTAACCTTATTCTTTCATATAAAAGGACCAACATTTAAACATGATCAAAACAGTTACAGGGGATTAAAAATAATTGGCCATTGTTACCTTGAATCCATCAAACCCATTTAAACCAAAACATTTCTTAGGAACCATGAAAAAGATCCTTATGGGCTTCAGCAAAGTGACTGCCCTGCATTATATTCTGTCGGTGTCATTCTCCAGTGCATACTACAAACCAGTCAAACCTCTGTGAGATGACACGGTAGAAAAAGATCCCATGTGGCAGAAGTCACAAGGACCCACAGATAAATGCACTCTATTTCCCTCAAGCTTCAGTCATATGGAGAACATGCAATCTGCATCAGTTATGCATATATGCTCAACATAGAAATATTTCACATTTTATTTACTGTTTTCAGGGAAAAAACACCTGTTCATCTACAACCACCTTCTCAGAATTCATTCATAATTCTACGTTCGTGAACTTCTACAAATAAATTATTTTAAATTTAAAAACTTGAGGATCATTTATGCCTCAGCACTCCGTAACACATTCCACAGTCGATCAAGCACATTACGAGGCGATTCCTTCAAAGCATTCTTCAGAGTTCAGGATGCTCTTCCACGTTTGTTACTAGGGAAATAAGCTTAGCTCTTTGATGATACAAAATAAAATCTTTTGGCATTGTTTTCTGGCATGACCCATCTTTAAAAATAACTACCCAAATTATAATCCTGACTAAAGTAGCACTATATTTTTAAGGAAACCACAGCCTTATAGAAGATATATCATCACCATTACAGTTACTGATGTTCAGCATAAAAAGAACCCATGAGAGCCACACCTCTGTAGGAAAAGTGTCAGTGCTCAATAGAGGAAATTCCAATATAAATAAATAAACTGAACATAAAATACACTTAAAGAGTTAAAGGCAGTAACCCAGTCAACAACCAGAAATCTGTTCAGCAAAAAATTACAGAATTCAATGTTTAAACAGAACAAGTGCAGTAAGTTCTCAGAACGACATAGCAGTTTAGAGTACCAACCCGGACTCCACTCTTCTCTACATAGGTCAGCATGTGGAAAAGACCAACTTTTTGTAATGTGCCACTGATCATTCTTTAGAGATATTTTTAAGAAACCTGCTTCTTCCTTCTTTGGCAACAAATGGTCAACTGAGTCAATAACTGCCAGATAACACATAGCCTTTACTGTAAAAGCACCCTCCAGACCAACAGGACATGCACTCTTGGATGAGTACATATACATATTAAAATGGTGGTACCGGGCACCTATGGAGTTTCAACCCATGGCAGCTGTGAGGTGCTGATCTCTGCCCTTCAACTCCAGTCCTCTTAAGAGGAACTGTCCTCCACCAAGCAGAGATCAGCTACTTCCATCTACCAAGCGAAGTACCAGTCCATGAAAATTCACTTTGCTCATATATTAATTTTAAATAGATGTAAAGCCCTAAGAATTATAGCTCATGATATTAAAAAAATAAAAACTATGTATCTAGCACATAAGCTTTCCTATTTTCTTTCACTGTCAGCTGCAATGATCCAGCCTGACCAGCAGGTAAAAACACTAACTAGTAGGGTTATCTGCAAATAAAAGAACGCCAAAGAACTAGTATGTCATTATTTCCAGGAATGACTAGTAATTCTGGTCACCCAAACAACAAAGCAGTGCTCGTTTTTCTGAAAAACGAGTTCTTTAATAACCTGTTTCTTGTTGGGTACCAAAAAACATGAAGCCCTTTGGAAGATATTGACCCTAATGTTTTCTGAATAATCAACTGAACTAGAGAAAAAGCCGTTATTCAGAATACATATAAAAGGCACAATCATGAAATAATTTTTAAAAGGACATTATCAAGTAAATATGCTCCAAATTCCATGTTAGTATTTTACTAGAGTGCCTTCCAAACAGACTGAATTTTAAAAGAAAAAAAGTAGTTACCAAATATCTTTAAGCCACTGTTTTGTCAAAATTCTACAACACTTTTTTCTACCATAGGACAGAAAGGCAAGTAATAAGAGTTAGGCTTTTTAGTCTGAGAACTGCACTGACACCATTGATGTTGGGCTATTTTGAATGGTATAATTATAAATGCTGGAAATCATGTTTCATGTCCACATGCGGTAACATGAATATGATACATACATGTCAACTCGAAAACTACACATAAAATAGCAGTTTTCAAGCCATGGAGTGTAAAGATGACAGAACCTGTGTTATTTCGAAAGATCAAAGTGGAGTTAGAGGGCAGGAAGGGTAGTACTTGATAGTGTCCTTTCAGAAGGTGGCATTCAATGGCCTCATTATTGCTGTGTATTTGCTAGTATTCAGCTTCTTACCAGATATATTTACAGCATGTCAGTCTGAACATTCCCAGAGCACAGCTCTACATTTTACTTTAGAGATATAAAGACAGAACAGTTAAACACATGTAGTCCTGTTTTAGAAACTGAACTTTTAAACTTTAGGACTTCTATTGTGCTTCTTTGGCCAAGTCCTATTTAAATATCGAAAACACTTAAAATTCTATAACTCTGCCACTATTTAACAGCTAACAGAAATCTTTGGTGTGTTTAGGTTAAGAATCCATTAGGGTACAAGCTTCAAAATACGAACATTCAGGCAGCTCTGGCCCCTCTCCTGCAAACTGCTCAACACTGAAGTAGATGGAGATCAAAAGAATCTAACACAGAAGTATGTGAATAGCATCTAAAATGATCTGTGCCACTTGGAGTTTATAGGACTGTGATGACAAAAGAGCTTTCCACCACAGATCACTTGTGCTCAGGTCATTGGATAAATTTAACAGTTACAATAATACACATACATCCAGTTTCCCATTTTAAAGTTTCTTTATGATAATAATTTAAAAATATGGAAAACTGGGAAAAATTGTGCCTTAAGATGTAATTCTTGTGAGGAATAATTAAGATTATAAAATTACTTCAGATACTTTCTTTGGCATAATATTCACCAAACAAACACAGAACAATTACAGCAGGCGTAAAATAGAAAGCTTGCTGAGGGCAAACTATACTAGATTTCATGGTATATTACACTAGACTTATAGTTCAAAATGGTTCTTTTGGAAAAAAACCCTTATGTCTAGTTAAGAAAAAGCTAAAAATAATTAAAGACATAAAATAATCTCAAGAGTTTGACTTTGTTTTATAAACACAGTACAAGAGAGTGAGAAACAAAACAATTTAATTAGCAACTCATAAAGAGATTTATAATTACTGATTATTTATTTTTTTAATAGAAGTTGAGTACTGTTCTGGAAATAATAGCCTTTTAATCCCTTCTCGACCACAGATAACCTGAAAATAGGCATGCTAATGTGGGACCCTGGTGTAACTTATGCTCTAACAACAATAAACCATGTCCATTCTGTATGACTGTTCGGATTAAAATGACCTTGCAAATACTCTTCTTTTTTTTTTTTTTTCAAAGTTAGAGTATGGGGCACATTTTAGAAGACAAATAAGATTAAAAAAAGCATGAAAAAGCTTATTAAAATTACATAGGACTAACTGTAGAAAATTAGACAATACCATTGTCTAGATCTTTCCATGTAATTCAGTATTAGAGATCAAGGAAGAATTAAGAGGCCAAATTTAGGCAGCCTAATTATTCTCAGGGTGACCACCAAACAAGTGGTCCTCCTAAAATATCTGAATCACTTTTCAGAAGAATCTAATTCCTGTGTCCTTTGGCTAGGCTTCAGAGTCTGGCAGACTTTAAAACCCTCCAAAAATGCCTGAGGGTTCAAGTAAAATTATATTTTAATTTCTGTGTGAAACTTAATTCAAAGTTTGTGTTTTACATCCCTGTCTGCCCTTACAACTTTTAATGAATGTAGTCCTTCTTCCAGAATCCTTTCTACTATACTTAAAACATTCATTCAAAGTGAGATGCAGAAAGGAAAACATTTTTTTTAAATTAATACCCAGATATGTAATTATGGTTTTCAGCCACTATCCTTAAAAGATATTTCAAAGCATATTTTTTAAAAGACCATCTATAAGATTTTTAAAAACTCTTAAAATCACAAGAAGCACTCTTTCAATATGCATCAAAATGTGCCTAAATGTTCAAATATTATGTAAACAAACCTGTTTTTCCAAAACTATGCAGAAGACTCATGAGTCCAAATAAAATATAAAATATAAATCTTAATTGCCATATCAGCCCTCTGTTGGCTAATGGCTTAGAAAATTTGGTGGAATGTTATGGTCTGATCATGAATGTTCATTGCTTGAAATATTCTGTACAGTAGGAGCTGTATCTAGCCCCAGTAAAGTTCCAAGATATGACTGGTCTCTAGGATCCAACATTTGCTCAGGTCTTACAGGATGAACAATATTTGCAGGTTGTGGAGTAAGAGTATATTTCTCTAGAAATGATAGGTCTGTTGCTCGTTGATAATCTGAGTGCTCTGGTTGTGCAGGAAGAATGCCATGCGACTGAGCAGTATGCTGGACTAGATCAGCTTGTGGATCAGGCATCTGAACTGGTACCAGAGTCACAGGCACACATACTTCTGTAGATACATTCTGTAGCAAAGTTTTGGCTTCTGATTGATATGGTTTGGGCTCTTCCACATACTCTTTAGCCTCAGTTTGGTAAACTTTGTCATCAGAAGTGTACTGCACTGGTAAGGAGACTAGTTTTTCCTCTGAAGAAGATGTCAATGCCTCTTCTGCAGCCTTTGATCCATGAACATGATCAATATGATATTTCAGCTTGTCTTTTCGTTTAAATGTTGCATTGCAGTGTTGGCAATTAAAAGGTCGAGCATCTGAATGAATAACCATGTGTTTTGTTAATGTCTTCTTAATTCTAAAAGAGTGATTACAGATTTGACATTTGTAGGGTTTCTCACCTATAAAGACAGGAGTAAGAATTAGTCATTCTGAGTAACACCGTGTCACACACAAATATGCAAATACATCATGGATTATGGCATAGAGACCCAGTATAAAACAATTTTACTGAAAACAAAGAGCATATGTTTAGCATCAATTTTGGAATCAAAGGAGCCATTAGAAGTTTGTTTAGAAGTTATATTAGCATATCCTTCTCCCTACATACAATTTTCTCAGTACTTGGGATTTCTACCAAGTGCACACAAAGACAATCAGAATACAAACCAACTAAAAGAGAATAGTCTTCAAACTGTTACAATACTGGTATTAAATGAGCTCAATTTGTACTTCTATACATTTCAAAAGGACAATGATTTCCCTAAACATAAGGCAGGAAAAACAAAGTCAAACATATAAGGACATAAACCTTTCCAAAAGGATTTCAAATCCTTCTTTAGATTACTACTTGAAATGTAGTATTCTCTGGGCCACAAGAATGATTAGAAGGTCTGGGTTCATTTGGCAAGAATGTACACTGGAAAACTAAAGGAACAGGTGTAGAGAGCATATCACAAACTTGTGTTGAGGATTATCAATACTTCAACTGATACATTCAGAAGTTAGTACTCAGGAACGACTTGACATATGAGAAAGAACTAAAAAGTCATGCTGCTTCCTGCTACTCTTGCCCTGAATGCTCAACAATCATAATGAATTAAATAATTCAGTCAATGTTGATGTATAAAAATGCATTCCTACATGTTTTGTGGATTTGTTGGGGCTTATTTTATTTTTACCTGAATGTGTCCTAAAATGCATTTCCAAACTTGATTTCCCTTTAAAAACTTTCTTACAGACTTCACACTGATGAAATGTTGCTTTATATCTTTAAAGAAGAAAAGACATATCAAGTTAGATACTTTTTTTTTAACCCAACTAACAATAAAACTCTGTGCACAGTCCTTTCTGAAATCTTTAACTGCAAAACAGCTGAATATTGAAGTTTCAAATTTCCTCACTTACATTCATATTTCCTTGTGTCTGCATACCAATAAGGTCAATTAAGACTCTATTCAATTTTATTCTCTGCCGATGTTGACAGTATTCAAAGAGCAAAAGTCACTAAAACTTCTTTTCTGATTCCAAAAATATCATTAAGTAACATTTTTTGCCCAACATCCACAAGAGGCTTTCACTTTGTCAGAATTATGCCATAAATGAAGTACTAGGAATGGTTTAGGCCACTAGCTACTAAGAAAAACAGAGAATAAGCATGTAACGTGCTATACTTTCAACACAGACACATCTATAACAGCTTCTACACAATGCTAATGAGTACAAGCAGATAAAACACATAATTTGAATAACAACTACATCTCAATGTATTTGAAAATCTCTGAAAAGCTTATTTTTAGAGCTCAGGAATTTAAAAACACTATTGCACTATCCATTTATAGACATAACTCAAGTTTCAAAGTTGTTACCTACTTTCAGAGCTACTAATCTGCTACCAGCTTCTAAAGTTCTCACAGTGCATAAATGATGTCTAATAATTCAGTCTTAATTAGCCTGCAATTACAATATTACAGCAAACCATCAATTTACAACAACACTGAGACAGCTAATTGACAAATATTCTGCGTGCACGTGCAAGCACCAACAAAATCGGTTACAGTACCTAAGTGTTCACTTAGTTATAAAAACCCCACACTTACTTCTGCCAAACTTTTTCTCCTAGATGAACACTTTTATAATGAACTGTAAGGTGATCTCTACGGCCAAAACATTTTCCACATTCCTCACACTGATGTGCTTTTTCACCTACAAGGGCAAAATTCAATAAATTTTTATTGAATATTCTGTAACTTATTAAATGTCTAAGAACTGCAACTGTAAGACATACAGTAGATCCATGTTCACAAAGTTCAGCCAATCAAGCTCTTCCATACCTTACTCAGAGAAGTATTCTGTTATCAAACAAAATTCAGGAAGTAGATTGGTTCTATCAGAGTAAGGTTTTTTACCACTTGTTATATATGACTATTACTGATTGTTTATCATTTCTACAAAGAAAGCCACATTCATGAGTTAAGAGACACTTCACCAAACACCCACTGCACGAGTGGGACAAGTGAATGACTGGGAATCTCTTCATTATGACACGAAATGTAGTATCTTCAATAATTCAGAGGCTTTAAAAGAGAAGCTTATTTAAACGTAACAATTATTTTCAGCAACTAATTTTTAGAACTTAAAATTACATCACAGTATTTATCTTTTTAATTATCCTGATTTACATAGTTACCTTTTTCTTTTATGCTGCTGTTTAAAAGTATCTTGATTCTTTTTAGTCATCTTGAGATCTTCCACATAGTGGCAGAATATTTCTTCTCATGTAAGTAGGAGGAGTGTGGACAGTCAAAGAATGTAACTTTCTAGAGGGGGGAAAAGCAAATAGAGTAGAAAAGAGGATTTTTTTTTTTTTGTACTTGAGTTTTCAGAGATTTCTTTATTTTATAGCAGACATGATTTAAAACACCAAAAAAGAAGCTGTCCTTCAAAATAAAGACTCGGGAAGTTTGGACTCTGATCACTTTCAATCTGCCCAGAAAGTATCTTGCCTCCTAGAAGGCAACATTCCCTTTGGATCCTGTTCTGAAAATGGAAAAGTCCCTAGTGAATCTTTGCTCTTCCTATAAATTTGATAACCTTTCTGCTCTCAGTGCAACAGAAAGATATTTTTCCTTACTCCTGATCATCCCCAACTGGCTTCTTCTCAGGGCTGACTCCCACCACCTTCCTTCCTCCTCTCTTCTCCACAACGGAGACTTGAGAAATACCTCTTTGATGTTCTTACAGTAAAGTGACCAGTGTACAAACTTTGACAGAGACTGTGACAGCTTCCTTTGTGTTGTGGTAATAATGTTTCACACAATTGCTATTAAAAAAAGAAATCTGAACTCATTAAAAAAATCCTCCTTTTTCACTTTTGCTTTTTTTATTATTATTTTTAAAGCAATTCACTGTTACATGTTTTTGACTGTCCCTCGGATTTCTAAGTTAACATGGAGGAAACACTTGCCTTTTGAATGTTGCAAACATGGGAGATTAACCCTACCTTTTAGTAGAACTTAAAAATAGCGATAGGAAGTTTTATCAGGCCTAAAATATTGCATGTATTGAAAAAAAAATCCGTAATAAATTTTTTATTTGATCTCATTTTAAATAGCAATTTCAAAGCCAATTTTCAAAGAAAGCGCCTACCTGAATGTATTTTCTTGTGTTTTGTCAGATGGTCATGCCGAATAAATGTTTTCCCACATTCTTCACATTCATATCTCTTGTCATCATGGTGGACTCTTAGATGAAGTCTGCATATTTAGAGTCATAAACATAACCACAAAATGCAATTTTGTTAACATAATCTGTACTGCTAATTCAATGCAAAATACCAGAAAACAGTCTTTAATGCTTCACACAAATACTGGGAAATAACTTTCAGTTGAGGTATGCTTAAACTGCTCTTAGAAAGCAAGAGAACAGAGCTATATTCTCATATCTGACATTAATTTAGCAGGATATTTTAGTTCTCTGCTTATTTTCCCTATATAGTAAAGATGCAAAAGTTTTAGATGTGCAAGAAAGTCAACTTTGAGAAAAGATGTGTATGGTATTTTGTCTTGTGTTTAAACCACTACTGTCTTGTGTTAAATTACTTCTCACGGGTTACTAATATATTTTTCATATTTAAGCACATTTAAAGCATTTACTAATAATCTCAGAGTTGGAATAAATTAAAACACATACATTACAAATAATTTTGTTGAGAACATGAATGCATTTATGTCAACAAATAAGTGAGATAGTTTATCAACTTATTTAATAAAAATCTGTACCTGTAAGAGCTTCCATGACGAAAACTCTGCCCACAAATACTGCAAAGATGAGGCTTCTCTCCACTGTGAATTCTCAGATGTTCTTTCAAAGTTGTTCTATTTAACAAAGGCAGTAAAATTTAGTTTTAAGCAATGTCACTGCCACATTAAAGTGAAACAGACTATCAGTTTCTCAATTTCTTTAACTCTGACAGATCACAATAAATTGAAATAACTGTATCAGTTTATTCAGAGACACGCACATATACATACATTCAAAGGCAGTATGGCAACCTGTCTACTACTTACTGAACCAGCTGGGTCTAGAATTAATATAAGCAAAGAAACAAAACATCATCCCAACATAGATTTGGACAACATACATTAAAGAAAACATCAATTTCAACACTATTTTCTATGTAATAATTTCATTGTTACTACACGTATAGTATAGTCAGACTTGAAGGAAATCCAGATCATGGATTTTAATTTAACTTAACTCAGCACAGAGCTTATTTAAATATATATATATTAATAGACACATAGATACATATACATATGTAAGTCTACTGTTACTATTGCCTTTCCAATGTGAAAAAAAAAAAAAAAAGTGCATGCTAGTGAAAATTCCTCTCAAGCAAAGCAGTCACACAATAAAGTTTGCTGTATACACAGCTGGTAAGTGTGTGAACAAAAGAGAAAATTATTTTATCTCTTTCCAGCACTTATTATAAATATTATTTTTCAAATATATTTTTTTAATAGACAAAAAAATATATTTTGTAATGAGACCAACAACATTTAAATATTCAACTGCCCTAGATAACAGAAAGGAAACTTGAAGTGTGTAAACATACTGATTTTTTTTAAACATAAATTCTTCTTGCAGTTCAAAGCAAGCTTTATAGAACTGAAAGACTATCTGTGCTTTATAGCTTCCTTGTTTACTATTTCATTATTGCATTAGTACATTTTCTCTTAACACATGCATACCCTATTGACCAAACTACTAGAAAATACACACGACCAACAAAAACTACTAGGACAAATCTTCCTCTTACAATACTTCCAGGAGTCTTTGCCAGTCATTAGAAAAAAATTAAAATCAAAAAAACAAAGTAGTACACAAACTCAGATCTTTTCATATTCCCCAAAGAGAACATAACTAGAATCTTAGTCACAGTTATAGAGATGAAGCTGTATTCTGTCAAAATAATAAAACAATAATATAAGGCTTATTGTTTCAGAACCTAAACATAAATCAACACCTGGAAAATTCAAAAGATCTCCTTAACAGAGCAGCCCAAGACATCCGCACTGAAGCCATGTTAACAACCATTTAAAATTCATGCTTTTTTCCCTTATATGTGTAGAACAGAAATGGGGGGGAATCTAATTTCTACAGCTTTTCTATCTCTTTTTCTATATGCTAGAATTTATAAGCCAACTTTTAGAGCTTCCACTTTTCAAAGTGCTGAATTTCCTCCATTTAGAGAGTAGCAGCAGAGGTTGCACAGTATTATTCCATCTTCCATGAAACCATGTTTGTGCAAGTCCAATTTCTTCTTAGTCATTCTCACCAGTGTTCCTCATCTTCCTGTCCTCATCAGTATATTTAGTAAGATACCTGTGGCAGAAAACTCTTTACCAAACAAAAGCAAGATGTTTTTGCACAACACAGGAACCCTAAGTGAAGTGAATTAAAGGTAAGACTTTCTTAATATAGTTCTGCCTCATAATTACCTACAGCTGTCACCCTTAATTTTAGAGGTCATCAGAAAATCATATTACGTGTGGCTCTGACACTATCTTTTAATACACTAGCCCTCTGAAATGGTCTCATTTACGTTAAAACTCAAAGCTACAGCATACCCAGAACCAAACAAAGCACGCTAAATACTTCTCTGTTCTGCTGAAGTTCAAGTAGCCATGCAACTCCTTACCGTTCCCTAACGGATTTTCCACAGATGAAACATGTCCATTTCCTCTTTCCTCCATGAGTACACTCTATGTGGCGTTTCAGATTTCCTGTGTCATTAAACTGGCGTCCACAAATATCGCAAGGAAAAGGCCCTACGAGGAGGCAGACACAAACATTATTAATTGTCAGTTAAACCAAACGAGATGCACAGACTGGTAACTTGTGAAAACCTTGATCAATTTACAAAGCAAAGTTTTGTCTAACAAATGACTAATGTTTAG
Organism: Caprimulgus europaeus; assembly: GCA_907165065.1. The sequence goes on along the minus strand of OU015534.1, from coordinate 24,975,348 downwards.
TACAGTCAGCATACTTTAACTAGACTAAGCTATTTCTAATACCTGGTATTTTGTCAAATTTCATTATTGTAAAGCAAAAATTTAGAATTAATAGTCAAAAGTAATTAAGCCCACTGAGACTGAAAAACCAAATTCCCATTAGTATTGCCAATCTAGTTCCTACTTGGCACAAATCAGTAATGAAAACGTCTTTGGAACTTCAGGAGGAAAGAAAAAGATATTTGGAAAACTTCAGGAAGAATCTGACTCTATAGCTGAGAACCAATTTCAGGCAAAAAAGTTTTAAACCAAAACTAATTTTAATTCTTCTTCCCCTGCAAAATTTGTAATTTATTTATGTACAACACAAAGCCTCAAAAAGACAGTTGAACAGAAAAGTAAAAAACAAAACAAAATTTTAAAAAACTGCTCCACAAAACTGGGAGAGAACTGGAAAAGGAGGTGGGGGTGGAAACCAGACCGATCAGGACATACACTGGTGGAGGAAGGTTTTACTTTAAATCTATTGTTTACATGTCAGAAGGAGGTTTCTATACCGAGATGGAATTTTTCTTGATGTTTCAGTCTTGCAAATCGGGATTTAAAGTGCTCTTCACAGTAGGTACACTTAAAAGGTTTATCCTGAGAGTGAAGGATCATATGCTCTTCTAAATGAGGTCTTCGAGTGAAAGATTTCTTACAAATCTAAAATGATAATACACTTTGTCAAAGATACATCACTTACAAACAGATTTTTTCCATATTCATAAACTCTTTAACAGTTTAGTTCATCTGCTCTCTGCAGCAATGTAAGATTAAATATGTATTATTCACAAGCATACCCTATCCCAACTTGTAAAGCTTTGCAGTCAACATCAAAAAACCTGCGTTCCACATAAACTCTTATTGGATTGCACTATATCAATTAGGATGCCAATCCATGGCAGTCTGAATCAAACTACTGGCAGCTCCTGCACAGTTAAATGTCCCATCCCTGCTTCTTTCTACTGACTGCAGTCCTTACCAGACTCTTTTACTAGGGTGTTCCAACACAGCATCTCAGCAGAAAGTAACCCGACAGAAAAAACGCAAATAGCTTTGGTTACTTGGATGCTGAAACTGCTCAGTTGGACTGTGGTAAAGCTGTTACAGTATAAGCTGTGCAGAACTAGAGTCATACCTGTTCCTTTATTTCCTCTGGGAAATTCTCTGACAGCATGTATTAAAGAGAAAATGCCAATACCAACAAGGAAATACAACTCAAAATATATTTTAGAGATACAGAACTTTTGCCACGTTAAAATTATGTGAGCTTTTTGGTACTGTTTTCAGATTAACCAAAACCTAGGTGTACAAGAATTATTAGTAATCATTAAAGTAAGCATGCAATTCAGTTACAGAATTGAAACCACAGCTCAAATTTATGCATTTAAACTAGGTATTGCAATTTAACATCAAGGTCCTGTGCTTTAACCTAAATCAACATGCTGCTCACTCATTTCACTGTGAAATTGTTGCCACTGTTTACAGTAGCTGAATTTACTCTCCAACTGCTTAAAAGCTAAAATTCTACTCCTGCTTTCAAGTCCATTTTCAATGCACACAAGCAGTACAAGAGCAGTGACTCACTTTAAAAAAACAAAACAAAACAAACCACAAAGTTTAGTTCACCAAATCATTCATCTAGTGAGGGTACTTCCCAAGAAACGAACATCAACAGTGTTGCACGATTGAGTCCCACTAATAAAATGTTTCTTATTTAGTATCAAATAGAATCTGTAATATGTTCACACATCATAACCTCATCTAGAAGATAACACCCTTTGGTCAACCACGTAGTATCTCCAACCATGGTAGCACCACCAGCAGATGAACACTACAAATTCCTACAGGAGACATCTGCCAACCTCCTACTACATCTTTATAAGTGAAAGTTCATAAACAAAGCAAGATTAGTAATTATGTTGTGGCACCTATTTTACAATTACCTAAATATTACAAACATGTAGGGGCATACAGCAGTTTGCATAAACAAAACAACTGCTCTGAAAAAAAAAAAGTAAACTCATTCCCTTAAAAAAAAAAAACAAACCAACATTTGAAACCTCAAAACACTATTTGGCAGCAGACAGACAGAGAATGGAAGTTCCACAAATCCCTTTTACAGTAGATGTACTTCCACACATACACCTCTCCTGGGGAAAATCAAGGAAAGGATTCTACGATTTTACAACTAGAGATAAATTTAGTACAAATTTACAGCTCTGCTGATGTGTATATGCAGTTAAATAAGAAAGTGTTTCTTATTTAACATATATTTTCCTCGCTATTGAGAGAGCCTTCCAAAATAGTGTACCTTATGGTCAGTGTTTGATGTGCATAATTAATGGAAGAACAAATACTCTAGTTCTAAAGTATTCATAACAATCAAGTCTAATAATCTGCAAATTGATGTATTTTCACAACAGTTAATAGCTGATTGCATGAAAAGATAATGCCCTAAACTATTTTAGAACTCAATTTGGTATTATCTACTTGGTCACAAGCTGTACATACAGAATAAAGTTCAGTCTTTAAATTGGGACATGAAGAGGAAATTTATATCCTCACTTACAAAGCTTACAGAGATGTCACAGAAACACATACCATATTTCCACTTAAGTATTCAGGTCACAAAACAACATAGTATCTATATGAAAAAACCAAAAGTACTGAAGTATTACTTACGTCACATTTCCAACCCTCACTCTTTGTCTTCTTAATAGAAAGAAATTCTTGTACATTCTCTGGATGAAACCTAGGAGAAAGACGGTAGCTGAAAGTAGTTATAACCCTCCAGGATGAAGATCACCCAAACACTAAATATCCATTTCTAAACTTCATGTGTCATGAAAGTTGATCACGAAACCAGCAGAACAGAACAGAATATCGATGATTCAAAAATTCTAAAGGCACAAGTAACTGGCAAGCAGTGTTGATTATGGACTGCTCTAGAATCTCATATGATAACTGGTAAGACAGTTTCAATTATAATGGTTTATGGCTATTTACAATGAAAGGAAAAAAAAAAGTGCTATGTAAATAATACCTGATAATTGGATCTGTCACAAAGGAATTATTCACCTAAAAGAATCTGCATGGAAATGGTTTATCCATCTATTATCAACAGTATAGCATCAACATCTACAACCAAAGAAGATATTTTATTCTTCCTCCAAATTAAAAGCAACACAGGTAATTAAGACTGTTGTATTCTGACTGACTGTGCCAGCTAATCTGAGTATTCTAAAACTTATAGTAAAAACCTATGGTAGAACTCCCACAGAACGGCCATTGCTATTTAGTCAGTCCCTACGCACTCCCTGTGGCAGGTTAGCTGATATTGCTAATCCCCATGTCCTTTGAAAAGATACTTATCTGAAAAAAAACCCCAGTTATAGAAATAGTGCACAGTATGCTGTGTGCATACATACATTTATCTTTGGTTCTGAACCGAAATAAATGATTCTTCAGAAACAGGAGACAAATTTGCTCATACTTGCCTCTTCACATGCTTCGCTAAAGTCTTTTTGCTTGCATGTAGCTTATTGCAGTAGGGACATTTGTGTTCCTTTTTATGAAACTCAGTATCACTGGAGTGCTTCTTTCTGTGCACTGTCAGGTTGGACTTTGTGGAATAGCGCTGATGGCATATGTCACACTCAAAAGGCTTCTCACCCGTGTGTACCCGTGTATGGCTCTCGTACTTCCCTATACAACAACAACAAAAAGTTAGCATAAACTGTAACAGGTATTATGCCCAACACACACATTTGGGGTTTGTTCTAGAATATCTCTCTCAAATGTGGTCAAGATTTAAGTACCTTCCATACACATCTAAAGATTTCCACTAGTTTACACCACTAAAAACTGCATGGCCGTGACATACACGTTTGATCCAAGGTTCCTTCACACACTTCCATCTTAACTATTTTTAAGATAAAGATTAAAAATAAAAGAGCTCTGCACTACTGTTCCATCTGTGCAAGGGTTACAAGTCCCTCTTGTTCAACCCTACAGCATATTCTGTTCTTAAGTACTGAAAGTTATACTACTACTCTTTCATTACACTGATTGTGAAGTACCTCTTCAAAACAGGGAACAGCCTTGCAGCAAACTGGTATTTTTAAGGTACTTTCAAATAACAAAACATTGAATGAATGATACAGACTCTTGCAAATGATCTGTATTTGGGACCCAAGATATTACCATAAACAAAAATATTACTCGCCCATTTCTTTCCCATTGCTTGTATTCCCTCTTCTGTTTGCCAGTTTTTTCCCCCGAGGATAAAATCCAGTCCTACACCAAGGGATCTACCTACCTGAAGTAATTAGCAGGCTCTCTGCTTTGTAATAGATAATTCTTTTTCTCTATAGAATATCCATCATACTTCCCAGAGTTAAATAAAGAAAAAAATATCCTAAATGCTCACATGCCATTTATTTCTGCACAGCAGTCTTTTGATATTAATAAAGCTCTCAAGTTAAAAAAAATCCTGTGTTGCTTTAAGATACGGCATTGTAAGTACAGCTAAGTCCCATATTTTTAATATTAAATAGCTTCTATGACACGATTTGTGACCTTCGAAAATTAATTTCACTTCAACAAGCTGAGCACACTGTGTGAGTGGAATTAACACACACATCAGCCCCACTCCATTTTCACAAACTCCTGAAATTTCAGAGTGATGTAAGATACAATGCATCTATTGTAAGACCACCAAAAAATGCTTAACACTCTGAGGAAGTTTCTTTCCTAATTTCCATGATTGAAAGGAAGTGAATACCTTATGTGACCATAATTCAACATTTATTCCTGCTGAAAGAACAGTGAAATTCTAGGGTACAGTAGTAATTTACTTCTAATGTGGGAAAGTAGGATAGAAAAGCTGGACTTTTTACTCTTCTGATATCCCAGGTAACTATACACCTAGATTTGACTGTAAAAATAAACAATCCTAATAGACCAGATTAACCTGATGAGAGGCATTACCTAGTGTTAACTACAGACCAGAAAAATCAAGCTAGAAGTCAGAGTGACTAGGTCCTACACACCTACACAACATGCAGAAGAGAAGAATTTCAGGCTGTTTGACAATGATGCTGTTTTACTTAAGCAATAATGACAGCTTTGTTACTTAAAGTTAATTTGACAGAAAATACAAGTTTCAGACTTTGTGCAATTTAGCATATAATATCTTGCTGTATTTCCCTCCTTTTCCAGTGGTGCTTTCACATACCACACTAACAATCAGAATCCAGAGCAGCGACAGAGAAATAAATTTAGCATTTGCAGATTTTTCAAGTAATGTACTCGGTTCATTTATTGAAACTGTTTAGCACCACAGTCAAAACACTCAATACATTTTGAAAAATTAGCAGCATACTGGATCAGTGAGATGATCCAGAAATTCTGATCTTCACTTTCTGAGACAGAGAAAAAGCTCAGTTTATTTCCCATACAAATAGCACCACCACACGGTGAAAAGGAAACAGACCAACCTATTGCTCTTACCTATTCGATCAAATTTTTTGTCACACTTGGGGCATTGCAATAGTTTTTTGCTACTGCTTTGAATGATGACTGGAGCTAAGCCTTCAGGAATATTTCCCACTGAATCAACTGCCTCGGAACCCTCTTCAGTTTCATTCTGTTCTTTTTCACTTTGTTCTTCAGACTCTGAATCTTCACCTGACATTTCCTCTTCCTGTTCCTCTTCATCAGCATGGCATTCACTTTCACTGTCTTCAAATTCACTTCTATCAGATGTCTCCTTGTCAGAACTGACTTTTTCCAAATTACTGTCAGAGGCATCAGCACTCTCGTTGTCACTGTTATCAAATTTAGCTGGACATTTGCGGTTCCTCGTGGAACGTCTGGTGGAAAAGTCGGCCTTCTCAACCATTTTTATTTCATGCTTTCTTTCCAGTGAAAGGGATCTGTGGGCTTTAGTCAAATGATTTTCTAAGGACTTCTTGTAACAGAAGCTTCTACCACAAAAAGTACACTGATGACTATTTAATAGTTTACCTGTCAGTTCACTGAGTGTTTCTACTGGTGTAGGGGCATCAGTTACCACATCAGTCTGTACATTAGAAACACTTTCATTATTTAGTAACTTCACTGCATCTATGATATCTAAAAATTTTGCTGCTTCCAGCACTAATGGAATTTCATTTTTGTATACAAAAAACTCAGAGGTATAGAGAAACTCAAGCAAATGCTGAAAGACAGAATGAGTTACATGATCTAACGTGACGACGTCAGTGCTTGGATTTTTGCTCAAACAGGCATGAAAATAACTACTCCCAACAGCCACTACAACTTTGTGAGCACTAAATTCTTTTCCTTCTACAATTATGAGTAAATCACAAAATGATGGATGTTTCTGTCTATCGTCATTTAAGTATTTAAGTAAATTTTTGTTATACTGCAAAGAGCTTAGGAGCTTTCTTTGTTCTGATGACGGTGAAAGTTCTTGAGAAGATTCAAGCTGATCTGCAGGAGCTATTTCTGCAGACTTTGAGACAATTTCTTGTGCACAGTCTACTACAAGAATCTGTTCTGAAGTATCTTTCTCATGGCCAAGATGAACCTTTTCGTTTAGATTTGCAGCGAGCCGTCTCCTTTTCTTCATTGCAGAAGAACAACTTTAAAATCAGGAGCTTCATAGGTGACTGGCAAAAAACTCTCGTGAAGACTTGGTTCTGCTCCAGACTTTGAGAAAACAGGTAACAGTAATTTCATAATCTTCAAAAGAATTATGATAAAAGTTACTCTTAGCACTTAACTGTAGCTTCTTTCTTAATTAACACTTAGTTCTATCTCAGTTTTGCACACCTTAACCTTTTATTAAATTACTCAAATCTCGATCACTTCCCATTCCAGACCATGGCATAACACTACTCCGAGCCAGGGCACCCACACCGCCTATTATTAGACCTAAAGAGGCGGCTGGGGCTGTTTTTGCCCGTCTCGCAGACGCATTTAGCCCGTGGAACGCTCCAGGATGGGCGGACACTGTTGTTATTATTACTGCGCCGAGGGCATTCGCTTTCCCTTGAGTCCCAAGGCGGGCAGCCAACCCTCCTGCTCTTCCCGCCCGTCCCTTCGGGCCAGCTCGGAGACCCACCCGGCGCCGGCCAGAGCGGCGGGGCTGCCCAGGCCGCCCTCCCCCGCGCCTGTCACCGCCAAGTGCCAGGTCCCCGGCCGGGAACCCGCCGCCCAGCGCCCGGCCCACGGACGGCGCCTTTGTCCCTGCGGCAGCAGGTCGGCCAAGGGGCGGCCCGAGGGGAGCCCTGCGGCATCGACCTCGGGGGCAGAGAGGGCGCCCCAGACCCGCCCCTGCCCAGCGGGACATAAAATGGCCGCGCCCGCCCCTCCCCTACTCCCGTCCCCGTCCAGTCCCGTCCCCACCCGCTGCCCGGCGGGGCGGCTTCACGCACCTGCGCTGCGCCGGGCGCTCCCCGGGGCCCGCTTGGCCGCTAAACGCCGCTGCACCCCGCACCCGCCGCCGCTTCCGGGTCTCGGCGCCGCGCGCAGCCTCGCTCCGTGCGCTGGCGGGGGGAGGCAACGGTGCCGCTTCTGAGCATGCGCGAGCGCGGGGCGCGGTGGCCCCTGTCCTGTCCCGTCCCGCCGCAGCGGGGCCCCTCAGCTGCCCGGGGATCGCCCAGAGCCGGGGCCATTCCGCGGCTGCTGCCACGGGAGCTTCTGAGCGCCCCGCACCCGTGGCCTCCGTCGAGAGTCCGGGCAGGCAGCGAGACAAGCTGGCTTGGGGCGGCCGCTGTGGCGCAACCGTTAGCGCGGGCGGACTGGCGTGGGCTCCGCAGCGCTGCGAGGCCCAGGCGCAGGGGTGTGTGCCCGGCTACATGCACCTCAGCGGCTGAAAATGCTGTGTAAAAGCGGGGAATGTCAGGCTCAAACAGCAGTCCGCCACAAATAATTCGGCATTTCCCATCTGCCAGTAGTGCTTCTCAGTAATCTTCTGCATTTATCTTGTGAGTGAGTGGAAGGATTCCACGTACGTGCTTGTGAAATTCACAGTTTTCCTGCTTCCCGGATGGCAAAAAGCAGAGTGCCCCATGGCTGGGGCAGGTACCCGCTTGGGGGTGCAGTTCATCAGCATATCAGAAGACGTTGGCCCTTCTATTAATTATATTTTTAGCTTTCCTGAGATAACTGACTGCTAGTGCCAACGTGATGCTGAAAATCAGATTGGTTTTTCTGACACCTTTAAAGAAGAACTATAATGTTAATTCAGGATTAAACTTTACTCCGCAGCCTGTGTTCTGTATTTCTGAGTATGATTTGTAAATTGATACTGGTTGTCTCTTAGTATAATAAACACTGTGTGACTTTCAGGTGTTGCATTTTTCATAAAAATACTGAAAATTCTCAAAAGCAGTTGTTACCTCCTGATTGTTGCTCTACTGTCTGTACTCAAGGCCCTCATGCATTTAGATGGAAGTCTACAATTGGCTTAATTTTTTCACTGTAATAGTACATTAAATTATATTTTAATATTAAATTATTTCAAATAATACTTTAAATAGTATCAGTTATTTCAGTTATTAAGTCTGAAGTTAAATTATGGCATAAATTAAGTAATAATAGTTATCAATGTTACTGGGTTTTTCCTGCACTGAGGGCAAAAAATCTCCTTCTCTTCAGGTCACCTGCTCTTTTAGCGTGTTGGATATGCTTGCCTGACTTTCATTTCAATAGAGTCATAGTTAAGCTGTACAAAAAAATGTAAAAATAAGTTTCTCTATTTTGATATTGCATGGAAAAAGGAAGTTCTGAGAGCAGCACACTGTAAACTGAGACTTACATTTCACTCTAATCTGAATAGCAAGCTCATAAAAACATCACTTAGCCAGGTAACTGGCTTCTTGGGTGTCACTGTTTCCATAGCAAATATCTTCAGGTTGGAAGTACAAAGCTACCTGCTTTATGAGTTTTCATCAGTGAAAATGCAGCCTCAGTGAGAACTATTTTGCCATTGAGTGTAACCAAGATAGGAAACTGCTCCATGGAACAGGCCTGAGGCTCGCTTAGTTGTCACTGTACTGTAGTGGGATTCGGGTGTTTTTCAGTCTGTAACTACTAGAATGCTACAGACCTCTATTTTCCATACCTGTTCCCCGGCATGGAAAAATTAATGCATGTATTCAACATACCTAATTTTTTCCTGAGACTTTATATTTCCGGATTTACTTGGGAGATGCTTCAAATGCACAAAGTTTAATTCTAGTAGAAGCCATTTATTCCCATTTAAAAACAAATGTAGTGCTTGTCCTTAGATGTAAATAAGTGAAGAGTTATGGCCAAACAAAAATATTCTGGACCTAATGACTTCCATCAGCAGATAGTCAGCTGAATATGAGCCAGCAGTGTTCCCAGGTGGCCAGGAAGTTCAACAGCATCCTGACCTGTATCAGCAATAGTGTGCCCAGCAGGACTAGGGAAGTGATGGTCCCCCTGTTCTTGGCACTGGTGAGGCTGTACCTCAAGTACTGTGTTCAGTTTTGGGCCTCTGGCTTACAGGAAAGACATTGAGGTGCTGGAACATGTCCAGAGAAGGGCAGCGAAGCTGGGGAAGGGTCTGGAGCACAAGTTTTACGAGGAGTGGCTGAGGGAGCTGGGATTGTTTAGTCTGGAGAAAAGGAGGCTGAGGGGAGATCTTGTTCTCTATGACTATCTGAAAGGAGGTTGTAGTGAGGTGGGTCTCAGACCCTTCTCTCAAGTTAACAAGCAATAGGACAAGAGGAAACAATCTCAAGTTGCACCAGGGGAGATTTAGATTGGATATTAGGAAAAATTTCTTCACTAAATGGGCTGTCAGGCACTAGAACAGGCTGCCCAGGGAAGTGGTTGAGTCACCATCCCTGAAGGCATTTAAAAGACATGTAGATATGCTACTTAGGAATGTGATTTAGAGGTGGACTTGGCAGTGCTAAGTTAAGGGTTGGACTTGATGATCTTAAAGTTCTTTTCCAACCAAAATGGTTCTATGATTCCATGGTTCTAATTCAGAGTTAGCATCTAGTCTCCTCACAAAGTAGAAGTTGACCCTCTGCATTACAGCATGGACTTATGCTGTAATGGCCCAGTCATAATTTTCTTTCCATTGCACTTTAAGTAAATTCAATGTCTTTGACCGTGCCTTTTGTTTCTTTTGTTGTTGTTTTTTTTTTTTTTTCCTCTACATAACTACCTGATTTTTTATTTATTTCTTGCTGATATTATTTACTCAGTGTTGAGTACTATAAAGTTTCTTGGAAGTCTACAAAGCATCTACATCTGCCCTAATTGCCAAAGCCTACAAGTTCAGCAGGCATTTTGACTTAGCACAAGCCTAGGTAACACATTTTCCCTTTTGCTGTTTCATGTTACATGAAGGGTTTAGTTCAAAGAAAAATTATACAATGCTAAGTGATCCATTACCATGCCTGGCATTGCTACAATAATTACTCTCTGGAAACAAAATGTCCTTGAACTCTCAGCTCATTATGGTTCTTTCAGCATTAATTCTTTTATAGTTAAAGTGGTGCAGGCAAAATTTAACTATATTAATCCTTTTCGATCCAATGCTTATTCATGCTAAATTATCTTGGCCATTAATAGAATATCTATGACATAGATAAAAAGCTGACTTATGTTAATTAAAGAGAGACAGCATCAAAGAGTAAGCACTTGCTCACCTATGTGAGACTCTACATAATTTGCAAATGTAGGTTTAGATTCATCCAAGTAAATAGTTTATTTCTCAAATAACTATTCTTGAATTGTTGGAAATTAAGTAGCTTTGTGCAAGAAGGTTTAGTGTTGGAGGAGGCGATTTCATCTTGAAATACTTGTTCTGGAGCTCAAAATCATCATTTCTGAGATACAGAGAAAACAGAAATGATAGGTATTTTAATCAAATACAGTTTAAACAACAAGCAGATAGGGAATCAACTCTGATGTTAAGCACCTAGCTGCCAACCCAACAGAAATAAAATTACATAAAAATAGCATGCAATTTTTAAGACCTGGCTGAGAAATTTCAATTTATTCCCAATATATTCTTTAACAGCTGTTCACTGTAAGTACCCAGTCATAAATCTACTAGAATAAACATTCACATCCCATTCTGAATAGCCACTTTCACTTTGGCCACAACATTTATCTAAGGCAAATGTCTATCTCTCTAGGAATTTTAGAGCTGATTTGCCATCAGTTAATGCCATGGTGTATGGCACTGCTGAAACATGACCCATTCTGTCATTCATATTTTTCTATCCCAGATGTGTCAGTGATGGGTGAGACCTAGGGAGGAACCCACAAAACCTATACTTCCTCTAGACCGAGATTTTTTCTGTATTTTATTGCCTGTCACCACATACACACAAATGTTTTAAATCAGGCTGTGAAGTGAAAGGGTTATAAGATTGTCTAGAGACTCCAACAAGTTTTCTAGCCAATAGTGCTGAATAAAGTCCATTGCCGGAACCATTGCCAAGAAATTCTTTCAAATAGGCCATGAAAAGACCACCCTGGTCTCTCAATTCAGGCCTCTCTGGGGCACTAATCAACTGGAGGCTTGTTGTACGGTTATGGATATCTGACATGTGAATCCTGTTGATCAGGCTTCTCCTCTTGCCTCCTCTCTAAAAGTGCAGATTCACTCTTACCGTATCAGCCTGCCTCACTCCAAAGAAGTTTCATGCAGGGAAGTGTGGGCACTGTACTGCTGCTTGGACGGTGTTCTCTTGCGTGTGCTATCAGCGGGTATGACGTGAATAACAATTATCTTGGCTGTTGCAGTCTTGTTCTGGGGGATTAATGCACCATGGAAGTTGCAGAGAACTGTAGAGGTTTCCTTCTGGAATGCTATTCCAGTGCAGCCCTGAGGTGAAATTAGCAGGGGCCAGGAGCAAGAAACTCACTGCTCTCGCAATACTACAGAAGTTTTATTAAGTCTGCTAAGTCTGAACTCAGTACTAGGCTTGCTCTGTGGGTAGGTTCATAGATGTGCTGTGTTCTCTTTGCACTTCAAAAAATATACTGGCTGGATAAGTCCTTGAGTAGAGAGAGATTGCTTGTGTACATTCCTGCCGGTGGTTGTTGCACTGTCATCCGTGCCTACTCCATCTGATCCCCTAGTGCTTGGCCGCCCAGGGGAAAGTAGGGAAAGTGAGAGGAAAACTGAATGACAGAAAATAACAGTGGAGGAAATGCCTGGTCTTCCCCTCTGCTGCTGTAAGTCCTAAGCAGTAAGGACTACTCTATCACTGTACAAAATCTACTGTAAGTTTTGTAGACTACCTACAAAATCACTGTAAGTTAAAACTGCACTCCCTGCCTGAAGCTATGCAAAGAAGAAACAAGGATTTACATTGATCTTCTGTTGTTTTGGACCATGCTTTCAACAGAAAAAAATGAACATTTTGCAGTAATGCATTACTAGCAGCAAAGAGGTATTTTCCTGTAAGTAAGGCAAGAACTGGGGAGAAATGATCTCTGTTACTAGTGCAGATGGTGTGACCATCTGAACTAAAACCAGACCAACTTTGGGCACGTGACCTGAAGAAGGCTTCATGTCCCCCAAATAATCTTTATTTTTCCAGCCATATCAACTTTATTTATAAAAGTTATTGCCTTTCCCAATAAACTTTGCCTTGTTTATAGCCTTAGACCATCATGACCACAGCAATTTTATCAAATTTCTAGTAAAACAGGCAAAACCAGACTTTCCTGTACAGAAATCATCTTGGTTTTCACAAATTCTCATATTATGAAAATGTATGGGGTAAACAGCTTGAAAAAATTTGTGTCTTACATTGCTGCATTTCCATTGCACTGCACAATGAGACTTCCAAATGCTGCTGGAGTGCCCTGTGTGCTGGGGCCCCATTACAGTACAACAAGAATTTCCATAATGAAGGGTAGCAGAGAGCTGATGTCACTGTCACTATTTTCAGTCAACCAGAAACCAATTATCCCTGGCTGACAGGCCCAATTAAATCATTGGGTAGAGGGAAATGCCAGCTATCCTCCCCTAGAGTTAGGTAATTGGGTCTTTATTACGGTCAGACCTGGTGCTGTTTGTTGGGCCACGGGACATGAGCAAAAGCTGTTCTAGTCTCTCTCTCTCCACCCTTTCCATAGGCATTCGTGGTTTTTTACTCATAAGACAAGTAGTTGCACTTTGCATAAAAATGCTAGTCTTATATAAATATATATTCTTTGTCATGGTAGGAACCTGAAGGTCATTTTAGCTCTTCAAGTTCATAGAGAACATGAAGTTAGGAGTTCTGACATGGAAGGCCTCAGGTGAAGGGTTTGTATTGATTTACACTTAAAATCTGGTACTCTTGCAACACAGAGAGAGTTTTCAACTCAAAATACTTTGAAGCTTGAGAGCATATTTGACACATTATTAGACTGATACACTGATGGTTGATTAGTTTACTGCATGGATTCAGCAGAGCTGAAGCAATGAGGCACTGAGCATGCCAAGGTCCATTCTTCTTCAGGTTAGCACTTAGTTGTGGCCCTCTGAGGTCTTAAGGAATGCGTTGCTTGTGATGGCACAAGGAAGAGGCACTGAACTAGCTAGCTCATTTCAAATTACCAAGTTTAAAAGCTTCTTTAATAGCGTAAGCAGTCCAATTACGTTAACACAATGTTCCATATGAGCTAAATGCCCTGCATCCGTTACCCAGCCTCGCTCATTCGGGCTATACTACAATGCAACCCGAGTGTTCATGCCTGGCCATAAACGCCTTGTTGAATTACATATGAAACAGAACTGTGTTGCTGGAGAGAGCCATCTCCTGTGTCTTTCCACAGTTCAGCTCTGTCACACACCTCTCCATCCCATTGAACCACAGTTCCTTTGCCAAGTCAGAAAAGACCTTTGCTAGACTTGCAGCACCTCTGTTCATGCTATTAGAGACAACTTAAGGTTGCGTGAGCTGGATGAGACAGACACTGTCGCATTTGAACCTACAGTCATACACATTGCCCAACAGGAAGTACAATTTGGTGCACAGGTTAAAATACAACTATATATGCATATGGAAACACGTGTGCAATGTGCTCAGTAATTTTTATCTAAGAGAAAAAACATTCACTATTAAAGACATTTTCAGAAATAAAGTATAATGCATGGAAGTTTCTGAATAGGGTAAAAAAATTGGAAGGCCAAAGATGGTATTTTGTTGGATGGTTAGCACATGAAGCTGACAAATTACCAGCAGCTTTTAAGCCTTTGTGTCCTTGGATAATATCCGCTATGTAATTATAAGGACAGCTAGAAGCAGTCAGACAGGCCTACCAGCGCAGTGTTTATCAGGGCTTTCCAGAGCCCTTTTCCTTCCCTTTGTGATGAACCTTCACATGGTTACAGTTGTCAGGCAATCAAAATTCATCTCTGCTAGAGAGGCAGAGTGCTTCAAGATGTAGGAGGAGATTAAAATGCTATTCTGTACTCTCCTTAATCACTATCCATATAATTTGCAGATGCTATTTGTTTTGAATTATAAAGGTATGTATAATCCATAATACATTTTTCCCCAAAGTCACCTGATTGTAAAAACTAAAGGGTGTTTTAGGATTTTATGAGCATTCATTTGTTAGAGCCCAATTTACATATTCTATGATGCATTGCTAGTTTACTTACAGTCAGGATGAAGGGCTGCAGTTATGAACTTACGTTGTATATTACTCTGCTCACTATAAGACAAAAAATACTACATCATGAAAGCATTATATCTGTTTCTCAAGCATCACTATAGTTTAAGTGAAAATTTCAGAATCCTCTTATTTTAGATGACAGTCATTATCTAATTTCTTAATTATATTTGAATAATAATTACAACATTTTCCCAAGAAAAGATAACTAGATTCTGATATCAAGAGGCAGATTACAAGTGAATTAATTATGCTTTGAGGCCACTATTAAAAACTTGGAGTAAGACGAACTTACTTCCAGTCAAAAAAGCAGTAAATGGAATATGCACTGTGCAAGCACACAGCACAGAAGAAAAACATTTAACTAAAAATAACAAAAAAACCCAGAACTAATTCTGCTTTGTTAGTGATCCAGTATACATAACCAGCCAGCAAAGAAGCTTGTACAAGAAATCTCTATGGGAAAGCTATTTAAAAAACCATACTAATAAAAATAAAAACAACATAACAATTAAATGACAACTGAGTTAGTAAAATGTCTGTATAAAAGCAATAGCATGATAAGGTCATCTTGTAGTCATTCCAACGTAAGCGTAACACCATGAAATAATCCTGTAACAATCATGGTCAGTTGTACATGTGGCAACCTGTTCCAGTGTCTCACCACTCTCACAGTGAAGAATTTCTTTCTAATATCTAATCTAAACCTCCCCCCTTTCATCTTAAAGCCATTCCCCCTTGTCGTGTTATTACCTGCCCTTGTGAAAAGTCCTTCCCCAGCTTTCCTGTAGGCCCCCTACAGGAAAATGACAGTGATTATCTAATTTCTTAATTATATTTGAATGGTAATTACAACATTTTCCCGAGAATTCCCCCTATTTCCATAACTACTAATATAATAAAAACTATGTACAGTAAGTTCTGAATGCCTAGCCTTCAGAAAATTTATTCCATTTCTTGACCAATTAGCTGATTGTGATTACTGTATCAAAATTAAATTTGTTGTAATTACTTACTTTGAGTTGTTGGTTTCCCACCTTATTTAAAGAGAGTGTTGTATAAGGACGTGTTATATTAATCTACTTCATTAAATTAATGCTGAAGTCTGACTTTGCTGCTGCAATAATGGAGGAGGTCATTTGTGTTTGATCCATTCTTCAGTAGTCAGATACTGCCAGACACTGTTTAATTCACCCTGATTAGTCTTATTTAAGAAAAGAGAGACCTGTACAAGCTGTGACTTTAGGCTATAGGGGGCTCAGATTTAGAAGTCTGAGTCCCACAAAACTATGTTTGCAAATGTCAGTGCTAAAGTCCAAACCTGGGTGCTAAGACAAGACTTCTCAGCACCTGCCCGTGCATAACAATCATATTCCCCCAGGCTTTCACTGTATTGAGGACAGTTACTATAAAAATGCCTCATTTTACTAAAAAAAAAAAAAAAAGTTAAAAAAATCTTGATGCCCAGGAAAATAGAAAGCACTGTGTGAAAGTCAGCCTATGCAAAGACCTCAGCATGGCCACACACAAAATTTAAGCTACTGAGTTCAGCAACAAGCCACCTGGTGATTTAAGGGGCCCTCTGGATACTAAGAGAATATAAACCAATTACGGTGGTAACATCCATACTTTTCCCCTCTCACATTCAACATGATGCTTAGAAATCAAGCTGTGCCATCTCCATCCAGGGGTCATTTTCCTTTCACTGGCATGGGAACATGGTGACATCGTGTCAACATGTATGCCATCTTCACCAAGGTCAGTATCACTGCCAGTGATTAAAATAGGTGTGAAAAATTCTGAATCAACACAAGTTTGGAAGCCAGAATATTTCACAATGTAATTCAAACTGACAATCTTTCAGGATTTAGTTTGATACAAAACTGTGGCCTTTAAGAAATGCATTGGCATTAAGATGAATGCTGTCTTAACCAATACTTAGCAGGAACTTGATATCCCTTTGGGGCACTTACTGTTACCTATTGTTCCTATAACATTATCTAATACTTTAGCACGGAGGCCAAGGTTTCCAAGAGGAATTTAGTACTTGCCAGGACCCACACTGAGACACTTCAGAGATGCCTGCAGGGAATTCTTGCCTTGCACTTTCTGGAAGTCACATCCTTCAACTGGAAACCTGGAAATCAAAGAGCTCCAAATCATCAGATGTTTTCAAAACCCTGTCACAAACATTCAATACAAGACTGAATAAAGAAATGGAAAAAAAAAAATGATGTTATAGATCAAGAAAAATTAAGAAGCTTCTCTGCCTGTTACACATTTTTTGTTTGTTTGTTTGTTTTTATATATTGTTTTGCATTTCCATTGCAAATTGCAGTACCCCACAATGATTTACCATTGAAAACAAATGTTACTTGCCTTAACTGCGAGCACAGTGAGGCAAAACTGGGGAAAGAATTGGTTTTCTGGTCCCTAATCCAATGCTCAACCTGTGAAACCAAGTAGGTTGTCAGCTTTCTCTATTTGTGAAGACTGGAATTTGAGCATTTTTAGAACCATCTCCTCCTTCCCAGCCCCTCCATACGACTTTCCATCCTGCCCTGTCCCTGGGACAATCACAGTGTTTACCAAAACTACAATGTTTACACATATGGTGTGTGTCAAAATCAAGCAACATTGGTTGCTAACCCTGCCTTCCCTATTCTTGCTCTTTCTCCTCCCTATACTATTGTGTGTTGGAGTTTTTGGTTCTGAATTCCTTCCAAAACTGTTCAGTATTGATCAGGTGAAATGATGCTACATACTAGCTTAAATCTTTTCCAAATACCTTTGAAACTTGCTTGTCTGTAGAACTATCTCCCCTGTAACAGATGGGTTTTTCAATTTAATTCCAATACTTACAGTTTTAGGACTTTCTGGTTTGTTGTGCGAGTTACCTTACTCTGAAGGAAAGAAAAAAACATAATGAGAAGAGGATTTGTAAGTCTGTTAACATTTCTACTTATCTGAAGTGAAATGCATAGAGGTAAGAAGTAAATTTAAAACCCATTTAGCACTTAACATATCAGTGCTTTTGTAAAAACACTATTTGCCTCATTTTGTCAAGCACTCCTGTAACCTTGACACTCGCAGGATGATTATTGGTACAGACAGAAACTTCCTGATTAGATGGTTCATTAGCAGCAAGGTACAGAATACTAATTGCAAATTTTCATCTACATTGACAAGGCCTGACCTAGCATTCATCTGACAGTAGAATTGCTTCCCTGGTGATATCAGCCACACACAAGACAGTAAAATCATGTTATTTTGCAAAAATTCAAAGATGAGGATAAGTGAATCACACGCTATTGAGTTCTGCCGGACCCAAGGGAATCCTGCTGTACCTTACAAAGCCACTTTGTTTTGCCTACCTAAGTGTAAAATATACAGGAGAGATTTCACATGAAAAACTAAACAGCTTAAACTCCTTGCCAGAAATTCAATAATTTGAACAGCATGCACTTTAACTAGTACCTGACCACAGGCAACTACAAGGTGCTAGCAAGCACTGCCTGAAATTCACATGGTTTAAAAAAATACAGGTGGAAGCAGAGGCTGGGTAATTACTCCCACCATTTCTGTCATGTCCAAAATTAGATATAAATGAGTGAATCAGCTTTGACACTTCTGTAGTCTTTATATTTTAGGTTAGCAGGTAGAAATCCCTGGAAAATGGCTACATGGAGCAGCAAAAAAAAGTAGTAATAATTTCAAAAGCTCTATTATGTTAAAGGAAGCAATAGGCTTGCCAGATCTTGGCAGAATAATTTTACATTTTCAGATAAAGCCCTTCAGTTTTATAAAACATTTATAATCTGCAAATTGGCAGAATTGGAAGCTCACTCTCTGCTGGATCTTCTGGAAGAGAATGGTCTGCTTTGAGGTGCTGCTTAGGCTGAGGAGGGAATAAAAAGAGAAAAGCAAGACTTCAAAGGAGGGGGAAAATTTGTACACCCTGATAACAATGAAAAAGAAGCTTAGAAGAAGTAATAGTTGCGGATTAACATATGAAGTTAAATATAATCATAAAATATTTATCTGTGGAAAAGCATGGGCCAAGGGAGTTTCTAGTTGGCTCTTGTAGGCAGTTGACTTTGCAAGTGTTGCAGGAAATCAATGCACCTAATTGTTCTGGTTGCAAGGTGCTTAATCAAAATGCTAATAATTCTATAGCAGTTTTGTTAGTGAGGTAATCAACTCCATGTTACAATGCAACTCTCTATCCCCAAAACCTTTTAGCCAGCTGTTATTCACATTGGTTTGTCCGTTGGTTTGTCCATTCATAATTACCCAAGAGCTACAAGCTAAAAAAAAAAAAAAAGCTATCTATGAGCTATTTTATAAGGAGGGTATGAGTACCATGAACAGGAAAATTATCTGGTTGAGGCCATTGTTCTAGCAAATTTCACCATTCTGAGTTTTCAAATACTTCAGAATGTATTTTAATGCTCAAAGCATGATGTCAGTCCAGAGCGACTTCATGCTCTCGTGCTCCAGAGTTTTTCATAAAATGAAATTCTCCCAGTGGTGAACAGTGGCACATACCTGTGATGAAATTCAGCAAGAACTTAACAAAAGGTATAAACAAGGAGCACTGCTGAATGCTGGCAAGAAAAGCCAAAGACCCTAGGAAAAAACAAGCACATTTTTAAAAGCAGAATCTTTCTGCCTTAGGTGTACAAAACTGGGGACTGAGCTACTACAGGCTGGGATTTGTGCAGAAAATCTAATGCTATATTCAGAGAATCACAGGCTCATATGGGTGGGAGGGGACCTCAAGAGGCCTGTAGTTCAACCAACTGCTCAAAGCAGGTCTAGTTTGAGTGGGTTGCTCAGGATCTTGTCCAGCTGAATTGTGCATATCCAAAACCTCTCTACGCAATATTATCTTTAGCTCAGTCACTCTTCCATGAAGACACCCACCTGTTCCTGACTAATTACAAGTGCTTTAATTGACAGTAAACAAAAGCTTCAGGTTAGTCAGCAACAATCTTCCACTCTCAAGGGAATTTTACACTTCATATGAATTATTTAACTGTTCTAATTTCTGTTCATTTTGTAGTTTAGATTAAAACTAGCATAACATTTTACAGACTGAAAAAGAAGTACCAATTACTTAAGAAAATCACCTATAAATGTATTTGACCTACAAGGCACAGGATGGCTTCCATAAGAATTGTACTTTAAATTGGAGCAACACTGAACAATCAGAAAACAACGTGCCTAGCAGTGAGATACAGAAAAGACATAATTAATTAGTGCTGCTGTCATCTGAAAGTTGAAAACAGTGCTTGTATCAGGCAACAAAAGATGTTAGATAATGAAATTTGTTGGCCAGAGATGCAGTAAAATATTTAAGACATGACACTGACTAGTATAGTCTGATACCACAGCATAGTTATTTCAAAGAAGCAATCAGAATGGAAAAGGGCAGCACTTAAGTGAAAGAAAACAGCAACACAAACCCTTTTTTCCTGAGAAGATGGCATAGCCTCTGACTTATAGGACTGCAGAATCTCTTCATAGTTAAGATGTCCTAAGAAAGTATGGAAATTGTATTTAAAAATTGTATTTCATTGTGTACAAATGATATTCATGATGTAGCAGCACTGCAGAAATTAAAATCCTCTCTTATAGGCAACTTCAAGGAATTGGGGAAGTGATAAATTAATTTAGTTTGCTCCCCATTAAATTCTGGGATATGAATAGCTCAAAGAAGAAGAAACATTTGAAATAGGCATTGAGAAATGCAGAGCTAAGTTTCAAACAGGGGGGGAAAGCAGCTTTTTTGGATATCCTGAGAGCAATTACATTTTAATAACTTTTAAAAGACCTAGGATTTGTTCATACACTTGTTATATAGCTTGTAATAATCACAGACTTATTTGGCAGATTATTTAATTCTAATGTCAATGCATGCTTTTATACACTATAGGTATGTTCTCGGATTGGTAGCGTATCTTCATGTCTGAGGACTGATAAGTTTGCTTAGAGCATAGATTTTATATATAACTGTGTATATGTAACTCTAACTTTGAGGAAAACATCCAGATCTAATAGATGTGACTGTTTCCTAAAAGAGAAAGGGCTGAAAAATACAATTAGCCATTTCATTAAATTTAACTTTCTAGTTGTCTGAGTACTTTCCACTAGAAACCCAGTTCATCAAACTACTCATAATTCATGATGTTTGACCAGGAAATCCAGCCTGGGTTGCCATGGGAGAGACCAGGGCTCTTTGAAGCCCCCTGGAGAATGGCAGGTGGAGCGGGGGGCTCAGAGGAGCTGGAGGCTCCCGGGTTGGAGCTCAGCCTGCGGGAAGGTGGAGGGTGGCTGGGAAACAGGAGCAACAGAGGTGCTGGTGCCAGGAGGAGCCAAGGAGGGTCTGGGAGGATGTGCCACACCATTATCGGTGAGTGAGCGCAGTTGCACATCAACGAAGTGGGGGAAAAAAGGAAGGGCCTTGCAGCAGGAGAAATTTTAAAATTATTCAGTTCACTGAGCTGAAAGAGTGGGTGTGGAAATACCTACCCATTATGAACAACTTTCTTAAATTCATGTTGGCATCAACAGTCTGCTCATGACTCACCTGAGGCCTTAAGCATATGCTTCATTTTAAGCCTGTGCTGAGTTCAGTTAAGCGCACACGTAAAGTTAAACGCATTATCAAAGGCTTCCGGAGCTGGGCATTAAGATTCCACTGAACTGGGGAGGACCAAAGACAATACCAAATCTATGGAGCGTTACCTGTTTTACAGCAGTATAACATAGCAGTGGCCACGCAGATTTTTCAGGGTTGGTCTTGGAAACGCCTGGTCTGTGCACTGCGGCAGGGAGAGCACAAGGGTGAAGCACGGAGGGCCAAGGCCCACAAAGGCTTGTAGGAGTCAAGGTGGCGGAAAGAGATTCACTACCACACAGGCAGCTCACATTTTTCTTGGCCTCAGAGCCTGAAAGATGCTGTGGCAATCATTGTTATGGTACGGCTTACCCATGGTAAACGCACATACTTAATGCCCGGGTTTGTACAGTGCGAGAAGGCCAAAGTTCAGATACAGGGGTAGCAGTATCTGAAGATGGCTGCTGGGCCTGACGCTGCCTTCCTTCCTTCCTTTTCCCTTCTGCTAGCCCAGGCCAAGGCTGTAATATCTGTGAACAAAGTTGTAATCGACAGATGAGGAATTAGACCCTGAGACACCTTTGGACAGAAACAGGGCATTGCCTGTGCCATGTGGCAGTGAGGAGCCACAGTCCTGCCCTGCATGGCACCCGGGGAAGGCTCCTTTGAGTACAGGCAGCTTCATGGCACTTGCACGAGCCACAGCTGTCTAAAGCCAGCTCTGGCTAGAAAGAGTCCATGCCCTGTCCCCATCGCCTTCTCTTATCTGTCTTACTATGTCATCTCCTGAATCTGTAAGTGACAGGCTCCTCTATGAGCAGTTCAAAATTACAACACAACCCAATGAAGCTCAGAAGACCTGTGCCAGCTCCCAATATTTATGCTTTTTAGAGATGGCAAAAGCATTTAAATCCACTGTAAGCAATAACAACAAAACCAAAATGGTTGTGGAAGAGAACAGACAAATAGCTAACTACAAAAAAGATTGAGAAGGGGGATGTTTAATCTTTTTACTTCATGTGCTAATGAGGTAAGATACAGAAAAAACGCAGTCAACAGAAAGTGCTTGTTAGCTGACTTTATGCAAGAAAGCATAAAATGTTTATACTATGAACCAGAAGGAATGTCACATAATGGAGATTTACTAGAAGATAATGTGCTATATATTTTGAAATATTAAAATATGTGCCTTATCTGCTGTGCAGTGTCAGTCAGGCAGAGCACACTGCTCACAACACAGTCCTGCCGCAGAAAGCCAGGGAAAGACTCCAGTCCAGCTCACAGACAAATCTGCACCAGGTTTGAAAAATCACTCAGACAGACCTGCTAAAGTAAAACCTCAACAAGCACAACTGCCTTTTGAATCAAAGTCCTTAGCTTTGCAGTGAACAGGCTGATGAGGGGCACAGGCAAAGATGGCTTGTAGGGGACTGGGTGCCTTAAGTAGTACCTTAGTTTCAGAGATGAGGAGAAAGCAGTGAGGATCAGCACCAGCCCTTTGGACAACAGACAACTCGGCAGAGGATGTCCTATCAAGATGAATATGGCTCATTCAAGAATTAACTCTCTACTCATCTTCTACCTCAGTTTTTTGCTGCTCATCCATTTAAAAAGTAAGATTTGTGCTTTTTCTTATTGTTCTGACATGTCCTCTGGGTAGATGACTAGACATGCACTTCTAACAGGAAGCTTGTGTTGTCAGAAGGGTTTAAAAATTTGATGGAGATGCCAAAAAGATTTGGTCCATGAAACTAAGTTGTATGACTTGTTACATGATAGCTTTCCTGATCTTCATGCTTAAAATGAAAGCATGTTTAATACCTTGCTTCATGTATTGAAAGTACAGCAATAATGTTTGGTTAAAACTGTACCTATACTTTAAAATCTGTATTTTGATACTATTAATCCAGTAAATTTAAACCTATCTGATTAAAATTTAGACTGATTTATCGTTTGCTAATGCTGTTGATGTTATGTATTTTAGTAGTACTCACTGCTTTATTATATAAGCATTTTAAATTACAGATTGTAGATAAATCAGTTATTAAACAACTGTGATATATTTGATGTTCTAAATATCTCTATTATGAGGAAGTATAAAAGTCCAACTATTTTTATAAAGAACTATTCTCGGCAAACTTCCACATAAACAGATGTATGCAAAATATTGGAAGTCACAATGGATTTCCTTGGTAATTTTGTCAGATGGTTGGGAGTAAATACAAGCCAAAGAGACTAAATGGCCTCAGCTGGTGAGGCTGATATATGTTTATGAAAAGCAGTAGCTCTTGAATATTTTTAAAATGAAGACAGGCAGGACGTGTGTCTGCCTGAGAAGCCTGTTTGATTTGTGTCTGTTGAATGTGAATCACAATAAGACAAAGCTTTGAGCAGCTGCCATTAAACAAGAAGACTTGGCATTAGCGTACAGTGTTGTGTAATCTGGGTCACCTTCTGTTGCTGCATCACTCAAATTGTTACTTGGACAGTTTACAGCCCAACATACATTAATGACTGAAAAGCAAACAGATGCAGTTGGATCAACCAGCACTGAAAAAAACAAACAAAAAAAGCCAAAACACTTCAAGATATAAGAAAATGTAGATCATCATAGAAACTTCATTTTATCCTAGCCTAGTAGTTTTCTTCCTTGAGGATGTATTGATGTGAATCAGGGAAGCCAAAATGTTCTTTCTAAATTAACTCACAGCAGGACATATCCTGAAAAAAAGAGAATGGATCTTCCATTCTCAAAAAGCAATTTTTCACGTCTATATACTGTAGACTGAACAACCAGAAAGTCACTGGGACACAGTCTGCTATCTAATTAAAAGAAAGTAATAGGAATGCTGTTAGTTAAGAAAATTTAAATTATACCTGAGGCAGGCAAATTAGAACAAAATATAAAAGCTTTGGGAAAAGGAATAAAAAGTTAAGTGCTTATAAAATGTAAAA
The DNA here is from genome assembly GCA_907165065.1 of Caprimulgus europaeus. Next base: position 24,951,071 of record OU015534.1, on the reverse strand, counting down.
GGTCACATTAAAAACAGTATGCACAAAGAAAACATTGCTAGAATGTAAACGAGGAAAAAACCAAACAAATCAAGAATCTGTTAAAGAAAGAAGATAAACACAGGTTTGGCTTTGACCTTGGATAAGTTCTTCTAAATGCAGGATGCCAAAGGAGGGAAAAGCAGTTTTATGTCATTTTGCACCTTTTCCTTAGCACTGTTGACTGGGATGGCGTTTCAAATGCAGCATGAGTTTTCTCTGGGTTATGGCCATATGGTCAGTCTCAAGCAAGAGGCTTTTCAGTCGTGAAGGACTCTCCTCAGGTAGATTTGTGGCTGTTCCAAACTGATGTGATAGAAATTGATATACCAGGATGGAGCAGCTACAGCAGGAGCCAGAATCACGCTCAGGAGCCTATCTGTATCTATCAATGCAGTGTATTTGATGATCTTGATAGGTGTTTTCTCTCAAGAAAGTTTGTACGCCGTTTGAAACTGCTAACAATTTCTGTTAATATAACATAACGGTGTACAGATAAAACAGGAACAGAAGCAGAACTGACTGCAATTACTTCCTTACTTAAAAATTAAAGCTGAGAAAGACCAAGACAGAAAAGCTGAGGATAAAACAGGACAGAGATGATTGCTGATATTTGTAAAAGTTTTATCATTTTAAATCAATTTAATGCACTTGTCTTCCCTCAGAGGATTCTAATCTTAGGTCCTACTCAAAGTTATCTTTATAATTATTTATTCTAAACAACTTGGGAAATAAATAGTAATTAGTAGCCAAGGCTTCCTAAAAACATACCTCCATATAACTTCTTTTCAGGTCAACCATTTTCCTGAGGTGAACAGAGGTATGCATAATTGAGAAGTGTCCCATACCGATAGTACGTCTTTTAGTAACAGTTGTGATGAAATTAAAGCATTTTTCAGGAATGTTGCTATATGAAAACAAAATATAGCATAAAATGAATATGTTGAACTAAAAAAAACTGCAAAGAAAGTTGTTCAACATGATTAAAATAAATGTACCCTCTTATTTGTAAAATAACTCATGGAATATATTTGGAATATATTATGAGATAGTGTTATACAGGAATTAAAGAGTAAGTGTTGAATAGATGGTAAACTTTTATTAAAGTCTTCTGGCTGAACATAAATCTCCTATAAAGCTAAGACTAAAGTATTAAAGAATGTAGTCCTGTCACCTGTGATTCCTTTTGAAGCCCAAGGATAAGTAAAAATGGTAACAACACTTAACATCAAACTGCACAGCAAAAAGGTTTTCAACCTGTAAATTGCAGCCTTCCTACAAACAATATCTAATTTTTTTTTATTATTCCAATTGTATAAAATGCTTTTGGAAAGACCATATGTAATTAATTTAGTTTACTGGTTCCCCAACTGGTAGGTGATGCTGTCAGGTGCAACACCTGTACAAATATGAGCTTGGGTGCTCAGAAATACATGTACTTTATAACAACAACAACAAAAAAGAACAGATAGGATTCCATCCTGCAAAGTTACATTTCCAAAAATATTGTGGGCTTAGTCCTCTCTTGGCACAGAAAAAAGGAATCTGTTGGAGAGCCCTTGATGCCTCCCTGTGTGTACACTGGCCTGCCTTGGGGCATGAGCATCCATCAGTTTGCACTGATGTTTGCTGCTGTCATATCCCTGAGGTGAAGGGGTGCTGCTGGTGGAGGTGTGCAGACTGCACATCCACCCAGGGACAGGATTCCTCTGCTGGCAGGCAATGTCTGGCCTAACTCACATTCTATTGTCTTGACATCACCACAGAGATCATCACCACAACTACACTACAATGCAGCAAGCCTGTGGAAAGGTGCAGGCAAATTATTAGAATCTAGCCCCAAATTCATGTGTTACAAGTCTCTCAGGGCTCTACAAAACATATTTCACGGGCTGCTTCCTTCCCATGCTGGTTTACCACTGGAGCTTTTAATCAATTAAAAGAAAATTGTGACTTGTTTTCTTAAATATCCTGTGCCTCTTTCTCTGTTGGAAATGTCTGTTTGCTGACACTGGTAGGTTTTTTTCATTGGGGCAAAATTAAGTCAGATAAAATATACTAATTATCTTTGCATTGATAGTCATTACTTTATATACAAAAGTTTCTACAAACCATAGGTGCTCAAGTCTCATAGATAATCGCATATATCTCTTTTATAATCCCCTAGTTTTTTGTTTTGTTTTTTTTCCCCCCCAATCTCCAAAACACAAAACATTAAGAAGCTGTCAGACTACACAGAATCAATTATTTTTGCCTAGGGACTCTCTATAAACTCAGAGAGTTTGAGACTTTGTCTAAAATTGCAATCATACAAGTATGTGAAGTAGTATTCCCTGTTCCCTTAACGGAAGGTAGTGGTACAGAGCTGCAAATTCATTTATGCCTCGTGTCCATGGTTATAAATACTGTATGCAAGCTGTCAATACAAGTTGGTTCTATTTAGTGTTCTGTGAACATAATTTGTTTACACAAATTATACCAAATGAACTACTTACAGAAAATTACTCTGGGGGGCATGCAGAAATGGTCAGTTCTGTATGAGGAGGGACTGTGAATCTTTACATCCAATAATTGACCGGAAGCATGTCCCAAATCCAGAACAACATTGATAACTAATTGCTGTCATATTATTGTCTAACGGGAATTGCCAGCATGTAACTCTGGGCAGAGAGTTGCTTAAGAAACAGAGGAAGAGAAATTAGGATAAATACAGGTATATTTAGGCATTGATTTTGGAAGTGATTCTGTCTAGGGTCAAGTGCAAGATCAGAATCTTTTATCTTAATCTAACAACTTATCTTTTTTTGTCCTCTTTTTTTTTTCTTCTTTTTTTTTTAACAAGCTTTACAATGGATTATCTATCACTAATTCAGAATTATATTCTTTTCCTTTTGGCAAAAATTCAGTTAAAAAATACTTTAATTTCAAGGCTATTTTTCTCTATTTTAATGACTTCATTACCTTTCAGCAGAGCTGAGAAAGAATTACTATTTACTTCATAATAGTTCCCCCAAATGTTCATAAATTAAGAATAGAGTTTAATTTGGGATTGCTGTTAATGTGAGAAAAATATCTGAGCTTTATTTGCACCTCTTTTCTGCCCCTCTGAGATTTTTAGCACTATGCAATTTTTTCCCCATAGACAAGATGTTTTAGTTTCCTGTAACTATTCCCATTATTCACACAACTTCTAATTACTGCTTAATTACTGGTTAGGAATAAAGGTCTACTTATAAAGTGATTTGTGGTTTTGCTCATACTGCTCATTCCTCATGCACACTCACACGATGCAAGTAGCTTTCCAACAAGGTATTGTTCGGATGTGCATTTGATGAGTTCACAGCAGTTTCAGTACTTCAGCAGATCCTCATTAGCCCTGCTGTGGAGCACGGTGCTTGTCAGAGCTGCAATCAGCAGTATCTGAGCATGAGCACCAGGAGCCCTGCAGCTTTCTGGCTGTCCTGGCTGTCATATGTTGCATCTATATTATATCAAAAATGAAATATCTTTCGGATGTTTGCTATCACCTTAAGTAAGTTTAAAGCAACAGTTTCTTGACCCAGTTGCAAGAGTGTTTTGGGTTGAGGGTTTGTTTTTTTTTCTCCTTTTCATTTAGATATTTCATTATGGATAACATGTCCATCTCTGGAATCAAAAGAAATCCCAAGAATGTAAAGTAGTAACCCTATAATTTTTAAACAAGGAAGTAACTTCTGCAAGATGGAGCCATTTGCATAAAAATGACATTAAGAACATCCCAACCACACCGGTATTTGAGCCTTTCAATTCAAATTCTTACAAGGTGCTACACCTACCATTCCAATAGCAAAGCAAGACTACTAGGTTACAGACAGCCTCTCTTCTCTGTTCTTTGCAAAATGGGAACTGTCAACACGGGGAACCTCTGGAGGTTAAACAGTTCCTCATGTCCTGTATTAGTCATCCAAAAATTACTGTGCAAGAAATCAACATCTTTGAAAATTTAGCCCTCAAATGACATTGATTTTGGCAATGCAGGATAAAACACTGAATTATATATTCGCAGTCAAGGAGCAGAAAGGGAATTTTGTAGCACAGGCTCTGATCAATCTCTGTGAGTGTTGTTTGTGACTAATGACCTACTAGGAAAGAGTCTGATGGGAAAGAAAGGAGCTTAGGCAAAAAGGGTGTTCTGTCACTCGCATTCAGCACAGAGCTTGCACGGATCTTGAAACACTGGTGTATAGTGCAGCATCAGTGATAATGTACTGGAGAAACCAATGCTAGAACGTTAAAATGTGTCATACAAGCAGAAGACATAAACTTAGTGTTTTAATATATACATGAAACTTTCAAAGCTATTTCCACCCAACGTTTACATCTATATCTATCTATGCAGTTTTTTCCTGTGTTACTTTTGATGACCCTAGGACACCCCAGTGCAACTCTCTACACCTTTTCCTCTCTGCAGAAGGAAACTCAGTAAAAAAACAGCGCTGTTTAGGGGACGCTCAAATCTTGATGGCCAAAATGAGTACTTCCCTATTCCAAAGCTATATGGAAAGGCAAATATTTTGCTGTTATGTGTTGACAGGAAGATGACATGCAAGACATGGGAGAGTAATCAATCCATTATTCAGTTCTGGCTGGATCCATTTTTGAGTGCTGCTGCGAGCGAGAGAGAAGCAATTATGAAAATACCGAAAAGGGACAGTAAAAATAGGAAGACATTTAGAAAGATGTGCCCTTTGAGAAAGGGTCGAGGGAAGAGAAGCCTGAGGGAAGACATGATTAGAGTCTTACCTACACAAAAGAGAATGGCAATCAAGGAAGATGATGAGATCAGTTGCTCCCTGTGACCTTTGGAATGGCAGGGTCTGCAAAATAATAGATTCCACATGCAGCAGGGAAGATTGAGTGAACTTTCCAAATTAAAGGACAATTAAATCTCTATATCAGAACTTTTTCATGAATGGGTTAGCTAAATATCTGCCAGAGATTGTCTAGACTGCTGTTTCACAGCTGGTGTTACACAGGTGAAGGGCAGTCAACACCACCTTGGGGTGATCTGTGGCAATGAAGCCCCAGAAAAGGGACCTGTGGTGGCAGTGTGGCTCCAGGGCAGTTCAGGCACAGTCCCTGGGCTGGGCAAGCGGATGGCTCCCTTCCCTCCTGCACTACAACTGGGGCTTATCTGCTGTTCAAAAGAAAGGCAGCCCTGAACCCAGCCCCGTTTGGTGCATTAACAACAGAATTGTTGCCTAAATTTCAGTTAGAAAATAGCTTACTCTCATTCTTTGAGACATCAGGTACCTGCTCTCAATTTTTTGGTACCCTAGGCTTTAAATAAGCACTTTGGCTATTGAAGGCACTCGTGACAATGGGGATAGATAGTAGCCCCATGCAAAAATGCAAAATGTTATGTTGTTTAATTTCCAGATTTTGGAGTCAGATCACTTATCTTTTTACTTGCACTTTGTGTGTACTTGATATATTGGCAGTACAATGCAAAAAAAAATCATTAAGGAATGGGTTATTAATAGTATAATTTCCACAGTCAAAAAGCCTGAAAAGGAATGGAAAACATAGATTGCCTGGTGAACCTAAATTTTGCAGCCATATATAAAGGCAATGCAAGACTGGAACCTATTGCACCAAAACAAATATCAGGAAATTCCTAGGAAGCTCTTTTAAGTGGCCTTTCTGGATCTGCTACAACAAATTAACATTGTTCTAGGAGACTTCATTCTGATGCTTCATCTAAGAGAAGTTGAATATTTTACTTTTATGACAATAAAAATAACTTATTTATAAAACATTAAGGTTTAAAATATATAAATATCCTGTCAGCTGCTAACCAATAAAAGGATATACATTAGTCTGTTTTCTTTAATTTGTGATATTCCATGCATTCCCTCTAACAAATGTTAGAGAAATAGCAATCTAAGTGCCTTTCACCCTGCCTCCAGGGGTTTGACACCAAAGACCTCTCAAGGATACTTCTACTTTTTTTTTTTTTTTTTTTAATAATTCACATCTCAGCATTAAGAAAATAATTTAGACAATGCCTCAGTCTCTAGGCAACCTTGATTATTCCCTTTGCTCTTTGTGGTGGACCAAAAAGGAATAAAGGTCCTGATATTTATATTTTCTAAGGAAAGCATTTAAACCTAATTGACTCATCTAGAGTCACAGACAGTAGGCAGCAAATAGATAAATGACACATATTATTTTCTAGATTGATATTAGAGATTAATTTGTTGGTTTTAGAGACTGACATGTTTCATTAGTTCTCACTATAGTTTTCTGTTTCCTCAGTCACTCGCAGTGCCGTATGGTATGAAAGCCCTCTTATCCCAGCAAGTAGCAAAAAATCCAACCTTTTTCCAATGAGATTCTTCTGTTTACTTTGTATTGATTATATTTTATTCACCCATAAAATGGGTCAACAAAAGATTGCTTCCATCTTTTGACAAATGCTCCAATTGACAACGCTTCTCTGCGGGCAGCCTGACACGCAGTGACACACACCACGCAGCTGCCACTGGAGCTCTAAAGGACTCCTCCAGGCTGAGCAAAGCACACTCCTCTCCAGGCATCAACAACGCAAAGGCTGCAATGCTGCTGCAACTTCAGGGTTAGGGCAGCTTCTGTCTGCCTGAAATCTTATCGCTGGGGACAGAAATCAAAATATTTCTAGGGCTAAATATTTCTGTGGGTAGAAAAGGGGCATGGGTTGCTAACCCATTGCTTACAGTGCCCCCGCTCCAGCAACTAAGGATCAGAGCACTTGCCTGGTGCATTCTTCTGTGCTGGCATGTGCTGTGCTTGAATAATTGTGGCCTGGGTGGATGCTGGGGGGAGAAAGTCCTTGCTTCTTTTTACGGCTCTTGCTTGTCTGTGCAAGACTGAGCGTACTGGAATCCTGTTCCCTTAACCTTTCCTTGAATAATGAGACAGACAAAAGCATCTTTAGCTGCACTAGTCAAGGATTCTGCAGACAGGATGCATTCCTTCAAAATGATTGAGATCAAGATTATGGGTAAACAAACTGACCTGCATACCCCAACCTCAGTAGTCAGCCACGGACACTATGACCTGACATTTCCTTTTCAGTTTCTGAGAGGTACCACTATGTTCCTCTATTGCAGGACTACCAAAGGCTGACTGCCCTCTGAAGCAGTTAAGCCCAGGGCTGCTCTAATTCACATTCAGACTGTCAGGAGAGCTACAGGAGTAGATGAAAGGCAGCATACATTGGTCACACTCTTCCCTTGACAGTTCTTGTTCTCCCTTGTTGGGGTTTCTAAGAGGGATGGTACAGAGGATTTCATTAGCTCTTTGTTCCATAAGGAGGGCCCTAGCTCTGAATTTGACTGTGACATAGTTCTTCCTTTCTTTAAGTGTGAGCTAGAGGACTTTGAAAACAATGTAATTTGACAGGAAGCCAAAATAAGGATTTAAGAAAGATAGACAGTCATCAGGCTGCAAGGATCCAAGCAACTGCAGATTAAGTCACCTGCCCTGATGGATGACTCCAAAACTCTGACTTTAATAATCTGGCCTTGAAAAGACATCTGTATACTGCAGTAGCTTCAGATGTGTTTTGCTGAGCTTTGTGGCATTTTGTAGGTATTTAAAAAGCAGCTGTGGTACTGTTCCCGCTATGGCTAACCATCCATTAGTCTGAATGTAGTCAAATGTCTACACAGTTGAAAGAAGAGATCAGGCTCTGTTATCAGCAGGAAGTCTTCAGTGTAACTCACCAACCTGCTAACAGCTGGAAGGAGAGTCTCTGAGAGTATTTTTGAAATAATACACATTGCCTTGCTGCTGCTTGGACATCAGCCACCTCTGGTCCAGAAATGGTATGGGTGCGTTAGCTTGGGCTGACAGGCAGAGCGTGTTAGATCGAGCACTGCGCTGTGCTAGTACAGCTAAATGGCACCTGGATCGATGCAGAGCTGGCTCAAAGCATGTGAAAAGGGCCTCTGTCTGCATCCACCTACCTATACGTTGTCATTATATGAGCATCTTTCCAAGGTCTCTCTCTTGAATGCAAGCAGACAACGCTAAATATAGCCCAGAAATCTGCTGGTGGTCCTGTTTCGGTGGGATGGAAGAGTAAACTGGAGCTGAGAATTACATGTAGAGTTCTTGAAGTGTTAATTATGGGACACATGAGATGCAATTAAATTGCAACAGCCAAGATACAGCCCCATCACATGTAGATCATTCTTGAGTCTGCTGACTCCATGCGCTGCAAGAATGGCAAAAACATTGCTGATGTCTGACACAGTCTAAAGAAGTCCTAACTACCTGCTCTTCTCCAGCACCCCCTTACCTTCCTTTGATGGCCTCATGGATAAAGTACAGAGAGAGAAGGCACCAATCTTGTAAGATAAGCAAACAGAGGCTGCATAACAAAAGAAATATGCAATGACAAAGAGAGGAGAAGCCAGAGAATGATACTGATATCTATCAGAAATTACGTCAGAGCTGTTGAATGGGAAAAAAGAAGTGTAGGTTCTTCCTGTCCCTGTTCAATCTAAAAAGCAAAAGTTAAAAGAATGTTGAAAGTAAATATGCACTTTGATTCCTGCCTTAAAATGTATCAAAAAGTGAAAAACGTGTTTGTGGGAATGATAATCCAATCCTCTTTGATCACTAACTGTGTATGTATTTGGAGCAGTGCATATCATGACAGCAGAATGCCTCTACAATGCAACTGCAAAAGGAAAATATCTGGCCAATGTTTTGTAGCACCCACCAATTTAAACTTTCTAGCTAAACACATCCCTTCTCTCACATTAAACACAGCTGACATTCATCATTCTTTATTCACTACTAATGGTACTGAACATTTTCCAAGCCTCAGTCCATGTGAAAACGCCCTCTGCTTGATATAACAAGAACTATCTGTTCTGTTCTCCCTTGAGTACATCTTAAATGTCTGATTCAATTTAGTCTAACATCTACCCATTTTGGAGCTCATGGAAAAGTACAAGAAGAGTAAAGTGACTAAAATCAATTGCCACTTTCACATGCAAAATGCTATTTTCAAAGAACATTGGATCTCCTGAAGAACAAGGAGACAACTCAGAACTTCTACCACTGTCCATGGTGGTAAAGTGACAAGACAGAGGTGTTTAGAGCAAAACTTTCATGGAATTAAACAGGAGAAGTAAGGATTTGCACTGAACACCTTTGAAGACCCTGAATAAAAATCTTTACAGCAAAGAGCCTGATCTAATGATCTGACAAATGATGGAAAGAAGCAAGAAAGGAAGAATATTCAGTTCTATGCACACAGCAGAACAAAACCAGATATGCTTCTACTATAGCCTAAAAGCCATAAACACTCTTTTAGATACTACATTTTGTTTGGGAAAATGCCCACCACCCAGTTCATAGGTTCATATGGCCACTTTCTATTCCCACAGATCTCTGTAGACATTCTCACTGCCCAGTGACTGAGGAAAATAGCTCACAGGGGACTTGGTGTATCCTCAGCCATCATCTCCAAGCTGACAATGGTGCTGTGTCCAGTCAGGATCAGCAAAGCTTTGCTTTACATAACCAGGAAGTTTGTGGTTGTAATTAAGAGTCATTTCTTTTCAAGTAGATGGAGAACGATGCCTTCTGAGATACTTGAGATTCATCAGAAGTAAGACTACATTCTTTAATCTTAATTAAAGAATTTGATTGGCTGGCAACAATGATCTCTGCTCATTATATCCCAGGTCTTAAATTAAACTTTGAGGGAACTGCACTCTTCATTACTACTGAAAGCAAATAGAGATTGTTACACTTTTCAGGGATTTTGGTAGAACAGATAAACAGCAATCAGAATTGTTTGCATTCTGAATTGCATCATTTCTTCTTTAGGCCAGCATAGAAACAAGTTTTTCTAGAGGAAATACATACGACTTGCCAATGCTATTTAATTGCACCACAGTTTCATACATGCTGTGTCAGCTTTTCTACAGACAGGAGAATCCTTTCCTTACTTTTATTAACATAACTGCAATCATCTAGAGAGCCGACAGACTGATCTTCCTGTCTTCTTTTGACCCTGTGTGTCTTTTATGCCATGGCTCTGAATCAGCCTGAAGAATTCCCAGTCTTCATGGGTGACTGCTTCTTTTCTGCAGTCACTGATGAGGCACCAGCACTTCCATTAACCCCAACCATGTGGTTACACATGCTTACAGCAAACCTGGCTTCACAAAAATAAACAATTTTTATGAAATCATTATGAAAAGATCTGAGAAGTAGACATAACATAGGTAATAGGTGCTGAGCTTTCTGCTGTAGTCTATGCAGTTTTGAGCAAGTGGGTTATAATAGATGATCTCCATAAGTCCCTTCCAACCTTATCTATTCCATGTGAACCATTTCAAGTTTAGCTGAGCCTGTTACTACAGTGCTGGTAAAGCAGTCATTTCAGGGAGTATATCAGAAATACTGTCCAACCAATTCTGAAACTTTTATTACTATTCTGTAATTAAAAAAATCATTAGAGTTTGTGGGAAGCTGGTTAGTGATAGGAAAAATTGAGAAGTGGAAAGTATGAGGGAAAAAACTGCAAAGTATATTTCAGACTCCATTTGAAAAAAAAAAAAGGACAGAAAAATCAGTTATTAGCTTCATAAAAAAATTTCTCAAATCTCCACTGTGTTAAAGCTCTAGCACAGACTTGGTGACTGTCTCTTCAGGACACTCTGCAGAGCAGTAGGGATGTGAACATAGTCCTGAATGAGATCCCGTGATCAGAAATGTATCCCGATATTAAGGCTGAAAACAGTGTTAACACAGGGCAAACTCCTATGTGCAGAACCGATCTTGAATGCTATAATGAATGTTCAGCTGCTGCAGGAACATCTGCAAAACTTGCCTTTAAAAAAAATTCTAGTGTTTTTAAGACCTTGACCTCTACGAGAGGTCCAGTGATTCAGCCTTTCATACCACAGTCATGCCCTATTCCAGCTATTACATGCCTCATTTCTGTTAATCTTCTCTAATTAGTTCTGCTTTTCAAGTGAAGTCTTGGAATTTAACATTTTTCTGTGCTAATAGTGAGAGCTTTGCTTTCGTGTTCAAGGTCAGTCCAGCATTTCACATTGTAAAACTCATTTGTCCTCTGAGCACTTACACTTGTATATTGAGTTTAAGTTTAGACATCAGTTTAGACTCTCTCAAAGATTTTTACTGACTTTAAATTAAAGGCGTGATCATGCCCAAAGCCAGCAGAGTCATGCAAGCGTGGAGGAACAGACTTCCTTTAGATTCTTTCTCTTCCTTGCAAATGCACATATTTTTTTTCCATAAAAATCCTTTCAGCTTTTTCCTCATAAAGTGTGTTGCATGTTTTACCTCACTACCTCCTTGAACCTCAGCCTGCAAATAAGCAGCATCTCAATTTTACAGGTGACAATGCTGAGCTGGAGAAGGGTGAGGTGAATATCTTTCTTGCAGTGAGAGCTGTGAATACAATCCAAATGATGTCTCTGCTCATATCACTAAATTTAGATCTTGTGTTTCTCACTGCAATGTGTTACACACACAGACAAACACATATATGTTGGGGCAAGAGGACACACACATTTTCCAGGTGTTGTTGAGCCTGAGAGATCAGCAATATGGCAAGTATTCCTTTAAAAAACAAATAATAAAATAAAACATTTAAGTGTTTGTTCATTCTTACAACAAATGTAGGCAGACCTTGTATCTGGGATTTCCATTGCTAACTGTAAGGATTTCCTTTGCTTACCACTTCTTTTATTTGATAACTCTTAGCCCTTCTTTTATGAAGGGACCAATACACTTTTTGTAGTCACTAACCTGCCATCCTATAGACTTTCCTTTGCAAGGGCTGGTGAGATTCAGCGACTACTAGAGGCACATGATGGCTGAGGTGTGAACACTAATGGGAGGAGGCATCTGAGCCCCAGGCAAGAAACACACTCTTCTCCAGCTGATGCTCAATTCAAAATGGCACACTATTTTCAGGTTAACAAAACTTGACTGGGCAAGGGGGAAAAGTCAGCCTTCAGCAATACATAACAGACTACAATCAGTTTAAACAGCTTACTTGGAGCATTGCTGCTGCAGCTACGGATAAAATTTGCAGTTAATCTAAAAAAGTCACCCAGATTTGATGCTTTTAGAATTAACGCTGTCATGAATTGCAAATAGACATAATACAGGAATAGGATAATGATAGAATAGCAAGCATTTCTATGGTTATTTTCAGTTATTTTGTAGTCAACAAGTAAGAAAAACTTAACTATTCAACCTACTTCCTTAAAATAAAATACATGATAATAAATAATATTGTGAGGAGTTTATGGTACGTTATTCCCTGAAAACTATTTAAGAGTTAATTTTTCTTAAATCTCTTCAGTAGTATTTTTAAAGTCATCTAGAAGTCACTGACAGTGGGGTTTTTGTTTTCCCAAAGTTGTAATGATACGGACTAAGATCCATCTAAACCCTCTTATATTTTATCCTGACATTCAGAAACAGAACAGAAATAATAAGAAATTCCTTCATTCTCCCCACCTCTAAGGTTGAGAAGGAAAGCACAGAACACATGCAAAAAGAGCAAATTCACAGACTCCCTGCAAGACTAGTGCTTAACTTTAAATCCTGAAAATTGTTCTAAAGGTGAGTAGCACCTAACTCTGTATGAGCCTTCAGTAGAGCAGAAGTACTGCCACACAGAGCTTTGGTGACAGAATTTAGCCCCATATGAGCTGTACATCTGTCCCTTATTTGCCCTTGTGAGAATGTGTTTCCTTTTCAGGGATGTTTCAGGAAAAAGATATATACTACGGGGCTGAATTAAGTATGTGCCTTAACTCTGGACTGACATGGAAGCAGGATACTCATCACCCTGCAATACTGAACTCTGAATGCAATTACATCATGCTCTAGGCTGTTGCCACAGCCATGGTGTGCCACAAGCAAAGGTCACAGCTCGTGACTCTCCAGAAAGTATCCTGGAACTACATCAAGTGGGAAAGCCCTCCATTTTCCTGGAGATGGGCAATGGAATACCTTTCCATGCTGAGGCATACTGTTTAGAAAGAGAAAAAAAACCCAACAACTTTGAAGCCCTGTTCTTCAACTTTCTCAAAAGTGTGCTTGTTGCAAATTAATGTATCAGAAGCTTAAATCAGAATGGTGTCCTGTTGATAGGGTACTAGGGACGGAAACAAGGTCTAGAAGAAAATACAGGACAAGAGTTAGGGAGGAAAAATATCCTTGCAAATTGTTTTTTTAAGTCCTTTTTTAACGCCAAGTTCTCACCCAGCCATGTCCATAGTGCAGTAACTTAAACATCTCCACTTTATTCTCTCTCTTTCTCAGCACATGGTGACAACAGTTTTATCATCGAAATATTTTCTCTGCAGAGCACTCTGAGTACTGACAGTTCTTTTCTCTTCCCCTCCTTCACACTGTCACCCTTCTGTATTTGCCTTGACACTGTCTTTACATTGTTCTGACAGTTACAAAAACTCAATCACCGCAGCAAACAGCCATGACAATGTGGAGAAGAAAAAGGAAGAACGTTATGAAAATTGTTAAGGAACCGTGAAGGATTACAGACTAGTAAAAACAAGATCTTGCTTTTTCAAAACCATATTCCTAGCGAGCTTTAAATAAAAACTGCTTTATAAAAACTTCAGCCAAGGCTAGCAAAAACCACCTCAACAAAGTCAGTTGGCAGTTACAGATTCTGTACCTGAAATTCAGATGTTCCTAAGTGACAAACCCTCTTGCTGCCATGAGTTCAGGTCCTTTACAAGAGCTAATTCAGCCCACTGCCCCAGAAGTGGGGTGTGCTGGGTTACTGCGACATGCTGACTCCAGGAGCTGTCCAGTTACACTTTCTCCTAAGCATGCCATTCAAACAGATATCCCTTTTGGGGGCAGCCAGGAAAGGAAGGTGGTAGAGGAGGAAAAGTATTATCTTGCACATTACTTCCCTTTGCTAATAATAAAATAGAATTTCATTTTGTTGGTTCACAACTTCGAAGGGAGTAGCCTAGAAAGATTGCATCACCCTTGGCAATCAATCTAACAAAAATGCCGAGTATTGTGGCAACAGTCAAAAAACCCAGCATGAGCAGGGAAAATTTAATCACTGTTAAGTCTTTGTCTGGTTAATTAAACTTCCAATCAACTTCTTAACTGTTTTGGAATAACAGGGACACACTGAAGTGCCTAAAGACTATGCACCTACTTGGCAAGTTAAGCTTTGCAATTCAATGATTTGATAAGATTCCTACTGATCTGAGTAGGAACTCTGATCATCAGGAACCATGTAGGGATTTAGGGGGTCTGGGTTTTTTTTTTAGTTTGTTGGGGTTTTTTGAGGGTTTTTTTCCAGAAAAAATCCCTGCAAACATGCAGTTTTGATCCTAATCCAAGTTCTTGGTACTTATAAGAATACCTAGGCAATACAAAAATTACTTTTAAAAACTACTTTGTATTATGTTTGCATGCATACAATTCACATCTTACCTGATGAGTGTAATGAAAGCACATCCATTGTGAGGCAAAGCAGAGCTCGTCAGCAGGGTGGACTACATTGCTGTGTAGGTGACGCATGGTGCTCCCAGCAGATCAGACAAGGACTAGTTCTCTGGAAGGACCATAACTGCCCCTCTTCTGCTCCTTTACTGCAGCTTGCTTTCTTCTCCCTAGTTAAGTTGGGGAAGGAAAACAGTCTGAAGCTTGTTCCCCTTACTGCAGAGCCCCAGGACTTTCTCAGAGAAGTCCTATGCCTCATGGTCCAGCCAGAGAAGTAGCAGTCCTCACTGGAGCACATAACTAAATCTCCCTGGCAGGGCTGAGCACACCAAACCTAGGGACAGCAGGGATGGTATCTGGGCACAGAACTTCTCCTCACAAAGCACAGGCTCTTCACCAGCACCCCCAAATTGCAGGGCAGGGCTGGCCTGGCAACAGACATCCAAATGATGTAGCAGAGATTTGGGGTCCAGAGTTATAAGAAACCTTAGCCATCCCCTCTCCACCCACATTAGCTCCCTGACAAGCTGATGAGGGCATGGGGCTGGAGATGCTAATTTGTAATCTGCTGACAGACCTACACCTGGTTCTGCATATCCACCCAACAGGAATCTGACCTATATTGCTGGGGAATTAAACTTTCTGCTTTCTCAGATGTAATCCATGAATGCAATACATGGAAAATAGAGTAATTCCTGCACATATCTCTAGTGTGTATATTTAAGATTTCAGGGTGAAGAAAATGTTAGTAAAAGCTTCTTGCAACATCAGAACTTACAGACATATACCTCTCAGTTGATGAATGTAATATGTCAATGACAAGAATGAATCAACACACCTAATAATGAACATATGATGCTAAGGGTAAACTGAGCATGCACAACAATCATGATTACTAAAGCACAGGTAAGACAAAAACAGAACAGAGGCAAAATTAGCTTAAAGAATTATTAGCAGAAACAATATGCTTCCATTTACCCAGAGAGAAAATTAAGCTCTAGGTGCATCTGCCAGAGATCACTTGACAAAACATGGGCTGGATCCAATTAAGGAAAATGGCACAATGGACAGGGCTCCACATAAGTGCAACCACTTTTGAACTGTAGAATATAATCCATAGTCTAAATGCTATATTGGATGGTGATACTCCAGATGCCCTGGCAAGCTGAGTAACAAACATTTTGGTGCTTCCTTCCTACACTGTTATGCCTACAAGCTCCCTTGATTGTTAATGGAATATTTGTTACAGTAGGCTAGTATGGTCAAATCGATACCAAAGTGTCTTGAAAAGACACCACAGCTGAACCTCTAATTAAGTAAGATATTCTGTGCCTTTTAAATGAGACACTGAGAAGTACAGTTCCTTGTTCTGTTCAAGACTATCTATAATTAATAATCCCAATGATCAAAGGAAATGTGATCCTAAGAGAAAATTGCTTTTGAGAATCCCCAGGTATTAAGCACTGAGAGTTATTTCTCAATCTGTTCTGCAGTCTCTCAGCACAGTATGTTGTATGATGCCATTTGGGATCATAAAGCAAGCCCTGTCACAGAGCTTTCTGCAAAACATGCTCCCAGCAAGATAGTCACTGCATATTTTCATTATTGCCATTAAATCTTATTTAATTTTTTTCCTGGCCAGGAAAAAAATTAAATAAGATTTTTTTTTACTATTTTTTTTTTACTATTTTTACTACTATTTTACTACTATTTTACTACTTTTACTATTACACAGTTCTCATTTATTTATATAGTATAATTTAACAAAAGCAGGGTCAGGTTGCTACCCTATAATGTACTGTGTACTGGTAAATCTGGATTGGTATCATTGTGAGGAAGGTGCTTCCCCCCAAAATACGGTATTCTTTCTGATTTTTCATCACTGTACGATACCGAAGTTTCTTCAGATAGAGAAAGCTTCTTGACGTCAAGCTGCGGAGGCTTTAGTTCTCTCCTCCTGCTTGCTAATCTTATCTTCCACTCCCCAGCCACTACAGCACCATCATCCCGAGGTCTCCCTGTGTCTTAAGAGCAGAGTTGTGTGACACAAATCTCCACTGTCACTGCAACAGGGATAGCTAAAGCTTATATCCAAGGGAACAGCAGGCCAGAGCATCCTTATTGTCCTCTGGATCATTTAGGGGAGTGTGAGCATTTCAACACAGCTCCAGAGGCATCTGTGTTACCCTGTGGAGATGGTGCCACAAGTAACCTTGTGCCCTAGGGCTACACTTACTGCAGGCTCACTTACCAACCACACAAAGTTACTGTAGCTTCCCATTGCTACCCTCTAAATCCAAGTGTGCTTTGGATCAGGCTGCAGAGGAAGAAAAGAAGAATGCATGGAAAAAAATCTAAGGCAGGAAAGTGAGAACTAGGGAAGGAAGGAGGGACAAGGATTCAGATCTACCTCTTACATATATTAAATAAGCAGAGGAAATAAAGGAGAATGTTAACAGGGAAATATATATTTTTTTAAAAAGAAAACACTAAAATAAGTTACACCACTATAGTGATTGTTTCTGGATAGTGTTTATTCAAGGTTTTAAATTTCGTGTCATTTTACTGGAAAAAAATCTTACTGCTCTAATTTTGATGAAGGCTTGCTGGATAGCTCGTCATTTATAGCAGATATTTAATGCCTTAGTGACTGGTGTTTTTATTATAAAACATACCACCACAATAGGCTTACAGAAATTGTTTGCCTTTTAGTGATATTCTTCTAACATGAGAGGCTTATTACTTAGCATGTTCTCCAAGGAAGGCTCCCAGGCATTCCCTGATCCTGGTGAATATTCTAGTTTTGCTTTACTTCTACAATGAAGCACCTTACAAAGTTTCAGAGGAAGTCATCCCTAGTTATAGAGTGGGTCTTACTAGAATCTGTTTCTGAGCTTCCTCTGGAAATAGAATATTTCCAGTATTTATTTCCAGTAAAACCATGAAACAAATTAGTTCTTCCTTTGTTAAAAATCAGTAGATTTTTTAGGATGCTGCTATACAGCCTGTTTGCAGGTCACAAAGCTACCACAGACTTTGTGTCGGAGCTAGGACCGTGGTGGAGCTTCACTTTTGTATGAAACTAGCATTCAAAAGACTCACCCTCTGCAAAAGTTCATATTTGTAGCATTCTTCTAATAGGCCTATGGCTGTTTTTTTACCTGGATTAGGTCAGTGAGGGCACCTTGTGCAGATCATGATCACATCGTTGTTCTTCACCAATGTCAGTATTATGACCTTGGCCCTGCTGGTAGCTGCTCTCAGTACAGGAGCTCAGCAGGAGAGCAGATGGTAACTCTACCTGCACCAGTTCTCTCTGTTAAGACTCCAGCCTGTCCCAAAACACAGGAGCTGCGGCTTTTCCCAAGCAGCTGCTAAATCCCAATTGGTAATTAGCTCATGCAGAGCTAATTGTAGGTGGTTTCTATTGGAAAGAATTTAGTAAATAACAGAAAGGGCTGGAATGTGAACTCCTCTACAAAGTTCATGCTGGAAAAGAATGACCTTGTTTTCTCTGTACTCGCTGTGCATTGTAGCCACACTGAAGCTTTCTTCTGATTCCTATGGCATTTAAATCACAATGCACTGTATTTCCAGCAACATAATGCTGACCTGCCACTGACTGATTACTTTTTTTAAAGTCTGAGGAGACAGGAGAAGCAGCATCATGGTTTTGATAGAAGAGTGCTGTTATTTAATATTAAACTGAAATTGTGTGAGAAAAGGACTACAAGTTCAGCAAGCCTGGAGGGACGGCGTGCACTCCAGTGGCTATGGATATCAGTGTGATGCCAGTCTGAAGTTGGAGCTGATCTGGCTGTTCTGCATTATGTTGGCTTCTGCAACATTTAGTTATCAGCTGTTACTGAGAACCTACTGGAGGCAATCTCAACATCTGCACACACCAGTACACAGCTTTGCACTTAGAAACTTTAAAACATTCATTTCCTAACAGAGTTCAAAGTAGAGCATAGTAAGCCAGCTGGGAAAAGGAATAGATCTATAAAAACTTTTATGTATTTTGTCAAGTTTTTTGTCCCTGTTCTAGCATGTTAAAAACATAATTTTCTGAATGTGCATTTTATTGCTAAAGATTTGGCTATGCAGAAAGGATATGGTTCATCTGGTATGATGTGCCTTGATGGGATCTTCTGGTTACCTGAATGCCATGAAAACAAGTGCTTGTGGAGGCTGTGTTGAATTGGGAGTCATCAAAACCTGGCTGTGAACATATGCTTGTGTGATACATCTGACAGTAACATTTTCCCTATTATTTACTAGTGTAGTACATTTGACCAAAGAGCATATACATCTTTTCTTGAAGCCAAAATTTAAGCATGACTTACAGAGGGGAAAAATCTAATTTTCTGAAGTCTGTGACTTGCAAAGTGGAGGTGAAAATATTCCTTACCTGAAGAAAATTTTCTTGCCCCATGTTACAGGTTGGTATGATGCATTTCTAACAATCAGGGTTTTAAGTCTATCCAATTTTGACTCACAGAAAGAAATCTCACCTGGGTCACTGTTGCAGATATTTGAGAGTGTGTTTAAAATCATGGCACCTTTATGTGCCACTGTATATCGGAATCACTGTTGTATGCTGTTTTCATATTAAGAAAAAGAAAGAGGTAATGAACTAGAGGGCAGAACCACAGACAAAGGAGACTGAAGAGGGTGTCTGCTTTCAAAAGCAGACAACACATGGACACAGAATCTGGACCTGAAGTCAATTTTGTACTCAATTTTTATCCCCTGCACTCCAAGCTAAGTATATCAAAGATTTCTCAAGATAACAGCTGGCCTCTTCCAGAGGCAACAGCTCTTCTGCTCCCTATTTTCCATGATTTGGAATTCAGACAGAACCAGAAGCAACTGGATTTCACCCAAAATCACAACCTGACAGTTTTATGCTGTGTTACTCCCTCTGTGTTGCTGGAAATTCTTCACTAATGCAGAGAAGTAAGACCAGACTATGCTTTGGTCTTTCTGCAATCCTTCTTGGCTCTGGCACCATTTTTCTGATTATTTTGCCATGTCTCTGCTTCCAAGGTGTACATTTTCGCCTTCCTCCTTAGCCTAGCTGTGAACACAGATGGTATCTTTCCAGCTGCAAACACTGCTTTCCCTTTTCCACTTCACAAGTACCACTTGTACCCCTCACTAGGTTCTGATACCAGGTTTGAAAACACCAGATTATGCTTTCATTAATTTTAAAAGATTTGATGCTGCCACCTTTGTACCTCTTGGGAGCAAGGCAGGAGCAACACCTTTCACAAAAGCATTACAAATCTACCTGTCCAAACTAGTTCATCTAGGCATGCTGAGAAACCTCACTAAGGGCAAACAATACAGGATAACACTTTATAAGACATAATTCACACACCTAAGTAAACCACCTAGGTTTTCTCTCTCTATTTCTGCAAAACCTTTCATCTCACAGGAGAGATCTTTAAACACACAGCTGTATATCCTGAGCTATACAGTGAGGATGTCCCCAGCTTTAATGAAGCCATAAGAGCAGTGCAGGCAGGAAAGGTATTGATTGACTCCTTGGGACAAAGACATTTAACCTGCAGAATCACCAAATCTTTCCTATAAGCAATCAAGTTTATTACCTAAAAAAAAAATTGGTTTAGATTTTGAGCACAATAAATATTCCATGTTCTTTGCCTCTTAAGAGCTGATAGAAAGGAAAACTTGAAGCTGACTCCCAGGTTACCACCACCATGTATCACAGTTGTTGGTTACCTACCTATTTATCTCCCATGTCCTCAGGTGGAAGAATCCTGTTCTGTAGTATTAAGAATAAATTCTGCTGTGTGAATTCAACTGAAAAAAAAATTGTTAAACTATTAAAGAGAAAAGGTCTATTCAGATAAAGTGCCTACAGTAGCAGGGACTGCACAGCAGAAATCAGTTCAGTTTCTACATCAGTGTCTGCATCATTTACTGTAATGGGTATCAGCTACCTTCTGGGCCTGGTCAGCCACTCTCCTGCCAAAATACCTGTGCAGAGTAAAAGCAGGATGATCACTATGCATTATCAACTTAAACTGCAGTGCTGTAGTGCTAAAAGTAAAGGCAAAGCAACAGTGGATAAACTCTTTTATTCACATCAGAAACCAGCCTGTTGCCATTGCTACTAGCACCATGCCTTGGTGTCCAATTGAACCAAAAATCCTGCAAGTTCAATCTGTAGGAACCCTCTTGAGCTCCTTGGGCCTGATCCTCCCCCCATTCCCAGCACAGAGACTAGACTATGATGCAAAATAAAGTGAGAGCCAAAAAATATCTAATTTTAGAAGTAAAGAAAGCTTTTACCTCATTTTTGAGATACTTGTTTTATTTGTCCACTGCTGACTACACGACTCAGGCTAAGGAGCTGCGTCCACACCCCCATTTTCTCCAGCACTCTGGCCCTAGCCGGAAAACAGCCGTGTGTGCGCACAGGCCAAGCGCTGCTGCTGCTGCTGAAGTGCTCACAGGGTAAGGAACTCTGGGACCCCACAAAGGTAACGGCAGCAAAGGAAAATGACAGCCAACAGTAATGTCCTTCATTCTTGAGGGACAGTACCAAATAAGTGTCAGCATGCAGAAATGTTTGGAGAATTTTGAAATGGAGACATTGATTTAATAACCAGTTCTGTAATTTGAATAACAGAAAACTTTAATCTTAAAGTGTTTACTAAACATTTTTAAATTTTCATGCTATTCAGTTGTTACTCTCATGCTAATATATAGTATTTCTGCTACAGAAAATAAGTTGTTAATTTACTTTCCTTGGTTTTGCTCATATAAAATTGTCTTTTTGATAGAAATGGAATATTTGTGTAACTGCCTTTTTTCTGCTTGTGTGCAGTGGTGGTTACCATGGTAATAATCGTGACTCAAGATTTAAAGCCTGAAAGCGGTTTCTATACCAACATGCTAGGATGTTTTGGACACACAGCTGAAGTTAAGGATTCTGGTTTAACCCTTTATGACCACAATATTTGTGGACACAATGACAAGTGCTTGCTTGTTTGGCAAAAGTTTGTTCATACCTTCCCAAGGTACATTTTTGCATTGAACGGCTTGAGTCATAATTCCAGCTGTGGATAGAGCAGGTCAGGTCCTGGGGCTGGCACTTCCATCCCAGGTGAAGATTGCAAAGGAGGAACTGCACCACAGTAACTACAAGCTGCTCCTGCTCACACCATTAAATATTTAAGACAGTAGACAAATGTTCTGGGAGATGGGCACCAAAGGGATAAAATAGAATTAACACAATGTTTATGAAATTTGAGACTTTAGTTTGGCAATCAGAACTGCGTGGAAAAAATGAAATTATCTACTCACAGTGAATATCAATGGAAAAGCTATTTTGAGGGCTAAGGTAACCCCGTACCTGGCCCTGTTTTATCCAGAATGCCATGGTTTAATGTCCTTTTCTTCCCCATCTGCCAAATGCTGATCCATGAACAGCATCTCTGCCTTTCAGTCCACAGTAAAGGTATCTGATCTCAATCTCTGTCACTGTCGACTATGCAGCTGTGCTCATCTCTTCCCTAGTTCTTCAAGATACGTCAAGATTTAATATATATGCACACTCACAACGTTCTAAGGCTGTCTTTGCAAGGAAGTTATTGTCATAGTGAACTGTATTTTCTATGTCATAGTGCACTGCAGATAAACTGAGATATGCCTAGTTATACCAAAGCCAAGCACTCTTCAATGCAGCACTGAATTCCTTGAGCAATATTTTAGTATTTCCAGTTAAATACTAATTATTTTAAGATCTCACTAAAGTAGCAGAGCTTGATGTTTTAGTGACACATTCACACACTTGTTTTAAAATCCCAGGGGCAAGTTTTAAACAAGAAACGAACACAAGCATTGAAGGTTCTCATTTCTAACTCCAGACATTGGGCTATCTAAACCCTTGCTACTGTCATGTTATCCCACGACTTCTTTAGTGAGATAATTTGACCATAAGGTAAGCCTGCAGTTGAGAAAAAATGCTCTATGTTATTGTTGAGTAAACAGAAGACAGATTGAAGTAACAGCACTAAGAGAAGCAATGGTTCCTTCATTTATCCCAATGAAATTTTATCTTTCAAGTGACTGACCACAACCATGATGTTAATTATATAAGCTATTTTAGCAAATTAATAACAACAAAAGCCCCTTCTTAAAAAAAATAAAAAACAACACTTTTTTTTTTTTTGCTATTGTAACTCAATCATTTTTTCCTTAGTAGTATTTTTAAAGTTTTATTTCTCAGCTCAGGATATTGGTTTTTTGCTATCCATTTATTTCTTAAATGTATGAGTTAACAAAAAGTCAGATTTTGCTGTGAACTGCTTTATCTGCATTGGCTATGTAGCTTCCCAGTTTTAATTCAAACATTTGAAATAATAACTCTTTGTTTAAAAAAAAAAAATAGTAAAGAAAAAAAGAATATCCTCCCCAAAGCACAGTAAGCTCATCAATGTTGATAACTATCTAGCTATCAAGAAGTTGTCTGTCTTCTCATTTTTTTTTTTTTTTTTCCTAGAAAATAGACTGGGTCTGTTAAGAAGGTCAGAAATTCTCCACAGCGTATGTAAAAGACCCTGAAGCTGTTAGTGTTGAGAGCTTCTGTGAAGCTGAGAGTCCTCCTTCAGGGGAAGAAGGCACATTTGAAGTATAGCCTTGCAAATTACAAGCAGCCTCCAGGCATGATGAGATGATCAGCAAAGCACAGGCATGACCACAGTCAAGTGAACTCCAGTTCATAATAATGCGATTAGCAGTAATTGAAATTTGATTTTAAATTCTGCTGCTGATTATGATATTTCACCAGATTGTAGGGAGAGTTGTGTCTGGAAAGAACAAGTCTTTGTGGAAAGACATTTGTGCCAAAAGCAACCCAGCACAGTTTGCTAGGGGTTTTTTTTTGGCTTTGGATGGCTGAGATTGCTGATCAGATTCTCAGAATTTGGGATCATCAATTTACTTTACTTTTGATTTTATCAGCTTAAGATAACAGAATGTTTTGAAAAGCACACATGAACTCTCTAGCTCTCCAATTCAAACAAAAATCCCTATCAAATTGTTGGAAAGACATAAGGACGAGCTCTTAAAAATCACCTGTGTTACTGAAGAACACTAGTTTCCTTATCAGGAGTCAGAAGGTCTGTGCCAAATTGCTTTGGCCCTTTCAGAAGTCCTGCCCTGTTTATGTGAACTTTCCCACTAATTTAATTTTGCCTTCCAATGCTCATTGTCATACACTTCCAACACCCAAATTATTTGATATCGCTTCAGTAGTTTCTGATCAGTAAGAAGTCTTTACCAGGCCAAAATCATGCATTTTTTAGTGCTGATAAATTATATAAGCTCAATTATTCATACACTAACAACACCTTTTTAATGAATCGAAGTACCTTATCCAGGAGGAAAAAAAAATGGCTCTACCGCAGCATTTCTTACATTTAACAGCTTGCACCAACGCTTTTAAGCAGCTGAGAAGTTTCTGGTAGTATTGACGCTTTGCCAGTAGATGGCAAGCTTTACTGCAAAGAATTCTACTGCCAGACATCTCATCTGCATCAGAAGGCTTTAACCAAGGGGTAAAATGCTTGGCACTAATTTGTCTCGTAATTAGATTAATGTACTAATGTTTATAAAGAGGCTGATAATTACCTCAAGTGTCAGTCAGTGTAAATCCAAAGTGATTGGCATTTTCTTTCCGTTTTTCTAATGTTACATACAAGTTTTAAGATTCTCTGTCAGAACAAGTCACTTGCTGAGTGACCGTAATTGCTTAAGAATGAAAACATCTCCTCTGCACACCTGAGCTAGAACATGAGGCCTTCTCAGGTTATCCCTCTGCAACCTCACCAAAAATCAAGCCCCTCAAAACACTGAAATATTTCTGCCCTCTTTCTGCAATGTAGTAGAGAATACTCTTCAATCATGAGCTCAAACTGAGCCAGCCTTTGCATCAGACACCACCGTGCTCTGCCACATCACATCGCAGACTGTGGAGGAGTTCAGCTTCCACACGTTATGATCTTTGTCCTCTCTCACTTCCACATAGCCCTCAATAGCTCAATAGGTCCCCAAATCCATCCCTCCACATCACTCCAGACCAGCAGGAAAACTGAGGGCAGGAAGGGAAGTAGTGCAAAGAACTTGTCTCAAATAGAGGGAAAATAATGCTCTAACTAGCAGTTCAGGATCCAAGGATTTTCTGAAGCTCTCACATCATTTAGGAACATGAATTTCCTCAAAAAAATCATGGGAATGTCCTGGTGAACTGTGTTCCATTTTATAATCACAGTGTGATAATTGCATACCCTTTGATGATTACCTTTTTGAGATGCAGTTTTGCTGCTGGGGCAAAACTGCCGTATAGTACCCCTAACAAAAACTCTTGGTCCTAGCCTTTAAATCACAAGTAAGCTAAAACTTAATGGTGATTACATCTCTGCTAAGACCTCCAAAACTCTTGCATTTCTCAAGAACTAGACAAATAATAAAAAAACATGGTACAGCTCATTAGAATAAAGATAAAACTCCAAAAACTTCATTGCTTCGCTGTAAACTTGTAGTACAAATCAGACAAAAGCATATTCTATGGAGGACTTAATTTATTGAATTGTCTATTGGCAATTTCTGCATAAGAAATCTGTTTTATAAAAGCCAAAGGAGTTGAAATTAAGATACTAGTTCAAAGAATCCAGGAAAGGTTTTCTGTTTCATGCTTTTCCCATTGTGGTGTCACCTTGGAGACAAATTGATTGCCTTCACTACAGACTGTGCTTTTAGGGCTTTCTTTCCTCTTCTCTCATTTTCCATCCACTATGGCTGCCTCGAAGCATAAATATCTCTTTTGCTTGTTAATCAAGAAGTACTTAGGTATTTGACTCAGTAAATGTACCTATTTATGAGCCTCAAAGTTCATTCAGATTGGTGATTTTTATTCTCAGAGGCACTGCTGCTCCTGTGTACACCTCAGGACAGAAGGAACAACAATGAAGCACAGATAAATTTTCCAACTTCCTAATTTATTATCATAGTGTCATACCTACATAAGCTGTCTTTCCTAAGCTAGTAAAGCCTTCTGAAGATTTCTTCCTCCACTTCCCCTTTCTGGGGTAAAAAAAAAAGATTAAATTATATGATGTATTAAAATACACATTATGAACATACACCTTCATCAGTCAGTTTGCATTCTCTGACAATCCTCAGTGGTTGGTTGTTATCCTCAGGTGACCAGCCCCAGCTTCTCACTTTCCCAGCCAGCCAGGGATCTGTCCCAGGACTTGATCAGCATTGGCTAGCCCCAGTTATTGATAGGCAACTCTGTATACTGCTTCTATTTCAGTGCCCCATCTCCTCTATTCTGACCAATCTCCTGTATCTCTGTTCCAAAAACCAGGAAGAAATTAGAGACTGGTGGTAGGTGGATCTGAATTTCTCTGAGAAGTTCAGCTCATCCATAATGCCCTTTTTGCACAAACATACATTGTTCTGCCATTCATTTTCAAGTAACTGCTGTAGAAGACATGTTCCCTTCATATTTCCAGACAAGACTCCAGAATAAAAGTATAAACTGAAAGAAGAAAATAGGATGTTTACAGGACTCTCATATACATCATGTAATGCAGTGTTAGCTCTCCAGCCCACTAGTCTTTTCCTTCTGAATCACTTACTGCCTTCTTTCCAAAAGGAACATTCAACTTTATTTCATAGATTCTTGGCCAAGATATGACTGCTTTTTTTCCCCTCTCGTGACACATATATTTTTTTTTTCTCTAGCAATATGTAAAATATTTGTTTACATTTTTACCCTCATATTTTGAAGAATGTCACATCATAATCACATATGAAGTCTGGTGGTATTTAGATATTCACTATACAGTAGAAGATTTATTGTAATATTGTGAAAATCAGTTGTAAAAGAAAAAAACGTACTGGATAGAACTCTTCTTCTTTTATTCCAAATCTGATTTTCTAATTCGATCAGTAGGAATTAAAATACCATACATGCATTTGTTTTTTTAGGTCAGTATTTCTATGGTCCCCATCTTCCAGGTGGTTTGTGTCATTACATAACTACTTGCCTTTCTTCTCTCTCTTAGTCACTGTCTATGAGGTTCGGTCTGCCATTGCTTCATTTTACTAGCACAGTACTTGGAGACAACTCCAGGATTTCTTCCACTAGCCTCTCCTCAGCATCCAAAAGCTTGATCTTTAAACCAAGATAGAGGTCTAGAGCAAACATCCCATTTGCAATCATCCCTTTGGGTCTTAGCATCTCCACAGCCTTGAGTCAGTTTCTATGTGAGTAACAAAATTCCCAAACACTGCAGGAGGTGTGCTGACGATTGTGCTGTTTTCACTGATCCATACCAAACTCATGACAGAAGCAACATGATATTATGAGATTAATTAATGATCAATAGAACCTCATTGCAGTCTTTGGCTATGTCTATGCTGCATGTGGGAGACTTGCTTATAGCACACAAAAGTACACAAACTTCAGTCTAGCTCACTCGATGTTGTGGGCAGTGCAACCAATATTGTTGCAACTGTATTCTTAATGTAGTGTTAAGCAACCCTGACACTCCAGGCCACAGTTGTTGGAAGAGGTGAGAACAGGAAATTACAACCTACTCATATTTTCATAATTGTTTTTATTTTACATTTATTAGTCTACTAATATGTGTCACACAGTTACCAGCTCTGTTTTCTTCTCAACAGCCAACAATTGGAGCTATTGGTTTTGAAGCATAGTTGTGTTAAGAGTTGCACTTTTTTCACTCTTGATTACTCCTAGTGGAGTGGAAGTCCTCAGAAGTTTTTGTGTTTCCTTTCTAGAATCACTTTGCATGAAGAATGATTCCAGGTGCCTGTCAAATTCTTGCCAAAAGAACTCTACATGCGTTGCTGGTCATAAAGATGATACTTGCCCTTGTGCAGACACATCAGTGGACAGTGTGGAGGAACTCTGCAATAAAACTTCTGATCCTTGCTCCTCAAACCCTTGTCTTCAAAACGCTACCTGTTTAAGCTCTGCTGGAAACCTCAGCTTTACTTGTGAGTGCCCTGCTGGTTATAACGGACCTACCTGTGAAATAGCCATCAGCGTGTGTGACACAAACCCTTGTGAGCATGGAGGCACCTGCCAAAATGGCCTGGCTGGGCCCACCTGCCTTTGTAGTGCAGGATACACAGGTGCACTCTGTGAAATGGATTTAGATGAATGCATTTCTGAACCGTGCCACAACGGAGCAGTGTGCAGGGATGGGGTTGATGAATACTCCTGCTACTGTGTCCCAGGCTACCAAGGCAAGCACTGTGAACTGGAAGTGAATGAATGTGTATCAGATCCGTGCCTGAATGGGGCAACGTGTCTCAACCACATAGGACACTATGGCTGCATCTGTCCCCTTGGGTACACAGGTAAGCATTAAAACAACTTTATCTTTGCATTATGGAGAAACATCATAATTCACATTCCAAGTTTAAATCCCCCACACACCCACTTGCTTAGTCATATCTGTATTACCACCTTGCCTTCAGCTTTGGCACCAGTGGCTGTTGGTGCATTATGGATTACCTTATCACTGTGAACTACTGATATCAGAAGGAGATAGGATTAAAGAAATATCATATTTACCAAAAACTACAGAGCAGTTTTATGAACATTGAGCCATGTTATAGGGCTAGGTTAACTTTTAAGACAAACAGTCTCAAAATGCATGTCCTCAGAGTGCTATATATAGTTTTTGGTCCTCAGACAAATCTTACATTTGACAGGGTCAAAAATTAGATCTAATTAGACTTGCTTGTTTTGCTAATCATGACAAACTGTACTCTTAAACTTGGATGTTTCATGTCAACTTCCTCTCCTCTGCCCTTCCCAGAAACAGAGGTATCGTTTGCAACTAGAATGTAATGCAAGTTAAATAGAAAGAAAGGCATTATCAGCTTCACAAACTGCCCATTTTCTTATAATCCCATTTTATTTAGTTCCATTTTTAAGGTACGGGTGCGATCTTTCTTGCCTACTTCCTCTACTGGAGAGCACGTAATCCTTGCGGGAGACAGCTCCCTTCAAATTTAAAAGCTGTTTTCAGGGGTAGGACTGCAAGAGGTAGCACACCAAATCATTAAAAGGAGAAAAAGGGAGGCATTTTAGTGAGAGATTGCCAGTCAAGTAAGCAAAGAAAAAGAAGAGTTATACAGCAAAAGGGGAGAAAAAAACCAGCTATTGCTTCAAGTGATTCAAATGAATAAGAAATAAGAGATGTGGTTTACAGCTCCATCCCCAAATCCCCATGCAGGAGGGGAAGTCAGAGGTAAAAAGCAGCTTTCCTGTGTCTGACACAGCACTGATTGGAAGCCAGCCCTTGGTTAATATCCCTCATGAGCACAGAGAATGTTATTTGAAGGAAGCTTGTTACCTTCCTGCCACCCCGCTGCTGCCAGCAGGTGTCTGAGCCCAGGCCAGCCGAGGAGAAAACTACACAACCGAGGTAAAGGCAAAGAGCAGAAGGAAGGAAAAACCTATTAACAACCAGCATGGTTACTCTGCAATGATCAGACTCAGCCCAGACCTCCTGTTGTATTCAGGAAACTGTATTTGCTTAACTGGCACTATTAGTGGGGTCCAGGTCTGGATCCATAGTCCGGGAACTCAGTTTGAAAGAGAGAGAATATACCTTTGAGAGAAAGGGAGAGAAAATGTAGTAAAATAGTAAAGCCCAGAAAAAATAAAGATTTAGATCAACACAAACTACTGGAGGAAACTCAATCTGCTGGAGTCGCTCACTCCACTTTCATCACAAAATTCTACTGTTTCCCAGGCTGGCGCTCTTGCTAAAAAGAGCAAGCGATGTCACAAGAGCTCTGCACTCAGCACAAGCACAGTTAAGAGATGAGGAGAGAACCAAGGAACAAGAAGTCTAAAATACAAAGAAGAGGCTGCAGTGCTTTGACATCCAGCTCTGCTGCTGCTTCCAGCAGCAAAGAGACTAATGTTAATCCTATAGAGGAGTGTTCCTTCAGCAGTAAAACACCAGCTCTTAAAGGCTACTTAACAAAATTATTTATCAGAAGCACACTCTGTTGTTGTTTTCTGCACCTTGCTGTTAGTTGTGCTAAACGCACAAGCCAGGGGGATTACGGGATGAAAGCCCTGAGGAGTCCCCACTGGTAATAAAAACCCTCATTTACTCTGTCAGGTGATCTTGCCAACCGTTATTATCCTGGCCCAACACCATGAATTACTGTGGGAAGTCATCCAGCTTCATCTCACTTCCCTAAGATGTTAAAAAGGTTATATCTCTTGATATGTAGGTAGAGAATGTACAGTAAATCTACAGCAGTAATGTTAACCAAATGCTTGAGTTACTGGCTGTGCTTGCTACTTGTTTCATGGACTATGATTGCTATTTTGTGTGATTGGTATGCTGCAGCACTTCTTAAAATAGCTGAGAAATGTCACACATAATTCTTACACAAATGGAAGAGGTTAGAATGCACCAAGAGCCAAGAACTGGAAAATTTAGCATGAAATCTGCAGTTTCTATGATAATGCTCTGCATGTGTGAAATTATTTACAAGACATGTGTCACACAGCTGTTAATAATGAAGCTCAATTGGTTTGCTGAAGTTTTGCTAGCTACCTTAATCAAATGCATTTCTTCCTCCATTGCACTAATTGCACTTGCTTTTAATTCACCCCAACAGAGCCTGGTGTAAGAGCCTGTTATTACTCCCAGCTAGGTATGTTAATTACCTTGCTGGACACAGCCAATGCCAGTCCTCCAGTGCCAGTGAACACTAAGTGTGAACTATCAGGGGTGCATGGCAGTTCTAAAAACCAGTGTTAACCCAAGACAAGAGCAGGAAAAAGTGTTTCAGTAACAAATGCAATAGGTACAATGGGCTAGATTAATTCTTGGTGCAATACATTTTACTATGGTGTAACCAAAGCTGGGATGAACTGTCTACAATATGAGGAATTATTCCTGATGGGTCTTTAAGCTCTCATACAGTATTCTTATCAATAGTATGCATGCCATGCAAATATTTAGAGTACACAAATCATAAGCCACTCGAAGGCACACAGAGGCATTACAACCTCACTCGATGTATCTCAAGTACAGACCTCACTTCCCAGCAAGCTCATGGCAGTATCATTGTGGGTAGCAGTAGCAAACAGCATTGTTCATCCAAGAGCAATTGCCAACAAAGAGGAAAATCTGTTTCCTTCTTCAGCTTTCACATTTCAAACCAACACTCCCCGCCTCGTGCCCAGGTTACCAGCTTGCTGCTGAGACTCCTAACTGCAAGACTGTGATGTGAGCGGAACCCTGCAGTACTGGCCACATTTCAAATGGTTTTCAAAATGAAGATTAGCAGAGGGCACATACATCCAACGAGTGCTTCTCACAATTCATAAATTCCCAGTACCAAAATCTTTGATTGGATTTAGCCCCACTGTTCTCTGGTTGTGTTTGGTTAGTGCAGTAAGACCCATAACAACTTATATCTGTGCATTCACACAGGTAACTGGTGGTTAGTATAGACCTGTGCTCAAAAGGGCAAGCCTTGCTCCAAGAAACTGAACTCTTCCCTCTGTCTAACTTTTTATAAGCTATCTTCCTGCCCTTTCAAAGCTGGTGCCTAGAAAATAGCTGTCTGACACTCTCCATCCAGATGATGGCATGTGAGATTATTATATACAGGTTGCAGAGGTTGGGGACAGTCCTCTGTACCTGCTGTGCTGAAGCACAGCACTACAGCACAGGAGAGCAGAAGGGGTGACCTGGATACCAATTTCCAGCTGTACTAAGAACACACAGGTCCACCTGGAACTACACTGAGCCTGCAAACCTCTAGCATCCTTTACCAGAATGTGACATTGCAATATATCTGTAGGCAGGCAAGTCTGAAAATGTTGGCTGTATCTCTTTCATCCTTGCCTGCATTTACTTTTTATTGACTGTGGCTGTACAAAGAAGCGCACAGTAGGACTTGTTTGAAAAGCAAGCAGTATAAGAAATAATCTCAGTTCTTCAAAGAAACCACAAAAGTTATAAATACCACTTATATCCACTTTCCCAGCCTTTCAATTCAAACCACTTGTGTGGTTTTGGTATCTGCTGAAACACTCTGCCTGCTCCAGGACAGGACGCCTTTGCTCTCGATGCTGCAGCCCCGTGCAACAACTGTGGCAGGGCTTGTTGGTGTTATTTTTCCCTTCCTAGCATATGATATTTGGCACACAGCATATTTATGACAGAATGTTAGACTGAGAGACTGAGGTGTAAATGCAGATCTAATCTTTTCATCTCTCTTCTTCACATATAAGAGAGCCTGACAGCAGATTCAGCAGAGGTTAGGAGGAATTCCCCCCGTTTGCGTGGCATAGCGCATCGGCTGGGCGCATTATACAGAGAAGTTTTCTTCTGAGGCAACATTGCCGAAGGCAGGTTACTGGGCTTGATAGATTAAAGACATGAACCAAAACAACAACGCTATGTTCTCATGTTAATCATCAGGCTGTTCTCAGGCCTGTAGTTTTAAATTTGGCTGAGCTGAGGATCAGTTGAACAGGGCTTGTTTTGTCACATGATTTTTAGTGTTCGCAGTAAGCTGTTAACAAGCTCTGGCAGATTTACGGTCACTAGACATACTTCTGCAAACACATTGTTTACAATTACAGTGAATTCACAGGGCAATGGCCACAGAGGGATTGCTCACTATATCTGGATGTAATGTACATTACCATAAAGCTATAAGAGAGCATTCCTGTGCTAGGGTCTTGCGACAGGCTCCTGCTGAAAGTAGTGGCTAGCTGATCAGTGAACCTTAAACTGGAGGCATGGGGCAGGCGACTTCACCCATCCAGTGTTCTATACGTGGTCTCAAGGAGCTATAAAACTATAAAAATATATTATCTGAAATTGCAACAGTAATATTTCTTAACTACTGGAAAGATGAACTTGCATTTAATGTTATATTATGTTGTATTATATTAAATACATTGTATTCTGTTAAATACAATTAAAAATAGTTATGAGCTAACACTCTCAAATTTTGTTTTGGCATTTTAAGGTATTTCCAGGTATTTGACCATAATACAGAATATATATATATATATTTTAAATACAAATATGCTACATTGAAAAGTGTCAAAATAAATTAGTAACCAAGTAACAGTGCTAAATATTAGCAACCTCAGCATTTTGAGAAAGATGTTCTGGGTTAGAATGCACAAATTTCACAGCAGGGCAGAGTTGGCAAAAACAGCATAAGGAAAGAATTAGAGGTGAGCTCCTAAATAAATAGCTAATTAATACCAATCATCAAAATATATCTGTTCACATCTTTTGAAAACCTGCTCCATCATCTTCTTTGTTATAATTTGCCATTTTGCATCTGGTTTGTGGCTGGTGCTGTAGCTATTAAAACAAACTGACTTGGCAGATGAAAATTATTTTTTTAAAAAAAATCACTATTACTCAAAATACTAAACAAGTGCATAAGCATACAAAATTCAAATAGTCAAAGCAGGAACTGCAAAGTATTAATTATGAAATTTTCTTAGTGTCTCCTAGCCTGTGCTACAGATAAGCAAAAGGAGTGTATATTTAGACTGCCAACCATCATAAACAGCTGTAAACTAATATTAGAACTGATTTAGTTCCATCAGTTATCTCTGAAGAGCATCTCAAAGATTCTGACCTGTTGCAATTATCACATCATAGACCAATTTATATACAGATTGCTAAATCTTAAAAAAACCCCAAAAAACAATAAACCACAGTTAAACAGACAGCTTCCCCATGAATTCAGTTAACTGGGCAGTTTTAAATGGATCCTCCTGAGGTAATTAAATTACTAGCCACTTCTGTATTATATAAATAAGATAGTAGTATAGTTTTAATAATCTGAAAATTAGCTCTGTTTCCATGTTCAAGCTAACATAAAAAGTTGTTATTCTACCTATTCTTGTGAATAATAGCTCTTCTGTTCTTCTGTAAATTCTCCCAGCCTTGAAAAAACTAGTTGTGCAATGCACATTGAGGAGGAAAGGCCGTTTAAAAATAGGTAATGTCTTAAAGAAAAAAATGTATTATGTGAACCTTGTACTTAAACCAGTCTTTGCTGAGATCTCTAAAACTATCTCCCAAGTTTGGGGCTTGCTTGTTTTCTTTGCTTTTGAAGGTACAAACTGTGAGCTGGAAATAGATGAGTGCTGGTCACAGCCGTGCCTGAATGGCGCAACCTGCCACGATGCCCTGGGGAGCTTCACCTGCTCCTGCGCACCAGGCTTCCTCGGAGACCTCTGCGAGGCCAACATCGATGAGTGTGTCAGCCAGCCGTGCCTCAATGGGGGACAGTGCATGGATGACACCAACAGGTAGGTCTTCTACAGCCGGGTAACGCTGTATGTGAGGTGCTATTAGTTCCTCTGTCTGCAGACAGGAGGAGCTGGTTTCATTTCAAATTGTGGATTTCACTCCTTGATCCTGCACTAATTTCAGACTAAATTTGAAAAGGATTAAAGAACACAATACTGATGTCAGAACCAATAGGACAACACAACATTTATGGCAAAGACTAACCAAGAAGTAGATTTTTCACATTAGTACTTTAAATATTTCCAACATGTTGTTTATCTGCCCCCAAGGATTGTCATTTAGAGACAAATTCTATTCCTGACACTCATCAAACTTTAGTTTCCAAGAGAGATGTGAGAAAGTATAAAACTGAATTTACCAACAGCAGCTGCCCACACCGACAGACAGAAGCATTAGAAAAGAGAAGCAGAGGAAAACTGTAATAATAATAATAACCATTGCAATAGATAACATTAGGAAATGTGTCAGGACCTTTACAGGGATATAGGACAACAGCTTCTAATCCAAAAAAAGCCTGCAGTTTATGGGCAAATAAAAAAAATACATAAATAAAGATAATACAAAGCAACAGAAAAGCAAGTTTCTCCACCTACTGTTAACAGCTCTACACAGAGGTTCAAGAACAGCCCAGGCAGCCAGAACTCTGGCATCCATTCACCGGTACTGGGCTTTGCATACTCAGCAAGAGAATCCCAAACCAAAAATATCTATGTATAAGTTCAGTCTGAAAGTTCCTCAGTGTATTCATGCAGGCTTTCCTCTCACCAGTATAAGATGTGTTATCTATTGTGTATTTTCCAGTTTTTATAGAGCAGTTTTGAAGATTTTAGTGCCCCCAAAATCAGTCCAGAAGCCGTGTTAACTAAAAGCATGCTTGCCTTGAATGAGAGAGGGAAGAGATCACGTTCTGGGAATGAGCTTTTGCACAGTGTGGTGACATGGCACCAACCTTGTGGAGCTCCTTTTCAGCACCGCTGAATGACTCTGAACAGGACAAAGCAGTTTGCTATTCTCCAGTGTCGCTAAAGCATGACAGCAGGGAGAAGGAGGTCACCTTGCACCTGAGTAGTTCACAGCAAACCCACTTAGTAACCTGCAAACCTTTTGAGGATACCTGCATGAGATGAGCAACTGGGATGCTCATTCAGGCCAGACTTAATCCTACTCATTTTTCTCCTAGCTTTTAAAGCTGAGGTACATGTAAGAGCAATTTTAATTGGCTTGTAATACTGCAGGATATCTGGAGAAGGATTGGAGCTTTTTCCACATTTGTTACATGATGAAAAGGGTTGGACAACAAAGCAATTCAAAACAGAAGGGTGCCTAGCAATTTCCTTCCTTTTGTGTATTTTTGGGGTTAGATTAAGAATCTTAGTCTTTAAACAGTAGTTTTCATTTTCTAATGAATGCTACAGTACAGCTGAGCCGCCAGCTCTCACAAATGAGCGAGGCGACAGATTTAGCATTTAAAGCTGTAAATACAAACACTGAACAAAATTCTCTCCCAAATTTCAGACCAATTCATCCAGTGAGGTTTCATGAATGCAAGAAAGTAGAAGTTGATCTCTCAAAAAACCCTGGTTCACATTATTGCACATTTCTTATTTAAACTCAACAATTGACAGAGGTGCCTTAGTTGGACCTATGAAACCTGGTGTGCACAGGCACAGAGGACACCTCTGCTCTAAGCCTTTTTTCCACAGGAAATATTCCCAGTTTTTCAATGTTCTTTTGACTGCACAGGAAAGAACATCTGCACATATTGCTTTCTGTAAATTGTGAAAACATCAAACAAGAAGTCCAAAAAGTCTGTTAGGTAGAGTATCTAAGAGTATCATACTCAATAGAAAAAGCCACCAGCCTGCCCACAAGCAGGGCACCCTCCAGAATCCCTGAGGGTTGGCAGCAATGTCAAACACTTAAAGATACCTGAGAAAAAGGGCACACAGGTGGGGCTTCACATTAAGCAGCGAGTTGTGAATATTCCTCACTGCTCTGTGATTCTGGACTAATGGGAAAAAGCAGCATGGACTAAGGCAAAAAAAACCCCAAAAACCAAACCTTTTGCCACAAAGTGAGCAGCACCAAACTGAAGGCATGTGGAGGAAATGTGTAAAAAATACAGTAGAAAAAAAGATAATTCTGTTTTGAGAACATACCTTGGAATGAAAATTATTTTTCTGATTCACATCTTCCTCATTACTTTTTATATCCTAAATTCAAATGCCACCTAGTCTAAGTCATCTCTGATTTTGATTTAAGAATAATCCATACACTAGTAATAAACTGGCCTGCCAGAAGTTTCTGCTTATGTACACTTAAATAGCCTAGTAAAAAGTTTACACTTTTTGGTCTGTTAGACTGCAGGAGCCAGTTGTTCTCTAATGTTCCCTTATGTTCAATAATTTAACTTTCTCTCCATATATTTATTCCAGGTCTAAGGCTTTCTATTAAGCACAGAAATTATCAAATATTTATATTTATCTCTTGTTCTGCAAGATTTCCCATGATTTTAATTGTACAATAACCAGTGTAACACTCCAATGTAAAATAAAATAATATAAGAATAAATTTTTATTTCTGATAATTATTATTAAAGGTCATCCAAGCATGCACATTTAACATAGACATCTTGTAAAGGCCTGCCTTATGACATGTACAAGTTGACCTTATACTTTATGACCTAAGCATAGGAGTTATTGATTTTATAATTAGCTCACCTGAAAAAAAAATTTCCCCTCAAATAAAAAAAGAAGAAAAAAAATTTTAATAATTCTTAGAAGAAATTATCTGTTAAATCCAGTTTGAATTCACAAGTAGCTGTTTTCCCCAGACAAAACCATATATTTTGGGAAAAAAGCTCACTGTTGGTTCCAAATTTCTGCGGTTTCTCCTAGAGCACCAGATGGTGGTCTCGAGCCTGGACGCAACTGTGCAAGCTGCTAGCCAAGGCTACACAAGAAGCCTGTGCAAGGTTGGGAACAAAGACCAGATGTCCTGACTTCCAGCTAGAGTGAACATTGCATTCTGTGTTGCAGGTACAGCTGTAACTGTACTGGTACTGGATTTATGGGCTTACACTGCGAGACCCTAACTCCTCTATGCTGGTCACAACCATGCTACAATAATGGCACTTGCGAGGACAACGCTGACAGTTACATATGCCACTGTTGGCCAGGTGAGCTCTAAGCTTCCCTATAAACACCCTCTTTCCTTGTGGAGTAGATATGTCCTCATTTTTTTTTTTTTTATTTTTTTTTTTGTCTGATACAATAGAAGGTTGAAGCTACATAACCTTAAAAATACTCTATGGGCTTGTGTTTAGGTGGGCTTCACTCATCATGAGTCAGAGCCCTATAGAGTCAGAGCCCTATGGGTAAATTGCTCTCTTTCCAGCTAGACTAATTTTCCTGCACAGCCAAAAACCAAAAAAAGTGCCAGTATTACGAGTCAAGACAGGAGATAAATCAAAGTTGGGATCTATCTGCCAGTTGCTTAATCCTTCAACCCATGTGATACAGGAATCACTGCTGTGGCTGACCATTTTTTAGTCTTCATCAGCATGACCTTTAAACCAGTCTGAAACTCTTACTTTTAAATGCAAAATGTTGCCTGTTTATGAATAAAAATTAAACTAGGTGTTACATTGAGAAACCGGCCTTCATATCATCAGTGCAAGTTCTTCTGTCTAGCAGTGTAGGGTGAAATATGAGGGGCTGTGTTCTCCTCTACAATATCCTGCTGCAGAGCCCTGGCAGAGAGCTGCAGGCAAACGTGGACACCTTCAAGAAGCAGAGGAAATCTTTAGCATGCGACAGAGCCTGAAGCCAAGTGTATCTAATATTGACAATAATATTTTCAGGTCTGCAAGGAACAGGTAGCACATCAATTAACCGCCTTCTCCTCACGGCTCTCCGCAGGCTACGCGGGCTCCCACTGCGAGGAGGACGTCAGGGAGTGCAGCAGCAGCCCCTGCCTCGCTGGTGGGGACTGTGTGGAGCGCTCCTGGGCCAGCAACTACGGGAGCGTCCCTGGCCTGCCGCCCACCTTCAGCTATGACGGGGCCGAGGGCTACATCTGCAGCTGTAAGCCAGGCTTCACTGGTAAGATTCCTTGGGTGGAAGCTTAGGAAATGAGGTACTACAGTGTCCTGTTATTTAGGCCTGGCTGTAACTAAACCTTTGTGGTGGTTTCACCTGGCTAGCATGAGCCCGAGTGAAAGCCAGAGAGAGCAAGAAAGGAAGACATCCTCATTAATATACAGAACATGGTGTTATATGATATGGAACATCCTATTGGCATATCCAAATGCCAGTTTAGCTTATTAATTCAAATATTCCTTGCCCACCCTAGATCTTGCACTTACAGACTGACAAAACACGAAGTCCTTCAACTTCCAGCTACAATAATGCAAACACTGGGATGTTATCAACGTTTATCTCACACCAAATCCCAGCTGAAACCAAAACACAGCGCTGTTCTAGCTACTAAAAAGAAACCCAGCTCTGTCTCAGCTAAAAAACCAGGACAATCTTTAAAATACATGATGTGTTTCAAGGTGCCACAGTGCAGAGGGTCCCTCTGGTGGTCACCGCTCCCGGCTTTCCCCAGTGACTGGTGCGGAGCAGAGGGAGCTGGTTGCAGAAGCTGGGAACGGAGCAGGAGAGCCGCAGGCTCCGAGAGCGGCCCCGAAGGCCGCCCGGGCAGCCAGGGAGAGACGCGGTCCCTTCCACCGGCTTCTCTGCAAAGTGTCATCATTCAGCACCACATTTGCTTGAACTCAGCCGTAAACTTCAGTCAGCTGGTGCTTTATCATGAGTTTGAAATTAATTGTGCACAGGTGTTATATTACAGGGCTGAAAACAAAGAATAATAAATAAGAGAATATTTCCATAAAACAACCACAAAACAAAACTCTGAAGCTTTCTGCGTTTCTGTCCTCGTGTAATTCTATACAGCAGCACTGGGGACTGGCAGCAACACTTCATATTAGCACAAGGCAACATTTTGTATGAATTTAGCAGTGTAGTAAATGCAAAATAATTTGAAATTGCATGCATAGCTATGTTCTTAAGGGAAAAAAAACCCTATCAAAATTACAGATAATCCTAAAAAAGATGTGTTGAGATTTGCAATTAACACAGCCTACTCTATTTAGCACAGCCACATGAGTTCGGTTTGGATCGTGCACTTCTGGGCTTATGGTATTTTTCTGTCAACTCCATTCCCTTTTTCCTTTTGAAGGAAAAAAAAGTACTTAATAGCTAGCTTAATTTAATCAGTCTTCAATTTCTCATTCCATTCATCTCTTGAGCAGCTTACAAACTTTCCCGTGTCTCTCCTAGGGGGTTGCATGACTGACATCTCTAACACAGCAGATACAAAAGTACATGGAAAACACAGCTTTCACTCTGAATTCCCAATTTATTTTTCTTCAAAGTGGCATTAAGAGTTGCTCGCTTTTGTTCCATCCCTTCCCCTTAACCGTCCTTCCCTATCCTGTCACTAAGTGTTGCTGTTGTACTTTTGTTCTGCCTAAGAGAGTATAATATGAGGCTTCTACTACGGCCTGTGATATCCCCCAGGCTGTCCTAAGCACCCTTCCCTCCTCAAATGCCACTTCTTTCTCTCCACTTCCTTCCAGTGATGTCCAGCTCTCAAGTTTCTTTTCCTCTTCTCTTACCCTGATTTTAAAACTCCCGTGCTCTGTCAGACAACCCAGAAGGTGTTTCCTTGTTTAATCACCATCTTTTATCCTCTCACTTCTTTATCAATTGCCTTCACCTGGCTTGTTTGCCTGATTTCAGTTGTGATTCTGCTGGTTTCCTTTACATGGAGAACTCCCATACTCCTCAGGGAGTCAGTGGACCCATGTATGGGCAGACTAGATTGGTCTGCAAAAGAGTATCATAATCTATTTAATATATTAATCTTAAATAATTTTTTTCAATAGGGATGCTCCAAAGCATGACTGACAGCAGTCTTGGAGAACCTGAAATTTTTGCTGACTTTATATGTAAATAACATTACATTTTAAAAAACTTTATGTAAGTTTAGTTATCCTCATACCTGTTGGATGCTATATGTAACTTTAATTAGAAAAAATAAAATAGTTATTCTTACCAAACAGTGTGCCCAGACAGCTGAAGGCAGGAAGAATGTAATCTTTAACAGGGATGCCTGTTAAAGCTGCAAATGAAATGTCATTTTGTAACATGCTGGAAAGTAATGGCAAAACAAGGTTAATCTTGTTACTCTGGTCAGCTCCTTCCCTGCCTTTGTTTTTCAGCAGGGCCTAAATTTTAAATCCTTTTTTGCCAGCCTGTGTAAGATACAGTGTAGTCAAGCAGTTTACATATTGACAGGGAAAACAGGAGAATTGCTTGAATGGGCACTTAGCATCCCAGGCTGCCAGGGTTTGCTCTAGAAGCCCTTAGGTACAATGCAGACAACCTCACCAGTCCTCCCAGTAGCACTGCATGGTTCTCTCTGGCCCTTCTCCTTCCCCCAGGTAAAGTGGAAATGGAAAGTGCTCAAAATGAGCCTCGGCATCCTCATACATCAGAAGTGTTGACAAAAGCCTGTAGAGCGGAATGAAAATATTCCCTTCTGATTGTGAGAAATAATTTCTCCAACTACAGCCAAA
Organism: Caprimulgus europaeus; assembly: GCA_907165065.1. The sequence continues at coordinate 24,910,478 of OU015534.1, read as the reverse complement.
TTGATAATAAACCACCCATATGTTTTAATGGGAATTAAGGAAGATGTAGGGTTGGAGTTGACAGCAGTAGTATGATTCAGGTAGCAAATCAATCTCTGATCAGGATCACTCAGTATAAGGATGCTTATCTAATGTATATGAACTAACAGTCAACCAGAAACAAGGTCAGATCCTTTGATCTAAGTATCAATACACCTCACTGACAAAGTCCTGCATTTCTGCAACTGTAGGCCGGGAGTTCTTCCAGCATTAATAGCTGTATATGCTTTAGATATGAAACCTTAGATTCCTATTGAAATAGGACAAAGATTTTCTTTAGTCACATTCAGTATTTTGTTATGCATCTTTCCTCAGTAAAGCACCCATGAAACACTATAATCAATACTTCATCGTTAAAAGTAATATGAAGAAATAATAATCCACACAAACTGCATTGTGAGGGCCTGATCCAAAAGCCATTGAAATCAACAGAAAGATGTCACTAAATTGAGGGCAATTGCCAATTTTGCTACAAACATAAAATGACATCTTTGAACTCACTGGATAGTATTGCAAACAAATTACTACAATTCAGCTGAGAAAACTGAGTGTATCTACCTTTTTTCTACAGTTCTTAGCCCCAACAACAGGAGATGATGGAGACTAAATGCATGCCTCTGTCAGGATAAAATATTACCCCACCCAGCTGGGAGAAAGGAATAAATATTACCTGGTAGTACCCTGTTATAGATGGTGATCATTCAGGTGATTTGAAAAATAGTCAGTAGTCCTACTAAAAGTCTTAGAAAGAACAAATCTGCCACCAAAATTATTTACACAATCTGATTCTTAAAAATAAACATCCTAGTCTGGAGACTTTGTCCCAGCTAGGAATTCTTTGAGGCCATTCGATATGTGCCTTATCCCAGATCCAAGATAGAAAAATTCCTGCGCAGGTTCTACAAAGGGTTGAACTTCCCCAGCTCCCTTTTAAATCAAAGGGTTTGGGATACTCAGATTTAAGAGTCTTACAGTTTCTGCAGTAGAAAGCCCCAGATTATTTTTTATATTCCCTTGGTCTCTGGCTCCCTAGCACAACAGTACTTTTAATAGACTGGGCTTTCTGTTAAAGGGCTTGTGATTTGGTACTGCTAGCTAAAGGCAACAGCTAGCCAGGAACTGTGTCCTTTCCTGTTGTGGACATATTGTATTGCTCTAGCACTGCACATGTTTTAAAAAGACTGTGACTTGAAAGGCTAAACCTACACATGGGTAAGGAGGAGGGCAGAGCTGTGGGTTTGGTAGTGACTCATTTCACCAGGTTGTAATAAACTTAACACCATGTCAAAATTAAAGAGCCTCTGAACTTGCAAGGTCCATCAAGTGGTTGAACTGAGCCCAAGGACGGGTGAGTGTGCAAGACTCCCAGTGCCTCGAAAGCAGTGCTGCCCGTGCTCCCCAGGGGGTGGGACAGTGCTGCTGGCAGGGATGAAGACCATCCATTTTGCTTCAGCAGGATGAGTGTGAGAGGAGCAGAGCCCACTGACCTGTTTGTAGGCAGGCTGCCTGCTGACATGCAGCTGAGCGCTGGCTGCTGAGGACCTTACCCTTATGGTGTCTTGTTATCTGCTATGTGCCAGCTGTGCCACTAGCACTGCTGCTTGCTTTGGCATCATGAATTCCTAAGTGGGTTTTGGCCTTTTCTTTTATTTGTCTTGTTTTCAGTTTTCCCCTTTTAAATCTCCTTGGCCCTTTTCCCAGTCTGTTGGACTGCTGCAAGAGAAAATGATATGATCAGACTGGTGTCGTATGCATATTGAATTCCTGGCATATGCATGGGGGAAAGAAACTGTCTCCTGGAGCCAGAAGAGGAGGCAGATAAATGGCCAGTATGGGAGAGTACTGAACACTCAACTAACCAAATGAAACCTCAACCCAGTTACTAAACTGTGAACATCATGAGACCAGTGCCTAAAAGCAGAATCATTTGCACTCTTCTTCTTCACTGAAGCCAGAGTGGGAGAAACACAGAAGCACACAGGGCGTCATGCTTCCATTTCCCTGCACATCTTTAGCTGCTACTACAGGCAGACCACCCAGCAGACAACAGGACAGACTATGTCTCAGCCAGATGTACTCCCCTCCTCTGGCCTGAGACAGTATTATACAGATGTAAATATTATTTATAAGTAATGGGTAGGATAGTAGGCACATTATCACTAACTTGTGAAGCTTATAATACATACATATATTTTTGATTCCTTTATTTTTTAAATCCCCTTCTTAACCATCAGTACAACTGTCACAGAGCTGCCATCTTTCTTAAATATATAAAGCAATGAGAGTCTTAAAAAAATGAAATCAAGTAGATGAATAACAGAGTTCTCATCTTGTCCCCAAACTCTAATTTTTTTTTTCCTTTGTTTCCTCATCTGTCCTCCAGCTGTTCACACCACGGCAGTCAATCACTCCTTCATTGCACCAGGTTAATTCACTTTATATCGTGGTCCATCATCACACTTTAAAAGGTTATTTTGTCTTGATTCTTAGAAGAAGACAAGACCATAGGAGAAGATAAAACTGTTGAAGGAAAGAATGAGGATAAAAAAGGAAGAGATACAGAGAGAAAAGACAAGTTTTAAATTAAGAAGGCGTCCAGGGCACCTCTCATCTTTTCAGTGGGACTCAGGCTTCTCCTGCAGGCAAGGCAAGGAGTCAAATTCAACATTAAAAGGTCTGGAGGTACTGTTACCTAATTATTCTTCCCGTACAAGCAAAGGTTCAAGAAGGAAAATGCTGCTACTATCAAGCACCCATTGAAGGTTAGCTAGTTTAAGGACAAATTCCAAATACAAGTACTATACATGTGAAACACTGAAAAATAGAATTAGGGCTTGATGTACTTACAGGCTTCGTACTGCTCTGAAACTGCAGAGATGCTGTAATGGGAATGCAAATATACATCTTTTCCACCTAAATTCAATCTGCAACCAGTACAGCATCCTTTTTACACTGTTAGATTGCTGTGAAAGGTTCCCTTACAAAACACTTTTTGGTGCTGGGCAGTTGTGCAGTAAAACATGAAAAAGTGTCGCTGTTTCATGAGCATGAGGAAGAAGTTACTGCTTTTCTAGAGATATTTCTACAGTGCTGCCTTGTCTCCATTCCAGAATCTGTGATACCCATATATTCCTGTGTTCAAAAGTCCAGTAGGAGGGAAGGAGGGAAGTAGGAGGACTTTCTCTCACTGCTCCCAGCCAGTCTCTAACAACTTCAGTCTTACAAAACCAGTGTAGGAAAGGGCTGTATCAACAGAGGATGCTCTCAGGGCCTGGCAGGCTCTTGCTGCCTGTAAAAACCCTACACAGAAAAAAAAATACTATTAAGACTAAAGTACTTCCTCCATCTCTGCTAAAGCCTCTGATCTTGAAAAAACATTTGGACAGGTTTTTAATGATTCTACCCTCTAATACTACTTAACATTTCTACAAATGGTAGCATCCTGGTAAGGAGTTGTTCACATTGTCATCAGAACTGGTTCCTTCTCAATATTCCCCTCCTCTGTTTTTGGCATGGAGTTCTTCCTTCTTCTCTTTTTGCTTAATGTTTGGAACTCTCTTTGGATGATAGTGTGTCCTTTAGCCCTGGCCTGGGGACCACTCCAGGGAAAGAGGCAGACAGCTTTGCAAATGGTTTCAGATTCCGAGAATGCAGTGGGCTCACTAGTTTCTTGCTTGTCTCTTTATTCATTATTGATTAAACTGCTTTCTTTGTAATAAGCACTTACCACTTCTCACATGTGTAGCTCCCAGACCAAACTCATTGTTAGGTTAGTCTGATTAGGCTGTCTCTGGATAATCCCCCAGAAGGAAAGCTGAGGTTGAACTCACAATTTTCACACTCTGTAACATAATGGCCATACGAAAGAAGCACACCTCAAAAAATTGATGGAAGCTCTTAAATTAAGCTGTATCTGGAGAAATTTATGAATTTTCCATTCCTTTATCAGTTTCCATTATGGAACTCATGGGACTTTTCTATTTTGTTGCTACTGCAGGTAGTGCTTCTCTTCAACAACTGTAAGTAATACCATTTAGTGTAAGAAAGTGTAATTTTTACATTCTTCAGCCATATAAATCACCACAGCAGCTAAGACTGACTTGTGTTATTCATGACATCTCTATCCTTAACAGCCTTTATACTGAGATGCTCTGTGAAAGCCTGACACCATTTTTTGCAAAAAATAATCTTCTTATGACTTAACTTTCCCCCTGCATGGCAGTAGACTGCAAGAGTGATTGTTTAAATGCATCAACTCTTGTTGTAATGGTTACCTAGTGTTTATCACTGGTTAAAGAATTCTGATTTAGTGGGAGACACTTCAGAAAACAGCAGCATGTATCTCCAAGTGATAGTGACACCACTGATGATCTTCCTATATTTACCACAATATTCTGCAGCTTGGATTTCACCTCACTAAAGTCTGAACATTTCATGAACACAAACAAATTCAGTCATATATCATTATTCTGAAGCATGTATGCATTTTCCTCACTAAGAGGTCCAATATGATCATAAAGTATGACACTACCTTATGAACAGTGGAGTCTCACAACAACCCATGGGGGATGTATTTGTACATCATTATCAGATCCAGTTACCACATTTAATGTGCTCCAAGTACAGATTGAAAGAGTTTCAGATCCTGGGTACAAAATATGAATGTAGCATGGGTGCTAACTATGCAGAGGACCTCTTTTAATGAAATAAAATTCAACCCTATTGAAAATTTCACCTTGCCAAGAGAATCTTTTGATGGAAGAGTATTTTTATTGGCAATAACGATCTATGTTAAAATTTTGTAAAAGCTGAACCTCGATCCTTAAGAAAGGAGCCCTGGAACTTTTCCTGACAACACTTTATAAAATTAGCCTCCAGACCTGATAATTTGTTTGGAACTCTGAAAATTATATTTAGGGCCCTGATATACCTATGTATATTTTTTAATGAGAAATATGTAGTACACAAGAAATATCTCTCCTCTTCTTGTTGCAGGTTGCACTGGAAATGCAAAGAGATCACAGCCATCTCTTCTGCATTATTCAGCACCAAAAGAATGCACAACTGTCAAGATGTTTGGGAGTTTTTTTGAGCTAGAAATATATGAAATTAAAACACTAGGAAGCATCTACCAATATTATTTTCAGAACATGTATAGAGTTTTATGCTTTTATATTTCACAACTGACCCATCATTACTATGATCTGTTTTCTCTAGTTACACTGATATGTTAAGCTGTATAATCTAGTCCAACATGATTGACAGAGCCTGCAAGCAGTGGATATTTTGAATCTGGCACATCTGTCTCTGTTAAACAGTGTTGCACATAAACACTTTCTAGCATAAAAAGCTTTTTTCCTTGAAGGGAAAGGAGGAGGGGATGAATGGCTTCTCATCCATAAGCTCCCAGATCTTGCAACACACAGACAGATGTTCCTTAGATTTAAGGAATCTCTAAGTCCAGTACCTGGCAGAAAGTGCTTTTTTAAAAAAAAGACAATTGTATATCATTTGGCAACAGGAATAATGCTTTCCAAGCACCTGTTATTTTCCTGACACTCATTCCTGGTGGTTCATTCCATCATATGATTGACCTCTTGTTAAAACCAGGCTAAATATGCAGCAAGAATTTTCCTTTGGGGATTTTCTTCAGGCTCTGCCTACTTACCTTTTTGATTTTTTTCTTAATACTGTGAATAAACCTCTCCTAGCCTTTTCAATTGGCATATCTCAGATATCTATAGCCTCCTACAACCCAGTTTTGCCGGCTATTGGCTGAGCTTATGAGCCTGCTCAGTTCCATCTTTACTGAACAATCCCTCTGGCCTTTTCATTTCTTCTGTGCTTTGCTCTAGCCCAGCAACATACTATGCAGCCTGGAGCTGAACATAGGGCTCTAAACATAGGACTAATTTTGCCCTACTCTTCCTGTTGTTGGAAAAACAGTAATCTTCATTTCCCTAATATAAACAGAAACTGCTGTGTATCTCCTGATACACATCCTAATGCTAGTTCTAGGTGTCTGGCATACCCTGGCATTACAGATAATCTTATATGTTTCCTAAAGAGAGGTGTTTCTTGCATATGTACATATATCCAATGGCAAAAACCACCACTGATGAAAGAAGAGTTTGAAGTGTAGTCTAGGTGAGAACCAAGCACATATCCTGGTGAAATCAAAGGTATTGCACATACTAAACTGACAGCAGAACTTTGCTTGTCTTCTTAAGAATTTGATTGTCCATCTCAGGAGCTATTTTACAGCATATGCTGTTTAGCATTGTATTGTAAAAACCTACATCGTTCTGGTTGAATTACAGTCAGATTGCAAAGTCAAGCAGATGCACAACTTTTCCCCAAACAGAAATGAACTTTCTTTAAATCTACCAATTGTACAGTTTTCAGTAATCTGGAGAAAGTGCTTAAGGAGTAGACAATAGAGAGAGACCTGTACTATGGGATTAAGATATTTTACTTCCTCAATACATTCTAATTTATTGAATATTTAAGGTCAAATGTCAAGCAATAAACAAAATGACCCAATTTAGTAGTTCAATATTTTATTCAACAGATGATTTTGGAAACAGTCTTAACCATCTCACCATTGTGAACCCCATTAAAATCCAGTTTATTGGAAATATTGTAAATGATACAACCAAACATTTAAGATGCATTACTTCTCTTCCTCCCCTGACCCATAATGGAGGAACTCAGGAGTGACATTGGAGAAGCTGGAGGAGTTCAGTCAAAAATAGCACATAGGCAAGTAGTTCTGAACCATACTCATGTATGTATAAATATACACACATGCAAATGTGCTAATACACATATGTATACATATATGTGTAAACACATACATAATAGCTGCTTCAGAGTACTTTATTGCTCTGCTTATAGAAAGCCTTTCTTTGATCACTAATTAAAAAGATACACAACTTTCATCTTTTCTATTTTGAAGTGCTCAGTTTTCAGACTGGATTGTTTTATGCTAAGAATGAAAGATTTGTCTTCATTCCTTTCTGCAAAATTTGCAGCAGGCTTGTTAATAAGCAAAGTTTATGTTGGTTCATTACTAATTAATTATTTTAATTGCATGGCTTCTGACAGTGGGAAACGTGTGATGTTTGCATGCCAAACGTATATATTTATTATGAAAGCAATATTGGCCTATATTCAGATAAAAAGCCAAGATGCACGAGTAAACTTATTTAAGATTAAAGAATGAAGGCTGCTGTTACCTTCCTAAAAATATAAATGCATCAAATATAAATGGCATAGTGCCACTCATCACTTTGTTCTTGTAGAGGTTTTATTTTTATATAGCTTAGCTACTCTGTTTTCAGGCTCACAAATCTTTACATGCCATTGAAACACCACTTCTCACATATAAACATCCCCAAATAACCCACAGCAGTGGGATGGCATTCTCATTCTTGGTAAACTGCTGTTTGTATTACCCCTCAAAAAAGTTTATTCTGACCTACTATGTGAAGCTATGCAAGTTGTTTGAACTAGGATCAGCATTTTGGTATCAGCAGAGTTCTGAGAGATCTAAGAGCTCTTAGGGAAGTAAATTCTCTGTACTCCTTCTGTCCCTCTTAGCCAGTAGAGGGAGCAGGAAATACCATGTGTAGCATCTGCTAAACATAAGCAAAATTTAGTTTTAGCTGATATTTCAATGCAGTCATTAGAGCCTGATCTGGAAGGTGCTATTTCTCAAAGACACTGTGATGAACACTGTTTGCTAGTTCAAATTCTTAACATCAATTTTTAGCTTTTGTACCACACAGTTTGATTAGCAGAATCTTCCATATGGAGTTCAAGGATATGGGACTTTGGCCAGTCATGCAAAGGCCACTCAGGGCTGTACAAGAGCTATGGAAAAAGCAAGCACTATGTTTTAAGTACAGAATACTAATTTGATGACCCAGATCAGGGCTATTCCTAGTTAAAATCTGTTAGCACCTTGGAGGCTTGGTTTTCACACAAGAAGAATAACAAATTTTCCACCTCAAACTATTGGGTTTTAGTGATGACGCCAGTGGTCCTGCTGATGGACCTGTTGTGGTGCAAGGAGGCAGAGGAATGCCTGCCCTGCTAAAGGCTAAGCACCCACAATGAATTTTGCATCCTCGCTTGACAAAAAAAAGTTTGACCCAAGCATTGTGCAAAATATTCCTGTTTTCCTCTTGTTCCTTAAAATACCAGCAAAAGACTACTTCAGACCTTTACATAAGGTTCTCATAATGCTAGTGGCATATAAGACATCAGTTTTTAAAGCATAAAAGGCACCTCATCTAGGCTCAGAAACGACAGTAGTAATTACAAACTTTGTTTTCAAGTATAATCATTTCTTTATTTATGGTGTGAAATGTTATTTACCCTTTTGAACTTTTGCTACTCTAAGCCAAGCAATATTGTTGGCATGTTCCTTTAAAAATAATTGCTTCTGGACTGAGAAATTGAATGTCAAGTTCCAACTTGATGTAAATTAAATGGGTTACATTAATAGTCTGGCCTGTGGTAGGAGTGAGTGTTTCAATTCTGGGTTTGACTTCAGGACATGACCTCTTGATCACACAGGTCAGCACAGATGGGAAATATTGAAGAGGTACCCTAGGTTGACATGGGGAAGAAAGTGTCTTGTACTGATGTATCACAAACTGTCTGATCCATTAAACAGAAGCAATGTCAGACTCCACAGAGAATAAAGCTTAGTTGTCATAGGTCATTATGCTCTTCAAAAAAAAAAAAAAAAAAAAAGAATTGGAAGGAAAATCACAATGATGGAAATCCTCAGGGCTGTCATGTACACAGTCTTCTAAACCTTCCTGAATTAACACTCCCAAGCCTATATACAGGGGGAACAGAGTAAATAATCCAAATATTCTTAACTGATACAGCACAAGTATGTATCAGATTTCCCACCTGTACCTCCTATAAAGGATTATTTAACAACCTACTGCATTTTAAATTTAAGAGCAGGATAACCATACAGCTACATATGATAGCTCCACTTATGTGATCAGGCCTGAAGAAGAATCGCATGCATGAGAGCAATCATGTTTTGCACAATCAGGCGATATATAGTTCTTCAAGGGGAAGGAACAGTTGAACTGGGGAGAAGTTTAAATGTGTTTTTTTTCTTTGAAATGCTATCTGCTGCCTTTAAAATGTACTTTCATGTCAACTTCCGAGAAACCCCAGCTCTCTCTCAGCCTCTCCTCATGAAAGATTTTCCAAACCCTTAATCATCGTCATGGCCCTTTGCTGGACCTGCTCCAGTACATCCTCTTCCTTCTTGTACCTGGGGAGCCCAGACCTGGGCTTGGTGTGGTCTCACCAGTGCTGAGTAGAGGTGACGATTCACTTCCCTTGCCCTGCTGGCAACATGCTTCCTCATACAGCCCAGGAGGGTCTTGGCCCTCTTTGCTGCAAAGACACACTGCTGGCTCATGCCCAACTTGTTCACCAGCATGGCAAAGCTGATTTTCCAGCTGGCTGGCCCCCAGCATGGGGATGGGGTTATTTGTCCCCAGGTGCAGGGCTTTGCAAATCCCTTTGCAGAACTTCATGAGGTTCCTGAAGATTGCCTATTTCTTCAGCCTGTTGAGGTCCCTCTGAATGGCAGCAAAACTGTCTGGTGTAAAGAGCTCTTCACAATTTTATATATACATATATGCAACTCCAATTTTAATTTTTAATAAATACATTTTAAAAATCACTTTAATGCTTTTGTTGGATTGGACTCAGGAGTTTTATAGTTTGCTGGTAATTAATTATCACTGATGACTCCCAGGTCTAAGGTCTTCTCAAGGACATAAAGAGTATGTTTGGACACTGAGTAATAAAAATAAGTTGGTAAAGCGAGCACCAAAATTAATTTTATGTGATATACTACATAAAAGCTCTTACATGAATTGTTCCCTGTAGCATCTACCTTATCTTTGTTAATAAGATGAACAAGTGACAAAGGCTAGTATTTTTAGTCTGCTTGTTTGCACTGTTGGAAATAAACTCTGAGGTGATGATAGTAAGGCACAACCTGCTTCTGTTTAGGTACCCAGACTGTTTTTTTCAGGTACAAGGAAAGTTTCAAAGAAGTTAAGCTAGCCTTTTACTAATCACCTGGGTGCTGATCCCTTTAAAAACAAATATTCAAATTAACTCAGGGAAAGACTTCTGCTGATGGTGTGGGGAGAACCAGGTTAAGGAAAGCACACTCTTTCCCTGGCTGACAATGAAATCTGCACTTTCAATAACCAGTATCAAAGAGAAGAAAAAAAGCCTAATATAGACAGCTAGTTTATGCTGACAATTAACTGCTAGAAATAGATTCAGTGGATCTGATTCAGATTGCTGTCCCACCACTGTAATTCTTTGAGTCTGGCTGTGTTAACAACACAACACTAGTACAGAGAATCATAATGATCAATACAATTATGGCTGTAGGTACTGTCCTTTGGACACTACTTTTTCTTAAAAAAGAGGGTTCAGAATCTGTTATTGGGCCTGTTTGGGAGGCCAGAACAGCATGGTAAATCCCTGCCTACAGTAACAAATAAAGAAAACTATTTACATGCTGTACTGGGAACATGTCTGCACAGCAACAGAAATTAACTGTAGCACATAAAGACATACAAAAACTGGATTTAATATAGCTAAATCACATACCCATAGCATGGCCCAGGGAACCCCCCAAGACAGCCAGCAGTCCATGGCAAGCACACACAATCTCCCATCCATGCTATCCCATTGCCACTGGGATTGTTATGCAACCTAGCAAAAGTGAATCTGGGTCTCACACTTCCCAGCTTACAGATGCATTAAGAGTATGAAACCTTGGATGAACAAAGTCATTGTTTAGATGAGTTTTCACACTGCAAAAGAACTAACATTGCAAGGAATGAGAGAAATTAGCACCATTACTGAAGTGAAAAGAGGTATGATCTGCCATTCTCATTGGTAGGGAGCTGGACTGAAAGATCATAGTCCAAAGTCTAAGGTCGTCTGCATCTACCTTTGCACTATAGCAAGTCACAGGTATTTACACAGGAAAGAAAACATAGATCAGGTAGAGTAATTGCCTTACAAAAAAGTTGTAGAAGTGGATAGTTCAGGGTAAAAGACTTGTTTTTCTGTATTTAAAGTGATAATAAAATATGTAGAAATATATACTGTAGGAATAGAGAAGTATAATTATACACAGCGTAAATACAGATCATATTCATGCTAATTATACAGCTATGCTATGTACAGCTCAAAATACACACAGCAAAAACATGTTATGCATGTTCACACATTCATATTTTATCTTTTCCTATTCTCAGGTCTCCATTCTCTGTTAAGCTCTATAGGCCCTATTAAAACTATGATTTTCTAGCCTACTGGCTTTTCCAGTTGGTTTCAATATGGGCTGACAATGAAGTTACATAAATACAGTCACTTTTGTATGTTGTGGAGATTCATATTGGTTTTAACAAAATGAGAAAATCTTGTAAATGACTGAAATTTTTCAAAGCAGCGTTTCCAGGGCAGAAGCCATTTCACACTAGACAGTGCAGTGGCTGTGCTTGCCTACTTCAGTTAAAATAAATAGAAAGCAGCCAACATGAGACAAGGTAGAAAATCCCTTTTAGGGGAGACTAGACACAGCATACATTTCTCAACGGATGCTTTCATCAACTGCAAGCACTCTTTTAAAGCTCTTAAGTGTTTGTAGGACTGAAAATTAATTTGTTTTCCAATTCCAAAGTGAATCATATGCTCCAAACAGATTTTCAAGTCAATGAAACATGACCTTGTATGATCTAATTAAACAACTCAAAGGTATTGGTTGTTTTAAGATCCCTCTGGATATACCTCAGTTCAAAGGCACACATCATCTGTATGTACAAGCTCATAAATCTACAAAAAATGCAAATCAGATCATTAATGCTTTGAATTTGACAGTCTTACCACAGTTTTCTAAAAGGTAAAACAAGAGAAATTCCTGAATTATATATACTCTTTTTACAACTTAAACAACATATAAAAAACATACTGGAAGTAGAACACCAAACATCTTTTTTTGTCTTCCAAACCTGGTCCATAATCAGGTATAAACTAATCAAGTTATCTGAGATCCACTATTACAATTTCTTCTCTGGATTATGTCCTGACCCTTTAAGTGCAACTTTGAACCAGATGCTTCAAAGGCCTCTTTCAACCTAAGTTTTTCTATGATTCTTTGCATTTTGTGAATCGACTTCTCTGCTCCAGCACACACAACTATTTAATTACAAAAAATCTATGACTGCTTCTTTTCTAAATATTTTTTCATTTTTTTATCTCTGGCATTGCTCCTGTGGTCTCCTTTCTCCACTCCCAGTTTTAGCTGTCTAGAGCTTATCTCTGATCTACAGGCTTTCTAAGCATCCCTCACATTTCCTGTACAGATTAATGGCTATACACATACACGCTCGCTCCTATTACTACCCATAAATGCCTGTGTGTCTAAGAATGCTGTCTCAAATGCCAACACAAGTATCTTCAGGGGTACTATTGATTCCCGTATTTCCATTTCCTTTTTCCCATTCACATTTTTCTCTACTTAATCTATTTAATCCCCAAAATCTTACCTGCTATTTTCTCTTCTTTCTTAACAGTATCCTTCATAAATCACCTTTGTCCACTTTAACCTGTCACACTCTGTAATTGTGTTCTCCCTTCTCTCATTGACCCTCCCTAGCTCATATCAACAATGTGGACACAGCTACAGACACGTTTGTGCAGACAGAAAACCCTCAAGAAGGAGGCTGCCTGGGAAAACTGGGCTGCCACTATTTGATTTTCTTTCTTATCTCCATCAGTCAAATGCAGCAGCAGCTGCCTCTTTTCCCTATATATAAAGCTGGCTCTAGAAGTAGGGAAATGAAAGGAAAATGAGTGCCATGCAGGGACATATTTCTTCACCAAGTTTTTCTTTAGTCCAGATTCAGTCCCTAATCCTACAATTGGATCCACATGGCTGGCTGTGTTAATCGAAATATGGGATGAAGGTGTAGGCTACAAGCAACAGTTTTGCCATGCTGCCCTTCTAGGACACGGCCCCTTGCCGTTCACAGCCTCCATGTGTCTGACCTCTGGCTGCGCCGCTCGCGCAGCGTTGCCCGAGGAGCACGGACCGTCTGCAGGGCAGGCTCACGGAAAAGCCTGCCTGATCTACCCGGAAGCTGAAGCCAATGCTTAACTCAGTCGGCTGTTTCCAATATTTATAAAATAAAATAAACACACCAGATCTCACTAAACAACTAATCACCTACAGCGTGGACGTGATTTTTTTTTTTTTTTAAATAAAAACTATTTTGGGTGTGATAAAACATGTGAAACAAGTGGAAAAACATTTCCAAGTGCTTTTGCTCTTAGAAAATGTTTAATGATTGAAGAGATTAAGGGATCAGGGGTTTTTACTGAATAAAAAAAATAAATAAATTTTTACTGAAAATTTAAACTAGTCTATGAAGCTTCAGGCCAGCAACATTCTGAAAGACTGAGTTACAGCATGCCATTCTGAATGTAGCACATTATGAATTCCATATCCCTCAGCTAGAGTGACATATTCAATGATTAAGCCAAGTCACTCAACTCTATTTCTATTTTAATTTTTTTTCCTAGCCAGTATTAACTTTATACGTACATTTCAGATGGCAAGAGGAAAAAGAGCAGAACAGTGATTTTTTCTGCAATAGAGGAATAACTACCAAGGTCTTATGACTTTACAAAACTAGAGTTCTGTGTGAAAGGTATCATGTGCAAATGAGCCCAATGTTAGCAAATGCTTATTATACTCCTATTTTAACGTATCAAATTTTCCATGTGCTCCAGCTCTGCTCTGTATCCTGTCTTTCATTGTACATGAGCTTTTCCTGCTAAGACAGCGACAAAAATTGCCATGCTAGATCAGATCACTGGTCACATTAAGTTCAATATCCAGTATAAGCCAATTCTTTACTGAATTAAAATTAAAAAAAAAAATCCATTTAAATATCCCTCACTTGCTCTACACCGATGCACATAAGAATAAAACCTCCTTCCTGACCTCCATGACAACTGATTTATGCCCAGAAGCATGAGTTTTAATTACAACGACATAGAGATGGTCAATTTATTTCCTTGCGCTTACTCACTCATGAATGTGCATTTCCTCCTTCCAGCAAAAAGTAATTATCTCTTTGCAATTATCAGCACAGATGTGGCAAAGTTAGAATTTTCATGATTGGCTGCTAAGACCTGGAGCCCTGAAGAATACGTGCTCTGCCAGATCTTTCCACTGGCCTCAGGATTAATGAGTCCCTTGAAAAAAGTTGTTTCTGCTTGAGGTAGGACTTTGTAACAGACATTTCCAAAACTGTAAAATATAGGTGGAGGAAGCATTATTGCAAACTCTTTGTCTTCATCTTTCATAAAGCATATTCTGAAGGGTATGTTACAATTTGAGTTTCTCCAAGGTTTACTCCTACTTGCATTTTATACCTATATGTGTATAGATACATATATATGTGCATGTATAGCTTTACACATCTACAGCTCAGTTGCTGGGAATTATTTTATTCAAGGAAATCACAGAAACATGGAAAAAATAAAATTAGAAGGCAGAGACATGCAGATATCATTTGGGGTATCTATGTGTCTAAGATAGGATCAGCTGACTTGTGTCACACCACACTTTTGTGTCTGAACTATTTTTAAGGATCCAAAATAGGCCTTATGGCTCCCAGTGGATATCTCATGCCAAGGATTTGTTGCCTTATCATAAATATAAATATTATCTTTAAGTGTGACTTGGATCTTCCTTGGTGCAGGTCAAACCCATGACTTCTTCATTTGCTGTGGTCTCAGGGAACAGTGTGTGCTCTTTTTTGTACTGAAAGACTGTTATCGTGTCCCATTTCCTCTGCTTGTCTTTTGACTGAACAGTCCTACTTTTTTAGTTTCTCCACACAAGCCATATTTTCTAGACCCGTGATTATTCCCATTGCTCTCCTCTGAATTCTTCTCAACTGATTCAAATCTTCTTTGCAGTGCAGAACTAAAAGTGGACTCAGTATTCCCACTGTGACCAAGGCTTTTTAAACTGGAACTATTGTTCCACTTGATTTCTGGTTTGAGACTATAGAAACTGAATGAATCCTTATGGAACTGAATTCAAAGTATTTCAGACCATTTCTCCAATTTCTTATGTTCACCTATAAAGGTAATTTTGTATTGAACACACTCAAAAGTTTCACTTAACCCTGTTTTATTAGACAACTTAATAAGCAAACTTTATATACCATCATTCACATCTTTTATGAAAACACTGACCAGAGCACACCCAGGATGATCCCAAGCTATAACAAATAGAGGCTACTGCTTAAATTATCACAGAAATAAGTAGTTCAATCTCCTGGACTCTACTTTCCACTCATTAAATTAGGTCCAAATAAAAATGTCTTGCTCAAGAGCTGAAGAAATAAAATATTTTAGTATATTATGTTTTCCTGTCTTTAGTGCACTCAAAAATTTACATACATAAGTTTCCAGTAAGTAGTACCATGAGATCCAATGGAACAAAAATACTTCATAAAATAAAGAAACAAGATACAATTTTAGGTCTTCTCTATCTGCTTATTGAGACGTACAGTTTCTCTGAATGACAGTGACCATGAACGAGTTGATCTGGATTAACAGCTCTTGAAAATGAAAGAAAATACCATCTCAAACAATTACAGCTTCTTAATCAACAAAAAGTGACAAATCAGTTTTGAACAGATCCTAAAAATATGCCTTTCTGTGAAATGTAATCAAAGTCTAGTGTGAGCACACTTGGACAGAACATGCTGAAAAATAATATAAGTAGAATACATATCTATTGCGTAGGCAGTTTAATGAGTCTTTCTTTAAGCCTTGTTGATCTGGCTTGGGCAAAATACACCGTCAGACTACATCAGCAGGTACAGAAGTGGAGCAAGCTAAACCTGGAAAGGAAGCCTTTATACTAAGAATTGTTTTGAATTTTACAGAAACTTTGTGGACTGCTTAAATGCTAAACAATCTTTTTCCTTCAGAAAAAGATGGTTGCAACTAGGATACAGGTTTACATCATTTTAATGACAATGTTTACAGGTAAATATTTCCTTTTTGTGAAACTATGTGCACTTAGACTGTATTGAACATGTAGTATCTATCCAGACTGCTTGCTTGTACTTGATTGATATTTATATATGTCAAGAACTGGAAAGGTAGAAGGCTGTAAACTGATTTCTAAAGAAGGATGTGTACCAAAAGTGTAATTTGGATAATATTTTATAATTGTTTAATCAAAATGAAAATTAGTGGCATTCATCAGAATTATGCCTGAATAACTGCTTTTGCAGGAAACTTTTGATGCTAAATTTAAAACTGAATGCAATTAAGAGGTTAACAGTTAGAAAATAGCTACCCTACAGTAATCATGTGTAAGTGAAAAAAGGAGACAGATATGAGTAGTGTTATGAAACTAAGTCAAAGGAGCTGTTTCATCTCTGTTTTGAATAAAACTTCACAGGAGGAAAATGTAACTGTTACCTATAAAAATATGATAAAAATATTCACATTATCTGAAATTTTAGGTAGGTGTGTACTATACCTAGAAGAGAAAATGCTGAATGATTTTACTTTACTTTTTACTTTAAAAACACAAATATGTTTAGCTGACCTAATGCATGTAAGCACGGAAAAGAAGAGAATGGTTCCCCTTGCGCTTGCTTTTGGTATGTCTTACATCCTTTGAGAATACTTGTTTTTTACATGCTAAACTTCTCCTCCAACCTGAGCTATTTGAACTGCTTATACAGTTCTATAAATATTGACTAATCCTTTCATCTACAGTGCTTTTATCTTGAGTGACAGTGGTCTTTGCTTGTATAGCAATTGGCAGATAACAAGCAATATGAACATCACTTGTTAGAACAGCTGATTTATTTATTCTTGATATGAAAAATGGCTTACTATTTGTCTTTTGGTGTGAACTATATTTCTGTTAGTGCTAATCTTATTATGAAATATAAGGCATATAGATGTAAGTGCATATGTGTGTATATATATATATATATATATATATAAACACAACCCCACAAAATAATTGTTTTGCAACATATTGGCATCATTACTTTAAAAGTAAGTATTATATTCAGACACCGAAATGCTTATGTTATTACACTTATTTAAGTGGCTCTACGATAGTAATTTTGCATTTAATAACTGATGTTATCAACTTTCTGTAGGCAAGGAATACACTAATCTGTGTACCTCCTCATAAAACTAATCTTAATTCTTTGTTAGACATTGATGCTTTTGTTATCAAATGTGTTATCTAAATTTAAAGGCAGAAACATCTATAAATTCCGAAGTTGTTTAGCATTGTCATTAAATAATTTAATTAATTATAAATCTAATTTGCCGAAGTAGAGAACAACACAGATACTAAACATTATTGTAAAGTTGGGTTCAGTTTATGCATCTGTTTCATCCTTTCCAGAGACAAGTCACTATTGCAAGGTGTGACTCAGACCCCAAGCTACAAGGCAAAGGTGATGCCTCACAGGTGCTGTGGGATAATAAAAAAATATACACAGAGTCATGAGGAGTTACTGAAAATTCAGCAACTAAGTATCTAGCCATTCACTATGCCGGTTTTTTCTGTGAAGGGTTTTATAAGGGCTCCCAGTCTATAAATCCTTAAGCATGCTCTGACCACTCCGAAGCCCTATGACAAAGCTAAGTACCTCCCTGATCCTGCTGCTCCTAGGCTGCACTTATTTTTAGCTCTGACACAAAAACCCAGAGAGACTTGCATTTCTACAGCTGTCACATTAAGGCTGAGCTGTACACGAGACCTGTGGCTGCTTTGTCTTGATGTCAGAGCAGGGAAGGGAGCAGTATCAGCCAGGAGATGTACTAAAACAATGACCAAAACAGGAAACAGCTCACGGTAACTTCACTTTCCATATACTAGAACAGCAACAGCAGGACAAGTCGCTAACACAGAAATTGCCACAAACTGGGCAAAGCAGACGTCGTTCTGGCCCTCAGTCAGTAACAGTTTGGGAAGTGCAATTCACTTTGAGAAAGTCAGTCCCAATGAATCATATTTCTGCCAGATGCCACTACACATTAAGGTATACACAGACATCTCATGTTGGAATAAAGATGAGCCTGGCTGGAAAACAGAGAGAAACTGCTGCTGTAAAACCCCACTGCCAGACCAGGGAGACAGCACTAGCTGTGCTTGATAATCTGAAGCTTCCAGTGGAAACTATATGCTACAATTGAAGACTCTTGAGTGAGGAGGATCACTGCAGAGAGAGCCTTTTATATATCTGCTATGACCACCTCACTCTAGCTAATCTTTCAAACAAATCTCAACCAATTCTCAGTTCCTTTCTGGCTCTCCTGTAACTTACAGCTCTCTGAGATGGGTCTAGTTACAACTATGACTGAATAAAATGGACAGGCAAGGAATTACCCTGAGTAACGACGTTTATCTGCTGTTATTTGAAGTAATTCATTGTGGCTGAATGCTGCTCTGTGATTTTCCATGAAAGATGTCTGTGCTTTGCTGTAAAAATAAAGCTTGATGTGAATTTGTATGTAAAGCTAGCTGTAACTCTGTAAGTCTCGGCATACCTCATTATCTAATTTACCGGCATGAGTTTTGCTGTGGGGACAGGCATAATTATGTCTGTTAACTACTTTGTACTGATGAGACTAGCTTGAAAACTAACTACAAAGGATTTCTTTTTTTCTCTAGAATAACTATGAAGAGAAGTAAAAGTATTAGGATTTGCATTTAGCATGAGTTTTCAAAACAAGTATTTGGATATTTTAACTGCTTCCGAGAGAGATAAGAAATAGATTTTCCCTGATCCATTGCACACATGTCGGTCACTTGATTGCTCAAGGGAGAAGTTACTATGATTACCGCTTTATAGATGAACAACAGTGCAGAGGGATAAACAGATGAGTTTTACAAAAGGAACAGATTTTTTTCTTTGTAAAGTCTGATCCAGTAGACATACTTAGGTTATATCTATCAAACTGAGATGAAGAGCTCTCCTTTTAGCCAATATACCAGAAGCCAAGCATTATATGTAAGAAAAGGAAATATAAATCTGTATTGCCATCTTTTACAGAAGTGCTCTCATCACCAAGCTCTGAGACATTGGAGAAAATATTCCTTTCATGTTTTATATTTTGTATATAGGAAAGGTAAAGAAAATTCCACTGTAGAGACATGGTACCAGGAACATTCTGCTGGGACATACAGGTTCAAAGGCCTCCAACAGCGTCTCTCAGATGCTCACGTCCCAAGTGAACAATTCTTACAGTATGAAACCATGGTTGACGGACCAGAAATCACTGCTGCCTCATTTTTTGAAGAATTGAGATCCATTGTTCATTTGTGAATAACCACAGGATGCACCCAACCCTGAAACATGGCAACTGCCCACTCATGGACAGGGTGCATCTCACTGCATCTTGCCCAGATCACCAATAGGATGCAGGTTTAAGCTCTTTGGATTTCTTATCGTCCCATTGTGCAGCTCCCTGCTCACTCTGTGAATTTCATTCTTCAGATAGCCAGCTGACTGTACATGTATTTTGCAGGGATGTTCACTTACTTGTCAGCCTGTCCCACTATATCATATAGTACTTACAAGTCTTATAGCTCTCACTTGAAGATTGTTACTCCAAGATGTTTCATATGGGACCAGGAATACTAGTCTGTAATTCTTCTACTGTTTGAAGGAAAAGGGAAGGAAAGACCAGCACACTATACTCCAGCCCATCAAGATACTGTCTAATTCATATGAATCAAGCAACAATTTTTGGCTTTTTATATGTGATAAATAATTCTGTTCCTCTCAAAGCATTTTAGATTTCTGACACAAAATAGGTAGGAAACAATTACTTGAGCACATCTTTCGTATGTGACATTTATCTTAATTTCATCATACTGCCAAACTGTCAATTTGTTTGGTTCTTTTCTCCAAAATGTGATTATCACTAAGGTGTTTATATAATACTTTGCACAAGGAAACCATGGCATGTGAATAGTAGTTTTATATTTAACGTATTCTAGACTTGTGAGTCAACCATCTCTTTATCAAGACATTCCCCTCTAATTAAAGATAATTTAATAAAACATATGTTATTAAAAATGTCATTTTGGGCTGCAGATACCCAATCCAGAATGTCTAATTCTTTGTTTATTCTTCAGGTACTCACTGTGAAGAAGACATCAACGAATGTCACACGAATCCTTGCCAAAATGGTGGAATCTGTGAAAATTTTCCTGGGAATTACACTTGCCATTGCCCACCTGCAGACAAAGAAGGAATTTATTATGGTGGCTGGAACTGTACAGAAGTTCTCCATGGCTGTACTGATCAGCAATGCCAAAACAACGGAATGTGTATCCCACATTTAAAAAATGGCCAACATGGATTCAGCTGCATATGTTCACCTGGGTATACTGGAATACACTGTGAAACCATAACCACGTTTTCTTTTCAAGGAAACAGTTTCCTTTTGTTGAAGAATCCCTTGACCCCTAAAAAGGAATTTTTCTACAGTATAAACCTGAGGTTTCAAACTGTGCAACCTACAGCTTTTCTGTTTTACCGAGGGGAGAAAAATACATTTGCGAAGCTGGAGTTACTGGATGGCTCCTTACACTTATCAGTGCAAGTCAATAACCAGCCACAGGCTCTTTTACATATTCCACATAATGTCAGTGATGGAGAATGGCATTCAGTGGAGGTAACCTTGGCAAGAGCTATTACTCTTAATTTGCTTGACAGCTCTTGTGCAGAATCGTGTCTCGATAAAACACCTGCTATGATAGACAATGATCACGTGATGCCTGCATTTCAGAGCACGTTTTTGGGTGGCTTACCAGTGGGGAACATTAGTGGCCACTCTCTACCTAACAATTATAATATACATTCTGCACCTTCATTTGTAGGCTGTCTTCAGGACATTGAAATAGACTTGAATGTTGTTATTCCAGAGAATCTATCACCTGAATCATCTTTAAATGTCAGGACAGGATGTACTAAAAAGGACTGGTGTGAAGCACACCCTTGTCAGAACAGGGGACGCTGTACCAACCTGTGGCTGAGCTACAACTGCGATTGCTACCGGCCATACACAGGGCCAAGCTGCACAACAGGTAGGGGAATGCTGTTGGCATTCGTGTTTTAAGGGGTTGCTGAAAACATGATCATGAACAATCCTGTTTACCTGGTGATGAGACAGCATGACCTATAGGATCTCAGGAACTTAATGTCAACTGGTAAGAAAGTGCAAGAGGTTAGTAGTAGCATACCTTCGTTATTTTCCAGTTACTTTCCCAGGAAGACTGCTTTTCAGCCAGACAAAAAACGTCAGGCTAAACTTGTGGATTCCACTCATCCAGTTTTAAAATCTTCTTAGTGGTCTTAGCAGGCCATAAACTCCGGAAAACTGTAGTTCACTGGAGGTTATGCACCCTGAGTAAAGCTTAGAAAGCAACCAAGTCACTTGGAGTTTAAGTCTTACTTTCAAAGCATTCTTTGAAAATTTCATCCTCAAGCTCTCTAGGCTTTTATAAAGAAACTCATTTAAGGCAATGAAAGGCAAGAAAAAGTACTGCAAGTTAAAAAAAGACAGACTTCAATTTAAAAAATGAATGAGATTATACTATTAACTTAATCTGATTAGCCCAAGAAGGCAGGTCTTGAGAGGCTGGAAACAGGGCCCATTCATTTCTCAGCTGGTCCCAAGGCAGCTCTGGACAATCGCTAACGAAGGCGGCCATTACCAGACAGCTGCTTGGTGACCATGTCTTGGCGAACAAAAGAGCACATCTCAGCAAACAGCCTCTTTGGCAGTGACAGGCAGGAATACAAAAGCTGCAGATGCCTGTGGCACTTTCCTTGCTACAAATGATCTTTCCAAGTGTACGTTGAGGCAAAGTGGAAGGACAAGAGGAGGTCCCTGCCCAGCTCCTTGCTATACTGCATCTGATGTGTGAAACTCTCTGGAGCTGTAAATAAATACAGCACCCCTCAGGAACATTTTGGGGTGAAATCTGCAATCCTTTCTCAGCAGAAGTTTTAGGGATTTCAAACAAGTAGTTTTGTTTAAGAAAATTGTACAAGACTGAGTCTTCCACGCAGCGCCCTTGCCCCTGCTTCCTTCTCTGTCCCCTTACTAACCACCCACACGTGGTCAATCATAGCCAAGGTTAGGGAGGAAGAAATACATACATACACATATACATACATACATATATTTATGTATATATATTTGCCAAGTGGAATGGAAAAAATGAAGTGTAACAGCAGAGCCATGGTCATATTGGAATGGACAGATCCTAAACTGGTGTAAACTGGCGTGGCTGCGCTGCCGCCAGTGAAGCTACATTGATTTACATCATCTGAATGACTGGTCCCAGGGGTTTATTGAATGCATTGCTGCAGAAAGCTGTAGCTTGAAATACATTTCAAAATGTTTAAATACAATTTCATTTTGTATGCTATACTTAATAGTTATCAATACTTTTCAATAGTTTTTCTTTTTGGTTTTATTGCAAAATGACAAAGTCTGAGAGGTAATTGTAACAGACTTCTTTGAAGTCTAGCTGTAATTTATCCAAAGATTTGGAAAGCAACTTTGGAGTCTAGGACAACATCTGGTAAATATGTTTGCCTCCTTATATGAAGTAAAATTAAAACCAGTCAGGGCCAGGAGAGGCCTATAGTGGCATTAGAACTGTTGAGAATTATTAGAAAGCGTGCATTGTTGGTTTTTTTTCCTGCTGACCACAATATTCCTTGCAAATCATGGCACCATGCCATTTTGATACATAGGTTCTAGATATATGCCATATTTAAAAGACTGTGGCAGGTTTCTTAAAAGGCAGAGTGGGGGAGACTTGTGGTGAAGGATATCGTAAGAAATGCTAGTGTCTTTTTGAAGAAAAGTTGCTGCCAAGTATTTAATTGACAAGAAGCAATATTTTCTCTACATATACAAAATAACAAACAGATGTTGACTCATTTTGATCAACATCCAGATGTTATGACCCAAGAGGTTAATATGGACCAAGGTGATGCTAGCCATCTCATCAAACAGAAGATCAGATTGATGATATATGTATGTATATTTATAAATACAGAGAAATGTAACAAAGTAATTGTAAACATGAAATACCTTTTTGAAGATTCATGCTTTCTTCTAATACTGCAAATGTGAAATCCTCATTCCAGCAGAAATTTTCTTTTTACCCTCATGAAAAAATGTCTTAGTCTCTAGTACCTTACAAAGAAGATACAACACAAAGAGATTTAATGCCTCA
Source organism: Caprimulgus europaeus (assembly GCA_907165065.1). The sequence continues at coordinate 24,887,035 of OU015534.1, read as the reverse complement.
AAACACCCATTTCAACAAACATTTATTTCTACATACCAGAGTTTAACAAGCAAATGTAGATATATAGGTAATCTTATTTATAAAATTAAAATATTTCAAATTTTATTTATGAAATTGTCTGTTTAGGAACAAGTAAGGGATTTATTCCTCTTGCTGAATAACATTACCATACCACATAGTAGTGCAGTGTGGTTATTAAGGGTCTATTGAGGCTTCACAGTCAGCCCTCCATTTTCATTGGGTTTTTTTAATACAGTCATAAAAAAAAGTAGTGCTGCAGGCAGAAACTTGGCCTATGAGGTCTCACTCTAGGAGTTTTACTGCACAAAGGACGACTGACTCTTTAGCTATCTGAGCATTTAAAAAAAAGCTTGGCTTATTCTTTCTATGAATTTGATATATTAAAAATATCTCTTGAAAGTGATTAGGCAGGAAGTCCAGAATACTGAGGACAAGATCACGAAACTTAAAGTGTAAAAATAGAAACACTTTGTTGTGCTTTAACGAGATGATTCATCAGAATAAAATACGGTTTGGGCTACATATTTTGTATCCTTAAAAGTCTGAAAATCATTACTGAAAATAAAGAGTAAGGGAGAGAGACAGATGGTTTTGGTTTAATCGTTTTAATTGATAAGCACAAAAAAGAGAGAAAAAGGCTTACTCGATCAAGGATCATTTTTCCCAGACGACACCATAGCATTATGGGCACTTACAGGACTGAGCAGGATTCATAACTAGATACAGGTTGATGTATATGAGCACATGTTGAGCCTCAGCAACAGAAAGTCTGTCAGAGAACGGGGGGGCTCATGCAGCACCAAATAAGTCCCCTATTTGGAGATTTTACACAGGAGGGGTTTACTGAGAAGCTTTCAGCTATTTCTAGTGTTGAAGTCTGTGCAAAAAATATCATAAAGTTCCAGAATTACATTAGCTTCCATGGTCGTCAGAGGATCAAAGCAGCTAGGTTCTTTTCAAAATAATCTTTCTGAGGACCAATCCAGGAAACTGTAGAAATCTGTCCTTGTTTAACCATTTGAAAACACAGCATTACATAGACCATGATAAAGGGGAAAAATATGCCAAATAATGTAACATCTGGTCCTGTACTGGGGCTTAATGCTACAGCCATGGAAGCCAACAGGAATTTTGAAATAGAAGCTATTTACAGCTGGATGAAGTCTTTATTCATCCATAAATACCAGCACATCTTACTACCATACGTAAATATTACCAGAAGTAGCTATTTAATCATTGCATTGACTCCCTTGTCATTTAGACCTAACTATTTCTTTTTCTCCCTTCTTTTTTTTTTTTCCTTTTTTTATCTTTTCCCATATTTCTAACCTCAGAGTACATTCCAGGCCGGTTTGGATCTGAGGACTCCCCAGGCTTTGCTGCTTTTTCTCTTGATGCCACTCAGAATGAAAATTTGAACATATCCATGTTTGTCCGAACACGCAAATCTTCTGGCTTGTTACTGGCTTTAAGAAACAGTACTTACCTCTATGTAAGAGTTTATTTGGAAGGTGGAAAACTCAAAATGTTAGCTCTAAATTCCATGAAGTTATCAGGGAAACACTCCATGAACGACGGAAACTTTTACTTGATAACATTAAAAATAGAACCAAATAAGATGGAATTGTTCCAGTCCTCTCATTACCTAGGCTTTATTTCTACTCCAGTACTAACCATCCAAAGTAAGGATATTCTTTACATTGGAGGTCTACCAGATAACAAAGAAATTGATAGAAATAGCAGGTATTTCAAAGGTTGCATCCAAGATGTAAGAGTGAACAACCAGCTACTGGAATTCTTCCCCATCACCAGCCCACTGAATTCTCTTATCAACCGAACTCTGGTCAATGTCACCCAAGGCTGCACTGGTGACAACCTCTGCAAGGTAAGAATGACATTTTTCAGGACATTTTCACATGTTTATAATGGAGAATTTATTTTAATTTTCATACGTTGCCATACATTATTTGATGATAAAGACATCTTAGGAATTTATGTTAAAAAGGTAGAAAGATAAGATTTTGTAGAGTTATGCTACAAATGATGAATATCAGCAGCAAAATGTACTTACATAGGTACGAATTAAAATATTTTAAGGTTGAAATACCGTTTTCCTCCTATTATTAAACATGCTGTGCTGTCATAATACTGGTCTTTACCGGTTTCCATCTGAAATAAACAGAATTATCCTTTTTGACAAACAGTCTCCCATCCTTAGAGATGGGAGTCCACTGGCTTTTATTCGTACTTAGGTTGTTTCTTCTCTTTCCCCATAGTCCAACCCTTGCCACAACGGTGGTGTATGCTATTCAATTTGGGATGACTTCACTTGCACGTGTCCCCCTAACACAGCAGGGAAGGCATGCGAGGAAGTTAAGTGGTGTGAGCTTGAGCCCTGTCCTCCTGAAGCACAATGCCAGCTGGTGCACCAGGGATTTGAATGTAGGTACAGTTCACTTATTCCTATCATCTTTGGAGATTAGAAACAATATAAATTTTCATCAGCATTTCCTTACTCACTATTCACTACCTTTAAAGTTCGTTCAAATGTTATTCCTGTATTAAAATAATAATTGTGTCAATTGCAAGTAACATTAACAAGAAAAGCCAGCCCTACCAAACCCAGAAATTTTCAACCAGACCTCCTGACACAGACATCAATGTTTACAGGACCTTTGGTTTTGACTTATTCAACACAACTTGTTGAGGTTGTACAATAGATCAGTACATTGCCAGAGTGTGAGTCTACCCCTAATACTTCCACTGCAAGAGATAAGAGGATATTCAGTGTTGGATTAACCTTAGAATGTTCTCCATCCTCCTGAAAAGACAAGCTACATGACATACATTGCATCATTTTGATTTTCTTAAATGTTAAATATCTTTGAAGAAAGTCACCTTAATATCAGCAGTACAGGTATTCAACTAGTATCTTCATAAGAAGCACATGGCTGCTAAGCAGTCTATTTGAAAATGGATGAGCCTTAGCTGTCTTAAGAACAGTAGTCAACCTGCATATCTTTTTCCTTCCCCACTTTCCTTCTCCTTCCCACCCTAGAGTGGAATTTAAAAAGGAAGTAAGGATTTTGAAGCAACATTTTTCCTTTTTGCTATCAAAGAAAGCCTTAACGATGCTGTGAAGGAAGATAAATACATACACAGTCTGATGGAAGCTGTTAGAATGGCTGACTCTTAGGAATGAGAAGGTTGGTCAACAAAAGGTTTCTATCATAGACAATCTGCTGACAGACCAATATGATGCTATTTTTTTTAGATTGTTACAATAAGCATTGCAGTATTTGTTAAAATTAATAACTGAGGTTAAAACAATTGCACCTTCTCTAGTAGATGTGTTCAGTGATAAAGTGAAAATACATGAACTTTACTGTTGCATATTACTGTAGAATACAAACACACACAGAGAGAGAAGTGAAAAGTATCTGAACTGTTTCCTTTTGCTACACTCAAGGTCGTTTACACTGTTAGATCACCTTTAGATTTCTGTGCTGGTTTATGTGGCCATAGTAGGGAGTTTCCCTAATAGATATTGAAAAACTCCTGTGCTACAGAGCTGTATTTTTAACTTATTTTCTTAGCACAGACCTCTTGTTGTTCAACAAAGGTAATGGAAAAAAAACAAAAAGGAGTTTTACTGGCTAGTGAGTACTCTACCAGTCTGGTGTCTTATGCTCTGGATACCATTTTAAGCTAAGGCAGAAAACGAGCTGATTTCCAGGGGCTGTGGCTACAGTTCCACCTGGGTGGCTGTGATTAGCAAGTGCTTTAGGAAAACAGGCATTCCAAAAAAAGAGAAAAAGTCAGTACAGGAAGCTGATGTGGGGAACATCAAGTAACAGCAAAACTGTATTCCCAGTGTCACAACTGAGAGGAAAAGCACATCCAGATGGCTTGCTGTGTTCAGAATTTGAATTCTACAGGAGCATTTTAGCTTTATGAGCTTAAAGAAGTCAGCTTTATGAGACATTTTAAAAAACTGAAATAATTTTGAAAAGCTTTGACTTTCATTTTTAGTATGGTTTCCTCTGAGGTAACTTTTCCTATGAGAAAGGTACCGCATTTGATGTGCCAGGCAATGTAGTTACACCTCTGCTGCCTTAGGATCAGGATATAATAATTTTGTACTGTGACTCCCTGGGGTTCTTTTCATCAAGATTTACTGAGCCCAGAGATAGTTCAGGAATCGATCTTATCTCAGTGCTAGGACCTTGCAAAGCTAAATTTCTCTGAAGTACAGACAGAAGACATTCCTTCCTGTCCCTCCTCCCTGTCTATAATCCTCATAAATCTCAGAATGTGCAAATTTACAGCCCAGCACGATAGTGCATTTTAGTACAAACCATGCTAATGAAAGATGTCAAATACCTTAGTGAAAACATCCATAAAACTGCCACAATGTTGCCCATCAATTTTCACTCACAGAAGCACACACTGAGTCCTCTGAGCCCTCCCAGTCCCACCAGCACAGGCTTGGTGCTGTCAGTAGGGCTGTGGCGGTGCATACACAGCTGAAGAAGCTGGCTTTAAGCGTGACAGGCACAACTCTTCTTACATTTATTTTTAAAGAGGTTTTTGGCCAACTGACTGCAATTAAATTAATCCTTTTTGCATCAGTGAGAGTAAATTGGGATCCAATCAAATGCTTTCTAAAACCTCTTTGGCGCTTTACCTAAGAAAAGAGGAATTGAGAACAAAGGTTCACCTCATCCAGATCTGTCACGGGGAATAATTAGCTGCCCATACTTAGGGAACAAACATAAAAAGATAAATATGTATCTCGTTTTGAATTTCCTCTCTGCCTCAGGTTTGAGTTTTATACAATTATGATAATCTCTGTTCTCTTTGTCTAAAGAGGAAAAAGAGAGATAATAGCAATGTAGAATTGCATCTTTAGAACCATAACTTGAGATGATGCAAAGCAGCACACTTGATGCCAATATAGCTGGTGCTGGCGCTGCCCTGTAATTTCTATAGCCATAAGGGGCAGGCAAGGATAACTGAAACACTGCTGGAATTTGATTGTTTCTCATCAAACCTGAAAGGATTTACATGACAGGGAGCATGGGGCACTGAAGAGATATTGTTCCACATGTATTGGTTTAAAGTTGGCCTGGTTTCTCCATTATTATCTTTGCACAGGTCTTGCTAACGCAGTGTTTAGCGGCCGAAGCAGTGCGATATTTTACAGAAGCAATGGAAAAATCAGCAGAGACCTCACCAATATCGTATTTGGCTTTCGAACTAGGGACACTGACGTGATACTGCTGTATGCAGAGAAGGAGCCAGAGTTTGTTACCATCAGTATTCACAACTCCAAATTACTCTTTCACTTGCAAAGCGGCAACAGCGTTTATGAGCTGACCCTTGCTAGCTCACTGCCTGTGAGCGATGGGAAATGGCATCAAGTGATGGTCTCTATGGTAGAGCCCCTCTCACAGTTCTCTAGATGGCACATTGATATAGATAACAAGAAAGACACTGCAACTAGCATCACTGCTGCAGGAAGCCTCAACTTTTTAAGAGAAGAGACAGACATCTATGTGGCTGATAAGGCCTTTGACAGTCTGGATGGCCTGCGAGGATGTATGAGCACCATAGAAATCAGTGGCATTTATCTCTCATACTTTGAAAATGCTGACATCCCTACTAAAAAACCTCAAGAGGAGCAATTTCTCAAAATATCTGCAAACCCTGCTGTTACTGGCTGTTTGCAGGTAGATGTCTGCAGCTCAGATCCCTGTATGCATGAGGGGATATGTGAAGACTTCTACACTTCCTACCACTGCATATGTCCCAAAGGATGGACTGGCACCCACTGCGAAGTCAACATCGATGAATGCTCTTCAAACCCCTGCATCCACGGAAACTGCACTGATGGAATCACCTCTTACAAGTGCAGTTGTGAACCTGGTTACACAGGGGTAAATTGTGAAGAGAATATAGACAACTGCCGTGGCCACCTGTGTGCAAATGGGGCCACTTGTGTTGACGGGATTAACGGATATTCTTGCCTGTGTGCTGGTAACTTCACTGGAAAATTTTGCAGGTACTATAAACAAAGCAGATCCACATGATTTTGTCAGATTTCTTCTGAAGGGTTATTACGTCATGGATGTCTTCATTTTAAACATGTTATGCATTTATCTATATATTAATCATGGCTGCAGAATCAATGTATAAAGAGTCTGCAGTACAGAAAGCTGTACAGATTAATTAGATGTGGACCAAGTCAGTGGAGAGCTGGCAGCTGAGGCAGAGACTGATGAGGCAGGAGACAGGAAACAAGGCACTGCTTTACTGCCAGCTTGGGTCCTACGAGCTCTCTGATGACAGGATTATAAGTCTGCCAGAGGTCAGAAAGAGATGTGTTACATCTTTTTTAGAAAAAAATATTTTAAGGAATTTGAATCTCTAAAACTATACCTTATTAGAGTAACAAAGCCCTAGAACTCTAAGAAGCAGAAATATTCAGAGCTGGTGGGTAAGGGAAAATAACAATACAAAGGCTTGTAAACAAGTTTTTCTCCCCACTTACAGCATCTTTGCTAGGTGGGTCTGTCCTTCAAGCTTGCTCTCTCAGCACAGCAGTCCTGGTGGCTGCAGACACCACACAGCCCACTCTTTCCATCTCTGCTGAGACTCCACAGCTGCCTATTCCTATTCTTCTCAGACACTCCTCTATAAAGGCTGCAGGCTCTTCCATGGCCTCTCTCTTTTTTAATTACCCTTCTTTGCACACCATAAACCTCTCTTCTGAGGCTGCCCTGTTGCTCTCAGAGAAGGCAAAATCCTTCTCCTTCCTCTAGACAATTCTAACAAACCCAGCCTGCTGCAACCTGAAGGATGCAAACATGCTGCCCAACCACAGTCTTTTAAGCTAAAATTACACAATTGTCAATTTTTGTTGACTTTTTTTTTGAGTAGTGAGGATATCTCCAGATTTGAAGATGCCTTTTATTGTCTCAATATGGTCTATCTTATATGCTAAGTCTCTCATTTGAATTCTTCTACTAAGCTGTCCAGGTATCACATAGAGTCACTTCTGTAATGCAGGTAGAGTGTTGTCCTTTTTTATTTTTATTTTTTTTTTAGATAGTGATATAACAAGGGGAAATAGCTTTAAACTGGAAGAGGGTAGGTATAGATTAGATATTAGGAAGAAACCCTTTACTGTGAGGGTGGTGAGACACTGGAACAGGTTGCCCAGAGAAGCTGTGGCTGCCCCCTCCCTGGAAGTGTTCAAGGCCAGGTTGGATGAGGCTTTGAGCAACCTGGTCTAGTGGAAAGTGTCCCTGCTGATGGCAGGGAGGTTGGAACTGGATGATCTTTAAGGTCCCTCCCAACCCAAACCATTCTATGATTCTATGAAATGAATCATAAACTTGCCAGTAAAAAGTTGCAAAAGGAAAACCAAATTCAGCAAATTAAAATTGTTAAGCAAAACGTGTTTTCTGAGTCTTAAACCTCAGTTCCCGTTGTCTTTCCTTTGGACAATACTGCAGCCAGTAACAGCATTGCTCGCCCAGTTCAGTTGCTTCATACCACTAACAATGAGCACCCCAAGGACACTAGGCACAAGGCATATCAATGCACACAGATGTGGAGTTCCTTTTCCAAAAAGGAAACCAAGGAGGCACTAAGAATGCACAGCCCCTGAAACGGCGTGTTCAGTTACAGGTGAAATGCAATGCCTTCCCCATTGGGTAATGCCAGCAGGAGCACTGCTCCCTCTATTTGGAGACCAATAGTATTAGATTGTGCATCCAAATAACAGATTTGTAAGGTAGATCTAAATAAATTCCACTAAAGCAGTAGACTGGAGTCAAATGAAAAGCTGAGAGAGCATGAGACATATAGAAATGAGGAAAATGCAAATAACTGTGATTGCCACCTTGTTTACCCAGGTACAGAAGATTACCATATACAGTTTGTGGGAGCAATGAGAGAAACCTCACATGTTTCAACTATGGCAACTGCACCGACCTCAGCGGCGAGTTGAAATGCGTGTGCCTACCGGGATTTGCTGGAGAACGGTGAGATGCTTTGCCCAGCAGATCTTTGTGGAGCAAATCTTCCAAAAGCTGCTCCAGAAGGGTCCAGAGGGTAACAGCCACAGGGGGTTTGCCCTCCTGTAGAAATACAGACAAAGCCACTGGTTAAGTTCAGTCATTCCTTGCATGAGTGACTTTGAGGGCCTGAAAGTACAGCAGTTTTACTTAGACAAAAATCACAAATTAATGCAGCAAGATTCAATCCAATATAGCACCATTAGCTCCAGAGCAAGACATTATTTCTTGCACTTGCTTCTACGTGCTTGTTTTTTGTCTTCCATGCCAATTTTGTATATAAGCTAGAAAGTTATCTTTCCATAGGTAGGGACACATAAACAGATACAACATATACAAAGAGCTCCAATACACTGACACATGAATATGCAAAGCCATTTCATTTTCACATGTATCTCTTGTGAATATACAATCTATTCTTGCACAGGGACGCATGAGATGAAGTACCTGATGGTATTACTTTCTTACTGAATGCTGAAGTATGAAAACAGAATTACTATTTCAAAAATAAGTTAAGAAGTACTTTTTTCATATTATAGCTTAGTCTGAAACAGACGGGCTTTCCTCACAGTGAAATTTGTATCTTGCAGCACACTGTCACAATTCACACTTACCATTTGATAATGTTCTACAAACAGCTCCGGAGCACTGAGGCCTGACAGCCTCAGGGCATTAGGTGCTGTAGAAACGTAGGAAGATATTGTTCCAGTCATAGTATCATCTGAACAGCTAAGGGCACCTTTTTGGATAGTGAGAAAGGAAATACTGTATGTGCTCTTAGTGAAATTAGCATTACATCAGAGTAAAATATCCAAAAGTTCAACAGGACCAAGCTATGGTGGCTCTGCAAACACAAAGAAGTTTTTAACAAGAGGTTTTCATTCTCTGAAAAACTTATTAACCCACTCATTTTGTGGAAACAGTACAGTATACCATAAAAGATAGATGAAACAAAAATTTCCACCCACTCAGAGAGCACAGTGTAGTTGGCAGACACGTCTACATTGTACTGTTTAACTCAGCCAGAAGCTCTGTGCACCACCTCACAATATTCTAAAAAAAAAGGTGAAAAAATAATAAAATAAAATAAAATAAAATAAAATAAAACAAAACAAAACAAAACAAAACAAAACAAAATAAAATAAAATAAAATAAAATAAAATAAAATAAAATAAAATAAAATAAAATAAAATAAAATAATAAAAGTATGTATTTAGACACTTCATTGGTGTGTATATTTCTTGGGACTTCAAGGTAGAAGGAAAATACTTTTTCCTTCTTCCTTCCCCTGACAGGCAACTTGCTAACTACAGCTTTGGGAATGAGCCTTCCTTACATCCATCCCACTGGCTGGCAATAATCTCTACTTTATGGTTCCCATGATTCTCGTATTGAACAGCAGCCTTGTACCATGTGCTGCATGCTGCACTTTAACTATCACAGCAAGGCATTCTTCTCCAATGCCTAAAATTGACCATTTGTCCTCTTTTTCTCCAAGCTGCCAAACCATGAACCAGTAGTACTCCCATGCTTGCAGTTCTTAGTATATAAAATGAGAAAATTTCACCCCTTCTTTTCAGAACAAATTGAAATATATCAGTTAATAAGAAAATTAAAACCAAACCCTTTTGTATATTTATGTATTAGATTGATAAAGGAGGTATTTGTCTTTAAAACAATATTTCATCCCTCAGAAAGCCATTGATGCACAGTATAGAGAAAATAGTCTCTCTATGTCAATCAATTGACTTGAGAGCACAAAAAAACCCCGATTAACTTAATAATAGGTGGAAAGGGAAATGTGAAAAGATTACTCTTCATAAAAGGACATATAGCTGTCTCTTGAAAACAAATTTTTAATTCAGTTCAGGCTGGGATTTGCAAAATTACCTAAGGGAGTTAGGTACATTTTTAATTTAAATAAAATACTCCTAAGGGAGTTTTATTTGTTCCTGAAACTCAGTTGGATTCAGGTGCTTAATTCCCTGGAGGATTTGGGAGGTAGTTTTTTTTAAGTTTGCTTTTTAAAGTATATGAATAGAATTTACCATTGAAGGAAACTACTGCAACTGTTTTAGAGATTAATACAGAAAATCAGATAAATGTGTTTAATATAAAGAACTGCTCTTTTCCAATGTAACACTAAAACTATTGCATGGTTATAAATATGATAGAACAAAGCAATTCCTTATAATTCAGAGGGATTTTCTCACATTCTTTTTCAAGAATAAACCTGCTCTTTTATCTGGAAAAAAATAGGATTAACCATTAGTGTTATTTGAAAAAAAGGAGCAGGGAATTTAAAGGGAACATTGTCAAAGCAGAAAATCACCAAATCGTTACAAGACTTCAGGCAATCTCTCACAATCCTCATTGATGTTCCACTGGTTGCCTTGAGAAATTTTGAGAATTCAAATTTCCTTTATCATCAGAATTGACTCAAAAACATTTAATGATATATATTTAAGCTTATAAATCCCTGTTCTGTAACATTCATACCATTCTCAGGGCCCGTTGCAGAGAGATCAGATAGGGCATTCTGCTGGGATCCACTGGCATTTTGAATTGAGGAAAAAAAAATAAAAGCAAAACCAACCAAACAAAAAAACCCAAACAGGTGAATATTCCCAGGACCACTCAGTTAGGAAAAACACCCATTTGTTTGACTTACATCCAGACTACAGAGAAGGAAAATGTGCCCTCAGCTCTCCAGAATAATGAAACGGATAAGCAAGCTGTTGGCAGGACTTGCGCCAGATCTACCTCTGAAATCACACAGAAACTTTCATTTCACATTGCTAAGCACCATTAACCATTAAATGCATTACAGAGGTGAAATTTCCAGCTTAACTGTCTGTGTTTGAAAATAACACAGGAAACTCAGGATTTGAGTGTGGGTAATCAGGTAGTTAATAAAATCATAAACACGTGTGGAAATATACCACAGATTTCAAATAGAGGATCCTCCTCTCTCTTCCCCCAAAAGCTTCTGTATTAAAAATGTGTCTGTTTGATTTGTGATGTCAGATGCTCACTATTTGCAGTCTTTCCTCTAGGTGTGAAAAGGACATTGATGAGTGCAGCTCTGACCCGTGTCTGAACGGAGGCCTCTGCCAGAACCTACTCAACAAGTTCCACTGCCTCTGCGACATGAACTATGCTGGAGAACGCTGTGAGATAGATGTAAGCGACCTCTCCTTTTTTGTCTCCTTACTGTTGTGGCAGAATCTCTTTCAGCTTCTCTCCTATCTTATTATACGAATGGATGACGATCCAGCAGTTGAGTGGGGTGAACAGGAAGACTAGTAAGCAGTCTTTAAACTTTTATATTTTAATGCAGCAGAAGATGCCTTGACCAAACAGCTTAGCAAAGCAATACTAACATCAGAGTTCTAAAATTTGTTTTATATGTCTTTTAAGGATTTGCTATGAATCACTTTGGTTCTGGTGTAGTTCTTCCACCTAATTTTAGAACAAATGCTAGCTTTTAAGAAGTGTCTCATCCCACCTCCACTAGAGCATTTCACCCCATACACACTACCAGTGGGCAACAGTGGGACACACCAACAGGCAATACATATTAATGAGAACTGCAAGATTTACTGCTGGTGGCAATGAGTGGCAAAGACCTACTGCCTTCAATAAGGCAATTTTTACAATTAAATCTTACAAATGGTCACTATCTTTGCATCACATACTATGTTCACTGCTGTTTCTTTGGCACTTGGTTCTCACATCTATGAAATCATGTAAGATATTTTTGGATAGTTAGATAAAGGTTTGGATTAGGAATTGGCAACATGCTGAGGACACTCACATCCATTTGAATTAGTGGCATTGCTATCACTAACTGTGAACCTCTGCTCCGGTAGCCTGTACACCTCTGATATATTATACTAAGACAAAATACAGAAGTTATGACTCCTCTTTCAAGAAAGGCCCAGTAAGTATATCAGACTTTAAAATCACTGATTTCTTGCTTACTCAAAGATTTCTACAACTTTGAGTACATCTGTGTTATCCATCAAAAGATATGAGTGTCATCAGACAAAAGTATGGGATTTTTCCTTCTTAGAAAGCAGTCAAAGTGATTCAGTTGATTTGTTGCCCATGGATTCTTTGAAAAATGAAAATAAGGGGCCTATAAATTTTGAATACCAGGAGTTTTAGCAAAAGATATTACAGTAAAATATCTGTGTAGTTGCCTTTGAGAGTGTAGACACAACTGAAGTACATTGTTAAATACAAAACAGTAGTGAAAGTGAGTTTTTCTGAACAATTCTTTAAGGCAAAAGCCATTTATGAATGGTGCAACCATTTCTTTGGGCATTCATGACCATATTTGTACAGATTCTGTACTCCTCTTAGTCATTTAAATAGTGTCCTCGAGTGGTGATTCAAAAGAATAACCATGTATAAGGTGGTGTTTTATTATGAAGTGATATGGCATGTAGCAGAGAGATAGGAAAGATTAACACTATACAATGAGACTTTATGACTCCAGAAAGAACAGCTCATCTTTTGCAGAAGTCCTTGAGCCCACTGATTTTAGTTTTCCCCCCAACTTCAAACCTGACCTTGTTTCTTCAGTCCTACCCTACTTGCAGTAGATGGGACTTGGAGTGTTCATGAAGAGCAAATCCCACCGTTAATTCTACAGTTGCATCAAGACACCTTAAAACATGTATAAGAGAGATGTTAAGGTTCCTGTTTTGCTGCGGCAGGATATAGCAGGAATCACTGCCTCAGGATCAAGCCTCTATTTTTTATTTCCCACCTTACATAAATGTCCCAAAGTCTGTTATTTTTCTGAATACCATTCAGTGCTTACTTGCAGCAACACTCATGTTATTAAAAAGTCTACTCCTATTTTCAGGGGGGGGGGAAACCAAACACATTTTTTGCACATTTTCTGAAAGTGTGATTCATCCCTGTGATACGTCACATGTTCCTGTCTCAAGCACCTGCCTTAGTATGAAAACTTAAGCGCAATACATTTACTTATAATACATGTTACACAAGGATAATGTCTTTGCTGTCTTTATCATACCAGAAAAATGATTGGGGTAATTTTCTCCTACTGAAAAAAATGAAACAAAAACCAGCTAAAAGATCCTTTCCTCTTTGTAAGCAACAGTAAACACAAGATAGGAATGAATGTTCCAGCACTGCAGATGAAATTAATGTAGCGGGGTCAGAAACAGACTATATTCTATCAGCTGTAGGGCTTAGTTATCTTACTTACTGGGAATCACATGTAACACTGTGAATTATATAACACAGGCAAAGACAACAAACCAAAACAAAACTGCATTTTGGATTTTTTTTTTTCAATGAAGATGCAGTTTTGGAAATTTGCTTTTTACTCCAGATAAAGTAATGTGATCAAACCTACAATCTCAGATAAAAAGATTTTTTTTTAATTAAATAAATTTTTCTGTGTGAAATGTTTGCATTTTGGTTCAAAATAGCAAAGTAAGACAAAACAAAATGTAAACATTCACCTTGTTCTGAGTTAAAACGTCAATTTTCTTTCATATGGAGAAATTTAAAATAATAAGCTTACTATGTTGGAAATTTTATTCCAAACTGTAGCTTTCATTTAATCATAGCTAAAAATGTTACTTGCTTCAGTATTACTGAAATGAAAAATGAAAAATTTAAACACAAATAACTTCAAATGAAAACCAACATATAATTCCAGAATGCTAACTACAAGCAAAGAAATAAGAAATTCTGAAAATTCAAATGAAAAAACTGATGCTACTAGCCCAAGATGTTCAAACCAAGTTTTTTTTTAAAAATTAAAATTAAGAAAATCACAATAAAGTTTGACAATTTTTTTCTCACTGAGTTTAGTTCAGTTCCCACATAAGTAAATTCAGCTGTGATGTACTTCATAGAATATCCTCTACAGCATACAATACAATAAGCAAAAATTTCATCCTGGTATTAATGTTGAAGAAAATTAGAAAACAATACATGTAATAACAGGATGTCTGACATACTATAACTATATACATGACAGGAAAAATGAAGAATAATTCTGTATAGAGATTCCAAAACTCTTTCTCTTCCATACTAGACACTTGATATAAGAGTGTACATACAATATTAAATACAGGTTTTATATGTATTTAGAGCAATATGCAGGTTATTCACCTAGAATATATTAGCAGAGCATCAGTTCACTCTTTCTTTTATTGAATACATACCTGTAATTGAATTCTGTCCTTCCTCTAATGCCTTGTCACCATGAAACATCCTGACTTCAGAAATGCTGCTCCTTCCTCTTTGTACTTCTGTACTCTCAACTACACTGTGCACGTGTACATAACTTTCCTACCTTTATACACAAAATAAATCTTCTGCCTTTGTCTCTTTATGTCTGCTCATTTTCTGCTAACGACTCTCTTCATTTGCTTTAAGTGTGCCATGTTTTCCGAACACTTGCACTTTATTAGGACACCATCCAAAAGGGAAAGTTGTGTCTTCCCAACACGATCTCCAGGAGCCAGGCAGCGCTTCCCTACAAAGGGATGTCACCCCATTCCATGGAACTATCATAGCCCATAGGCTGGACCTGTCCTATGCAGAGGTCTTCCAACACACCAAGTGGAGAACAGACTTGATACTTCTAGTTTAAAAGGTGTAAAAAATAAAGAAACAACTGCCACGCTAATTAAAATAACTTCCTTGAATATATATATATATATATATAAAATAACTGCAGGTGTAGGACATTTAAAGGAAACAGCTATAGAAGCAAACATGAAAAAACAGCTGGATGAATAATGACACTAAGGATTACTTCTTTTGTAAATACATCCAATTGCTAAGATTTTTAAGAATTTAGGGGTTGCAAAGGCCATTATTAACATTTAAGATTAAGGTATAACAGCAAAACCTTCATACATTGCCAGTGTTGCAATTTTATTGAAAATCTTTTGACATTTGATTTTTTTATTTAAAACAAACTCCAAAACAAGTTCATGCTTTTGTGAAAATCTTAAGTTGTTTGGTTTGGGGTTTGGTTTTTTTTAAAAAAAAGGGTTAAAAAAAAAATCATACCACTTTGGGTGTTGAGAAGATCTTGGAAAAACATCATTTCAATATGCTCAGAATTAGAGGCAGGATACCAGACATGCAAATGAAAGCAAACAAGCAAGGTCATGATTTTTGGAGCTATGGCTTGTGATGCCGAATACTGATGCTATCTGTAATGGATCCTTCTGTATTTTGAAACTAAGATTCAAATTGTTTTTCAGATGCCAGTGACTGTCATTCAGAAATATGGGTAATGAGAAGTAACAGTGTTAGTGCTTGAGACAGAATTAAGATTTCTGAAAAGAGGGGAAAGACAGCAGTGATGGAGGTACTGGAAGGAATAGCAACAGGATTTGCATCAGCTGTGGGATGAATGAAAGTGTATTCTATAATGTGTTTGGCAAACACATGAGAGGTATTTCACTGAGGAAGTATACACAGGGAATGACATATTTGCTTTATTGACCATAGTTCCTACTTCTGACCCTTAAAAAACAGGCTGTGACTGACCCTCCTCTGCAGGTGCTCTAATAGAATTTGGACTCTGCCAGCAGTATCCTATCACAATCTTAACTACAAAGAGCCCATGTGTTTGTGAATTTGAAAATATCCTTGATGTTGTATGCTTATTTGGATTCTCTTATTCCCAGAACATTTAATTTTTAAGAAACTAGATCCAATACTCAATTTACTCATGCATGTGACTACAGTATGTTGCTGAAACTAAAAATAGGGAAAAATCTGCTTCAAATTGGCAGTGATCAAATCAGGTTTCATTCTTTCATTGCAAATAATTTTCCTGGCCGCCTGACAGCCAAAAGTTCAGCTGAGAGTGCAGTTTACTTGTATCTATTAACTTTTAGCACTTGATCTTACATTTTTATAACTGAAGTCAGTGATTCTCCCTAAAATAAGGAAATTTTTGTTTGCAATAAAAAAAATCTTCAAAATTTCTCCTTCAAGAACCATAAAGCCTGGTTCTGAGGACTACAGCCTAAAAAAGCAACTAAAAAAACTCCAGCAAGTTGCCTTTCTGTGTTACTTAGATTACTATTACCTGAAATAGATTTCCAGAGAGTAAAACAAAAACCAGAGCTTGGTTGATCCTTTTACTTTGTGTTTCAAGAGTGCCCGGAGGCCCCATCAGACTCAGGAGCACATCCTGCCAGCGCTGCGTTCCGCTTGTGCTAGCAAAAGGCAGGCGCGTCCCTGCGCCGACTGCTGAACAGCTCAGTCTGTACTTTGAAATTGTTTCTTGAATGTAATCATCAGCTGTACCTTTGGGACAGCACTTCCTCACAAAGCACACCCTCTCCTATTGTACACATGAATATACATGAAACTTGAAAGTGGTGGTGGATTTCATGTCCCAGAATTAAAGTTCTGCTTAAGGTAGCTGCTGCTAAGTGCTCTGATGTGCACCATTGTTGCTTTCATATCCTCTTCCAGCTGGTACCATTCCATCCTCCCGGGCACAAGGACAAGCATCATGCACTGGAGGTTACGATTCACATTTAATGTGATTAAAAATACACTGATACGCATGTCAGATATGTTCAGTATTGAATCTAAATTCAATAAAACTCTCTCAGGCCCTCATAGCACAGGCACACAGAATTTTGATTGAATCTGCTCTACAACAATTAGCTAATGTATTCATTAACTGCAAGGGTTAGTAATATGAATGTAGCAAATGATACATAATTAAAATAATTAATGCCTAGTGATTAATGAATAATGCATTCCATAGATATTTACATATTCATACTTTTGAGGCTATTAATGGATAATTATCATTTGACTAAAAGATGCGGACATCAAGAATGCAACATCTACACCATTTTCCCCCAACCTCACTGTGGTGTTGCCTGTTTGTCTTGCTCTTGTATACCTCTATCTTGCCATTATACACAGAAATATAAACAATATTTTATTTTCAAGACCTATAGAGAAATATAATGGCAAATACATTCATGCAGGTTAGTTTTCACACTGTAACCAGTTCTGAGCCAGTACTCTCATCAATTTATATGTTGAGGTTATAAAGCAATTCAGAAGAGTTTAGGGATATTATTCGGGAAAAAAAAAAATCACCTCCTCTTTCGAGCAGAGAACTTCTCAAATATTAGGAGTGCAAAAGCAGCATTACCATTCTGCTTCTCCAAATACAAAAACCAGAAAAATCCCAAAGAAGAAATTTACACACTTGTAAGGGAAAGTATTTGCTGAAAGGACTTTGTCCTCTTTGTCATCAGCACAGAGTTGTTCTTGTCCTGAATTTACGCTCTTTCCTACTGCAGATGGTTAGGACACTTCCACACTTCAGAGTGTGTTCATTTGTGAAACTAGGGTAGCAATATTGTAAACATCGTCAATCTGAACAAATGATTCTGCCCTAGATAGCTGGTATTTATGCTCCAAGACACAGATTTCAGCCTCTCTGAAAGCAGATAAATTGCTAGCCCTCCCAAGCTTGGAGAGGACTTCAAGAGCCATATAAGGGCAAAAATACAACACGGAATTTAAAAAAAATAAATTAAAAAAATCAAATATAATTCTTTTAAGGCAATATAATAATTTTCTTCCGAGCCCAAGTTTGAATGCTCAAAGTTGACAACACTAAGACAGTAACATTCAGCTGCCAGCCTCAGCAGTGTCGTAAAAGGAAGTTGTACAGCTGGGTAAGTTAACTGAAACTGAGCAGTGCTAGCACCCTGATTTTCAGACAGGGTACTCACCTATTGCTCCTCCACAGCAACAACTGAGGAGCTGTGGGTGCCCTGGGTCACCAAAAGCTTATCCCAGCACAGGTAAACTTATTACAGTGTGATGATACGTTATTGAAATAATATTATTTCATCGACTGAAGTAAGTTTTACTATTTTTATTAGCCTAGTAGAGTCAGCCTAACTGAGTGGGGAAAAAGCTGGAATTTATTTGTTTTCACATCATTCGCATAGTTTGTAGATCACCCATCATGGCAGAATCGTTACTGTTGATGGTAGGAGCCAGAGAAAGCTCAGCTTTATTCTTGTGCCAGGTCAAATGTGGGGTAAGAAGAAACAACTTTATATTTGTAAAATGAGCAGCTCTGCTCTGGAAGTCATTGGAAATGTCACAATGCCATTTTTACAGTTGTTTTCTGGAGGAGAACAGCCCCTTAATATCCTTTGCTATTTTCTATTAGTCTGTACTCAAAACACAGAATTTAACTAAAACTTCTAAAAGGATATTGCAAGAAACACATTTCATATGTGTCATAATGTAAGGTACAAAAACATTAGAGTACAAAGACAATAAGGTTATCTGATGTGTCTTAGCTGAGAAAGACAAGAAAACTCACAAGGCCAGCATTACTGCATGCATCAGTGAAAAGCAGTTGAATATTTAATGAGCAGGGTAAATACAAGCAGAAAAGGGAGCTCGGATGACATATGACAGCATAACGCTCTGCAGTATAGGAATCAGCTCAAGCACGGTATTCACATAACACATTTAGTATTCAGACTAACACATTTTGTCTGTACACCATCCTTTATGTTGCAATGGCATTATTTTCCTTTTTCTCACCTTCTGATGTTTTCCCTGTAGACTCACATTCACATCACATGGGCACTTACTTCAGTCATTGCTCACTTTATAACACATTCATGCACTCCATGCCTGCATTGTTCAGATACCAATTTTTACATCTTTTTTCTCATATGGTTCACGAGACTTAAAGTTCTTTCCTCTTTTATCTATTTTTTCTATCTTCAAATAATGCAGCAGGCTTAGCATTGAGTGAAGGTATTCTGAAAGTTGCTTTAGAACAATTAACTCATAAATATAAAAATCTCTTTTTTTTTTTTGGTAAGAGCAGGAACAAATACTTCTGTCTTCCAGTTATCTCTGTAGATAAAAAGCATAACTCTAATCTCAACCTAAGAACTATCCAAACACAAATGAACATTTTGGTAATTCTGGTATTTCTGGCTATTGCTATGACTTAATGCCAAAACATTGCACGTTTTAATTTACTTTTCTTCTTAAAATACAATTAATGAGAAAATTATTTTGCTGCAAGTATTGAAAAATCTTTTGTTTGTATTTTTGGTGTTTGTTTTCCACTGAAAATGGAAATGAAGCTAAGTTTAATGGTAAATTTTTAAAACTTTGTTTTTTGTTTTTTTTAATGGACATTCATCTAGAAAATAGCAAAACAGCAGCGATACCCCAACAGCAGGCATTAGCCACCTATGGGCTTCTACTTTTACACTGTGAGATGCTTTTTATTTGCTGAACCGCTTGGCCAAACACTGACTGAAATGAGACCATATATCTCTTAATTACATAAATCCCAAATAGCTTAACTGACCAAAAGTTTCTAAAGAAAATAAAATTCCAACTTCATTTCAAGCTGAAAAATATAGTCTGGGCTTTTACTTCAGAGTTTAACTGGGCAGAAGTTAAGGAATTTATGACGGAAAAGATAACTTACTCATGCAGAGTGTATGGTGGCAGCAATCTCTTGGGATTCAACATTCTCTTCACCAAAATCGATAGAACTGAAACCTGGAATGGAATTTATTGCCAGATTAGGACCAAGGTGGCTTCAAAGGGAAGTTCATTCACCACCATCACAATTAAAAAGACCAAAAGTTACCCACACCTTTGGTATGTTTACATATATATAAAAGATGCCTGATTAAGGGTAAATATGGAGATTTCCCAGGTACCACAGATTAATCACTTCAGAAAATCCACCCAAATTTATTCAGGTGCCTGGATAGGAACCATGGTCCTTGATTCCAACTGCTACTTTATTTAGAGAGCGATAGTGCTATAGTTCCTTAACAATAGTAACATATTAGCTCAGCATAACAAATACATCTTCTTGCAGGCTAGTGTTAATGCCTTGGAAACTAATCAGATGCTTAAGGTTACTATCAAAGGTCCATGAAATTATTATGTCTCCAGATAAAGCTGGCACATTAATCTGCCTACACATGTCTTGATGAAATCTGCTTGTAAAGTACATTCTTGTGCAGAGTAGTTTTCTGTTGTTGTTATGAAATTCCATTCCTAATAACGCCTGAAAAAAAAAATGCACTTTGCTAAGCTTATAGAATATTTTTCCACTAAAAAGCAATAACAAGAATTGGTCCTAAGGATATAAAAAATATTTTAGTTTCAAAAGTTCAGGAACACTTATCTGTTTTGATACAGAGAGCCATTTAAATAAGAGACAGAGCTCGTTACACAAATATCTGAGCTTTCTACCAAGCTAACTGTGCAGCAAATACAATGGTCCTTAAATTTATTCAAACAATATTTGGTAGAACAGATTATTCACTTTTCAAGAAGAATAAGAGCACTGAAACAAAAAACGTAATACTGCTGTAATTCAGTGGGAAGGACAGGAGAATCAGCAGCTTTATAAATCTTTGTAATTATTTAGCGTGAGCAGATTTTACACCACTGCGGACAGCTTTGGTTGTTGGTGAACCCTGTGAAATGCTAGGGTAGGGATTTTGGAAATTCTCAAGCACATAAATAGTTTGGGGTCTAATTTACCCATTAATATTTCTATTTCTGTCTGGTGCAGCACTGGTTAACACTCGTGCTGTGCTCTTCTTATGCCCCAAGGGACAGGACCCTCTGCTCCCTCTTCTCCAAGCAGTAATCCTTTGTGGGTGAAATTAAAGGTGCAGTTGCTTTCCTGATCATCCTGTGACAAGACTTTTTCTCCCCTGTTGACTTTTTGCCAGTTATCCAGGAAAAGGATGCATGGTCTGAACACAGTTAGCCTGGCTGACACCTGGGAGCTGCTAATCCTGGGACACATAAACCCCAAACCTGCTTACAATTAAGATCAATGAGGAAATAGAGAGCAGGTACTGAGAGGGACTGGCAACATCACATCTTCTGTATGGCTAACTTTGGTTTGTATTCACAAATGCCTAAGCCTAATGTTTGGTCCTCTCATCTGGGCTGACTCAAATCCCACAGTGAAATGGCGGGGTAGGCATACACCTCCTCCACACTTCATACAGTCATGTAAATTTTATCGGTTTTAATCCTACCATTTTGTGACCTGATGCAGTACATTCCACAAGAGAGTCACGCTAGACACTGTGCTGTGTCTCATGCAAAATTCCATTTGGTCCTTTCTTATTTCATTGTTTCATTTAATCAAACACAAAACTCATTCAGGCCAAAAGAAAATGCACGGTTTCTATACATATGAAAATGTAACATGTCCTTCATGGTAGACCTAAACCATAGGTGGACATCCTGGAGGCACAAAGTGATACTGAGGGAAATGACACAAGTAGGAAAACTGTAAGTAAAATAGATTTGTACAAATCATATAGAGGGGGACAGTACTGAACACCTGGGTAGTACCTTCGCTCAGTAAGGAGGACTTCATTATTTTAAGTGCATTCTCGTGGCACATCCGTAAGGTACAGAAGTTTTATTTTCTTATCCCTTACTAGGAACTGAACAGAGAGAAAGAGACCACAATGTACCCCAGGATATTTTACCCCTACCCTGGAGAAGCACTCAGGTCTGATGCACAGGGTGGGCCAGAGTGTAACTGTCCTTGACCTAGAACCCCAAAATAACATATTTCACCTTGAGAAAGTTTTGAGTCAAAAATTCCTAGCTTATGGTCCCTTTTAATCCTCTCCCAAAACCACCGATGAAAGAGGAAGCAGAATTATTCCTCCAGAAGAAAATGCCAATATATTACATTTCTGCAAAATGATATATAATTTGCTTGATTTCATGGTTACCTTATGGATCTTGAAATAAGTATGAGATTGAAATATTTTAAGGAAGGATGAAAGTATCAATCAGAAGAGTTACTCAGAGCCATAAAGAAGCATTTTTAAAATCACCGATTAATTTATTAGTTGAATTAAATAGCTTGTTTGTGGTACGAAAAGTAAAGACAGCAAACAAGCACAGTGTCAGATCTGTGGGACTTCAGAATGGATTTTGGCAGAGAGTGAACTATCTCCAAACATTGCAGTACAACTGCAGCCAGGTGCTTTAACAAGGTGGGTCAAAATTGGCTTGAGGCAGTTATAGGGAATGACAGTGATGGAGCCAAATCCTTTCAGTAACTGAGACTAAAATCAAAGCAAGACCCCTCAGCAGTCTTTAATCTGTAATAGTCCCACAAGGTATGGAGCTGAGCCCCCAGACACCAAAATGGTAGAGTGAGGACTGCACTCAAGGGTATTTGCCTGAGAGGATTAACTGACCAGCCAGCCTGGGAAAGAGCATCTGTCCTGGTGCTCAGACAATAAAAAACAGGTCAGTTGATATGGAAATGGGATTTTAGACTAAGTTCAGACTGTAAGCCTATAATAAGTACATATGAATAATTTATTACCAGTGTAAGTACAATATTCTTGCAGTTTAAACAGAGAATGCCATACCACTCAAAAAAAAGAAATCCTGTACAGTAAAAATGCCCGATTGCAACAGCTCCAGAAAGGAATACCCATCAAAGTCAAGTTTTCTTGCTCAGAGCTTCATGCCTCAGTGTACTAGCAACTGTACAAACAACAAGCAAGTGACAGACTGCCAAAGAGAGAGACCAAGGGGTAAATCCTAAACCAGACCTTGCTAGTCCTCATTCTCAAAGGGAGTGTTAGGGCCTGGGGGGGCTGCACTGCCCTGATATGACTGCCTGGGACTGACTGCAGGTGTTTGTGCAGGCAGTGGGTAGGCACTATGAAGAGATTAAATTCAACTACCATTCCCACCACGGGTTGCCTAGCTGACCATAAGCTAATCATATCTCTATTTCATGCCTCAGTTTCCCTCTCTGACAAAAAGATACTGGCCTGCTTTAAAGGGGATCTCTAAACTGAACGCTACTATTTAAGAAATAAGGTGTCAAGGATGGAGCTGAGAATGAAGAACTGCTCCGGCTGCTGTTCAGCAGAGGACAACTCATACCTGAGAAAGCAGAATCAAAAGGGGGGTTGTATCAGAAATAGCTTACACCTGCAGATAAAGGTGGATTTTGACCTGACTCTACACACTATAGAAAACACTACTAAGGCCTGTACTGAGGAGCCCTCAGATCTAAAGTAATTGACTGACTAGAAACAGGGCTGAGTTGCACTCATATCCAATACATGTTGCCTTGGAGGACCAGGGATAAATTCAGTGAGCTGAGCCAGCAGATTTTTTTCCTACCTCTAAATATGATCTTCAAGGAAATCTTCTGAAAGTGTAGGAAATCATGGTGAAGAAAGACATTGACAAGGCTGCCATTACTCCCTAGGATGTTAGAGTAAATTTCTCTAATTTGAAGTACAATGTACTTTCTGTTAGTTATCTTTAGGTGGCAGCAAGGTAAAAAGCACAGAGTAAAAGGTTAAGAGAAATCTCTAACACATTTTTAGAGACCTTTTTCTCATGTACTGCACTGGCTATAACATAGAAAGAGACTTCATAAAGAACTTGCATCTTCAGCAGATATCTAAAAAGCAATTATTAGAGTTGGCTTCATCCAGATCACATTCAGATGCAAATGTTGAATGTTAGCAATATTAATACAATGACTAGATACTATGTTAGGTATGCAGTACTTGATCCAAGAATCCCTGAGGACAGAGGTAAGGTTCAGAGGTAAAGATGCACTCTTATGTTCCTATCAACAAGAGGGAAGTACACACACACAAAAAAAAATCTATAAGAAAAAACTCCACCAACAAATCAAAGGTCTAAATCAAGATTAAAACAGAGTTTCAAGGCGTAATTATTGACATAGAGGTTTACAGATTTTTCTTTTCCCCCACTTACAGTTTTCATGTCTGCATCTTTTCCAAAGACTTTCCTGAAGCTCAAATGTAATTATGTTTGTTGTCTCTAAACAACTTCCTACTGGAAAAAAATCCAGTAGGATAAAAACATACTCAAAATTTTTACCAAGGAATATAATTAGCTAAGTTACATGACAGTGTCATGCAGTGTGCTAAGGCAAGTATTATGCAGCCAATAAAGGTCTACCTTATACCATTAATATTTACAGTTGGAAGCATGAGATGGCTGCAATCGAAGTGCTGCACCCAACAAAGGCTAGCTGTTGACTTGATACCTTGTTGTCTGACAGTGTGAAACAGCTACTTACTTCATCACCACTTGACAGCATAATATTAATGCTAGGTAGTAACACATGGCTGTTTTGCAGGAGCTTAGCACCAAACAGGCAGAAGAATCTCATGGAACAGTTTTGAGACTGTAGGCTTAGCTTATTAGCAGAGAAGTAGGGATGGAAAGTGTCTGGCAATTACAAAATAAAACAGGAATCATAACTCTGTCTCTGCTATACCATAGACTGCTGACTCACCTATTACAGAAATAAAAGAACATCTACCACTAACATCACTAACTAAGGAAGAGATCTTTAACCTCCACTGTCATGTGCTGGAAAGTGGAGTTTTGAGGAACCAGTTCTGTGCCCATAATTCAGATTGTGCAACTCCATTAAAGTTAATCAAAATTGATAATGCAGAACACAGGCAAATCAAGCGTGGTGAAAACAATGTACAAGGAAACATATTAATGAGGAGAAATGATGTGCAGCTTTTTTTTCCCCTAATACAGAAAAAATTGGAATCTAGAATGAGAGAGAGAGAGAGAAAGAGAATATGTGCAAAATTCAGAAAACCAGAAGTTCACAGTAGAAATGGCTTAGTTTCACCATTGACACAGCTGTTCATAGCCTACATTATGATTTCCTCCTCCATTCTCTTATCCATACACTGCCATTCCCATCAGCCCCACCTTGAGTGTCATAAGATGGTCACGTGCTGGTCTGCTTAACACCTATGCAATCAATGAAGAAAGAAGTTTTGAAATTCATTCTTCTTTCTCATAATTTTAACTATTTCACTCTCTCTACTGAATCTCTCTTCACCTCTTTTCCTCAGGAACTGTCCTGCCCTCATCCTCAGTGCTGTAACATCATTTCCTACTCTTATCCTGCTTTTGGGTTTAACATACTGACCTCCTCACACCCACTTCACTTCCCCATGACAACAGAAGCAGACTTCCTCAACAGGCCATTACTGTGTCGTCTTCCAAACCCCTCTTCAGGACTTATTTCTACTGTGGTAACTATGGGATACAATAAGCTCAACCCTGCTATATGCAGGGCAATGACAGAAAGTTACTGTTTTCAGTGACCTGAAAAAAACCTCATATTTTGATTTTAAATATCATTCATTCCTTCCTGCAAGATCCATCACCAAGATTTATTCATATAGAATCTGCTGTCTCCAAGCCATAACGCAGTTACCCCTTATGGAGAAACACCACCTGATACACTGTGCTGTTATCCACGTACAAAAATAATTCTCTGTGATACTGCAAAGTATTTCCCAAACTGGAAATGGATGTTACACCTCAGAGATTGACACCTTCACCAAAACATTTGTCTAGCCTGTGATTTAGCAGCTATGGGACAAACCCCTCCTCGGCATGGTTTGCCTGGATTTGGACCAGCTATAGGTTTTCCCTCGTATTCTTTCACATTGCAGCAGATGGTGAAGTTCCTACACCAGAGGCTGTCAATAGAATTTTAAAAGGCATTTCATAACAACACATTGGAGCTGCACATTTAATCTGTGCTGCATCACCAAGATGATCTTAAAAAGAGCTGGAGTACACTTACAAAATTAGCACTGGCAGTTGCTGCAGGAATGCTATCAAGGAGTCTTCTCAAAGCCCACAGCTTAATGAGAGCTTACCTCCCAAACCACCAGCCAGATCACTGCTCTGTGTATAACCAAAACTCTGCTGTCTAAAAGGCATTTAATTCTCTGTCCTGTGAGACACTGATCCAGCAAAATATCTGATGAAGATTTTAAGGGACTACTTACGTGCTTCTGGCTTGTTTGGGCTCGTGGCTGAGCTCACGTAAAGTACAGTGGTCAAAACCAGAAATGTTATTTCTTCTGCCTAAGACAGACCACCTCAGACCTACCAAATACCACTGTTTTCATAGCTGGACCACGTCCATTAAACAGTTTATGTAAGTCAGACATCAGTACTACAAGTGGTTAAAGAAACTAGAGTTACTGTATGTAGCCTGCTCTTTAAAGATTAATTCCTAAAAGTGAGCTTTTGAGTTTGGAAGGCTACTCAGCCAAAGGCTAATATTGTAAATAGAAGGCCACTTGAGCCAAACATTACTGCAAGTACTAGCACTGAGGAGGGAGCAAATTGTTTCAGTTTAAACACAGCCCTATTTCCAAGTGATGCAGGAATGGTCTTTCAGCCTAAGGTGAGGAGGGGGAAGTCTGTGTATGCTGATCTGACTGGAAGATCAAGACTACTGTGGATAACCACTGTTTAAACAAAGTCTGATTTACAATTCAGTTGCAACACTTTAGAGAGCTCCATCTCCAATCTCTTGCTCCGCTATAATTAGAACAAACTTCCTTGTTAACTTCTGTAGTGTCACAACACTGTGACTTCATGTGTCAGGAGGGAAGCCGTCAGAATTTCTTAAAGAGCCATTTGCCTTGCAAGCCCAGCTAAATCCTAGACTTCAATCATCTCCACTTTTATTTTCTCACAGTACAACAGAGATGTAATTCTTCCTTGGTAGTAAACATTGCATTTTTCTGATCTATAACTGGTCAAGCCAGATGATCAATTTATTATAGCTGCTAACAGTAATTCTCTCTACATTTGTGCTTTGATTTCAAGAACTGTTGGATACAACTAGAAGTTGACATTTTCCAGGAAGGAATTAATTCAAACTGTCACATTTCAACTAAGACAAACTATTCAATCTACATTTTATAAAAAAACCATATACTAGATAGAGGTGGCAGTGAATTTAATTTCTTCAGAGGCGTTTTAAGAAAATATTCAATGTATCCACCAGAAAATAGAGAAATAAAAAAAACTACTTACATTCTTCTTCAAGGTGAGCTGCCTGTATATATATTATACTGTGGATCTTCTGCACACATCAGGAGTAGTCACCTAAGTTTTGTCTTCAACAATGTCCATATTGGTACACACAGGACTCTGGGTCTCCTTCAGGCCCTTCAGCAACGGGATTGTCTTTTGCTGTAGATACAATGAAAACAACTTGGAGGCTGATGGCAGAAACAGCAACAGCAATGATGAAAATTCAAGATTATCTACAACTCTATATGTAGTATAGATAGATTTTCAGAGGACTGCAGAGATAGATGAGGGACAACAGGATAGCCTCCTCCCAGTGGACATGGTGTCAGAGGCAGAAGTTCCCAAGACCTGGAGAGAAAAGCAGTCATGCTTACCTTGGAGTGTTACCTGGCATATAGAGGCAAAGCCACCTGTGACCAGCACCAGGGCCAATATCCGGCAACTACAGGCCAGCCTGAACTGCAGGGATGGGCTGGCTGATGCAGGGGGGAAGCAGTCACATCTTTAGGCCTCAGAGATCTTAATCAGATATTTAAGGCTTCAAGTCTGAATCTGGTCCTCGTACAAACTGGTCTTGTTCTTTTTCATTAAGGAAGAAACTCTGCAGCAGTCTTCTAGTTCCATTTCTTTTCTCTTTTTCTCAATTTCAAATTTTCACAATTTCAGAGAATTCAAACACTTTTCTTACCAGATAATCCTGAAGCTTCTTAGGCACCAGGTTTAAAGTACAGCAAACATCATGCCTTTCAGAAATTCCTTCCCTCACATACAGAGACAAGAAGAATGGCTATGCAATGTGACTGCCATAGAAAATGCACTTTTGAAGCCAACAAGATAAACTGAAGAGTTATAAGGTGCGCAGAAGGAAAAGGAGTTGGTGGCCTCACTGGTGATAAACAGTGGAAAAGCAGCTAAGATGCATGGCAGGCACTATGTGCTGCCTCCTTTCTTGCCACAGGTACCAAGGTAGAAAGAAATAAAATAGTCAAGTACCTGAATGATAACTGTGTATAGGTATGCTCAACTTAGATGAGTCCCCACATGGACAACAGCATGAAGTAGGAAACCAGGATAAAGCATAAAGAGGATAAAACAGTTAAAAGAAATAGGTGATGCATATAGAATGTTAAAAACAGTCTGCCATTTCCAGTGGCCCGTGCAGTGTTTAGCTTGGCTGGACATGAATCTGCTCTCTTTAAATGATTCCAAAATGGATTATTGGTTCAACTCAGCAGCCCAACGCTTAGGGCAACATAGCTCTTGGGACCTGGTGGTGGTGTTTACCACAAGCAGAGCAGCTACTTTTTACAGAGGATGTGAGGGAGAGCAATAGGTGCTTGCCTGTGAAGGTGAAAAAAAAAATTTAAAAAAAAATCACGGAATAAGGGACTTCATGTGCTGCTCATTTAAGATACTTTTATTGGAATAGTCAATCCATAGATTTATGGCCACTTTACTGCTGTTGAAAATAAACTGTAGTCCCTCAAGCTGGGGTTATCAATGCATCTCATTATAACAGATTCGTGTATGACTGATTGGATTTCTTCTTGAACTACAGGGATTCTTATTGAATTCAGCCTTTAACAGAAAAAAATTATGATAGGATGGTTGTAAATCCTCAATGAAATAAAACCAGTGTATCTATGGGCTTTTTAATCAAGTTAATGGCTTTTCTTTGGCTGCTCAGTATTATCCCTATATGCCCAAAAACCTTACACAGTAATTCTGACATGGATTAGGACCACCCAAGCCAATCGTGCCTCATTGCTACAGCAAATGGTTTTGATTTGGGGGCAGTAAATCTGGATGGAGAGGATCAGATATTCTTACCATGAATGAAATGATAACCTTGTGAGTGGTGTCAGGGCTCAGGATCCAGAGACTTCGCCAGCAAAAGCTCCAGTGCACAGGAGCAGCTGCAGAATTCCCGGAAAGCCCTGCACGTGGCAGAGAAGGGAATTCTCCGGGGTTTGGCAATCCCTGTGTTAAAGCTTGTGTTGACATCTCTGTCTCACAAAGCATTCAGGATCAGGCATCTTTCTATGCCAGTGCTGAAATGAAGGCTGATTAATTCTTAATGCCCAGCAACAGAGGCATGCTTCTGCCTTCAGAGCATGTTACACCTTTCACAGCCCAAAGACACATACCCTTGGTCCAAGCTGCAGTTGCCCACACAAAGCTCGTGCCCAGGTAGCAGCGTCCTGAGGAAGCTCATGCCACTTCTCTGACACCTGCAGCCATTTCTCTGCTGGCACTGCAGCTCCCTCTTCTCTCTCCCTGATCCGGCTCAGCCCTTGGTGTCTGTGGCCATAACTCCCATCCCCATACCAACACAAAGCAGGATCAGAGCAGCTAAGCCATGCTGATGTAAAAAACGCCAGAGGAAGAGGCCCTGTGTGTTTTACTGGCTCCCCTGTGCTATTCCGCTTGCCTTTGGCATTTGGCACACATGGAAATGCTCACACACAGCAAATCCCTAACGCTCCCCTCTTATAAAATAACCGTTTGGAAGACGCCTTGTTTAAAGATAAGCTTACATATCCTGGATTGATAAATGCTACTGAGCTTTGACTTGTGAACTGAGTCCTCCTTACCCAAACCGTCCATCTACAAAGCAAATCAAGGAACCAAGGTGGAACAATCAATCTATTTCAATAACCAAACAAAAAGCAAAACCCAGCCCTACAATGCAGTTTCACTCTATCCAGTGATTTATTTTATCTAATCTGAACATTTAAAATACTATTTATTTAATAATTTTTTAAAAACTAAAAAATTATTCAGCTCTGAAATTAAACCACTAGTGAAAAAACAAAAGACTTTGTTTAAAAAAAAAGACAAAAAAATTATTTTTTCTGCATTTCCTCCTGTTTTTCCAGATGAAGTTATTCATTACATGAAAACTAAATTCAATAACATTTTATTTTTCTTCCTTTTTAAAAATTTTGTCAAAATAAATTTGTTTTGCTCCAGTTGAGATCCAAAGACATATAAATAGAACATGCTACATAAAATATCTTAGTGAGAAGCAGATTGGCCTTCTAATGTTAGCAGACTTCATTTTGTTGGTATTACCATGGCACATGACATCATCTTGCCATCAGCATCTATTACTTTTAAGGCTACAGCTGTTACTGACAGCTACTGTGTATTAGGGGCAGGGGAACTCTCACAACTGTTCTGCCACTGACTCCGTTATAAACAGCCTCCTAAGATAATTCATGTTGGAAGAGCCCTCAGGAAGAGCCCCAGTCCAACTTCCTGCTCAAAGTGTAATGAGAATCTCTAAGGTATTGCCCCACCAGTAAATTAATCCTCCTTCAGTTACCCTACATATACTTAGTTATTCATAAGCAGTGCTGAATTTACATTCAGAAATAGCTGTGATCACCATGTGGTATTCGTTAGCAAGAATTATTTCTGAAAGGCTATCAGAGTGTATGGGGCTCTCACAGGCTTCCCTGACAACTAAGGTCTTGCAAAAAAATTCAGTAACTTGTTCCTCTTCATAAATTTCCAGCTGTCCTCTGGCTTTTTTTGTTTGTGCTGAGACAAAATGAAGTTTGTCTCCCTTTGTCCTTTCCTTTCCAGAGCTTTCCACCTTCTGCTTTTGAAGCTCTAGGCCACAGAACCCCTCTTGTGTGGGACTCTGCTATGGATTTGTGATAAACACACCAAAAAATTGTATATTCATAGCAAGTTGCCACCTCCCAGTCAGCCCATTCAAGAACTAGATTTTAACAAGCTAACCTGGGGAAGTGAATAGCAGCCTGTGCGATATGAAGCTGAAAAGTCATGTTGTGGATAGGTGGTCTACCCAAGGAGACATCAGCTGTGCATTGCTCACCAGGCAGTGCCTTAGGACACCCACGGACTCTCAGCCCCACGGGTGATCTGCTACGCGGCTGCGAACACCGAGACAAGCAACTACAGGCGTGAGCAGCCCCACGGCGGTCAGGGGGGCTCTGCTCTTTGACAGCCCACTCTCTACTGTTGTGCAAAATACACAGCATCAGTAACAGAAAATCTGTTTTTCTGCTGTCTCAGCAGCACTATGTTTCTAAAAACGCTGCTCAGTCCTTTTTCTTTTCGGGATCACCAGTTACAATGATTTCAGTCTATCATCATCACCAAATACTGCAATGAACAGATAATGGGGGACAGAACTCCTCAGAATTTTTTTCCCCAGATCAGCCAGTTGTTTTTCCATATTAATTTAACTGTTCAGCCATTAATCACTAAAGAAGCCGTTGATTTTGATAGGACCAGACTGCAGAGCCTTCTGGCAACTCTTGTTACCAGTTCAGTGCTACTGCTAAGGGGGTTACCTATATTGTAAACTTAGGCAGTGATCTGATAAACCAGGGGACAGCACTTGAATGGTAGATTTTATTTTTTTTTATCAATAGAATCCACCCAAAAAGAAGACATAAAGGCCATTTTTTCATATTCAGAACTCAGAAGCAACACAAACACAGAAATAAAGTTAGCTTATGTATCTGGTCATGGTAAACCCCCCAGCTCACTAGATTTTAATCAGTGGGGTAACTTTTTTTCCATACTGCCTCAAGAAGAAGTGTTTTGTCCAAGACAGATACAGGCAATAAGGGCAATTTTCAACAGTTTTTTCAAGTTCAAGTCACTGGTTGACCAAAAAAAATCCAATTAATTAATAATAGCTATTAAACAGAAAAAAGAACTGGAACAAAATGCACAGTGGATTGCTATGGTGTGCTATGAGTAAGGTTTCTGCAATAAGTAAAAACTGCAGAATGAAAAAAAGCCCCATTACGATGATTTTAACTTGAGAATGAGGTTTAGATATGTGATGGCATTTTAACAAGTTACAGGATTTTTTTCTCACCCATTCCTTTGCATATTTTTTTTTCCTTAGGAAATAAAATTAATTTGAAGGATATAATAAATGAAAATGTCTCCATAGATATACTTTTAACAGGAACGGAAAGAGTATGGACTGGAAAACAGGAGAATAAGTTCAGAAATTTCACCTATCAGAGACCAGGCAATACCACCCATTTGCCTATGGTAGTGAATTTTTTTTACAAGTTGCCTGTTCAACCCTAGGATCAGAGTTAACTACGCTATGTTGGTCCTCAGTTTCCCAGTGCAGACAGTGAAAATAAAAGGCAGCTTCTGAGAATAAAAATTCCATTAAAAATTTGCAGCTCCTCTGAGTCAAGAGAAGCAAGGGTCATACAGTCTAACACAGTACAGAGAAAAACTAAGGTCTCAAATATTTCTGTAACACCATGTGAAGATGAAATGACCTTCTCAATCCAATACAATTTAATAGACCAATATGTTTCATGCCACCTTGGTTTAGGGTTGGAGTCATGTGGTCTGTCACCTGCACTAGGTTATTTCTATTGGAAAAAAATGTTTTTAAAATCATAGCAAGCATATATTTAGCCATCAAGGACAGAGGAAAATATCCTAGCTGGTCATGCATCCCCTAGAGAGAACCCCTGAGCCAAGCTTGCTTTTATTATTATAGTAGGACCTTTTACATCAGTGTGGAGGTGGAGAGGGAAAAAGAAGAAGGATTGTTTTAACATTTTCCCTCTGGCATTGTTGTTGTTCTGCAAAGGCATGAGTCCAAGCAGTGTATGCACAGTCACAGCATCCACTTAGAGTTCATCTATTGCTGTATGCAAAATCGTCCTCGTGCTCAGGACTGCAACTGCACATCCTTAGAAATGACGAGTAAGCAGGTCACTAAGATATCCCGTAACATGCAGTATCTAACTGGGAAATTGGCTTTGACCTGCTGTTTTCTGTTTCTAAATATTTTGGGATTTGAAAGTTCAGCCTCAAGCACACATTCATCCATGGCAGTTCAGCTGTCATTCGTAATACAAATCAAAAGATGATGGATGGCAGAATCTGCCCAGAAGTGCAATTCCTGCTAGGGTCATTCTGTCCGTAGTGACCACTTTTCCACACTAACCACATCACTCCACTGGCTTACCTCACCATAAGCATCTTTTACACTTAAAAGCACATACGTAGATGTGCATGAAACATTCATCTACCAACTATAAAGTTTTTCTGGTCTAAAGCTTTTCAACGGGCAGATTTGTTTATGAGCACTGTGCCTTCTGACATTATCACATTTCCCACTGCCACATGAAAACAGAAAAAAAAAAGGGAGGCGTTCACCCTGTGCTGTACTGCTTGTGTTTCTGTAGATGATGCTACAAAGCCTGTATGTAGAAGAAGAGCTGGGTGAATATTTAAATACATATTTGTGAAAACACACTGATTAATTTCTCACTGAATAGATTTCAGTTGCACTCTCGTGCAGCCTCTATACACTCATTCCAGGCAAACATGCTGGCAGAAAAGTTCACTGGCATGAATGCCTGTAGAAATAGCACATTTTACAAAAAATATTTACAGTAAACAAATTTTCTATATATAAGTACAAGTATTAACAGACACTTGACTCCTCCAGCAAGAGAAACAGAAATGTGACTGAGTATATATCGAGTCAAAATAGCTCCTGCTTAACGTGCAGTAGCAAAGACTAGCAACATGTTCACAACCAAATTAGGGATAATGAATTATTATTAAAGTGATTAAACAAATAACTGCTGAATTGCTACTAGTCTGCAGACATATTAACTCACAGGATATTTTCAAGCAGAAAGGAAGCTGTCAAATGAAGTGGGTCATCACATGAAATTCATCCAGCTCTGACTTGCATATTAAATGATCAGCATCATGTGTGTAATTTTCTGAAGAGTCCAAAGAACAAAATATGGAGAGGCTAATGTACTTCCCTATCGTGCTTCAGCAGTAGTTTGTCTATGCAAAGTCTTATCCGTAGAATAGTTCTTATTTTCCTTCCACGGTAGCTCAAGTGTGTCTCAGCATTCTCTTGACATAAATTACATTGCAATTATTTCAATCCTTCCAGTTGACAACTGACTTGATCTCGAACATATTCACCTCCATTGGCTCAGTAACGCTGGCCTTGTTATTGATCCTCTCCTTGGCAGTTGTGGTTTCAGTCATCGCTGCCAACAAACGGGCGACTCAAGGGACCTACAGCCCCAGCCGGCAGGAGAAGGAGGGATCCCGGGTAGAGATGTGGAACATGGTGCAGCCACCGCCGATGGAAAGACTGATTTAGAAGAAAGAGCTCCTCCATCCGCCGTCCTGGAAGATGGCTGAAAGGGGACAGTGTACATATGTTAGATATATTAATTTCCACTCTCATACCAGGAATATTCATTATAAAGATTACAATGACTTTGGGCTTTCAATATTCTCTTCTTAAATTCAATAACATTAAATTTCTCTTAGCATTTAAGTGAACCAATGCCATTTATCGTTGTTTTGGATCCAAGGACAATTTTTATTTGCATTGGAAACTCCAGCCTTGATAATCAGCAGTAGGCATTACAGACAGTAATGGCTCCTGGGATACACGTAAGTGCCTGTCTCAGATGCAACACGAGTAACAGCTTCTTGTTTGTGCTTTCCTTTCACTGCCTAGCAATCACCACTGCAGAAGACAATGCAGATAAATCAAATAAGCCTGTACAATAAAGACAGGGTAATTCTGTTATCAAAGGGTTTAGTATTAGAGCTGTGTCTCAGCATATCTACTTACATCTGTTAATCAGGGATTAAAAGGAAGCTGTGTGAAAACTCTCCAAAATAAATGCTTCAAACTTAATTGGTTCTCTTTCCTCCAGTTCTCTTACTTTACCTGCTGCCCCTTCACTTTCTACTGAAAAGAATTCCAGTTTCCACAAAAGCACGTATTTTTCCAAGTATAAAAGGCTGTATCCTAAAATATCCAGTGGGCAGAATCTGACCTCTGAGGAGACGTGGAATCTAAATATCCTAAAAAAATTCTGTGCAGTCACACTACTGTCATTTTCTTATTACAATATTACCTGATGGTCCATTTTAGAAAACTATTGCTTCTCACACTGCAAACGTACACTGGCTGACAAAAAGCATGCTCAAAAACATTTCCCAAAGCTCATGGAAAATACCAGGAAAGAGGGAGAAGTGACCTACAGGTAAAGCTTGGAAATAATTCCAATAGACTTGGTGCTTCTGCTAGAGCTCAGAATTCTCATATGGTCATGGGCAAATAAACTTTTATGCCTCAATTTTCCTCTTTTAAAACAGGGATAATCCCATTTAACTACCTCATAAACCTCGGCAGCAAAAGGATTGCAACTGTTTGTTGAAAAAGAAACAAACACATAAAATGTAATGGAATAACAGGAGAAGTTTGAAAGAGATCTTGTAATGAAATAGACATTTGAAGAGAGAGTTAATGATCGTTCTTGTAATAGGAAAGGATGTGCCAAAAATACATTCAGGTCAAAGGGGGGTTTTGAAATTTAGAGGCAAATTTTAGCAGTAACTCATAGAGTTAATCTGCATATGTAGTCAAGAAATTATAGCATCAACATTGCTCCCACACAAACTGAAGCCACAATAAAGAGGCAACAGAGTGGAAAGTCCACAAGGGCATTTCTTTCTTCCTGCAGTTCAGCTTACATGTTCCTGCAGTTGTGAAATAGCCCAGATATATGCTTCAAACCCCAGATGGTTATTCCAGCAGTTGCATAACAGAGTATGTACACTCAGTATCCAAGAGTTTAACTCATCTTTTTAACCAATTATCAATTCATAATTCATTTTGAATTAATCCCTTAAGGGATGGATTACTGAAGATCAATGTCGCTCACATTTATTTTTGTATTAGATGATTAGCAGTAACTATGATAGTAAGCACATTCTGGATTTTTTGCAGTCCTCACTGATATCTTTCAAAACAAGGCACTACAGAAAATGTATGTGGATGGTAGGATTCAAGTGGAGTTAAAAGAGCAGAACGTAGTCACAGCAAAAATGCATAACAGATTTTATTGTGGCCCAATTTACAGCTCTACTGCTGAAGCTTATTATCTTGAATGCAATTGCTGTTGTACAGCTGCAGTCTAAATTCAGAGAGTTCAAATGGCAACTAAGGAAAGAATAGAAAAATAAGTTACCAAAAATACGATGAAAGGTAAGAGACAGCAGAGATTCAGGGTAGATCTTTTCAAATCATGGCACTATGCAATTACAGATGTAATAGCTTTTAACCGAAACTCTTGGTTTAGCCCAGCATTTGCCCTGTGAGACACTGCTACAGTATAATAAAGAACACAATAAAGTTTGTTAGGTGTGACCATTTCTAGTCATAATACATAAATATTAGAAAAAAAGAAAAAATTGACTCAAAGAATGCATAGTTTGAGGTAGCACACACTCAGCAAATGAGACAGTAAAAACAGCGCGTGAGGATGAGAGACCACAAGTAGATTAGGAGTGATTTGTGCAGACTCTTACACACACTGCTTTAGCCTCACCCAAAAAAGCTGAGAGACATAAAGGCAAGGTCATCTCTGCACAGAAATCAGCAAAGATGGCAAAGAGAAGCAGTAAGGAAGGGGAGAAGAGCTGTGGGGCTGTGGGCTGGGAAAAGCTTGGGGACAGAGAGCTCTCAAAACCAGGGGGAGTCTAGAAGCACAAACTGGGCACAAGGAACAGAAGCAGCATTGAACTAGGAAAGCGGGTGCAAAGAAGATGCTGCCACACATCTGCTTTATGTTCTTGGATTTCTGGTCAATGAGCTAAAAGGAGAAACAAAATTGATAGAGATCTCACCAAACAGAAGAGATGGAGAAATAAAACCAGAAATTAAATCAGTTGAGAAATAGCAGTAGAATGGTTATGATAAAGATCTAACTTTGAAGTTTGCCCTTCTTTGAGCAGAGGTTGGACTAGAGGACAACAGCAGGTCTCTTCCAGACTAAATTATTATATGGTTCAAAGAAAAAAGGACAGAAGAGAGAAAGCAGCTGAAGACAGAAGCAGTTTGCATGGAGAACTAACTTGAAGGAAAGCACTAGTGTTCACAGTGAAAGACAGAGCAAGAATAAGGAAGTGGCTGGAAAGTAATTCTGCTCTTCTTGGTGGTTTGACTTTCTGGAGGAGATTTTGGAGACATTAGAAAAACAATCTGTACAGAGGCAATAAAATACTTGAGAAAGTGTTGCCACACAGAGGATCTGAGATACTCAGGAAATGTGTACAGAGGAAGGAAGAGGCAGAGAAGATGAAAGTCTGAAGAGTTTTCATAGAGACCAAAGAGAGTTCTGGAGGAATATACTCCTAAAGAATTAAAAAGACACTAATAAAAGCACAAGAAAGGGAAAAATCTCACAGTGAAATATGAGTGTGGTTTGTAGAAGGTAAGTCAAGGAGACAAAAGGCAGGGGAAAAATCTTTAAATGAAGATTAAATTGTGATTGCTGTCAGTCTCAGTGGAGACGAAACAATAAAAATAAGAGTGGTGAGATTTCACACAAAAGTGAGAGAAGAAAAGGAAATGAAAGTGGATGGTAGTTGAGGAAGGTGAAGGCAAAAGCTGGATCACAGCAAGGGTGAAGCTGGGCTTTCACAGCAGTGAGACTATAGGAAAGCAAGGGAGGATGATGGTGAGTCAGGAATGAGAATTACCTTCTGAAGCAGATCTGTGTAAGATAACTTAGAGAGAGCATGTTTTATTGCTAATAGAGATTAAAATGTGAAATATTCAAAACTCTATTTACAGTCTTGTAAGAAACAAACAAAAAAAGGCAAAAATGGCAGTTGTAAATACACTTTCTTAATTAACACAGCAACATCCAAAGAGGGCAGGGAGGTAGATGCTGCAGCTGGAAAAGCTCAATGGCAGCCTGGAGAAGTACAAAAAGTCCCAAAGCCATCACTATATTAACATGCTATAGCGACTGTGAAATGCATGGTTCAGAAGACTGACCCTTCTGGGACATATCTCAACCAGGGAACAACAGTTAAAGCAAAAGAGAATACATTATAAAGAGTGTCTAATACCATCTTTGCTGAAAGTTAAACCACAGATTAAGAGTGATATAGCAGATGTCAAGCTATTTACTGCTTCTCAGCCCAGGGGTATAATAACACGGGTATAGAAGCACAGACATTCAGGGAGGGACAATAACATCTAAGAGTTGTGGAGAGCATTTGTGCTGCTATAAGGAAAAAAAAAATATCAAGATTGCCTTCTAGTTTCCTAAAAAGCACTGTTAACCTCCATTAATACAGAGGTACCTCCACACAGGAAACATAAAATATTTCAAAGTATTTGTTTAATCTATCTCACTATTTGACTCAAAAGCTGAAAGCAAAATAATGGATTCATGATCACTTGCAACCTACTCATTAAAGAAAAAAATGCACAATTATACTCCCAAACCTTACACATTTAAACTTTCTCTTAATGTCTAGCAGCCTTCTACAAAGAAAGAGAAGGTCCTAAGTCAGAGCACATGATCTGCTCTGCACCAAATCCCTCTGAAGATACTCTGAAGCAGGGGAAGGATGAAACAACTTATTTCCCTTTCACAGTCTATTCCCTTTTCCCTCGGAAAGAGGAGACACCCAGCCTGTGAAACAGTGAGGAGCACCTTCAGAGTTCCAGGAATATTTACACTAGGCAGAATACAGATATTGCAGCTGGAATTTGGCCAGCTCGAAATGACCACAGTGTATCACCACATTATATGCCTTCTCCACTTTATGCAAAATTAACTGTTCCTTCTCTGTAGGTACATAGTATGTTCATAGCTTAGATGGTGTATTCCTATTACTTTTTTGCTGTGTACAGGACCAAAATGACCAATAAATAAGGATTATATCAACCTATATTTTTTTCTTTTATGAGGTAATTTCATCATGCATTTACAGAGGAAATTATCCCAGACCAGAACTATATTTGCAGTTTAAAAAGTCAAATTTGCCATTTGGAATCAAGTGATCAAGAAACATTTTCCATACTTGGAAATGAGAGGAATGTGCTTTGTGCTATGGTCAGGGCTGCCAGCCTTAGCATTGCAATCTGCACCATCCTCTGACTATGTCCACACTGACTGATTGTCCTGTGTCCATCAAAGGGAGGTGTTCTGTGCCAGGTCCCAAGGTAGAATGAACCAATATAGCTTCACTGGAGCTAATTTATACAAGCTGAGAATCACATGCTCTGTTTTTGAAATTACTGCTGTCTTTCCAGCACTGTGGACAAGTGCAGGCAGAAAAGTGGCAAAGCAATAAGAATTTTCTTCACTAATGTAAGTCCCATTCTACAAGGGGCTTTCTGCTCACTTCAAACATTTCTCTTTTAGTTTTCAATAAATATCAACAACCTTAGAAACCAAGTCTTATTGTCCCAAAGGCACCAGCTAGCAGTACCTGAAAGGGTCCCCAAGGAGGAGGTCAGCTATCCTCTCCAGCCTGGCTTCCCATGACTGCATCCCCAGGACTCCTTCAGGTAAGACAGATTTAAGACAAACAAAACACTATTCCTTCACTTTCACGTGCCTTCTTTGAGCAACACCTAACCCTGCCCCAATGGCCATCACAGCAGCTGACTTCACAAATAGCAGAGAGCACTGAAGAGGCAGCTTAGAAGAACCTGCTAGCAACAGTAAGAAGGTGCTCTGAGGCAATAGACACCAGTACACTGTCTTCCTTCTGGTCACTGCCCATATTCTACACAGCCACTCTCCCCCAGCTGAGATTTGCCATTCTCACACCTCTGTCTTCCAACCCTCTTGGAGCACCTGTGCTTACTCCAGTCCTCTAAAGGACTGTCATGAAGGTTGCTACAAATTCTCTTAGCAAGAATAGCTCATTTTGTAGAAATTATACGACTAGGACAGCAGGTGAACGCAACCTTTTAGGGGAGGAATTATGTCCTCCGCATGTTGGCATGTAACCAACCAAACTCAGCCACCAGCAGCCTGTACTGCAGCCAGCACAGCTGTTTTGCATCCAGAGCAGGGCACTTCAACCACCTAACAGGTAATCACAGGGTACAATTTGGTGAATCCAAACACACCACACTGAGGAATTACTCTTACCTCGCCCTTTGGTAAGTGTCCAGCTCCTATTGCCCCATCACATATTCCCTAGGAGGAACTCTGTTCCAAGGGCTAAGCTAAGCATCACTCATTTTTAATAACTGTCCAATTTTTTTGTTTCTCAGAAGTTTAAATAAAAGTTTATGTATTCTTCAAAAGCACACATTAATGTGGGAGAATCCAAACATGTCAAGGGGACTTCTTGGGAAGTCTATTTCACTGCTTAGATCAGTATCACCGCTTAAGCCTGAACCTGAGGAACATCTCAAATCCCATGAAATGCATGTTTTGCCATTATTTTAGATAAGTCAGCATCAATCTCCCAAGCAATTAACACTGATGATCATGATCTGACCTTGTGGGTTTTAAATAGAAAAAACTGCTTTCCAGTGTTCTCTGGAAGATGAACACCACCACCACCACCACCATGGATTTGTTTCACAATGCCACAAGGAAGCTCAAGAATTTTCACTTGTCTCAAGAAAATACTATTATCTTTTCTGTTCAGTATAACTGGGTGATGTGAAATTTTGATAGTATATGACTTACAGCTACGATGCCATGCCATGCCACTTTTCCAGCCACAACAGGCCATTCTCAGCAGTTGGCTCTCAGATGGGGAATCCTCTCCCTTCCAAGGTCTCCAAAACTCACTCCTCCAGGCCCTTGAGGAAGCAAGAAAGCATCTGGCACATCCAGCTTCCTGGTCAATGAGAAGCTAAGCCAAAATTTATTGTCACTGTCTATGTCTGAAATCTGGCTAGTGATTATTGTTCAAACAGATGATAACTAATAATAAACATCATTTAAATTACAGTATTAAATAGAGAACACAGCCGATACAGTTTTTAAAATGTCCATAATAAATAAAGACCCACAGCAGAAAGCTTGTCTCCAGATAAGAGACAGCTAAGCCTCTTTCCCAGCCAAAAATTTCTGGACTATGTTTTATTTAACATAAACCCCAAGTCTCCTGCATGTCTCGCTGCAGGACAAACCTTACACTTGTAATGTCACATAATGTCAGGAATCATGGATCAGAGGATTTTGGCCAAGTTCCCTTTCCAGTGTTATTCAATCGCCTCTAAGCTAAAGAAACTGACACTTCTGAAAATAATTCAAAAAAAAAAAAAAAAGAGCATCAGATTAGACATTGTAAGTCAAAATAGTTGGAACAGTAAGTAGCTGACAAAGACAAAAATTTTGCCTATTGCAAACGTCACAGCTGAATGAATGGATGGAGCTTTCATGCCCCACTGAAGCACGCACAGGCTTCAAACTACTGGCATGTGTCAAGATGCTGCAAAACCTAACATTTATAAAAGATACATCTGGTGTGTATTTATTATACAGAGAGTAAGGTCTTGTTTAAAACTGCACACATGAATTTGATGTGGAGAGCGGGTGATACCCTGTGCCTCACAGTAAAAGCATGTTTTAACCTAAACTCTTCCATCTATAATGCATGCCACGAGGTGTGAAGAGTTCTTGTACATTGAAAAGCCAGTGTATAAATTATGAATCAAGGCACAGGTGGAGTCCTGAAGGCCAAAGAGAGTTCTCAGTTCAGTGGTGATTTTTCTAGGTTTAAGTTCCTTCAAATGGTATTTATGGGATAAAAATGTATTGGAAATTTTATATTGTAACAAAATTGAGCAACTTTGTTATATTTTGACTTGGTCTCACAGAAGTTGCTCTTAATTCCTGCTTTTATCAGGCTGTGATTTTTCCTTCCCTGAAATCATTTGGCAAAGCAATTACATTTACCAGAAAATCATCTAATATTGTCAAACACCAGCAAGACTGACATGTCCAAATCATGACTTTAAATCATCTTTTTTGATCAGAGAAAATCTACACAGGCCTTCATCTGGTTTTATGCTCTTCATGGCACTGTTTAACACATGACATTTTTCTCAGCTCAATATTGTGTGTGACCTTCCAGATTTCACCTGTACTTTCAGCAAAAGCACAATTTTCATTGGCATGTATTGTAATAACTAGTGATGACAAAAGTGTGTGTTTCCAATTTAAACCCACTTAGTTTCCATTTGGCACCTGTGTTAAACTTTGCTTGGCAGCAGAAATTCAGAAACAGTGAGAGCAGCACAGGCACCGGAGAAGCGAGCGCGACGCGGAAGGGTGGGCGCTGCGTGGCAATCCTGCTGCCACGCAGCGGTCTGGGCTGCCAGCCCTTGTCACCCCTATGAACAGCTATTTGCACAGCAGCAGGTTTGTGAGGTACAAGTCAACTCAGCGTAGGGCAGCCTCGGGTTAAAAGGCTGCTCTCTGTCCCACAAAATAAATAACTTAATGTCTTCCATGCAGCTAGTACGAGGTATCAACAGAATTTCAGGTGTTATCCCTAAGTAATTTCACAATCTTTAGGTGGGTTAGAAAAGCATAAGTATGCAGGGAAGATGTGGGGGGTCTTTCTACATATTTTTGCTCCAAGTGTAAACCAGCTGAAACAATTAAATGCAGCTTTAGCTTCTAATCACCTCCTCAGCAAGCAAGCGATGCCCAAATGAGAAGCTGTGTGCACCCGGTGGTGACAGGGCACCCTGCCTGTACTGCAGCCAGCTCCAGACCCACCAGGAGCCTGGGTGTTATTCCGGAATAAAAAGCACAAGGCTCTCCTTTCAGGCTGCCTACAGAACTACTGGTTGAACACCATTTCAAGCTTTGGATGCAATGACCAAGATCCACAGAAAGAGTCACCTCGACTCAAACCACAACAATAAAGCAGAAAAAAAAAGCAAACCAGAAGAGCATGCAGGTGCACTGCTTTCTTCCTTGGTTTCTGCCAGCACACCCCCAGGTGCCGGTGACCCCAGCTCTTCCAGAGATTTAAACATATCCTTGGGCACACCATTATGTCAAGTGAGTGATGTTTAAAGTAAATCAGCAGGTTGACGCTTTCCTTCCTAAATGGATAAAGCCCCAATGTCCAGTTGAACCATCCCAGTGCCTAAGCCCTTTCTTTCAGAGGGATCCACCGCAGGATCATAGACAACTATGTCAATCCTGACCCCCAGGGAGAGGGAGGCTCTGTCAGGTTTTTGCATGAGAAATGAACCCAACAGAGAAGATGCAGATCTGCCTTTTGGGGGTTCCCCAGTGCTGGCACAAGTGATTAAACCCAAGAAAATATAATAACAGTTCAAAACTATGGGTTACAGTGACCACTGGCCAGAAAAATGTGTGGCTGTGCTCAAGACCTGCATGGGTTAGATTAGCCCGTGTTTGTCACTCAGTCCTGGGACATATTTTTCTCATGTAGCCTGCCTGAGATGTAGAAGTCATTTGTCAAATTTTCTGACACTGGAGAGAAAAGAAATAAAGGGAAAAAAAACAATTATACAAGTACTGGTCTGTTGACATTTAAAATGAGACAATGATGAGCATAAAAAAAAGGTTAAAAAAAAATCCTGGGCCAGTAACCCAAAGGACCAAAGACAAATCATAAAATAGGATGCAACTAATTAGGCTGAAATGCCAACAATGTTCAGTATATCGTTCAAAGTATCCACGGTGTCAGACTGCTACCGTGACCCCCAGTTCGAATATGCCAAGGGGAAATGTAGAAAAGGACTGAATTGGATAAGTTAAATACAAATATTTTAAAATGACATTTTAATTTCTACCTCGTCGTTTTAACATTTTCAAAATCGTTAAATAAGCATGTCGCCTATTCTCAGAGCAGGCCAAATGTCAGGTGTTTGTATGTATTATTCAGCTGAACATTTTAAGTACATAATCCTTCTCATTGCTAAACAGGTGGTATTATATTAACAGGCTATTTTCTTGAAATGAACAGTGAATGGAAAACTGCTGATACAATAAAATGTTATACTATTAAATGTGGAGCCAGTGCTACC
Source organism: Caprimulgus europaeus (assembly GCA_907165065.1). The sequence continues at coordinate 24,843,094 of OU015534.1, read as the reverse complement.
ATGGAACTGAGCAGAGGTTTGCAGGGAGGACGGGAAGAGCAGGTAGCCACAACTTTTTGCTGTACCTATGACTTCTAAAGCACGTTTCAGGGCACTGGCACCCAGCCTCAGAAGTCATCTTCCACAATTTAAATTAAGTCACAAATGCCAAACCACTCTTTAAAAAACTGGGCTACAGAAGTTTTAAGATGAGCCTCTCAAGGCTAAAACCTGAAAGTCAAACATGGTTTTAATATTTGGCCTTTGAACAGACCAGGCTGAGAAAAGCACCCTCTGCCCATCTTGGAACACACAGGAATGTTCCTCTTCATCATTCAGGAAGTGTCTTAAGATGAATCAAATGAAGTGATTTTATATCAGGACAAAAATACTCACCTTGGAAAGTATATTAGTTGAGCTATTCATAGGACTATACAGACCTGAAAAACAAACTTCTGTAGGCAAATGAGTCTTGTGTAAGCTCTACATGACACAGAACATCTTTACTGCATTAAAGTAGTGATATTAAGTATTTTGCAATTACAAATAGATAACAGATCTAAAGGGAAACGTTTGCAATCAAGTTTTATAGATTTTTTGTAGCCCATGCTGTACCTTTCATTTTTGCTGTGTGTTGCGTTTTGTTGCTGTTTTGTTCCTCATGTTTCAGTGACAATTATTTGAGGGAAGAAGTAGACCTGAAAAAAGAAAATTAGTGGAGCAGTATGCCACCAGGAACCTGGCCCTTCAACTTTCAGGAGAAATGGGAAATAGGCAGCCAGAGAAAGGAAATCATATTTGTCCCACAGCACATTCCAAATGTGCTTCCCAAATTTTGCTTTTAGAACTTGCACTTGTTTATGTTTCATACAGAATTTGTAACAGGATTGACAACCTCTGGGGTTTTAAAGCTTAAGAAGCATTTTTTCTGACTGATGGAAATCTGCAGACTGACTCTACTTTGCTTTATCTGAATACCAGCAAACCCACAACATCACTTCAGGCATTGCTTAGGTTTTTTGTTGTTGTTGTTATCGCTTGTCACATCAAATAAAATCTAAATCCATTAATTTGATAGTTACTTTTCCTTTTGTGAACATGAGGTTAACACACAGTGAGTTCTGGAAGGGAAATGAAATGCTTTGTTCATCATTCAGGTATGGCTGCAGCTGCACTGTGTAGAAATATGTTGCAAAAGCAATGTTCTCATCTGCTTTTGGAGCACAAACAACCAAGAAGTTACTAATGAACAGGAACGTTTATGACTTCTCCTGAATAAGTCCTCAACAAGACACTGCTTTGAGTTGGGTATTTCCTCAAATGCCACAACTCTTAACGACACGCCAGCTTTCATCCTCAGGGTGCTACCATGTGACTGGCACAACAAAGCCCTCTGAAATAATTTGTTCTTCACAGACACTTGATATAATTGTACCAATAGGAACAGAGTCCTGCTGTATCACCTGTGTAAAATTTGACAACTTAGAGTAGTTTGTCTTATTACCTCCTCTTTTTCAAAACTTTCCCACACCCAGAGAAGCTGTGGCTGCTCATCCCTGGAAGTGTTCAAGGCCAGGTTGGATGAGGCTTTGAGCAACCTGGTCTAGTAGAAGGTGTCCCTGCTCATGGCAGGGGAGTTGGATCTAGATGATCTTTAAGGTCTCTTCCAACTTATACCATTCTATAATTCTATGACTCTTATGTCTGAAAGAACTTCTTGAACTCAAACATCCATAGAAAGCAAGCTGCAACCACTGTCCTGAGATAACAAAATAAGGAAAGCGGGTAAACTTACCCTGAAAGACTTGATTGTCATACTCGCTCATTCCTCCTGCAAAAATTAAAGGCTTCTACATTTTTACAATGTCCTCCGTTGGCTCACAGTCTGGACCTATGGCAAAGGTTCATTGTCACAGTTGTCTGCTTAAAGAGCTAAATAAATATGTGGGTATGTCTACGGGCAAAATGAGGAAATAACTGCAAGATCTGCTACATGTAATCTAGCAGCGGAGATCCCTGTGCTGCCAGTCTTCACAGCTTGTATCACCCTGCCAGCCACAGCAAGGCTAGTACAAGTCTAACAGCAAGTGTTAAAATCACACCCGCACTGTTTTGCATGAACATAATTTGTATTTTTTTTCATCAGTTGTGGATTGAGTATTTCAATATCAAGACCACAGTCTTTATGGCTTGGCTGCATAAAATGCTTTTAATTTAGAGGAGTGAATTGTGGATCAGATTATAGTGCAGAGCCATTTAATGTGAAATCCTAACTGAATTATACACTTGCATAAAATGCTTCAGCAAAGCAATTATATTGAAAATCTAAGTTGTATCTGATAACATATTCATGATGTGTTACTGTTTCACATGTTAATTAACCTGTCTAAGCTACAAATAAACTATATCTTCGTTTTCATGCCTGATCACCACCGAAGCCAAGAGGTGCTTTCTGCACCAGCCTCACCCCACCAGCAGCACGAAGGGGACAATGAAGGCAGCAGGCCACCGGCTGTTCCAGGGCCAACAGAGCTATCCCTCTTCACTCACTAGGAGTATCCTCAAGACCTCTCTGATACTTGTAATACTTGGCTTAAGAGTACAAAAATCGCTGGTGATATAATAATAATTTTTTTTATGTCCAATGTTAAAGGTTCAAACCACAGCACCCATCAGTTATTACTACCATCCCTTCTGCATTCAGCTTCCCCTGAATATCTCAATTTCTTCATCTATAAAATGAGACAATATACCTACTTTTTTGGTAAGAACTTGGAAGATCTAAGAGATCAAAAATGCTGTTTAACAATCAGGCATATCAACTAAGGTTTTTAAAAGAAGTAAAATACCACTGGAACTACAAAGGACATCAGCATTTAACTTTTGCACTTTTTAAACAGTAATTAATAAGAAAACACATTTAGCTTTCTCTATATTTGGGAAACTGTAATGATCATTCAGTGGAGAGAAACTTCCAATATAACATAGTATCACTGTATTATTTTAACCTATATGCCTGATGAGCATGAAAATGCTATTCAGATTAACCCATCAAACAAGAACTTGCACCACCCAAGGCATTTTTATATTGTTAAATTTTATTTTATAGTACAGTGTTGGGCACTTCATGGTAATGTGGAGTTCACCAGAAACTTCTACTGACGCCACAAACTTGGAAGGGGAAAAAAAAACCCAAACAAAACCAAAACATACGACACATCACAGCTCATTTACTACATCTACACAGTGCACTACTGACAGTAGTCTAAGGTCTCAATTACAGTTCTTGAGATTACTTTGAACAGTAGTCCAGAGGGTGCAAAAGCATGGAGTAAATTCTTAGATTTGGTTCTAGTTCTATTAAAGGTCAATAACCAACTAAATTTTTAAAACTGTTAGGACAATGCTGGTTGTTTTGGGTTTTGTTTTGTTTTTTAAATCTCCAAAATTATTAAAATGGTCAATAAAACCTCAAAACGTCCTGTACTGCACGCCTTTCCCGTAAGCATTAAAGGCTCACAACAAGGACATTATCAGGAATGATTTTCAAAAGTCCCTAAAAAAACAGATTCTGAAAAAAAAAAATAGAAGCACTGGGATACATAACATTGCTTTGTTCTGCATTGAGGCATTTCTCATTGTATCTGACACACATCTAAAAATAACAAACACAAATTAGCAGTTGGCTAAGCATGCAAGCATTTCAAATTTCTCTTCCTCCTCAAAAATCATGAAGTAATAGATGTTATTTGCTTGTGCGCAAGCTGCACCAAGACTGGCTGTTCCACAGTGCTTTATTGCCTCGTTCAAGTATATTAATCTAAAGAAGTTCTCGAGGGAAAACCAAAGGTTAAAACAAAATGTACATCAATATACAAGGAAATTAATTTACAAAAAATTAAAAGGATACTGGCAACATTAGCAGATATTTTAAGTAATGACATGATAATTAGGGATGTCACAAGCTAACTTCTTAATACATACAGTCGTCACCATGAACTCTCATCTCATTTGTGGTACTGAAAAGCTCCTCTTCTTTTTATCAATCATAAACAAATGATCAAATGATAAACTAAACATCAAAAATTCTAATATTTAAACTAACTTCAATTTAATGGGGTTATAGTTTTGAGAATTATCTAGAACTACTGGTATGCAAATATTGGCCTAGGCCTTATTTCCATAGGATGTGACATCCATAATTATTCCCAGTCATTGAAAACACACATTTGCCTCATTAGAATATATTCTTCATGTTTTTATCATACAACGATATTTCAAAGCTACATGTCATTTTACACATTTTTGAAAAATACTATTTTAAGGATCTGCTTGAAAAGCAGATGTGCACTACGAAATTACTTTGAAAAAAGGAGAAATATTGCACAAAATTCACTGAAGATTTGAAAGTCAACACATCTCCCTCCCACAACCAAGTAGCTCCCTTATTTTTAACAGAAAGAGAATGTCAATTCACATAGAATCATAACAAAAGTCAATGTACTTGAACTCAACTTATTTGTCAAACGCTAATACTGTTACTGGGCTCTAAATACAAATGTTGTTAGTATTGACCTAAGTAATATTACAATTAATTTGAGTACCCTTTACTACAGTAAACCTTGGAATAAATTCCAACTGTGTTACCGGCTTCATACTCCAACCCAGCAGAAAATGGCAATGACACTGCCAACTACACGGACGGTGGATGGCCCACTGGGCTAAGGTGGCTGTGGACTCATCAGGTAACTCTACAAGTTTAACAGCTTCCAGGAAAGACTTATCAAGTACTTTCAATCGGCCACCGACTAAGACTGTAAAACAGACGTTACAAAGTAAATCAAGGAAACTTTTGCACAAAAAACCATTCCATTCCTTTTCCATTCCTTTATTTTCAACCACCCTGAAGACCATGAATTCTAGACCAGCTGTGGTTCATGCTCTTGGGGTGAAGATGAGGACACATCCTATTCAGCCCAGATTCTGTTAACAGGTAAACAACGCTTGGCAAAGACATACACATCTAATAGCAGCAAAGACAAGTCACATCACCATTCATACTGGTTTTGCTGGTGCATTTATTTCTACATTCATTCTACAAAGATTTACTGCGATACCATGGGAACAGGCAGCCTTCACCATCCTGAGCTTTGCAATAAGGAAGCTGCTTGCCTCGGGCATAATTTTATTACCCACATTTGTTTAGCCTGAAATTTCAAGCTGTTGAGAACACACTGGCTGGAGTCTCACAGCACCTGGACTAGAGCCTGGTGCCAAGAGAGAAGATGCTAGCTCTCTTGGAAATAAAGACCACCCTTGACCTCTCCTCAGGGAGTCGGGGATGTCAGTGGTTACGGGGCTCCTTTCTGCAGGACAGGGTACTACTGTCAGTATTACACAGGGGGTGCATTTGCAAAAGGGCCTCATGCTGGCACTTTGGTTGTTGCATGAAATGTTTCTTCAATTAATTACATGCATAGAGAAAAGATTGTAGATTCTCCTAGTAATTCCATTAGACAGCTGCACCAATGAAAGATTGTTCTGTAGGACTAAATATGATTGACTATAAGTGGAGAAATAGAAGCTGTTTTAAAAACCTGGCTTAACTGTTCTTTTGCCTAGACTTTACATCATTTACAAGAACACAAGGTTGTAAACTAGCTCATTCTAAAACCTGAAAAGACACCTAAACCAGATTTTTGAGATCTAAAACACTCCTCTAATAGATTGGGTGGGATTTTCAAAAGCACCCAGCATGCATCTTAAACTCTTGCTGAAGTCTGTGTCACAAGGCCTGAGAGGGGACTCCAGCCAGCGCTGAGAGTTTCCGATGACCCCACCCAAAGAGCAGCAGTATCACTGAAATGCTAAATGACAATTAACGGTTCAGTCAACAACTTCTATGACAACTTCTACAACTACATCTTTCCTTCAGAATAAGTCTACTTTTCGGAGATACATGACACTCAAATATGTGGGATGGAAGAGCAAACCACTGCCTACTCTACACAGACTGCCCTCTGCATGCATAGAGGGTGGGTAGGGATCACCTCTGCATCCACAGTACCGTCCTTCCCTGAGAATCTGCACTGCTTTTCACATGTTGCTTCTCTATACACATGGATGGGAAGGCTTTGACTGGGACAACATATTATCCATTCTGCTAATCCCACAGGGGATCAATTCCATAGGCAATATTACTTTTGCCTACATGGCCGGGTTGGAATCACTAGAACTGAGCTAGAACATTAAACAATATCCTGAAATCTGAATTTTCTCAAAGTTATTATCCCTCCTGAGGACTCCCTGAATCTGCTTCATCACATCTCACTTGAACAACCCAGGAACCCCTTTCTCTTCTACTGCCCTTACTTTTTTTCCTCCCAAACCAGATGAGTGATACGGCTCATTTCAGGCAGACATCTATGCAAAACAAACTCAAAGATATTAAATTCAAGTCCTAGTTGGACTTTCTACATTAGAAATTTGTTCCTATGTGTAAGTAACAGATTACAAAGCTTAATCAGTATCTCCCTTAAACAGGAGAAATAAATGGGAAGATTTTTGAGATCCCAAAGAAAAGAGATGCCTCTGAAGAAGACACCAGGAGCTCTTGACTGAGCAGAATTCAGTTATCACCAGTAGCTGGTGATGAATGTTGATGATTTTCAAAGACATTACAAGGATTTCAAAAAATAAAAAGCATACAAGTATACAACTTGTAAAAAACTTGTTGGACAATTTCTCTCAATACAGAGCCCACTGTGTAATAAAAATACTGTATATGTAGCCAATACACAGTTTTGTATTATCGCAAGGACAGAGAACAACAGTGTCGAACTGGAAATATCAGTTTGGATTCATCTATTTGGTAACTGGTAATTCTGTTCAAATAAGGCACAAATATTAGCCTTTTAAAATACCACTGATAGTAAGTGGAAAATATTCTGTAAAGTTACACAGTCAGTAAAGTACCTACAGTTAAATTCAACATAGATTTAAGACCGAATTTTTTTTTTAACCCATACAAGGTTCAAAACCAAAAAAGACATATGACTGTAAACACTCTATGGGCTTTATAAATAGTAAGGAAACAATGTGGCATAAGCACAGTAACTAACATTTTGACTGAAATAAAAATAATTCTAAGCTGAATTTTATCTTCCATCTTTTAGTTCATCTGTTTACTTCCTTCAAGCCTGCATTTTCACTCAATGAAACAGTGAATTATTAAGACAATGCCTTGATTTTGAAAGGTTCCACTATCAAATTTTCAATTTTGTGATCCTTACAATAACTATAAAAATATTAGCAGCCTCATATGAATTCCATATTTTTTCCACAAAGGTGAAAATGGGACAATCCTATGATAACAGGAGTTCAGCACCTAACTCTCATGTAAAGCAAGTAAGATTTATTCTATAAGAGACATTTTTGAAAACCATTTTCTGTCAGCATTCCTGGACTTAAGTGTTTGATGGCTTTGAAAGTAACGAAGGCCACATCGTTAAAATAGATTTTTTTCTATTTTTGTCCTTAAGACATTAACACTCTTTATTAGCTTTAGTAAATTAAGAAAACATCATCTCAGATGGAACCATGGAAAGAAAAACCGTGTCAGATACAGAGTAAAAGAAAAGATGAATCTCATCAACAAAATGCAAGGACAAGAACGAGAACAAGTGGGAAGCACTACAAGAACAAAACCCTTTGTGTTGCCTGTCTTCTCTTAGACACACTTGGCAGCACTGCATTTGGGTAACGTTTAGTACCAGCAAAGGAGAAGAATGCCCTCTACTGAGTCACTAATACCACCTCTAAACATGTATCCATGAGGTTGTTCTGCAGCCTTCTCACCTGAACAGCACCCAAGCCACCTGGTCTGACCCATCTGGAAAGTTTAGAGTGAAGATTTTTTAAAATTGTTTTCTGATACTTTTGATTCTTAATAGTGCAAAATATTTTGCCAAATAACATTTTTATGTTATTAAAAAAATCCACAACATACCATGTTGATACACAAGAAGAAACAAAAGGATAAATACATTGGAGTACAGTCCTCTGGACATACAACCTCTAACTCTGGAACACTGAGACTCTCCAGCAATGCAGACTGCAGATGCCCTCAGGAATGTTCATGCTCTAACCAGACACATATTTCTGTAAGATTTGCAGTTTTATAACCTATTACTTTAATTGCACTGATTAAAAAAAATAATTCTGGAGGCTCATCCTCAACAAAAAGTACTGGCCCAGCCCTTCTCATTCTGAAACAAGCTCACTCCACTCCATCTCTTTGGTAAAGCATCAGACACTGCCTCCGTAACGATACGGATCTATTTCCTTAGGTCAGCTGCCTTGTAATAAAGCAGGTAAAAAAATCCTTTCCATTTCTGTTAGCTAGAAGGAAAATTCATTCATAAATCTCAATGTGGCAACTGATATTAAACTTTGCTACAAACTACTATTAAGATATTAAAGTGCAATCTGACCTCATGAATGTGCTCACTTGGGCCTATACTGAGATTAAGATCAGCCATTCATGCCAAAGAGGGAAAGAAAAAAAAAGGTTTCTGACATGAGTTTAGAAGAGGAGAGCATTCTTCTCAGGCAGTTTTATACCCATGTGTTACTTCTGCCAACTGCATCACAAATATCCTTCAAAACTGACAACACTAATCTGCTGAAACTCACTTCGTGCCTTTCCTGTCCTGAGCTAGTGTGGAGGACGATGTACGTATGGAAAGGTGGAGAGGTGGAAAAAGAAAAGGAGAGGAAAATTAAAAAATAAAGCAATGAGCTCCATACAGCAGCAAGAATTTTCAGACTTTAAATATCCAAATATTCCTCAGGAATGCTGCCAGAAAGAAGCCAAGCTTGTTCTAAACACAATATACATCAAGTCCATTTATTCTACTTCACTGAATTTAGAAAGAGAGTTTTGTTTGTTCAACTTGGCTAAAATGAGAGTTGGATACATGCAGTCTCAAGCTGAATCTGTAATTCCAGTTTTCTAGTGTTACAAGTTATTTTCAGTCCTGAATTCTTAATAATTTAACTCAATATGACTTCTAAGTAACAGTAATTCAATCTACCTTCAAAAAGGTAGCTACCAAAAATGGAAACAAATAGTTCAGAAGAGGCACAAATTAGTTTTCAAATACTATTAAACTGTAGAAAATAAAAATAATAGAAATTATCAAATCCACTTACAATTTCCTTTCTGAATATTTTTAGGTGAAATAGTCTACCTAGGGAAACCGGATAATGTGTCTTTAAAGTGTCCTAGTTGTAAACAGAAGTTAATAAACATCACATTATAATTCAGCACTTCATGTACTTTACAGAAGAGAGAAAAGTATGCGCTACCTTTTCAAAGTCTGGAAGACAGGGCCACAGTTTTAGTTTGGAGTAAGTTCCAAGTTATATTCACAACAAATTCCTTAATCTAAAAAAAGTTTCCTTTCCCCCCCCTCTTGCTGAAACAAAATCTTACCATGGAAAATCATTATTGCTGTTTTGTAGATTTGCATTCATCTCCTACGATAGTTAAACCTCTCCTCAAAAGATTAAGGCAATTATTGTTCATTACAAATATTAACATTTATACATTTCAGACAAAACAAATTGCTTGGTTCATTTCATGCTTAATGGGATTAATGTAGTACCTTCAAAATCTGGTTACCTGTTAGGTGATACCTTTCCTGCTGCTTAGAGGGAGCAAATGCTAGGAAGCACCATACACCTGCTGTATTTTTAACATAGAGACTAACTAGTACCTGATTTAAGAGTGCATTCATATATTAAGTTCAATGTTGTGGACCTAACTACAGCCAACAAATGAACTGGGTAAACATAGAAGCAGATGTCCCAATGGCAGAAAATGCATACTCAACTGAAGAGAATTATTTTTATAATCAAAGATCTCTTATTCCTTTTTCATCTTTTGGTTATCACGTTATATGGAGTCCTGAGTAGTCTCCCTTTAACTTCCAGTGGGAGTCACATTTCTCTTCTCATAGTTTTCTTATGTTTTATTTCCACTGCTACTGCTGGATAAGCCATCCTTTGAAATATTTAAACCATAGTGAAAAGCAGAACTCAGTTTACATAATGACACCACTTCTTGAAGAAGCCCACCCTCTTCTGGTGTTTCATTTCCTTCCTTCCCGCCTTTCTCCCAGGGGACCAGAATGGATGGATGTTGAGCAAGACTTGCTGGGAGCTGATCTGAGGTATTGCTTAGTGTTTCATTCTGCTTTGCATACTTATAGGAGGAATAGCCTGATTTGAAACTTTCTAGAGAAGCAAACTGGGCACTCGACCATGCTGGAGATGGGGATGTCATACTGGTGGTGTCCATCTTGTCAGTAATAAAGGTTTTGTCACTGCTTGCTTCTTCCAGCCTTGAGAGAGATTCTCTACGGCCACCAGAAGAAACTTGCTTCCTTGGTGATGGAGGGAGCTGCTTCCCATGGAGGACACTGTCATCCTGACCAAGGTTCCATTCTGCTTGATCATTAGCACTGCTGCAGAGCAGGGTAAGGTTGCTCTCACTAGGTGCATTCGACTTGTCCTGAAAGAAATAACATGTGTTTATAGCTAATGTCACATGAAACATCTCTACACTGGCACTTTTGAAATAAAAATCCTGTAACGGATTTTGTGTGTTCCTAAATCATGGATCCCCTTTGGAGTTCAATGTTACAAAACAACAAGCCCAGAAACAATGTAAGATCAAGTGTTTTTACACTTTGTCAGAACACTTTGTTATCAGAAGAATCACCTTTTGTACAGAGGAGGGATTTCTGTCCACCCTGTCCATTCAGTCTTTGCACAAGCAGTTTTTACAGTGAACAAAGACACATTTTGCTGGTTTGTACCCATAATATGAGAAGGAGCTGGACTAAAACTAAAACCAGATGGCATTTCCTCTTTGTTTCAGTAATTAATTATACCAACTTTCAAATATTAAATTCTTTTGGCCAAACAAAATTGGGCATTTTATTAATATGACCCCTGTGTGACACTCATAATATAAAATTTTAAAAGCTTTTTAAACATTTGCCTCAGAATTTGCTATTCCCGTAATGAATCTTCTACTATATGATCCCTTTCAACAAAAATAAATGCTGGACAGCTGATATGAGCTGGAATTCAAAAACACTAACTTTTTTTTTTGCTAACATCACAGCAGTGACTCGGTGAGGGTTTTAAAGTTGTAGGCAAGCAGCTTGTTTACACTACAAGTCCAATGCATCCCTACCTAAAAAAGGACTAAGGAGCCCTCTTAGAAAGCTCTGGAGTACTATTCCAGCAGTGTTTGAGGTGCAATTACCACAAAGATCACATTACTTAATCAAGATGGAAACATCACCATATCACTAGGACTAGTTTAAGGATGCATGGAGAAAATGGCAATAAATACTTTCTAAACTGCATTTAAAAAGACTAAAATCAGTTTTGGGAACACCAGATTGAACAGCTAAATATAATATTAAACTATTCTATTAAGTAAATTATTACATTACTCACAGCCCTATATGTGGTTACTGTTATAAGGGAAAAACACTGTTCCAAGATGACTTGGTAAACTGTACAGAAGTGTAACCAAACTCTTGGCTGGTAAAAAACTATCATGCAGTGGCCAGCATGGGTGTACTATTACACAGCCCTAGGAAGACACATTAGCAATTCTAAGGACTATGCTGCAGTGTCCGAGCTGCATATTTTTGATTCCAAAAGTGCAAGATTCCACTAAAAAGGGATTGGAGTTGTTTTTCAAATGAAAGCAGAAGACTAACCGCAGTCTTGTAATCAATGTCATCCATTGACCTAAAGAAATCCAGGCTCTTTGCCCCTGAGAGCTTTCCTTGATCTGAACTGTGTGTGCTCAGCGTGTCCAAAATCTCCCCAAGCAAGTCCATTTCTCCTTGATGCTGAGGAGTTATTCCAGTTTCAACAGAATCATCACTATCATAAAAGCAAGCAGAAGCTTCTTCACTGTCTTCTGATGATAACCTGAAAACAAAAACTTTTCCATCAGCAAGGAACATAAAAGCCATTTCATTACAGCCACTTCTGAAAATAAGCAGGAGACTGTGTTCCAAGACTTTTGAAAGGGAACATAAACCGGAATTTCTTTCTACTCAAGAATTTTCCTAAACATAGATGTATGATATCTATGAAGATGCAGTCATCATTAGCTGCTTATCCCGTTTCCTGGGTCTTCCTCAACCACTGTAAGTGTTATTTCAAGTCACCCTTAATATGAATTCCCAAATCTTCCCTAAAAATTTTACAGTTATTCTGAAGCTGGTTCCTCTTTTCCCTTGTCTACACCTTATATTTAGGTCAGTGTTGCTACACCTCTCCAGCTGACCTAGCCACATAGTTTGTTCTAGTGGTAAGATGCTCATATTGCAACTCTTGTTCTGTCATATAACCAGATTTACTGGAGTACTGTCTATCTGCAAGGAGAACTGGTGCTTTTGTATCTTATTTTCTCTTTCATTCATTGCAGTATCTTTATCTCTGACACCCATACTACTGCAGGCTTTCCCTATCTCTCTCTATCCAGAATACTACTACAAAAGGTATTTCCATGGCTCACTGTTTTGATGATATCCTTTGAACACTTCAGTAGTTCCCTCTTCCATACTGCATCGTGGCTTAAGCTTCTTGACTTTGCTTTCAAGGTCCTTCATAGTTTATATCTGTATGTTCCTTACCAAAAATCATCTCCTGAATTCAATCAGAGAATGCCTGAATGCAGCTTAAGCCTCAACTCATTATTTTCCTTTAACTCACACATAGGAAGACCTTGATATAAAACTCACAAGGCAGTATCTCAGATCTTTCAGAAAATTTTCCATTGTCATGACTGCAACATAAGACTTAAAGAATAGATTAGCTGTCCACCATGGCGACAAATATTAATTTACTGCTTCTTTGTGTATATGGTCTTTTTATCTTGAGCCTGTGAAGGCTGAGGATTATATCAAGCTCTTCTAGGCACTATAAATAATTAAAATATCTAATAGATTGTCCCTCTTTTTAGAAGCAGATTTAATCCTAAACTACTTGACATGATTTACATCAAGAATAAAGCTAGCAGCCTGGACAGGAGAAAAACGTGTCACCTGAACTCAACTTTGCTGAATAACACTAGTTACCCTTCTCTCATACATACACACACATCCAAACAGGCTTCTTACTTGCTTGTTCTCTCCAATTCATCATCATCATCATCTTCATTCAATGCAAAATCCTGGTTACTGAGATGCTGGTTGAAACGAGTCTGGAGGATAGAAAATTAACATTATAATTTGTGGGGTTTTTTCCTATCTCAGCACTACTCATTTGGAGACTAGCTGCCACTTTACTCATTAAGACTTCCCGAGTACATGATGAGGAAAACCACATATCAATTGAGTCTTCTAAAGGTTGTTATAAGAGGATGTGAAGTTCTCAAGCATCACCAATTAAAAAGCAAGAGTATTTTTCTTCATGGCCTTTGGAAGTTCTTATTATTTATGCAAAGCCTGGAGTGCCTTATTATTTATGCAAAGCCTTGATTAGTAGAGGACTGGCTATTGGAAGAAAAGCATCACTCAAGTCTACCTATCCTTTCTTGCAATTATATTACAAAAACCACTGTGGTTTACTACTTTCTGATAGAAATATTTGCCAAGTTTTGGTTGATGTGGTCTACTGAGCATGAAGAAAAATGGATTCTTGAAGTAGCAAATACAAAAGCCAGGAGTCTCTTTACATGGCTATATTTACATTAGGATGTTAAACAGAATTGCACAGTAAGTAGTAAGCCAGCTCAAAAACTTTGCACTGAGAATGCCTCTGTGCAGGATAATTTATTGTAAGTTACAGTTAACTCAAAGTTAGTGTACACCCAGATTCCCATGGGGAGTACCATACTGAGTGCTCACTAACCTGTTATATTACGTTATTATTTAGCAAGCAGACCCAGGCTAAAGATTTTGAGAATACTTGAAAAAAGTCTCTATCTTGACCAGAAGATTTAAGTCAGGAATTTTAGTCAACTGTGCTTCACAAATTACTGTCTTAAGATCTGTGCAACTCTTATACTTGTTTTGTATCAAAAACCTGCAAAGATTAACTGTGCAGGCAACCAATCCACTGAAGAGATTCTGACCCTTGGAAAACTGGTCATAATTTAAAGACACGTGGGTAGAATTTGTGCAAAACAAAAACAGTGTTAGCAAACTTTAAAGAAGATCATATGCAAGAAGAAGTGCTACTGCCCACATCTCATCATGCAGTTCGCCAAATGCCTAAACCTGCAACAAGCCCTCAATGAGGAAGAAGTATAGCCTCAGTTTCAGACTCCAAGTTGCTTGGAAAGTGTGTACTGTGAGGATTTCAGTATGTCACTTATTACAGATGGCAGTGTTCTACATGTACCAGGATACTCTCTAACTTTTTTTCCACTCATTATTGTCAGGAACGTCTCAATGCTCACTCTTTATAGACTGACACATTTGTTCATGTTCAACAAGACAGGATGTAATTAAAGCAGCAAGTTTTGATAACGCTTTCCATAATCCTTTGTCCACAAAGAGGAAACATGGTTCTTAATGTTTTAAACCAAGTAACAGTTGATAAACATTATAGAACTATTAGAGTATTCAAAACTATGAAAGAACCCAAACTAAGCTTAACAGTGAGCAAAAGTTGGACGATGGAACACAGAGAAACAAATAATTGATATTTCTAACTCTCCCAGTTTTAAGAGTTCTTTGTGTCTTTCCCATCAGTGTTGTAATCAACCATAGCCCTGCTTGTAACTAAAGGGTGGTTCACCACTCTTCCTTAACTGATATTGTTAATTGGTTGTCTTATTGATCACTGCCACAACTACAGTCACTGTTTTCAGTTTAAAAGTTGCTGCTATAAGTATTTATCTTCACTGGGACAATTAAAATACTTTGTTTCTATAACACTGGTAATTCACTACTTCCCCAAGAAAAGTCTGACATGACATTCAGTATAATTAAATCACTAAACCTGGAAGTGCTTCTTGGTGGGCAAAATCCTGTCTCTATCTCACTTTCTTGGGCTTTGCATCAGAATCAGATGCTGCCATCATATTTACTTATACTAACATAAAGATAAGATTTTGCAGGAAAGAAGGTTCTTCAAAAATTTCAGAAAATCTGAGAAATTTCAGAAAACAAAACAAAACAAAACCTGACACTTGTTAATCTGTAGATGGATTAACTCTGTCAATGGAATAGAGTCCCACAAGATAACACTTGCTGTTTTGTCAAAATAATAAATAATGTTTCAAAAAGCATAGATGGCAAGTTTCAAAAAATAAAAATAAAAAAGTGGAAAAAAAGAAAGTAGGGAAAAAAAAGTGGGGAAAAAAAAGGTTGTGTCTTTGAGAAACAGAAACTGAATAAAATGAATCAGAATCAGCAAACATCACAGGCATAGAATTGACCCTACAAACAGTATTATGCAAGTGTATTAGTGAAAGCAAAATAATATCTTATAAAGGAATAGAACAGAGCATAATGTTGATAAACCTAAAAAAACAAACCAAACCAAAAACTTTTAGTTCCTGATGTTCAGACTCTCTCTTTGAAAAAAAATTTTTGTTACCAATTTAAATGTTTAGGTGTACAAAATTATACAAGAAAACTTTCAAGAACTAAACCAAATAAAATGGGATTTACATACAAAGAGAAAAAAAAAAAAAGGCGAAGGAAAGGAAAATATCTGGCTGTAAATAACAACATTCCCAAGAGTTTACAGGTCTGTGAGCTAGTCAGGGAGACAACAAGCAACATATGTTTTTGAATAGGTGACTTTCCTCTAGGAGCTGTAATAAAAATGACTGCAAGGGAGGGGTATGTCCAGACTACTTTGCAAAGAAAGAAAAAGAAAGAAAGAAACTCTTAATAAATGCCAAAAGGAGAACCATAAATCTTTTTCAATGCTCCGCTAGGCAAAGTGACATAGTATGTGCACCTGCAAAAGCTGTCAAAGCCATTTAAGAAGTCCTTCCATTACTGACGTACCCTGCTGTTTGCAGTTATTTAAGCTTTTAATTTCTGTCTTTTCTGCATTTTGAAGTGTGTAACCTTTTTTATACCTTTTTATGAAAAAAGGACAGACTTCTGTTTCCTTCCTGATCAGCATTCTAATAACAACCAGACCATTTAAATTTATTACCGCAAGAAATGATATGGTAACATTCCTTTCTTGCTGCACCAGAACTTTATAAAGTCTTAATAGACTGCTGTCATGTTTTTTTTCTATAAAATAAAGCAACAAACTTCTTTAAAGTACTCAATTGTTTTGGTTCTTCCAACTAGTTCTGCTTACATAATAAATCTATTATTTAATGTATCTACTTTATATCAAAACATGATAAGGGATTCAACTATTTCTCATCTTCAGGCACACTGCACTGCAAGAATTCATCTCTCATCCTGCTCATAATATAAGAGAGTTCAAAATACTTAAACACAACAAGCTCACGCTCTCCACGAGCCACTGTTGAACCACCAAACCTGCAGGTAAAGTACGGCAAAGGAACAACTGCAGCCAGCGTGAGGATATATATCCTTTCTGTATACATTTGGTTTCTGCCCCACTTAAAAATCTCATTGTGCAAGTAGTCTGCTACCTGTACTGCTGTGGTAAATGCTAATCACTGAAACCAGAAAAACAAGGTGCTGACAGTATAAATATGGGTAGAACCAAACAAAGTGAGAACAGGTCCTTAAACTGTTCTTTTCTGCTGGCTGGTAGCCTCACAAAATGTACTCCTTGGCATACAAATGTAGAAAAAAAATTACATGAATGCTAAAGGATTTAAATGTAAGATGGTTACAGTCTTGATTGGGCATGAAAGTCAATCTTTGAAATGTCAGCTTTTTATTTAATGCTAGACCTTTCAGAAGCACAGCTTTCTGGAATGAGCGCTTACTGATCGATACTAAGGCAGGAAGTTTAACAAGGCTGCTGCTATTAATTGTCCTCAAAGTGAGAAACAAATAATCTTTTGACAAATGGCAGCACACATATAGTTTCACATTTATCGGCTACTCAATACATCAACACATATGAAGTTTCAAGAAAAGAAAAATATCTACTATGGTTTAAATCTATGAAGTACTGTTTCCTTTTTCTTAAACATTTAAACATTATTCATTCATACAAGAAATCAAAATAAATACAAAACCAGTATTATTTATGATTCAGTATTTTATTTTACCTATTCTCTTCTACAACCCAATCACAGATGTAATTATGGTTTCACCTCCAGTAAGGAAGCAAAAGATTTCTCAATCAAACACTCTAGTTAACACAAGCCTTTGCCTTCCCTTCCGGTTCAAAGCTGTGACCTAAAGCAATGGATAATGAAATCACAGGGAAGTACTTCACATTGCACTCCACAAGAGCTGATGGGGGAAGAGGGAAAGAAAAGATTAAAAAAAAGAAGTACAGCTTCTAAACTTCCTCTTCTTCAATGCCCCTCTTTTTCTGGAACACAGTACAAACAACCACAAGCTTCAAGCAGTGCTAGGATTCACAATTAGTTACACGGACACCACGCCAGGATAGATGCAAGCAATAATTCTACATTAATTTCTAGAAACCATCCATTCAAAAAATTACTTGTGTGCTTTTACTGACAGAAAGGAACACAAAGTAATAATGCCTCACAAAAATAAAAGCTGTCATGAATACAAATTAAATAGATATTATCTAAGATGCCATATTTGCTTTTTAGGTTTTTAGTTATAATAATAACACAGGACTCAGACAATTTAAAAACTCTTAGTGTTAAAAAAAACTTGCTCCATCCTTCCTAGGATAGACACCTCTGCATTAACAAATTCAGACATACAGATGATGCATTTGAAAGAAGATGAAGTAGTTGGAAACATCCATCCACAGCTGTATGCCATGAGACAAAAGTGTCATCAGTTCCAAGATCCTCTTAATTACCCAGTGACAGAAAGAAATCCTTTTCTGTGACAATAAAGAGCCTGCAAGAGCAGGAAATCTCAAAAAATCTGTTTAGAGACACAGACAATCAGAAATGTGCAGATGACAGTACAGGCACAGCACTCTGAAATGACAAGTAAGCTGTAATGCTACAGAGATCTCCACTGACTTCTATAAAGTTAAAGGAAACATTAATATCCATGCTGAGGTAGGATTTACTGTAAGTAAGGAAGGTAGATTTGTTGAAATACTCCATCATAGACAGCATATTACAGTTATCTATGTTCTGAATTATTGTGGTGGAAAATTAACAACCTTTAAGCTTCCTACCTTTTATGCATGCTGTACTCCTGAACACAGACAATACTGGAGAATTTTGTAACATTACTTTCAATTTTTAAGGATTAATCATGCTTCTGCAAATATTTTTCAGAAATAGTTATATTTTTCTACAAAACAGCAAATAAACTTTCATTTTCTCAGGAAGCCTGCACCATCTCCTGGCCCTCCAAATCAGACCACGGCCCCATGCTGCCCACAGTCAGGCATCACCTCCAAATAGCTAGATCTCCCTCACTCTTCTCAGTGGCACAGAGGCTATTGATTTCCAGCCCTGTGGCACCGTGCCACACAACATTCTAGCTACAGAGAGTGCACCATCCCAAGGCAGCCTGGCTTCACGTTGACTGGCAACAAGCAGAAGTGGCTGTCTTTTAAAACAGGACATGGAGATTTTCTGTACTATTTGCAATAACTAAAGCAAGCAGCTCTTTTATAAACAAGTATCCTTTCTAGATTTATTTTGTGAATGATTTTAAGAGTCATTCACCAGGCAGAATGAGCAGTTACAAAAAATAGGAAAAATATCAGTTGTTTTCCCTTTTTGATTCTTATTAATGTCATAGGTTTACTCAATGATTAGAAGGAAGGGAAATGACAGAATGAAGAGTTAAGGGGGTCACAGTGGAGAGAGGAGCAAGAAGATAAGGAAGGATGTATGACAGAAAAGAAAAACTAATCAATGTCCATATGTACAAAGGCATGTGAATGTCCATATGCATAAAGGCAGAAAAGAGAACATTTTTTTGAGGTAACAGGAAAGTCAAGAGACCTAGAAGTAACTCAGGTGCACAGTGTGTGACTCTAGTGCATCAGAACAGCAGCTGTAAACCCAGTCTGTCTGGCTGGAACATGCAACCCATTTGATGCAATTCCTAAGCAAGTAAAACTGAGATTACTGCTTAAATTGATCTTTCAGTTAAAATGTGCATCATATCCTTACAGCAGCAGAACTACTGCATGGTAAAACCACTGCTGGAAGTGCTGTTTGCAGCTCACACATGGCTTTTTCAAAGGAAAACTTACCAAAACCACTGAAGTTATCATGTGGATGTGAACCTAAACACAAATACCATATACCTCCAGACTTTAAGATTTAATGGAAAACACCAAATGTCACAGAAAGATAAAACCTGAGCAGCACTGGACTCTGTCCATCAGACTTATGTACAGTGGAGAAGCCTATTTGAAGGAAGCTCAGCATGAAGCACAAAAAATGACAGGCTAATCACATTTGCAAGGAAAAAAAGACTGTGCCTTAAAAATAGAAATACTGACTCCAAGTACATTTCTGTCTAAGGCTCCCAACCAGTAGAATTAGCAAGGAGTCCCTCGTTCTGTTTGACACCAGTAGGAATCTTCTGCTCAACAAAGAAGTTCTTTCTCTACAAAGTGCTGGGGAACATGGCTGGCACTCTGATCTGGATGCTCTTCACTAATTTCAGATATTTTAGGGCCTAAATTAGACAATAAACACCAGGAGAGAGGCATCATCAGGATGCAATCTAGATTCTAGGTGGGCTGAGCAGCCCTTTGGTCATGCTCCTCTCTCTCCACTTACCATGGAAAGAGCCTAGGGTAGCACTGCAGCTAACTTCAGCATTTCAGTAGTGTCTAAAATTAGATAGACTTTCACATTCAGAGATGCTGAGACCCCTGCAGGAAAGGCTTTTCCTGTTTCTTCTACTTCTCCCTCCTTTTGCCCTCAGTCAAACTTTATTCTTTAATTGAACTTCTTTATTCATCTTCTTTCACTCTCAGATATAGGATTAGAGAGTCTAAGAAAAGGTTAGGGAACATAAGGTACTACAGCTGAAGTTTTAGACATAAGGTTGTGCTCTCCAAACTTTCAGGCCAGAAGGCAAAAGCAATATGGAAGCTGGGATGCAGGTTCCAACAGTTCTGGCTCTCTGCTTTGGCCAGGTGGAGCCAAAATGTGACCCATGGAAGACAGAAGATACATAGCAAATAGAAGCAGAAGATACCCCTGTTACATTAATAAATTCTCCTTATGAAAAAAAATAATCTGGTTATTTCAATTAACTACTAAGGACAGAAAGATTCATCCAGTTTTGAAGGTACTTTGCATTTTTCTTTCAGGTCCTTCAGAAAAAAGAAAACTTGGTAGACGTATCAGTATGGTTCACTTGTTTGTAGAAGAAAGACCCTCAGAAAGGCTGCCTTTCTATTTGTTAAAATAACTAAAAAAGGTGACAATAAGAACCAGAGAAAGCATCTGCAAACTCTCTGCTTGTCTATATGTCTCTCTCGGTAGGATAAATCAGAAGTAGATGTGCTGAGGACTTTGCCCAGAAAAAAAGCAGCATTCCACTAAACACCCAAAGGGTAACAAAAACCTCCAGAGTGACTTCCTGACCACTACCCTAACTTTCCTTTTTTTTTTTTTTTTAAATTAGAGTCATGGTAATTAGTGGAGAGATTTCTCATGTGACATTTATTGCAAAACTCAAAGGAGAGCAGGCTGCCACGAGGTTTATGCGAGTTTATGGGTGCAGAACAGACCGAGAACTCAGACTTGTAGCAGTCCTTTACTTAAAACCATGGTGAGAAGGGATCAGGGCAGAGAAGAGGAAAGAGCCCACACTAATAAAAATACTGAAATAATAATAAAAAAAGCTATACAAACTTATACTGCTTCTTTTTCCTTTAAATGTGCTCACTGGCTAAAGTAAAATCAGTCACTGTCACTATTTAGAGGCAGTATCTACCATCTTTTCAGGCAGAGGAGGTTTGAGCAATCTTGTAATTATACCTCTGCTTGGTAGTGTATATTTCTGAAAATAAAATTATGCACGATACATGAAAGTATCTAAATGCTTAAGTTGCACAAAATCCAGAAAACCTTTCAGTTAAGAGAAAATAAAGGAAATACCGCTTGATTTCTAAGGGGGTCTTCTGTAGTAAAAAGCAAGGTTTATACACGGCAAGGGATGTGTGTGTGCCTCGACCGCTTCAGAAAGGCATCAGAGCCACGAGAGGGCACTCTCGTAATCTACAACTTCAAATTTTGCTGCTTGTTTTTTTCATTTCTAATTAAAAGGAAATCTGACTGTTTTGCAGAATGAAGAGATCTTACTTGACAAACCAAGACAAAAGATTTTTCTCCAAATTAAAGGAAGCTAATGATATCTACAATATTTTCAAATTACACCACATTAGCTAAATCAACAGAATTTACAAACTGACCACAGCTTACTTCAAAACTATATTTTAGAGAAACAAAACGTGATTTACATTAAAAACTAGCTGTTACTGTTTATGACATCTTTCAGTCTGTAATATTTTAGTCAATAAGAGTAGAATACACGTCTGCCTATATAGTGAGTATTATCTGTGGATGACAGGTGATCTCAAGCACATCATCTGAATCCAAATACAGGTGAAGGTCCTTAATCAGAGCTTTTATGTTTCTGAAGTTATTGTGGGGTTGTCTGCAGGATTATTTTTTTTTTCTGTTTTTCTTAAAGGGGTTTAATCTCCTTATACAGAATATGTATATTCAGCACTGCATTATCACAAGCATTTCCTCTCCTCTTTTATGTTCCTGGAAAAAAAAGTCTTCAGAATAGCCCACTCTCATCACCTTTTTCAGGTTAGGAGGGTAATCAGTTACTGTAAGCCCTTTGTAGCTAATGATTATGTCATTTATTTTTCTGGCCATTGTAGGGGTATTGATAAATGGGGCACTTCTGAAGGTAAGGTTATTCTGAACACATCTTCCTGCCTGACACTTGCTATCTTTGTTGAACAGAAGCCAAGTATACCTACTGTAAGCTGAATAACATATTGTCTAGTTACTAGGATATACCACAATAAAAGTGTAAAAGCTACATTTGCAACATGCTTAAAAAAAAATAATAAAAAATGGTAATTCTCTTCTGTTCAAGAAAGCTAAGAAAAAAGTTTCAGCTAATTTGGCTTTTATTACTTTATGCAAAAGTGTTTTTAACATCTCAGACACTGTATTTAAATCCTGCAAAGTCACAGGAAGCAGTTCACTTGATTTCTTCGACATACGAACATTGAAAGGAGTGCTGACACACAGGGATTGCTGGTAAATCCACACTTCGAACCCAGACACCCAAGTTTCCATTACGGCTGCAAGGTAGTGCATGCCTAAAGGTACAGGTATTACGTACACTTCCTTAGAGACAAGGGCACATTGCTAACTTACTAATTATAAAGTGAACTGGTGGGTCTTATTTGGCATTCTGCAAATCTTCAAGAATGTTTTATTAGCCACTAAACACATTAGAACTATTGACATCCTGAAATGCTCCATTTTTAATAAGCTACCCTATCACCTGATATAACAGTCAAATAACAAAGATCATATTAATGAAATCAAACATCTTCCTGGCAACCTATTCAGGTTCATAATAAATATGCTCTCTTTTCAATTATATATTAATTTGGAACAATTTTACAGAGTTCTCACTGCATTTAGGCCTGCCTACCCAGAAATCTGCATTACCTGGGAGCATATAATGAAATAGAATTAAAACAGATTATGCAAAAACCGAATGCACAATCTAATGCATGCACTATCGTAACCACGTCGTTAATAGTTAAAGGAACCCAGCAATATCTTTGTCAAGATACTGCAAACAGAGCTGAAGCAATCTGATGCTTGCATTAATTTTTATTACAAAAAATTTAGCTGATAATTTCTTGTATCTTCTACACTCTTAATTAACGTAGGAGATAAAACATATCAGAGACATATTATTAAACCTAGACATGAAACAGTTAACACCAGTGCACATGCCAAGGTTTTAATAAGGCTTAACAATAAAAAGCTTCAATCCTCCACTTTCACTAGATTTTGTTGTTGTGGTTTTCCCTTGCTTAGGGCAATCCATCTGTTAATGTTGACTTGCAATATAGTTAAGCTTGCACACGTACAAAGAGCCTAGAACAGCTAACCTAGGCAAGAGTAAGCACAAATGAATATTACAGAGATAGAACAATTCATCTTCGGCAAAGATTAATTGTGTGCTTGTGCGCGCACGCATGTGCACACGGGCACGTATGAGTGCACTCCTGTTCTTTCTTTTTTTTAGGAAGTGCTTTCAAAATGCAAATTATAGGAGGGCAAACTGATCACTACAGTTTGCAATAACACATTTAATTATTTATCCTCCTATTAGGTTTTGACAGCTATTTTATACGCTATAATTTGTTTTGATTTACTGTTATTTTTTGTTAAAGCCTATTGCCGATTTAGCAAAAAAATATAATAAAACCACTGTGACAGCAGTGATAAAGCTTAGTAAATATTCATTGTTAAAAACGGCTCTGCACTGTGACCAGTGCTGGTATTCTCCATGGGCCAAACTGGCCTTGTTTTCAATAAAACCAGAGAAGTATCCTTTCCCTTGAGCCCTGTTAGGCTGAGGCTGCAGTTGGAACTGTCATCTTCACACAAAAGCAAAGGGGTTGGGTTTTACAAACGCAAAGCCTAATTGGGAGATCTTCATGCCTGTACCCTTGACATTTATTAAAGCCTCATCAACAAAACAGGAAATAACCATACTAATTAGCAGACCCACATACAAACTACTGTTTGTTGGGGTAAAAACACATTCACTTCCTATTGTAAAGGAAACATCCTACCAAACCCCTAAATCCTGTTAGGAACCAATTATTAAAACGATCTTTTACAGTGAAGGAAACTTTCATATCATACATAATGTTCTGAAGTACACACATTTCACAGCATCTCAGACAACTATTAGTTAGTATCTATGTTTATCTGTTTCCAAGAAGCAGAGAATGAAAAGCTCAGTGCATGCATCTAACGTGGCATATGTTAAAGTCTAACACCAACTTCCTTATATTTACAAGTTTTTAAATGTTTGACTGTGGAAGAGATAGTAATAAAGTGCAGAGGTGCCTCTTGCTTGGAAGCACGATGACCACTAAAAGCAATCTCATGCTTTTGTTTGTTGTTTGTTTAGGTTTTTGGGGGATACTCAAATAAACTGAAACCGCAACTTAATCAATATCTAGTCCTTGTTTTAAATATACATCAAAGTGCATGAACTGCTTGCTAGCACTATCCTTGTACTGCTATAGACACTCATGGGCACCATTTTAGAAATCTGGGTGTAAAGGTTCAATTGCAGGATAAGGAGTTATACAAAAAAATTATTAAACCTGACAACAATAGCAATCTGTGAAATTAACTTGTTTTAAATGGCAGATTCAGTACTAGATCAAACATAATCTCTCTTATACACATGCACTTGTGACTATAAATACATATTTTTATTTGGACATAAAATTTAAAATCAGCACTTATTCATAAGGAACTTGCATTTTTGTTATCTTATTCAAACACGTACCAAGAACAAAAACAAGACTAGCAACAATAGACTATTTAGAAATATTTTGGTTTGATTGCTTTTTGGGGAGGAGGAAAAAGTGGGAAGGAAACTGTGTGAGACTGGAGTCCTTGGGGAGCAATCAGCATTTGCTTCTTCCTGCCCAGTGGGCTCAGGTGACATTTGGGACAAGAGCTGGGGTGAAGATATGGGACCCTCACTTTGCAGCAGGGCAAAACAGTGGGGCTATTAGTTACAAGCTTCACCAGTAAACAACCCCTCTAATGTACATGTATAGGTATGTGTGAGTATACATACATCAACACGCATGTGTATATGTATGTATGTAAACAAAACTACAGATGGATACGCACTCATCCTCTCTTGTTTTCAAAACTAAAAGACGACTGGTAGAAACAATGACAATTATAATAAAGGATTTAGCAGTATACAGCTGTACAAACACAAAAATACACAGAAGTTAAATTGTTCTGTCCAAACACAGACCTTCAAAAGAAATGTTTAATTGTACCCAGGTAAATTATATTCCTTTGTATCCCCAGACTCCTGAACCTAACAGTAGGCAGCACTACCATATCAGCAAATTACTGCAGATTTCTTTAATAAAAACAGCCTTCAGAAATCCACTGACTACAAGGGTACATTTGGGTTACACATTCACACAGATACATACAATCATAGATTCACCTACACTAATCTGTGAACGCTGGCTCATAATGCATTAAAAGCTTTTTAGTATCTCGCATTATCACATTATTCTGGCGAGGGGAAGTTGCTATATATTGGAAACAAATATTTTAAGAACCATTTGTGTAATTAACATTAGAGCTCTATACTCATACATTTAGAATTTTATATGTTCTCTTCTGATACCCAGTAAAGAAAAACTACAGTACCCAAGTTCCTGAAAGAATGCAAGTACCACAGATGCCTGTATATAAAATATACTGAGGGAACATAGTTCAAAATTTTATCACTAGCTTTAAGAGATTACAAAAACATGTACAAAGTAAAAACTGCCTAAATAATCAAAGCAGAAAGTCTCTGTAATATTTGTAACCCTACTAAAAAATTGACTTAATGCTAATGTAAAATTTCAACATCATTTAGAAATAATCTGCATCAGTTCTAAACTAAATTTCACAATTTTATATTTATTATGGATAAAAACTAATTCAAAATCAAATTTATTAAACAGACAATTCAGATTTCTCACATTGCAATATCTAAAGTAAAAAACCAAATGCTGTTAGATCAGCTGCACTGAATTTCTGTACTTCTCATCTAAGGAAAATATATGCATTAAAAATCCATATATAGACATTCATTACATGTATTATAAACATGCAATAAAAATATAATGTAAAACTCTATACCCACACATTAAAATATGTATATATGTAGGTATTTATTCCTGGGAAAAAATTGTTAGAAAAACTATTTTAATTGTTCCTTTGAAATAAAACTGTCAAAACGAATCCATAGACATTAAAACACTTGCCAAAGTTGAGACAGTACACCTGTTACTTCAAATCAAGACTAGAAAGGATTAGAGAACAAAAGGACAAGAGACTGGCACCGTACTAACTAGCTGACTTATTAACAAAATAATAAATCATAACTATCTGAGCAAGGTTAAAGGCCATACGACTGCCAAATTAATTTATTAGAAATACAAAATTTATGTGTCCAATTATAAGAAACTAAAACAGATAGCTTAACGCAGATCTGTGACTAGACCAGGATGTATTTGCTGTGAGAAGCCTTTATCAAAAACAGTATTTAAGAATTAAATCTCAGATCCGTGCTTATAAATCATCTGTTTTTTTCCCCCTCTCAACAGGGATGAAATACGAAGAGCATTTTTCCTCCATTCAAGCAGTATAGCAGTATTTCTACAAGCACAGCCTTTTAATCACACTGTCCAAACATAGACAATAAAATAATCTTAAACAGATTCATCGATGCATTACTATAAGTGGCAAAAATTTCTCCTCATATGTATGTGAATAAGACCAGACGTTTCAGGTGTCTTACCTGTGCCAGTCTTCGTTTTTCTGAGCTTGCTCTTTTCTCATGATGCAATGTGTAGACAGGAGCAGCCTGTACTGCACCAGCACTGCAAGTTCCATACTCTTCCTCACTCTCCTATGCAACAAAACAGATTTAAATTCCTTTATTTATAATCATTATCTGCAAATGTACCCTCCATATTATGCATGCAGAACGCATTCAAAATTATCTTGCCACAATCTATTACTGTCATGAAAATACCATCTGTAGCAAGACAATCAAATTTAGCTTTTCAAGAAGCTGAATTATCAACACTGTCATTTAAAAGATGAATTGTTCAAATGTCTAGGAAATATTTTTGAAAGTTGTCTTAAAATAGTATAAATTGTATCTAAAAAAACAGTTCCTTCTCCCTACACAATAATCTTATGTGGAAACAAAATTTTCAATGAGAAAAGCAGCTGCAGCATCTAAAACATATTTTCTGCTATTTCTGCAATGTTGCTTTTGCAAAATTAAATTATTCCTTCATTTTCAAACATTGCCATTGTTCACATATCTTATGAAACCAAAACGGACAACCACACCTTCTGAAATACATTGTACTGCAAGAGTCTCCCATCTCAAATTCTCAGCTCGAAGCAAAGGCTTCGATTGTGATATCAAAGCAATCAACTTTATGAAAACATACATCCTGTTAATGTATCTTTGAAGACCTCTGTTGTTCTATGATAAAATATGCAAACAATAAAGAGATTATTCAGTGGATGCATAGAATGACAGATAGTTGCCAGAGGGCTCGTTATGAAAAATGTATTGTTGAACAAAGGGCTAAGCATATTTCAAAAGTCATTAAAAACACAAATCTCATGTGATTTGTAAAGTATAAGCTTCAAACTGATACAGGAAACACTACGTACCTTGTGTTTTAACTTACTCTTCACTTCTTTTATTCCTTGCCTTGCCTGATTTTTTGCCTAGAAAAATAAAAGCACTTAAGTAGCTCTGCAAGACACAGGCTGTAGTCATGGAACATGCTTTATGATGCCATACTTAGTTTACCTTTTTTTTAAACACCTGGTGAGATAAAGAAGGGCAATAGCCTTTATCACAAATTTCATATTTGCATGATCAGTATATTTTATATATTCATGCTTTGTCCATATATTGTTTTTAGTACACGCATGCCAATGCTGTGAAAACATACATACTCAAAAATTCTCCAGTATTACTAAGGACGGGCTAAAAATGGTCGTACATATGACTCCTTTATTTGAAATTGTCCTTTAAATTTGAAAGGGTATTCTAGCAGTGAGGCAAGTTGGAAAAATGTTAAGATTTTCAAGATGACTGCTACAGTGTTCCAGTCTGGCAACTTGCAGGGCAACATCAATCTTAAGAGAAAAGAAGTGATTTCATATGCAGACAGAAATTTTGCTCAGTGTTGCCGAACAGCACAGTGCTGCTATTTAGGGGAGAACTCTGTATGTATTCAAATAGGCAGCCAAGGATCACTGTTGCATAGAAAACAGTCAAGAGTGTTCTTCAAAAAGAGATATGAATTATCAACACATAATACCATGTATTTGTGCTAAAAAAACATTTGTGAGAGAGAGAAAAGCAGGGAGAGTAGAAAATCTAAAAGATGGGGGGACAACACCACCAAAACCCCTAACTCTAATAGCAGAAAAGATTTATTTCTTAAATGAATACAGGAAAAATCTACAAAAGCTTTCAAGAGTGTCTCAAAAATACAACCTTTAAAAAATACATGTAAGGACATAAATATGTGGAAATCACCTATTTCTCTATGGTTTTCTATACATGGAAATTCAGAAAAATAAAATAATTTTCCTGAGTCAAGAGGTCAGAGAGCCTTTTTGATCCTTAAACCATACATCTATAAGCTCAATAACAGCACAACGGGGTGCCATGTAGCAGATGCTAACCTGAGAGACACTTTAAACTTTCCAGATGATGCTCACAGCGTTTGGATGAATTTTGGACTGCTTTGTTGTAACACTGAGGGATGGTACCAAGCACATTACTCCAGGCCACCAGTTGCTATTATTGTTATCAGTTATCTAGCAATTAAGAAATGCATATTTTGTTTCTCTAGTAGTAAGCTCCATAAAGGCCAACAGCATAAGAAATTACATGGGGTATAAATATGAATACTTTATACACACAGATCCTCACAAAATTTGCCAGTGTTTCCTAAACAGAAGTTCACTTTGAAGAGCCTTTATTATCAAGGACATAATTATCAAAATTGAAGGCTGGGAGAAGATCATGTAATCACAGTCTAAGCTAGTGCAAACTGCAGAAGAATAATTTGCAGATAACCTGTTAATTAATGATTTTTTTAATTTATAAATGAGTTAATGAATATGAAGTGTATTTCATTTATTTACCTGTTTCTCTCCATAACTGCTGTGTTTTTCAACTTATGTAAAATCAAAAATTCTGTTTGAAAACTTTACTTAAAATACACTAGCTTAGACTGATTTATTCAGGACTAATTATTATGTATCCAGATAGTGAAACATTTAGAAAAGCAAAAAGGAAGCCAAAAGTCATTTCCCATATATTACAAATGCAACCTTAAAAGACTTTCCACTTCATTTTACACTATCGCCGTTTTTTCGTACTGCATGGTATTGTGTAATTTCACATGCTTTATTGGTTAGGCAGTCTATTAAAACAAGAGTATTCTAATATCATCTTTAAAAGAGCAGGTGATAGAAAAGACTTGCTGCACGCATTACTGATGCTTTACCACATCTTTTTAATAGTGCAGCACTTAGTGCCAAAGTGAAATTGCATCTGTGGAATCCAGGACTCCATTTGTCTAGCACAAACTATATCTGTTCTGAGTAGAGAAAATCTGTACATCACATTAACACTATATACTATGTAACTATATACTATAACACTATATTTAATTACATTGAAATGTAACATTTACAAAACGTTCTACACTCACATTAACTTTGCGATGCCTGTGTTGTGTTACGGGACCTCAGTGTAAACTGAGAATTTCTATTTTCAGAGTCCATCTTTTAATAATGTTGTCACCAGGTTAGGAAGAGTTTAGAGCTGTGTATCAAATATCCAAATTATATTCTAGTATGTACCACGATTGAAAGAAAAACAGCACACTGAGGCTTTGAAAATGCCTGTTGTTACGCACAAGCTATCTGGAAGACTCTGAATTGACTCTGAATCCTAGTGCTATATGAGAAAACAAATGAAGCTATAAATGTTCTACAGGCTGAAGAGTTTTTTTGTGATATGTTTATTAAATGCTTAGGTTTTTAAGTATTCAGGAAGAATGAGAGGTTGTAGGAAGTTCCAGAAATTTTATGTATTATTTATCTGAAAGAGATGATCTTACAAATTTATATGCTGTTTTCACAGCTGGAGTGGCTTTGGTCATTGCTGTGTTGATCAGTGCACCACCTTTCTGAAATATATAAAAAAAAAGTATTTTATTAACATTTTAACAGAAGTCAAACCTTAAGACAACAGCAACAAAAAAATAAAGTGTGCTGTATTGAAATAACAATCTTCCTTTTAAATCAGTAAGAATAACCACAGCTGTGTTTCCTCCCCAACCTGCTGTCTGCAGCTACACAGGGGTTACAGTACGTCATTATCACAGCTGACACATTTATCAATGCATTCTAACAGAATGATGTATTTTCATTCTTCATTCACTGCTACCATTTCAAAATCAATTCAGAAGTTATGGCTATTTTTCATGTGTTCCTATCATATTTATTATGCAACTTAAAAATAGTTTGACCTGACAGAAAGGACTGTCTCATTTAATCACACAAGAATTCTCTTAATCTAAAATAATGTATTTTACTAATCCTGCACAATAACAAGGTTATACCAAGGGTCTTCTGCTAGTCAAACTGCACAAATCCATATTAACAAGACTGATATCTACTAGAAGTGATAAACTTTGTATCAAATTGTACTGTCACACTTAATTCACAGCTATGGAACAAATACAATACAGAAAACAGTGAAATGCCTGACTATACAGACAGAAAAACCCTGTGCATTTTCGGCATTTGTGTATGGGACTTTTTTTTTTTTTAATGTTAAGAAAAAACCACCCAAAATTATCGCATATACTATAGAAAACATTTTATTTATTATAGAATGTACTTATACTTTCCTTGCAAATTAACAAATTTTTACCATTATATATACGTAAGGAAAAGGACAAATATTTAAAGAACAGAATGGCTAGTATAATTACTTAACCAAGTTTATACCTTCACTGTATGCATCCACTGCTGATAAGATCTTGAACTTCCTGAAATAGAAATATAAAATGTAACATAAACATACATTCAACATTTTAAATGTTTCAATCCTCCTCACAATCTGCATTAAAAAATTCCCTTAGAGGATTATTCATTATTTTCCTTCTTCCCAGACAGACAAAGAATGTAAAGATAAGAATATGTGTACACTAAGAAAAAAAACTAAGTATCTGTTTTAATTAATGGTTTCTATTTTTTCATATCTTTTCACCACACAGAATTTTTAATTTAAATTGAGGTAGAAAGAGAAATTAAAACTATGATAACGTTACATACTGTTAAAAAGTCTAAAAAGAAAAACATCAACACGAAGGAAAGAATAATATATAATGAACTGCATTCAAGCATAATGATCCCACTGGGCAAACTGTCAAGTACAAAAATGACATGGACTGCAGAGGGTAACATCCCAAGAAAAAGTACAAGAGAAAAGCCTAAGGATTATGGCACAACTCTATACTCCTGTGCAGGAAAAGTTCTTTTAAATTATTAACTGTATCTGCTTTCTATCACAAAGGAAAACCTCTAAAAGGCAAGTGAGAGTTAACTGGCCTCTGTAGGACTACCAAGGACTATTGTGCCACTAAGCTGGCCATGAAGGACAGGGTTAAATTATACTGAGCACTTGATGAAGAAATGAGTACTATTTCCCAAGGGTTCTTCAGCTGAACACCAATGACTGGGTCCCTGATCCCTGAAAAAGTTCTAGAGTACATCAGTCACTTGAATACTCTGGTACTGTGAGCTGTTACTAACCCGAGAAGACATTCACGTTGACAAGAATGCTGAAGTTTCAAACAGAGAGTTTAGCCATTTGGAAAGGACCATACTGATACATTCTTCATGCTACAGACTGTTAACAGAAGTTCTCAACAATTAAGCTTTTCAATAATTAATTAACTAAGGTCTGGGTGGAATTATTGTATTAGCTAGTGGAAAGCCAACAAATTCTCCTAGAACGTGGCTGAGAACTAACTGAATCATTATATAAGGTATTCCTAGGTTTCTCAATGAGGAGAAAAAACCTGAGCTGTTTATACTCATATCAGGCACTTTCACCCACTGCACTAAATACTTTACAAGCAATCTTGAGACAGCCAAACTCTCAGGAATGATGGCACAAGTGAAAGCAATGTTCACTTAGAAAGGAGAGAACCTGATGATCATTATGAGCCTACCTCCAGTAAGAACTTCCAAGAGACACATAAAAAAAAACTTATTCCTTTTTTACTTCTTCAGTCTGGCTCCCTGGAACTACCAGAGAAGGTAGCATGCAAATAACATGTAGTAAGGTGAAATTTAACCACTGCTAGTGCGTTAATGAAATGTCAATGTACAATAAGTACTTTCTCTAACAGAAAATGAAATTTTAAGTACGTGCAAATTGTAATAAGGATGGCTGACAAATTTCTTTTCATATGTAGTCATAGAGAACCAAGCTGGACCACTTTACTGTGGGGGGGGGAATTATAAAAAATAATGTAATCTAAGTTTCATCCTCCAATTTCCAGTATAATTTTCTGTGCTGGTTTAGTTATGCTTGCATATGTGGAAACGTGCAAATTAAAAAAGAGATTACTGAAAGAAACACTTTCTGTTTGATTAAGTAATTTTTAAATTATACTCTCTATAGCTAAGAATAAGTTCACCTGTCCTCCTAGCAGCTTGTAGCTTACACTAACTTTCTGTGACTTTTCTGAAGGCTGGGTTTCACCTGTGTTTTTAAAAACCCTGAGCTTCCTGATAAAGTTGATGGGAGTTAACTCTGCAAAGAGATCATAGTTCTACCCCATTAGTGTCACAAGATGTCACCTTCAATTGCATACGTATTGTTAGCCCTGCACTTCATAACGATAATGAGACAGCAGTTATGTAAATACTGAATATGTGCCCTAAGCAATTTGTCCACAACCTGGCAATATACAGCTTGTCTGACTTAAAAAGTAACCACACTGTGCAATCTGACCAAGAACTGCTAGCAGAGCCGAGCATTCCCTCCTGAGCAGAGCCAGGTGAGACGTGGTGCACAGGCTGCCAGCGCACAGCCAAGAAACCAGCCTTATCTGACTTGTACTGCAGTTTTACTGCAGCCTCCTGACCCCCTAACTGCAGTCAGCCAACGAACTCCAAATACTGACACCACCTATCTGAATAACGGATGCCCAGTGCCTAAAATCTGTTTACAGAGCAGCATAAGTTACCCTAAAAAGGCAGAGAAGAAGTAAATCTCTGTATAACTAACTACACTTTAATCAAGGAAAAGTAAAATTTATGTGCTAGATCAGAGCACAAGACACAGAGGGCAGGAGAAGGCATTGAAAATCTTGAACAAAAGGATTTATGAACCCTGAGCATAAAAAAGGTATTTTACAGAAGGTGAAGATGGCTCTGCACCACTCAATGATTTCTCCATGGGGGCTACACCCTCTCCTCTGCAAATATGCCCACTGAAGGGTACTCTTGTAGAGGATGATATGCCATATGCAACGCAGGGGATCTGCTCAAATCACATAACCTCCATTTACTGAGAAAGTTCTATGCTACTTTAAAGACCATAAAACAGTATTTGTGCTGTGTCATGCACATTTTGATCCAATGTTTTGATAGCAAATATGATAGCAGAAATAACAATATAACTGTAATAAATGTCAAACAGGAAAGCAATCAATAATGCTGTAATATTCAGCAACGGATTCAGCACACACTTCTATATGGGTGAACTTTGTAAGCTAGCTAATGTGAAAAGTGTTATAACAATTTTGAAAATAACTGAGGGAAACAACACAAAGAATAATATTTTTATTTATGAAGAATATAAACTTTCAATGTTCTTTTTGAGATGATGTACAAATATGATTTTTTTCCCTCTATTTTAGAGTAGCACATTTGCAAGAGAAAGCAAATTTTTGAAAATTCAGGAAATCAGTCTGATTTTTGCACCGTAGAAACAATTAGATGTGAAAAAAAAAGTTTTTATGGTAAACATACCTAGCTAGAAAAAGTTCAGCAGCACAAATTTGAAAATTATTTTTAAAATCTAGTTTACATACAATGTATCACATTATGTAAACATGCAGCTAAAAATGTAAATAATAGAGCGATATTTCATCATATATTAAAATTTAAGTATTATTAAAACAACATATCTTCATTTAATATACTGACAATACTAGATACATATTAGTATGTGGCCCAGCACGGATTTTTTAAAGGCTAAAACCTTTCCAAGAATTAACAGATACAATGAAGCAGAAATAACGTTAATGACTTAAAATTTACAGGACATCCCAAGATCATCATCATCATGTTGAACAGCTCCCAAAGAAGCATCAGTGAGTACACTCAAATTAACTCTGTACCTCCACAAAAGCCTCCTGTTGTTATTTCTTCCTCAAAAACATCGGAGAATCCTCTTCCTGAATTTAATTTTGATAGCCGACCATCAATAAACTGGAAAAAAAAAGTCACGCTTTGTTGGCCCTTCTATTAATATACAGTGCTGTAGTACTCAGTGTGTACATTATAATGGAATATGGGTGTTCAAGACAGCATAGGGCTTATAGATTATATTTTGCTTTTAGATGGATTTTGCAAGAGCAGTTACAACTATGATCAGAAGAAATACCACAGTTTTATATATATTAAAACAATTATATGTACTATGCAAAATTTACAAATAGATTTGTAAAATTTTACAGTCAATGAAATTACACATCAGTTCAGAAATATTCTAAATGGCTTTCAAGCTTTTCTTGTTTTTCGAATGACATGAAAAAATATAAACTGATTTCCTTACAACTGGTAACTTTGGATTTGTAATCACAATCAAATAAAGATCACTGAAACATTTCCCGATGTTCTGCTCTGAAATTGTAAGTTTACTTTGTATCAACAACAAGAGAACATAAACAAATCTCCCAATAGTATCCCTTTCTGGGCACACATCAACAGGTCCAAAATAGAACCTGGTGTGCACAGAAAGAACAACTGGAAATATTTCACCAATCCTGTTCAAAGAAAAGATAGACTATGATATCTACTTGAGATCCACTAAAAGTGTAGGTGTTTTACATGAGAAATGACCCTACAAGGACAGTATGCGAAGGGAAACTGTAGCAAAACCACCCAGACTGAAGCAGCAGAGGAAGGCTGTGGCTTGGTTTCAGAAATGGCAGTAGCTGGATCTGACTGGCAGTGTGCAAGCTGACTCAAAGAACGTGTCACTTAAGTGTACAGGAATGACACGCATGAAGTCCCAAAACAAAGTGAGGCACGATAGGGGCAGACCCCTGAAAGCCTCTCCACCTGAGTGAGCACAGCTGAGGGTTGTCACCACTGTATCTTTAAGTCCCAACACGTCTGTTTGCCCTTTTTTTAACCACCAACGCTTATTTAGTTGCATCTAGAGGTGCACATTGCAACAGTTGTCCTTGTGCAGAGGTTCCAGCTGCATGAGCACATGGATTTTCATCCACATATAAGTGGATATAGAAAGACTGAAATGATCCAAATATGTCAGGAAAAGTCAAAGTAAGATAATTAATGATTACACCTTTCAGAAGGAATGAATACATTCTTTTCAAGAATTAGTGGGTTTCAAAGACGAATGTCCAACAAGCACATTCTTAAAGGTTTAAAATTCTTTCAAGAAGCAACCTCTCCCTTTTTGTTTTGAAAAGCTTAACTCAAGTCTGAGAGATAAAGTGAGAAAGCACTTTTCCAGTTCTACATGGTTCATCTTCCAGAAAGAACTGAGTTATTTACTGGTACTAAACAGTACATAGGAACTAACCAATATTAATTATTGGCTATATCCTATTTTACCACAGATTATCCAAACAGTGTCAGTGACAATCTGATGCTTGTCAATGAACAGACTAGTGGCATGAAAAATTACTTTCTCAGAGTACAAATATTACAGCAGCAAGAAGACAAGTATGAAGATAAAAATTTCTTTCTTTCTTGTCTAAATTCCTTCTTATTTTTTCATTTTACTCCAAGTTGGCTTTTTTCCCAAATAGGTTGGTTCATGGCCAGACCACTATAGGATCACTGGATTATTTCACAGTAAAGAAAAGAGATAAGAGCATCTTCAGCTACTGCTGTGGCGGGGAGGGAAGAAAAAAAACCCAACCAACTCCCCTCTCCCATCCCCAGCCTTTGAACTGTAAGACGTTATCTCTTTGGGGAAAGTTATGGATTCACTCCATACTATAAACTAACATAAGATTTATGGACATACTCATCATTTGGTAAAGTTCTATCAACAGAAGGCTGAGACACTGACTGGATTTTAGTTGCTAGAGGATCATTCCAACTGAGTATTTTATGTAAATACTGACAAACAGAACTGTTAGGAAAAAGATATTGGAGACATTGCTTAAAGGAAATTATAAAGTGTTAGTAGTAGTAGTTATTATTTTTGAGTATTTTATTGTCAATGGTTACACTTAAATTGCTACATGAAAAGAATAGCATGTGGAATCACACATACACTTTACGGTTTTCTCCTCCCATTTTTCAAACCCACATTCTCTCAAAAAATCTGGACCTGCTGTTTCAAGAAATGCATTCACTTCGAGATCCAGAGTGCCCTCGGCTGACCGCTGTTTTCAATGAAAAACTAGTAATTCCAGTGCTACTCTTGGATTTTAAGCTAACTAAAGACAGAACTACCATTATCCTTAAATAATTTTGATTTCTAAAAACAAAATATAGACCATATCCACTTCAGATCTTGTTGCACAGGTGATTAAGGGTGAGGAAGGAGAGATGATGTTTGTGAACTAAAACCAAACATTTATTTAGGTATGAGTAAAAATTCCAAGCCAATTCACCCATTATTAAAAACAAAAAGTTGGTAGAAGCAAAGACAATATCATAAATGTGATTTCCACACAATAACAGCTCAACAGCTTGCAAGATGAGAGCTCAGCTCACAAAGCTTTTAAATGAAATTTGAAATTACTAATGATTTTCAAAGACTTGTGATTCTTCAAGTCCTAATCCTGCATTCATTATTTATTTTTCTAGTAACCACCTTCCACCATTTTTTTAATAAATCCCAATAAATGTTGCAGATTACATTGCTTACATAATTACATTATTTAACAAGACAGTCTAGCATTAGGCTTCAAGCTAGTTCTAAGAATGAATTAGTACCTTCCCTGGACACTCATCAGACTATTTGACACATAAAATGCAACTATTAATCGCTTATATTTGCAGCTTGAAAAAAAGATTAGCTACCTTCCATGTTACTCTAATTAAAGGGGAGCCTTTCTAAGGCTCAGGAAAAGCTAATGAATAAATAGCATATATAATAGCACAAATACCAAAGATGTGGAAAAAAAAACAGTGAGAAAAGAAGTAACATAAGTATACAATCTAAGATAATAAACATATAATCTGGAGATAAACTGTCATATACAGAGTATTTAAGCAGGAAATATTAATATTTAATATATAAATGATAGTTACTTTCTACAAAAAATATTTTATACAATTAAATATCCTAATATTTTAAGAATAATGATAACCAAGATTTTTAAAATTAAATCTATTCAGGGCAGATGACAGCGTTAGAAAACTAAAGCCAGCAACTTGCAGCAAACTGAACTTCACACATCCTTACAGTTGTGATCCATATTAGGGTATTTATCATAAATGACTTCTATGAATTTCTGGAAAATGTAAGTTTTCCATAAACAATTTGGTGTATTCTGTTTCAGGCCATATAAACAGTCCTTTCAACTTCCAAAAATGTGAAGTCATCAACCTGATTTAAAAGACATCTCTGTAATTTATAAATTTATAAAAGAACTGTTTGAAGCTAATAGATAATTTAGGCACAGTCCCCAACAAAAGTATCCTGTCTCAATTTTCAGTAAAGACTATGTTGCTGAATAAGGGAACAAAAATGCAAGTGTTAACGAAAATGAGATACAGAAATGGACATTATAATACCCAAGGACTAAAACTTGAGTCAAAAATTCCCTAGATTCACCTCTGTTACACGATTCTAAGGGAAACCAGCACGTGTATCTGGAAGCAAAAAAGGTTTTCTGAGTCTAGCAAGGAAAAGAAAACACTTGAAGTGAAGAATATCAGTACCATTCCTTAAAAATCAAAGGCTGTGGTAAGCGCTGGTCTGTCAGTTTGCCCCTAACAATTTGAGAAGGCTTACAAATAGATTTTGGAAGGAAAAATGGTAAATGAATAAATGGAAGGTTATAAGATGTGCGTTATCAAAACACTAATTCTCACAGATTCTTTGATAATTAATTTTCTAGATAAAGGAAATTCAATTTATCTATACCACAGAAAAGCCTCTTTCATGTGCTTCAAAATACTAGTTTAGATTAAATAAAGGCAGAGTACCTGAACAGTACACCTGAACTTTAGATTGGATGAGGACTGGCCCAACAAAGAGATAACTACTCATAATGAAAGGAAAAGCATCAGGCTGGAAGTGTTACTGGTCATGGTGTTTAAGGGTAAGTGTTGGGACTGATCCTATTTACAGGACAGTCAATGATTTTGGTACAAACAACTAGCATGTGCTAATACATTTGGGGATATCATTAACAGAAAGTACATCAAAATGCAAATAAAAGGTAAAAAGATTATGTTGAAGATGAAAATAACCTGAAGAGGTGTAACACAAAGAATTAATTCCACAATTGATTCCACCAGTGATTTCCTGGTACTTTGGTAAAAAGATACTACAACTTCCAAAGCTAAAATAATGGTTAGATTGTTTTAATGCAGGAGAAAGGGGGAGAAGATTAAAAATGTACAAAGAAAAAATGACAGAGGAAGGATTTTATAAAATAGGACAAATAAAGCTTATTTGTCAGTTACATCAAAAAGGGTGCATTTAAAGTGCCTATTTGCTTGGTCTAGGTTTAAGGCTGCTTCTAAGAACTATTTACTGCTTAAAAGATTTTTCCAGAACAGAATAAAGTACAGTTTAGTCTTTTTGAATACAAACAACTTTGAAAACAGCTCATTTGTCAGTGGGAAAAACTGGAGAAGATGCAGCTGGGCTGAGGATTAGCTGAAAAAGTAGGAGTAACAGAAACTAGAGGGATTAAAAAAAACCTTCTGCTATTGCTATTAAACCACACACATAATAAAAATTGTTATTATTTCCTAATCTTCTACAATATATTATTTCCTTTAGTTGAAATAAAATTAAAACAAGCTATAAACAAACTTTAAACTGATTCTGTTTAATTGAACACATATTAAAATGTAATGAGTAAGTACAGACCCACATGGACAAGCCCATTCATTTCAGTGGAGTTAAACCTTTTTCTTACAGCTAAAGATCTTGCTTTAGTAGTATTAGCAGTAGTAGTGTGACAACAATTTAGAAACACTGCTTGTAGGTAGCTTTCTATTAAGAAAGTTTCATGCTAGCTTATCATACTGAGATATGCAAAATGTAAATAACATTGTTTACTCCATTAGTTCTTTCCATTTCAACCATGTGTGTTGGCTACGTCAAAAGGTTTCAGATTTGTTCTTTATTATTTTATATTTTTATTTATATTTTGTTATTGTATAAAATAAAATGCAGTAAAATTAAAGGAGTCCAATTCCATGATCAGTATTTCCTTAACTTTTATACCATTTGGAAAAACATATTTTCACAGAACTTCTACAAACTATCATCCTGGCATAAATCTTTACTTTAGACACTAGCCTCTGATTAACACCAAGTGGTTTTTGAAAATCAGAAGATCCTACATATAATGAATTTCCCTTATCTAACATGGTAGTATATCTTCAAAGAAGTCCACTAGATTATTTAAACATGAACTCCCATGCCTCAATCATTCAAGATATTTGCAGGCAAATATATACTTTTATGAGTCTTCTAATTTCATTCAGATTTTCCTTGATTTTCCTAAAAATGTAGTCATGTTTCTTAATATCCTTTTGATGCAATGGGGTCATGTGATGGAAAAGGGGGGAAAAAAGTGTTACAGAATAAAATCAAAGAAAAAAAAATCATTTCAAAGACTGTAATAAAACTACTACTGAGCTGTACCAGATATTCAACAATTTGTTCTCTATCAGTTCAAAATCTGCATTAACAGATCAGCTAGAATATTCTTCAGGCCACCCCTATGGCTCAGGTTTGTAACATTCTCTGTGTGCATATTTCAAAAAGCCTATCAATAAAAACTGCAATTACAGTATGAATCCAGTTTTTAAGAAAAACACTATTGAAATCCAATTTCAGTAAGCACTATGTTGTTTAGGTTCTTTGGTCATGAGCCAAGAGAGCTGTAAATGAATTTCAACCATCAAGCTGGGAGACCCATGAGTTTTCTAGTTTAGATGAGTCACTGACTGCCTCTGAAGAGATGCAGCATTGGCTCTGCACCCTGGGGTTATTTTTTGTTGAGTTTCCTCCCCACCACCACTCTATTTAACTATAACTGAAAATTTAAAAATACAACAAAACTGGGATGACTGCCTGTACACAAAGTACTTGTACTTATATTTTATCTCAGAGTTTCATAAGCTGACAGAAAGGAAAATGTATATAAATATGGATACATTTAAAGAGAAGATCATTAAACCTGGGTCATTTACACTCTCATACCTGTTTAAACAGTTGAAGATTAACAGCAGTTTCCAGGAACTGCTTAGTAGTACTGGAACGATGCTTCACAAAACTATTCTCACAGAAAGTTATAGGCTCTCCCTAAAAAATTTAAACAGAAATAGTTAGATGGTAACTAGAGTATATAAATATGCTGATTTACTTAAAATTCTCCATTACAAATTTCTTTATTGCTTTATAGTCAATACAGAAAAATATTCCCTTTCACACAATCTTGATAAACATGCATCCAATTAAACAGACACAGCCAACAACAAAAAAAAGCCCCAAATCTTCATACAATATTTAAATAGTTCTCAAAATACATGTTGAAATTGAGCCTCTAGTTTATGAAGTCAGTCTACAAAATATGCATTGCAAGGAAAACGTAAGTGGTTTACAGTTCATGTTACCTTTATAGCGCTCTTCAATAGAAATTTCGAGGAAGTAATTCAAATTTTGAGGAAGAGCAGGTCCACTGCTTCAAATAATTTAAAATGCATTATTGTTCAGAATTAATCTGATTCTCTGGCATGCTAAACCAGCAACACTAGTAAACCAAAAGTCTAATTCAGGCCAAAAACATGTATCTGCAACAAATTATTTTTATATTTATCCTACAAAACCATGAGAAGATTGATAAAGATACTGTTGATTTATCAGGAAATTACTGAAATACACATCTATTATTTTAACACAAAACAAAAGCTACAAACATTTTAGAATAATGTTATGAAGAAAGTCTGAACAGATGAGATTAACATTTAATACAACAAAATGTATTTCCCCAACATGGGAAAAGTGCATAGCCTACAGTTACCAAAAACTCTTCATCAAAACACTTTGATGATGAAAGAAGATAAATGAGTACTCACTGAAAATGAAGTTTGGTGAAAAAATTATTACTGAAAACTGAAGCTGTTTGACTTAACTGGATAGGTACATCACAAAGTTTGTGTAGTGATCAAGGTACTTGAACCGATCTCATCATAAAGCCAAAAGGCCTCTCACCAAGTTTACAAAACCAAAATAAATACCAGGTTAGAAACATTTACCAAAGGTCTCAAAGACAGAAAATTTGGAATCCAACAAAATGCCACACACAAGTCTACCACAGAATATTTTACTACCCAAAAGCTACATATACAGCACAGTCCCACAAGAGAATAAAAGACACTTCAGCCATTCCAAAGAAAAAAAGATCAAAGACAGAAGCTACATTGATCTTCACAATAGCTCCAACTGTTAGTCACTTTAAAGACAAATTTATTCATGCCCATGATCACCACAGCTTTCTGCTCCTAACTCTGTTTTAACTTTAACCACACGTGCTACTTCACACATTTTCCTATCATTCTAGCTGACTGTGCAGTTATGTGCTTGCAGAATATCAGTTTTCTGCATGTGGCCCAAGTGAGTTTTGTGGAGTAGCTCTAAATCATTTTCAACTGCTCTTTACACCTTGCACTTTGTTTTTCAACGGTTCAAGTAATGGTCCAAGGAAATGTTGCAGCAAAACCACTGTGATGTCATTCTAAAATCCTATTCTTATACTATAAAATGCTTCCCTCTTTTAAGTCTCTCTTTTAAGAGGTCCAATCCTAACCAGCAAAGTATTGAAGTTCATGTTTAAATTGGTTTTAAGTTTCACATCCTTACTTCTTTATGGAAACTCTAATTTGAGGGAAAAAAAAAAAAAATCTCCCTGGAAGAGCTAGAAGCCGTGCTTCACCTAACGTAATCCTTCCCCTTTCACCAGGCAGCTGGAATGCTGCAATAGGCAAATCCATCTCAGTAGAATATGTAGCACTGTGTCGATCAAGTCTCCAGGAGAAGCAGCCAAGTTTCTCCACCTACCACTTACCCTGAGATAACTGGTGAACACTGTATACATGCAGGACATGCTGGATCAGCCAAATAGCTTTAAATGTTCATACTACTTAAAATAGCACTACCTTCCCGACCCACTTTGCATTAGCTATTCTTGAGTTCCTGAAGACTCTTGTCTTAGTAAGATGACCCCAAGCTACTTAGCAAATTCAAAGTGCATCAAAACAAATGAAATAGTCTCCAAGTAAGATATGGTGGTACAAGACATAGTGCTCCTGAGGGCAGACTGTCTTCTCAGTTCTGTCATTGTTCCAAAAAATTTCAAGGCAGCCAATTATAACAACTCAACTCCTTATTTATTTTTTTTATATATATACACACACACACACACATATATTTTTGTTGTTGTTGCTGTTGTTACACAAATAAATGATTTCTGGAAGTACAGAGGCTTTGTGGGAGTGCAGAACTGACCAGATGATGGCTGATGACATACTATGAAACATTAGATTTAGGACCAAAGACAGAAAACAGTATTTTCAAAATATACTATTTAGAAAAATAAAATCTAAGCTATGCCTCCACTGCTGCTTTCACAACTGTCTTGTGAAAGATGAAAGGGAAAAAGAAGAGGTTATCTCCCAGCAGAAGAGAAAACACATGTGCTTGCTCTCCTTTCACATCAGCCTGGGAAGAGAGAGCAGGCAGAGTTTTACTTGATGGCACTTCTCCTGCCTGATCCATGTAACAGAACGCCAGGAAATGGTAGTTCAACACATATTTTCAGTGCATGGCTGTAATATTTCCCAAATATTTTCCTTTAATCGCTGGATGCTTCAGATACTTAGTAAGTACTTGTGCATTGGTGCATCTGTTCTCTTATCAGTACAGTTCAGAGACAGACTAAGCAAAGCTATTCCTTAGCTGAAAATTTATTTAGATCTATAAAGAGTTCACAACCAAAAGTCACCTATGTTATTTGAACCTACTGATAGAAAGGCTGCTTTAAAAACCTGAGTAGGTTTAAAGCCCCTACCTGTTCAGCAGATGAAAATAAGCAAAATCTGTTGAAACTTGTAGAAATATCACACTGAAGTTTTCTCTGGGTTTCTGCTACAACTTTACTGAAATTGCATTAAATAATACAATTAGCTCCTAGATCTTTTATTTGTTCAAGGCTCTGAACAACAAAGTTGTTTTCCAAATAAAACTTCTGCAAGTCTTCAAGATGATTACTGCAAACACAAAGCCTTATGAAGAGCTATTTAAAAAATAAATTATTGAATCAATACAAACAAAAATAGCTCTAGAAGTTTCTGTATGTAAAGCTTATAGCATTCTCATTTCTGCAAATACAACTGGTTACCTTTAGAAACTGAGTTTTGGAGGAATGTGCCACTGATATTTAACTACTAGACCATCAAATGGCCCCTGTTGTATTGATCTGCAATGTACTTTCAAAACAAGTTCGATCAAAACCCAGTGGGGACCCTATACTGAAAAGCAGACAGCTAATACTCAGACCAAACAATCTATGCCCAAACAAGATATCTGGCCTTTTAACAACAGTTGCTATAGAATTTTCTTCCCCTTTCATAGCTTGCCACACACAGCAGGAATTTCTTACTCTAAGCTACATTCACATTTTAAGCAAGCTATTTATACAGACCGCAATGGAACGTGAACACAGTGAGCTAAAACAGCGTGATCTCTTTAAAAGGAAAAATAATCTAGATCAGAAGGTATGTTTGTGCTTTCTAAATGTGGTGCTATTTAAATTGAAAAAGAAGTACAAACATTTTAATTCGTTATTTCAGAAAACATTCATATCTCTCTGGCATGAGATGATTCATACCAATTCTTTGTACTATGGCTATAATCAATGCCATTTCATATGGTAGCTCCCACCTACTACATGGACAGTACACGGTAGGTAGGTATGGGCATAGATTCTTCAGTTTTGTATAATTAATTAAAAAAAAACCCTCAGAATTTTAAACACCATTTTGGTCTTAATATTAAAATTCCTCCACTTAAAATCAAGGAAGTACAAAGCTGAAATTTCAGCTGTTGTCATGACATTCAGAGATAAAGGCCAGGGGACAACTGTGTACGGAAGACACTACTTAAATTACAAACAAATTTCTGCAAAATTGGCAAAATGTTTGCAATTTAGACAAACAAATATTCAGATATGCCGGTATTTATTATAGTCACACTTAAAACCTACAACAACTTCTTTTACTATAATATCTGTATTCAAAAAAGGACTACTATAGTCCTCAAGACAAACATGGTTTTCAACATGTAAAATAAAATTCTTACGGAAGTCACAATAAAAAGCCATAACAAATATTGCAAATATTGTTTTTGGATTTAAACACAACCTATGTTCCAGCATTT
The DNA here is from genome assembly GCA_907165065.1 of Caprimulgus europaeus. The sequence goes on along the minus strand of OU015534.1, from coordinate 24,798,197 downwards.
CACTACTCTTTCTCTGTTTCTGTACTCTGCTGCACTTTTTATGCCTAACTTGGGGAAAAGGTACACAAGTCAATATCCATTTCAAGATATACCTGTTCTCAAAAGGTTTCGTTTTGGAACTCAGTTATAAACAATCATTACTTATCCACTCTCAAGTAATTGAGGGGCACTATGAATCTTAAAATATCTTCTTTTTTTCCTAATATAACATTTAATTGTGTATTTTGCTTTATTGTATATTGAAGACAATAATTGCATCTGTTGGAAAGCTGATGTCACTACTTAAAATAGTGTCAATATTGGCCCAAAGCACTCCAGTTAGCATTCAATTAAAGCGAGGTCTGACAGGTTGTGCTATCTTCAAGCTGGAAGTTATCTCAGCACCCCTGGCATGCTGCTGAGACCATGAACTCCTACTGCTGAGCATTCCAGAGCAAGCCATTAGCCTTTGCTCTTCATTTCTTAATTTCTGATGAGTAATGTTACAACCATAATAACTTAAACCAAAGTTTATTTGGTTGTAACATCAAGAGCTTTGAGAACATCTTCCCCAAAAAAGGTTAATTTTTTTTCAGTGACTTAATCTCTTTGTTAGCTATTTGTTGAATAAAAGCCAATATTGCAAAGGTAGAAAATAGGTTATTGTTACTTATATTTCATAATTTTTAATATGTCATAATTTTTAGATATGTCATAAAGTAAGAGGATTTGTTAATTTGCAATACATTTGAAATGTATTTGTCTTGCCATGATGAATTTAAAAATCACACCTATATATCCCTCCTGATGTTTGCTGCCTAAGCAAAAGAGCTTTTCTGCTTTGCTAAGCAAAAGAGCTTTTCTGCTTTGCTTATTTTCCTGATGAAGTTAAAATTAATCTCAGTTATGGTGAATACTTTTATACTCATTATTTTTTTGCTCCTTTCTCATTCTCTTACCTACCTTTCCCTCTCTAGACACAGATGGGACTGTCAGTGAGAATACTGCCTGTTTAAGAATTCTTTACATCATATAGTGTCTTATTAGCTGACTATACTGTATATGATTAATGGAAAAAAAATTACTAGTTTTTGCTTTCATCTACAAGGTTTGCACAAGTGTACGTGCAAGGCTCGTCTTTCCACGCCACCACAGAGTTGTTAAAATGTTTGACTGGCGTGGCTCTTGTCTGACATAAGGAAGGATACCTAAAAATGACTCATGAAGAATGTGTTAAGTAAAATAGCTGGAAAAAACACAAAGTTGCACATAGACTGATTGACAAAACGACACAAACTGCACAATTCTAATCTTTATATCTAACTCCCACCTATGCATGCAATTCTGAAACATGGAATGTGCAATCTTATTCCACAATGAATTCCCCAATGCTGGACTACCTAAAGAAAATAGGAGCAACTAAAGGTTCAAGGCTAAGTTATGACTATGCAAAGTAAATATGATTTGGATTTGTATATGCATTTATATGGTATAAAAAGCACTTATGTCACAACATTCTGATCATTGCAATGCCTCAGCAGGGTTAGACTCTTAAATTTCTGCGATCACTGATGTTGCAGATCATGCAATGGCTCACACTGCAGCTGCTAGCTGGGTGAGTACAACCATGCCCTTCTCTTTGCCAGGACCCCTTGCAGTAAAACAGTTTGAATGGCCTCACAGCCACTGCAGTAGGTCTGCACTGCTGGAGACACACCACATATCCCCCTCAAAGTCCATGCACATTACCCTATCAAAATGGATTGCAGTCCTCTACGTGAACGGGACCAGATACAAAAACATTAGAATTCACCATTCCACTTACAACAATTTTGTTCTGGATTATTTTTCAGTCATTTATCAAATGAAAATCTGCTTTATTTTCTTTTCCTCTTCCCTATGAAAATTTTGGGATGATGATAAGATAATAACGAGGCTGTATAAAGAATTTTTTTCAATCGTCCCCATTTACCATGAATTAAATGGATTTCTTCTGGATTAAACTAAAGCAGAAAATGAGCTCTAGCTAGTCATGGCTATTCAGTATTGAACACCAGACTAAAATAAGAATTACAATAAAGCTAGGAACGCACACTGTGTGGATGTCAGGTCCTTAGCATCAACTGTACTGTTTTGCTGTACACATCCACTCCTATTGTGCAATATTTGCTAATGTAAAGTGTAGCATATTATCAAAATACTCTTGGCAGTTATATCAATTTGACTGATTTCTTGAATTTAGTATCCTGATTAAATCAGAAAAAACCCCAACTATTTCCACTTTTATTGGAAACTTTTACAGGATTAAGATTTTTATTATCATTTATTACACAAAAAATATGACCACCTTTATCTATTAGATGTCATATTTCCTGTCTGTAAAAGTAGTCAAATTTTCCATATGGTCTTTTGGAGTCCCATGAACTCCTTCCAAGACCCCTGAAGCTTTCCATTTTCCTTTTCACCAATCACTTTTTTTCAATAATTGCTAGACGTTTGTTCAAGACATATTGCTATTCCGAGGAGAATCTGTCCTGTGCTGAAAACAAACAGTTGCACAGAACGAGTGTTCAGTGTGATGAACAGCGTTTGGAGTGAAGAGAAGTGTTGGATGAGTACAGACACTATCAAAGCTGTTCTTTACTCAAAGTGAATATTAATGACAGTTGTTTCATGTTCCAAGTTAAAAACATACAGAACACACTGTTGCAAGGAAAATAGTTCACTTAAACATATTTTTCAACTTACAAGCAATCAATAGCTATCCAAACACGTTATTTTATTTTTCATAAGGATGTTTGTGATCCTAAAAATGGTACCCCAAAACCTCTCAATTCTTGGTTCTGAAAATACAGCAAGCTTATTTATAGCAAAAGCATTTCAAATCTACATGGAAAATATTCTTCTTTAAGTATACCCTCCTACAAATTTTATAGAAGACTATTACTTGAGCTCCTGAAAGAATTTAAATAAAGTCCATAAATGTGGTTTAGATTTCCTTATTCGATCTAGCACCATAGTCTCCAAAACAAAGGGTAGTATTTTCTTTGCAATAGCAATTTACAAGTTTTGAGACTCCTGACAAATGGTCCTAATATAGTCAAACATGATTTGATTTTTCTGAACTTCCAATTCACAATGCATTAAAAGGAGTTCAAAAGGTTCATATCAAATGAGATGAACAATCACGGGACAACTTGTCTTAGTTTCTACTAATCCAGAGCAAACTGAGCTTCAAGTAACATTTTATATCAGAACAGAAATTCTGTAAAATACTAAAATTAGTTAAAACAATGTAAACACAGCTCACAGTAACAGTTACACTTAAAAAAGAAAAAAAAAAAAAAAAAGGCTATGTCTTTGGATAAATTGATGCCAATCCGATATGCTGGTATTTGCCAGCAGATTTCTGCCTGTTAAAATATTCTGAAGTAAAATATATTTAAAAGAAAGAAGCCCCAAAAAACAAAATACAAACCACAAAACACACCAGGCCACAACGTTTTCCTAAACATCTTCTCTTCTAAACAATCAATGGAGCCATCAAAAAAAAAAAAAAACCAACCAAAAAAACCAACCAAACAAAAAAGGCGAAATAATACAGGAAGACTGCCAAGGTCAGTTTGACAAGTGTTTGCCAGCTGAAATGATGCATGGCCTACTACCTCCAATACCATGCAAATGTAGATATCTCAGATATGCCAACAGATAAACTGTAATAAAATGGAGAGCTCATTTCAACAGAGCTGCTAACCAGAATGCTAAAGAACTTGCACATTCAGTTCAACAAACTTACTAAAACAAAGGACTGCCTGGAGCCTATTCTGGTCAGAACAGAGGTAAGGACATCAACCAGACCAACGTCATTCTGTTTGCATACCTCAAATGTTGATTAAGACACTTTGTGACTTAACAGTTCTTACTGCAAGCTGCCATGAGCTGACACAGACCAGCGTCCTCATCTTTAGGCTAAGGGACAAATTAGATCACCCCTCCTGAAGCAATGTCCAGTAACGCCACTACAGAATAAATGACAACTATCTGTTTGGTTGGAATCATTTGTTTTAATGAAACTAGTACTGTGTAGAACTCTAGCAATTTTTAAAACAGGTACAGTCACTTCAACGTAGTCTGAAAACTGGCTTTCTGCATCATGAGAAAACGATACTGACAAAACACAATTACTTGAAGTAAACCATTAAGCATTACTTCCTTTTAGCACGGGTCGCTTTTCATCTCAGTAACAATTGCTGTCAGTGGCACAGACAGCAAGCATGTAAAATGCTCAGGGCAAAAAAGACTACATGTAAGAGAACCACTTGGGTAGAAGGAAGACTCAGCCATACTGAATTTAACGATTCCTCCAGGAAAAGGCTTCATATGGAATTAATAACTATCCTATCCACTTCCATCAAGGAAAATCACATAGTTCCCTACCCAACAACAGAATACATAGCCCTCCTCACCCACAAATATCCACCCATGCACTCACCAGTTTTACAAATTTTCAACCTCAAGCAAGGATGATTTTCTCCTATGAAATCTCAAGATTTATCTGAATCCGTCCGACCACCAAACATCGTATCTTCTGCATCTGATTCAGTCACCGTCATTTCAATGCATTTTATCAAATGGAACTACTGTCAGTAGTTTGCAAATATCATAGGAAAAGAATCTGGACTGACAGATAAAATAAATCTCTAAGTTGTTTCTGAAAAATTATTTTCACTCTAATAGGCTCAATAGGTACCACCTTCACAAACCAGAAAGGATGAAAGCAGGTAACACATTAATCTACGGAGTATCAGCTAAATATCAGAAATACAAATTCTGAAGTTCTGACAGGATGAAATGGGTTTTAATTTCTCCTAACTTCTCAGTGGAATCAAGGTAAGTGTATAATAAGAGATGCATCTTTGACTCATACCTAGCTTCTGCTAGGAAATAAAAAGCTCTGGCCTCAAACACAGCAAAGACTCTGGACCAGTACAGTGAAAAATGATGGGAGTCTGAAAGGCACAGCCTCTTCATTTCTTCACCACATTAAACCAGTTGAGCTGTAAGTAGCTTCCTTAACATAAGCTGATTTTATACTAAATAAACTATGAAAGTGATACAAATAAGAAAATAGCTGACTTTGGATGAGTATTTATTTTCCAGTACAACTCACCGTCGAGAGGTGGTAGTGTCTTCTAAATCGCCAATATAACCTCAGCATAGAGTAAGATTGAAAACACTATTTGAAATGTTTCAGATTTGGATAAAACATTTCATATTTTCCTTACAAAGAATAAGACTGTGCTCCTATAAATTATGAAAAAAAGAAGTAAAGAAGCAGCCTTACTGGTTTGTATCTTAGTGCATCTCTGTAGGATCCAAACAGTGCTGCCTGTGCCCGAAGAAAGGCCTTGGCCACTCCATCACCCGTAGCTGTAGACTGCTTTTTCAGTTTATTTTTCAAGGCCGAGACCTGCGCGACAGAGTGGAACAGTTAAATTAACACCTCAGAAATTGGTACAGCGAGGTACGAACCCAATCAGCAGGCAAACCGTGGTGTCTACAGGTCAGCCAAAAATTCATCCTCCTCCTTGATAGCTTATCTTTTTAACTGCAAAGAGCACCTGCTGGTCTGTTAATTGAAATGAAAGCAGGGGATGATGGTAGAGTGCTAATGCAAATTGGTTTATGCTCTCTTTTTTTCCCAAGGCCTCTTGACATAAATAAGCTTAATTATTTTACTGTAAACGGCATGTGTGCCCCCCCCCACTTTTTTTTTTAATCATAACATGTACCTACTTGTTTTGAATGAAGACTGTTGGATATTTTTTATTTATGCTATGAAAGCTTAATTTTAAGGACTCTTAATGGTCACTTACTATTCAGTTTTAGGGATCTTTATTTTTTTTAAAGTCAAATTACTACCTTACATAATTTCTTATGCACCATGGGCGTAATTGCTACCACTGTCAAATACTTGAGAAAAGTTTGTGTAAATTCAGTGACTGTCTTCAGAATTGTCCTAGAAGATAAAACATGTGAAAGGGAAAAAAAAAAAATACTTATAAGGCAACTGTAGTTAAAAAAACCCAAACAACCAAACATTCATATTTTAGTGCTTGCCTTTTATTTTTGAAGGTCTTTTCTTACTTGGCAAACAGCAATCACTGATTATATACAATTAGAAAAAAAAGAAATAGAAATAATAATTTAGACAAGCCTTACTTGGAGATACTTTGGAGAAAATTTAAATAATTATGGAATTATTAGAGTATTCTTCAAACATATGTAGAATTACACCCAATTATAGTCTATAGTCCTCTAATTTTCAACACGAGGGATATCTAGAGAAGTCAGTCAACTCCAATTACGTTGAACACATGCTTCTACACCCCCCTGTATCGCAATACACCCCCTTTGTATTGCAATACACCAAATAAAGCAATATTTAAGTCACTATAAACTATACAAAGTCATATTTAGAGTTACTCTTTAAACAAAACATTATAAACACAAACTATCACCAAAACAGCTCTCTTTCTTACAGAAATATGTACAAGATGAGTATCTTTTGTTTCTTTATGCAAGCAGTCTTGACTGTTCTTGTAGATGATGATTGTAATTGAAGTGTCAACCTAATTAACAACTAAACTTTGAATAATGCTAATGAGAACTGAACATGGCATCAGAGAAAAGACCAGCTCTACAGGTGATAAACCTTCACAGTAGTGACATTTTCCAGTGTAAAGTCACAGTTACTGTGATCTGATCAAAGAGAGAGACCCCCATTGGGTCCAATTATAACTATAGTTTTGGAAAAAAAAAAAAAAGTATTGAGTTATGATGTTCATAATCTATGCAGAAAGGCCTTTACGGTATAGGTCTTTTCCCCATAGCTGTGATCTTTTCAATTTATATCCAATCTCCATAGATCTAGATAAAAGTTTAGAGCCCGATTCGTTTAGCCCATGGAAAGCATACACCAAGGCTCATTTATGTTTTTTCCTTTAAAGAAAAAAAAAAAAGAGGACAAGTCTGAGTACAAAAACCAGTTAAGCAGTTCAAGGTTGAAAAAATAAATCCATGTTTTGGGTTTTTTTTTTGTTCTATACTGTATGATTATTTTAAAATTATTAAAAATAAGATGTATTTAATTTTGTGGGATACAAATGAGTATATCCTTTGTATAAAGGAAATGTGCCCGGCAACATTAGTGCAGTTGTGCTAAAACAAAAGCAGTAACGTGAGGAGAAAAAAAGAATTGTTAACCCTATAGTGTTGTCTCTGTCATGACAGACAAAGCACCTTCTAAATATAAGGGAGGGAAAAGGCAGAAAATTCTCTACATTCTTTTAAATCTACATTCTTCTAAATTACACCTTGTGATTCTGAGGAACCAATGGCAGACAGTAAGATAAGGTCAGAAAAGAAAGGGGTAAAGATGATGTAGAGCAGAGAAATTACAGGACAAAGTCGGAGATGTGAAGGAAAATGGTATTTTCTGATGTTCTCATCTGGCAGGCCCTATGTACCCAAACATGAGTAGATAAATAGAATGCTTTAGGCAAAAACTTGTTAAAAAGAACAATAGAAAGTAACAAATCTCCCACTTCACTGCAGAATTGGTATGTTATTAGTTCAACAATATTAAAGACATCCCAATGGGCTGGCAGTTTGAAGGCGGGTTCTCCAGCACAAAAATGTGTAAATCAGATGCACATTTTTTGTGCTGCCACCCTGGAGGGAGTTCTAGCCTCAAAAAGGCTACGCTGGAGTTCAAAGAAAGTTCCTCCAACTTCCGCTTCTCTCAGGAGGCTACGCTAAAAGGCAGGAAGAGCTCTATTAGATCATTCTGCAGCAGGTCTAGTAGCACACTGCTCTTAAGGAAAAGCCTGCACAGTTAACATGGGCCACAACTCTGATTCCCCAGTCATCCAACCGGAGTCCTGGCTGAAGCACTCCCGAAATACCCTTGAGATCTGCCTAGGTTGCCTTCGAGCTGAAGTCAGCAAACACGCATGCAGAGGGAAAGGGCTTCTCAGAGCTTCTCCCATCACTGAGTGATGGCAAATCCATGCAGCGCATTTGGGGAGATTGCTGGCAAATTTTGCCAGTTCCACAGTTTAATCAAAGATAGAGTGATAAAGGAGTTATTACAGTCAATACAGTAGGTACAGATAAGAGACAGGATGCTTTGAACTACTTAGAAGGACTTGGTGCACAGCAAGATTGTGATTGCTTAGACCCATGAACCTAAAACCAAGGAAGTGTGAGACCCCTTTGGGTGACACCATTAACAGTTCTTAAAATTTCAAAGAAAATACGCAGTTCTGGCACCAAGCCAAAAACACACCAAGCAGGATCTTTATCCAAATCTTTTCCTCGTACTTTAATCCATCTATCTATGATTAAGAATGCCAAACTTTTTTCCTCCCCTTCTTTGCACGTCTTAAGCAGAAATAGCCTTTTACAAAGTTTAAAAATAAAGAACTGCAAACAAACAAGCCACAGGGGTTAGAATGCTGTTAAAATTTATTTCTGGAAGACACCAGTGATCCGTTTCAGAAATGGTATTATTAATTTACACCAGAAGCAAACTGGTTTTATCTTCTCCTAGCAACGGCTTCTCATAGGAAGGTGACTTCACTGGACTGCTAAACACTACCAGTGAAGAGCAATCAGAGCTTCAGCAAGGTTTAAATCAATAGAATAGCTTTTCAAAGATTTAGAAAGTCATGAGACTGATACGTGTTTTTTCTTTCATATGTAAGTAAGTATATCTAAAATGTAGAAACACATTGTGTTGGTCATTAAACAGAAAAGCATTATTGTTTAAAATAGTCACCCTATGTCCTTTCTAATATTCTTAAAATATAACTATCTGATCAGAAACAAAGCATGACCGATAACTTTTAAATAACCACGTGAGTAGAACAGAACTGCACATAAAGTTTAAAAATAAATTAATAAAATTATGTAAATATTAATCAAAGCCTTTGCTTCTGCAAAAACTTAAGCACACATAAATTTAAGCACATATTAAGTACTTGAAATGTTTGTCACATGAGAAAGGCAGGACTGGGGTTCCCAATGACTATCTTTGGGGGGGGGGAAAAAAAAAAAAAAAGATATCCAGGTATTTCTCTGGTATCAGTGACAGTTGTTATGCTTTAAACTATTTTTTGGTGTTCCCCATCAGATCACATCACTATAAAAGTCAGCACACTCACACTAGTGAGAAAGTGAGAGAGGACGGCAGAGAAGAGAAACAAAATAAAAACCTTACAACAAAATGGAATCTGGTATGATTTTAATCAATATTCTTAATGACAAGGGCTTCTACATATTTTATATTATCTACACACACAGGATTTCGGCATCTCAGAGAGCCCTCCAGCATTTAATCACAAACACTAATTCAGATGAAAACAACTACTTAAATGCGTGAGTTTTCAAAACGAGGCGTACATTTCAATCTCACATTGTAGCTTCTAAAACTATATCAAGGTTCAAGAGAATTTCAACTGTAAGAATTTATTCAAAATAACTATTTGCCTCAACACTGCAAACACTGCTGACAGCTCTGAGTTTCTAAAAAACATTAATAATATTTTGGGCTATTTTCTGATGGGAAAGCATAATAAATTGTGATATTTAAATATTACAAAAAATCTTTGTAGCTGCACCATCACACATTGACCATAACTTCTATATAATACTATCAATCATTGTATTTTCAGAAATAATTAGCACTCCCAGTAACTGTTTTATAAAGTAACTGTTTAATTTTCTACCTGAATTACAGTCTACTTCTCAAATGCTACTTTAAGAACAGTAATGTTCATATGCCCAATTTACGGTGTTAAAATCCTGTGCCTTTAGAAATCTCAAATCCCATTTAGATTCTGTATTGCATCATAGTGTGTAGGTACCACATGTTACAAAGGCTACGTATCTTTCAACAGCTCTGTAGATTTTATGGTTAACAATATTTAACGACCACAGAAGATGCTAAAAACCTATAAAGCCTATTGTTTTCTGAAGATCGTATTTGTAGAAGTTCTGCTTACTCTATGGAGAAGTCAGTAAGATTTGGCCGCTAAACATGATGCCCTCAATTCTCCAAGCTTTTTTTGAATGTGTTCAAACTGGAGCAAAGGAGTAGTCTTTCTTTGTTAGAATTAACTGCAAGCAGGTTTTGAAGGATCAGACCCAAAGTTTATAAATTTGTGTCTATGGTCTAATTCATATACACCACAAATGTTCTTTTTCTAATGTCTTACATTATTAAAGTGGTGATCTAAGTATTACTGTATTAGCTACTTATTTTCATTTTTTAATTAAAAAATAATAGACTAATTCACAGTGAAATGATGAAATTTAAAAACAAGTGTTCTTGTCAGAAGAGAGGAAAAAAGAGGGTTTTTCCCCCCCCTCTAAGTAAACAAAGGATTCCTGAAAGTCTTGCACTGATTTATTTTTCCAATTTTAAATACCTTGAGAGCAGCGGAACTGCTACTGGCATGGTAGTATTTCTAACAGTCAATAAATCTAAAATATTATGTGTGAATATTGGAATGAAGCCATTAAGAAGATTACAGCATGCAACGCAGCAGAGGGTCCACATGAAAAAAGGACTGGTAATTCAGGACAACTGTGACCACTGACCTTTGCACAGTCAAGACCACTGGTCAGTCTGACAGAATAATAGAGTTCACATGCATAGAAACTCATCTAGCCTGTAACTATAATTTAAATGCTTAAGTGAATGATTTAAAAATACCTTTAAGTCTCAGGTAATTTATTATACAGTTTATTAGACCATGCCATATAATAATGTTTCTCAATCTTAAATTTATCAGGGAAAAAATGCACCATCAGTGCATTTTAACAGACATATTACTTATCCATAGGTAAACTATTAAATACCTACGCTGCGAGAACATCATCAGGCTTATTGATTAAGAAAATAATTATTCAATTTCCTTCGGACAAAGAAACAGTTTTAGAAAACTCTTTGAAAATACTGCAATTTTTTTGTCAGGCTGTTAATCAACCTGGAATTGATTTCTGAAAGGGATGGCAAGATGAGGGCTTCTTTTATATTTTCAGTTCTTCATTGTATTTTAACACCCTTCAGAGGTACTCTTTTTATTTTTTCATCAGAAGTTTTACTACCCTCGTACGTATGCTTATGAGGTTTATTTATATAGGTTAAAATGCTTCACATATGTAAGTATCTTTGACGTTGACTTTAATGTTTCAAGTCTAACTTACCATTTTGACTCTACACTCCTATGCCTTATGCTTTTTAATGGAGATGTTAGCAGTTGCACTGCTCTTCATGAATGCAGAAGGACAAGCATTTTGTCATTTTATGAGCCAAACACAGACTTTGTCTGTGCCTTTTGTTTACAGGTTTTATAAATGTAATTTTTTATGTTTTCCATTAAATTGTTTTAATTAAAGTGCTTTACAGATTGAAGTAAAGGAAGAAATGAGAATATTAAAATTAAAAGCTTCATTAAAAAATCCTCAAATTCTGCAAGTATATTTTATATAAAACACAGTTCTTTTGTTTTATATTAGATATGGAATTAAATATTTTAAGTCTACTCTATAGTCTGTACTCTTGGATAACCTTAATTAACATTAATAATAGTAACATGCATATATCCTGGGGGATTCTAAAAGTATGAAGATCTGTATCACTATTTTCTTCATGCTAGCCTACTCATTTAGAGATCATTTTGATATGCATCTGTAAAATACATGAGAAGTCCCTCTCAATGCACAAATAACCATTTTTGCTGTTTGAAGTTAACTGCTGGAATATACTACAACTCCAGTATCTTATGGAAGATGAAGCTTAAGTCTCAATTCTACATCCAGCTATTATTTGACAAAAGGTATGCACCTCCATGACATTATAACCTCAAGCTTATTCACTGAATGCAAGGTCAGTTAAAATTACTGACACACCAGAAAATGGCTCATTTTTTACTTAGCATGTTATATTCTTGAACAATAGAGTACAGTCAAGATTCTTGTATGTATGTGTGTGTATAAATCACAAAGCATCAGAATAATTTTTATAGTCTTTTACATTTCTGAACTATAGTTGATATTGAGTTAGAAGAAAGACTGAGCAAATGATCCATTAAAAAAAAAAAAATCTAGATTTTAACATCACTAAAATCAAAGGGAACTGAGATTAATATAATCATCAAGAGTTTGATTTCTATTGTACTAAATATATACAAATTACCACCAAAACCAAAAGACATAGTATGTCATTACAGCACCTTACTTTGATTAAGACAGTTTGTTTTTATGATTCACAATTTCAGAAAATGTAACTCTTTGATTTCACATTTTGATATAAAATTCTTTGTGCTGACAACTATTTGTGATAGCTTGAGCATCTATAACTAAATAATCAAAACAGTGGTATCACAATGATATTCTTTTAGAGCTCTATTGGGAAAAATAAGGTAAGTGAATTTTTTTACTATTTGAAATGATATACAGAATATGTTCCCCTATAGGCAATAAGAAAAAAAAAAAGGGGGGGGGGGGGGGGTTGAAACGACACCCTCTGCAAGATCAAAGTCCAGAAAGAACTGGCACTTAATTTATCATCCTTTACAGACAAAAGACAGTTTTCGTCATTTCAAAAGGATCAGATGTCTTTTATGACAAACTGGTTTTGCAGTTTAATTTACAAATAGAATTCTAAGTAAGCACTCTTTGCTCTGCCAAAGCAAATGACAAACAGTATAGGTTTTCATTCACAGAGCCCTCAGCAGGATAGAAGAGATTAAAATAAAACTGAAATAATTTAGAGAAAACAAATAAATGTTTCAGAAAGTTGAAGAAGATCAAAGCCTGAATTTTCTGACCCCAACTGTACAAGCATTTCTTATTATATTGACCAGTGCCATCAGATCATTAATTAAAAGGAAAGCGCTGGCAGGTGGCAGGGAAGCAGAAGCCGATAATTGGCCCCCTTCTTCTTTTTGCCTTCAAAAACTCTCTCGTTCTTTTGCAAGACATGCCACTAGGCAGACAGAAATGCCTACTTTGTAATATAATGATTAAGATGAGATGAAGAGACTCTTGCGTTTAAAGCAGCTATGCCTAATGAATGCAGCTAGCTTTATAATTATGATCCTACTTCTACAATAAGGAATATGATGTTCCATTCAACATCTCCTCAACTGTCAAAAAGGTAAAAATCTCAAATGTAGGGGTCTACACTTGGTGCTTTTCACCCCCTTATTCCTTTTATAGCAGTTAGCAAAACCAGTCAAAAATAACTACTAGTAATTCAAGGATCTATCTAAGAAAGAAAGAATGAAATATCGGTAAGACTTACCACTTCACCAGGTAGGTTGTTCAGGTCATTAAAAGGGCTTTCTAGAGTGTTTGTGTCAACATTTAGCAAAACCACATCCTCCAGTGATCTATTTTTCACTCTCTATTAAGAGGAGAAAAAAAAATAGTAGCAAAGCATTTGACTATGGCATCCGCCTGAAGTACATTTTTATGTGCTAGATTAGAAGCGATGATCTTACAAAGGATAATAATGGCAAAGATAACATTTGGAGCTTTAGATCTAGGATTTGTGAATTAGATGCAGGATTCAGAGTAGCTTTTAAAAACACTTCATCTTCATCAAACAGTAAGGTTACATGAATATTCTCTGAAATACAAGCATATTCAAGAAATTAATTCTTGAAAACCAAGATTTACACAAAACACAGTTAAATCTACTGGAACAAGGCATATCTTACAACACCTCTCATTCTCTCATATTTGTGAAATATAGGGTGTTCATCATATAATCAGATGAAAAAAAGAGAAAACTAAGTAACTATTTGCAGATTTATGTAACTCCCAGGCATGTGATGTCTACCAGTATTACAGAAGAACAGATGAAACAATCTTTCATGCAATGGGCTTGACTAGCAGCTAAGAATTAAACAATTTTTTCCTCTCAGGAAAAAATGACAGAACTCTTCTCTATATGGTCCCACAATAATACATAATAGTGCAGTCCAGGGAACTACTCCAGAAGGAATCAAATGACTTCTTTTTCAGAGTAAGCCTTTCTGTTCCATTATTTTCTGATGCAATAAGAAAAAAGATCCTAGTCAAGATACTGCGATCAGTGTCTGCACATCATAAGAACCTGGTCTGAGAGAACAGAAGGCTATGATTACAGTTAAGAAGTGTACCTGATGGAGAACTCTTTTTTGGGAAAAGTGCTAGTGGCTCAGACTGAAAGAGAACCCACCTCATCAGCTTAGCAAATGTGAATTGATCCTCAGAAACTGCTTTAACAGCAGTGTAAATCAAATAAAGTTCCCAAATCAATTATCTGCTCTGCATGATAATCAGACTACACATGTAGGCTTAATGGTGTCATCAAATGGTTATGGAAAGAGGCAAAGCTATTTATGACCCAGTTATTACTTACCACTCAGGTGAGTTCTACTGTTTAAATCTGAAAAGGCTACCTCTTGGTTTTTTTGGCAAAAAAATACTCATTTCTAAATTAATAGTTATGAATGTTATGGGACGAATGTCAGACTCGGGTCTGCAGAGGGACAGGAACATAAATTATCAGGGAAATCAGAATGATGCTGAATTCTGATTGATGGTAACTCCAAAATAAATTTTTGGGAAAATCTGTTGCTGAACTACTAAAAAAGGCAGAAAAAAGAGCTATTAAGTATACACAGAAATAAATCATGATGTAGTGCTTACATGTCTCCATGAAACACTTCAAAAGTAAAATTTCAAAGAGGGACATTTCTTACTTTATAAAGCATCTGAAACTGAAATTTTGTAATTCTGTATTCTAAAAACCAAGGATTCTTTCTAAAGCATTGCCATTAAAATTATCATTTATGGCACACATGCCTTGTGTTTACCAGTACACAGAAGTGTACATATAGTAAACTTACCTCTATTAAGCTTAAGTGGACGCCAATTAGATAAGGCATCGGTGCACTGAAGAAGAAAAGTGGAAAAGACGAAATTATTGTTGTTTTAAGTACCAACTACTGCAACTGTTTGTGGAGCAAAAAATATTTAGAATCTTGGCACATACAGTCTCTAGTTAACATTCACTGTTTAAGCCTGTATTAAACACACACAGTTGCTACTGAAATTTTTACTACATGAGGGATTTTTTATTTATTTTTTTTTACTCTGCAGTAAAGAAGACCACAAAATAAAGGGCGCTGTTCCTAACTATGAAAGCATGAGCAAGAAGACATGTAAGGCTTGCTAACTGGCCTGCCATACCTAGTTTCAATAACCAAGCATATTGTATGGCAGAGCTAATCTAGTGGATATTCCCAAAGTGGTCTGTCTATGGAATGACAATGGTTTTAAAACACCATTCTGGAGAATATGGTACCAGTTAGCATCACCCTACCACAACACAAACATCATTAATGACAGTGCTGGTTTTGAATGTGTTTCTGAAACCCCTCTTTGGTGAGCATTTGGAAGCTGTATAATATCCTATTTAACTCAAGATAGTAAACTTCTCATTTCCAGTCTGAGGAAGACAAGGAACTATACTCTCAAAATAAAACAAATATCCACACAAAGCCTCTGGAGTGAGATCTCCTGCAGTACACAAGCAAGAAACTGAATTAGTCAGGCTAATTTATCATGGTTTCCTATTATCTTCTGTGTCCTCCTCTAGTGAATGGGTTTTGGCAAAGAATATATTCAGTATCCAGTGCTGAAGGGAAAAAACATAATCACACTTTTGGGTACTGTGAGCTTACTAAAAACACTCACTCCAGAGAAGCAAGTGATAGCTAGTTTGGTTTAAGCAACTCAGTGGGAAACAAAACACCATGGGAGCAGAGTGAAAAACTAAATAAAAATAATCTCTGAAAAATAAATGAAGGTAAGATGACTTATACAAAGTTATACAGATAGCTGACACACAGTAATTTCTCCCATTGTATTTATTCAATCATGGATCTGAGCCACTGGCATCGATTGACTTCCTGAGGCCCATGGAGAGCCTTCACTCTGTCAGTTCAGGTGGCCACATCAATTTGGTTCCCAACTCTGGGAGCAAAAGTAGCAATTCTCACCTGCCTGTGACTGCAGCCTGTTTTAGAAAAATCTGTACACACTATGGATTAGCCAATTGCTCTCATTAACAATGTCCCACAGGAGAGATCAATGCAAGAAAAATATTTTTTAAAACCCACCAACTCCTCCCTCCCCCCCAAAAACCAACACCCAAACCCCAGACTGACTGAGGCCAAAACAAGCTTTCATGATTACTATCAAAATAAATGTTTGCTGAGAATGTAAACTGTCATGCATTAAGGTTTCTGGGCAATGGGGTTTCCAAAAGAGGAAATGGAGACCCCTAAATTCCCACACATCTTTTTGTTAGCCAAATACTGAAAAATCTTAGTACTTCCTGACAACTTCAAAGGCCTTCGTGCCTTCGTGGACAAAACACAAGTTACATGGAATCATACATGGGTGTCCCTCCAGAGCAGACATGCATTTATATTCAGTGAGCAATCAGACAGCTTTAAAACACTCTATAATTTTAAGAACATTTTATACTACGTAACATAATTAACCAAGCCAATCAGAATGACTGTGACTGACATGTAACTGAGGTTTCTTTTGCTGGATATGCAGCAAAATAGATCCTCAGGTTCACTGCATCAGAATTACCTTAGTGTTACCAACAACGTGAACTGGAGAAACTACGCTGAAAACAAGCGCTATATCATGCATGCATTTTATACACACTTGTTTTCTGGTACACCAACACTCTTCTAGCAGCTTCATCAGGCCTGTACTAACTTAAAATAGCTGATGATTTGTTCCATTAATAAATCTGTCATTAAGAAGGGCAGTGCATAGCTGTTTTCTATAGAACAAAGCAACAGCTACATCATTTCCATTTTGAGAACTTAACAGAATAAAGGTACAAAGCTAATTAGACAAACACATCTTGAAAATGCATGAAATAAAAACTGCAGGTACAGAAAGTCAATTTGATCATTTTCAGTGAAGAATGAATTTTATTACTGCTGAATTCTGAAACCTTAACAGCAGAGGTTTGTAATATGTACATGAAATTGCTTACTATGATACTACTGGGAGCTGCTACATACTTTTTCTCTTGCTTACGCATGTTATTACCAAAAACATTATTAATCTACAGCATCGCTGCCTAAAATAATTACTATGTTATGCAAAACATGCAAGTTAATTGGAAAATAATTGTCCCATTCTCACGAAAACAGGCGTGTGTATATCCCAATTCAGAAGAGACCAAATCTCATAAAAGACATCGCAATTGTAACTTGAATTTTCTAATTGCATTATATTCTTAGCAGAGCATCAGTAGAACAGATGCTTTACCATCCACAGACAAAACTGTCATACATTCTCTTATCAGTGACTTAGTTTGCCAAGAAATTACAGAGAAATTTGATGAAATTAGCTTTCTTCTTTAAAAATTAATTTTATTCAAATATAATTACTGAATCAATGCTCAAATTTAATTTTTGTAAAAGCCTTCTTGAAAGCCAGTCACTTACTGGACTGAGTGCAACAATATCTTTTTGCTTCCTTAAAGGATGAAAATAAATAAAGTCCTAAAAAATATTCAGAAAAATCAATTTTTTAGTAACTCTGGTGTGTTTTCTTCTGCTAGAACTAAAACAAAAATTACTTTCACTGCTTAATATTTTGCTATCTTTTAGGAAAACAAATTTATTATCTCTTCTTTTTTGGATGGTTGTTCCAATTCTCACCTTAGAGTTCTCATAATGGAATTTGAAGGCAAGATATGCTGCACAGGGGGGAAATTCTGAAGCAAATAAATACACAGTATATTCACACACTGGGCCTGGCAAATACTCATTACAGTCCACACTGATGCTCAGTACCAGTGGGTTTGGACTGCTTTCAGATTATCTGTTACATTATGTCTAAAACTAGACCGTATATCAGGTTGTCTGATAGAATAAAAAAGGTTTTTTGATTTAAAAGGCAAGTGGAAGAATTTAAATAATCTTTTAACATGGATGTGTTTTACTCAAATATACATTTCTTTTTACATGTCCACAAAATGTACGAGCTGAGCAGTTTATGTAATTTATAATATTATAACATCCAGAGAATTATATCACTTATCCTTATGAAATTTTAAAGATATATAGTCCAACACATTTAAAAAATTGTAGATTTCTCTCAAAATAGGTTGGATAATTAACATACAAAGAAAAGTTGCAGGATCAGGGTCTATATTTAAGCTAATAGATTTAAATGTATTTTATCTGTTTAAAAATTGCATTGCTCCCATGGAACTAACAAAATTATCAAACTGATAATACTCTACTTCATTTATTTGAATACCATTTTAGAACAACACTAAGAAAATGAGAGTTCATGTGATACAACCCAACAAAGTCCAAGTGAAACAATGACAATGTCGTTTCTAGGTATGAAAATGAATGTTAAGCTAAAAGAAAAAAAGGCACTTTTATAAAAATAACATTGCTCTATCAAAATTAAAATATAAAAAATAATTAGAAAAATTATTTAATTAATTTTAAATTGACATGATCCTCTTGGACTACACACGAGTCTGGCCCAGCATAAACTTTGACCTTATGAATTCATTAAGGTTTCCTAACTTGACATATTATATACCTACGAGGAAAATATTTATTCACTGTTCATGCACAAAAACATGAGGAAAGCTAAGTATTTTATGTGTTTTTATTACACTATTCCAATTCATCTCACAAAAGAACCATTCAAACCAGACACGAGCAGAGAAATGTAAATGAATGAAAACCTGAGTTAAAAGGTCTGAATTATAGTTACTGTGGTAAATTCATCAATTGTGCATTTCCTTTCTTGAACTTTGTTTCTATTTGAACACCTCTAAAAAAAGGGAAACTTCCCCCTCCCCCCCCCGCTCTATTGTACTACTGTTCAAGAGAAAAAGGGATATAAATGAGTTTTACAAGTTTAAGAAACTCCATGCTTCTTTTTAATGAGTAAAAAAAATTCTCAGGTCACGTCACAATGACCTAGAATCTCAGCTATTATCACCATCACAAGAAGCTGTGTACAGCATCTAACATTATTATTTCTGGAAACATTATCTGTGCTTAGGAGGGGAAATAAAAAAAAATCTTCTAGTATTCAGGATGCACTCTGCTGGGTACAGCTTGAATAAAGGTGTTGATCTACCTTCTGAGAACAGCATTTGTGGATGATACTGAAGAAATTACAAAGCTTCTGGCAGTAAGCCCAAGAAATACAAAAATTAAACAAATACATCCAAGCTCTATCCTCATCTCAGTGCATTTTATCAAAGCTAGGAGGAAAAACAATTAGGACAGAGTTTCTTCAGATGAAAACTCTTAAAGATGAAAGACTTAGCAATAGTTGAAAGTAAAGCAAGGAGTGGGAAAAGAACAGTTGATTTCTTTTTAAAAAGAATAAATAATATACATATGAAGTAAAAGAACTATCACAGAAAAAGATATACCATGGGCAAATACTGTAAACTTGAGGAAAAACTATCAAAGAGACTTAAAGAAACATACTGAGAATTTCTTTGAAAACAAGTTCAATAGATTGGGTGGAGTTCAATGGAACATCAATATTTATAGGTTCCAGAAAAAAAAACAAACCAAAACAAAACAGAGTCCAGAAAACATACAAGTATGATTTATTTCTAAGAAGAAAAATGTTAGTAAGAGAAACATAGACTTATGTTGGCAGGCATCTGACTTGGACACCATTTTTATATAAAATAACAATTCCCAATCTCTAAAATGGCTTTAAACAGTTCATTTTTCCACCACAGACCCTTAAGGTCTAAAGTGAAATTCTCCAAAGGATGGATACTCCTTTTTTAGGTGCTTTAATAGAAACTCATTTGGTATCTCTGGCACTACTACAAATAAAAGCAGATGTCTTCTTAGCCTAAAATCTTAAAATACAGGCATGTGGAAGCAACATCCCTTGAAGAATCAGAAGTGACTCAAAAAGTGATTTTTTTCTTGTTCAACTTAATAATTTTCCAAAACCACCAACTCTGTTTGTTATGTGAACAGAGACATATCAGGAGAAACAGAATTCTTACAATTAAATTTTTCTTTCAGGAAGGTGTTGGATAGGATCTTGAACCTGGCTGAGTCTAAAATACAAGTAGTAAATCATTGTATAGACCTAAGGGAAAGATTGATGCCTACAAATGCCTGATTATGGAAAAACTAATCTTTTTTTTTTTTTTTCTGAATGCTTCTATTGGTATCATCTATCTCAAGTTAAAATAAATGCCAAATAAAAGAAAACTGTAACACAGCTGCATTTAAGTTACTGAATACATTCTCTAACAATAAAACAGGAACAGTAATTATAAACATGATTGCTGCATTGATAGCAATCAGCACTGTAATTCAAGGTCCAATTCAAACACCATCTAAAGGCATGCTGAAACTTCTCTGTTCAAGTCATAATTTAAGCAGTAGCTTAAGTGCTTTCATAAGCCGGATCCTGTATATTTAATTACTTAAGTAGTTAGTGTTTTCATCAGTTACTTAGCATTACAAGACAGGTAAGAACATCTGAAATGGGGATAACAGGTTAGCTGTCTTACCAGCAGTAGTCCAGAAGATGTGGAGGAAGCACTGGGATGTAAATATGTTGCCAATACATTGGATATAACAATGCAGCTGACGCATGAACACAAGCAGTTAACTAAAAATAAAAATACACACAGAGAATTGGCAACAAAAATGTGAATAAAAGAAAATACAAAATCTTAAATTAACTTTTAGACATGTAAGAATCTTAACCTCTCCAAATCACTTATGATAGCATTTCTTAATTACTTTTAATCACTTAAATGTATCTATGAAGAACTCTTGATATATGTATACAAGTACAACATTTGCAAGAAGTCAAACTAACAAGTTAATTAAAAGTTAGCCCCGCTCAGCCATTTCCTTGAAAAAAAGAAAATAAACTCACTACTTGATGCTCATTAAACATGGGTACTGCCACAGACACACAGAACCTGAGTGCACCCCAGCTACACTCAGCTCTGCTGAGCAGGAAAGACTCAGGGGAGTTTTTTGGTCCACATTTCTGCCATTTGAAACAACTGGAACTGATGTGAACCTGTATGAAGCCATTAAAAAGTACTAGATTGAGGAGCAGGATTAATTTCTGTTTGTGTCACTATCTTGAATACCAAACTACCTTTAAAAAAAATCTGAAGTGAATATTCCTTTTGACAGCAAAGCAACCTTATTACAGTTTTCCAAAACTCCCTTCCCAAAGCAGAGACTGGCAAGTCTGGCACTAGCATCACTGGAAAATTAAGGACTCCTTGACCAAGAAAGGAGCTGTTATGATCGGCTTGTCATTCAAAATGGACACCCTTGTTTTTCTGAAACAAACAAAAAACCACTCCCCTCCAAAAAAAACATCTATGGTATTGATTAGAAACATGGTCGAGTGCACTCCTTGAGTGAACAAAATACTCTGCAATACCTAAAGAATTAAAATTTGATCTATCAAATCCCACTTTGCTATCACAGAGTCATTCAAATTTATTTATTTTATTATGCAGCCACAGAATTAGAACAGAATGAGAAAACATCAAGACTCTGTTCAAAATAAGGTAGCCTATATCCAGCACACAAACCACTACAAACCTCATTAAAAAAAAGAAAAAAGGTAAAAAATAAAAAGGGGAATGCCCCACTTAGAAGACACCAAGATTATGGAAAAAGACAAGACTGTCCTAATGTTTTATATCACTGTCTGAGGTTAACTTGAAAATAGTGCTGTTTATTAGACATGTACTTTTACAGTAACAAAACGAAGAGCTAAAAATAAAATGTAAATCCTGTCCATATAGCAAGTGATAAAACATTACGGATTTTACAGGACAAAAAAAACCCTCTTTGTGGAACAGATCAGCAGTTAAAGCTTTCACACCCTGGTTGTCTTGGACATTTAGACTTGTAAATAAAACTTATACTGCAATTTGGTACATGTATTTTTACACTGAAACCGAAAAAAAGTAATTATAAGACCACTGCAGCAGAAATCACGGACAATTACCATTTGTGCAGCATAGTTTGCTCAGCACTCAGATTAATATAACATGATTAAATATGGAAAAGAAGAGGGTCTGAAAGCTCCTGAGGGATATCATTAGGGCAAATTGCCAAAGAATGAAACATGAGCCAGTCAGGAGAGTCTGGAAGCTGCAGTAGTACCAAGGGACCTGAATGTTCGACAGTTGGAGCTTCAGTAATGTGTGAACTGCAGGTTAAGGTATCAGGAGACTCTGTTCACTGACACACAGAATGTCACTATTGACCAGTGAACTGCCCAAGCCTGACAGCTACACTACAGAAAGCCAAGTATATCATAATTCCGTATTTAAACTCTTCATTTCAGATAAACATCTCCTTTCTTAGCTTTACATCAAACCCCCACAATTACTCTCATTTGAGACTTATAATAAGGGCTTTTTTAATAATTAGTGTGTTGTTACTAAGAATTAACTGATTTGAGGGAAGAAATAAATGAGCATCTTATCCCTCTTCTACACAGTGGGATTTATGAGTTTTATATCCACATTATCTCTCTCTGTAGCTTAACTAACACTACTGATAGCACAGTCAAGCTCAGCATCATGATTTTCTCTCTTTTACTCTAAATGGATATGGAATTACTCATTAGTATGTCCACATACTATTGTACACAGCATACAAACTGCAAACCCCAACTACCTATATAAAAATTAGCATTCCATATATTCCAATCACAGACTGAAATAAAGCTGAGCATACAGTTATACAGGGTATCCCCCAATGTATACAGCCACCTCCTCCTCCCCTTAATAGGCATTCTTAAATTATGAATTAAGATGACTATACTATTTGCATGAAGAAATATTTTCCTATCTTACGCATATGTCTGTGTTATATTTTAGTTCTCACTTTAACAGAGGAAATGGATGATTCCTTAAAAACATTTGAAGTTTTACCAATTCTATCATTTTACAATCTATATTTTGGTGTGGTACTCAGATTGGAATCTATTTAACATTTTTAATAATAAACATTCTACTAAATTTTAGCATTTCTAGCATGGAGGATAAAGATTTACCTACTTATTCATCAAGGCTTTGTTGTACTGTTCCTCACTTTTCTATTTAGTAACATCTTAATTTAACATCTTATTTAAACATTTCCATCTCTGCTGCTACAGTAAGTTTCCAAACATTTTAGTATGGCATGAATATATTTTATAGTTTCCTGTTGTATACAGCCTGTAAGACAAGCAGCTATGGGATTCTGCTGCTCTTCAAACTGTGTGACATTTTAATACTGTGCCAACTCTGCCTTTAAGCAAACACTGATAAGATAATTATGGATTCATATTAAAAATTGCACACTTTCTGGCAAATTCTCTTTTTGCCTTTTTTACTGTTTCAACAGTGACTGCTTTTCTCAAATGCATTAGCTATTTAAATAACTTACCTCATTAACTGACATATTCACTCTTCTAATTAGAATGGGCACTACTGCAAATCTTGGCATAATGCTGCATGTCCAAAGTAACCAGAGAGTTCAACAGATGTGAAAAGGATTCGGGGACCAGGTAGAGCCCGACCACTTACATCAGAGCTCAGAGGTCTATAAAGCAACACTGGATTTGGGGGTGTCTGATGGCATCTGTGCTTGGGAGTGGAGCCAGCCAGAGCCCCGGCAGGCACTGAACAGTGAGGGAGGAGGTGGTAAGGCAGAAGTGCAGCACAAGCTCATAGGTGCAGAAATTAGTGTCTGTTGCTTGACCAAGTGGCAAGATCTTTTGCAGAAAACAATTCCTCATGCTATTTAGGGAAAAAGACATTTGTATGGAGTCTGTCTGTTAATTGCTATCTGTTCCAAAAGGAATTATCAAGATCCACCTTAAAAAAAAAAAAAAAAAACAAACCTGCAAGAAGAGATGGGAAAAGTCTCTTTTTCAAGACAGGTAGTTGTTATCCTAAATTATCCTGAAGTCACTTCAAGGGTGTGTACAACCTTACCTATTTTGCCAGTAAGAACTGGAGATTACATCAACTGTGAACTGTGATCCCCTTTACAGATAAGCTTGTATATGTAAGGTGAAAGCATCTGTCAATAAAATTTGCTATATATTTAAGTATACACACCTATACATCACTGCTTAACTCTGCAGTTTGCTACAAAATCTTAACATTATAGCACAACAGTGCTGCAGAACCTAGTTACTGCAAATCTGAGAGTTTATGACATATTTAGAGGCAACAAATGATATTGTGTCACCCCCCTACTGCACTGGAACAGACCTACCAGAGTTGTGTTTCTATCCATAATAAAACAGGTGGGCAGTTTTTAAGTAAAGTTTTTGTCTGTTGAAACCCATTCATCAATATTGAATAAAATACTTAATATTTCTGCGTCCAAAAATTTTGCTTTTTTTTAGACTGCTTTTCTCCTTTTCAAATAAAAGTTTATGCAACTTTTATTCCAAAAATAAATCTAGTCATGGTTTTAAAACTGGTTTAAATAATATTTTAAATTACATAAACAACATGAGTCAATTGACTTGAACCAGTTAAAAAAACAACTTTTAACAACAAAAAAAAAAAATGTTCAACTCTCTAATAAACAGACAAATTTAACTTGAAATCCCTGGCATTTGCATTGGACATGAAAAGAAGCTTCCAGTCCCATCCTATCAGTATTGAATTTACTAACATTACTGTGTACGACTGAAGCTTCTGCAGCCAGCAACTCCATATAAGCTTTCATCGCTTCGCAAGGAAAGTATGTGGTGGGTTCTGCAGAGTTTTGTTGCGATTCTCGTACAATCATTTTATCTTTATCTCTTGGGGAAAAAAAAATAATATGCTGGAACTATGGTGATAATAAAATCTGTCCAAATAGTGGGAGACCATGTTTTAAAGTTTGTTAGCAAAATTCATTATTCAGTGACAATAAATTGATTACTACCACATCCCTCTGAGACTGAAATAATGCACAAATTCTAGAGAATTATAAGTTACTTTCTACCTTATGGCAATAAGCAGCCACTTGGGAAGACTGTTGTTCAAAATCTATGTACTGCTGCACAGGAACAGTCAGGAAAAGTTTGAGTTCAAGACTTGATCAAAGCAGGTTTCCCTGCTCCTGGGAACTTGAAGACTGCAGCTCCTCCCTATCCCTCACATGGATGCAGTAATTCTGACGTTTGTATCTGCTACCCCAACGCTCACTTCTGTCAATGAATCTTTCTACTCTGGATTTCAAAGGGACAGGCCCCCTTTTTCTTTGCTTTTTTTTTTTTTTTTTTCCTTTTTTCCCCTAATTTTAGGTTTTGCTAAAACACTGTGATGTGTTTAGAGCCTTACTATTTCAGCTGAAAGATCTTCTGCAGACTCACATGTTATGCTTATTTCATACCTATTATTCACATAATTTCAATGAGTATCATGAAAATAATTATTTAGCATCCTGCAAAAACTTATTTGGCAGTTACTTTTTAGCTATATGAATTCTGTTTTTCAAAGTCTTTTCTATAATCAAAGGTAAAAAGGGGCAGAGCACAGGTAACAAGATTTGTACACACCACAAGGCACAAACTAGAAACACAGAAACTGATTAGCGGAATCTTGTCAGGAAGCCAAAAACAGCAACAGAAGTTAGACAAAACGCTAAAGTAAAATTAACCTGTGACACCACACAACCTTTCAAGATCTACTGTAAGCAACTAAATAACTACTGTGACAAAACCATTTCCTGAAAAAGCCTCAAACACTGTCAATCTCTGTCAACACCATGTCCAGAAATGGGTACTGGTGTGCTCTCTCCCTCCTCCCTCACAGTCCTGTTGGGCCAAGGAATTGCTTCCCTCCCACTGCCTTGACCACACATATGTTGAAATATGCCAAAGATTCTGTTTAGTTATCTCATCGACTTATTAGTGCCTATAGCAATAAATTGTAGGGGATGGGTCACTGTTTTACCACAATTCCAGTAGGTATCATCAACCTGAACCAACTCTGCTGATGCCCCAATACTCCCAGTCCACAAGAACTACTGGGAAACCACTCTCCTCTCCCTGAAAGGGGATCACATAGGTGAAAGGAAGCCTCTCCTCTACGTTATTACAACTCCCAAGACTACTAGCTTCGTTAAAGGGGCATCCATGCCTAAATGTTGTTTGTCTGGGAACGCAATCAGGCCCCAAACCTGTAAGAGCTACTTAACAGCTGCTAAGACCCATCCTTCCAGCCGTTTCCTACACGGGTCGGGGAAGACTGATGGGGAGTAAGAGTGGGAAGGGAGCCTTTCTTTTGTGTAAAACCCTTCCCAGCTCTAAAGAATAAACAGTCAGACTTAGTCGAACTAAACTTAGTCTGCTGGAATTGGTGAGAAGTCAGAAGTCACTGATAAAAATAAATTTAGCAACAAAAGGGTACAGAATATACTGTCCAAGCCACAATATCCAAAGCCACTTCTTATGCATTTCTTTAATTTAGCCCCTGGCTAATCATTTCCCATCTGCCATCTCCACAATCTTTAAGAAGAAAAAGAGGGAGGACCTTAAATGAGTCATAATGCATCTTCCTCCTCTCAGCAATATGAGAGCCCCAGCTCTCCTCTCTCACAGAAGGGAGGGAAGGGAATTATATTGCCAGTCCACAGATAAAAATTTTAACTTCTTACATTATGAAAATTAAATGTGGAAAATAAAATGCTAATACAAAAAAAAAAAAATTGTCTCCTGAGGTTTGTTTTTGGTTGGTTGGTTTGAGGGGTTTTTTTGTTTTGGTTTTTTTTTTTTATTGTTGTTCAGTACTATTCACTTTCTTTTATCCTTATTTCTGGGGGAAGGAAAGTGTTATTTGTTAATTTAACAATCAATTTCACTCTTTTCTTGCAATTCTTGATTCATAAAGCAGCATTAGGGCATCATTCTTCTGCATTAGTTTGGAAGAGAAAAGACAAGACTGCGGACACGGTTTGTTCCTTGCCTATGGCTCTCAGAGTGACAAGCTTCCCAATAATGGAAGCTGAGCAGAAAATCAAATGGAAGTGGCAGTAGAGAGGAGAGCGGTTAACGAGCAATACCACTGGCGTACCATGCCTATACTAAGGACCCAAATGCACTTTTATAGATAATCAGAAGTATCTATATAACAAAGTAGGTGTGGGTGGCAGAGAAAAAAAACACATAACTTGATTCAGTTACTCAACTTCTTTATCCCACAAAGGTTTTTAGTATTTTTCCTAAGTTGAAAATGAGGCCTCTGGAAGTTAGTCATCAGCTTTTATCCCTAACGTGTTACACAATAGGTTAACTAACAGGTCTCTTCTGATATTCGTTTATCCCATAATAAACTAATTATGCTTCTTTATATCATCCACTCAACAATTTCAGTTTCCTTATATTTCTTCATTTCATCTCTGTACATTCTTGATAATTTGTTTATTCTTATTTTGGCAGTCATTTATTTCCTAACTTCATCTCTTCCTCTCTCACAAAAACACAGAACACCACAAACATATACGTCTTTTTGTTCCTTTCCCTGCCTCCCCTTTTCCTCTCTCCTTTATTTTATGACCTGTATCCATGGAGGAAGAGCTACCCTCCCATAAAACAAGGGAGTTCGGCAAACGTTTCTCGCTTCTGAAAGGAGAGTTTCCAGGAAAATAATTTTTATTAACATTTCCTCCCCCAGAGTAACTCCATGGTACATTCTTCTGCCATATACTAATTAAGAAGCAGCAGGGAACAGCTTCCTCGTGAATAGCTGACAGATAACTTATTTACTGCAAGCAAGAGCAGAGATAACCGCTGACTACTGTAATTCATCTCGCCATTGGTAAATTTTGGAAAATAAAACCAACTATGAAGCAGCAGTGACTGTGGAAAGGAGAAATGTTGCCATAATGGCACACCAGAACAGAGGCCAGTACTACACTCACTTGCCAGTAACTCATCTTCACATCTTATGCTTCCCAAGACCACCAGTGACTTCAGTGGTACTTTTTTAGGGGATGAGACAGTTCTGGTCAACAGAATACAGACTCTTTCACTTTCAGCTCTCATAAAGCCCAACCACAAAGGACTCAGTACTTAGACTTCTATTAGACTGCATATGCTGACAGCAGAGCTGCGAACTGAATCCATAGATTTGCCTTTGTGTCTACATGCTTTTCTTTTACAGTGTGGTTTTTTCTTTGTTTGGGGTTTGGGATTTTTGTTTTTAATAAAACGCAGGGATACAGTTTTGATGTTTTACATACATGGCAAGTAATAGCAATCTGTAACTTTGTATTGTTTTTTCTCCCCCTCTCATTAAAGGAAAAATAATTTTAATTATTTACTGACCACACACAAATTTCTTTTCACAAATTCTTTCACAGTTATTTCTCCTAATATTATGTTGTGGAAATGGGAAAACCATTCTAAAGTGGGAGAGCTTTCCAGGTCTGTCTGTATATCCTAACCACACTTTGATTCCATATTGACATCCTGCAGCTTCATTGCTGGAAGCACACTCTCTACGGGTGTTCCAATGGGACCTTAGCTGCACCTACAACACGCACCTCTGCCCAGTTTACCTTAGACTGCTTACACCCAAACTATTAAAACAAAAATTATTAAACACCATTCCTCATCTACTCCCAGTCCAAATGGTCTAATCGACCTAATATTCCAAAATGAATTCTAATTATTCTTTTGGGAGCTCAGCAAGTAGCAGTGGAGTATCTGTTCTGCCTTGCAAGTTAATGATAAATTCACATCCATTTCTTGTTTTCCAAGAACTAAATTTAGCCCTCGCACATTTCTGCCCACTATGTACTACGTCACAAGAATTTCAGATACTAATTAAATTTTAAATCTGCAATTTTTTGAATTATTGGAACGGTATTATTTACAATGGATCTGCTATACACTTCATAAATACATTTTTAGATAAAATTGTTACTGCACTACAGTACAGAATTAAAATAAATCAGATGTTACAGTTCGTTTAACTGGAACTAGGAGCATCACTCTAGCATAGGGCAATGAGAAGACATCACTAAGCTGTATGACGGCCTCTGATGCCACTATTTTCTCCAACATGGAAGGCCTGTACAGAGACAATTGTTCCACTGTCTTGGATCCTTAGTTTGCACCAGAGAAGCAGTTCCACAAAAAGTAGCTTTGAACTCAGAAACATAAAAATATAAAAGAGGAGCTATATCCATGAATCTTCAACACGTAAGTCACAGGGAGATTTAAGTGAAGCAAGAGAAACAGTCAACCACCACAGCTGCTTTCTGATTCAGCTGATGATATTATTGGCTTGGGATATATCTATTTTGGAATAATCTCGGATTTAGGGTTGGATGCAGGAGGAGTAAGATGATTTACAGATTCAATGTATCTAGAGTAAGAGGTGTTTCGCTTCCTCTAGCAGCTAGAATTACATTCTCCAAGCAGCCTCCATGAAGTGCCTGAGCGACCATGGATAGCGTGACCATACCTGAACAAGACTAATGAGGCAAGGAACATGAAGCCACTGCTCAGTCCAACTCAATATGGCAGCTGAGGGCAATTGCAGAAAGCTCTCTTTGCATATAAGCAGCAGTAAAAGTAATTTCACAAATGCATGTCTGTGTGTATATTAGTATTCAGTGCTTTTTTTATCACAAAAAAGAAGAAAAAAAAAATCTGTGTATTTTATTGACATACACCATTGTTTTTATAAGGATCAGCAAAGAAACCTACAGCCAGCACAAGCAGAACTTTGTAACCATGCTCCCAGACACATCAGACTTGCATTACCCGAAACAAATACTGGTCAAAATGGAGATAACGTTTAGACATTTGCTTTAAAGTGTAGCATCCTTTCCACCTGCCAGCATAGGCCGCAGAAGATACACTCTAGTTAGCATATTACTGACAGGATGATGAGAAAGCTCCTGTCAGACACTGGCCAGCCGGGTGTTTGAGACAAAACGCACAGCCCCAGCTGACTAGTTAGGGAAAGACTGGTGAGGTACAATTACAGAGGCATATGACAAGCTTTCATGCTTGAGTGACTTGAGAACCGATGACATGGCTTTAAACAGCAATCCTTCCTACCTCCGGTCACAAAACAGCAATAAGTCAACTGATGCACTGTTGTAAAATCATGATTTATTCCTGTGCTTTGAATACAAGAGAGTGTGGTATGATGTTCTGGTAGACTACCACAGCAGGTGCACTTGGGGCTGAAACATCTAGGGCCTGCCTCCAGCATGCATAAAATCAATGCTGTGGTTCAGCCTTCCTGAAAAAGCCATCCCCAGCACTTTAATAATTTATAGAAAGACTGAATTAAAAAATTATTTGTACTGAAACTCATACAGCTCCATGCAACTAATAAGAATACATGTAGATGTAGTGGCATGTGAGAAAACAGTGCTGTGCAAGAACTTACAGCATGACTTTTAGGAAAGGTCTTCCTTTTACATTGAAAGTGAAACAACTAACAGCCACCTCTGTGAATAGATCAATTCCTTTGTTTTATTCATCCTTTTCATTTAATCCAAAGCCATATAATTTGTTTCTCTTTCATAGTTTACTGTTCAAAAGTCAGAAATTGTAATTTTTTGCTGCAAACAAATCTTACAGAGCATAATCCTCACTAGCTGAATCCATCTCACACTAACACTAAGCCTGAAGCAAGCTGTGAGGTTGGTGATAATCACATTATTAAAGTGGTTGGAAAGTCAAGCTAATAAAAGAATCAACATTTAGGGCAAATAATGACCCAGAAACTATGACAGAAAGGGTCAGTGGGAAGTTTCCACTTATATCTTGGTAGTAATTGGTAGAGTAAGTAGACAAAGACCTCCACCAAAGGACTTTTTAAAGGGGGTAAAAAAAAGAAAAAAGCAATTTAAAGCAAGATGCAAAGAATACATAACGTGCAAAAATCAGAAGATGCATATAAAACAAAGCTTACTTGGCTGGCAATTGAAACACACCCTTAGAATAAAATGGTACTTATCTTCTTTCTCTTTTTCTAAAAAAAATTTTTAAAACTCTACTCAACAGCTTAAAATAGGCAATCATCTTTCTTCTTTATTTTTTTTTTCCTCCAAAGTAAACCTTCTTTTTTAATTATAGCATAATTTTTCCCCCTTTTTCCATAAAAGGACTGATCCTTTACTTGAGCGTAACAAAAACATGAAATTTATAGGGCAGAAACGCTAGACAAAGAATTCCTGTAAATAAGTAAGTGTAGTTTTCTGTTCCTGACCCCCACAAGAAGGGTGAGGAGAAAGTGAACAAGCCCCTGAGTTATGCCTTTTGTTATCAGTCACTGCCCTGAGATACTGAACCGAAACAGAGCTGATAACTTGAAGGTGACATCACAACCCAGTCTTCATGAACTGACATAAACACTTGATATTCAGTTAACCCCAAGATAAGGCACAACTCCCTTAACAGAAAGTTGTACTTGATAGCACTATTTTTGAACAAACAATCTTTTCAAGTATCAAGCTGTAATTCAGGACTTAAAACATGACCTTTGCAACACAAAGTACCAGTCTGCTGTGTTTTGTACACAACAGTAAAACAGCACAAAGCCAGCAAATGCTCATGTCCAAATACACTCCATTTGCTTATTTGTATTATATTAAGCAATTCAACATTTTAAAGAATAAATATCCTATGCCAAAAATACATTTAATGATTCTCGGCAGTTCAATCAAATTCTTACAGGAGATACTGAGAAGTGTTTAATTTACTTTAAACTACATTGCTCTATAAAGAAGCAAGTCTTGCATTAGTCCTGTTCTGTTTGTGAAACAGATTAGCAGGTAGCAGTTCTTACTGAAGCTCCTCATAAGCCAAGTCTATTTTTTCTTTTTTATCAGAACTCACTACTGCAAGTAGTATTCCCACAGTCCTATATCAAAAGGGGATCCAACATGATGTGGCAGTAATTTCATTTAGCTATGGCTTAAGTAATGCTAGTAGCTGGAAAAGGTAACCAGAAGAAAGTGAAACTGATGTGTTATCTCTTTTTGGACTTGACCTGCTATCTACTATTTACATTCATGGCTTCAGGACATTCTTCAGGACATCCAAATGCCACTACAAATGAATTCCAATGCTACTTATCCTTGTCCAGGAGAGGGATATAAATGATTTTCAAGTGAGTAAGCCATCAAGATGACTACTACTTCATGAAAAGGTCTGGAATAAACAGCTGAGTTTTTAACAAAGTTAGTTTCTCACAACCAGCATATTGTATCTGTTGTTCTGTAATGACCTCCAAAGAGCAGGAAAACATAGAAATAAGGTGGTCTAGATCAGCACAGTGTGCTTCTGATACCTCCTCTTTTCTTGTCATATCATAGCAACAGAGATCAGCTGAGATGTTCAGTCTAACAGAAACAAGTCTTAAGAGGATCCAAATGTAGGCCGAGAGAGCAATTCTAAATCGTGTTAAGCAGACAAACACGTGTCCACCTGCAGAATGAATCTTCCACAGGCACAGAGCTGCCATCATGATTCCTATCTCCTCTCTACTGGTGCAGTAAGAGAGGTTTGACTGGGGCATCATTGGAGCTCTGGGGTTTTTGTGGTGGGGTTTTTTTTTCTTTCTTTTTTTTCTTTTTTTTTTTTAATATAACAAGCTGGGTCCCAGACTGGCAACTGAAAAAAACTTGATTCCATGGTTTTGCTACATCATGTGAACATCTACTAAGCCAGGTTCTTTGAAAGGGCTTTCCCTTCAAATTCTCTTCACCCATTTGGGTGGTCTTATTACTGTGTTGTAATGTCCAATTCTTCCCCTAGCCTTTGGCAGGGTAGGGAGAAAAGTGCAATAGAATATGGAAATTTCCTAAGATAAGGTAAAACCTTTAGTGGTTAAAAAAAATGTATCATAGACTAGTAATATGAAGATTGCTTCTATTCATTCACTATTTATTTTTTTGGTTTTCAGTCATTCATGTGGCCTCTGCTTAGATGGCCCCATGCTTCCTTTACTCTCCAATCACCATGGACTGACTCAGCTCCATATTCTGCAGACCACTGGTAAATTTCTGTCTTTGTGCATTCCCCTAACTGGAACAGTGACTGCAGATTCAGGGACCCAACAATGACGTGTTTAAATAAAAATAATAAGGCAGTTATGTAATTGTTACTACTACCTAGAATTATAAAACCTGTCAGCTTTTTAAGGTGATTCTAAATCTTCTCTATGTATCAATAAAGGGCTTTTATCCACTATTTATAATCAAAAATGCCCACTTGTTACACATTGGTAATCAGTACCTGCAAGACCTCAAAAATACTAATTATTAGAACTATAGCCAACCTTGTACCTATGTGTTGAAAATAACTGTTAATTTATTTGGTAGTACAGTTAGCAGTGTTCAGGAACATAAAGTTGATTTTCCACCACAGAAAACATATTAACCAAAATGTTTTATGCAGTACTGTCAAAAAGAAAGGTATTTTCAATGACTGTGCTTAATAGGCTAAAGATTCTGCATAACAAATATGCTCTATGAGGAAAGTTGGTTATCCAGTGACAGTCTTGTACTAATACAAAATTAATCTTGGGAATATTTTCAGAGTATAGTGTATTTTAAAAACTCATAAGATTCTGTGAAGAGTAAAACAAAATAACATCTGAACATTTAGGTACACTTTCAAAATTAAAGACAGCACTCTTTTATTAAGCAGGCATAAGAGGGGGGCAGGAAAAATAATGTGGGCAGTAGCCTAAAACCTTTATTAAAAAAAAAAAAAAAAAGCTATTTTGAGTTGTACATTATTATCAGTCTGAAGAGCTGCTCCAAATCAGAGCTATTACAGTATGCACTCCCAAACCACTCTAACAAAGATGAATCTACCTATTACCAGGTTAGGATAGCAGCTATTATTATGGACCCTTGATTTCTTTCAAGTAGCTCCAATGGAATAAGCCACAAGTGAATAATAAAGATCCTATAATAGCCCTTAAGAATTCTTTTTAGGTTAGAAGGCACAGAAATGAACTCAGGAGAGTTAAAGAACTCTCATCTCCTGATAAGAAAAATAATTAACCTGACTTAATGTATCTGAGTAGGTCTTATATAAATCAGACTTTTGTACTTCAAGAGCCAGACTAAAACCATATATCAGAAAAGTATGTAGATATTGTCTTATAAGTACACATGGAAAATATCTAAAACCACAAAGGTCTGCAGGTCATTTTGTGAAATGTTCAATATATTCTAGTTAAAAGGAGATGTGTGAAGTACTTACAGTGCTTAGTTTCCTAGAGGTAATAATGATTCGTCTCTCATGCAACATACTGGCATAAAGTTGCAGCATGTTGTTCACATCCACAGCAACAAAATATTCAGTGAGGTTTCTCTGTTTAAATAAATAAGATGTTAACATTATAGCAACAGTAGTAGCTAAGTGGAACATTTTATATATTACTTACAAAATCTTTTGTCCAATTAGTAGGTGGGAAAGAAAACCAACCCAAAACTATGAAAGAAATCCCTTTGCATTAAAATTTGTATGCTCTAAGAATAATTGATTGGGTTTTAAAGCCAATGAAAAACTAGCTTTGCTGTAAGTTATTAATATTTTGCTCATTTGATTATGCTTGTGAATTTAGATTCCCCTCCCCCTTTCTTTTTTAATTTTGAAAAAATATGAAATTTGTTACCATATGCTATTAAGGTAACCATTACTTCCAACCCAGGAACAGATCTTCCACCACTGCTATAACCATTCTGTCATAGCTACCATAATAAAACTGCTAGTTTTCCAGGCTCTCCCAAAGTCAACACATTTTATTCTACTTCAAGTACAGCAAAACAGCTTGTTGAAAACCACAAGCTTTTTCTTGAGCTATAGTGCCAGGACATCAAGCATCCAACAGCACTGGTAGAAGGTACTGAGTCCTCCTGCAGCCCCCCTTTTTGCCCCTAATAAGAGCCCCAATGCCATCCCCACTGTGAGGTTTAACAAAAAGCAAAGTCACCAGCACCTCTTACTTATAGTTCAGACAACACAAAAGTGGGTGAAAGAGAGAAAAAGGTGGTTGTGGGAGAGGATCCCTGTGTTCCAGCTGAACTTAGCAGTATTTCTGTATGGCACAGTGATGGAGACATACAAGTTTGGAATAAATTAAAACAGTTACCAACAAAAATGCCTAAGAAAACAGCAAATTTCTATAAATGTTAGACAATATGTATGAAAATATACTAATACACCCAACAATACACAAAACACTTAATTTCACACACTCATTATTGTATCTGCAACCACAACTCTTCCTCATCTCTTCTCAGGAAGAGCACATGACTGAACGTTAATGCGGGAGGTCTATCAACTATACGCCCCAACCCAAAAACACAAATCTGAAGAGTGGAACTGTTAGTCTACCCTGGATGTGGCCAACACATGGAAGCAAGCCAACACACCCCTGAAAAAAGGGAGGACAAGACAAGTGGTAAAGGCTTCAGAGCAGGGTGACACCCCGACTGCCAGCACCCTTCCTCAGTGGGGGCCAGGACACGGCAGCGGGCTGCGCCTCTCCGGCTCATGGCCCTCCGCAGTCAGGGAGCGCAGCGCGGGGCAGTCGCTGTTCACCAGCTGCTGGTTTATCTCTTTACAGACCCTACTACGTGGAAAGCTAGAGTGAGTTAAAGCCCAGATGGTATCAGGAGGTTGACCTCCTTTCTGGGTATATTGTAATATTAAATAAATAAAGATATTGAAACAGCAAATGAAGATCCAATGAACGATCCAGTTTCATAGAAATTCAGAAATACAGTATCAATGCAAAGACACAGAGTATAGAGTTATTCTTGGTCCATGCTGCATCAAATTTTGAAAGAGATAAAAACAAGAGCTTTAAGGCTACTAACACTCCATTTAGAATCTCTGGTCTTTCAAGTGCTACTTTTAACAGGTTGTCAAAGGCTGATGCACCACGATAATTTCAGTCCAATTTACCTCGGACAACCTCCAGCACTGTAGTTGGTAGCGGTATGCTGATCCTGTGTTGTAAAAGCTGGGGTAAAAAGAGTTTGCAATCTTGCACAGACAATGTGCCTTTGGGAGACAGTTACACTTATTTTTGCATTACATCCAAAAATTTACTGCCCCTGAAATATGTGAATCTTGCAACAAAGAGTAAGAACATTAATTTTATTGATAATTTACTGTAATTACCTCATCTCTTCACTTTCTACATGTTCTAACCCATTAGTACCATACTTTTTTGATTCATACTGAAAGGATGAGACTTTTATAAATGGAGTAAAAATAATTATAGAAAGTCATATTGAAAATTACTTTTCCTTTCTCTCACAGAATCAGAAAAATAAATCCATAGTGGCACCATTGCCAAGATCCTCCATCAGCCAGAGGCCCAGAGTGAAGCTTCCCCATATTTTCTTCAGGTTGAACACAGAACACACCTTCTAACTTCCAAAGCTCTGTTTTATTAGAATCCCAAATAATAAGCTAGAACAAGAGCATTTTTTAAAATGAAAAAAAGATTAAAATAAACATTTAAAAACTAAGCCCTATCCTGCCAAAGAGCCCTCACAACAAGGCTCCTCTCTTTCGCTCCTCTATCCAGCACCTTGCCACAGTTTACTGGGTTGCAACAAGGGCCCCACCATCTCCTCTGGGTCCCTGGCACAGACTCTTTCCCACCACCACAGACATCCCCGCAGGCCTCCTCTCCACTATGAGCACCCCGCCGTTCCTCACCAGCCGAGGCTCCCCCGGCTCCGCTTCTTTCCCTCGCTTGTCCCACGCTGTGGCCCAGGAGCTGCTGCCCACCCGGGAGGCCGAGGGGCACGGCCCCCCTCACCCGCCGCAGCGTCCGGCCATCGGGACGCCCTCCTCACGGCAGGGGCTGTGAGCTCGCTGCCCTCACACCTCCTGCACGAACACCACAGCGCCGACCAAGCTCTGCGCACTGCGGGACTTTGTCCTGCGGTGAACCCCTCAACAGCCTAGGTCTCAGAAGGAAGTTGGTATTTGAAAGTGTAAAAATGCACATCTACACATCCATATCAAATTCCAGATTCAAATGCAAGAGTGGGAAGCAGAAAGTTTTGAAGTTCTTTTATTAGATGCTATCCAGCTAAACACAGCATAGAGAATGTGATCTGAGATTTCAGATTTGCAGTCTACCACAGCACCATCAAGGACTGAGCATCTACAGAATCCAAGCCTTCATAAAAAAACCCCTAATAAAAATAAGCATTCCTGGTGCACGGTTACCACCCAAATGTATGCAGGTATGGTATGTTTTCAGAAAGCCTGAAACGAAGCCTTCTTACACAAAAAAATAACTGCACATCTTGATAGTTGAATTTGCAGCTTAGCTTAGCTTAGCTTAGTGTTTTAAGGGCAGGTATTCAAATAACACAAGGTGCAGAAGTAGAACATATTTTACTTAAATAACTCCAACAAATGCAAACAAGCCAAGTAATTATGAACAAAGGGTGGATACAGCAGTGGTCAAAAATACCCTGTTAATGTTTTAAAATGGGTTAATGATGAATGCAACAGTAACTACTAGTTAAAGGTTGTAATAATAGACATCAATCACATTCTAAAAACAGTCTTGGAAAAAAACACCTCCTATTGATAAAAGCAGAGTTCAGCCCTACCCACAGAATGAGGCTGCTATTTCTCCTAAATATTTAAAAAAGAAACTGTATACTTACGCTCTCAGGGATTGTTGGCAATCCAGTTATATCAGGAGTAATGAAATACGAGTGCTAAGCAATGAGGAAAAATAATTAGTAATTTATGCACACAGAAACCAAAAATTCATTCCAAAAAAGCCCAGCATTCAGGATTTCCAACCCCATCTTTGTTTAAGCAAATAGCCATTTTTCCAATAGCATTCTTAGCACCACTAGACAAAGAATTAAGCAGATCACTACATGAAATGACAAGCTCGGGTTCCGCACAGCGCACAAACCAAGGGAACAAAACGCTGGGCTGCAGTTTTGAAATAACACTGAAACTAAGCCAGCTTTAAATGTTGTCATGAGCCTGAGAGTAGCATTGATTAACTTAAGCATTGATTTAAAAATTACAACAACAACAATGTTAAAGGACAAAATGCAAATTTAGAATGGAAAAGGAAAAATCATTCACGTGAGAATATTAATTAGAATAGAAATATTATTACTTGATATACATTCTCTTTCCAAACGTCTTTGAATCAAAAATGTGCTAACAGAAATGCAAGGTCTGACAGCTTGAGATTCCGCAATCATTTATGAAATGCATCAGCACTTTTATGCATCTTAGTTTGAGGCCATCTAGGATGTAAATATAAAATGGATTAAACTAAAAACACATGTAATTTAAATTATTCTCATTAATCCAGTGCTTTTAATAGCTATCAGACATGGATTTAGCTCAGTAATTTTAAGGCATTTTTGCATATTAGTCTAAATTTTGAAGGGCAAAAAACCTAAAGTGTAAACTGAGTAAATGTGATATTTACTGACTTTTCAGGTTTTTAGTTATTTTTAATGGAATTCTAACTTTTTGTAGACTTTGTTTTTATAGTGCATTTTAAAATTATAATTAACAACACAAAGATACAGTTTGTTTTCAAGTCAAACTTGAGAAAGATATACCAAAACATAAAGGAAGTCTATAAAACAATAAGTGTGCCTTATGTTCAAGAAAAAAAAAATATTAATACCATTAACTCAGTGTAGGAGACGTATTAAACCAGCTTGATACATTTAATAGAAATTCTTCCCCACAAATTAAGTCATTTGGCAATAGTTAAAAACTTAAGGAAAAAAAATTGGCTTTTAAAAGGCATCCCATAGACATCATAGCACTTGCACAATAAATATCCCAGGTTATTGTTTTGCATCAACAGAGAAAAAAAGCTGAGATTTTTTTTTCTCCAGTCAACAACAGGAAAATATTCAAATTAATGGAATGCCTACATTCTTCAGAAGTATAGTGAGAACAGAAAATTATTTCTTATATGTAATAAGGTCACAGAATATTTATCAAAAGATTTCTGAGTAATGGAGTTAATAACTTAGAGAAGTAATTATTTATAATTAACAAAGTAATAATATTTCACTCATTAAACAGAAAAGAAATTCAGAACTATGAGAAGCAAAGACCCATTACTGCAGTCATTAAGAGTCATGAAGCAGCAAAGATAATGTGGTATGGAGTCCTTGCACATA
Organism: Caprimulgus europaeus; assembly: GCA_907165065.1. The sequence continues at coordinate 24,758,877 of OU015534.1, read as the reverse complement.
TCTGTGAACTCCCTTAGGAAGATGTACGACCTTGGAAGAGATACTAAATTAATAGTTGCTGTCCTGTATGAAGTGTTCTCTAAAAAGGCCTCTAGCAAATGCAAGTTTTGTTCATCAGTTGAAGGGTCTGATTTTGGTTGCAGTTTTTATGAAAGGATTATGACACACGCAGATAGCTCTGAAGTTAGATTGATTTAAACAGAATAGGTACATTAATATTAGACTGCTCTTTTAGGCTAAAGACAATAGCAGAATTTCCCAAAGGACAGGTATAAATAAGCCTGAAATCAAAAGAGATATCCTATAGCAAGTAATTATTTCTTTAATTACAATAGGCATTAGACAGTCAGTGCCTTTTAAACTCACCGATACAAGACAAGGCTGTTTTTTCAAAACTTGCTCACTTGTAAAAATCATCTCTTGGTTCTTATGCAAGAAAGATTGAACAATTGACATTTTAGTTTTCCACAAAAAAGCCAAAGCTGACTCTAATGCTTGTAATTTTCCATGTTTCACTGGTTGAAAACATGTTTTATTCTCTATGTTCCTCCCTCATTCGAATTCAGATTTAACTTAGCTAGGTTTTTTTGTTGGTTTTTTTTTAAAAAAAAAAAAGTAAAAATCAATCACTTTTGTTAGCCCAGTATGGGTAAAACAAAAGTGACTGAAATTATCTTTAACTTCAGGTTTCACAGAAAAAATTACCACCTCTCATAAATTTCTGCTGCAGAATACTTGTTACTGGGACCAACACGCGAGAGTAGAACTTGGTCCCTAAGGGGACCAAGGCATTTTGGTGTCCTCCATACCAAGGATTGCTGGGAAACACCATGGATCCAGATGCTGGGTGTAATTTATGCATGATTATATACATGCAGTCTGCCATCTAACCCCGCTTCAGGGTCTATGAGCCTTACCCTGCAGCATACCTTAGTAAATGGGAGGAGGGATCTTTTGAATTTTGCATCATGAAACTTGACCTAGACTTATCCTGGCACAATGAAAAGCCACCTCATGACGTCATTTCTGCAATTATTTTGCAGACTATAACTTCTTTTTAAGTCTATTACTACTGATGTTTCCACCCTAGCTTATTTCCAATGTAAGAGAAGCAAGAAAGGAACATCAGTACAAGACGAGGCACACAACAATAGAGTTGAAAGTGGCCCTAAACATTTCCCTGCTCCCTACGGCATCAAGCATTACAAAAATAGAGATGCCTGTAGATCCAAGGAGCATCTGATTCAGGCTAACCTACTCCTTCCTGCTCTGCCCTGCCTGAACCCAGGGGATTTGTTCAACTATACCTGCAGCCAAGTATTTGGGAAGAGGCCTGCATTTAGATAATCACTGTTCCAATAAAAATATTATGGAACTCTGATGTAACGAACCACTGAGGACAACAGAAAATTTAGGGGAAAAAAAAAAAAAAGGTCAGATAATTTTGAAATAAAACCAGCAAGCATCAACTTTATTGCGAGCAATTCGTCATTGCAGTGTTGCCAGCGGTATTCACCACAACATCCATTTCCAGGTGCATCACAACATTCATTTTGAGGTAGGCAATTTCTGCGCAAGATGAACTGCAAACCCTGATAGCAACAGGCAGTAATGCTTGGCAAGAAATGCAAGGAAAAATAGGTTTAAAACCTCTCTAATGTCCCTCAAACACAGTAGGATTTTTAAAGGACTTCAAAAAGCATTTTAGGGTTGCCAAATTAGAATTGGTTATAATATGGCAGTTAATGATAGCAAAATATAATTTGATATACAGAAGTATTCTTGGCAAAAGTACTATGAATTGAAAAATAACTTGAAAATATTACACTGACAACCAAAATTAAAAACTTAGCAACAGAAACAATTCCAACTGCAGTCTCAAAAACCAGTACATTGTTCTGGTGAAAAACAACACACAATGCTGGAAGGACTTCCAAATACAGTGGATTAGTGCTGTTCAAAGAGAGAAAATATTAGGCCTCTATAGCCTAGTGAAAAAGCATAGCAAGGAATCTGAAATATGACAAATTTAAATAAAATAAAGGTAGCATTATGTTAAGCAGCAAGGGTGAGTGAATGGAAGTGGCAGGCTCTCCATATCTGTACACCTTTGTAATAGGGTCAGATGCTTTTCTAGAGTCTGTGCTTACTTTACTCAAAGTATTGGGCTCAATCTGAAATAAATGAGTTAAAAGTAACAGGAAATGACACAAGTAAGGTGAAGATAAATAATCTAATGGTCTTTCAGTAAGTGCATAAAGAAAGAGAACAACATGAGACAGAGACAAACCCTGTTTTGCCCAGAGGGAAAAAAAAAAAAAAAAGAGAAAAAAAAAAGTTGCCCAAGCCAGTTAATGATGGGAAGCAACCTAAGTTTACTCTTTACAAAGGGTTTTTTCATTTGTTTGTTTCAACCTTACCTACTATATTTAATCAGTAACAGAAGTAGGAGATAAATAGAGAATACTTACCACACTTAAACTGACTAAAGCATTCGCCTTTGGCACAGGATGGCTATACAATGATTTTAACAAATCATTTGAGTCATTTTCCTATAGAGAATATATTTTAGAAGGTAGTTAATTATTGCATAAAAATTAGCCAACTACTATTTACTGCACATCAAACTATATATTGACAAAGATATATATATATGTATATTTAATGAGAAACACAATTGAAATTCATAGTGAAGTATTTAAACATTAAGCACAAAATTCAGGCCAACTTTGTATTTCAGAACATGATTGTATGTGCAAGTCAATCTCTTACCTATTTCCCCATATACTGCTTAAATGAATCACACTACTTGCACCAAATGTAGTGTTAACACATCTAGTTGGCCTGTACATCATCTTCCTAAAACTATCAACCATTGTATTTGTCTATTCAAAGTTTTACTAAATATGCAGCTACATAGCTATATTGTATACTTTAAAAATTATTCACTGGCACAAAAACATTAGTAAGATTTACTAAAAAGTACACGCAGTGACCAGATTTAACTAGGATCCCCCACATTGATCTCTAAAAGACATTTACTTAGGATGGAGATGCAGCTGGATTTTTTTCTTTGGTTTAAAGTTTTCATTCAGTTTAGGGTTTTTGTTCATGGAGATTAAATTATTTTTGTTGTCAAAATAAAACCAAAAATACCAGTGACAAGCCAGGGCCAGCTTTTAAACAAATTGTTTGAGTTTGCAGGAAGCTTCCACCTCTCCCTACAAGAATGATGTTACTGGATCTCACACTAGTAAACAAGACTTTGAGTCTAGCTCTTGGTCAGACAAGCAGTGCCTGGGCCAGAAGGGAGCAATATCCTCTAACAGCCCCCTCAGCAACAGATATGGCACTAGGCAATACAACAAAATACTTCTGTACACTGCTAAAACCTTTCTGAGCCATCAAAACAGTGTTCTCAGCATGTGGGACAACAAACTTAAAACCCAGCAACTTAAGCTGGTTGTGGTAATAGCTGCAATGCCACAACCAGTGAGCGAGAAAAAGATGACTACAACCTTTACTTTTTCTGTTAAATACAATCTTAATAATAATTTTTACTACTACAGTGAAATCAAGGCCAAACCCAAAGTCTCATTATACTATTTATAAGACTTAAAAGTATTCCACACTTTATCTAAACACAGCTAACCTCCAAATTTCCCACTGCATTTTCTTTTTACATAAAATATCATCATTCTCTACAGTCCACTTACTACAACACACAATAATTGCTTGTTCTATAGTTCATATATTCTTGAAATGTCAGCTTTTCTAGTCTGCAGCATATGGCTGACTATTGATGCTTTTTGGTTTTTTTTTAATTACAATCTAGTACACTAGTATAGTTAAAGCAGAAAGGTATAGCTTTAATGTTCTCACTAAAGACAGATGCCAGTATTTCCTTTCCTGTGTAATCCTGGAATATGTCTAATTGCTCATGAATATGCAAACTAAACTATCATGATTCTTCACCAAATGCTGCAAGGAATTTTGTCTTGCTACTCGAGATGACAGAATTACGAGAGGTAGCTTTTAGTTAATACGAAGGGTGAAACAGTACATCATATTTTACGCAGTTCTGAAAAGAAGTCTTTGTAACTGATAATCAGATAGTTCCAGAAACCCACAGTTTACAATCAATACATCATACAGATCTCCAGTGATATGACACTTTGCTCACACTTCACCCAGGACTTGTTTATGCTAAGACTGACACTTTATAAAGGTATATTCTCAGCAGCTTTTTAGGACTAATGTGGGTCAAGTGACAACGGCAGCTGTATGTTCAGGTTCTTTGAATTTCAATATGATGAATGCAAAAACTTGCTTCTAAACTCTACTAAAATTTTAAACTTTTAAACAGTACAGAATCACTTTACAGCGTTTCAAATGGCTACTATTATTTCAAGGGAAATATTTCACATAAAGAAATATAATGTCTAAAATTACCTGTTCTTTAGCCAAATAATCTGCCAGGGTATTTAGGAGCTTGTAATATACCTCAAACCATGGTAGGTAACTAAAACAGGAGGGGAAAAAGCATTTTAATAAAATAGCAATGTATTTTTTCCAGTGCTTACAAAATATTACTATGATTCATTTGACTTGCACATTTTTATTGTATTTCTACATATAAGTAAAATGCATATAGAACCTTTCCTCATAAGTTTAATGGTACACCACTGATAGACAGTGGCAAACCTACATTTCTTTATGCTGGACACCTGCTTAAAGTTCCATTAAGCATATATTAGCTCATAATACTTTCACTTCTCACTGTTTTAAAGGTACCAAAAATCATTTTAAACATTGCCAAATCACATTCCCATTATCTTTAATTGTTATGGTTTTCAGTAGTTATGCTATTGGCAGTTTTGAAATTCTACATCCTGTTGTACCTAGTGGACTGCCATGACTGCTGCTTCAATTTTACCTGGGCAGGCCAGGTACTCCGTATTTGACAAGTGGTGCAGTGCAATGCAATGGTATAGAAGTGACATTATATGTAAGAATATTTGCCTTCCTATAAAGTAATTTCTATAGACAGAACTCCTAAAAATAAGAGAGCATTCACCAGTATTATAAACACATAGCATATTAATACATGAATACTTAACAGACTTTTAAAATACGTCTGCAATGCTCTCAGTGAGCTAAACAGAGTCCAAGATAAATAAGACATAACTGAAGAGCACCAGAAAAGACACTCTAACACAGGGGCATCAGTTCCATGCTTTTGGCATCTGTTTACAGAATAGTTAACTTTAACAGTGACATCATCAGTGACCACATGCAGAACTTTCCATAATCACTATTTAAGCCTATGATACAGATGTAATGTCTAGTAAACTAAATAGCACCAGTATAAACTACTCCTTATTACAAATTACACACCTTCTCACATCTGTTGGAACTTTATCACAAAGAACATTACTGAAATGGCAATGGTATGGTTAACATTAGTTATTTGAGACTAGAAAGGGGGCTGCGAAGGAAATAAAGCCTGAAATGTTTTCACTACATTTCACACCCATGTGTAACAATGCTACACACTTTGTTATTCAGTGCAATGTAAATCCACAGACATACTTCCAATGCATTTCTTAAAAGCTTTAGGGTGTGCTGTGGACAGACCTGAAAATTTCAGATTTATATATTTCAGGAAACATGCTAACTGCATGACTTATGCGTTTTCCTACTTTCATATCCTTATAAGAACTGCTGGTTCTTAAAAAAAAAAAAAAAAAAAAGCCACAACAGAAGAAGCCACAGTGAATTTACTCTTGCCAAGCCAAAGAGATACACAGGCAACGATTTCTTTTAGAGCCACTGTGTTAATGCCTTTATCACACTTTACCACACACTACACTGGCTATTAGTAAAATCTACATCAATCTCTTAACACTCACAGACATTTTTAATTCTTGGTGTTCTTGACAGTAGTTAAGGTGTGACATTATTGCATTTACTTTTCATTATATTCTTATATAATCATAAAACTTACTTTATTGCACCTTTAAGGCCACTGACTGCTACAGGCACGAACACTGCACTTCCTTGTAACACACTCATCATAACAGCACCTAAAACATCTGAACTTTAAGCTTTCTTCCACCTCAGACTCCTGTTCTATTATCCTCTGAAATCATGTTAAGCTGGTTTTACATGTCACTGAAACACAGTGTAGATAGGCAAACAAAATTGTTCACCACAGCGTTCAGAGTACCTGCAAATGTCAGAGCTACTGAATGGTTTTATCAGCCTAGAATTACAGCAGGGACTGGAACATTGTTCTAGCATTTTGTCCAAGTTAAGGTACAAGGTAGGTATAAATTGCAAAGGATTTTTATAACACTGGACACACAACTGGGTTAGATTATCTAAAAGCTTTCCAGTCTTTTGCTTTTACCTCTGCATTAGTAGTGTACATCACCCCAGCATATTTTGCTGTAGAATACTCTAAAATCTTATCTGATCATTCTTTTTTCTTAATGAACATTTATGAACAGCATTCCATAAAAATAAATGCTCCTACTTCAATAAAAAATTAACCATATTTCTTTCTTCTATCTATGATCTCAACTCCCTTCTTACTGTGAAAAGAAAAATTAAATGCAACTTTTAAGTCTACGCACAAAAAGGTCAAATTCATTATTTGAAATTAATGAACCCTAGCAGAAAGCCAAGGGAGATTTTATTTTCATACAGCAAGGCATGCTGACCAGAGTACTCACACAAGAATTTCTTCCCTTAGCAAGATCAGGTTGATGATACACTTCCATCTCTTCATGTAACAAAACCGCAAAGAAAAACACTGTAAAACCAGACTACTTGAACGTAGCTTTAAAATGCCAGTTTCCTTTCTGAGCTGAAAGACTGGAAAAATAATTGCTTTGAGCCTTATAACCACAGACATGAGGCTAATATAATTTCAACACGCCTCTTAAACCTGAAAAATTAAGGAAATCAAAACAAGTACTCCATTACATTACATGGCATGAAACCAAAGGCCACCAAGACTTGTCCTCTGTTTCTTTTCCACGTAATCTTCAGTTCTTCAAAAGCACATTTAATTGCAAAAGCTTTTGTCAATATGTTTAATTACTGTTCTTACTGTAATAAAATACTATTTAATCCTTGTTTAGCACAGAAGAACTAGTCTATGTACAGAAAAGTCATGCAGCACACAAATGTCCATTGACATCTGTTAGGCTGGGTAAAGATTTCTTTTCAAGTCAGTACAGAAATGCACTGTCTCAAAAAATAGTTTTGAAATGGTTGAATTTATCAGAGGAGATCTGTAATATATACTCCTAACTGTAAGAAATACTCCCAACTCAAAACTGTCACACTAATATGTACCTTAACAACAGATAACATCAAAATTAAAGTCCATTACTAGAAAGACTTTACCATCATACTTGCATTCATAAAATTGAGTAGTGCATTTCATAATTCATTAGTTCTCTTATGAAAAGATCAAAATATTACCATTTAAGCCCCTTCACAGCAGATAAAACAGAGGAAAAAATAGGGCTTTCATTTTTAATGTCTTTAGAAGCCTAAACTTAAAAAAAAAAAAATAGGTTCTTAAACTATGAAACTGTTATTAGTTTCTTGTTTATTTTTCTTTAACTGTACACGTCTTTACATTCCTCCTGTTAAAATCAATAACTATTTGAGAAACAAACGTACAAGAAAAACATACAACAACCTCCAACAACAAACAACAATTTTTCTAAAGTTGCCACAAAACTTTTCTCCCAGAAAAATGAAAACATACACATGATTATTTTATGAGCTATGTATTCCCTGGTAGAGAACGCAGTGGTTTTTATTTAAAGGTACAGCCATCGCCTGTCACAAAAGCAAGAGTCCAAGATATTTCATAGTTAATTAAAAACGTACTTAGCAATTTCTTTTAATCCAAATGAGCCACAAGGCAGGAGCTCAGACATTTATTCAAAGTCATGCATAACCCTTGTTGCCGTAAGTACACTTCCACCTCACTGGTGCTTCTACTATAGCTCTGATAAAACTTTTACATTCATGAGTCAAAGGTTAAATAAAGGAGAGGAAATGTTTTCTGTCAAATAGTCAGGTAACCACTAACAGTCCTGAACTATCAGCAGGAATCTAACTTCTAGTAATCAAATAAAACTGAGGAAACTGCCTTTCCGTAGCTAAATGTCTAATGTCTAGGGGCTACTTTTCTGTCTGGAAAATTGACACAAAATGTGTAAAATTGAAACATTCTGCTTCGAAGGGATTTGCCTAAAGGAAGAGCGAGAAAGCTTCAAGCATGGTCTGAATTGAAGAACTACAAAGGCTTACCACATAAACCTGTCTTCCTTATTAGAGTATTTCATTTGGAAACATAGGTGACAATTTTACAGTCATAAAATTAACGAAATCTAAGACTGAGCATTTTAATGATGCATTTTGTGTTCCTCTGGATACATAAGGTCAACCTCAGAGTCCATCAACAGTTTTTAACAAACCAAATTTCAGTCAAATTCTTTGCACTTTGTGCTAAAACCATTCAGTTAATTCAAAAACAATTTCATGTAAACCCAGAAAGTATTATTCCTACTGCAAACAGCAGTGATATTCAGAAATACTACCATGAAGAATTAAGTCTCCTTCTATTATTCAAAAGTGAACACTGAAGTTTCTACTGTGCCACTTCAAATCTCAAATGGCAAAATCATTATTTAAATTAAAATATAAAAAGTAAAACTAGAAGAAAAGATCCAGTATAATATATGAGCACAAGTTATACTGCAATATTCCTATTGAGGTGCCCCTCGTTCTAACGGGGCTGCATTAGCTCAACAGTTTGTGCAGAGGGAGGAGGTGACACAGCAGGATTCACACCGAGACCCTCACAAAGTAGCTGCGCAGTTTAAAGAAAACAAAACAAAACTTGCAAAGGAATCACACAAAACTTCTGGAGAATAATCCAAGATTTATTTTCTCACTTTACTATGGTTTTGCACTTACTGGAACTTTGAATTAAGCAAATGCAGTCAAGCACTGCATGATCATTTTAGACAATACTGTATCACAATTAAGTTCTTCAAATAAAAATGCCTGAGATAGCTACCTTGGGGGATTTCCATGTCACTGTATAAACAGAGAACTTGAACAAAACATTCTGATATGGCACAAATTTCTGTTTATACAATCCATACACATGTAAATATAAAATGTAAAAAAAACCCAAAAAACCCAACATAAAAGTTTGAGAATAATTTTGTACGTACAAGTATATTTTCTATTTCAAACTATCCAGTTTAAAGCAGGACCACATGGCTGCAAATTCAGAGATTATTTCCTTTAACTAGTGTTTCTTCTTCAGTGAAGAATGAATTATAGAGAGAAGTCCCATAAACTACAAAACTTTTAATCTTAGAAGCAGCTTTAGGTTGTTGATGTAAAACCTGAGGACAAGTAGCCTTTTCTTCAGTTTTCAGTTAGGAATCCCATTCAGCAATTCAAATCCTATCTCTTTAACTGCCCTGGCATGGGTTAACACACGGCCCGGTACCATCCACAAAAGACATTCACAAGAGAAAAGTTGTGTCTTGTTCCCCACTTCCCAGCCCACACAAATTTCCTTCTCATCACTTGGACTGGCTAGTTCCTGCTCTTCTTTTCAGAGATGCTTACTCAGATTTTAGTTATCACCACTTCATTTAGTTAATCTCTCTTGTATTTGACTACCTCTAGTTGTCTTTGTTAATGCTCCAGTCAGCAACCTTAATATACTCCTCCTGTATGAGGCGATATAGATGTATGTGCATAAGTAAATGTGTACTTTGACATGGTATTTATTCATGTACACCTGCATTTGTGTGCTTATATAAAAGTCTATGACCATTGTGTACATATCTGTGACAGACAAGTAATTCAGTGATTCATACACCAATGTTATTTATGTGTATATACACACAATGAATATAAATTTATGCTATCTTGATATATGGGAGAGAGGGACTATGAACATGCGTATACACTCTTTATATAAAAAGACAGCATACACTTGTCAAGATTTCTTTGGTTTTGGTTAATTTAAGATAAACAAGCACGACAAGGGAAAGCCAGATAAAATGCTGACAGAAATCTCCTAGTGAGTCTTCTTCCACTTGGTCACTTCTAATGAATCTTGGATTCAGAGCAGAAAACAGATGGGATACTAAAATGCCTCAGACAGAAATACTGATGCACTCTTTCTGTCTGAGCTAAGCACAACAAACACACAAACTGGAGAGAAACGGCCGACCAAGCTAGAAGCAGAATACTACGAAGCTGGTGCTGTTACACACTCAGCTATGCACTGTAAATCTGAAATTGTCACAATAAAAGCAATAAAGGCAATTGCTGATTACGGTTCAGTGAAAATTTACAGCTTGCCACTTTTCATTTTCCTAGTTATTTCTACCAAGTAACAGATCATTGACTAATCTTTAGCTGATATATGTCTGTGGGGAAATGTTAAAAGAAATACCCAAGTTTACACCAGCTGAGAATTTGCATCCTTTGCTTTCCAGCACTACATACAGTATTTAAATGCATGTACTTGAGTGTGTGTAAATGATTAAACATTTGTATTATAGCATTAGAAGCCAGCCAGACAATATTAGGAGTACAAGTAATACATTTTGTTTCTAACTTGAGGAGGGAAGAAAAGTTTAACTCAGAAAAAAGAGCTAAAAGCTTACACACACGCTCTCTGTCTGGGCTTTAACGAGATAGATCAACAAAGGGTAACACGGACAAAAGGATTAAGTATTACACACTCCAAAATCCTAAGAATTAAATCTTTCTTAAGCATTATTTAAAAAGTATTTTTAGCATCACAGAAGTCAATTAATTTACAGAATAAGATATCTTCCTTTTGCTATTTTCATTATATGGTAGTAATTACATTTTTTACAATATTTATAGTAAATACTATTTTTAAATTACTTGCCCAAAAATGTCCAGTGTACTGGCTCTCAACATTAGTTTGAGAGCTCATAAAGGTCTTGATGTGATATTTCCAATAATTTTAAGCACTACTCTACAAGTTTCTATATTGTCTGTTCTTTTTTTCCCCCCTCTGTGTGTTCTTTTACTGATACCTGAAAGTGAACGTTGGATTTGTCTCCCTAACTTATGTGCTCTATCCTAGTGACACCTTCCATGACTGCCTGACTTCCATGTTGTCCAAATACCCAATGTGCTGCTTTTCTCCAAAAGCTTCCTAGCTTACCCTCCAAAACTCTCCAAGTTGGCTCTCTGGCAGCCCACAGTTCCTCTTTCACCTTGTGTTTGGGGATTCTCACTTTGAAGGCAATTATACTTCAATCTTCTTCTCATGTGCTGTTGAATTGATGTTCCCCATTTCCTCTATGGACATTACAGGCTGCTAGGCTCTTAACTGAAGTGGCAAATTTGCCTTTTAACTAAAGCACTCTGCCTTTTAATTAATTTAAATAAAAAGGTTTTATGACAGCTAAACGGTTAGGTTTTTTTACTACCAAAACAATTATCTTGCAGGAAAAGAAAGAAAAAGCAGAGGGATAAAGCAAAGTATTACATTGGGGTCAATTTTGCCCTCACCAATATCTCTTCTGCAACAACGCTGCATGCTCATTCTTGAGGATAATCTGGCTCTTACATTTGTTATATTAGATATAGTCTGGACAAAGAACACGGAAGACACCCCCAAAAATCATATTTCCAAGAAGACAAATACAGAATAGTGCACTTTATTGTTAAATTGACTGGATACTCAGCAAAGATCTCATTAGAAAGTAAAAATATCCACATAATATAGAAAGACTCTAAAGCTGCAATGTATTATTCTCTGCTTTTAAGCTGAGATTTCATGTTATTTAAATAGAATAAGTTAGCTTCACACAAGCATAGCATCACACAGGGCTTGGGACCACTCTTCATGTGAAATGAATGGTAACACTTGTAGAGAAGTGACACCCTCACAGAGATGTATAACACATTATCAGAGGATGTGCAAATGATAATTTTTGCTTGTATTTTTCTTATACCCATTCCTTGACTCAATTTTTCTTAGACCGACTTACCTTAGAATACAGAGGCAGACCTTGCCTCCTGACGTCAAACGGCAAAATCCAAACCTTTGCTTACTTTCAATGTCGGTGAGCACGAAGGTAAAATGCTGTCCCACTTGATTTTGGGTCACCCTGAAAAATTAGATACAGAGCATAAAACCACTGAATCACATAAAACACAAGCATTTAAGGCATTGGTCTCAAGCACTTTCATGCTCAAGCTTCACTAAGATTTCTTTCCCTTCCCACCCTCCAGGTTGACTCTTGCACCCTGCTCCCTCCCCTCTGCACGGACGAGCCCAGGTCCTTCCTTCAGCCGTGCCCACGGCTGCTGCCCTGGCCCCACGCTCCAGCTGACGTGCTCCAAGGGATCTGGCCTCCCATCTGCCTGGACGGGGCATTTCATAAGGTCTTTTCCTAAGTAAGGCCTAAGCAGAGCCTGTACAAGCCCACCACAGCTTGCTGGCTTTGAGCACACCTCAACAGTGGAAAATAGCAACTAAAACAAAGGTTTAAAAATCTATAAATAATTGATCTAATGTTATCTAGTACAGGCCTGGCTTAAGACAGCCATTAGAAAACTAGCTTGCTTCCTCCCCCGCTTCAGAATACCTTCATTGGTTAGACATGTAGCCTCACAGTCTTTCCACACACCCACACATGTCCTCCTCCTTTTTTTGCACTACACATTGCCCAACAAACAACTAAGTTCAATTTCCAATAAGAACTGTTTGGTTCTGGAAATGTAAAAGCCAGAAAATAATCAAGAACAAACAGCATGACAGCTAAAATAATAAGTAATAATATCTTCAAGACTGTATCAAAACATGTAGGTACTGGAGATAGAATATGTTTACACATGTTTTCCTTGCCTGATGTTCCAGCTCTTCTTATCCTCAAACTCTGCTCAGCAGTACAAGTGTTTCATTCCCAGTTTCTACCTTCCCTCCAGTGTCACCCCTGACTCCTTGTACTCATCTCCAGGTCCCAGTTCCAACCTCCATTCCTGACCCCCCACTTTCTGCTTGATGGTATGAACCTTTTCACAATTTCTTTTTAAGAAGAACTGGCACCTTCACTGCCATGGCATGTCCCTTATCTCCTTTACACTCTCAAGCCAGGCGCCTTTCTCTCCTGTGCAATTTGTCAGCTTCAGACATCTTGGGATCACTGGGAGCACGGGACAGACCCTCTTTTCAATGTGGCCAAACTTCAGTAATCTTCACAGAAATTGCAAAATATATTAAATGCAAGCATTTTAGAACACCAATAAACTGTATTTTAAGTTCACTCACAGAAATACATATTGCATTTTTCCAAAATCTCCCAGAGAGATCTGCTTTAGGTAGACTTGTCACTTTCAGCCAGGAGAGGCAATGTGTTGCATAGAATGAATCATAGAATGGTTTGAGTTGGAAGTGACCTCTAAAGATTTAATTAAAACCAAATGAAAACAAAGTTATGATGGGGAGTGCATGGAGGTCTGAAAATGTAAAATGTAGCAGCCCTGCCTGTAATTTTATTGTCCTCTCCTTTTCCCATTCTTACATGATCTTCCACATCAGAACACCTAAGCGCCTACTAGTAAGCGCTATGATTCACACATCATGTGTGGTTCCTTCTGAGATGCTCAGCTAACAATGAATTCTTGCAGAAGCTGAGAACCATCACGGATCTCACAATCTTCCAATCTAAGAGTATGAATTGTGGTTTTGTTTTGGTGGAGATTTAAATATAAAATACAAAACTTTTCCCCTAGGAAATAAGAAAGAAGAAGATGATCAAAGGCTGAGAGAAGTTACTTGGGACACATGCCCATTACACTGCTTAACAGCTGCATGACAAAAGCTCAAAGATTAGTTAAGTGATACCACTACCCAAACTGCAAAGTCTCCCACTCATTTTGATTTGGTCTAGTCCCTCGTGAACATCCAGTGACCAGGCTGAAACAAAAGTCTGTGCCGAGCATGTAAGACATTACAAGATACCTTTAGTCCAATATAATCACTGGAAACTTACAATAATTAATGGACTTTTTTTAGTTAGATAATTAAATTGTTAAGACACGCATTTTCCTCATTTGTCTTCAATAGGCCAGAACAACATAGTGTTTTCTTTAAACATAGTAAATGTTCAATGGCTCCCACTCAGTCCTTCATCTTTCAGGTTCCGCACAGCTAGCGTGCTGCCGGCATGTTATGCCTGCTACAATAGAGAGCCATCAATAACAATGTGTTATTACTCCCCTGCCAACGATGCAATTTTCTATTTCACATCTTTGCATTTTCCTCTTTATTCCTGAGAGCAGATGGCCACTGAAACCTGCAGTGTGGTTTCAGTATCCCCGCGCACACTGTGGCCAGGGGCTTACACAGTAATTCAGCAGTAGCTGGTCAGTCGGTAGCACTGGTAACGCACCACGCACAGCGACCTCGGCTGCCTCCTGCTCCCATCCCCTCTCTGCTCTGCTGCGTCCCACCGTTAGGCTTGGAGCTTTCTGCAGCCACGACTGGCTTTTTCTTACACTGCAAAACACCTGTCATGGTTAGGCTGGGGTCTCTATGCATCATCTGAACCCAAAAAGATCATTAATAATTCACAAAAAGCAATTGTTAGTCGATGCCCGTCTATGCAGGTGTTGCTTTTAATCTACTGTGTACATGTATGTCAGCCAAATGAGTACTCCATTACTGCTTGAAAACAATTCCTTAGCCCAGAAAACTCCCACCAGTAAAGATCTCTTGCTTTCAATTATTTGCCTCCTCCCTTCCCAAAACCTGAAGATGAGATGGGAAAATAACTGGTATTACAAATAAAGAATATGAAAAAAGTCACTAAACAAGACCACTTTAAAAATGAGATTTAAATTCTGATATTCTCTATTAAAAATAGCCCAGCCAAATTATGACAGTTCAGTGGGAGGCAATTCCAATGCCAGCTCACCACCTCCAACTCAACATCTTCCTTTTGCTTCTTTACAAGAGCTAAGTCCACATTTAGACACTCAGTATAAAAGTGGCCCAGCTTGAAAACTGCTTCCCACAGAGTTTAGAAGGAGATGGAAGCAGTATGTTATAGATTTTCAAACTGAGAAAAACTCCAAGGCTAAAACTGAATCGCCAAAAAGACCCCAAGTTCGCATTTAGTCCCATTTGCTTCAAAGGAACAGCTAACAGAAGCCAATGACCACCCATCATGACCATATTTTCTGATTAGAGTTTAAAATACTGAATTAATTCTAAGTTTCTGATTTGCAAACTCCACTTAAGAGCTGGGAGCAGCAAGGATGCCTGTTTTGGTTTTTTTTTTACATCTCTTCAGCAGCATTAAAACTGACTATATGCAAGCCTTACAGAAACAAACAAATGATGACTGAAGATTTTTGTATATCAAAGATAACCACAATGTATAAACCAGAGACTTAAAACATGCAAAAAGTGCTAGCACTGCAGTTTTAACATATATATTGCATGTACTATCATGTGGACAAATGTTGGCTATGTGACTTGGGGCTCATGCTTCTGTCTCACCACAGCACATTCAGGTTGTTCAGAAGTCAAGTCCCACCTTCAGAGGCAGGTAGCAGCTCCTGGCACTGCTACTGAACCACAGCAGCGACACCTCTCAGGTCTTCCTTATCAGGAAAATCAAAACAGGCAAATGCTATTATTATGTATTATTATGAATTCCCTACACAAATGATATCTAGACTTTCTATCAGAGCACAGCATCAACTGTCTGAGCTTCAAAAACCTTCTACAAAACTCTGGCCTGGTTGGCTATTTGCTGAGAGCACGATCTGCTCGCTTGTGTGGAGAGAGCAGGCACAAATCGTTCCCAGCCATCCCTGACCTTTCCCTCACTCATTCCTCTGCCTTGCTTTTGACTTACAACTCCTGCCCTGCATGCTTACATTTAATCTTAGTTTAACAATAATAAATCACTAATAGCAAAGAATGTGTGTAAATACTTATTAACCCTGCAGACTACAATGGGCTCTTTCAAGGTTATTACAGTTCATTATAGGAATAAAAGTAGTTTTTGACATTTTCTAAGTACATATCTACACAAGGCAGAAAACACTTTTTTGGAACCCATGGAGCAGGTAAAGACTAATTTTAAAGATTGTTGTTTACACTACAGCTACTGTGCAGGCCTCATTTTAAAGTCGCTTTTAGAGAGCTGATTAAGGCAGGAATTAAATCTCTTCTTCAAACGAAAAACAGCATGTCTAATCATTAAATTTTTCCCTTGTTTTCAATAAGAACTGCTCTTCTTCCAAATTGATCTGTTTAGGGAACAGAAGGTGTTTGAAATTATTTTTTCTTCAAATTTTAGGCATTGTTAAAGGGTTTTGAATTTCAGAGAGAGTTTTCAGAGTTCACTTATTCAGTGAGTTTCAAATAAAGAAAGAACTTATGCATGGGAATACAGATTTTGATAACTTATTTTTAAAAGAAAAAAAGTTATTGGTAACATTAATAATAAGGTATCACACACACGTATTTGACCAATGTATCTAAAGTACTGAGTTCTGACTAAAGCTTTGGTGACTGCTACCTTAACCTGGAAATTTCAAATGTATTTCATCTCCCAGTTCGATGCTGCAAAGCAAACCCCACCAGCCATTCACCCTAATTCTCCCCAATCAGAGAATAGATTAGAAACCATTTCAAGCAGGAATTTGCAAAAGAGATGTTAGGGTAGTGGTACAAGCTGATGGAAAGACTGAGTAAGCCTAGGTTGGGCCATCTCTCTTCAACTAATTGCTATCCCCAAATCTGAAGCTTCAGGGACTGTTTTCTCCAGTTCCAATCCCACTCCCAGTCCATGACTCCACAGCTCAGGCTGTGTGGAGGGCTTCTCTGCTCTAATGGAGTTATCCGACTTGAGCTGTTTCCCAGAAACCCCAAACCCTTACACATCAGAAAGAAAAGGAACAGGAAGAAAGATAAAGATATGCACAAGATATGAAAATGCACAAAGCTACCACCAAATACGGAAATTCCCACAAATAAAAAGCACAGTTAGCTTATGATTGGGGTTATGTTTTTGAAACAACAGAAGCATTAAGAGACACCACAACTAGTTAGTAAAGAGTCTCGCTGGGTGTATTTCAGTCACAACACAAGCCTGCTCTGTCCAGGGGCCCTGGCCTCTGTACCTGGCCCAGGGTCTGCTGGAGCACATCGCGGCTCACTCCGTGTACCCAGGATTCCTCTCAGACGAGTCCACTTCTGCACACACATGGAAACCAAATAACCCAGGACTGAAATCAATAGTTATACTCTTCCATGGTGCACAGTTTATGCTGCAGCCTGTCCCTACAAAGATTTCTCTGACACATCATTTATGTATTATGTACACACATATAATACAATGGGATAAAGGATGAAAAGAACCCAACTGTATAAAACTACTGCTTCATTTTTGAGTTTGCAACTCATCTTGCAAACAGACTGGAATGGCTGAAGTGTACAGGAAATGCTGCAGTTTATTTATCCTCATCTGTACAGCTTGAAATACATTCTCAATTATTTCCTTTCCATTCTCAACTACTTACTTTTAAGACAAAAATTGTTGTGTAAGATATCTTATCATTGCCTATTACATTGCCTCTGTCTACAGTCACTGTAGCATCGTGAATAAAACAAATCAAATACATGTTCTCATTTCGTTCACTAATTATTACAGGTGAGGTAGTGTGATAGTTTAACTTAGCTGGCAGTCGAACAAGACACAGCCACACGCTGTCCCACCCCGCCAGCCCCCTTCCCAGGACAGGTAGAGAAAAACAGATGACAATGATCTTATTACTGTGCTTTAAATTTTCTATTTCCATAATTTGAAGAATATAATTATCTACTTTAATGAGTTTTCTTTAGCTAGTTAACAGAAAAGAAACTCCATTCCCTCCAGCTCTGCTGTAGAGTAGGAACCCCAAAGCAATCTATGGAACAGTGTCACATCATTTTATTCTAGGTACCTTGATTAACAGCATCAGTGGAAGTTATCACTTTTGTGCTGGTAATTTCTAGCACTTACTAGGATCAGACATTGCTTGAAGTGGTTTATATGTATAGCACAGATACTACAGGCTGAGAAACTATGCTTTCTAAAGTACAGTATGCTCAAATCAATGAAACAGATATTTTGTGTTTCACTTTAATCAAGGTTTTCTGTACAGAAATTATCATTGAAACTGCCTGTAAAATACTTCGAGGTGTTAGGTGTATGGTCTATCACGATCCTCTATACAAGAAAAAAAAATATATATATATATTTATATATATACACATACACACACACATATATAAAAATTTTTACTTATATTCACCAGATAAGTGAAAAGCACACTTATGGCTAGACAAAAACTAAAATGCTTGTCACATCTTAAACCTGCACTAGAAAAAAGCCATATGAAAAGGAGTTGTAGCAGTGTTTTTCTCAGTAGTTTTCTTTATCAGTCTAAACTTCAAAACAAAAAATAAAACTGAGACAGCAGAAGACAACCAAACAGTTTTCTTTAAAAAATGTGGTAATATATGTCTACACTATAGAAAATGCCTGAACTAAGAAGTCACTGGTACATACACCACACAGCCAGCAAGTTGTTCACACAAATAGCTTGCCAGTCAACAGCCGTCTGCTTTCTTGAATGAGCTTCCAGTATTTCTGTCCTGTTCCCCACAATAGCTCTGCCCCTCCTCCTTGTCCATGCTCTTTTATACTCTCATGATGTCTCACTACCTTTCATTCTCCCACAAATCCCCTAAAACTCAGCGCCAGGCTACACAAGAAGCTGCGAGTGCAGTGGCTGAGCAGTCAGCAGGTCAGACCGAGCACTTCCCCTCGTCAGTCTCAGCTTCCAAGAACCTCTCCTTCTGCTGTGTAACCGCCAATTTTTATGAAATTTGTAGAAATTTTGCACGTTTGAGAGCACTGCTTTACAGTCAAGTATGAGTTCAAGAGTCAAAAAGCATGTCTTGGAGTGTGGCATGGGAGGTATTAACAGACAAACAACAAACATCCCATAACTTTTCTTTTCTTCCCTGTTTTTCCCCCCTTCAGATACTCAGCTAAAATACACACCTAGCTACACTATGAATTCATGTATTCCCACAGTTTATTGATTAAGCTTATCTACCTTATGCAAGCAACTGTCTTCCAAAGAGTTCAAAAGAAATAGTTAACACAAGACAAATTATTTGAAAATTATTTCCTCCTACCGATTATCTTCTTACCACTGGATGGCAGCAACAGAACCTCACCTTTTTCTGTTATCCTCAAATTTTATTTCCATTATTCATCTTCATTACCAATTTTAAACAGAATTCTATACATATCTTAAGCACATTAAAGACTTTCATGCTTTAAAGCCAACACTGACAATGGTATTAGTTAAGTCATTAAAACAGCTTAAGGGACAGTGAGCTTAACCAGTTCAAAACCCAAACAACTTGATTATCAATTCAACCATTAAAGACTAAATGAACCTAGTTTACTTTAGGGCAGTTGTGCTTATGAAGATCTTCATTTTGCCAGTGTGTCTTTCTGCAAAGCCTCTCTTCTTTCCTCTATGCACACAGCATCTATTACTCGACAGGTAGTCGCCTCTTGCATCTGAGAGATGCTTCTCATCTTTGAGTTTCCATCTACAACTGATGCCAGTGTTGTTCTGAAACCAGCTCAGCCTGCACACTACCTGGGTGCACTTTTCATTAATTATACAAATCAAGCTTCTAATTCAATCTTTGCTGATTTGGACAATATGCGTTTTCCAAACTGGGTGAGTGAGTACAATTGATTAAATTAATTACCATTAATCATTTTGACAACCCTAAATATTTTAATTAATAAAAATGTTTTATATGAAAAATTTAAATAACTTTAATGGTGGAACTACATGGAAGCCACACTACAACCAATACCAGAAAGGTAAGATGTAATTAATTATAAATAATGGTCCTGATTCTTCTCTGAGAAAAATAACTGCGTGTTCAGTTACTTCTCTGCAATTAAAGTCTTAATTTCTTTGAACTCAAACATCTTTTCAGTACTGCTCGGTGAGCTTTTATATCCTGGTATAGCATAGCACTTTTTACTATGCTTGCTGTTTGAAGGAAACTATGTTATATCCTTATATTAACACAGATGGTGTTTACAATTATAATGGACAAAACTGGGAGCCAGAACATTGCTCCATCTCGAAAGAGATATCCCTAAAATTCTGTAGAGGTTGCATTTTGCTGTGATAATTCCCTGTGAGTGATTTCATACTTACCTGAACACAAAGGATGTGTTCTCATCTGCAGGTGCAAATTTAGGGAGTATAATACATTTCCCTTTTCTTTAAATCCTTCCTTGCAATTATGCAAAATATTCTCTATTAATTACTGGTAAATAAATGATAACTGTAACACATACCTTTCAACGTCAAAAGGAAAGCAGAACTTTGGAATGCTGTTCAGCACTTCCTGTAAAAACAAGAAAGAGAAATAAAGTTAGGATTTTGAAAAGGCTTTTATCTGTATTTGCTAGCAATTGCCCTACAGCTTGCTTTTAAAAAATACCAAAAAATACTCATAACAAATAATAAATTCAAGGAATATATGATTGCAAAAAAATACAGCACACGTTCTTGGACTGAAATAATTGATTATTAAAAAGGAATTAAGTTTGTGCTTTGGCAGATTGCAAAGACAATGCCATAGAAGCCCCAGGAGGGAAAGGCCTGGCCTGAAGGGTATTAACACCCTTCACATCCCCGCTGGGATTCCCTTCAACAAGGCCATATGGATTTTACAAGAAGCACCACACCATATGGGTAAGCCACGTCTGCTGCTACTTGTACCACAGACTAGCCACAGGGACTTCTGACAGATTCTGGCTCAAAACTACAAATGTTGTTTCAATTAAAATGCAGGCAGAGAAAAGGGAATGAAGTTGGCAGCAGAATGAATTACAGAGAGGTATAACAACTCTATACATGTTCCATAGTCAAATGCTGAAAATGATGGAAATCGTCTGCTGGTCCAAAGGACAAATTTATACGATTAACTCTTTGGGTTTCCAAAGCAAGCCTCACTACTAATAAAGGGAAGGGGGGGTAGAAGTCCACTGGACCTGCATTTATACCATAGTATGAAAGGATAATGTCCCTCTTTCCTGAAGAATTTTATTTAAGAAGCTGTTTAGTGGCAAATAAAATGTGTTAATTAAAATATAAAAATGCTCTCAAACTCATCAGTATTTTTCTTTAAAAAAAAATTTTAAAAAGTGAATTACCAGATCAGTTAGCAGCAAATATCAAAAAAATACCTCACATGATCCCAGAAAAAAACAAGTTTTATTTCCTTGCTCCCAACTGGGAAAACAAACCCTCTGTGAAATGCTTCAGCTTAGAGACAGTCAACATCAATGCAGTTGGTCAGCAACGCTACAGAACCCCCTTTCTGTAGCAGACCAACAGAGACAGATACAGCTCTGTACACACGAGATATCCCACAAGGTGTATGTTTTCAGAAAAATCCATATTGATTGCAAATTTCCAGGGCTGCACATGAGGGTTTAAGAACTTGATCTAAGATGTGAGCACTCTCCAGCCTGAACTTGCTGTTTACTGCATGTTGAACAGTCAACTCCCATTAGGGGAAATTATGTATTTAAATTCCTACACACCACAATGACTATTTACTTCAAACATTTGCCTGGCTCAGTGGATAGTGTAAAACACAAAGAACCCATGCAAGTTAATCAGCAAGGGACAAATAGTTCAGGAAAAAGATGCTTCTGAATATAACATGCATATGTCAACTGCAACACTTTAAAGGTCTGTGATGTCCCCCAGTAAATCATTATACAGTACCAAATGGAAAAGTCAGTTTTTCTAGGATTTTTAAGTCATACAAGAGAGTTCCAAAAAAATCTTTGGAACTTTTATTTTGTCAGCACAGATAAAGGAGGATATGAAAGCCACATATTGTGTTTTGAGAAAGGTTATTAACTTAATTACAAACAATAGCAGTACATATAATATTCTCCAAAAGAAACTGCTTAAGCACCACCCTGACTGCTGTGAGTGGCCACTGTGGAAGCACGAGGAGCAAAATACAAACAAAGCAGGTAAACTTTTACATTTCTGTAATCAAGAAACAAGCACACATGATGTTGGTAGTAGTAATAATAACCTCTAACAAAAGAAAGCAAGAAGAACAAGCTAATCAAAATTTTTAACTCAGAAATTTCCTAAATATTCCAAATACTCTCTTACTTCAGGCTCATAAAGCTTGTGTTTCCTGTTCCAAAGAAATAGCATTTTATACTCTATTTAAATTCTTTTTCCCAGTCTGCACTTATTCTCACACTATCGGAAGTCATTTTCTCCTTACTACTGTGGGTTTTAATTGCTGCCTGGTGAGCTTAGCACTGACTCAGAATTGGGTATGGAAATGTATTCATTTACGCTCCCCATTGTATTCTCTCAGAATAAATTATCACGCAAGAAAAAGAAAACAAAAACAGAAAAACCAAAGGCATTAGCTCAATATTTTGACTAAACAACCTGGAAATTATGGGTATGTTTTGCAGGGTTTTCCAGGCTGAGCTGCAGGACAGCGTTTCCCCAGCTCTGCTCCGTCCCCCCCAGCCAGCACACGTGCACACAACTTCTGCCGAGCAGCCTCAGCTCGCTTCCCAACTGGCAGGAGCATCCCTCAGGGGACAAGTCTTTAAACCTCCGCACTCTTTAAAATTCAACCAGCCAGCAGGTCTATAGACTGGTGTATAAACAGGATAGACAAAAAAAAAAAATCCTCTCTCAGCTTATGTCAGTGACAAAGCAGCTCAGCAGTTGACTGCTGCTCCCCTGACAGCGTAAGCCAGGTTTACACAGATCAATAGATGGAAGTCCTACCTAGCTTCCAGGGCTCAGTTTTCTCCCTTAATTACAGGTGCTATTCAGATTTTTAAAATGGAAGAAAACAAGATGCCCCCAAGATGCTCCTAGACAAATTTAAAATGCAAATGACAATATACACCCATTCACATACACAGCCACTATTCCCGTGCAATTGCAGTTGATACTTTCAGTAACCTCTCTATTGAATAAAATTCGAGCTCAGCCTCCTAACAGCTCATCATTTTCAAGGATCCATAACTCAGCCAGAACTTCCTCTTAAGTCAACATACACACCCTCAGAAAAAGAACAATGTACTTATTACATTTTCATAGCTTCATGAAAGTGTGTGTTTATTTCTGAAGACAAAAGGCTGTACAAGAAAGCAAAATATCCTTGATTCACATGTCCCATGATGATTTCCTCCTCTGGTTCTCACAGTAGTTGCACTTTAATAATGGTCACTGTGCCATAAAGGAAAGAAATTGCATACAGGGGAAAAAGGATAATGATGTTGTAAAAAAATGTCAAATATTATCTATTTGCTTTCAAACACCAAACATCTACAGTTGCATACACAATTGAGTTTAATTGCTAAGTTAAAGGATAACTATCACTTTCCTTATACAAGCTCCAAGAGAAAGAAGACAATCATAAAATTAAAATCATGTGAATTACAGCATGATACTTCCCTTCCAAAAACCTTAAACAAAAATGTAAATGTTATTTAAGAAAATATTTCCTTTATGTCTATAGCACAGCAGCAGAAACTTGCACTCTCACAGGCTCACGGTCCAGTGGTTTTATTAACTCACTTTCATCAATTGCACTACACAACTCCAGCCTGGCCCAGTCATGATCACTGGCTCTACATTGAGATGATATTACAGAAGCCTAAAAAGTATAGAGTTCCTGGCTGATTTTGATACCCATACAGCTAGTTCTGTGTATCATCATTTTATAAAGCAACATAAAAGGTGGTAGAAAATGCTTCAAAACTCATACATGACAATTTTCTGGAGAAAAAGTTCTTGATAACTCACAATCTTGTCCTTAAGTGAAATTACTGGTTAGTCATTTTGGTTAGACACAAGATATACACCACATTCCTTACTAACTAGAAGAGACAGGATTTTTTTTTTTTTTTTTTTTAATACTATACAGTCAATTAACACAAGCATATGAAACCTTCATGGCTGGTCAGTACACACTCTAGAGCACAGTGACCTGGGAGGATACTCATTTCTTTTTCCACTTGAACAAAACACAATCTCACTACAGCTGGGAGAAGGTGCAGGAGCTGCTTCTATAGGAAAATTGCACCAGATTTGATATATATTACAGAATCAGCTTATTAAGGTATCTCTACACAGGTACGAGTGGGTTTTTTCACTATAACTTAGGCATTTCAGCTGGTTACCTTTCTCCATGTAGATGAGACCTGACGACTTGATGAATTGACAGAAATTAAGTTGATCACTTAATATTATATTACTGAAATAATTAAGTATTGAAGCTTAGCCCAATTAATTTCTGAGGTTAGAGGGATGTGGGAACTACTCACACCAGCATTTTTTTTTTCTTATTATAACATATTCTGCTGTTTGCATTTAAGTGGAGAGTGAAAAAAACCTGATTTTTTCAAAGTGCACCCCTGTGAAAGGATGGAAAATCTTTCCTGATCGGAACATTTTAAGGTATCCAGAATGCCAAACCACTTCATAAATAGCAATTTAGACACTGTTTTTTAAAAGAAAGCCCTTTTACCTTCTATCTATTTCTGCTTTTTGCTACAGCATAAGACTTGTTCCTCAAGCAAGTAGGTGGGTTCTCCCCCAGGTTCCTTCTACGTATGGGAAGAATATCTCTGGAGAAGAAAGGGAACAGCCTTACACTGAGCCACAGTCACACCATGTCCATTCCAGAGACATGTCAGGACACCCAGGGAAGAAATGGCCTAAGTAAAACAGAGAGTAACCAACAGAATCTTAATTATTTAATTACATAACCCAGACCAGCTTACCAAAATAATTCATATAAGCTAGCATGCAAATAACTACCCATCTATCCTCATCTCTTAATTCTGTTTTGAGGCAGAAATCAGGCAAAGAAATATCAATTCCTGGAGCACAAATAAATGGTCACCCACCTAGTTACAAAACTCTTTTGCACTTTTTTCCCCTCATTGTCCTGATTTCCTATTTTTCTAGCTTTTTCTTTTATTTCTCTACCTTATTTTTGTGAAGTCCTTTTCACTGAAAGGGGAAACTGTCTTTTTTATCAGTCTTTTATCTTTGTCATATCTACTTTATTAAACCATCTTCTTTTTCCCTCCTTGTTGACAAAAACTACTCGCCATTCTATTTTAGTATTTTATCTAGTTGTCCGTCAGAAGTCTTATTTTCTTCCTGCTAGAACTTCCTTCCCCTACTAACCTCTCTTTAAAAGCCTTCTCTTGAAACACCTGACTGCAGGTCTCTCATTTGGTTCTTCTTACCAGTTTTCGCTACTCAAGGCTCCATCCCCAACTCCAATTTCCACTCCTCCTCACTCTTAACCCAACTTAAGAGGGGACTCTAACTCACCATTCCTTACCATAGCTTTCAGTCACCCCATGCCAGTCCAAACATACAAACAAGAGACCTACTTGAGATTTAAGATTGTCATGACAGGTATTTCTAACTCAAATCACTGACTTCAGTGGGAATATTTAAACACTTCCAAGTTAAACACAGATTTAGGTTCATTCTTAAATCAAAGTCAGGCTGCTTAGCATCTTGCAGCGCTGAACCCTTCATCATTATGGCTCAACAAAGGTGAAATTCTAGTACTGACACATGAAACAGCTGATGAAAAGGCAAGCTCTGTCCTCGCCACTGACTTTCTTTTCCTGCTTCTGAAGTCGTGCACACCCACAGCAGGGACCCATGTGAAGCCAGCAGCAGTAGTTATGTTTCAAAGACTTAGCTCTTACCTCTGCTAAAAATCTCATCAGAAAATTGTAGCTACAATAAAGAAAGGTCCAAATGGTTTGAATAATAAAAAATGTTAATCTTAGATTACATTAATGGAAATCCAAAGGTCTAAAGTATGTAAATCATTATCAGGCCTCCATAGCTATTTTTAACCTCTCTGTGCCTCTCTCCAAAGTGCACCCACCTTTCAGTGATTATCTACTAGTTCAAAACAGGGTCAAAAAAAAGTCATCTCCTTTCTGAACACTTAAAGCAAAGAAGAATACAGAAATGCAAATGGTTTAGGGTGGAGATGCGAAGCTCTTAAGAAATAAATAAATGATATAAATGTACCTTAAGGTTACAGAACTTCACTGTTGCAGGAATGAACCACTAAATCACATGGTTTTTATTACTTTTCTTAAAAAAATCAGAAATCTCCCGTTTAAAATATTTTAGCTATTATTTCCGTATTTGTTAAATAAAGCGTACACATAATTTAGAATTTTCAGGCATTCAAGACTACTTGTGAAGAAGAGACTCGAAAGCAGAAGTGTACAACTACATGATTCTAACAAGCTCTGTGCAACACAAACTACGTATTTGTCCAACCTTTATGAATTATTTGAAGCAAAAAAGTTTTCCAGACTTAGCAATGAGTCCCACTTTGTACACTGGAAACAAACACAGCCAGTAGGTAACTTCCTGCATTTTTGCCTTCGGATATTTCAAATCTTTCTCTAAGTTTAAAAGCAAATTATGAAAAATTTTCAAAAACTGTTTCAGAGAAATATTAATATTTAGTAGAAATTACTAATTGGCTTGCTAGTCATATTTATGGGGTAGTCCCAAGAAAGTCATGTGCACGTAGCACCACTTCATTTGCAGGATAACACCACAGGATGAACGCAGCCATGATGGAAAATGGTGGGGGTAACGTAACTGCATGACACAGGAGCTTCAGTGCTGCGTGGGTGGCAAACACAGAGCTGGAGATGTGCCCTCTAAGCTCTACCTGTTACAATACTTCTATTCCCAGAAGACAAAAAAGACAATTTGTGCAATAGCAGCTCCCTCAAAACAGCCCTGCTCTTTTCATCTCACAATTTCAGATTACGTTGAGGGTAGTTTTCTGACACCTAATTCTATACCAATACATCTGACACGTAGGAGCTCACACACCCTGACAAACATATAAGGCAAAGGTGATTCTGGTCCATGTAGCAGAAGTTGTCACTAAGGGATTCAAGAAAGATTAAAACTCCACTAAGCTGAGCTACGTGTGCACTCCTACAATCGCAGATTGTTTTGACCCACAGAATACAAATTCTACTTCACTGTTGAAAACAACTTTTGATCCTCATTTAGTTGGCTTGCACACAAACTACAACTGGAGAGGCTCCACAAACCTATGACTGACATTCAGAAGAATCAGGTTGCTTGTAATTCTTAAACATCAAGCATTTTAGAAGATGATTTGCTCTCTATAAAGCAGGACAGAGAGACTCTACACAAGCTAACAAGAAGATCTTGAGATGTTAGAGAAGCAAAATCACATAAACAAGTAGCTATCATAGAGGTGGCAGTGGAGACCTGAAGGTTAGCTGTATCTACTACTGAACTTATAGATGATCATTGAAACATCACTTAGAACTAACAGTATGTTAAATACAGACCAAAAAAAAAAATAAAAAAAAAAATTAATGATTGGAACAGTGACACGACCAGAGTGCGGTACACTTCACCTGGAGCCACACCACAGGGACGCTCTTACCCTGCACAACAGGTTAAGGATGGCATCCCAGGCAGAACACATGAGACTTTATGGTTTTTAGAGCATCTTTCTAAGGTTTCTTACAAGGAGAAAGGAACAAATGTAATAATTAGCCCTGAGTACTTTAAAAAGCATTGTTAATCTCACCATCCTGCAAGACTGAAGAGTAATACTTCCTAAACAACCACAGAGTAAGTTTAAATATTCAGAGATTTTTTACCAAGTTATAAAATGCTGGAGTCTCTAGCTGTCTAATTGTTCCTGAATGTTATTACATAAACACTTAAAAAGAAAGCATACTGCAGCCACAGTTGTGTCCAGCATAGCATACAGGTACCCAAAGTTCACTTTAAAATAACAAGCTCAGCTACAAATAGCAGGGTAGTTAAAACAAAGTTTAGCACAGATTAATTTACCTGCTGAAAAAAACCTCTCAGCTATCCTGGAACTCATAACAAAACCAAAAATTGACAATGTTCTACTTCCCAAAGATAGTTCCCATCAGAGTAAGTGCAGATTGAAATGTTACTGACTACCCCTATTACTGGCAAGACAAACAAAAATAAGAGAAGTAATACATCCATACAGCTCTAGCAAGTGTAATATTTGTATCCCATGCACCAAAGTTTCCCTTTGCTTCCCTGACTCATGTCGGAGAGATTGTTATTCCCTAGGCAATATCAGAGAGCTGGGAAAAACAGGAAGCATGCTCTTCCGCCTCCACTCTTCAGATTACTATGTCAGCAATATTTAACTTTTAAGGTAGTAGTGTATTTATTATATTTAAGAAAGTTCATCACATTTTGCACAACAAAAAGACACCAGAGTATGACACACAATTTTTTATCATCATGCAGTAGGGAAAAAGTGTCTTTTTATTAACACATACTTTCAATGGCAGCATCTCCAACCTTATCTGGAAACTCAGAGAAATTGTCTAGAGGTAAAGTAGACATCACTTTCAAAATCCAAATACGTAAGTCTTTGAAGGCCAAGTTAAAATCCACCTGTCATCCTGCATAGCTAGGAGGGCAGCAGTATTTGTTTCACTCAAGACATCTTAAGATTTCCCACTGCTTACAACACTGGTTAAGATGCATCCTTGGCAGCGACACTGAGAACCTCCTGCACATCCTGTTCAGAGGCAGTTCCTCCAGTGGTGAAAAAATAACCATCATAAAACAAAGTACATATTAAAGTTTGTTCTTCTTTATTAGTTTTACTTGTTAGTTTTTTCATTCCACCTTGGAATACTCTGATAGCCCAGGACAGAAATGACCCTATTTGCAACATACTCAACCCCACCTATTCAACATAATGCTTTAAAGTGAAGTTTGCCATCTCAGAAACGTCCACAAAACAGTATCAAGGAATATCACAAGTAGAGCTCCTATCTGGAAGATTATCTTCTCAATCATCAAGGAAATACATTTTTCAAATGAAAATTAAATACAAGAGTATACTACAAATAATAGCTTTATTTCCATAAAAATAAAATACACTGGAAAAAGTCATAAAATTTAAAGCATGACAAACTCTACTCTTGATGACATTTGATACATTTCAGATTCAACTCCAAGCATATTTTGTTGCAAATACATTACAAATATTTTTTTCTCCATAAATTCTAGTATTTCACCTTAAACATCAAACTGTGCATAGTACTAATAATAAAAGAAAAAAAAATTTAAAAGCAACTGCAATTTTGATGGCAGAAGACTCACAACACGCAGCAACAAGGAAACCAGAATGAAAGGTCAGAGGCAAGAAAAGAAGATTGGTTTTGAGGCAGTAAGGAGATACCAGATAAATGGATTTACTTTAAAAATTAGATAATGGTTTCTATCCACACATGGCACCATATTGTCTTTTCAATACAGGTGATCAGAAGTTGCCAGACTTTTGGACATACAACCAGCAAACACGTTTGACAACTACTGAAGTTATTTCAAGTCTCCTCTTAGTGTCATCAGTAAAAAGTCTGTATTTTTCCATAAAACATGTTTTTTGCAGGCTGACAGGTAAAACCAACAAAAAGAAAAAAAAAACAAACAAAAAGAAACAACTCCACCTTGTTGGACATACCACTTTACACTTTCTGACTCTCTCAGTTTTCTAACCATTACTCTTTCACCAGGGCATATTTCAGAAGCAGAAGCAAGCAAGCAAACATTACGACTACAACAGTCAAATTGGGAACAGCAGCCTGAGCATGACATACAAACTGTTCCTTTCCCTGAACTGAATCCTAAGTAAAAATAAGAAATACTGCATTAGTTACCTAAAAGTCCTGAAAGAGGGAGCGTCTGTAAATAGTAGGATGTCATTCCTTGCCTAGAAAGCTTCTAGGGAACCATTAGTCTGCCCAGTAAATACCCAGTCCTGATGTACCCAGGAAGGTCAGCACCGGATCTGTAGATTGCTTATATGCAAGAATTGGCCTGCTGAGGCTGAGGAACGAAACTGTCTCATAACACTAGGTGATGCTCTTCCAAAATTAGAACTTTACACTGAGTTTTTCATAAAATGACCATAGAGCATATGCCAAGGTTAAAACCTAATTTTGCTGGCAACCCAGAAACTTGAAAGTATTTAATAAATGAAGTATCATATAAGTTAACGAACAACTCGGGTGCGACACCAAGAGAAAATATCTGTAGTGGAGGGAACCTCATGCAGATAAATAAGGTAAGACAGTGCAAAAGATAAACCCTTGATAGCTCACCCACCTCCAAGCGTGCAGTCCCATGGGGGAGCATGCCCACTGCACAGCTATGTCAGTAGCAGGGGAAGTCAGGGAACCACATTACAACGCAAAGGGTAGTGAAACCAGCTACATGGATGGGCTGAGTTTCTTGAGCTAAAAGAATCTGTAGCCTAAAGAAAAGGAACTGAGAAAGGCAATCAGCTTCTAAGGAACCTACTAGGATTATTGTTTCATAATTACAATTATTTGTGATATTTTTATAAAGGAAACAGTTATTTCTTGTTTTACAGGCAGCATAGGTCAAACAGGTCAAATTCTAAGCCTTACCATAACACAGCTCCACAAGAATCACTTGTACTGATAGTTTTTCAGTACTAAATTTAGGTATTATCAACAGTGTTGAAAAATGGAAGAGACAAAACAACTCCAAGACCAAAGGATGACAGGGAAGATAGCAAACAAGCATAATTTCAAAGCACTAGCATATCTCTTGTGTTACTAGATGCAGACAGATGACTATCACAAAAAATAAAATGCAAGAGATATACAATTAGATGTTTGGGGTTTTTTTCCTAAGGAGATACACAATGGACATTCACTTTTCCTATGACTGAGCCTGTCCAGACCCTCTGTATCCCTGCCACACCATCATTGCCAAAGACTACTCTGCAACAATTTCAGGTAGGTGTTTCTGCACATGAGCGTCAGTCAGCCACTTCAGCACAGAGTCAACTGGCTTAGCTTAGACCTCTGATTTAGCACAGCCAACTTTGAGCAGGTAAAAGGAGCGGGAGGCAGCTTCCAGCAGCAAGCCAGGCAGCACAAGCAACTACAGCCAAGAAGATATTCAGCTGCTTTACTTTGATCCAGAAGAACTAAACTGCCCATGCTCAGGGAAGATGCTCACAAATCTAAGCCAAGTATTCACTGCACTTACTGAAAATCAGTACAAATCCTATTCCTACAGCAGGATTTCACTATAAATTGAAAG
This sequence comes from Caprimulgus europaeus, assembly GCA_907165065.1. The sequence goes on along the minus strand of OU015534.1, from coordinate 24,727,473 downwards.
GGGTCCTCCCTCTTCCCAACTTTAGTCTAAAATTCAAGAACTAAGACACTGAGTCTGCACTGGTCCAGTATGTTTTTTTCTGCTAGTGGCCGTTATTACCTATTGAAGGACAAAGGACAGAGACAAGCATGCACTGTAGCCTTGGACAGATTATTTCTCAGATGTTGATCTCTTGTTACTGATTGTACTTTTATTAATGATTGCAGAGATAAATTAATTTGCACAAACCCAAAAACTCTATACTTCTGCTAAGGGAAGAAGCAAATACAGTTTACCAGCCAAGTAGTTCACAATGCCTTGAAAACTTATACAGAAGTAATGAGTACCAGAAATAACTATATTCTGATGGATTTATGTATTTCTTTTCCTGATCACCTGTCTGGAGCTGCTACAGCTTCCCTTATTCCTCATCCAAGATCCCAAACCATGTAGTATGGACCACTCCAGCTGCAGCCCACTAACCACTCTTGCCTTGCTCTTGCTGTTGGCTGTCCCTTGTCACCCCAGTTCCTGATCTCAATCCCACCAAGTCTCGTTCTTTGGCACCAGAGTGCCCTGGTTCATTGATTTCATTGTACTCGGACTATGACATTTGATCCCAGACCAATTCCTAGCATGAGTAATCTATAAAAGAAAGGAGTTTCTCTGGGTATTTTTTGACAAAATGCAAAGAAATTATTTCAAGTTACACCTCAAATACCTGTAGCAGTGACAGGGAACCAATGTGCCACTCCCACTTCCTCAGAAAACTGTGATCAAGAAAGGCAAAGCAAGAGCCAAGAACCAAACAGAGGGTTCAGGAATATTACATCCAGTAAAAAGAGGTTGAGCTAGTTAGGATATTCCTCAAAGAGCAGCAGTAAGCTTGAAACACAAGCAAAACACCAAAAGTAAAACACAGGCAACATTTCAAAGAGTAAAGTGGATGGAGGGTACTAAGTAAGTAGATGAGAAAGAACAAGGTAGCACAGAATAAGGAATTAGGTGACATTAGACTGGAATATTGTGAGGGCAGTTGAGGTGAATCAACGACATCACACATGACAATTTGGCAGCCTTTCTGGAAGACGTTCCAAATGATTGTCATCACTGTTTCAGCCATCAGTTAATTTTTTCTTCTTTGGTTTGGCAGACCACTGAAAGCTGTAGGAATAAGCCAAATCACTAACAGTTATTTTCAATACGCTGATACAGAATATCTGAAGGACAGTCAAATATTAATACTGTATTTTTTTGAACAAACAGAGAAAAGAACATTTGTACAAAATGTAGTCCCCCAATATCACAGCTGTATGATTAAAAAAAATGGCTAACATATGCATACAGTCTATTAAAATGCACATAATTTATTTGACTCAAAATGAAAACATATCTAACAAGTAATTCCATTCATCTGGCCCTTTTTCACCCAGCCTTAAGATATACAAATGCATGTCTTTTCACCAGAACACAGCAGCTGGGAATGAAAAGGAAAGTATTCAAATGATCATTTTCACATCATATTCCATCGTCTTTTCACCAGCTTCTCCCCAGTCTTTCTTTGAGCCCCATTCTGTTACAAGAGAGCTGCTTTTTAGATCAATTCATATTTCCATAATCCACACTGCTGTTTCTCCCTCTCCTCCCCAGGGTGGACTAACCCCTGCATCCAGAACTATGGCTTACAACTGCCATTAAGACCTATAACAATAACAAGATAACAAAAGAGCTGGTAGAGATGAGGCTAGCCGGTACCATATGCTGATAAAGTTCAACATTTTTAACTTAAAAGCTCTATAAAACAAAACTGCCACAATCCTGAAAATGAGTGTACTTGAGGATGCCACTTGTCCTCAAAATTTCAGGTTTTTAGTATTGAGCTTTTATGATTTTAAAAATAAAATCTCAAAATAAATATTTATTCTGTCTCTGTTTGGATGAATTAAAAAAAAAAAAAAAGAGACTGCATCTTGGAATATTTATATCTCAAACGATGTAAGGGTCTCGGTGATCCCAGGTGTTCCCAGCAAGTCTAGGTGGGCAGTTATTTCACAGAATATTTATCAGGACCAGACAGATCTTTTCTGTTTACACAGTGCAGTTAGCAACTACAAATATACCTCTGAATGTTTTTCTGCCAATTGTCTATATCAGCTGTGATTTGCACAGACAGAAAGCATTGCTGTCATGCACACGCAGTATTCTTCAATAAAAACAATATGTATTGAAACACAAAGTGTCAGGAAAACACAGGAAACTATCTTAACCTGATAACGCTTATCTGCAATGCACAAAGCTGCCATCATCTCAGCCGGGTTAATAATTTACCACAAAGTTACACAGGGATTCAAGTTCCAAAATATCCCTAAACTAAACAATAATGTGTAACATTTAGACAAAAATACTTCTGAAAACTAGTAAGCTCATTAGATTGATTCCTCCTTTCATACCAGTGTACCCAAATACTAATCAAACTTATTAAATACGCAAGCAACAAAATCCCCAAACCCTCTTTAAGATTTACTGATAAAAACAAAAACACCAAAGCAAGCGCCTACCTAGTTAGCATAAACATTTGAAACATGTATTAATGCCTCATCAGAATAAAAGAACAAAGCCATCAAATGCAGAAAGCCGGGGAGATGTATCCCCTAACAGCATGCCTGCAGCCTTGAAAAGAATGTAAACAGTCTCGTACCTCCTGGGCTCCTGCTGCTCTCTTAGGAGAGCACAGAGGAACACAAAGTCGTCACCACTGGCTTCCACGCGTTATTTTGACCCAGACAACAGACTTGAGCTTGCTTCTTGAGTTTCTTGGGTTGCTTTGGTTTTTTGTGGTTTGTTGTTTAGTTTTTGTTTGTTTGGGGTTTTTTTAAGAAAAATTGTGCTATTATTTAAATCTTTAAAAAAAGAATACAATCACTTTCATATTGACATCATTTATATAATTGCTGCCACTATCCATGCAATTAAATATTCCATCCTGCAAGAAACCGAACACTTTGACGCCATCAGACATTCATTTAAGCCAGGCTTAACTTTCATTAGTTAATACATACATTGAAAATAAAGTGTTTTATTGAGGGAAGGCTAATGTACAAGTACTTCACAGGATTTAAACCTTAAACAACTGATGTTTACACATACACATGTGTATCTATATTTTTATCTATACAAATATTTTCACATGAATCTGATTGATAGCTTTACATGTATATTATCAGGCTTTAGTAGTTGGGTTACTATAGGATAAGGAGCAAGGTTTATTGCTCACAGTTCAGTGGTGGCTTTTGCATAATGTGACACATTAAAAATAAAAAACAGATGTTATGTTATGATATAAAACATGAGATAATAAAACAAAGGGTGTTAGAGTAACTTCATAGACAACAGTAGAGATTTCTCACATAGGATGCCATATCCATTCCTGGTTGCTCATCTGCAGGGTTTGAGAAAAGCCTGACACGAAAGAGGAGATTCACTCTGCTTGCCTTAGAAAGCAGAGAGCAAGAGAAGACAGGATGAAATCTGCAACACAACTAACAATCGAATGCAGAGTCTCAATTCTTTTTTAACCCACATCTCTGGTCAACAACCCCTTGTCATAGTTCATATTACTCAACTGGCCTGTGGTAAGACCATCTCCTGCCATATTAGCTATTTGTATCATCTTTCTGGTGAAATGTTTTTCACCAGCAAAGAAGTGTCAGACTACAGAAAGAAACTGTTAAGTGATTAGAAGGGAGAAGAATAAGAACTATTCAATGGGTCAGTTTTTCTATACACCATGTACTCTGGGACCTACCGCAGATGAAAATCACTTTGGGCCAATAAGCAGTCAGATTAAAAAGTAACTGAATTCTTACACAGTTAAAAATAATATCCAGGATGGTTGTAATTACTAACTTTGTAAGAAATGTTAGACTGCACGTGATTCAGAGGTTAAGACAGCACAGACAGCAGCACTGCCTCTGGCAGAGCCACTAACATCTCCTGGTGCTATCAGCACTGTGCTCTCAGCCTTCCTTGTGCCAACACTAGTCCTTTTCCCAGGAATCTTTCCACCCAGGGAAGTTACTGGGAACTTGAGTGGTTTTATTTCCAGAAGAGCTACGAAGAGAGGCATACTGGAAGCACCTGGACACATGTGACATCAACAGGGCTGTGCCACTGACTCCCCTGCCTTGAAGCGATGGCCAGCATCAGCAGATCTCAGTTCTGCTGGGTGGCATTAATTTCTGCAGAGATACACATTTTGTTTTTCAACAGTTATGAAGTATTTAACTTTGGAAGCAAAGATGTTGCTTGTATTTGGGTTGTTTCTCTAAAGCACTTAAAATACATTATTTTTAAAAACTACTGTATTTTTTTTCCAGATACCATAGCATGATTTTCTCCATATAGGCTGAAAATGAGCTTGCAAGGCTGACATTAAACTCCAGTCTAACCAATCTGAATAAAAATAATAGGAACATCAAGATTAAAAATATACACATATTTTTTCATTAAAATTTCATTGAGTACAAGGGGAGTTTTGAACATACTAAAAGACAGAGCCTGTAGACATACAATTCAAAATATATGCTAAATAAAAAATATATTCCATTAAATGGCTACAAGCCATTCCTCATCCAAATGTGAACTTGTGAGGACAACTACAGAAGAGCTATACATGCTCAAATTGGGAATCTTCACATTTTTTCCTACAGTGCTGAGATTATTCAGAACTTTTTCAACATTGTCAAACTCATATTTATAGCATGAATGCCAGTACAACAGTAAATTGTACCTCCATGATATCTCAAATGGATTAGTTATTTCGGCTTTTGGAGTACTTGTTAATAAAGATTTTATTTGAAATGGTAGTGTGGTTCTTTGTACTTAGAATCCTAACCGGCATGAGTTCATTGTTTAATTGATAGTTTTAAGAGTCACTAAAAAGTTAATTACTCACACAAAAAAAAAAAAAAAACCAAAAAACACCAAAACAACCCACACATCAAATCTTTCTGAAATAATCCTGGCAAAGAGAATTATTTTACATTTTCTGCCTTGAAGCATTACTTTTTTTTTTTTTTCTTTCCCCATTCTGTGTTTTTCCCTTTTCCTTCTTATTCAGGCATCTGAAGAATTACCAGATAGAAAATAAGTGGTTTTCCTGCAGTCTTGGCAGATAAGGAAATAAAAAATGAATCTTGCCAATTCTTTTGTAGTCCCCAAACTGCGCCTTAATATTTCCTTTACTTAAAGGACTGCACGTGAGTAAGTGATTACGACAAATCACTAATCTTTTCTTTTTCCTGATCATCTGCAGTTTTTATATCCTATCCAAAACAGATGGGAAGTTTTGCAAAACAAGATTTCGGAAAGTTGACATTTAAGAAAAAAAGAGACCAAGAGAAGAATCCTGCCCAGCACAAAAGAAAATGGCAGGCCACAAGAATAAGAGAGAATATCAGGGATGACTAGGCATTGGAAAGTTCAGGCATACTGAGAGGACGAATGTGAAAAAGCAGAGGAATACATCAAAATGGCTCAGACAAGTTTTCTTTGCATTATGAAAGCAACAAAAAGGTGACATGATAAACTGTAGAAAAATTCAGAAAGAGAGGAAAATATTTTGCCCACTGTTATCACATCACTGTGCAAACAGACAGCCCTTAGATTTTAGGAAAGATGATTCTTTGGGATACATCCAAAAACTAACTCACACATTTTACATTTAAAATAGAAATGACTGGAGAAGAAGATGGAGAATATTCTTTTTTTTTCTTTTTTCTTTTTTAATATTCTCCACACAAACTTTCATTTAAATGAGCCTGATAGTTTTAGTGAGATATCTTTTTTTTTTTCTTTTAAATTAAATCTAGTAATCAGATCTCCAATCCAAATTCAATGCATTCAACATGCACACACATGCGCACAGAAGGCTTCTGCTGATTTCACTTGACTGCTGGGCTCAGGGGTTTGTTATAGCTGCTGCTGTATATTCTGTTCAGATCCAGTGGTTCCAATAGGAAAATTTGCCTGGCAAGGATGAGTTTAAAACATACTGTTTTGCAGGAACACAAGTGATTTACCTGAAACACTAGATTCCCTACACTGCTGAGACACACTGTGCAGACACAGGTTTTTCAGAGCCCAAAGGCAGAGAGCTGCCCGAGGACTCTGGTTTTTATAGGTTAGGCAGGTCTATCGCATCTTTGTATGATTCCCCTCCAGTCTTTGGTGGGCTTCATCTTCTAATCATTTTTCTACACCAGCTGTTCCTTGAATAACCTTCGACTTACTGAATAAGCTCCCATTTTTCTCTATACATAATTTCTCTTTTTCTCCCCCCCCCCCCAATGATCTAGCCTTTCTTAGGGAAAAGAACAAAACAAACTAGAAATAAATATAATTTAAATGACAATGAAAGATTATTATTCTGCAACCAGGAAAATTATCAAAACTTGCTGGATGTCTAGCTAAGAACATATAGCAGCACACTTTACTCACGTACCATTTATCACTCTTATAAGCTGCACATGTTTCTGACTGATGTTATTCCCTAACCAGATATCCTATCTTTTATGTTTATATATTTATCCCTTTCATCATGAATCACTTATAGCTGTCTTTACAGAACCTTGCATTATTGATTTTAAAGAAGAAAAAATCAACTATTTATCAAGATCTACTGTATAAAAATATTTCCAGAGAAAAATATTTCATCTATTTTGGTGAAATTACCAATGAAGAATATGTTTGAACCAGTATCAGTCTAAAAAAAAGAGCAAAGGGAGACACTGAGTCAGAGATATTTGTTCTACTTAGTGTTTTTATGTATTTTTGTTTATAAAACCAAAAAAATTTCCATGGAAGAAACTCATCTAAAAGATGCTGAAATAATAAAATGCCATAGTTTCATTAAATTTTAGTATTAATAACTTTAATAAAATAGTCTAGTAGAAAAAAAAACACAACACACTAATTAATAGCTTTGCTATCACTACAAACAGTGAAATAATGCATCAGTCCTGTATAAATAAACTTTCCTTTGAGGACTAATTATAGACAGAAACTAGGATTATCATGCTTTCAAAATCAGTAAGTTTGGATCAGTCTCTTATAAGGGTCTGAGGATTTTTTTTTTTTTCCCAAGCAAATATCTAGGGTATCTCTAAAATATTATTAAATAAACATAAAATTTTGCATTGTAAGGGACTAAAGGAATGGGACACACAAGTTCTGACACTGTAAGGACACACATGTGCAGCTCTTCAACTTTTCTGTTCTGTTGGTTTTTGTTAACACAATTTATAACATCAATGTTTGGCAAAGTTTTGTTGGTAAATTTTCCACATTTTCAATCCTACAACAGATAAAACCCAACACTTCCAAAAGAAACAGCTTATAAAATACTTTGTATCAAAAACAAGGTGACAGAGAGAATTAGTATGATATACAGTGCTCTACAACTGCTCTTGCATATTCCTGTCACAAAGGCATTCTAATCACCAAGCCACCAGTTGGGTGAAGACTTCCTCCCCGCTATCATTAGCATCTGCCTCTCCACAGCTGAATAGGAGAGCTTTTTTATTATTATTCTAACATAAAAAAAGTTCAATCTCATGTTTCCAACCTGGTCTCCAAAGTCCTCCGGGAACTTCCACAGTACCACTGGATCTGTAAATAATTGACAGACAGCATTAATCAGAGGCAAAGGAACAGAGTATTACAGTCAGAGTACATTAATATTAAAGAGAGGGTCAGCTTAGCGTCAAGCTTTGAGGCAAGTGCAAAAATGTACCTAAAAACTAAGGAAGATACTGGATTATTAAAAAGACATTTCATATTTATGAAACTGTATGTTTAGAGTTTTACATACGGTAGCAGGTTATAACGTAGCAAACTTTTCATATTCAACTCTTTCTTTTTAACCTTTGAGTGCTTCATTTTTTAAACATGTGTTCAATTGTCACATTTTAATTTAATTAAGAAATAAAGTTATATAAAACCTCTTTCCATTCAAGGAATAAAATATGTAAAATGATAAGAAGGGGAAAATAAAGATCTCTGAGATATAGAAAAGTGTCAGCTGTGATTTTAAAGATAGTACCTATGTAACCAGCACTCTCAAGGAAGAGTTCAGAGGAGCTAACACATTTGAATATTTTCTGTTCAGAGCCATTTAACATCAGCATTTCAATAAAATTTAGAAGTTTTTATTAATCTATTATAAACTATTATTATCAAAATAACCAGTGTTATTTAAGCTATATATTAGCCTACAATTAACACTATTTTGAAGGCATCTAACACAACGACCTGAACCGTAACCTTTCAACAAAAAACAAATTATGCTCTTCATTCCCCCAAAGCTTTTAATCTCCTGTGATACAAAACCTCCCTGAGGTGCTCCCGTTAAACTGTATCACAAACACCCACAAAGCTTCACAGCACTTCTACACAACAGATCAGCAGCAGCGTTTGTCCCAGTGCTAGGAGTGAAATTACCCATCTTCCTGCAAGGGAGGGCCAGGTCGGTGCCAAAGCCTGGGCTCTCCCATTCCTGCGCGTGTCAGCGAGCGCAGCCAACGGCAGCTCTGGGTGCCAGAGAGCAATAAAGGGAGGGAGAAACCCGCCAGGAAGCGCTGGGACACGCCGTCTGATGAGAACTGCAGCCTCCTGGCTACCTCGAGCTGCTGGGAATCCTCTCTTCTGAGGAGCCAAGATCTGGGAAAAGTATTTGGATTTCCACTTCAGCCTCTAACGCTTGCACTGCCTGATAAATCAGAAACTTCCCTCTTACTGACATGTTTTACATCAGAACCAGAGGGTTCTCCACTTTTGACAAAGTGGAGAGGTTTCTATTCATCTTCATCCTCCCACGTATGTTTGCTGCTGCAAAGTGAAGCTTTAATGGAAGGGAAATGCCACTGATGGTATTTTCATTCCCAACAGTTGATTTCAAATCCTACTATTCAACAGGCAGCTGCTGCACCCACATTTGCCACTGTCCCACTCACAAGGAGCTGGAGACTGAAGCCACTGTTCCTCCTCACCCAGGCCAGATGTTAAACCAACAGTGGAACGTACATTTTGAACGCGTTGCAAAATCCAACTTGTCCATCAATTCAGTTTAGAACTACTTTTCATCTAATTCAAATCTAATTGAGATTTGAGATAAAAATGTGTCCATTTGACTCTTCTTATTGGACAAGTGCATCTTTGCTCCTAAGAACATCTGAGGAGGGCTCTGCAGCTGATATTTATCAAATCATATGTATTTTGCACAAGGAATCTTCTTCCATCTACTACAAGGAGCAACAACTTTTGGAGGTAGACATGAAACAACAGATAGGATGCTATGTTTATAAAAATATGAGAGTCAATAAATACTGTTACTTAAAACAGAGCCCTTTTTTCCATCCATTTTGTGCATATTTAAGTCACAGACACATTTATGTAATGATGCATCTGTGTAATGGCAAGAGGAGTTTGAGTATCTTTATGTCTATACTGTAAGGGATGTCTTATTTTTCTTCCAGTTTAGTATCACGAAAAAGAAAGTAATTATATATCAACAGTGACCTCCAATAAATTCAAGGAACAGCAAGCATGGTAACATATCAAATACTCAACTGTAAGTAACTCGTAAATTACTTGCTAAAAACCAGTGGATATTATGCAGATTCCAAAGAATAACTTAAAAGAGCTTGCAAATCTAAGGCCATATGTCCACAAACATGTCAAGCACAAATTTCTCTGCAAACAAGCAATCCCACTACCAGCTACTTGATGGTGACCCTGTCCCATCACCTCCCTCCTGCTGCTACAGACTCCTCCACAGCTACACACCAAACCAGATGAGGAAATGGACCAAGATCAAACCAACTGTCTGGAATTTCTCAGGTCAGCGTCAACTAGATCAGTTCCCCAAAACACTTGGTTTTGTACCAGGAAAAAGAAAAAAAAAAGGGAAGGAAAAGACGAATGGGGAGCTGTGGTGAGAAGAAAGCGTGACTGCTTCTCCCAGCAGCACCCCGGCCTTAAGCCTTTGCTAGACCTCATGAAACACAAGCTGGTTCCTAGCTGTGTCTAGTTCTGTTTCTTATCATCTATGTCTCGTTCAGAACTTCCCAAGTCTTGCTGTACTGTTTATAGTTGCAAAACTCGAGAGTTCTTGCCTGCAAATAGGTGTGTGGACTGTTCTGCAGTACGGCTGGTGGAGCACTGCCGGGGAGGAGCGGACTTGGCAAGCTCACCTCTTTGGAGCAATGAAACACGACAGATTATTTTGGCAGATGTGAAGTACAGTTACATGAGAAGCATTTATTCTATTGAATGCTTTAGCAACACAGTAACAAAAATCACAAGTTTTTCAATACTTTGTAAAACATTTAATGTATAAACTTCAAAATGGGAAAGAAATGTAATTTCTTTCTTTCACTGTTCTTAGTATAGGTAGAACCGCCAGGCTTCAAAAAAGGAAGCAGATCGCAACAGTAAAACCTCCAAGCCTAATTTTAAAAGGTCACAATCAGGATCAAATAATCTCAGAAATAAGCAAAACTTGTCTCTAGGTAACTTGGGCACCCTTTACCTACTGGCAACAAGATCAACAGCTCAAATAACCCCTTTTGGTGCCCTGGCACACCAACAGATATAAAACCTGCAACTGTAATTTAGTGTCCTGCTCAGTTTGGTATCTTCACTTCATACTCTTAAGGCTCTCTTGTACTGCTTTGGTTTCATTTGAAATAATAAAAACAACTCTATAGTAAATTCTAGTTCACTGAACTACAGGTATAACAACATACATTTTTACATCATGGAAGGATATTTATATCATGAGAGGATAATTAAATTCCTGTGATCTAAACAGGCAGAATAATGATCTTAATACTCCTTCATGAAATTAAATTTAAAAAAAGAGCCAACATTTAAAAAAAAAATATTCCTAACTCAATTAAAGAGGAAAAAAAAACATTCAGTGCTACATTCAGCAAAAATTATATACCTCCAAGACTTGTCCAACTGCTTTGAGCTGAGTTTTGCAGTTGTTATTGCTTTTGGCAATATGGCTTTTAAGCAGTTATTTTAGTAGGTACTTGCAATATATTCATTAAGTAATAAAAATCTGGTGTTACTTGTGCTTCAGAAAGAAAGGTTACTATACTCTTTCTATGCCTCCATGCTCTGAAACTAAACATTAACACCTACAAAAAGCCTTGGGATTTTATTACAATTATCTAAGTCCTGGATTGGGCTTTTTTCAAAAGATCATGTTTATTTCTGCTTTAGGAGCTAGGCTCAGGCAGGATCTGACATTTTTGTGGCAACTTCTCACAAGTGCTGCAAAGGAAGAAACAAAAAAGTACTGATTTAGAAATAAAAAGAGAAAGTATAATCTGATTCTGCAATTTTATACACTTTTTCTTCAGATTTACAAAGACTAAATTTTCTTTTTCCTGAGGATTACTTTCCAGATACCCTATCTGATCTGGTAATGTCATGTCAATTTTATGCTGATTTTATGGGTGAGAGGATGGGAATCACTCAGAAATAGCTGTTGCTATAGCTGGCTGAGGAACCACTGAGGTTCTCCTCGTTTTCTTTTTCCAACACAACTCTTGGGACAAATGCTTTGCACCAGTTCTAAGTAAATACAGTAGTAATGCTAAATGCACACAGAAAATAGTTTGTGCACTGTATGTGTAAATAGATATACACACTCACAAGCACCGTTTCTTCCTACGCCTACTGCATGCAGGACAGACATTTCCTACAGCAGTACACCTCAGCACGTGCCAGCAACGCCTGAAAATTCCTTTGTTAAATATCTACAGCATTGGAAAGTACATGGCCCAGGTATGAATTTCACACCGCTGTGAGGCTGCAGCTCATGCACACGTTGCTAGACAGAACTTGTGCCATTTGACTTATTTGACTACTTGTGCATGGTTTGTGATCGTGTTTGTCCATACGTACTTTAAGAGAAGGCTCTTTATGAAAAGATTAAGAAAGAACCAGTTAAGCCTCTGGGGAACACAATTAGAAGCAGATGCAACTCTTAGTATAAGTCAGAAAAGAGATAAGCATGGGAAGGTTTGTTGAGGGCCCAAAACCCAGAGTACAGTGTACTTGATACAAAGAGAGAAGCGAGTCACATGCAATGCTTAAAAACAAAAGTATCCAAAATGCTGCAATCTAGCATTGCCTCACAAGAAAAATGCAGGCAAGTATGATATATGCTAAGAGAAGAGGAAAACATATGCATATCCTCAAGATAATTCCTCTCCAAGAATCTGTTCCCACAGAGGTAACTTCATAAAGCATGTCGTCCGTATTTTCCAGAAAACCACTTCTAACGCATTTTAACTTCTGTAACAAATCTAAAAAACATAAAAGTGTTCTTTCTCATGACAGAGCAGATTAGAGAAGTAGTGCATTCGGAACTATGAGAAAAATAAACAGAAAGCTTTCTGAGTGGTCAATTTCCCAAAAATTCAGTAGTTAAATACACTCTAAAAATACTCTTCACAATCATTAAACTTGCAGATTATAAATGTCACCCAAAAATACAACAGGATAAGCTAATTAGCACATATTCCATTTGGTAATGGAACAGAAATTACAAACACATGCTGAGAAACATCATCTCAGGTAATTCTCTTGATAGCAACAGAGAATAATTTCAGACAGAAAAGCAAAGCTAAGGTAAAATGAAACGGATTAATTAAGTAGTCCAATATTCTGCCTGGAGAGAGGGAATCTTCATCCCTGTGGGTTTTACGGAGCAGGATAGACAAAAGGATTGCCGAGCAGAGTCGGCCATGTCTTGGGACAGAGGGAAGGGCTGGATGACTGCTCAGTATCCCTCCAGCTATATTTCCTCTGATGCTGTAAAGATATTCATTGGAAAAAAGCTGTCAGTGCAGAGAGGAAAGAAGAGACTGGGGCCAGGAGTTCTGGGGGCGGGGAAGAAATGCAGTGAGGAAAAGGAAGGCAGCAAAGCAAAGCTTATTGCAGACAGTTCTTCTTTCTTGTCTGGAGGAAAAAAAAAAAAAAAGAAGTTCCAGATTGGTTTTTTATGTGAACATGAGAATGCAATTAATAAAGCTGAAATTACATATCATTATCCCAGGGAACAGCTTTAGAAACACAAATTTAAGAAACAAGTAGAATTGATTTTGTTAGAATAGATTTCAGCAACAAAAAATTAGTTCTCTAAACTAAGTTTATAATACTGCTATTTTTCAAAGGCAAAAATCTACTACACACTAAAAATAATTTGACAGAAACCTGCACCAGCAATTATAGTATATTGATACAAAACCATCATTATTTTATTACTACAACAGTGACTCGGAAACAAAATAAGAGACGAACCGTAACATGTAACCCAAGTGTTTTCACAGATAAAATCATCTGATTAAAAAAACAGTATTTGAATAAAAAGATTACTTCTTAAAAAAAATAAAAAGAGACTTCTGTATATCATATTAAAATCCCTTGTTAACAGTTTCATACATGAAGTGCCAGAGGTGCAGTAGGAACAGGAGGCTCTGCTGTCAGGAAGATCTGAGTGTGACTGTGGTCTTCAGCTCCCAGGTTTGGGGGATCAAAGGGGAGCACCTGCCAGCAGCTGCAGGAAGAGCAAGGTGCCGCAGAAAAGCGGGGAAGAAGGGAGTCACAGTATTTTCCAAGCATCAGTAATCAAAAGAAAGAATAAGGACAAAATACATTGAAGCAACTTCATTTAAAAAGTGAAAATAAGGAACATTTGCTAACTTCTCCAGCACTAAAACCTGCCAGATTAAAGATGATATGCAAATGAGGGTGCCACTGTAGCAAATACTGGAAAGCACACTTTTATGCAAATCACGTAGTCCGTGTAATTTCTGCTCATCAAAGGAATAATGAAAGAAATTTCTACAGGACTGTTATGTCTGTTCTTACTCTTAACTATTCCACAGAAAGCTCACTGCAGAATGCAGCCACACTCTTAGTCTCAACAATCCAGCACCTTCAACTTCTTCACTCACACTTTACCCACTAATGTGTCTTCTTAATTTCTCACCAGAGTTTCAAACAGTTGCTACTTCAGCAAACAGCAAAGGAACACAAGGTAAGAAAACGCTGCACTGAACCGGTATGTTCCCCTGGAAAGCCAACGACTTCCAAGCAGAGACCAGTCCTACTGAGTGCCTGAGCACTGACAATTTTAAGAGTTAAGTACTGACACAGTACAACCATGTCAGTTACAGAAAAATGTTAACGAGTTTCAGGAATTACATTTCCCAGCTTTTCCTGCTGTATATTAATCCACTGAGGTTTTTCTGGATCTCTGGATGCTTACACAGTAATGTCAGCAGCACACTGGAGCAAGGTGCTGAACTTGGACTTGCCTTGCAAAATAAGTCACAGCGTGACCGCAATGCAGAAGCCCAGTGTCTCCTGTCCCCTTTCTGTTCCTCACACCTGTGGCCCCTGCCTTGTCTTCAACTCATCACAAAGTTAATGCACCAGTTTGAGAAATTCTTTAGGGTACCTGACTCTCACTGGCATTGAAGGAGATATTTGGAATGCATAACTTTCAACATTTTTCATTTTATTTTTCTCATGCAAAGTAAAGTGTGAACTAAATGACAACACTGTCAAACAACACACTAAATACTGCCCTTTATGAAAGGGAAAATGGAAAATAACATTTCAGTAGCCTGCCTCAGTTACAATCACAGTAGCTGTCACCTGTAAGTCTTCATGGTTGCATATTTGCAAATCAGAAATGTGATTTTTATATCAGTGCCTTTTCAGTCAGCTTCAGAAACATAATCACAAAGACTGACATCTTACAAGTAAGATGAAAATGTCTTCCTTCCTCAAGGAACCTTTTCCTAAGGAAACTGCTTTTAACTGTAGCTGAACATAAGCTAAAAACTGTATCATAGTTTAAAATAATTTCTAAAAGATTTATGCTTGAAAAATGCCCCAAATTACAAGTAAGCCAAACTACTCATGGACTTACCAAGTGGCTCAGAATTTAACTGAATCTGTTCACACACATGTAATTTACCAAATGGCTTCAGGATCCCAGTGCTTACACCACACTTGTGGAAATGCAGAATTTTGTCTAATACATGGGAAAACAAAGAAACAATCCCCAACTCGGTCTTTAAACAAAAACCACACATTCCACGTTCTTCTCTACTTCACGTAAACATAACTCACATTTGAAATCAGTGAGTCCAACTCAACTGCTACTTGCAGCGTTATGTCATGGCAACTCCACAGCTTTTACACACAGG
The DNA here is from genome assembly GCA_907165065.1 of Caprimulgus europaeus. The sequence goes on along the minus strand of OU015534.1, from coordinate 24,712,198 downwards.
TAGGTACTACCCCACCAAAGTATCAACAGCTCACAATCTGTATTGAAGCAGTGAATCTGACACGTGTATATTGCACTGTAAAGCCATGTAACAGATGTACTGATTGCAAAGTTTACCATAGCATTATTCTGAAGTACTTCTACTTTTAAGTTACGTGGGCATGGCTCCTCAAAGTACTCAGAAAAATCAAGGATGTGAAAAGCGTTTGCAAATATTGAACTCCCCCTAATCACGTGTGAGGTTCAGCCTACCGCACTGCAGAGACGTGGAGATATGGGGCTTTGTCTGATGGCACTACAGGGTTTGGACACGAGAGTTCCTTTGATTTTTCCAGTTTCTCCATCTGTAACACACTCAGACTAGGCAGTAAGTACTTTTTTCCCTTTATGAGCAATTAGATAGTTAAAACTTCTAGTCATAACTTGCCACCTCCCTCCGAGCTGCAGGTCAATCCCTTTTTGCTCAAGAATGTCACCACTGAAGGACAGAGCAGCAAGTCATTTCAGCTAACTAGGGACAGAAAGAAAGGGTCCTTTTGGCTGCAATGCTATTAGCCATGCTTCAGGATAAAACCTTAATCAGGGTGAGAGTTCATTGCACAGATAGTGCACAGATAAAATGAATATGTTTAGCCTTCATTTGGTCTCTTCACAAGATAATCAGGAGTTTCTTTAACCTGCTAAGTCTTTAGAATGAGCTTGTAAAGTGTGGCAACAATTGTATGTCTTTTGGAACCACAGCATTATTTTTAATTTTCCTATTTTTAACTTGCAATCATGAGTGAATTACAGCTCATGAAAACGAGGATCTAAGAACCAAAGTAGCAAAAGAACAAGCAAGTGAGCACCATATATGCCTTAAGTCATTGCTAATTGAGGAGGTCTGCAAAACAAAATGCTGCTGTTCTGCTGTCACTCAGTCTCTTGTTCAAAGAAGTTTCAACAAGACAGTCTGCACAGTGATCTAATGAAATGAACAATAATGTGTGAAAGAGAATGAACATAATTGTACATTACTAAAATATAGTTTCAAATGCTCTATCTTTGTCCTGCTTTCAATTAATGTTGACTGTATGAAATTCAAACCTTTCACATTTTGCTCTCTGGCTGTGGTAGGAAGACATGGAGGTAGAGCAGCACTGACAACCAGACCTGGCTTGGCTGTTTCCTGATCCTCAGAACATCTAAGACATCACAACTGAAACACATCTGACTATGAAAGCTTTAACTATATCAGACAAAATTTCATCATTTTATATACATACAAATAAAATTTTTAAAATCATAAACATCCTCTGTTACACAGAGCTCAAAAAACCATAACAATCATGTTGATTAGCCATAGCCTATGTATACAGTTTGCTATCTGTGTAAACAGTTCATAGATTTAAAATAATTAACATCTCTTTTAAAAATATATATATATGTTTTCTATCCTATTCTGATTCAGTGTTCATTTTTATCTTGGTTGTTCATGATATGTGAAGCCAGAATAAAGATGAAGGAGCACTGATCAATAGGCACTTTTTTTTTTTTGCCTTTGCTTTCCATCTTATACCAAATCCATTTTAATACTATTGGTGGGAAAAAATAAACTCATCAGTCACCTGATGGAGCAATTCAAAACTTAACCAAACAGGGCTAATGGGTGAGAATTGAATTGAAAACACCTTGACAAAGAAAGCAATTTCTTTTCTTCACACTCCTCAGAAGCTGTGGGTGATCACTGTAATCGAACCATCAACAGCGAGGGGTTGTCTGTCCCAAGGGCCCTCCTCCATGAGAGCAAGAATCAACAACAAAAAAATTTAGAGGCTGGCCCACATGCACTCAGCTCCTGTTTTGTCTGTGACAGGCAGCATTGCAGCTGAAAATCAATGTTTTGATGTTTTTCACATACCAATCCTTAAAAGTCAACACTAAACATTTGGTAAGAACAAAACACAAGAGTAGGTTAAGAGATTGCTCACAGAACGATCAGTGTTACTCCAACAGCTAATAAACCTCTAATCAGCCGAGATTCTCACTCCATCATGAAGCACTCCTGTTTCAGCATCCAATAGCCATGGTCAGGTCAAAAAGAGAACCTAAAACCATCTTTTCGCTGGCACTGACGTTATGAGTCCCCTCCAGTCCTATTCTGTGCAGCTACTGAAGATATTCTAGTCCTTCACCAAACCACTTATACAGAATCCCCAAACCTTTGTTTTTTCCATAGAAAACAAAGAAAGCATTAAGAAAGGGGCTCACAGAAGTTTCCAAGCCAGTGACCGCACACAATGCATGTCGAGAGCAAAGGGCTCGGGCTGACCCAGCAGAGACACCGTGGCTTTGGCACTTGACACCCCAGGGAACAGAGACCCCTCTGAACCCAGCCAAGGACCTCTGAGGACAGGAGCACATGCTCCACAGCACATACCTCCCAGGAATGCTCCCAAACCAAGCACTTTTCCCTCAGCAAGCCTTTCAAAGGGAAACAACACACAGAGAAAGATTAATCCAATTTATTTCTTTGGTGTTTTCCTACTGGAAAATATATTGATCTTTTAGTAAAACAAACTTTGACATAGCTGCACCTCTCTGCACCTTTCTCTCTCACTGCTTCAAAGCACTGAAGAGTCACAAAGTAGTTCCAGAAGGCAACAAGAAAAAGAAGTATATTCTTTTTTGTTCAGCTTTATTAGCGGTATTTGTCCCTCTTTGCTTCAGCAGAACTAGAATATGGGCCCGGCCAGCAGCCCAACATGCCAGGAATTAGAAAACACATTCTCTGATTTTCAGTCCTGCCAGTTACCTGCTGCATGACCCCGAGTAAGTCATTCCAGGTTTCCAAACATCATGAGATCTTGGAAAAATTAATTATTTTTGATTCAGAAGAACTTTTACATGCATAAAAAAAGGAAATTTCCATGTGAGCCCAGGGTTGGGCATTTTAAAGCATACCTTTCAAGGCCTTTTTAAAGGCCACACATACACATAAGACAAGTAAGTTGAAGAGTTTTCTCACAGGTGTTTACAGTTACTCAGGTCAAAATTCCCAATTACTTGCCAGAATGGGGTCAGTAAAATCAGGGACGTAAACAGCATCGCGACATACGTAAAGGGGTTACGTATGGTTAATTGTCTTTTGCCACCCTGGAGGCAGGAGATCTGGGTTCCAGTCTCTATGACTTACAAATTCCAAAGCATGTTCAATATCCAGGAAATTCCCCATGACCTTTCCTCATATCATGTACTTCAGTGATAAAACAGAAGAGTTCCATTTCTCTACTGATTTCTAACATACTGTTTATTCAGAACAGCAAAGTCAGAAGGTGATGTAGATATGTGATTTCTATTTACATCCTATTGCGAAGTAACTGTGACATGGTTAGAGTGCAAAACTATGTTATCTTACGAAACCTCAATGCCTGATGACTGCTTCGTCCAGTGAAATCTCAAATAAATCATGCACAAAATAGTGAAAATTAATTTAACAGTGTGATAATAGCAGACAATATATTTCACCCTAATAGAAAAAGCTAAAGTTCAAAACAACATGCTCCACTCGCATGTCCCATATGGGGTCAGAACTCAACACACCCTTTGTAAATCGAGACTTTCCAGAAGGCAAGGTCAGAAGCTTTCTTCTCCCATTTCAGCAGCCTGCATTCAAATTAGTTGTCCTAAAAGTACAAGAACGTACGTCAGAAGCAGTCACATCGATGAAGGCACCCTGCGAGGTTCACTGCTACGCTGCTGGGTGGGAGCCCGACCCCGGCCCGGCTGCCTCGCTGATCAGAAAGTCAGGGCACACCAGCCAGGCTGCAGGCTCTGGCTGGGCAGTTGTCTGGCCACAGAGGCAAGGCAGTGGCCCAGAGAGCCGTTACTGCCACTCAGGGGAGAAAGGAGAGGAAACAGACCTGTGCGCACTCGGAAGAACACCGGGGTGTTTGGGGATGGGCAATAAGGACTCCGGGAAGGAAGATGGTATTGCAGAAAGATGGGGCATCCATGTGTTTGAACACTGCCTCTTAAGCAATGAAGATCTTAATTTTACCTTCCAAAGAGCATTACAGCAGAAAAAAAGGGAGATGAGAACCGGGAAACCATCAGAAATGCATATGTATGCACGAGGTATACACCAGTCAAAAATATTAGCAAGGCAAAAGATGATATTATTATTATTGATGTGAAAGAACAAGAAATTACTTACTAGTAAATACACAACAGCATAAATTAAGGTTATGTCTCACCTAAAAACACCGATTTACCAAATAAATCTGATGCTAATATTTCAGAATGTACCTATAAACCTGCACAACAGTAACAGCCATCAAGACATGGAATCCACAAGAAGCTGAAATATATGACGTTGCATGTAATATTATGTAATATATTAATATATAAGAACATTTTCATAAAAAGGTCTCAACCACTGCCCTTCTCATTGCAGTTTCCCTGCATTCAGTAGCTGCATGAAAGGATCAGATGCTATTATGTCTTCCACCCGCTGGAGGGGCTATATGAGTCTAGCATCCATTTTGTAGCTATTTCTCCAGCTTCTTCCTTGGCGTACATAGATTAGGCAAACCTCAGGCCACTTACGGGCCCCATGTCACCAACCACTTCTAGTCACTGCACACCCGTGCTCTGCCCTCCCAGACGTGTGCCACCTCCACCAGCGAGGCAGTGCTGCTGCCATGGCTGCACGTTCCCCATGTTAATCTGAATGATCAGTACGGTTTGGTAACAGTTTGGTAACTACCTTGAGCTTTCCTCTTTACTTTTGCTTTTGTTTCTGAAAACAAAAGGAAATTCACCTCTAGGAGAAATAGTTCAGTTCTATTACATATGTGAAACCTAGACCAGCAAGGGTGTACAGTTGAAATCAATGTTAAAGGAAAACAATTTCTGATCTCAACACAGATTTAAGTCATGACCAGATGGGCCCCAAGAAAACACCACTGTCTCATTGGTCATTTATCAGGAAAATAAAAAAGCTACAAATACTAAGAGTTAATCACAGGTGCCAACTAGTCTTCATACAGCGTAGAAATGAGTTTCCAGAGGAAGCACTAAAATGTTTTCAGACAAGAAAATTCTTGTGCTAAAATACACTATGCTGCAGAAGAAACAAATCATTAACCATGCACGTGCATCAAGAACAGTTCAACATACAGCTAGATAAAAAAGAAGTTAATTTGCTTTAAGGTAACTAATTCCATTTTTTTAATTAATGAAGTCTAACTATAACCACCCATGCCAACAATTTCATAATCAATGGGATATGATGTATTTGTAAATTATGTCTATATAAAGTAAGGTATCTCCTTAGAACACCTTTTTAATTAATTGTTTTGATAATTAGTAAGAAAACATACAGGGTACAAAAACACTGCTGCACCTTTCAAGTAGGAAGACATACTCTCTCAAGTAAGCCTCAGAAAACTACTCTCTTATCTCGAGCCTTCCATCACTCTGATAAACAAAATCAGCACACTTAGAGCAGGAAAAATCCGCTCGTTTCTGAAAACTGAAAAGACTAAAAATAGATATGAAGAAATATGGGTGTGTAAATATCACATCTTAATTTTAAGAAGTTATCTCAGATGACTTGTTATTGCTAAAATTCTTCATTCCTATCAAGGGATAACCTGCTCCAGACAAAAGAGGAGGCCTGCGAGCTGGGTCTCTCGCCCACGTATGTTGAAAAGCACATTCAGGACAGAACTGGAGCCTAAAGCCCCATCCACCCACAGATGATTTCTTTTCAGGTTAGGTAAATTCCACAGAATAACATTCTGCTTAAAAACTGTAAAGCATACCTTCTTTCTTCAGGGAAAAGGGACAGTTAAGATCCAAGAAACAAAGTCCTGTTCTGGCTCAAGTCTATGTTCATGTGCTATTTGCTTTCCCAATAGCAACCAATACACACCTTAAGATAAGCATGACTTGGAAACGTTATTTTTGACACATACAGTAATTTTATCACAAAGTTTTCTACCACTGTAGCAATAATTCAGAAAAAAAGAATTTAGCAAGGAGAGATGAACTATGTACAGCAGTAGTGGTAACACATTATTTTTCCTGAAATACAGACATTTTGCATGAGATACTGCTCCAGAACATGACAATTTCACCAGGCATCTTTCATAAGGCATACAAGAGCCTTAGATTGCTTTTAAAGATTCCAGAAGAAATAATTACAGGGGGAAAACTGTATCTCTTGTTTTCCAAATTCAAATACAAGACACTGGAAGGCCACCTACTCTAAAATGCATAAACCTTTTAATTTGTGGTGCTTCCCTAAGGAGCAAAAATGTCAGTCATTCTGTCTGAGAACACCATTTTAGCCCATCAAACTTGAAAAGTCTCAAAGGTCACAATTCATACCAAACACTGCACACTGAAAGAGTTACAAAACTTACCCATTAACAGCAAGGCTAATAAGAGTATAATGGGTTATTCATTTTACTTTCACTTAACAGCTATAGGAATCACCTGCACAGGTAACTCCAGCAACTGCCACAACCCCAGATCTTTCATTTAAAATTGATTTTTTAAACAACTCTGTAGATTTGACAAGCTCTCCACTAAAACACTGTATTTTGAAACCAGTAAACCCAAAAGGGTTTCTAAAGATCATAAAGAGAATGAAGAGTCTTCTCTCTCGTTTGTACTTCCAGACCATGGAAGCACACTTACTAATATCTTTCTGACAAATTTACTCCTATATAATTAAAAAGCAGAAAGATGGATGTCTATATGAAATTGAGAAATGAAGGATTAAGTTCAGCTAAGTGTCAGAGGAAGTATGACATCTGAGGTTGCATTATTTCCAAGCACAAACAAAATCAAGAACTTACCAAAATATATCTCCCCAAGTGCTGAGAAGTCCTGCCACTGGCTGGCTGAGGAATGCTGGTGGTTACTGATCACTTCTCTTAATGCAAGGGGCCTAAAGCTGTCCAGGTCACAAGCAAACATTTGAAGATGTGATACGTGAAGAGGGTCAACAACAAAGCCTAGCTTTAATCCCTTTGTGTGAAGTAGGAAGAGGAATTTACCTCATATATAAAACACTTCTATGGCCAGTGAAGTATAAAACTTCAAGAGGTGCACAAGCAAGGCATTATGTCTTCTTTGCTTTTTGCATGCTGGGAGAGACCAGGAGGGAGGAGAGAAGTGCTTCTCACAGGCTGGATGTAGTGAAGCACAAGGAATGGTTGTATGCCAGGCAGGGAGCTTTAACACATTAATCACTGTTAAGTATATTAATCACTATTGGTATCTTCTGCCAGCCTGAGTCAAAAGCAGTGTAACCAATTAGTCCAAACGGGTGGACCTGAGAATATGGGAAGCTCAACTATTAATTAACATGACTTCCATAATTTCTAATTGGATTGCAACTAAATTCCCAGCACTGATAATACCAAAACGAGATCAGAGGGGAAAGCCTCCATACTCCCTTTGCACAACGACTGGAAGCAGCTCTCCTCTGCTGTTGTAGAGCGGCACTGACCACCCAAAGACTGGTGGCATTAACTGAGGAGACTCATCCTACTGCCTGTTGAACGCCTGTGAGGAGGTTACTACTGTGATGCTTCTTTATGAACTTCAAAACAACAGTCCAGAAAAACAGTGGAAACAGTTAAAAGGGCAAACTCTAAAAGATGTTAATATATGCAAAGAAAGATTAAAAATACATTTTAAAAAAAATTTAAAGGATCTGATCTGGGCTGGGGAGGAAGAGAGCAGACTAACTGTATTTTTAAGGGTTGCTGTATTTTTAAGGGTTGCTGAAAGATTTAATTTTCATTTGGAGATGTCTTTCTCAAGCATTTGAGAAGAGAGCAGTATGCAAGCTCCAAACTCTGAAGCAACATGCAGCTAAGCCAGCACACATCTTCAGACTCACTTGCATCCCATCAGAACTCCTGTAACCATTCCTGCCACTCATTTGCTTGACCTATTTTTGATAAACAAAGAATGGAGTACTTGAAGTATTTTTCCCCCTTGTTCATCCCATTCTTCGGTAGTCTCTTATTTTATGGTCAGGGGTTAAACTGCTGACCTCTCACCTTCAAGGCAAGTTTTTCCCCCCTTCCATAAAAGGTTTTTCACAGTGTGCAGCATTCGGATTAGCCCCTATCCCCCTGAACAAAAGCTGTGCCTTTGTACTACTGGTTTGGGCACGGAGTCCGTACATCAGAGGAAGCTGCTCCTACTTACCATTCACAATAACGATATTGTGAGGCCCCTCCAACGCCTCGTCTCTCAGTGTCTAGACTTTCACCCAACCAGCCACCAAAAAGAAAATCCTGTAAAGCACTCAACTGAAAATTAACTATGGTACCCTGTTGTGAACCTGATGAAGATGTTATTTGAACATACGGTAAAACTTTCCATTGTTTAACATAAAGATAAGAGAAAAAAACTTTTGGAGTCCTAAGCTTTAAATAGCCCTAGGGATCAATTCACTTATGGGTCAGTAAATGCATTTTATTAGCAAGCAGCTATTGCTTATGTGTGTCTTTAAAATAATACACAGATTATTAAATTATACTCAAACATTTAGCATTCTGGATATCTACGGAGCCTAACTTTACACTCACTAAGGATACACTAAGGCAAAGCTCAAGACACAGGAAAAGTGCATCTGCCAGAATTAATTTAACTTATAGCATCAGTATTGCCCACTGTCCCAGGTATCTTCAGCAATTAAAATAACAGAAGTATGGCAACAGAAATATTTTATGCTTTGCTGTATTGAACAAGATGTATAAGTGCTCAGCACCACTTGTGATCAAAAAAAGGAGAACTTTGGGCAAGAAAGGGTATCTATAAAGTTAGAGTGCAAATAAACTATGGGATTTTCCAGGGAGGGTGGAGGGAAACAACCCTACACTGCAATGTGTTCTTGTATTTTGTTTCTTTGTACCACTTGCATTTTTATAGCATAAATAATACACAGTGGCAAGAAAGTTTAATGAAGCAGACTAACATTAATAAAAATATATTCTTTCATCTTGAGAAAAAACATCCACAAGCAAGCCAGAAAAAAAGAAAACTAGATATGAGCAATATTTTTAAGTTTGAATAGGCATAGGATATACTGCAAATCACTGAAAATAATCTATTTTTGCAGACAAATAGATGTTTGCATTTTTTCAGAGTTCTTATGGTCTCTCTTGAGTGTGTATTTTGGAAAGAGTTCCCAGGGCTTTGCTGGGAGAATAAGCCACAGCTGACGAAACACAACTCTCTCACCGATTTCACCAGTCTGCTTTGAAAAGAAAGGCAGAGTGCCTCAAAGGAAGAGGCAAACGGATTGCTTGTTGGCATAGGTTGCTTGACTGAGGGAACGTGAGGGTGTTTGCTTGGTTTGGGGGTTTTTTATTTGTTTTTTAGAGTGTTTTGTGATGAAACAAGAAAGTGTGAAATCATCCTTGTCATAACAGGAAAAACAAAAACATCCCCACATTTATTCCTTACCAGCTACCCCACAGGGCCCGGTCACTGCAGCAGTACGTGGAAATCAGCAGGACTTGAGATCCTGGAAACAAACGCTTCCATAACCGCAGCGCCCCAGGATGGCAGTAATAGCAACCTCAATTCTCCCAACAGGTACAAAAGGACAAATTTGCGAAGGAGGCAGAAAACAGGAGATAACTTCATAAAGTATCAGACATCAGGCACATGCCATCGTCTCTCTGTCACACAGGACAGCCGTGCTTAGGAAGCCCGAGTATTTTAATGTTCCTTGTAATGCCCTTTAAAAAAAAAATCCCACACAGGATAGCTGCTGTCACACCTAGACACCGCTACGTGTTAATATCTTGAGCTACAAAAATACTTCAGTCAACATCTGATGTGTTTTCAGCTCTGTGATCTTTCCTAAGACTGAGCTCTGGGCCACTTACCAAGGAGACATATATTGCACGCTGCAGCCACCGGCAGCAACGCCTGCTGCACTACAGCAACAGCACAAACACCCTGGGGCTTGTACTGCACTACTTCTCCTTGGAGTTATCACACATAAACCCCACCATATTATCACTAATCTCCAGAAGTGATACAAAGAAAGAGTAATAAATAGGCATTTGGTATAATTAAATTAGGAGGAACATGGTTGTGTTCTGCACCACGGATGGGATGCGCCTTCTGCTCCATGGCCACTGCACTCCGCCTTCTCTGTAGGCAAGGTCTTCTCAGTGCAAGACAGCAATGGATGCTCAACTTGAGACATCAACATTCAATTTACTTTTAAATAGGTTGGCCAAATCAGCTAATGACAAGAGGGATTTCTCAAATAAGAACTTGAGGGCATTTAATTCAAAACTACAGAATAACCATTTTTCTCTGAAGCCGAGCAGCACTACAGGGGAACCTCAGCTTCCCAAAACAACGCAGCTGCACAAAGGAACAACAGCAGCAGATCTGACACTATAACCCTGCTAACGGTACCAAAGAACTTGCTTGCTTACAGATATTCACTGTGAGTGTGATGGAATAAGATGCACATTTTTACACATAGGTGAGCTGGTCTGAAAGGATATATGCAAACTGATTTTAGATAGACAAAAATATCTGAGAATGAACAAATCCAGAGCATTAACCCAAGAGTATAATAACAGAAACAGATTTATTTTCTTACATTTCATTACTATTTTTTATTCTAAAACAGGTTACTGAAAGGAAAAAAAAACCAACAAAAAAAACCCAACATGAGAGATTTAAAAGTCAGAACACTTAAATTCTCCCTGGGGCGAGAAGTAGAAATCTAAGATTCTTTTTCCTAAACTGAAAATACATTTTGGGCCATTTTTATATTCTCTTCTCTGACCCCATGTTTAGCACTATACCATCTCACCGAATGGAAAAAAAACTCAGAAAAACTGCATTACCTGAGACCAGATGACCCACTGATTTGAAGCTTTAGAAGCAGACAGAAAACAAAAAAAGCTGTGTTTTGGGGGTGGTGATGTTTGTTTTTACAACTCTCTATATTTATAATCTTATTATGATAAAGAGAAGTAACAATAAACAGCAGATTTTCCACCATGGTGATGAAATGATTCCAAGCATGGGGAAAAAAAAAAAAGAAAAAAAAAAAAAGTGAATCATTGCTCTGCTGCTATAGAAATCCACAACATGATGACACCTTGGATTCTTCACGCAGTTATGACTATCCTCTCCCCAAAAACAAGCAAAAAAAAAAGATTGAGAGAAGAATATGGAAGGATATATGGTAGATATGGAAAAGTACCTACTCATGGTCAGGCTCAACAAATTACACTCTTCAGGTTAGAGAGCCAGCTGTGGGGGGATAAAAGATGACTCATGGCACAAGTAAAGGTGAAAAGGAAACAATTACTCCCTATTTCTTGTACTATAGAACCTATAATCCAAACAAACCCACAGCAGCGGATTTACAAGGAACGGAACTCACGAACGCCGTACTGCAGCCACAGACAGGACTGCCCCAGGGTGCTGCGGAGACCACGGGCACAGAGGGGCTTCAAAACCAAGCGTGCTCACACAAGGCAGGCCCGCTGCTGGCCACAAGAAACAAAGACAGCGTTAACCAACTCCCAAACCTAAGCAGCTACACACATCAGATGAAGGAAGCTGGCACAGACCAAGGTGGGCTCGGGCAGTGACAGAAGGCACGTGGCACCCGCTCCTGCCACCACCAGCTGCCACACATGGAGGAGGGCATTAACTCCTACAAAGCCTGCTCCTGGTTTTGCCTCTCTGCCTAGAAGGCTAGAATCTGTATTTTGACATATTTTCTATTTTTCTTTCCGTTAGAAACACAAGAATGGAGTCACACTGGGAACGTGACTGCAAGGAGCGGGTCCCAGGGCTCAGCCCTCTAAACCCTTTCCATCAGGCCCATCCCCTTTCATCCCTGCTGAGGAAGGACAGAGCAGCTTCCACCCAGGCAAAAGGGGGGGGCTGATGCTTTGGAGACCCCTAGAAACAGGTAAGGGCTTCATTTTGGATCCACACAGGAAAGAAGTTGCATCCAGTGCAGGAAAGGATTCGTATTTTAGATCAAGGGGTCCAGGTGTTTTGTTCCAAGCAGGCAGCCTTGCTTTCAAAGACTGCACATGCTGAGCTCCTTGCAGCAACATCAGACCTATTTTAAGCTGCCAGATCTGGAAAGCCGAGTTTAGCACATCTCAGAAGAAATTTTCTGGATAATTCAGCCAGATTCAGGTCATGCTGCCCAGTATCACCAAAGCACTGGAGTGCAACACCTGCTGTGGCTAACTTCGGCTGGTTTTATTAACCAGTGCCTCGACAGTGATGTGAAAGGGAGCACAGGCCTTCGCATACAGAGATCACGTACACATTAAACAACAAGGCAGGCACAGAAAACTCATCTGCAATGAAAAAAACAAAAAACAAAACCAACCCAGAATCTTTACTTGTCCTGACGATGAGAAGCAACACCTTTCTTTTGCACAGAACTCCTGAAAGATGAATTTGCAAATGCAGAAGTCTAATTTAAGAATACATTTCTGTTGTTCTTCAAATTACAGAGCATCACCTTAACAAAAAGCCTCAGTCACAACTTCCTCCCACATACACTTGCACCCAAAATTAAAACCACAAATAAGAAGACAGCAAAAAGAGGAACCAGCTGCACTATGGTAAGGGGATATTTCATTAAGCTACTGAAGTCTCATTTCTGATGTGCTAAGAATTTTTTTTTCTTTTATAGACAGCTATAAACCAAGCACACAAAATGTTTATTTAAGAATCACCCTGCTCAGATCACTTGGTTAACCTTTGTCCTCTTCTTCATCTATATGCTATTGTTTACCATCCTGTTCCTGTACTTAGAGACAAAATTACTTAAATTGTTTTTCATTCCTCATCTACAAGCATATAATCAAATTACCATCTAAACAATTATGCAATATGCACCATCCTAGAAGCACCACATGTAAGAAAGTAAACTACACACAAACGTACATATAAACCCCCTCTTAACACTGACAGATACACAAAAGATTACTCATCCACCATCACTTCTGGGCTCTTTAATCATTTTAATCTCAGCCAGTTATTGAAACTGCTTCAAAAAATGGAATTATAGTTCTACATGTACAAAGGGATTAAGTTTTTAAGCCATGATACAACACATGAGTCATTTCAAGTACCACAAAGCCCTGCAGCTAAATTTAAACAGAAAAAAGTTAACAAACACGATCCTCCAGTAATATGCGAAAACTACTTAAGAAAATTCTGACTACAAAAACGTTCATTTTTGTCCCCAAAAAAGGTCTAATGTTTTGCTTTTGAAATGAAACTATAGCAGTTTTAAAAAACCCACACTTCAACGTTTATTATTTCTTTGCTAAATATACAGAAAGGCTTTGACAACAAGCACAGCAGATTCATCCATTTTTATAGTTCTTTAAAACATTGATCTGTTCTTAAATCATGTGTTTTACATACAAAGCAATACTGATGTGTTATTAACAGAGGCAATTACAGATGCTCTGGAATGCTAAAAACGTATTCCAAATGTGGCAAGAGTGTCAGCCTGAACTAACAAGACACCACTCCGCACATTAACCTTGCGTTCATTGAATAAAAAGAAAGTAAGACAATAAACTCTGTTACCTTATTGGAACACATCTGTGTGTTACCATGACCTATGAGAACAGAGCTCAGCAATAGTCTCCCCTCTAAGAACAGGGAGATGAAGAGCGATGCTACACAGCAGTGCAATCCTAATCCGCGCCCTCTCGTAACCAGTCACCGCTCACTGGATTTTCTCTCCACGTTTCCCAGCTGCTCTCCGTAAGCCCCGGGGAGCAGCAACCTACCAGTGCTGCCTGGCCAGTTTGCTTTCACAGGACAAGTTTAGGGAAGCAAAGCAACACCAGGACTGTGGTACAAGGTGACAGGAGTCCTTTCAGCCTCTCCTGACGCAAAGGGGCTCAAATGGAAGCGGTGCCAAATCCCACCTCTTTCTTGGCAAGGCATCCCAGCCCCCGGCAGTGAAAACAGAGCAGAGTGGGCACCAGTCTCACCACTGCTATTCCTTAAGACTGACAAGGCAGTAAGTAACTAAGGAGTTGTCTGATGAGCTATGGGTACAATGGTATGTAGTTTTAAACTATTAATTTACTGATGACCCCGGATTCTGAGGATCTTGTAACAACATCTTGCAAATACATTGTTGCAGCGAGCAACTTTAACAATGTTTTAATGAACTTTTTGGTAAATTTCCTACTCAAAGGAAGCCTAGAACAACATTCTTTTTGAAGTTACAAGTCAGCAGGAAGTTATAACTTTCACAGAGATGTACAGCTGAAGTGCTGCTGTGGTGCAAAGGCACTAAGAATCCACAGTCTTGTTTAATCTTTTCAGTAGTAAATATTACAGCACTTCAAGGAGGTCTCAATCACAATTCTCTCATATTTCATGATACAATAGCTTATAAAGATGCTTTGGAGCTTTTTTTTTGAGGTTGTCTACTGCTTAAATATGTTAAAAAAAGATGTACAGTAAATCTTCTCTGCTGTCTTACCCACAAAACTCAAATTATTTGAAGTGAAACTCTTGCTTGACCATAGATTTCACCCCCACTGCCTCCTGCTTGAAGAGGTGTTCATAAAGGGTTCTTTAACCACAGCCGAATATATTGCTAATTAAGGTTTAGGCACCAGTGAATAAAAACATACAAACTTAGATAATTTTCTTATATTATAAAAATGACATTAAAAAAACCAAAACAAAACAAAAAAAACCCAACAAACCCAAACCTCCAAGGACAGGAAAAGCTAAAACTTAAGAAAATTATATGACTTTTCTATAATACATTTCTATCTTGATTTCCTGCAATGAGAACCAGCACATATACGTCATGTTCTTCACGGCAGTTTCAGGAGCGCTCATCCCCTCGCTAGCACGTCAGTTACACCAAAACAACTTCTGTGCAGCCACCAACAACTAAGACAGCTTCTGCTTCCTGCTAGCTGCCGTGGAAGGATGGGCTGGGGAACAGAAGACAGCAATGCTTATAACTAGCACCAAATAGCTAGTACCAAGAAATGCACTACCCTCAGTATGAGTCATTCATTTCAAACTCAAAGCATCTATTTCCTGGAAAATGCTATTCAAAGACGAGGCTTTTTTTGCAGAACTTGCCTAGTGGATGCTTACCAGCAGTAAAGCTCGTTGATCTGGCCCACAGTAACGCATCACCTGGGCTTTCAGCAACATGATCCTGGCTTTCTCCACTCCCCTTCAGGGGTGACTGGTGCTTGCACTTCCTACTAGCATGCAGGATGTGTTTCACCTTTGTGCTACCACTTTTTTTTTTTTTTCCACAGTTTAGCTAAAGTCCAACATGAACCCAGGATTATTTCTTGCCCTTACAATGTGGGGTTTGTTTTTTTTCCCCACCCTTTTCCCTTAGTGCTGCTAAGTCAAATGTAAGTGAGCTTCCTCCTTTCCTCACACATGCAAAGGAGGAAGCATGGACAGTAACAGGACACTCAAGAGGAAAAAAAAAAGAAAAAAGAAAAAAAAAAATCAGAGCTTGCTCTATAAACATATTCCAGAGCTGAAAGATTCTGTAACCTATCAATAACTACTGAGCCATCTAGCCACAAGTTAGGAAGGTATTTAATCTATTGTTTATAAAATGCTTTTCTTTGTTGACTTACTACCACTCAAAACCAGACTTGATCAGTACTCCAAGTACTCTGTATGATACTGTTCTGTATCACCATATCTTTGGTGTATGTGATCAGGTTTCTGGGCACAGGAATTTCTAGAGGGGAAGATTGCAGTTCATCATACATAAAGCAGATTGTATCCACGCACCTCTTCAATCTACCAATGCCCATAATTTCTAACAAGGCTATGTATGAAAGAACATTCTTGTTTCACTGCTCACATATTTTATTTAAAGAGAATTAAAATTTATTTTATAATGTCTGAGAATTTCAGATTTGAGGAGTCAACTAGTGTATCTCAACAAACCACTGTTTTCCATCACTGCTATAGAGTAAACATTTTCTTAAGAACAACCTAATGAAGTTAAAAACATTGATTTCAAATTCATCTCTTTCAGTTATTGGTGGTCAAAGTAGATCTGAGAATAAAGGTGGACTCTCTGCCTAACCCTGCATATTTGCAATGCTCACATCATTCCAGTATGTCTAGTTGATACACTGTAGAGTTAAACAAAATCCTCCAGAAATGCTGATGATCAAAGTATGAATATGATAGGGTAATTAAACTTTAGAATTCTTGATTTATAATTCAGTTGTGGTTTCTTTGGTTTCCAAGATGTATTATTTTCTTGTAACAGATCAGTATTGCTCTGTTACAGGCATATTAATTTAACACACAGCATACACTATAATTTCTTTTTTTTTTTTTTACATATATGACATGATTTCTAATATTCCCATGAAATAGATTAATTGAATATATACTGCTGGGACTTAAAAAAATTGAGGTTCTGGAACATCAATCAATAGAAAGGCACTTTCTCACTTTCTGTAACACTTAACTGTTTCAGCATTTATCTCAGATTAGGCAATTTGTATGTTTCACAATTTGCATTGTGTTCTGATCCACAAGCACAAAGCTACTATATTAACTGCTATGCTAAGTAATAGATGTTGTTCTACATAATCCAAAGCAACATTAACTAAATACAAGTCCAAAAAACCAAAACAAAACAAAAAAAAACACCACCAAAACCACTTTGGTCTCACTGCACACAAAGCATTTTAAAACATCACTTTGTTTGCAACTATTGTTTATGTTGTTCTGGCACTTTCTGTCCTGGCAAGACTTTTTGTCTTGGTTACTAAAAGACGAGTATTTCAGGATGTGCTGACAATTAAAACACACTGGTCAAGCTCAGATGAATAATTCCTAGTGTTAAAATAAACAGGAGCAGAACTCCAGTAGCAGAAGTAGCCCAGCAGCAGCACACGTCAGTATCAAGTTTCCCTGTTTACATGATGATATAAGGAGGAGTGTACACGATGACACACAAAGCAAACACTGCACTTCCACCAGATCATAAAATCCCATTATGTTTTTAAAACACAGTGTGAGCAATTGTGATTTGGCACCATACAAAGCCCAGTTATGTTCCCAGCAGGAATCCAGGACTGCATATACTAAGGGTTTATATTTACTTTACACAGAGTGACTCTAAAGCCGTGTCACAACACAACCACAGTGAGTGCCTCTGCGACTGTCCTAAACTGAATTAATTTCAGATTCTCTTTTACTAAAGTCATCAATGACGACGTTAACTGATGAGTGCACAGATCATGCTGCAGTTGCAGGCCAGAACTTCCCAAAGTCACTGCACTCACAGATACATTTTTATCCTGAATACTTCTGTCTCCCTTTAGATGGGCTACTGAGCATCTTAAAACTTGGACAGCATATGAAGTACAGCCGCTATTCACCAGAAAGCCAAAATTTCTACTCCTTTTGCACAGAATGCCTTATAACAAGGTATTTTCATTTTCACACAGATTACCACACAGAGCATTATTCAGTTTATAAGAGTCAAGCAATCACAGAAAGCATCACCACCCAAAAACCTGGGGAGAAGCCATACAGATGGGTTCTGCGAGAGCAAATGCCGTTACCAAGAAGTTTTCAGGGAAACACAGAGAAAAGTTGTGTTTCAGAGCTGAGACCACTCCAGTCCCACGTCAGATTCTGGCAAACCTACATATTGAACTGAAGTAATTTAGGGCTGGAAGCAAAGGACTTTTTCCTCTTTCTAGAGGAAAGCACCCTGAGTTTCAGATCTTTCTCATCTATTTAAAATGCACAAAGCAGATCATATAGGAGCAGACAAAGGTCGTGTTCCCCAGCCACTTACAGAGCAAGCGCTCGGGCTTTGCTTATCCTTATGGATTTACTGGCTTTGAGAGGTCTGCTGTCCACAGCCAACACCAATTCATCTACCTTTCTATTTCCAGCCTGCATCCTATTTCACTTCCACTGAAAGTTCTGGTAATTTAATTTATTTTTATTACTCTTAGATTTGGTTTATCTTGTCCTTCATCATTTTCCCCAAAAGTAGGAGTTGAAAGGCCTTCTGTTTTATCCACTGTTGAAAATGCAATGCCAATTACCTCCAAGGATTGTGGGGTCTGACAAGTATTCTCAATGACAAAATAGTTTGCTAGATCTGTCACCATCCAGCAATGTCACACAAAATCGTCTATTTAAAAAGAAGATAGTCACCATCACTAATTGCCAGAGAATTTAAGGCAAGCTTCAATTTATTGTGGTTTTTATTGCCAGTGAAAAGTGTTTTCAGCCAAGCACTCCAGAAGTGGTTATCTGAAGCTTTTTCTTTTTTTTTGGTCATGCAGTTCCATAGCATCGATTTCCAATATCGCAACCCAAAGAACACATTTCAAACTATTATTTGTTAAATACAGCATATTATATCAAGACTGAGAAAGAGAACTCTCTTTTTGAATTGCTTACTTATTAATTACACATGCTAGTTTGATCTGATTTTTTTTCCTCCTGGTTGACACTTGTATAAGCATTTTTAGACTAGACCTTGCAAGATGCCACAGGGCTCTGACCCCAAGTAAAAGTAGATGTAAACTTGTACTTTCATTGCATGGGACGTGCCCATTCCCAGCAACTAAAATGGGTTTACTCAGATGTACCAGTTAAAATTGCCTAATTGAAACTGCAACTGAATGCCCAGAACCTCACCTAACTGAAGTTTCTAGTGCCAAAAGGCTTTATGCGTCCTGGCACACAATCACTGTCACCACAGCTACTTGTGACATGGAAAAGTTCATTAGTTTCAGGTAAGTAGTAAGCAATTCATCTGCTGTTAGAGAAATAAAGTCTTTTTTTATCTGGCAATAGTCTTAGCAGGAAGAAGATACCTAGAATATGAATACCAGCAAAACTCTTTCCCGGACACAAAGTTTTTCAGAATTTCTCATGTTGTGTCACCTATTTTCAGAATTACTGGATGATACCAATCTAGCATAATTGTGCTCTTTAGATAGGATTTTGTTGACACAAAATGAAAATTTAATCTATCTCCAAATGTGCAATGTCTTAAATAGGTGACCATCAGTGACAGGGATATAACTTTGAGTATTTGGTTTTTCTCTTTTACCATGTGAACAGAAAACTGGAAGGCACCAGTGAAGTTGTTGAACCCACTTCCTCAAAAAAAGGACAGGAGTTTAACATAACCTCAACACCATTCCAACACTCAGAGTACCCTAAAAGCCCAAAAGCCATCAGGAAGATGGCAGGAGAGAGTAAGGGCATCCCGAGGATTTTTTTCAGTTTCCTGAACTGGCAACATGTTCATTTTAACAAATCCCAAAATCTTGAAATGAATGCTCAGAAGTGAAACAACAGCCTATGCTGCACTGCATGGCATCAAAATCCCACCAGTACCTCCTTATCTGACCCGCACGAGAAACATTTCCCGTCAGCTCCAGAAGCAGCCCCGCCAGCTGAACGGCGCGCGTACCCGCAGAGCAAGCCCGCCAGGTGCCACCAGAAGCAGGAAGGACGCTTACCTCACAGGCTGCTTTTAGCCATGCTAGCTATTTGAAGTGAAACACAAACAAACAGCAAACACACACAGTTTAGGAGCCAAATGACCTCCAAAGGATAGGAAGAACATGTAAGAATGACCAGCTACAATCACTGTTTCCCTCTTGTCACTGTAAAGGCACAGTGGTTTCACTCCATTTTTTTCAAACTCACTACAGACCTCCAGTTAAGTTTACACCTGTCACACAATCCTTGTCTTTTACCTTTGTGATGCTACTTTTTCTTATCCTGCATTTAAACAGAACATAAACACATTCACTGTAACACAAAACACTTTTCTATTTTTCTTTTAATATTGCATCTTGACTTGAGGATATTAAAATTATCATCATTCTTCAATAATGCCACTGCATTCCTGGAAACATCTGCCTTGAAGTGTTACACTTTGCTTTGCATCTTCTGAGGGAAATGATGCTGTGCCTTATAACCATTATCAGCACGGCTTCTCTGAGTGAAGTGCAACTTGCAACACGGTTAAATTCATCATTTAGCATCCAGTGTTCAAATACAGACAGCAGATTTTTGCATTCAGCTTGTCCTGTAAAAGAGCAAAAGAACTGTCTCCTCCAAAAAGCAAACATTTGACTCCATCTGTGCAACCTGCTGCAGGGAACCTGCTTTGGCAGGGGGGGTTGGACTAGATGATCTCCTGAGGTCCCTTCCAACCCCAACCATTCTGTGATTCTGTGATCTACACAATGACACTGCAACTTTACAATATTTAGATGTGTCCTAAATAGGTTCAACTGGTACAACAAATAAAACCCTTGATGTGAACAGCATCTGAAGTCAGATGAATAGGATTTTCTAGTTCTCTATTAGAAGGTAAGCAGAAGTATTAATCATTCCTTGTGTCACTCCTTCCCATTCTGAGTTTAAAGAAAAATGCAGTGGTGAACCAGCTATGGCAAAATACCTTGGCTATGACGATTATGCCTTTATGATGATTAAAATTTGGCATTACTAAGAAATTTTGTAAAATAAGTAAACACAGAAAACCTAAGTAATATGCTATTTTCAGACAGAAGTTTGTAATTTTAGCTAGGTTTTGATCTACATCTTAATATCCACTCAAATATGTAAAGAAAACAGATCAAGGTTCAAACTCTAGGAAACATAATCGAAGGGCGTTGTTCAAGCTTATTTCTAATTAATGATTTAATATTTGGACAGTACCTTCCAAACGAGGATTAAGAATTTTGCAAAGGAAGACAGTATGACTGTAAACTGCTGCCTTGGCTCTCCCAGCTCAGGAAGCACAGATACCACACCCAAAATCTTGTTCAGGCCTTTTTTCTCTCACTGCTTCTGCTTTTTCTCTTCTCTTTTCCATATAAAGCTCAGTATTAAGTTTTAATCTTTTTTCAAAACATCACAAAATATAAGAAGTCCTTCTCCACCCAAATTATTCAGTTCTAACCACAGAGCTACAGTTCCAAGATCCACAGAAAAATGTGAAATACAAGAAGTTTATGTTTTCAGCATTTTAGTACTTTATCTGTCAATCAGATAGAATCTTCCATCCTAAGTATGTACCTGTAAATATCATGGTTTTACCTGGATCTTGGAGTTGTCACACATCGGCCTACCACAAGAAATACACATTCTGAACACATTAGTAGCAAAGCAGTGCTATGCTCCAATTGCTCTTACTACACAAAATTATTTTAAGGAATCACACTAGCACTTTACTGGGAAAACTTATTTTGGCTTCAGGAGTTTCTAAGCCCTTCACAAACAGTTATGTAACTTCTCTTTGTAGCCCTGATCATGTTTTATTTTATTTACAAAGAGAAACACCTATCCCAACAATTATATGATGAGCTCGTGTATTTACATGTGTCTGCATCCGCACAGTATCACCAGTGGCAAAGGAAAAAGAATTTTTAAAACTATTTCTGTGGACCAGACAGGAAACCCCACACTTCAGCCTCTTCAAGTCAGTGCCAGAGAGAGGTGTCTCACAGCTTTGCAAAAAAAGCATTTTAAACCTTAAAAGTTTAACCAGTTTTCAAAGCTTTTTAAGCAGATTTTAAAGACTCTGTACATGAAAGACAAGCCATTAAACTATGTAAGAAGAGAGCTAGCAGCATAACATATCTCCTTAAAGAATGACAAACCTCTGTGTAAGATGGACTGTTCAGTGTGTGGGAGGGCAGAAGCATGCTGACATTAGCTTAAAAAAATATGCAAACTCTTAACACTTCCGAATGCAAGCAATTTAAAAGCCCACAAACTATCCCCCAGGCAGCCATCTCAAATAGTTAAGTACTAAAATGAAACTAGAAATAAATGTGAAAAAAGCAGGGGAACGTCAGCTTTCATACTGATTGACTACATTTCATTACACAGACTGCTGTTTCCAGCTTATATTTAGTTATATTAAAACTAGTATGTTAATTCTACTGACTTTTATACAAAATTCTTTTTATAACAATATCTGTATTAGTTCATCAAGTTTTTCCCTTTTAATTTCACTGCCCAAAACACAATCACACTGCCGAAGGTGGCATATGGCATTACATGGAAAAATGGCACAGTCAGGCAAATGCCTGCAGGGGAAAAATCCATCTCTACTAGCACTGATACCACAGTGCCTGCCCCCACATGACTACAGCTGGAATCTCTGGAGTAGGGCAGAGCCTGTCACACCTCCCAGGACTGTCCGCTGCCTGCTGGGGAGTAGGGTCATCCCTCCCCACTGAGGTCTCTTCTCCCTGGTGAAGAATGCAGGGGAGATAGGAGAAAGGGCTTCCTTGACCTATTTCTCCAGCAGCTCTCACCCTTCCTCCTCCTACACACACATATCTGCACCCACCTCCAAATTACACATACATTCAAGAATCTCTGTAGGTTTGTGGAAAAAAAAAAATCTGTAGGAAAGGAGGCACTGAAAGGCATCAACATTTTCCTCTACATTTTTGCATCTGAAGAGAAGCTGAAAGCTACTCTCCATTTCTCAGTCTCTGGAGAATGAAAGGAAAAGGTAAAAAGCATCAAAATGTCAATCTTGATCTTAGATGCAAAATCATAGTTGCCTTCATTGTTTTTGTTGTTCATAATTCTCCAACACCCACTCTTTGCTAGTGACAGTCCAAACACACAGATGACATTGTTCATACCCTGAGGAGCTTTCCAATTAAATTAAAGAAATTTGAATATAATGAAAACATTCATTTAGATACAACTGGAGGGTTTAAAGTTATACAAAAGATGAGAATTTACAAAGGATTTACAGGTATTCTTGGTCCTCGTACATGAGAGTGCTTCCCAAACTCTGGTTTATAGTCCCTGGGTTTGTCAAAAAGGACAAAAGTGATGCACAGTCTCCAGCACTATCTGCTTTTGCCCTCAAAACATTTACATAATCCTCAACAAAGGACTGTGAAATATTCTGCTCCTAATCAATCAATAATCCTGTAGAGAAACCAGGCTAGGCTAAATGTCCTCTTCCAGGCTTTTAGATCCCACAATTTAAAAATTTCAACAGGAAAAACAAAAAACTATTACAGGGAAGTAGCACTAACCTAAATAACAACATGTGAGTTAATGAGTTGGGGCAGGTGGGTGTTAGGCTCAATAAAACTGCAGAGGAGTATCAAAAAGGAAGCTTTATATTTTATATACAAAAACTGCATTCTAAGACTATAATCAGACAGCCCATGTTCTGAAATGTCATTGTACACACCAAAAAAAAAAAGCATCCTTAACTTTTTATTGGTGTAAAATGAATTCTAATATGGTAAGACAATATTTGAGACTAAAAATCTACAAATAAATATGAGACTTGTAAGAAAGCTCATCTAGTTCATAGCAGTATATAGTTGTTCTTCACAGTCAACTGAAGAACACAGCATGCTTTAAAAAGTTAGAGAAGCCTAACTTTCTGTAGGCCAATACTTATTTAGTAGCCTTCCAGTTAAAATCAAGTGTGAAAAAGGTTGGCAGTATATCAGGATTGTATCAAAAGTTTTAATTGCTCTTAAAAAAAATCCTGCAGACATCTTCATGCATCACACTGATAGACTTATCTTTTTAATCAGGTTCAAGTGATGCTCTGCAAAAAAAAAGGATGGCAGAGGAAAAGAGTTATCTGATCAGCACGTTACACCCACAGGCTCAGAGCTTGTGGTTAATAAACAGCTCTCTACAGTGAAGAAAAAAAAGAGAAGAAAAAATAGTGCTTGCTCTGACCACAATCCTGAAAGCAGCTTTGGAAGACTCCTAATGAAAACCTTACCAAAGCTGGAGATGTTACTCATGGACAGAGCTACCACCTGCATTACACTTTTTTCAGAATTGGGACCTTCCTGGAACTACACATCTTATTAGCACCTTACAGACCACAGTCAAACCTCATAAAAAGAATTTCTCTGGCCTAATTCCTGGACTTCATTCATATAGTTCTTAACTCCACACAATTAAACTGGTTTTCATGGGTTTTCCTTGAAAACTTAATGAAGACCCTTTAAAGAAAAATAATTTAGAGATCATGCATCACTAAGATTTATTGTCATATTGGCATAGGAAAGAAATGACAGGACTTATTCATGTAATTCAACACAACCTATTAAATACCTTCTCTGAAAATCACCTGTCTAGCCCTAGAGCCATTGAAGGCTTCCTAGCATTTAAAGAAGAAATAGAGACAAAGCAATCAAATTTCAAGTCTTGTCCAAACAATTATTCTTTGCTTGAACAGAAAATGAACTGCTATTTCAAAGGGGTTTTCAGGTAAAACTTGAACAGCCAGGACTAAAGCAGTCCTAGACCCAAACAATGACATTCAGCAGTAGAATTTCCAGGATCTACCTGCACACTCCGTGGGGCCTTTTTGTTGCTTTTCATATGTGCTATAATGAAAGAAAATTAAGGTGGAGCAAATAGCACTCTCTTAACCACACAAACCAAAACCAATCTGAGACATCTTTTTCTTGGGAAACCATGGACAGAAATGCTGAACATCTTACGTTCATAGAAGTCATTGCATGTTGCCTTTCTGCTATATTGCCTTGACTTTTGTGTCTGGCCTCTGCAATCCAATTTAAATAAAATCAATATAGGACGTACAGTTTATAGAATAAGTTAAATTACCAACTTTATCTTTGCACATTTAACCAAAATATAATGTTCAGACCTGTAAGTGTGTATGCACATACTGTATATGTTTGTGTATGCACAGATACATAGATAAATATAGATAACTATACACTCAAAGACTGCAGTGGCACTAATATTTTGGACATGTCCAGTGGAAGTGTTTAGAAATACCAACTTTTCCAGAAACTCAGTTTACTTTTCATGACAGAAGGATCTGGATAGGGAGGGGAAAAAAAGCAAGCTGCAGACTGCTTTGGTTTGGTTAGCTCATTTCCAGGCTCAAGCATATCTTACAGCACAATAAAACTTTCTTTTACTTTTAAAAAGGTGCAGTAAAACTTTCAAGAGACAAAAGAGTGCCAGAAGAGTAAAGCTGCTGTGGGTGCAGCTGTCATGCAATCTTGAACCAAGAGCCTCACGTAAGGCTATGCACTCAGGACAACTGTGACACTGCATTACTCCTGGTACCTAGAAAGGGTGTTTCAATTCAAAGTGCAGAAAACTTGCTCCTTTTCACCCTAAAGCTAAAGAGCAATGCTTGTCCTTAAAAATAATGCAACCGTTCAGATAAGATTAATATCTGTTATCTAGTTGTCCTCTGGGTCTGTAAATGAAAATGTAATGCAGGAGGCCAGCTGATTATGTTAAAATGGGCACATTTTTGCTATATCTTTTGTTTGTTCATTAAGGAGTGACACAGGAAAGAATTACGAAAATCTGCAACTGCCTGGGAGGCAAAGTAAAACCTTTTGCTAAAAGGTGCTACCAACACTGCAAGTCAAATTCACAATTAACAAATATCGGGCTGTTAGAATAGCTTAGCACTGATGTCCCTGTCGCTTAGCAAACTCTGGTGAACACAAGTTAATTAATCTGAAAGTTTTGGGAGAATCAGGTTATGAATTTAACCAATAAAAAGTTGTCACACTAACTAGTTACTATGTTTCAACATAGCATGTTAACTGATGCTTATCATCTTGACCATGCTGCAAAGGACTGAGAGTTGTGACATGGGCCACAACCTGATTTTGGTCCTAAAGGTTTTTTCTTCTCTTTGGAATATATGCCTCAACTGCCTTATTAAATATGGCTGAAATGCAACTTTCAAGGTAAAGTCTTAGGCATCATATAATATCAAAAGCATAATTTGGTCTGAAAATACAATATGCAATTTATTCTAAACTGTTGAGGGAACCATATCCTTTTTTGTGCTAAGAGTAGGCATTAAGCCCCTCTAATATACAGATTTATTTTTTAACATAACCTGAGTGAAGAAAAAACAAAGCTTGTCAGCATCAGCAAAAAATGTTACAATTCATGCTATTAGCTCAATGGAGTGCTCAATTATAAGAATATTTATGTAAAGAGTACCCTTTTTCTCTTCTGCCCCAAAAATGAGAAAAGAGTTAGAAGATCACTGTTCTAGCAATGCTATTGTGCACTCCTGGAGTTTAAAAGAGAAAGAGAGAGAACAGCCCAAAAGGATGATCTACTCAGTCAAGAACACAGTATTAATAAATAAATATTCAAGTATGCAAAGCTACTCTTAAATCACAAACAAACAGGTATCCAATGAGAAAACCAAATTTTGAGCCAGCTTTAACTAAAGACATGCTAGCACAACTGAGCTGGTAACCAATTCATGAACTACCATATATGAAGTGAGAAATTGATGTTAACCTACCTGAAACCTCTTAGGTGTTTACACTGAGTAGAAAACAATGTTGGAAATAATTAGTGGAATGATTTAAGAACAGATTTTATAATACATCATAAACTTTGCTGCATTTCATGTACATATGATCCTTTATAGCTGGAAGAGCCCTAGGACCTTGCCAGATCTGAAAAATTAACACTCCTTGAGAGCTATGCCGTAATCAAGAAGTTATCTAAAAATACTTTTCCAAAAGCATAATAATTTTAACAGCAAAATTTTTCATCATGTCACACTGTTGCAGGCACATAGCATCCTCGTAAAAACATCATCTTATTAATAGCTACACATGCAGTAGGGCTCCCTGAATTTTTATTTCTTAGAACAGTTACAAGCTGGAAGGGGAAATTAAAACGCAGGAGAATGCTCACTACAGCAAAGCTTGAAAAGAAAAGGCTTAAAGATACATGGGTCACATTAAGGCCTTCCTCTCTCCCAAGTCAGCTTCTCCTGCTGCTCACTCATGCAGGGAGATCATAATTTTGTGGCTGTGATATTTCCACGGCAACACTGGTGACAGTGATGTCACAAATTCAGCCCTGACATAGCTTCAGGATCAAGCACAAGGAGCAGATGGGATGCGAGGCAGAAAGCCCCTATTTAAACACAAATCTCTTTCATAAGAAAGAAAGAGGCACGAGCAAAGAAACAGGTGAATGGATCACGTTTTCAAGTATGATATATTCAAAAGATTATCCTAGCATGAAAATCTATTTAAAGGCAAGACCTACAATACAGGGTAACTGTCAAATTTGTTAGGCCTTATAATAAACCAACCTTGAAAGCTCCCTGTTTAGCATGACAAGCCTGGTGCCCCATTTCTAAAGTGGCAGTGAAGACAATTACACTTTTGTCCCTTGTGAATTTCCTTTAAATAACTTTAACATTCAGATATATTAATTTGATACATCACTGTGCTCATAATGCCATATGTAAATACAATGTCAAGCCCTCACTGAAGTGAGTTTCTTATCTGAACTAGATATATCATGAAAGAAATTAAAATGAATCCCAGATGGGTCACCAAGTACAGCAGGATGGTAACTGGAATATTCAGCCAGTGCAATTTGATTGCTAAAAGGGACTCTATTTTCGTGCTGATCTGCAGATTTATGCAAGAGCCAATACAACCTCCAGGCCAGCTGAAAAAACCCCTTAACCCCTCACCAGTCACGTGCCACAGACCCCAACGCTGCCAGTAACAGACCTCCTCTCTGCCTTTGGCCACCCCATGG
Source organism: Caprimulgus europaeus (assembly GCA_907165065.1). The sequence goes on along the minus strand of OU015534.1, from coordinate 24,684,548 downwards.
ACAAACAGCAACTGAGCCCACACCGGGTAGAAGGGATGACAGCAAAAAATGGAATAGAAGAGGGCACGCCCACAATACAGTCACAAATGGAGGCTCCACATCAACTCAGGTTACAGCTCAAGCAGGTACACAGATTTCTTAAAGACACTACTCTTCACAGAGGCAACTGATGAAGAGCATGAAAAGCCCATCGAGGGAGGGAGCCAGGGGAGGTGAAGACAACCAGAATTCAAGTGTAGGCAGTCATTCACAGAGCTGCAGGCAATGAAAAGTGGTTTCTTATGGCAGCAGGGGCAGAAAGATGCAAAACAAAAATCAGAAGTCAAAAGGAATTAAAAGGATATAGAATCATGTTCTGATCACAGAAGGAAAAAAACAAAACACTTTTTTTGACATTCCAAGATGAAGACCTGAAAGGATTATCAACAGTTTAGATCTCAGAGGGAAAGGAAGAAAGGAAATAAAATCAGCACGTTGAAGCTGGGCCTAAGCTGAGATCTGAACAGCCCCCTAGAAAGGATGTCAGGTGGAGGCACAGACTAAATGCACAATGCAAGGAGGAACAGATCAGAAGTGAAGTAGCTAAGCAGGGTTCACAGACATCATCTACAAAATTACTAAGGTAAAAGCTGCAAAAGAGAGAGAACAAAAGGTAAAACATGCCATGATGCAAACCACAACCATGATCAGAGATTTAGGAAAGCCCATTTGATTCCTCAAACCATGCCTGTACCAACAGCAAATCAAAAAAGCAGGCAAAAAACAAAGGACCCTGGCTGGCTGGTCACAAAAAAAGTGAAAATACCAAGGACTGCACCAGGTCCAAAATGTCATTCCACAACTAAATGAACAATCCTATGAAGAGGATAAATAAAAAAAGAAAAAAAAAAGAAGCAGAGGAACTTGAGATATCAATAATTATTAATATATAATACAACAGGTACAGAAAAGCCTGTTGGGATTGTCAGGACTAAAGAACTACAACTGTTTAGCTTCAGCAAAAATGGCTTTTGTTCTAGGCATGTATCCATCACACCACAAACAGCAACTTGTCTGAAATTTTAAAAAGGATAAGTTTGGGGCTATACATTTCTACAGGCTTCTAACTTGTTAGAGTAATAAACTCTGGAAACAGCATCCATTAGCATAGTAGGATAAGAAATATACTCAGTTTTAAGATGTAGTTTATTGTTTTTACAACTGTGATTAAGACACAGCTGTAGCAGACTAATGTGGCTAAAACACCACCCCAACAAGACGACTTCTCTCCCTGTGCTTTTATAAGGCCAACAAGCTCCAACAAGAACATGAACTGAGTTCCCCCAATGGACTTTCTAGGGGTCACTTTAATTTCAGTACTGGAAATCCCATCTTCTTCTTACCCAAGAGGAAAAAAGCCTCTCTCAGGTAACTCTTGTACTACTACAGCTCTTTTACTGTGTGTTTATGGAGACGTGAAACTGATGGCTGATGCAGCCTCAGGTCAGCACTCATTGCTGTCTGTATCATGTATCAAACCGAAGCAGCTGCCAAACATGGGCTAGAAAGAAAGTCTTTCTGTTGTTCAGAAAACAACTTACTTTCTCCCTATCACACTGATCCAAATCAACATTCCACTGACAGACAGAAGTCAATTGTTCTGCTAAAATTAAACCTTATACAAAACCATCATTTTCAGACTTACGAACTGTAGAAGATGCATTTCAAGTCCAAGCTTTGCAAATATTTCTCTCAGAACAAAAATATTTTTACAATAGCCAAAATGAAAATATAACAATAAAAACCCACAACTATGAATTAACACATTAATACATTTTAAAAGGCAATAAAAATAACCACAGTTGCTTTCTAATACAATCCCAATCCAATAGCAATTCAAAACATAGGGTGACACTAGATCACAATGCAAACCATTTTTTTCCACCTCCCATTTCTATAAATAAATACCAGTAGGCAGGGTACATTACCTTCATTTTCAGATGCTTGACATTTTACTTTCAGTACCAAATCAAAGGTACGTTCTGGATTTTCCCTAGAAGAAGCAAACACGATTGATTAATCATACATATGTTTCAGGTAGAGCTCCTACCGTGTTGTATCTTTTCCATTGTATTTGTACAGAATAAAATTAAAATAAATTAAAATTTTATTAAAATACATTAAAATTTCATTGAAATAAAATTATAAATCAGATTAGTTTTAAAGAAGAACCAAAAAGTCACATTTACCTGTACAGCTTTAAAAAAAGAACAAGGAAGATAAACAACTTAAATTGTGTGATTTATTTAAGTAATATTGTCACTACCTTATACATCAAATAGCTTTTAAGTCACTCCATCATATCACACCTAACAGCTGGGAAAAAAGTGCTACTAAAATCCTTATAAATCAATCTGAAACATATTAATAGAGTTGAGTGCAGCCTTTTCTAAAGCTACATTTTATTTCTATTTAATAGGAACAGCCCATCATGAGACTTCCTTTTCAATTTCACAAATTTAGCCACTACCCTTCAAGTGCATACGATTACCACCACAAGGCTGAGAATCACTTAGCTGCTTCTTTCACAAAACATTGATCATCAGCTTTAAAGGCTGAATCTCAGGCATGATTCAGTGAGTGAGAAAACATTAATGCAATAACTAGGGATGGATGCAATTCCAAGCTAGCCAGGAAGATGGGAAGATGGAGCCTCCATATCTGCAGCAGCCATCATCAGCTCTGCGTGACAGCCAATGCCTCTTTCACCTCCCAGTAAACACACACCTGATAATAATGAACTGCATATGCTAATAGCAGTTAACACTCAACCCAATCCCAAAATAAATATTTATTAAAACAGTTCTCAATGCCACTACTGTACCACCCACCTCTCTCTGCCTACCAAGCACACTGCTATTTATATTAAAAACAAGCGGCACAACCGCACCCATATCAATTATCTATTTAACCACATAAAAGGCTCACATTTGAACTCCCTTCTTGGGTAACACTCCCACTGAAGTCAGCTGGAGTTTTAGGCAAATAAAAAAACCCCAAGACTTGGTTCCAGGTTTCTAGAATGCTTCAAATAAAGCATGCAGCAAATTAACACACTGTTGTTTCTTTAAAGAAAGTTTTGAATGAAATCCAAAGGCTGAGCTGGGGAAAAATTCAGCTGTCACAAATTAATTGATTCAGTGCATGCATTCACTGACCTCAGCACCGTCATCAACTGAGATACACAATTATAGACTAATTCAGGTTATGGAGACAACCCGCCTGTATCACAGTCTTTCCTTGCATCATATTTTAAAGCACTTAGTTGGGAAAATCCTGTATCTACTGATCCTGTGTGTAGGAGATCAAATTCTGCTCTGAGTTACGACAGCCTAAATCCAGGATTTGGAGATTTACTCCGGTATTAAAGTCCATCCATTGTTCCTCTGGCTGGTGAGCGGGTTCAGAATGAAACTGATAAGGCTTGGCTTCGTTGAGCCACCTAGAAAAGCGAACCACAAAAATTCTTCCTTTAAAACAAGTGACACCTCCCCATGACGTTACTCTAGCTCAGGCGCTGGGTTAATACTCTCAGGCCATTTTCCCCTTCCTCTTCTTCCTAACCAGACCACACAGCGCTGGGTTTTTAATGGGAATCAGTTCAAGTGTTACAAACACCAAACGAGTGCTTCTAGCTTAACTGCTACCTGAATTACCCTCACGAGGGAAGCTCGTTGAAGCAACACTGCCTTCTGTCTTTCACTATACCACTCTAAATCTGCTTTTGCAGAAAAATACTTCTAAGTTTACTCTTCACATCCCACTATGCTTAGAAGTGTCAAAAATGTGACAAACCAATCTGAGAATTGTCAGACTGTCTCTCGTTTCCTTTACAGGGACCCAGCCGCAGCCTGCTTATTCACCATTCATGGACAGAGATTTTTGTCAATTTCAAACCCCCTGTTTAACATCTTGTTGATTTCCAACGTCAACAGCACCAGGCAGCCACTCCTGCGGGGTAAGGCTGGACAGCAGCGCTTACAAACACCTACAAATCTCTTTTGCACCTGCCGTACCATAATGGCAAAAGGGTTTGTAATTACTGGAGAGATTAATGTCACAAACCTTGGCCCAGCAGCTGCTGCGGGCAGGGTCACTGCAGGCAGCCGTACGGCCCAGGCCTGAGGGAGCTCCGGCGCCCGAGGCGGGGAGCCGGGCCCGCGGGCTGCAAGGCGTGAGCTGCCACCATTTCACCATCCCCTTCCCCGGCCACAGGCTGACCGAGCGGAGGCCGCTCCGCCCGCCCGCCCCCGCTGCCCCTGACCCGGCGTGGCCCGGCGAGGCCGGCGGCGGCCGGAGCGCGTTCCCCGGCGGCTGCGGGAGGGCGATGTCGGGACAGACGCGCCGCGGCAGCCGGCGGGCCGGGGGTCGGCAAGGGGCGGGGAAGCGGCCGGCGGAGCAGCAGCCGCCTCCTCCCCCTGCTCCAGGCCAGGGCGGGGGGCGCCGCCCCGCCGCTGTGCGCTCCCCGCTCCCCCCGCGCTGCGGGTCCCGCCTCGCCCCGGCCCGGCGCGCAGCGCCCGCTCCCGGCCCCGCTGCCGCCCGCCCCGCTGTCACTCAGCGGCCGCGGCGCACCCGGCCCCTCGCACGCTCCCGCCGGGTGGGCTCCCCCTCCTCCCCTCCCTCCCTGCTTGCCTGCCGCCTGGCGAGCCCGGCAGGCCGGGGCGGCTGCGAGGCCTACTCGCTGCCTGCCCGCCGCGCCTGACAGCCCCGCCGCCCCCCACTCACTTGAACCTGCTGTCCATGGTCACATCGCGGGCCCCGGCGGCTGCTCCAGCGCCCCTCGGGGAGAAGCGCGCCGCCCAGCAGGGGCGAGGGGGCAGCGCCGGCCCCTCTGCCTTCGGCGGCCGGGGCGGCTCAGCGCGGCGGCGGCGGGCGGCGGCCCATGGCTGCTCCGCTCCCCCGGCTCGGGCCGCGACTGCAGCGGAGCGGCGGCACCGCCTCCTCCCCCCGTCTCTCAGTTCCTGTTGCAGCCGCTCCGGCACCTTCTGGGAACCAGGAAGCTCCGCGGCGGCCCGGGGAGCCGCCGGGGCCGGTGTCACCTGAGCCCGGCGGGGGAGGGCCAGGGGGCGAGCAGGAGGCGGCGGGGCCGCGAGGCCTGTCCCCGTCAGGGGCGGCGTACCGCCCGGGCCCTCGGCGGCAGGTGCGCTGGGGCCGGGCAGCCCTGCTGCGCCAGGCCCGGCCCGGGACGGCTGCAGCCCTGCCCGGGGGCCGGCCGGGGCACGGGCCGGGCGGAGGCGCCTCGTAGGTGGGTGGGGTGGGGCAGCGCAGAGGTACGGCAGCATCGGCGGCGGTCACGTTCTGCCTCACCGACACCTTCAGCCGCCGCAACCCCAGCTCCTCAGATGAGCCCAGCGAGCGTGTTTAACTGGCACCTCTGAACATCCCTGTTACATTCTTTATGCACAGCGGGACAATGGAGCTTTTCATACTAAAGGTCATAAATGTTAATTTAACCTGCGGTAATCTGTTTAGCTTTTAGTTTTATCGAGTGCTAAACAAGCAGCCTCCCAAACTGCTTAAGAGGTGGTGCCGTGGGGGAAGGTGCTGGAGTAAACGCACCGTCCCGTAAACGCAGGTATAAACCTTCGTACCCTCGAGTGCTTCCAGTGCGTTTGGAAAGAGGGAAAAAATAACACCGTCCTTGAGAGGCTTCCAAGCCTCACTCCTCTGAGAGGCACCGAGCAGCCAAATTCCCACCTACACCGAGTTTCCCCTCAACAGCATAGTAGCGTTGCAATGAAAAAATGCATAAAATAGATTCTGTGGTACTGGGCCAAAGAAAAAACATCATTCTCTCCACTCTTCTTCCAGAAACTAATCATCATATCAACAGTTAAAAAGAAGAAAAAAATTCAAGCCAATTATATATTAAACACATAAAACAGCATTAGTGCATTACTGAGGCTGAAAAATCAAATATTTGAAAGTCAGGAAATTACAAATACTAACTTTTCCAAAGCAATATCATTTTGGCTTCATTACACATCCTACACACCTCACAGGATATAGATTAAATAATAATAAAACGTATAGATGTGCAGTGAAAATGAATGAATGTTGCAGCAGAAACCTCAGCTTTGGGATTTTCTTGGTTTTCAAGTACTTACTTTCCCAGCCTTGATTTTGCAATAATTCTTGGCTGTGTTTTCACAGCCAGTATTTGGAACTCCCACTGAAGTAAATGAAATAGTTTGGGGCTTCGTATCCTTCACACGTAACCACACACTTCATATAGCTCAGGGGGGGGAGGTTAGAAAAAATCATCAAATCTGTATTTTTGTGTACCATGAGAGGCCCTTGAAGCAGGCAGCTTTAATTCTCCCCTGTTCAATTTCACTTCTCTGACAGGATCAGTCTGGAGTAAAGGGCTGGGGGAGAGGGGGAGCGATGCGTGTCCCAGCTGCACCCACTGTGATGGGAAGAGCAAGGCCGGGACCCCCCTGCAGCCGCCCAGAGCTGCTCGGCTGCGGCGCCCGGGGCAGGCGGGCTGCGTCCCGCACGCTGGGATGTTGCAGGAGCAAAGGGCTTCAGCAGCAGCAGCCACCAGTAAAGCTGGGCTGGGTACACAACAAAGCACACATGGGGAGGAAGCTGATCACAATTTTGTCTGTACCTCTATCTCTCTACCTCCCTTCTGCCATCCATCTCTTCTCCTGTACACAGAATTTGCAACTCTTTGCTAAAAAAAAAAGGCCAATAATTTAGCAAGATTGAATCTGGATTGGATGATTATCCAAATATTGAGATTTTTATTTGGGGAAAAACACCATTTGAAGTGTACCAGGAAGTGGAAAAAAAAAAACAAACAAAAAACTCTGTTTCAGGATTTCAGTAAATCTGTATTTTGGATTATACTCAATATTTTATAAGCCTACTGTGAATTTGTTTTTCTCTTTTCTTAAGCTGCTGATGCTTGCCACTTTTACAGAGAGAAGAGTGGTCTGGCGGCCCGTCAGGCTGATCCGCTGTGCAATTCCAGCCAGTCTCTTGGACCGGTGTCTGTCTTGGCAAATATGATCATCAGGTCCCCTGGAATTCATTTTATCATAATTGAAGAAAAAATAGGTAGGGTTTCTTTCCCAAAGAAATAGATGCCTTGTCACTAGACTAAATTGACTGGATGCAGTGACTAAACCTCACCTGCCTGGAAGAGTGTGAGTAGTAGAGAAAGTTCATATTTAAAATAGAGGGCATACAGAGAAAACCCTGTTGAGATGAGGCTCACATCTCGCAGAGCTACTATTGCAGACTGTGAAAATTTAAGCAGACATCTATGCCCAGGTTACACTTGGTTCATGTTTTCAAGACTATTTTGCAACCACGGCAGCTTTTGATGAAAGATGATGTTTTAGGAAAGGTGCTGGTGTTCAGATCCGCCTCTTGCCGCTGCCTTGTTTGCAGTCCTTCCCTGGAAAAGAGTTGAGGCAGAAGGAGACACTGAAAGAACAAGCTAATAGTTATGCAGAGGATGGATTACTTTAGTGTATTCTGAAGCCGGAAAAGTCTAGTTTGCTTTTCTTTACTCTTTGGTTTTGCTTTCCAAATTAGAACCATGAAGCGAATAATATTTGGGCTTTTCAGAGGTAATTGTTCTACCAGGTAATCCAGAAGACCAAAGCCTTTTCCTTTATGTTTTGCATAACATGAAAATGGCTGAACTCTGCCTAAATTCTCTCTGAAAGGTCAGCGGAGGGACTGGTATAAGAGGATTTGCAGGAGGTGGAGGCGATGAACATTTATTTCATAGATATGAGCAACTGAAAAACAGATAATTTAAAGATGAAGATCCGTACTCAATTGTAGCTTACCAGTTGTGAATACTTATTAGTCATCTTAATAACACTGTAATAATGTAAAGAAACCCTAAAACTGATACAGATATTTACAGACACTATTCAGCTCGTATATGCTGTCAGTAAAAGAGGTCTCGATATAAATTGAATTGGACCTAAAAGTCTCAGTTTTCTCCCAAACTGATTAAGGTTTTACAGTAAGAGGTTGGATGGAACATACCAAAAAGTCTACTTCATCTGATTCAGATGAGGATGGAAGTGCCGTCAGCATGGCTCCATCTCAAGGATTAACAAAACGTGTAGCATACTTTTGAGTTTACAACCAATTTCAGTATGGAAACAACAGGAGATGTAGTTGAAAAACACCAAACAAAATCCAAAAACAAGCATCCACATCCTTCCTACTAGGGAGCAATCTGCCATCCTCTGCCAAATTGAAACCATGTGGGTTTGGGTCTATAAAAGTGATGCAGAGCAGGGTTAGGATCTCAAAAAGGGATATGAGAAACAGACAAGAAATGGCCACGCATCACATCACTTAGAAATGGTGGAGCAAAGAGAGAAGTTCCATGAGAATCCAATTCCTTGTTTAAAGTTGAGACCATTCCGTACACACATTTAGTGATTTTCTTTTGGCAGGGAGAAGGTAAAAGGGACAGAGAGAAGGGAAAAGCACAAAGCCTCTGAAGACAAGGAGTATTCTGGTAGGCATTTATCATGGGAGAATTTGAATCCTCCCAATGCAAACTGCAAGCACGCGTGCTTTGTGCGAGGGGATTCACAGGGCGAGCAGGAAACAAGAAGTTACCCGTACAAACAAAGGTGACCTTATGAAATAACAGGGGGTTTGGGGCTCACTGGCTGAATCTGCCTCTGCACAGGTCTAAACCTCCCAGCCCAACTAACTCCAGCAAGGCTTTTTTTCTTTGCTGCCTGGTTCTGAGGCAGAACAGAGCTCTCATCATCTCTGTAAGCCCAAGCACACATATTATGACTTAAGGGATCTTAAGTGTTACAGAAGTCCTCCTTGGCCAGGTACATTTCATTTAATAGTAAAACATACTACTAATAAAAGTAATCTTCCTCTAAATGCTGCTGAAATCAATGATAGGATTTCCTTCAGAACATTGTAAGCAGAGGTTGCTGAAAAAGATGTTCTGCCGTGGGAACACCAATGGGTTTGTCAAAAGTGGCAAAATCAAAAAAGATGCGATTTCCAATGTTAGAGCAAAACATTTACTGGAATATGTTTATATGATCAGCAATTTATACCTTGTACCAAGAACTACTTCTTCATTCACCACTGAGTCGGTTTGCACTGGGATGACTTTTAATCCTTCTTCCTTCAAATAAGTTACAGTTGGTTTGTGTTTTCTGAGCTACCATCAGTACATCTCCTAACAACATAGTCACCTTGTCAAACCTCACAAACTTGGAAAGCATCTGTTAGAATGAAATACTGACCTCACTGAGAGCTTGCTGCTCATTTAACAGGATAGGAGGTTATTTTTTTTATCAACTTGCTTGAATCTTACACATTCTTATCCCAAATTGTAAATGAGTGACAATGTAATCTCCATGTGAAAAGTTCTCCAAACCCTCAAATTCACAAACAGCAACTTCCTGATTCAACTTCTTAGCCATAACACTATCACAAGACAATATTTAAAAGAGAAAATACTTTACTTTTAAGAAACACCAGATATCTGCATTAGGTGATTTGATAATTCATCTGCTTTAAAGATAGTAATTGATTTAAAATAGATCTCTTTCAAGAAGCCTTTGATAGTTATTAACTAAATATATGTAGTAAATACACATGTACAAATATTCTATATATTTATTGACTCCTTGCATGATCCATCCATCTTTTTTCATCTTTTAATATTATTCATTGAAAAAAAACAAGTTAAAAACCTGAAGTTTTCTTGCTTAAGAACAGATGATGATTTAAGGAGAACATGAGCAAAGGTGACACCTTAGAAAGGTATAGATGTGGCTGGGTAGGACTTTTGTGTGAAAGCTATGCTATGCTATCATTAAAGTTCGGGGACATTCCAGTGCCTGTCATTGTTCCTTCAGCCGTGCTATGTGCAAAGGCTAATCTGCCCAAGCAGGCACGCGCAGGTAAACACACTCATTAATTAATCAGTGAACTCCCGGGGAGAGATCACTGCTTGGATAGGAATGAGGATTCCCAGGCTTTCTAATCAATGTGTCCTACCAACAAGACTGAAAAAGCAGGTCTTCTTAATCAGGTCAGCTTTAATTGCAAGTTTAACAAAGGAGCTGAGGGAACTTTTATAAATGTAAATTCATGCTACACAGTTTTAAGAGCTAAGACACTCAGAAGTGTAAACATTTACGATACGGCTGTATTAGCTCGGCATTTGGTTTACTGGTAGTAGTTGCAAATCCTCCCAGTCTGATCCATAATACTTTTTGTTAGTTAAGCATGTACCATAATCTGCAGAAGATGTGAAGTATGTGTCTAGTAAATATTTACAAACCTCTGTAAGGTTTAACCAGACATTTGCTTTACCTATGCAGTTCTAATGTCTTATCAGTGTTTTAGATGTAAATTAATTTAGAAATTAAATATAAATAATATTTTCATGCATACTAACATCAATTCATAAACAATTCAGAAAATTATTTGAGTGGATTTCTAATTTATTCAGCTATGACAGCTGGCAGAATCTAACAGCAGAATAAACCACCTTTCAGCTCTGCTGCCCAAATCCAGCCTTCGACCTGCGAATACCAAATGCTTTCTGGTGGATGTTGATTATTCATAGGAGTGTTTGAAAACAAGTGGTGGTCTTTGCCCAGTTTCAGTTTAGATGCGAGTCAGACACCTTGCAACTGGCCTCGCTGTTAGGAAGTTCAAAGAAATGAAGGACTGAAGAAAGAAACTGTTCTCTTCTTTGCGTAAAAAAAAATTCCCCCAAGAAAGGATTGAGAAACATTGGTGGGAATGTACCCTATTCTTTCCCACAGTTAGTGATCATCGTAGAGACTTTTTCAGCCAAGCAGGTAGTTTTCTTAAGGATGAATTTCTCAGCGAAGCAGCGGGGTCAGGCAGCATCTTTCAATATGCATGTATTCAGTAGAAAGAAATCACTCGTTCAAGTCATTTGCAAGTAAAAGTTTCTTACCAGATTGAACGCTTTCTTGCTGAATAAATTCAGTTCTGTTTATGCAAGGATATACTCTTCACACTTCTCAAATGTATATTTTAAATGCTGCAGGTTGTAGGCTACCTGATGAATCTGGTACTCATTAAAACTACCATGGAGCAAGATTTTTTTTGCCATATTTGAAGTTATTTTTTTAAAAGTTCCATCAGTAAGAAACTGATTTTTGTTTTCAGCCATAAAAATTTCATACTGTTGTAATCTTCTGAATGTGGACCTCTTCGGTGAAGCCAAACATACCTAAATATAGGAACTGAACTTTATTAAAATGAGGATATGTTAAAAGTCTAAGTTTTGGAAATTGTCTGCTGTGTCTACCGAAAAAAAAATCCAAACAATAAATCAAGCAATACTAAATATTAAAAGAGCAATTTCCAACTGTTTATTTGCCATGGATTAAGTCCCTGTGTATGTACTGGCATCGTTATGAAAGAGTGTATACTGACAGATGTTTTGTATGGAAATTAGTTATTAAAAAAAAAGCCAGTTTCTCAGCTCTACAAACTGTATTTAATTTATAAATAGCCAATAGAGATGGTGTATTTTTATATTTACTTACATAAAAAGATTAAGCAGCACTGCACAGTTTCCTCTATCAGAATATCCTGTAGAATATCCCCAACCCGTATCCTCATATTGTGGCTGATGTAACAGGAAGCCCACAATGCCGGCCTCTTTGGCCAGAGATTTGTCCTTATGTTTTGTTGTGGGTGCTTTGCTCATACTTAATTGCATCAGATAATTCAGAAATGCCAACCTTTCTTCTTCGGAAAAGGCAAATTTCCTCTAATGTAAAATTTATTAATATTTTTTCTGTAATGGAAAAGTTATATCTGTGCAATGTATGAATCCTAATGTAGGTATATAGCAAGCTTTTTGAGGAAGACTTCTTACACTTCTGTTGCTATAACACTTTGTTATGCAATTGGATCACAGGTAAATCACTGAAATATCAAACACATCTTCTTCATTCAGAGCTGTTGGGACAATTGACCCAGTTATCTTTGTGCTAAATAAATATAAACTATTCAGACAGGTGGTTTTACATCCCTGTATGTATTTGCTGTTGTTGACTCACCACTGGATCAGATACCAAAAGGCGCTAAACTGCTTGAGAGATTCTAAACACAGCAGACATGAGCATAATCTCCAGTAATTAACTAATACAGTAAACTGCCATAATTATTGGTCTGCTTACTGAAGAAATTATTGAGTTTAATACCTGGCTAGAAGGAGGTTGTAAGAAGGAAGTGACAGCTCAAGAAAAGCAAGGCTAGTGGGCTATCCTTGGGACAGTACAGCCCTGCATTATGCAGCTGATGACTTTAATTACTGGAGCTAGTCCAGCTGCCTACTCTAACCACTGGAGCTGTAGATCCAGTTTAAGAGCAGGAGAATGGTAGGACACCACACTATTTGTTGTTTGAGAGGATGCACTTGGGAGAGTTCAGAAAGATGGCAAGAGCTGCCCTGTGCAGCCACCGCACCATTTTATTCACCAGTGTGAAAGGGAACCCGGGGTACTCGGCAGCTCCCAGGTAGTGCTGTAAGTCTGCCACAGCATCAGGCCATTGTGTTCTCAGACTCTCATGCAAATACAAAAATTAAATCATACTGATATTACTTATTTTGCACAGAATTCTCCATCTGTTGCTTTTCTCAATAGTTCCATTAGAAAGTAATTTTGCTTCATATATTACTAACAGATGTTGGGAGCACAATAATGCGTACGTGCTCCTGAGAATCAGAAGTGTTGCTAAGTGCAAATCTTCATGTACTGTCCTAGGACTTGCGTTCTGACACTGTGCCAAAGTACCTCGCTGCCACATGAAATCACACAGGTGGGAAGGGACCTCCAGAGGTCACCTCACCCAGACTTCTGCTCAGAGCAGGTCATGGTAGAGCAAGCTGCTCAGGACCTCACGCAGGTTGGTTCTGAGTATCTCCAAGGGTGGAGGATACTGCAGCCTCCCTGGGCAACTTGCTCACTCAAGTATTTGACCACACTCACAGCAAAAAATAAATTACTGTATCAAGTCAGAATTTCTCATGTTCCAATTCATCTTCACTGCCTCTTGTCCTTCCACAGTGCACCTCTGAGAAGAGTCTGGCTCCATCTTCTCTGCACCCTTCCCATGGTAGCTGCATACAACAGGGGGGTTCCCCCTGAAGCCATCTTTCCTTAGGGCTGAACAAGTGCAGTTCTGTCAGCCTCTCCTCATTCATCACAAGCTCCAGCCACTCAACATCTTGGCAGCCCTGCCCTGGACTTGCTTCAGTATGTCAGTGTCTTTCTTGTGATAGGAGCCCCAAACTGGACAGAGTAATCCCAATAGTCTTACAAATTCCAAACAGGGGGGCTAATGACTTCCTTCAGCAGCTGGCTGTCCTTTTGCTAATAGAGCCTGGAGTGCCATCAGCCTTTGTTTGCTGCAAGGGCATGTTGCTGACTCACGTTCAGCTCATTGTCCACCAGGTTTAATTTTGCAATGCTGCTTTCTGGGCAGCAAATTCCAAGCCTGTAATGCATCAGGGCACTGAGTGAACACCCCCTGCCAGGATTTTAGTTGGTTCAGGAGTTTAGTTGACTAAGTTCAAGGTCAGCGTTTTTGCTGTCTGAGCTGTTTGTTCAGAAGAAAGCTACAGGCAGCCTCAGCAAGGGCTTGCCTGCCTCTCCATCCCTTGGGAGCTGCTTTCAAGCTGAGGCTCTTGTGCTTGGTCCCCACCTGAGCCACACTGCAGCTGTGCTAGTGCCCAGTCTCATACGTCTCTGATCCTGGCTCTGATCCTGACCTGCTGACTTGATTTCCTGGCTTGACCTTGAACCTGCTTCATCACTACAGACTTGCTGGGTGGTCACTTGACCAAGGCTGATACTGCTCAGGGTTTCCAAGCATATGCTAAAGAAGCCCTTCTTGTTGCCCTTCACATCCTTTTCTAATTTCAACTCAGCTGAGCTTTGGATTTTGCAATTCCTTCTCTGCATGCTCAAGCAGCATCTTTGTATTCCTCTTGGGCAGCTGTCACTGCTTCCTCCTTTGGTGCACTTCCTTTTTGCATCTGGGCTCAGTCAGGAATGCCTTCATCATCTATGCCCATGTTCTGCTACGCTTGCTTTATTTTCTGCGTATCACAATAGACTACTCTTACACCCTAAGGGGGTTATCCTTGAAGATTGACTTGCTCTACTGGGCCCCTTTCCCCTCCAGGTCTGTCTTCCACGGGAACTTGTCAAGTCTCACGGTCATTACAGCCCGGGCTGCCCTTGACCTTCACCTTTTCAATGAGTTCTTCCTTATTTGTGAGTCCAGCAGAACAGGGACCTCCTGGATTGGTTGTTCACGGCCCTGTTGCCATTCTAGCAGATATCAGGGTGTTTGAAGTTCTCTATGATTGCCAGGGGCTGTGATAAAGAGACATTCAAATAAAACAGAGCTAAACAGTAATTCAACTTCATTCATACAATGTGTTTAGACCTCAAGTTTCCCTGTAAACACATTATGCGATACCAAAGAGAAACCTCATCATGCAAGATACCAAGAGAACCCCCATTTCCTCCTCAGCATGAGCAGGAAACACAGCTAGAGCTATGGTGCAACTGCAGCTGACAGGACAACATAGATTGACATGATGATACTGAGGCTCCAAGACAAGAGCTCAAGACATCAAGCAAGAGAGCATCATTCTAAGTCCTGAATTTGGTGTTGACCCTGAAGAAGTAGGGATCACTACATCCTCATCACTGCCACTTCTTGAAGCAGCTAATCTCTGAATGCTTCTATCCAAATACTGGCATTAGCAACACATGAGATCTGATGGGCTGTATTGAAATATAATCACCTTGGAATCCTCAGTTCCAGGGATCAACTTTTTATTTCTGTTGCAATCTCCTGAAAAACAAAGCAAAAATATTGTTCAAGGACCCTTTACATATTAGCATGCAACTGCACTGTACAAATAGTCAAAGGGCATGTTCCTTCTGCTTTATTATCTCCCAAGTATTTTTGATGCCAGCTGTTAAACATGGTATTTTGTTTCCAGGCTTCTGTGGCAAAGCATCACTGAGAAGCATTGTGAAAGCTGTTATCATTCAGCACTTCACAGTTTGCTCATCTCATCTGGTATTGATTATTAACATTCAATTTATATCTGTTAATCAGGGCTGGGCCTGTTCCACAGAGTACAAACCAATCAATCTAAAATTTGCCAAGTAAAAATATTTTGGAGAGCTTAATAAATATTCCTGGTACCAGAATTTACACTTAACATAAGCATATCCATTACTGACACAATCAATTGCAATCATTTGTTCCACTTTTCCTACTAAATTACAAAATATTTTGTACAACATTTTTTTCCTCAAATAATGTACAGTAAGCTTGGCAAGTGAGAGGAGACAGGGAATAGTTTTACAAAACAATATGTCATTTTTCTTTTTCACAGAACATATGTCAGCCACTAGCAGACTCATGAGATCTAATCCATATGAGAGTTCCTCAAATGTGTTACAAAATACAGACAGGCTCTTGCAAAAGAAATTTCTTTCTTGAATTTATAAGCTTGGGATGATTATTAGGTCTAATCCATCATTGAATACAGTTAATTTAAAAAAAAAAAAGAAGAAATAATTCCTTTATCTGTTTTCCACAGTAAAACTACAGGGTATTTCCCGGCACTAGTTAAGTGAATAAAACCTGGTTTAAACTGAAGGATCTCTTTAATAATCCCCTAGTTTAGCCTGGGGACACCATATACTGCAATTCTGATGTGATGTAACTTATCTTCAGTTTTGTGACCTACAGAGTATATTAAAATTATGTACTGTAAAAAGTGTGCTATCAGTCTACTTACATCATAGAAGTTGTTTTTATAATGGACACAGTAAGAAGTGCTTGAAATAGTCTAACTGGAGTGCCCCTGAACTTACCCGAATGCTTGCGATTCCCTCTGCTGTTCTTGTGAGACTGCCTCTGTTAAACGTTATCAGTGAAAAAACTAAATTTCTCATCATGTGATCATCAACTTGAACAGCAGTAACCCAGAGAAATAATTTGCTAAAGTAATAACATGTTATGCTTTATTGTAAGATGATCTCTGGCCTTCTGAGGAAGTCAACCGCTATTTTCAACCAATCTGAGCATTGTCCATGGAGTGAGTCTTCTTTCATCACAGAGTTATACAGCAGAGGAACAGAGTCATCCACTGCCAGTAAATGTGAAGATATTTATCTAACCTATTTTCATTTGGATCTATTCAGAAACAAAGAGCAACCTCTCTGCACTTCTCAAGCCAATATTTGCAGGCTTCCACTTCCTGCAACAGGAGAATCGGGACAAACTACCTTTAATGCACCTAACAAATCAGCATCCCTCCAGTCCACCTGCTGTATTCCAGTACACATGAAGTGTGTGTAACTCAAAAAAACCACTGAAGTGTGGCAGTGCAAGGTTCTGCTACTATAGCTACTCTTTTGCCAAACTCTTCCTGCAGTTAACATAACCACCCATACTAAAACCAAGTGAATCAACCGGGGACAAGCAAGGGTATTCAGGCAATTCCTTCCCCTATTTCCTAGTGATTGTGTTCACAGTTAAGCATGCAAGAGAAAGCATTTGCAGAACCAGGCCATGGAAATATCTGCCAAGAGAGAATCTTTTTCTTGTGACCATAAAACCAAAATGTACAATCTCCTCACAGCCTTGGAAGAAGCTATATTGAAAACGTGTCCTGCAGCTGAATGACAAAGCAAATAGGATACTAAATAACAAGTGCTGGTTGACCTGCAACCTGCAAGAGAATTTTCTCTGCGCTGCCTTGCTTCCTTTGCTGTTTATTTGCTGTCTTCTTCATCTAACATAGGGGATTTCCCTCTGCAGAAACATCCTGGTGCTTGCTTGGGAAAAAGAAAGAGTCCTAAAGGAGAAGTACTAATGGTGGAAAATTTCTCAAAGCTCTCTGACAAAAAAGTTGCACTTTCTTTTTTCCATATGAAACAGCAAGATTTTATATTACAAGGAGCAACAGTGATATATACACAGATGTAGAAAAATATCTTCAATATATTATGATTAATTTACATCAAAAAATTGTTTTTGCTGTCCTTAGCATTTTTTTAGATTTTACTGCTTATTCATTTGTATCTATGAAATACATACAATTTGTAAATGTTCTTTCTGTCTGTAATGTTGATAAATTACCCTGAGAATTCTAGTTAGCATTTTACATTTCAAATAACATTTTCTTGATGTTCTCTGTAATGTTTTTTTGGGTAAAAAGTTTATATTACTAAACCTTTTGTGCAATCTTTGTGTTCAAAGAAGGAATCTTGATAAGACTATGTTCAGTTTAACCTTGTCCATTCTGATATTTTCCCAAATACTGTCAAAATAATTTTCCTTAGCATGCTTTTTTCTTCCACATTCCTATGTTGAAAAATTCTTTCTTTTTGCAGGCAGTTCCTTCTCTTCGATTTCCAGTGCTCTGTGCAGCTCTGCTACCACTTATTTATCAACTCTATTTTCTGTGCTCCTGCCATCAACTCTCTCCATGTTGGACTGAGGCACAGATACCAGATAAAGCCTTGAGCACTGGAATAAAGTTGCATTTTCCCATTTAAAATAAACAATTTTTCATTCCCTGGCTTGTATATAAACTCAAATGTGAAAATAATTGATCCTGAAATGTCTGGCTGAATATACAGCCTGTTGAAACAAGAGCAGGAGAGCTCCCTCCGTCCACTCCCATAGTTTGTGTGAATCCATGTGGATCCAGCAGGAGACTGATTCAGTGTGTCAGGGCAGGGGACTGAAGGAGACCTGCACATCCACCCAAACAGAAACACAGCGTCCTCTGCTATGTATGAGGGCATTTTCCGGGAAGAGAGGGGAGTGTGACGATGCTAAACCAAACGGGAGAGGAGAACACAAAGGTCTCTTTGTCAAGTTTCCAAGACACAGTTGCCTTCATCCTTTCTTGGTGCGCAGAATGCTTCCCCAGCCTCCTAATGAAGCTGCCAGCAACCCGCTTTCTTAATAATTCATGCATCATTTCACTGCATAGACCTTTCTGTCCTCAACATTTGTCCCATATCAGTTTTTATCCACTGTATCCTTACAGTCCTGGGGAGTAACTTCACTCATGAGGCTGCTGTTACAGAAAGCAGTGATGCCTTTCCCAGTGATTCCAAGAAGGTTTTACACTGGGACTTCAGACTGTAAGAACGCATCTGTGATCTTTTTCATGGGTGAAGCTGTCTGATCAGATTCTGTCAGCAGGGAATTGCAGCCTGAGTTCGCATTGGGGATCGTTACTGGTTTGTTTTCCAAGCATTAGTATTAAAAATACCCCAAAAAGTAAGAAGTCAGTTGTTAACCTTGGTAACTCTCATGTTACAGGCTGTTGGTAACATTCATAGAGTAATCCAAACCAAAAGAGTTCTACACAGTTACACCATTTCCATCTAGGGCACCTTCCGGCACAGAAGAGTGTCCTTTGTGCAGCGACAGGAAGCTCATTTTGTGCTCTTCTGGATGCACTTTGTTACCAAATGAGTCACTGTAATCTTCATTTCTCTCCCAATATGAGTTTCTATTTGATTTTTTTTTTGCAGTTTTCACTTTACACACATGTAACTTTTTTTACATCTATTTGTATAGTCCAATGTATGTTCATAATGTTTCTATTTTTCAGAACAGCCTTATGTTTTTTAAAATACTGTTAAATTCAAAATAACAGGCTGCTTGAAGGCAGGGAAGGAGACAGATTTTGCGCCACATCATTAACATCAGTCCATCTTCACAAAAGTCAGGTAATTTATGCCAGCTGATGCTTTGGCTTTGAATTTTAAGCTTCCAATAAGAAATTATGAAAACAATACTGAGAGCAATCTAGAGAGTTATAAAAAAACTTTGGAATTATTATTTTAAGATTTCATTTCTGCATTTTTGTATAAAACCCAAATGTTTACTAATCGTGTCAAGGCATGTGTCTATTCAGGAGCCATCACAGTATTGTTGAAGAATTTGGCAAAATTCTCCGATCTACTCTCATTTATAGCACTTATTGCCAGACTGCTCTGTCATTTTCCAAGAAATCTGTATTTCTTGGACTCGCTGTCTCAGCTGGTTTATTGATTTCATGGTTCTCCTTTCCAAATCGCTGTTCCAGCTCATTGATGATTCTATCCAGTGCTGGTTACACAAAATGTTGTTGAAAGTCATCTTTACTTTGAAAAGCCATGTGTTGACCAGTATTTTTAGTTGACAGATATACTTAGCCACAATGACACTCTCCAAAATGTCTACTTCTGTGGGTTTTTTTCCGCAGAAGGCAATGAACTCTTTGCTGCAATAAACTTTTCTGTTTTGCCCATACTTATGGCCACAGTCCATGCTCTAAATCACTGTCTACATTATTTTAACATAAATCCCCTTTCAAATACC
Organism: Caprimulgus europaeus; assembly: GCA_907165065.1. The sequence continues at coordinate 24,665,078 of OU015534.1, read as the reverse complement.
CTTCTAATTCAATGGCATGCCATAAATCAAATACACACTATTATAACTGCCTTGAGACTCTACTGGATCTCTCCAAATATACTCTTTAAAAGCACTGACTTTATGGCAAGCTTCGGTGTAAATTTACAGTATGATACACAGAGACTTAGTCACAGGATAAAATTCTGCACGCAGAGAAATTTAATAGCTTGGTATTCTCAAACACACAGGTGGTTTACTTTAGAAATAAATATAGTCCCACTGAAGTTAATGGAATTACATGTATGCTTAAGGTTAAGTATATGCATAAGTATTTTCAGGAGTATTTCCAGTATTCCCATTTATCTAAATTGCTACACACTTTAAACCTTACCTTTAGCAACTGGCTTGAATTTTTCTTTTCCAAAATGCTTCATGTACTTTTGGGTTGGCTGGGAGACACTCATGGTTGGCAAAACTTGATAAAACAAATTCACTAGCTTAGATCATCAAAAAATTAGCTCCAAATAGTCACACTTGCTTAAACTGTTTCTACGAAGTGGATCTGGGTGATGCAGTCAGACAGGGACAAGTTTAGGGCCATCCCAGTTTGCTCTTACACAGTTTAGGATGAGGAGGTACATTAGAGGTTTGCAGAGCTTTAGGCAAAGGCTGTGGCACTGCCTTTCTTCTCCTCCCCAAGAGGAAAACAACAAAATAGAAAACCTCAGCGTCATCACTGTCCCTCATTCCTGCTCTCCACTGACAAAGCAGAGAAGCCTACTTGTGCCAGGCAGCCTCTGAGTGCTTCTTTCTCCGCTTCATATGTATGCCTGAGGCTTTAAACCCTTTCTATCCAGCTGATTAGAAAGGATATTGAGCTGACAGCCATGACGACGAAGACCAGGAGCAGCACGAATAATAGTCCTCATAGTTTGATATAAACTAATATACTGAATATTTTCCGAGAGATTTCTAGGACTGCACAGCAGCTCCACTTTCAACCTGGAGCTGGTCTCTAGTTACACCAGCATGTGAACAAACCAGGACTAACCCTGAACAACCAGAATGAGAAACAAGCAGTCTACACTTCAGACCCCGGCTTTCTGATCATCTTGTCAAGAATAACTGGCTCTGTTAGATACATGTTGAAAATGCTAAAAAAAAAAAAATAAACTGGTTAATATCTGTACAGCAGTATCTGTACCCTAACCCAAGAGAACGTCTCAATATACTGACCTTCCAAAGGACTCCCAAAGGAGGAGTCTAGATCGCAGTTCACATCTAGATTGCCTAATTTATTAAGCTCCTTATCAGCTGAATTCAGCAACCTACAGAAACTAATCCCAACGTGCTACCTTTATGAGAAAGCAAAACATTCTCTATTTCCCAGGCAGAGAACTGAAAACTGGAAGATTAAGCAATCCACTGCATAGCACTGGGCAAGATATTGGCAACTGCAGAGCATGCCAGTGCCATTTCTGCCCTGGCAACGCAGATCTGTGTCAAACACTATCATGAATGATTGCTTATTTTGTCTGAAAAACAGCTTCTTCCAACTCAGCAGAACGCAGGTAGCAAGCTATCCTTCTGCAGTCCCTTAGTTGTTTAACGGGCTTTTCCACAAGGTCAGTGGCATAAAACAGTTAACTAGCATAGATGGATTTGTTCATTTTAAGGCCACCTCAGGTCACACTACAAGATTAATAGTGCTAGCTAGAGGCCTGGTCTAACTACTTCACTCACATAGATAACTTCTGGCACATGCTTAAGCACTTTGCACTCAGGGAGATGATGCATTTGACTTACCCACATGGGTGTATAAAGGCCTGGAATCATGGCAATCAAGTTTAACTGCTCAAGCCATAGCAAACATCCAAGTTTAAATACATAAAGTTTTTGAGTATTTTAAAATTACCTTTACTGTCATTTATACAATATAAGAAATTCAAACAGAAAAATGAAAAGATAAACTTGCTAGTGTGTGACTGAACATAGACATTATACAGATCTCAAAACCTAGGGAACGTGTCACCATAACCCCATGCCAAGTACCTACAGCTGGTGTTTAAGAAAGAAAAATGTTACAGGGAGATAGAATTATTTATCAATTAATTAATAAAGCAATTAGATAAGCAAGGACAGCATAGTTTAAAAGTTTTGCTTAAAAATAATATGAATTATTGTTTGAATACAAAGAGGAATTCTATAACAAGCAATTTTAATTTTGTTTATATGAAACAGTGTTTTCTACTAGTACGTCAAAGTTATTCCTGAACATGGCAGCTGACAAATTTCTTTATTAAATAATTATTGAACCAAACAAGGCTATTTTAGACTTTATTTTAGAAATTATGTTATAGGAGGGTTGCACATGCAAAATAAATTTGAATTGAGTAATTAGAAGTTGATTCAAATATAGTTATTCCAATATATAGTTAAATGGAAAAAGAAAAAAATGGTATAGTACTTTTTTTTTTTCCAAAAGGGCAAACTTTAAGGAAGGGAAACTGGGTGAAGTAAACTGAAAAAGTCAAGAATATGAACACAGTTATTAACCCAAGTTATAATACCAACAATGTAAACAACTGGGGTTTTTTTTTAAAAAAAAAACCTCTTAATGGAAGTTTAAAGAGGAAATAAGGTTTCTTATCTGAAAAGTTTTGAAACAGCCTACTAAAAGGGGCAGAGTGAGGGGGAAAAAAAAGCCTGGCTAGTTTTACAGCAAATTATGAAAGGATAATGCCAGTGTCACTGCTTGGGTTAGGGCAGCAAACAGCAACTGAAATGGTCATTCCAGACCTACAGCCCATGCTCCTATCTTTAGCCTATTGCTCTGCCCTATAACCTAATAAGTAAATGCAATTTCTTGTGCTTTACCAAATTGTACAATACATCTTCAGGGAAAACAATAACCAAGCTCTTGTACATGTTTTTCCCAGAGCCAGGGACTGGAGCCATGGCATTTGGATGAAAAAATCTTTATTCTTGCCCAGTTTTCTTCTGTGGAGCCAAAATGTCTGATTCTGCTGGCATCCAGTTTAAGTTCTGATTTCAGTTCAGTGAACCTGGTAACTCTGGACTGTGATCTTTTACACCACAGAATTTCTCATTGTCTTTTTAGCCAAGTTTATCATTGTCATTTCTCATAATAAATTAGTGCTGCCTGACTGTTTCAGATGGTTTCACACTGTACTTTCTGGTCTTTCTATCCTGAAGTTCACAGAACTGACATGTAAACTGTTTTTCTCCTTTACTCCTTTCTTTCCCCGATTGTACAAAATTACTCTAAAGAATCACGTCATCTGTTTCAGTCATCTTTGCTTTTGGCAAGTAATGTTTCAATATCCATTTCCTGATCCTATTCCTAAATAATAATGAATAGAAAAATGTGAACATAAATATGCCAGGATGAAGTCAATGCCAAATGACTCATGTCCCCGATGTCCTATATAATACCAATATAATCAACATTTCAAATCCTGCAAAAGGTTTTTGCGTTTGCATTGTCAGTGTGGGCTCCGTGAATCTGAGCCTAGAGTTCCCTCAGTTCTGCAGCACGCCAGCCAACCCAGCTGAAGGAGCTTTAGATTTTAGGCTCAAAAAATTAGAAACAACCACCACATTTTCTAGATAGCATCAAACTGCAACATAGGCAAGCAAATACAAATCTCATGTGGATAACCATGTCTTATCCCATGGTCTAACATGAGAACAAGGAACAGAATCTCCTCTGACCTTTGGAAAATTGTGGTTTGCAAGAGCACTGGGGTTTATAACGACCAAGACACAGATGTAGGTTTCTGCATCGCTGGACAGCTACATGCTTTTAATCTTTTTCTTTACTTCTTGGTCTACTTTCTCTTTCAGAATTCCCTTTCCTTTTGTTATTGGCCAAAGAAAGAAAATGCTGGAATCTGCTTTCTCATCAGTTAAAAGAAAAAAGGCACCTACCTGGCATATGCAGCTTGGCATTTCTCCAGGCCAGCAAACAGAAATTAAAGTTTGCACCAGCTAATTGCTGTTAATTCATGTGGATTCAAGGTATCTACAGCTTGATGCCTTAGTGGGCACCTCTAGTTTTTATAGTGAAAGATCTGCATCACACTCAGCAGATTTTTCCACTGATTTTAAAGAGGCCCAGATTTCATCTTTCATTCTCAAGAACTTTTATTACAGCAACACATACATCACAGTCCAGCATCTTTATATACTGCTTCGGTAAGGAGTAAGGAGTCCCATCTTGTTTTAGAAAAAGGATTATTTGGATGAGTCTTGGCATATTCTCCAAAAATCTTTTCCATTTAAGACAGAAGAAACTGAAACAAAGCTTTCAAAATCCTTTGTTTGCCAATCTGGATGTGATGTCAGGAGAATGCTGGACACATCATGACTTTGTTTGCTCACCAGCCATACCATATGTTGCGTTTTGCTGAAGACCATGGACAGGCAATAGAGAGGAAAGTTGCCCAGTCACTTTGTGCTGGCACTGACATCCTGGTCAGGTGACATCCTCCCAGGGGACAGGGAAATTGCACCTTTCCCAGCAGTAAATTATCATGCTCATCTGGAAGAAGCTTTAAAAAGTTTCCTGAGTTAGTTTTCTGCCAATTCAGTGGTGTGAACCAGCCCCACAGATGGTGAGGCTATTTCCAGAGCTGGCAGAGAATGAGCAGGATCACCTCTGGCAAGGGGCCACTCCAGCAACTCCACCTCCAACGTGAGGGAGAGTTTTCCAGAGGAGCTACAAGGGACTGTAACTCAGAACTGCAGGCTGAGAGTAAGAACAGAGTAAATGGAGATTTCCTCATAAAACATTTATGTTATGATGCAGCAGTTGAACTCCTGTTTAAAGAGCATCTTATTTTGTGTTCTACTACAACAATCGTTTTAGTTATTGGGTCCATTTGGTGTGCTTACTTTGAACAAGAGATACAGCTGCTTTCATCTCAATGCTCAGACATTTGCCTTCACCCCAAAGATGCTGAGCTAGTTTCCCAAGCAGGGTGTATGAGCACAGGGAGAGCATCTGCCTGCAAGCAAGCAGGCATGCAGCAAGGAGAGGGATCAGACACTGGCACAGACATCCTCTTTCAGAGATACACCAGGTCACTTCAGTCACCCCCAGGCCAGGCATGGCTTTCGGGAAGCATCAGCCCCTCAGTCAATGAGAAGGCCTGTTTGTTCCAAATACCACAGTGCTGCAGCAGCACAGCACTGGTACTTGCAGGAGGCATCAAGCAGATGCTGTGGATCGCTGCTGGGTGGCCTGGGCTCTGGGCATTGCTTGCTGCAGCTGCTGCTATGCTGTTCTTTATATATTCAATACACTTAAAATGTGCACTTGCATCTAGACCGCTGCCCAGCACACTAACTCTAAAACAGGGTGAGACCTGAAGGAAACAGAGCAAGTTAAGTCAGAAAAGAAGGTGGCCACATTTTCTCCATTGCAGAAACCAGCTCCAAATGTGATTTTTCCCTATTCACCACAGCCACTTCTCTTCAGAGTTAGAGAGGCAACCCTTATAGCCAGGGTCACTACCATCACTGACACTTCATGCTCCCAGCACTTTCAGAAGCAACACAGCTCTACCAGTTGCTTCCAAACATTTAGCTTTTGGGGACAAAAACTTCTCATCCCCTTATTAATATCACTGTTACATGGTGCTATCTTACAGCCCAGCATCAGGATCATGTTTCTGGCCTTGGATGTACATTCATTTGCTTCAGCATCACTTTACATATACTAAACCCAAACATATGCTAATGCAACAAGCTGACCACAGCTTTGTTGTTCTGCATATGCATGATTACTTATGCTGAGTCTCCAAATTAGTCTCCTGAGCCTGGATTAATTCACAAGGAAGAGTGCTTGTCACAGCTACCAGGGCAGATGCAGTGCTCCTCCAGCATGGAGCCATGCCAGCTTCAGTTCAATCCCCAGCTGCAGAGCAATCCATGCTTTCCAAATGAAGGAGGACAAGTTTAGTGGATAACATAGCAAAGCAGAAAATAACTATTTCGTGAGAGGTTTTGAAATTTCTCCATTTATTTTTGTTTCATTGCAGAAACGTCACAGTCAGTTTCCTACATGCCAGATGACTGACCAAACTGCTCAGGATCACAAAGCTACCCCGAGGGCAGTTTCTGGATTGTCACCAGGTACCAGAAAACTGTCATGTCAGGCTGTGAGTGACTTTGAATCTTTGGGTCTTGAATGCAAACATTAGACTAACCTGCCACTTGTGTTTTGCTGAGGCTATCAATAAAGGGTGTTCAATACCACTTAACACGCCTTACAAATATCGCTGGTCCTATAAAGTGTTTTTTAATTTGACAGTAAGATAAGTAGAGATTTTTTCCAAAATACTTGTGTCACTGAGTTCTTGTTTTTAATAGGGGTTCCATGTAAGTCCTTAATTCAGACAAGTTTTGATAAGTTCCAATTCAATTTTCTTATCAGGGCCCAAAGGCACCAATAGGTTATGCAGCAGTTTCCCTCCACCACTAAGGGCTTGGCCACCCCTGCAATATAGTGCAGCTCTTCAATCTGGGATCAGACTTGCATGGAAAAGCATTGTAAGAATCCCCATCCCTTCACTTGGGAGGTTTTTTTGTTTTGAGGGGAAGGGTTATTGGGGTTTTTTGTTTGTGGGGGTTTTTTTAGTGTAAAAGTTTTCTGCTAAAAATCTTGACATGAGTAGCTAATTACAAAATTAAAGTTTAGTTTCCAACATTCCAGTACTCTGACAAATATTAAAATTGTATTTGAAGAGTCCATGCAACTATTACTTTTTAACAGTACAATATCTAATAAAAATGCTTCAAGGTTGTTGCTATGGAGTACCTAGATCACCTGCAGCTATAGGAATAAGTATCCTGTAATGTATAATGAATGGTGAGGCTCTACTTTGTTTTGCCCAGGGGTTGTTTTGCCTTAAAATGTTGGGGTTTGTTTTGGGGTTACTTGTTTCAGTAACATTTGTTGTTGTTTTGAAGAGCTTAACAACAGTCCAGAGAGAATTCTAGTGCTAGTGTTTTTACACTTTTATATAGTAAATACTCAACTTTTTTGCATAGTTGATCTTCAACTCATCCAAGATCAGTTTGAGCAGGAAAATCTGTTGTTTATAACTTTATAGCTAGTATCACTGGTAGGCAGGATAATAGGGAGGTAGACTGATCTGCCCTTCCCCAGAGACACAGGAAAAATGAAAAGGTTCCCTGTCCACTTCTACCTTAGATGAGATGCTAACAAGAAGCAGGGAACCTTATACATTGTCAAGTCCCTATTTCAAAGGAAGCAGAGCACTTACATTTTTATGAATAGTGCTGAGAGGCAAAGGTATTGGATAAACATACATCATTTCCATGCAGTTTTATGAATCATTCTGTAGCATGTATCAATCCCAGATGATATGGGAACATCACCTTTTAAATGAATACTGATGTCAACCTTATTTACTTCTCCTGACCAAAAAACCAGAGCCCTATGACCTCCACCTCCCTCTTCTCTCTCATCTCTTGAGACCCTTCCTCCACCTGACAATTTAAAGTTAGTTTAGATGCTTCAAAAAGCTTAAAAACTCATTGGTTCAAGGCCTGCCAAACAGATTTTGTCAAGCTGTTAGATATTTGACAATACTAGGTTATTTTCATTGTACAGATGGAGAATGAAAGCACAGACAGGCATGCAGCATTTGTTTTTTTAAGGGACTTGGCTACCTACACATACAGGTAATTGCTCTACACTTCTAGAAAGCACAGAAACAGAGGTAGGGGTACTTTTGAAAGCACTTATTTCCTTAATCATCATCTTTGTGGGGAAATCTGGCCAAGCTGTTGGGTTTTTTGGGGGTTTTTTTTGTTTTTTGGGGGGTTTTTTGTTTTGTTTTTTACAGCAGCAAAAGTTACCCTACCTTTGATCATTCCTAGGACAAGTCTGCAGTCCAACTCCAGCTGCAACTCTTGAATTCCACTGGTCAAAATATTCCAAATCTTGAAACATTCAATATTTTTAATAATTACTACAGTCCTTAAAGTTCAGTGCTTACTGAAGAAAGTAAATGTTTACAGAGGCCCACAAAAAAAGAAATCAAGTGGAGCTTAGCTTCCTGATTCACTTTTTCCAACAGCGGCAATGCTTCTGTGTGCACTTCAGTGGAGATTTGAGAAGCCTGATACATTCAGCCACAGCACCATTACCTCAGTCTAAAGCAAACCAGAGCCAGTTAATCTGGGATGACAAACTGCTCTGAAATCCTAGAGATCAATGACAGAATGACTTGAGAGTCAATGGGATGAGGGCTAAGATCAGCTGTAAATAAGAGTTAACTCCCAAAATACAAGATCCTATTCACTAGTTCTTTTTTTTAGACATACAGGATCTACCAGTCAACATCTTTAAGAGGAGTTTTAAATTCAGTAGGTAAAATAGAGGTTCATCCCATGAATTATCCCATTGGTGTTTTCTCCCCATCACACATAATGGCAAAGTTCAAGTTAGTCTTTTTAGAGCATCACTTCTAAATTAGCACACCCTAGATTTTGTGAGCTGTTTGCTGAATACTGGGCATCTGTACAGTGTGCTGTACTGAGGAACCTGAAAGCTCTTTTGAAAAGATGATCACCCTTCACAAAGCTACTTTTCCTGTTCTGCAGATAATCTTCAGACACAAAGATTTTTATTATTTTGCAAAGGCCAGGCAGTTTTTCACTCATCTAAATTAGATTAGTGGCATGGTTGAGTTATCCACTCAAGCCACAAGACCCTATTGCTGAAATAAAGGGCAAAAAGAGCACAAGAATGCTATTTAAAATCTGCATTTTCTTGTCTGTGTCTGAAAAAAGTATACTAAAACTGTTGGATCAGGATAACATACATTTTTACTGAGATAATACAAAAACCTTACCTTTTTTCCATTAGCTAGCAATGTATTCTAATAAATACATTTTTCATTCCTGTACAAATCACACAAATTATTCCATTATGAAATAAGAAAATATATTTTTTGACATGTCTTTTGCCATTGAAACTGATCCTGTTCTTTTGGGATTCAAGCAACTGTCCCTTAAAGCATGCCAGGGGCATGTGAATGGTAATGCAAATAGAAGCAAGGTCTGAAAAGACTTGCAAAAATTCTCTTGAATTTTTAAACTTTTAAAAGCATGAACTTATAACTGCAGATGTGTACATAACTATTTAGTATCAAACCATCTGAAATAAAGAAAAAGCTTCAAAACCATATTTCCAATTGAGTTATTTTTCACTTTTTAGAAAAAAAAATAAAGTATAATAATAAATCATAAAATCACTTTTTTCATGCTGAATGAGATCCACATATGTATTCAGGGGTCATATACAATATTCACAATCCCCAAACTCAAACCCTATGCCAGGTCCCATCTTGCCTTCTATAGAGTCCTTCCAGATTTGTAAAACAAATCACAGTCTATTATCATTTTCCAAGACTTTCACTCACCCACAGAGAGAGAAAGAAAACACAAGCCAAAGAGCAAGAAGAGTCCATGGCATAGTGTAAAAAGCAACAACACAGCAGCAAGCAAGGCGAGAAGAGACATTTACAGACAGGCTGCACTTCATCAGTTGAAAACATCTAATATATACAAATGCTTTCCAGCTGCCTAGATCCCATAATTCCTGCTAACTGATTGCATGCATAATCCTTACAAGGAGCATTTATAAGCTATTTCTTTGGCACAGAATTATTTTCATATTCTTATAGTTCATATTGCATTTACAACCTAGTTTCTGGTCACTCTACCTACTACACAAGATTTCTCCTTTCCTCTGAGTTGCAGGAAAGAGACTGGAGCTGTGGTGCATAAGCCCTGGATAAATTTCAGTCTGGGATATTTCTTTGACAGTAAAAGACAAGATGAGAGCACAGACAACCCACAGTACTCCAATGAATTAACATCAGATGACTTTGCACAGTGGCTGTGGCAGGCAATAATTTGAATCCAAACCATGTAGAAGGCCTAATTCTGTTCAGGCATAAATTGGAGCAACTCCACTGAAGCAAATCCATTTCACTGCAGAGATAGTGCAGGGTGTGCACATTGTGGTTCTGGGCACTGCTGGTCCCAGCAAAGGACCCTGCGAAGGCAGGGCAATGCATATAGACACACAGGCTCTGGTTTGTGTAGGATACCTGAAGCCATGTGAAAAAATTCACCAACACCTTTATCACAGGAATGGTGCCACCCATGGAGACAGATACCAATCACAACTCACTCCTCCACAGCAGCAACTTCTCTCTGCAAGGACTGCAAGTTACAGCTGTAACCAAAAATTGTCCTGATACCTCTCAGAGCTCCTGTTTTAGGATCACTTCTCCAGCACGGCAAAAAGGCTGCAACACTTCCCCTCCATCGTGCTGCTGCAGATGGCACCTGTGCTAGCCCTGTGTCACAACAGCCCACAGCTCCATTTCCCACCTCTTCCCCAGCCTGGTGCACAGCCAGGGCTGGTGGCAGGTTTCTCTCTTTCTTTGGTCCATTTACAGCCTCACAAACCGCAGTGGTGGAGTCTGGGTGACTCCATCAGCACTTCCATAAGCCCACAGGGAGAAAGGCCCTACACTCACAGCCTGCCCAGCCGAGGTGGGAGGAGTTTGCACATGGACCACAGTCCCCAACAGCACTGCCTCTGTCCCAAATTTATTTGCCATCTTTGCTCCTTCCCTCTGGGCACGAGGAGCTGAAGACATGCATTAACTTATCAAATGCAACAGGATACATTTCCATTTTGGCAAAAACTTAAAGGCAGTTGTATCGTCACCTACGTCTGCTGTGACTACTAAAAAGTAATTGCATGTATAATTTGCATATGCAAATTATTCCACAGATTTCATTAATCTGTTCCTAAAAATGCTGCCAAGGAAGTGGGAGGTCTGTTTAAGGATAGACTTGAGAGGATAAATTAATTGTTATTTAATAGAGTAATTCTTCCACATTTATTTAACAGTCTTCCCCTATCCACTGGTACACCATTATCAGATTAAATAACATCTAATCAGGTTACCAGATTATTGTATTTTTGTATGAACCAACAAATGCTTAATGGGTTTTATCTTAGAAGCAAAAAGATTCATATTACAAGAGATTAATGGTACAAAAAATATCTATATTAATATATCTCTCAGCAATAAGGGATATGAATTAATGGCTGGATGACCCAGTTAGAAAAATGTGATGGTTTTCAAAAATTCAATATGATGTATTTTTAAACCTCACAGTTAAGTCTTTGAATATACTCCAACAAAGAAGCCTTCTGTTATGCAAAAATGTTGTACATCCTGGCACAAAAACATGAATTTGATTTTAATTGAAAGAAATCTTGACACCCTCTCACCTGTGAAGCAGGCTTATATTTCATAATGAAGCTAACATTCAAAGTCTTGATGGGCAATATCCTCTGCTGCCTGCCTGAGTTTTAATCCAGCAAAGGCACTCCAGTTATGGCCAGAAAGGTGAACTACTTTTGACCATCACAGCCAATATTCCTTCAGTCTCCAGGCCACACTGCTGAGCAGCTGGTGCTGCTCCAAAAGAAAGAGCTTAACAGGAGTGAAGGGGTCAGCACTGACTGCCACCTCAGAGAACTCCAATTACTTCAGTGACAATGCCTTACAAAGAAAAGTCTTGAGGAAAAGAACATTATCTTTCTCCAAGTCTGCACCCAATCTCCAACTCTATATGCAGTGTCTCTAGTTTCTGCATTGCATACCTAAGCAGTTCTGTACTCTTAAGAACTAAATTGAGCACAAATTTATTCTTAATATGAACTAAAGACTAGAGAACATGCAATCTGGGCATTTTTCATAATGAAAAATATTTTCTTTTATATTATTCCATAAGTTCTTCTGCTTGGTCACCCAATTATTCCTCCCCTTTCTACCCAGCTACTACCACTCAGCTTCAAAGCAGCTAGTCATCACTTATTTTCTTCATTCGATTGCAAATGACTCCAACATCATCCAATAAATCTATGTGGAATAGCTCTTCAGAGCAAGATGTTTCAGACCAGCAGCATTTACCTCAAGGTTGAACCTTGCAAAATTTTAGCAATAATGCCTCCATAAATGAAGTTTAGGCCATGTCAACTTCAGAATTTTTTTAACACCATTCCCACTCCAAAGAATTTCTGGGGAAGCTTGAAAGTAGATTGAGAAAAAAAATTGAAGTTTTCTAAATAGCTCCCTGCTGGTTTTGTGTTATGTCATCACAGTGAGTCAGTAGCTCAGATGCTTGTAAATACAGTCCTACCACCTCTCTTTGGTTATTACTCATCCAAGCCTTTCTAAAATATTTAAGTAATCATTTTCTATCTCTATTAAAACAACAGATGGAATCCCCACCTTCAATTTTATGTCAGGATTCTGCAGCAATTTATTAACAGCTTGAACTCTGTTCTCCTGAGGGTTTAACCTGACGGTTGAACCCAATTACATTACAGCCCTTTGTTCATCAAGGGACATATGTAATATGATATTAAATATGAAACAACTCATGCCTGAATAATGTAGTCTTTGTGATACAAATTGATAGAGTATAGAAGCCCAAATTTCAAGCACAGAAACTGTTCTTAGTTCTGATCTTATCACAAAAATTCAGGACTAATTCCATTGCTGTCAGCTGACACTGTAAAAATGGCATAAATTAGAGCTGAACCGTAGGTTGCCTCTCTTGTATTGTTGTCAAGCCATTCTAAAGTCCCAGTCATGCAGCTCACATGGGTTATGACTCCTAGAAATGAGTATACATTTAAATCAGTACACACCTCCTCCATCTGATATCAGTCCCATCGACACAACCCAAGGGAACCCCTCCACATACACAGTACCCAGGCTATGATTTCATGCAGCTCAGGTAGCGTTTCAACATAGCACGGAAACCTCCCACACAGAGTGAGAAATCTTGTACTTTGCTGTGGCAGTTGTATTTGCCATTGTATTTTAAAGTCACTCCTTATAAGCTCACTTTGACAGGTTAATGTATTGCTTTTTCCATTATGAATGCTCTCTTCCTACCCTTTTTTCCTTCTTGCCTCAAAAGGCAAGCCTTGAATGTTTGTTGCTGTGCCTCTGTCAAATTGCCCCTAGTCCTACACTTCATGGATGGCATGCCATTCCTGAGCTCATCCCTCAGGCTCAGGTGCTCCTGCTTTGTACCTACTTTCCAGACACACTTCCACTGCCAAGCTATAGGTACATAAAAAACAATTAGCAAGTTAGGTGAATGAACACCTAATAACCAAGCAACCTTATATGCAGGAAATACCACCTGCTAAAGAGCCATTTCTTATTTTGAGATAACTTAAATTTTCCTTCTGAGGCTCAATGTCCAGCTGAAACATTGCTGTCCAACAGTTTCCTAGTAACACAGGCAACCAAAAGCATTTCATTTTAAGCTATAATTACAGTAGTAAAGGAGGGTATTTTGAAACATCCGGCACATTTAAACTAGCAGGCTGTCAGCATACTTTGCACACAATAGGAGAGACAAGATGGGTGGAACTGCATCTCCTTGAATGGCAGTTCTTGAAAACCCACACCTAAAGTGGGACAGAATGAGTCTGTAGTCTATGGAGAAAAAAAAATGGGCACTTCAAAAGCATAAATAGCTTAATTGCAAGAGAGATGTTTTGAAGAGATTAATTGTACTTGAGAAGAATACAGTAACTTGATTATGAACAGAGTAACTGGCAGCTCAGGTACAGCCAACCACAGTGTAGGTGTCTAAATATGGAACGAGTAATTCTGCACATCATACTTCAGGGGTACAACCTTGAATATAACCAGTTGCTCTGATGCTTCAAAACACCACTTGCCCTGACCACAAAGTCCTGATTAAAATCATATTAGTTAATACACACCTTACATATTAAGTCTAGAGATGGCCACGAAGACCAGATCTTTTGCTCTGACAGATACCAGTTTACTAGAAGATTTATGGTTTTACTGGCAATTCAGATACAATTCAGTTTAAAGGTCACAATTCTGTTTCTATCCCATGAAGTAGTTTTGCTGACAGGTCTAAAAACTTTAAAACAAAGCCTGTAATTGAAATTATTTCACCAAAAACAATAACACCTTCTATAGTTCAGTCTATCACATGTAATTGCCAATGTTAATCTACACAGAAGTATTCTAAATTTCAGGCCTAAAGAAATGCTAACCTAGTCCTACAAGGTTTTGTTTCCTGGAGCCAAGCAGAAGTGAAGCACACAGCTGAGTTTTTGAAGGAATTCTAGGCAGTTTTTAATCATTACCTTTCATATGGAGGGGACCCCATTTCTTTTAACCTTTTTATAAACTAAGTTTGTGGATTTTATCCTTTAGATTCTTGAAGCTTGTCATATTTTTCAAGTACCTTTCTGGTATGAATTTGAAATCCAGTCAAAAAGCTCAATAACTGACTCCATCCCAAACCTCAGTACAGGAAGACTTCAACTGTATGGTTCCAAGTGCCTCCATGTACCCACCAGTTCCCTTTGCCTGGAAACAGAAGGATTGCTTCAGGAGGTTAGTGCCTTCCAGTTGAATCACTAGCATACACAACAAACAAGCAAACCAAAACCAAGGATTCTGTGTCTCCTGTCTCCAGTCACCTCTAACACTCACATAAGTTGTAAAACAGTCAACCTTTTTTTCCCCTTCTACAAAGCAAAAGCTCAGTGCTTTTTTTCCCCCCCTTCACAAAAGATATTTTACCTCTGAAAATCAGTCAGTTTTTTCCTTGCAACTCCTCATGCAGTCTGAGTTGAACTAAGACTACTACTTTAATTATTCTATTGTGCTTTTGGTGTTTGAGGAATTGTGCTTTACTGCAGACACAGCTAGAGTTCAAAGGCACATGCAAAGATCTCAGTACATATTAATCTGCCCTTCAAGTGCCAATCTGTGTTCAAGTAATAATAACGTAAGATTATTAAAAGAAGCATTGGAAGCCCTCCTCCAAGGTCTGGGTGTGTAGGTCTCACTCAGTACCTTTGTGAATGTATCACCATGGCACATGGTGCAGTTGCACCAAGTTTTCAACCAAACAAATATGAAATTTAGATCTGAAACAAAAGTTTTGCTTTTGTGACAGAGCAAATATTATATTGGTGACTTCTTGAAGTGACCTTCCCATCTTGTTGCACCAAAGCTGTCAAGCCCCTGCCCTCTCCAGCTCCCAGCAGTCTGTGTGACACACTGCTGTGGAAGTCACTGCTGTACTCCCTCCCATCTCTGTGGAAATCTGATGCTCCTCACTCACCCACACAGACCCCATCCCACCAGATAACAAGGCTGTGCTCCATAGTGGAGGTGACCTGCAGTTCACACAGGAACAAGTGAACTAGTTAAGAGTTTCCAGCTCTCAAAATGTTCACACATTTCAAGACTCCAGGGAACTGATTTCAGAAACACTCTATGAAGCCCTTCCACCATTCACTGCATAGCAAGAGACAAAGTCTCAAAATGTGAAGTCTTTCTCATCCCTGCCACACCTGCCTGTGGGGAGTGCTAGAGCCCTCAGGGCACAGGAGGTCAGCAAGCTCAGGTCCTCAGTCTCCCAAACTGCATACACATCAGATTTTTTCCCTACTGGAATTATTTTCCCTTGTCATTATGAGCAGTGCAGTATAGTAACATGTTCCAGTGTAAATGAGAAATTTTTTAAGTCATAAATATCTTTCATTAGCAACACACAAGTCAGAGCATCAAATGAGCCATTGCTGTACAAACATGGATCAGTCACAATATCAAGGAAGATAATTAAGCAGTTCACTGACTGACCTATTATAGTTATGGCTAACATTTATGACCATAATTACAGTGCAGGTCAAACTTCCCACTTAAGAGTAAAATATATTTACCCTCTACAAAAAAGGGACACAAAAACACACTTGTATAATCCAAGATTTCAGTGAGTTCAGATTCTTATATCTTTAAGCCATGTGCAGAATCAGGACTATTACAAACTCAGCTTTGGTGTGCTGTCTACTGAACCATCATCAACAAACATTAAGTAATTTTGGATATTGTTTGTTAAGTGCTCCAGGGATATTTTAAAAGCACATATTCTATATATAAACAAAATAAAATGCATAAATCACCATTTATGATGAATCATGCCTTATCAAATCATTAACCACACAACAATGCTTAGCTACTGAATGGTGATCTGTAGGTGAAAAGTCAAGTGGATCTTCCAAATTTAACTCCACAGTAACTTTTTTTGTCCTGTAGAAGTGACACTGCCATACAGCTGAAGGGGAAGAAGACAGGGAAACACACATCAAAGTTCACACATTAAATCTTTGAAAACCCAGACCAGAACCTCGGTGCCTTGGCACACTGCTATGCTATACGTGACATTGTTCTTCCTCACACAAGGCTACACTCAAACCCATTAAAGGCAATGAGGGTTATTATCTTCTTAACCCCTATCAGTTTTTTCACTGCAGCATAAGAAATAGTGACATTCTTATTTTGTTCGGGTTTAAAATAATAAAAGAAAAAAGCAGAAGGCCACAGGTTAGTTATAAGTGCAATATGAATGCACTATTGTTCCTTGGTAACCAAAACAGATCTTAAAGCCTTTCCCTAGAGTCTAAGATCTCCCTTAAAATAGGTACCAACAGACAGAGACAGTTGGAAAGGTAGGGAAGGGGTTAGAGATAGACTTTGTGCTTCTTGGGAAAAACATTCATTTTGCATTTATTTCCTGTTTTTTGTTATACAATACTATTACTATACAAAACTATTGCATTTTTTTTCCATATACACAGCAAGAGGGCTCATGATGCATACTACCCTGGAGCACTAGCCCAAGGAAAAAAGCATCTGATCAAGCTGGCAACATCCCCATGAAATCCATACTCTACTGGCAAATATTGATCTCTGAGCAACAACTAAGTGAATTTCACTGATGCAGTCAAGCAGATGGCTTATCATCCTGTCGGCAATGAGGAAAGGGAGAAAAGCTCTCTAGAGACAAGGATCCAGAACATAGACTGAATAGGTTAGAAAGGACATTTGGTTATCCAAGCTAAGAGCTTTTTTGGTTATTTAATTTGTTGGGGTTTTTTTTTTTTTAAACTGTTCTGTAAAACTCTTGCCAGACATGGGTAGAATTCAGGGAAGAGGCAAGTTTTAGATATTAGACCTCACAAGTTACCTACAAGAGCAAATAGGAAAGTGTTAACAGCATGACCACAGAAATAGTAAAAGGACTCTCTAGACCACAAGCAGAGCTCTTCATGCCAACAGTGGCTCTAGGGCCCTGCAGAGTAGAGTAAAACAAACCTCCAAAGGACTTCTCTCAGTTTGAGTAAATTTATTTTTAAAATTATTCTCCTTTAGTAGACTATTCCCAGATGGAAGCAATAAAAAAATCTTAATTAGTTAATATCTATGTTAATCAGTTTAGATCATCTGAAGATAATTGTTTGCCATGATTTAGCAGAGCACTGTAAACAAGCACTGAACAGAAACTGTTCCACAGCCTGCAGTACACATAGAGGCATTTGACTGGTGTTTGGCATAGGGCTGAGTAGAGAGAACTACAAGAAAGGATCTGTGCTTATTTTCCTGCTTTCTAAGAATTTGAGAGTGACATCCCCTCTAAAGAGAGATTTTTTTTAAAGAATTAATAATTTCATCTTCACCATATCATAAAATATCTGATCATTATTTTAAAGCACAGAGGTATTAGAGGAATGATTACTCAAGAGTAGATATAACCCTAAACTGAGGCCAGCAGCTGTATCCCCATGTTGTGACAGGAACAGTGTGCCATATCTCCTTGGTGAGGCACAGCCCCCTCACACCTCAGCACAGCTTTGTGCCAACCACAGTCAGCAGAAGCTCACACAAGAATTGGCCCCTTTCAAACATCATCCAAGCTATTTTTTTTCCTTCCTAGTGCCAGCAGAGATCAAGAGCTTGAATAAGGGCATTTGAGTTACATTAAGGAGAAGGCAATCTTGTAAGGAAGCTAAACCTCATTAAAATAGAGCTAATTCCATGCAATCAATTAGGGTACTCACATGTTCAAAGCAGAAAGTTTTCCACAGTGTTAAAGAAACATGCACAAACTGTGCTACTTCATCGAAACCTACCACTGGAGGCAGCAGCTGAGAAAGAGTTTTAGGTTTTTGCTGAGACTAAAGTGCCAACCATAATGACTTGTGTCTGGGTTTAACAGCTTCTATTGCATAAATCACCCAGCAGCTGTGCAGCAGTTGTAGGTTGCCATTTTACCTCTTGCAGAAGTCAGCTCTCAGTTGAATTAGTTATTTGTGAAAGTAAAATATAAGTTAAACAATACTTTATTCCCAAATCCTTCCCTCCTGAAGGAAAGCCATCAGTACATATACTCTCCTCCTCAAAAAAAAAAAAAAAACCTCAACCCAGAAATAAGGAAGGCCACTCTACTTAAGTAATCACCAACATCTTTAATAGATGACATCCTGATGTGGTTCCTTTAGGATAGTATTAGTTCCATTGCTTTCCTACCAAGAAAAAAATTCCCCATCAGACATATTCAACAAATAATCTGCTTTCAAGCACAGGAATGAACATGGACCCACCTTTCAGCAATACCTGGTAGGGCACTGCAAGGGGCCAGCAGCTCCCTGGGGCTAGAGAGTCCTCTCCTGGTTGCAGCAGGGCAGGGTCTCAAAGCCAGAACCCATCCCACCACCCCAGCCACAGAGCAGAGCAGGCTGGAAACTGTGGCCAGGCAAGGCCTGGGTAATGGAGCCGGCCCAAGGTCAAGCCAGGACATCAGCCAACCAGTGCTTGGATCAGCAGGACCCACAGCCAGCGAGGAGAGCAGCAACAGTGCTTTTAAAGACCCTCATGCCTGCACACAGCTAGGACAGAGAACAATAGCCCTGGCGTGAGCTTAAATAGAGCCCTGGGCCGCATGGGCAAGGTGTGGGTGGGAGCACAGCTGAGGCTGCTCAGGGCATTAAAGTTTGTTGGTGCCTTCAGGGACTGGACAATTACTTCTACTCCTTACAGCTGTCAAACTTACAGGTTTTGATTACCTTATTCAGGTTCAGAAGAAAGATGCATATATGTCCCATATATGCACACATAGAATAAAACCCTCACGGCACTTTCTCCAGCACATTCCTGCTGTTGAAATTAGCTAATCCATCTGCATTTGCTCCTGTAGGAAAGGATCACCATGTGGCTCAGTAAGTGCCTTCATCCAAATAATTGGGAATTTCCACCATAGAGTGATGTGAGGTGGTTTGTATCATTGGTTTGGGATAAAACCAACATGGTAGAGATCCCCTTTTTTACTGGAGCTTCCACCATCATCCCTTGAACTGTGCTACTGATAAAAATATATTTCTCAATGTCCATAGGGTGCAACAGAAGAAAGGTGATAAAACAATCAGTCCAGAGGCATGATAGGATACTCCCTCCTCCTACCTCGAAGGGATGAAAGGGATCGGTAGTCAAAAAACACATATATGATCTCTGTGGCAGCAGGGTGGCTTCAATCAACAGATTCTAGATTACGTGGATTATGTCTCTAATATATGCAACCTTAAATGGTTTTTCCAGCTTGCCAGAAAACAATCCTGACAGAATCCCCTTTTGTCACAAATACGTGTGTATTGTTCTTTATTTGCCCACGTGTTACATTAATACTGTTTTGTGTTGACTATTACTTCAGGTCATGGATAAAGAGAACAAAAAGTTCAAAGCTAGTCTGAAGTAGACTGAATTAGCTTATTTTTAGCTTAATTTTTTTATTAGTTTAAATTATCTTCTTAATTTCTTTGCTTCAGGAAAGACTATGAAACCTACAAAGTGTTGTATCTTTTCCCTACTGGAGCTAAAACTATGTGATAATGGTAAGTCTTCTGCAAGTCCTCCTAAATATTTAGTTTGTGTTTTCATTTACAATCCTTAAAAAAATAGTCTTAGAATAGTAAGGTGGTTTGTTTTGGGTTTTGTTTGGGTTTTTTTCTGTGAGAGAACATAATCTTCATCCAACTTGCAGAGGAAAAAGATTCTTCCCAAGTGGAACCCTTTACAGTCCTGTATTTCTTGTACAAACAAAACTGCCACGTCCTTGCGATGCTAATACTAGTCCTTGCAATGAACTCCCTCTGTATGTGCTAGAGAAAAAGCAATGAATCATAGGGGAAAACACAGGCTAAAGGAAATCAGCTCTTTCACATTAAATGCTACCATATACAGCATTTCAATTAGTTGATATTGATACTATAATTTTGTATGTTGGTGATTGCACATGCAATACATATCAGCAAATTACAGCAATCACCAACTGTTGAATGAGTGCTTCTGATTCATTATCCACTCTTTGATCTAAAAATTATATTTCTTATTAACAGTTAATTACCATAAATGTACATTAATTTAAATGACAAGGAAGATAAGCTTTACATAACATGAGAAAAAACAAGGAAAGGGAAAAGGCGCAGCAGTGAGTAATCATGTATTTAGTGGCAGTCTCCCCATTATGCTCTTTCCCTTTCCTGCTTGCTCGCTGTAAAAATCGCAGTGGTTGTTACTGCAAAGGAGAATTTGACACTACAGCAATTCCTCAGACCCCTGAGATCTCCCAGATACTGACCAGCATCTTAGACTGTTCCCCTTTCCCTGTTTCCTTGACCTCAAACTGCGTTGTAGGCACTGGACAGTCTATCTGTTGTGAAGAGATGTGCATAAGATTTACATCTATAGAGTCAGATGAGACTACATTCAAGATGCAATTCTCATTTTTGCTAAGATTACCTCACATCATGATAAAGTAAAGCAGCATTAGCAAGCATCAGGTTCTCATAACTGCATAACTGCCTATTTTTCCTTTGGCTGGGAGCGCCATGATGATGTGAGGAACACCAAGAGAGAAACCAAAGTCAGATAGTAGCAGAGATAATCTTAAACAAAGCATGCTCATTAATTACTCTGTCATTACTGTGTTCAGATGTCCCAATGGCACCATGCCATGTAGTAGTACATGTACCAACACAGCTTCTTTACCAAAAGTAGATATGCTCCATTTAGCATTATAATGTGCTTTTTAATACATCAGCACATAGAAAGTGAAAGGCTCTTTTCCTTTCTGGATTTAAAAATGCGTGTCATTGCTAAGTTCACAGCTGACTGTATTAGCTAGCGTAGACAGCTGAGAATGTGAGAAAGTTCACTAAAAAACATTTCACAAAAATTTCTTATTCTCTTCAAAGAAAGGTTAGTCTGTACCAAAAAGCAGAGTCTATTAAAAGATACTCAATAAGATATATTGCATACTCTCCAAATGTCTGTCACAGATGGCTTTCTGTCTGTAATGATGATTTGAAAAAACACTGATTTATGTTCCACAGAACATGGGAAAAAATACAGAAGGAAATTAGTGCCAGCCACTAGAAAGGAACAGGCTCTACTAAGTAAATTGCAAAGCTGTAGGAAGAGCTCCTATTACTCAGGGTTGAAACTCTCCTACCATCAAGAGAAGAGGGCTGAATGATGTGCAACATGTCAACATGCCCTTATTTAGGGACTGCTGCGTTGGAGGGGCTGCCAAACAAGGGGAAAGCAATTGGACCACAAGAAAAGTAGGTAAAAATGTTTAGTGCTATGGCTCACAAGTCACATGTACGGCAAGCCCATAAACAAGAACTAATCACAGCATAACACTGCACACCTAGTGCCTGCGTAACTCGTACCATCAGCACTGAGAAGTAATGGCACCCTGGGCTGCCAGTTCAAAGAATTTACTAAATCTTTCCCGGGACTCTTTACCACTCTTACAAATGTCAGTTTTCTGGGTTGTGTACAGAGGTACCAAGTGGCAAAGCAAAATAACTTAGTTCCATGAACATGCCCTAACGGAGACTGTGCAGAGGACACTCTTGACAGGCAACGCTCATTCCCACTGCTCCCAAAATGTGCTGTAAAGGTAGTGTGTTCTGCCACGGATCTAAGGAAGCTCAGCAATTTTAAAGATTTAATTCCACAGTCTCCTGAAAAATTCCCATCATCTCAGAGGACTCAGCAGACTGCAACAGCAAGTTAACCGTCTGATAGTCTCCAGGCATACAGTGGCTAATATGACCTTCTGTATGGGCCCCCTTCCAATGCCCTAACCAATATCTCATCATGTGCAGCCACCAAACCTAATGGAAGATACGGCCATGTGAGAATAAATTTCAGCAACATCCTTCCACTGAAATAAAGAGTTCAGATTCTTATTGTGACACTCCACCATTCAATCACTGAACCTGTTTTAAAATCCTTGTTATCGAAGCGCTGTCCTCCACATGGTTTTTACAAAGGAGCAGCTACAGCCTATGATAGGGCATCCTGTCTTCACGTGTTCGGAGCCTCCTGTCTGTAACAAGCAAAGTCAGCTCTGCTCAGTCAAAGCCTGCTCTGTATCTCAAGACCACAGTTACCAGTTTGAAAATAAGCAATTTGCTCACCCCTGCAGACACTTCTGGCTAAATGGACAAGTACAGGCCCTACCTGCCAATCCTCTATTAGTGTCTCCAAAAGTAGACATTTGGTGCTTTGGAATAAATAAATAAAACTGGCTCCTTGTTTTTATTTAAAAAATGTTTTTTTCATTGAAAAATGAGAGTTTGTCAAGCTGCTACTGAATTTGAATCCTACAAGGATTACAGAACTTGGACCAACATCTGCAAAAACTAGTCTAGTTAACTGAAATATATAACTCACCTATAAAATAGGCTACTCAGCTGGGAAACCATTATCTCTTCAGTTTTTGACATTTTCGTATATACAGATTTTCTTAAATCATTATTTGCTGTTATGGTCAGAACTGCTAAACTGCATAATCCACCAACTCCATCTGTAAGGACAAAACAAGTAGTTTTCATTCAACACTCTATCTACATTCCCTGAACCAGATGCCTGCTCAATCTTCTCTTCATCATCCAAACTCAGCTGCATTACCTATCCTGAAGACCACTTTTTTTCAAATAAATTCCAGTAATATGGTATATAAGATGTAGATTTTAAGTTAGTTGAGGGCCCGTGTGTCTATGGCTGTTAGGAACTAGATGTGTGCGCTGAAGTGAGGTGCAGGATTTCCAAAGGACTGCTGTGGGGCTGTGGCATCGGTGAGCCAGGTTGCTTCTTCCAGTGCGGTGTGTCAGGATTCAACGTCACTGGGGTCACTGGGCAAATTTGGTGATAGCAAAAGGGAACCTGCATTTGTAAATGAAGATGTAAATGTCAGGTGACCTGAGATTGTATCATTGGCTTAGCTGCTGATTTCCTTGATTATTTTTCTAGAGGTCAGTGATAAGGAAATAATTCTATTGAATGTGACCTCCAGTAGAAAGGGTATTTATATGAATTATGAACGAGACTGATGATGCATGCATCAAACAAACAAAGACAGTCCTAAGAAAGAGAATAAGATTCTAGATTAGGCACAATGTTTGCACACTTTTTTAGATCCTGAAAAGCACCACACAGAAAGAACATTACATAAATGTATAAATAAAATTAAATGTTTGAAACCAGTTTGATGCAGTTACTCAATCCTAAAGAGAATTACTTAGAACTATTCACTGCTGCTGAACAATATGCTTTTCATAAATTCATAGGTGGAGACAGTATCTCATCTCACTGTCTGTAAAGCTGCCCTACATCTCCCTTGTTTTCAGCTCCTTAGAACTGTGTCACTTGTAATAAATTAAATTATTATTTTCCAGGTTTCTCTTTGATGCAGGGTAAACATTTTGCAAAATTTTATTCAGGAAAGATGCAGCCTTTTTTTTTTATTTTTTTTTTGTAAGGCTATGAAAAAAATAATTTGTTGTGTTCACATTAGTAGGTCTAATAACTTTAAGCAATGCTTGTCTGCTTGTCCCTCCTGCTCTGGAGCAGCAATGTCAGGGAGGTAGTGTGCTAGGAGCTCTGTGTGTTGAGAATGAGACTTTTGCCAAACAAGTGCAAACGGATCCTAATTTGGCCAAGTAATAAACTGTAACAAACCATGCCTTGCATATACCCATATAACCTGCCATACCTGCTGAATACATGCTGCTAAATTCTCTGATGATTGCATTTCAGTAGGAATGCTCAGTTTCAGGGTAAAGCACAACTTTATCTGCAGTTTTTCTTCTGGACTGTTCAGGGGTCTTCCCAGACAGTCTGCATCTGGAACCAGTGACAAGAAGCCTTTTCTCCAGTGCTGCCTGCAGTCCCTGCTGGCCTTAGATCTTGTGGGAGAGCAAAGTGATTTACACACAGAACCAGCAAGGGCTGGACTTCAGTGGGAGAGAACAGAGAGAAGACTTCAACTGAGGCAACAAACCGACACTCAGCATGGAGGAGGAATAAAGGGACATCTGATGAGCAGCTGCATACCCTGAGAACCATCATGTTTGGAAGGCAACAAAACCAAAGCAGTAAAGAGGTGATCGCTACCCTTGAACAGGCAACGGATGAGGAACCAGAAAAGGAGCTGGGTCACCTTGAGGCCACTACTTGAGAAAAAGGACAAAATCCATGTCAGCAGCCAGAAAAGACTGAGCAAAAACTCTGGGGAGACAAGCTCAAGTGAAACCGCGCAGCAGCCAGGCTTCAATTCACCAAGGCTCCTGAGCCTGAGCCTCTCTGTTCATGCTCTGGGCTTTTGGAGATGTTTGGCTGTGGTGAAACCGATCCAGTGGGGCCAAGATCAAGAAGCCTGGAGCAGAGAAGCCAGAAATGCTTCATTACAGGCTTTTTGGTGGGGATGCCATTGAAGCTGAAGGCTTGAGGAGGAGGTCTGAAAGGTAAGAGTATGTCTCCTGAGAGACACCATGTGCAACCTGAGACTGCTGAAAACCAGCATTGGACTCGCAGAAGAAATAGGTTGAGGAGACAGGTATAGGGAAAGAGAAAATACTTAACTGTACATTTTACAAATGTATCGACATATATAGGTACAAAGACACCAATGGTGGTTGCAGTGACACTTATTTCTGGCACACCCCGATGAGGGAGTCCTTGCTCGCAGTGGCTCCCGCAGGCGCGGGGCGTTCGGTGTCCCAGGGGAGCACAGCTGGGTGAGACATCCCCCTCCCAAAAAGCACCCACACACCTAACGGCGGACACCGGCCCCTCGAGGGGAAGCCACAGACGGGCCGGGGCTGAGGCTCCGTTACTTTCTCCCCGGGTCGTTGCTTCCCTCCGGAGGAGGAATCGGGCGGCCAGGAAGCGCCGGAGGAGATGTCCCTGTGGCGATGTCTGGGTGGCGATGCCCCGGCGGTGACACGGCCACCGGCGTTCCACGGCCGTGCCGCCGCGGAAGCCCCGCAGCCGGATCCGCCCAGTAAACTCTCCCCGGGGCCGGTTCCCCCGGGCCCCGTCCCGCTGCAGCCCGCTGATCTCCGTTAGGAAGGGTGGCCCTCGCAACCGCGGGCTCGAGGCGACACGGGAGCGCGCGGTTTGCCGTGCGGGAGGAATGACCCGGTAACGGCCCGGCAGAGGCGCGCAGATGTGACAAGTGGCTCCGCGCCCGGCTCTCGGCACCCCCGCGGTGTCCCGCAGCGAAGGCACTGGCTGCTGGAGTGGGGCTGGGCTCCGGCCTGGTCTTGCCGCTTGGCAGCGGGCACGTCCTGGACAGGGAAGCGGCAGGTAAGCTGCTGCCGGCGGGCAGGGGAGAGCAGGCGGGCGCCGAAGCTGCAGCTCCCCCGCTGCAAGCAGTGTTTCAGTGGCCCCCGGCTTGCGATCGCGGGACACCTTGTTGCGGGGAGGCTGGAGGGATACACCTTGCTTTTGGTCGAGGAGCTCTGAAAAGCAGTAAAATATGTCAAATGCTTTCTGAGAACTGCGTGAAAGCTTTTACAAGTGGAACTCGAGGAGCTGAAATCTGGGAAAGGAAGAGGAAACCGTGAAAAAAGGGAGAATGTCCGAAGTAAAAGGAGTGTCACGGTCCCACGACCTCCCGCGGAGCCGCTGCTGCTGCCACCATCCCGCTCCCCCGCCCCTCGACCCTTCAACCGCACCGGCAGCTCGGGCTGGCGGAGGCACCGCGCATCGGGGCTCGGAAGGGACGGGAGGGAGCAGGGAAGCTGAGGCTGTGTTTACACCATAGCTGTAGCCACGCCGCTGTCCCTTCTGTAACTTCTCCCCGTCTTTTTATTTGCTAGGTCTTTGCGAATAGCACTGTAATTTCTCTATAAACGCATTTAATCAGGAATCACCCAGCAAGCCTGCTTCATTTAAGCGGTTATAAGAGGATAATATCAAATTCGCTTGCAATATGAAATCTCAAAGAGCTGAAGACTCCTCAGAGCTGAGGTGGGTGGCTTTTGCTTTAAGGCTGGCCAGCAGACCGCTGTGGATCCAGTTCCTGCTCATCTGGTGCTCTCCGAAGTTCCCGCCTGCAGAGAGGTAAATGCTGTGGCTCTGCATGCTGACGGGTGAGTATGAAGCTTTGCCTTTCGGCATCAGCTTGTGTGTCGTCTCCGTGACTTTGTAAAATCATTTATGCTGGGATACTAAGAGTTGGCAGCCCATCTTACGTGTTTTACAGTGCCCTTGAACGAGTCAAGGACGCTTTTAAGTCCAGGAAACGTCGTTGACAGATTTTCTTAAAGTTAAAATAAAATATTGCAGCATTTCCCATCAGCATTATCTCTTGGAAATAGCATGAAGAGCACTGCACAGGAGTTATTTTGCAGTTCTGTTCCCTTTGGCAAGTCCATCACGTCTAGGAAAAGAACCAGCATGCCAGAAAGTCTCTTTCCAGCAAGCTTTCCTTTTTTTTAAAACAAAAACGAAAACAAAAAAACAAATCAAAAACGCCCAACCAACAAGATGACAGGACCACTATGGGGTTTGTGTCCGAGGTAGTTCAGTTTTTCAGAACTGTGTTTAAAACTTTAGGAATTATGTTTTTTAGCGGATAGAGAAGTGACAAAAGATGTGGGATTCAGTGGAAGGGTGAGTGATTTTCATGAGGCATCAGGATCTGGTACTCCAGCTACTGAGAAATATCAGTTTGTATTTTGTAAGTCCAAGAGACAGGCCTCCCGTGGGAGCAAACAGCGAAAGTTTTGTTGCTTCCAGTGGAGAGAAGAGCAAGGCCACAACGACCCACTGGCCAAGCTCTTGTTACTCTTCCAGTCGGTGCTTGCATCTTCACCGGGGTGAGGGCATGTCTGGGCATACCCACGGTGTACTTAACGGAAAGATCACACTTCAAAGAGGTGGGGAGAGTGGGTGAAAGCATGTGACAGCTCGAATATGCACGGCTTGGTTCTGGGTCCGGTTTTAACTTTTACTTTTTACAGTCTGAGTTGCTGTCAGAGTGGCGGCAGAGACTAGATTTTTTTCATGAAATCCCCTTTGGTACTTCTCTCAGGAGACTCGTCAGGAGCCAAGGCTTTGGGAAAATAAAGTTTCAAATGATCAGGACCTATTTACAGGCTACTCTGAGGGACTGGGATAATCTCGTCCTCCCTTCTGCTCCTGGTGCTGTGCTGTACCCTTGGATGAGCTATTCTCAGAGCTCCGGTATTGCAGAGCATTTTTGCAGTTGCGCACAAAATAAAGAAGTTTAAGAACAAAAGATTGTTCTGGATAGTCAAACTGGAATGAGTTGGAAGGATACATTTAGGAAGTGGTTTCTTGGACACTAATTAGGACCATTTGCTTGGGGTTGCCATTATTTTCCTTTTAGTCTGGAGGGCACAATAGATCAAATGATTTATATATCATTAACAATTCTTGTTAACCATAAGCCGGATTGGGCTTTTCCATACTGATTACTGGGTAATGCTATAACGACTTGTTTTGTTTCTTCTGCAGTGTCCATATGAGCATGTTAACGGGAAAGACAAGCCCAAAAAGAAGCGCTTCAACTCACTTTTTAATGTATGAGTATGAATGTCTCTCATTTTGCGAAAGCAGCTGCAAAACCGAAGCCCATCAGCCTTCTGTGGCTTCCACTGCTGGAATACTGGCATTTGCTATACCTGGTCCTGTCTCCCAGTGAATTCGTTTTAATTGTAATGAAACACAAACTGAACCATATGTGCACGTGTGTTTTAGACGCCACCTTATTGATGTCCCTTTCCTTTTCTTTTGCTCTACAAGTAACGGGTTACAATCCCATAATACAATGAATTTCACTTAAAAATAACTAAGAAAGCGATCATGTGCAATCATTAAAATCCCACGTTTTATTTAACGTTATTTTTGTATGCACCGTGATGTCCAAGAGTTGTTGATGATTGTGATACGCCCAGGAGTTTGGGGTGTTGGGAGGGAGGGAGGGGCGGGGAGGGACGATGCTGTGCTGTGTGCCGTTGCATTGTGCTGTGCGTTGCGGTGCTGCCAGCACCGCTGCAGCCGGGCGCTGCTGCCCACGGGCAGAGGCGGGTGCCCGGGGCGGTGGCAGCACTCCTGCCGCGTACTCGGGGAAATCCGCCCTCTGGGATGAGCCCATCCCCTTCGGCTGTTCCGGAGGATGCTCAAGCGTCTTTGTACAATAAGCTCGGGGATGCCGAAGCACCAGCGCGGCACCCGGCCCCCGAGCCCGGAGGGGAGGCATGGGAAGCCGCTGCCGGGCCGGGCAGGACCGGGCAGGGCCGGGTGGTTCCGCCCGGGGTCTCCGGCCGCGGCCGCCTGCCCCCCCAGGCCCCAGTCCTCCCCGCCCGGGAGCTGACCCTGCCGCCTTGGGAAAGGGCCCGAGGAGGCTCCCCGGCACACTCGTTACGGGATGAAATCCCCGGGAGTGAGATGGGGGATGGGAGAAAGAAAGGCTCAACAGAATCGCTGCGAGTTCCTGAATAATGTAAAGTCTTTGTGTTTGATTGAATATGGGTCTGTTTGGTGTCCAAGTTTGCAAAAGCCTTTGAAAGACAAAAGAATTCTGTTTGCAAACATAATATGAAGTGTAAAGCGCACTACAGACATTCATGGGGACTAGGGAGGTATCGAGCACTCCGGTACGTTAGAGGCAACCACGCCAAGAGCTCCTTCGCCTTTGTTCCATCAACCCGAGAGTCCTCCCTTATTTTCTTCTGAAGTTATTGATACCCGGACTATGGTATTTATTGTCTAGCACGACTTTTCCCACCACAGATCTTCATTAAGATTAAATGGCACTCGGATAATGTCCTGTCATAGCGTTGATGAATTGCTGTGCCCAGAAAACCCCAAACGAAGCCCAAGCCCGGAGAGTATCTACAAGATTAAACTGGTCCTTGCTCCCTGCGGAGCGCTTGGCCAGCGAGGGACTTGCAGGCGGTGGCCTTAGGGACATCCCGATGCTACACAGCAGCCCCGAGAGGGACCGTGGGTGGGAGGGTGTGGGGTTACCCTGAGGGGCTGTAGTAAAGAGAAAGGCATTTTTTCATTTCGGTACTCTCAAATGAAGCAGCCAGTTTCATTTAGACGGGAGACTATTGTCGGTTGCTTGGTGTCCCATTTTGATCCCTTCACAGCTTTAGTTGAACGAAATGTCTTGAAACCTATTCCAAAAAGATGCTTGTACAGGCTTCCAGATGCTAAGATTTAGATCATTTGAACGTCAGCGCAGCCTTCTGGTAACAAAAAACATCCAAACGGATTTCGTTTGTGTATTAACATCCGTCAGATGGGAGAGTAGCACAGTTTAGAGCTGAAGTCTGTTTTCATCGTTTTAGCAACTGTGTCCACATGAACGTCTCGTCTGGCAAGTCCATAGGTTGAAGCTACATTGAATAGACTCAGTCCAAATATCTGAAATGAGTTGGAATAGCTGTGCTACCAGTGATTGATCTTATGAGGCTATAACTGCTCTATTACCGCTGTTGATATCGCTTCGCGTGTGCATGCCAATAGACGGGGAGGGGGGTCACTGAAAGGAGAGGCAGCTATAACGCATGCAGGGAGCTGTGCACCCCAAAGCTGCGGGGTCACTCGCCCCAGGGCGAGGTGCCGCCCGTGGGTGCCGGGCCCGTGGGCAGGAACCGAGCATCGGTCACTGTCGTTGAACAACCACCAGCCACCGCTTCCCCCGCCGGCGTGGTGGGGCCCTCCTCTCCCGGCTGTCGTACTAGGTGGGGATTTTGTAACTCAAGGTCCCGGCTATGTTGCCGCAATAATGAAATAAAGCATAACACTAGTTAGGTGCGACGCAGCAGGTGGCTTATTATAAGCCTTGCATATTCCTCTGCCTCCTGCTCCCACTAGACCGCCGATAGTTGGGAGGGAAAAGATTTTAGGCGCTTTAGGAAGTAAGCGGAGGAGAGGGGAAGAGCCTGATGCTGCCCCGGGCCGGGGCCGGGACCAGGATGGGCCCCAGGCTGGGCTTCTCTCGGTGCCCAGGACCCCGGCAAGGCCCAGGTACCCTGCCTCAAAGTGGCAGCAATAACCACCGTGGTGATTATGATAATAATAATTCTTATTACTGCAACTTGGCGCAGAGGGCAGCTGCTATCTCAGGGAGATGAAAAAGCGAGGAAGCCCCCCGAAGGCAGCTCGCTCCCTGCCCGACCAGTCACTCCCCAGCGCAGGCACAGACTGACGGGCTCAGCTCCTCCTGCCAGAGGACCGCTCCCGCTTATGCCTGGGATGGCTTTAAACTTCCTAATGGCCAGCGGATTTCATTAAGATCTTATTTTATAAGTCCTCCCCACCCAGACCATGGGGGAGCAAGGCGGACTTGCGTGTCCCCAGAGCCGGCAAAGCCAGCTGTGGGTGCTCAAAGCCCGTGGTCACCCGCCCCAAACGCACTCCTGCAAGGACACACCTCTGCTGTTCAGGTCTCCATCAGAACTGTCCCCCCCTCCCCGGCCGGTTTCTCCAGGTGAGCTGCTGTGAGGTGGGATGCGCTCTTTGCCGCACGCCACGTTCACAGGGGCCGCTGACCCCCAGCCACTGCCCCCTCCGCGGAACCGTGGGTCCCCCAGGCCCTGCCCGTGGGGAGGGCAGGCGTGGTGCCGCCGCGGGGTCTCCCCCCGCCGGCCAGGACAGAGCTCGGGGCGGGGAGAGCGGCTCACCGGTGCTGTTACCCGGCGGCTGCAGGCAGCGGTGCGCTGGCAGCCGGCAGAGCGGGACCCGCCGCCCTACCCCAGGGCGCAAGCCGGACCCCCGCCCCAGGGCGGGCACCTCAGCAAGGGCAGAGCCCTGCCTCCTCTGCACGCCGCCGGGCCTCCGCTCCCTGACAAGCTCCAAGGGAGATCATTAGCATCCTTTGCTTGCTTTGTTGGCTTTTTTTTTTTTTTTTGGTTGGTTGGTTGGTTGTTTTTGGTTTTTTTAATAGATTACCAAGCTGGCCACATAGACCTAAGGGTCACACGCTCAGGGGAGAAGAACTGAAACTGTCACAGGAGTTAAGAGAAACAGGCGAACAACGCCAAAACGAGCAGCCACCTCGCGTTCCCGCTCCACAAGCAGCTCCCCGGCCACAGGGTCCCAGCAGTGAACCCCCTCCCGCGGGAGCCGCTGCCCTGCCGCCGGCTCCTGCATCCCCCCGGGAGGGAGATTCCGGGAGAGGGAAGTGACTCCCGACCCTACATTTTTCTATTGTTTTGAGCCGGTGGATCAATTGTCATCAGTACTGTCACCTAAGAAGCACTGATTCCGATTCATTTTGGCATCTGATTTTATTCTAATGGGTTAAATTGGGTTCACTTTTACAATTATCCCAGGTTTGACTGCGCAGTATTGCATGACAACTCACAGTTTCATCGGGTTTGGCAAAGCGAGGTTGCTCCATGAATCCGTATATCATATCACATCAGATCAGGCTGAAGTTTGCTGTTTAGCGACTCCATTTGAGAGGCTTTTTATGAAAGTAGGAAGGGTTGATGCAGTCCATGGCTGGTTCAGTGCGATTTGAAAAAAACATATAAATGTGGAGAGATGGCAACAACACGGGGTTTGCTGCTCAGCTGTGAATAAGCACAGAACGAAAAACACCGACATGATGGGGAAACACTCAGGTCGCTGCAATATTTTTAGCAGCCTCTCAGTCCTCGCCTTTTTTTAATTTTCTAATATGTTCTTTGCTTTATTAGTTTTATTTACAACCAGCTCCCCATTAACACCTCACCCGATTACTGAGGAGCCGAGACAGCTAATCAAGAAAATCCAGCAAAGCAGCCAAAATTGAGAGGTGGGATTTATTTTTGCTTCCATTCATTCTTCTTCTTTATTTATTTTTTTGTTTTGGAAAATGTTTCGAAACAAACAGAAAATAAAAGGCAGGTATAATAGTATATCGGTGCGAGGTCAGAGGTTAGAAATTCACGTCAATTCTATATTAGAGGATATGTAGAGGAGGGGGAGAGAGGGAGAAAAACATCTTTCCGCCAAGCAGCTTGTTTATTTTAATTAACATAGGGATCCTCTGTTAGGAACAAGGAACAACCTCCATCTACTGGCTAGATCATTGCGTCTCTTCTCCATCCAAAACCCATCCCTCATCACTCATTAAGGAGGGTACAATTTGGGAAGAAGCTTCTAAGGTCTCAAGGTAAGCTCCTGCATGACTCTTTGCTAGCAATGCAGCTATTTAGACCTCACGGATGTCATTTGCGGGATGTTTCTTCGGTGTGGTGGGTTTTTTTAAACAACGCAGAACGGTTGTTTCCCCAGGTGTATTAGCAGACAACATTTGGTGCATCTGTGTTTTAATCTAGAAAAATGGCAGCCTGGGAAGACTGAGCCATCCAGCTCAATTTAAAAAAAAAAAAAAAAGCCTGTGTTTTTTTCTTGGTTTTTTATTTTTTTTCTTTTTAATTTTACATTTTATCTCTCTTTTTTAAAAAAATGAAATAATACCTTTCACTTGTCTGTGAATCTAGCCCGTAAGGGAGTCCTTTACAAAAGTAGCAAAATATGATAATTTCCAATGTCTTAATTACAACCGGAGTGCAAATACGATTAAGGTTAATGTCACACAACTAAGAAGCTAACAATGCTGAGGTCCTTGGCGGTGCACAGTTCCGTGTTAGACAATAATCTGCCTCTCCTGCTTTCTTCTGGCTGTGTGATCACTTGTTTGTGGTCAGTCACAGCGCTTGGCTATAGAGATATATGTCTGGGATTACTATGCAAAGCATCTAATTGTTTATTATTTAAATATCACTTCCTTAAGCAAATGAATATACGGCTCAATGTACATGTTTTCAGATGACCGGGAGATACAAGCACGTTGGAGGTTGGGGGTTTTTAGTTCGGTGATGTTTAGGGTTAAAGATACCCTGGGCTTGTGCTGCCCGCACCGGCAGTCCCCGCGCAGCCCGGCCGGGGAGGAGAAGGGCTGGTGCCCGCGCCCGGGCTGCGGGGCACCTCCTGCCTCCGCTCCTCCCGCACAGCAGCCCGAAAGGTGGTCCGCGGTACACTCGAAGGGACCCGAGGCAGGAGAAAAATCTTGATGGTAAAATATGTCGCTTCCGACACCAAAGTGGAATTTCAAACCATGTCGGGCTTTTTCAAAAAAACGCAACCCATTTCAATGCTGAAAACAGCATTCGCTACATTTGATGTCACCGCTGAGAGATGTAACTCTATTCAGATTTTCCTTCTTTGTGTCTAGATCGCTTGTACTAGCCGCTGACTTCACGAATAGATGAGGCTGATCATTTATAGCACTGTACTCCACCACAAGCTCATAGAGCAGAAAATAGCGTTAGGATTTAAAAATAGATCTGGCTTTAACCACCCGACTCGCAGGCAACAGGATCATAATCCTGTTGCTGTTATTGCTACGCGCTTTACATTTCTGGAAATGATTAAACTGGAAGTGTCTTGCGACTTTCAGGTACCTGACGGAGACGGTGTGAGGTTCTGGGGCTCGTGTGCGGCGGGCGGCGGCTGACCCGGCGCCGGGCTGCGGGCAGCGCCCTGCGCCTGCAGCCCCGCACCGCGACGGCCTCCTCCAGGAGAGACTAAATCCCAACCATTTCTGCTGAAAGAACTCCCCCTCCCCCCAACCCCCACCTCCTAGCCTGACTACCCTCCCCTTTCTTCTAATTATTGTTGGTCAATTATTAATTTGCATGTAGACCTTGTCCTAAATCCTCAGAACTAAGCACGGGATCGTTCACGCTGTAATAGGCTTTAGACTGTAGCCCGTGGCCAGGAAGAATAAGGGCTCTATAGCCCAGCGGATCCCAGGGACATCATGCTGAAATCCGTGCAGGGCACACGCTAATTACGAAGGTGGGGACTGCTGCAGGCAGCTCCCGGAGAGCGGCGGGCACGGGCCGAGCCCAGGCGGCGGCTGCGCCCGGGAGCGCTGCCTCCGGGCCCGCGGGGGCTTTTCCACGTTTTACCTGTGGAAATCTCACTAGTGATGTGTCCACCTCACCCTCATGAGCTGAGGGGGGTGGTCCGGGTACAGGCTTACAGAAAGGAAAAACCCGAGAGAGCCTGTCATGTTACTAAAATACTCTGAATGTTGCACATCAGAATCCTGCCCAAAACGCCGCGGAGAAGGGAGATAAAGGCGCCCTGTTACGGGAAATTGCGTTCGGGCCGAAGTGCTAATGCACATGGATTCATAAGGGATAAACCAGTAGATTTAGATTTTAGATTCCCTGTCGTGTTCTTTGTGAGCTTTTCTCTTCCGTCCCCGAGCAAACCAGCAAAACTACACAGAGACCCTGGTGCTGTAACAGCAACCTCTTGCTACCAGCCTGCCTTAGAGCAGCAGTGTTCCAATTCGCAGGGAGGAATGAGATCTCAGGAACATTGAAATAAATCTACCTTGATCTCCTACAGGCCTTTTGGAAATTGAGAAGTCACGTCTGATGCTAGCAACAAACTTTCAGTGTCCCTTTAGGTAAGAATTGGTCTGCCAACATTAGGACGTTAATCAGAAAAGGCCTTGGAAAGCCCTGGCCTCCTTTACCGGAGCAGCAGTAGCTAGCAGCCTGTCCTTAACCGTACCTGATGGAGCAGAAAGGAAGGACCCTCTAATTAATTAAGTGTGCCCAACCGGAGGAGGTTTAGTCATTTCTGAGTTTCGTTATGAGTCTGCCCAATTATTCCTAACGGCGCCGTCGAGCGAAGGTGGAGATGGGAATTTAACGAACAATATTTTTGGTGTCTCTGCCTTGGGCCGGCGCTGTGCCGCTGCACCTGCAGAAAATATTTCGATGGACCCGAGACGGCAAATGTCAGGCGAGCGGGAGGAGAGGGGAGAGGTGCCAGCTCCCGGGGGGTGCAGTATCCCCACCTGAGCCGCCCGGAGGGAGCTGGGCCCAGCGGTCCCCCGGGGCTCTCCCCAAACTGCTCCTCTACCCGGTCCCAGCGGGCGCGATGAGTTGGATCATCCTCAGACCGGCAGGGACGGGGTCACGGAGGGGCGATTGTTCCGAGGGGGGGTTTCGGCGGGTGTCTCTGCCTGGGGGTATCTTTGGCCACACGGGCCCTGTGGGAAACGCAGACCGTTTCCAATAGAGCAGAGGCAACACGAAACTGAGGAGGGGTGAGTTGTGCCTGACAAAATATCTGGGCAGGAATAAAGGAACACCTCGTTCAAAGGAAAAAAAACAAAACAAAACCCAAAACAAAACCAACAAAACAA
Organism: Caprimulgus europaeus; assembly: GCA_907165065.1. The sequence goes on along the minus strand of OU015534.1, from coordinate 24,629,567 downwards.
CAATCTCGACCGTGCAGGTAGAGTGGAAAGATTATATGGCAACTATTAGAAATCACCCTTCTGTAGGGGAGGTTTTTCACCTCTGTCGACAGCAACCACTGCCATCGCCCGCGCCAGACAGACGCACGCCCGTGACAACTCGTGGGCGCAGGGTGTGCAGAGAGCAAACCCTCCTGCACAGGGTTACTCCCCTCCCGGATCGCGGCAGCCTCCCTCCCCAGCTTCGGCGCCGGCTCCTTCCCTCCCCAGGCGGCTCCGCAGCTCTCGGCAAAGCCGCCGTCCCCGCAACGGGTCCCACCGTCTCGTCCGGGCCGCGCTGCCCGGCGTGGGCTGCCGGCTGCGCTCCGCCCGCTCCCCGGCGGGTGTCGGGTGAGGGGGCAGCAGCTCCGCCCGTCTCCCGGAGGAGTCGGGCACCGCGGAGGGACGCCGGGAGGGAGGGGGATCCCGAGTACACGGCTCCCGTGTCCCGGATTGAATCACCTTGTTTATTTTTTCCTGATGGCTTGTTGTGCTAATTGACTTGTTTTCTCCAAGGAAAGCCTATCCCTCCCTCCTCCTTCCCCACACACAGATTTCCCCCCCCCTTTTTTTCTTTTTTTTCCAGACCGGGAGTGCTCTGAGACTAGAGCTTGTATGGGGATCTACCCGTTATGAGGGAGATTCCCTTACCCCTTTGAGTCTCGTCGGTTTTATAGCTATTACTCTCTTATTAAAACACACACACATACAACGCATTGATTTTCATCCAAAAGGGCTAATTACATTACTCACAGTAAATAGCAGCCCTGCTGTCCAGGGTCTAGTGTGCCAACAGAGAAAAAAAAATCCCGGCTTATTTCACTTGATTGACTTCATCTTTGTGTGAAATTGTGTTTTATGAGCTGTATTCTGGCACTCGGAGGAATGTAGCAACATTCAATCTGCAAATAACATTAATTTTAGCTACTTAGGGGGAAAGAGAAGGGAGGAAACTGGCTGCTTGAATCTTGGGTTACATGGAAGAGGTGACTCGAGGAGCCCCTGAGGATGTCTCTGGGATGCTTTGGAAAGGAAGTGGGGGCTGGGGTACTTCTTTCACTAGTCGCGCTCGGGTTTGGTGTGGAGCGTCCCCCAGGGAACGGGGAGCGCAGAGCTGCCGCCAGGAAGATCCTTCAGTGGGGATCGAGGTGTCAGGAAACAGCCGGCAGCTGTTCCAGGGAAAGGCAAGGAAGAGTGGTGTGAAAAGTAAGTAGAAAAAAGGGAAAAGGGGAGGGGAAGCAGAGAGAGAGATTAGCCAGGCAGGAATGCATCGCCCAGTCCCCTGCAAACAAAGATCACTCGCAGCCCGCAGCCGGGGAGCGGGCTAGGGGAGAGAGCCCAGCCAGGGAGTCCCGGACCGCTCCGCTCCGTGCCCGCCCGCTCCCTCGGCGGCGGGGGTGGCCCCGCAGGCTGCCCGCGGAGGGTGCAGGGGGTCCTGCTGCGGGCCCAGAAGGGGGTCCCACCTGGCTGATGCTCCCCGGAGGCAGCAGGGCCGGCAGAGCCCCAGTAAGTGCTGAATCTGCCCGGGATCTAGGCGGGGGAGGCCGTGCCCTCCTGCTCCCGCCCGCCGTCCCGCCTGACCACCGCCTCCGCGGCCGCCGGCCCCGGGGCGCGGAGAACGGTCTGGCCTCTTCTTCCCCCCTCGGCTGCCCCGCAAAGGCGCTTATCCTCCCTCCGCCCTCCCCGTGGCGGACCTGGGTGCGGCGGTGCCAGCCAGGGGGGCTGCGGAGCGGAGCTTCCTCCGGCTCCTGAGCGGAGCTTCCCTCGGGCCACCCTGCCCCTCGCCAGGCGCCGGCGCCGCCAACTCCTGGGACTCCGTGTTTGGGGGAGGTAATAAACCCCACCCCACCCACAGCCCCGATGTAATGTTTGTCACTGCTTGCCCATCACTAGGGGTTGAGAGGAGTATGACAGGTCTTTGTTGTCTGAATAAAAATCGGTGGCGGCTCAAGGGAGAGAACTCCTCCTACTAAATTATCAAAAATGGGCTGGCTTTAGTCTCTTAACAAATTGGACAGAGCTCCGGAAAGCAGCAGTCCCAAATCCAACCTACAGGCACTGGGAACTTTAAAGCAACCAGGGACTGCTGAAAATAGCACTTCTTTTTGCTTTCTTTGTATTCAAAACTATATCCTTTCCAGACCGATTTTACTGCCCCAGGTCCAAGTCTCTCCAGTCAGGAGCCCCAGCTCTCCAGAACAGTAACAGATCCTTTAGCTCGCTTTTTTTTTTTTTTTAATTAATTATTACTTTTCCTCCCCCTTGTTTGTTTTCTGCACATCTTCAGGAAGCCCTCGGTGCTTGTGCAAAGAGAAGCTTCTATTGCAACCTCCCTCCCTGCGCTGTGCGCCTCGCTGTAAACATTTTGGATGATCTAAAGACTCTGGGGTCTGTATATGGAAATAGTGGGGTGCAGAGCAGAAGAAAATACTTGTCCTTTCCGTCCCCCAGCCATGCTTTTCCACGGGATCTCCGGAGGCCATATCCAAGGAATCATGGAGGAGATGGAGAGACGATCCAAGACCGAGTCGCGCCTGACCAAAGGGGGACAGATGAACGGCCGAGAAACGGTAAGAAAGGAGCTGGCACTCTTTGAAAGCAAATCCCTGCAAGCACGGACCCTCGGTGGGACAGACCCTTGGCTTTGGGGAAGAGAAAGACACCACTTCCCCCTGCCCCTTCCCTGCCACCCCTTGCTTGTAGAGACCCTTGCGAGGCTCCCTGTAAACCCATCCATAGTGCTGGGTGCTGTGCTGGCCAGGCTCATTTGTATATTTTTCTACTCATTGTCGTTGCTTGTGCTCTCTGGAGTTAGGGGAGAAAATATTTCACACTGTAACAGGGACGGTTTCTCAGCCCTTACAGCCTTCTGCCCCTGCTCGGCTGGCTGCGGCTGCCCTGCCCCGTCCGAGCGGGGCTGCAGCTGGAGTTTCTGAGGTGTACTTTACCTTTCTTTGCACTCCTAGCACCTCCTAAATTAAACCGCAAACCGCGACCGCTTACTTTTCGTAACCATTTTGGGTCTGAAGTCTGGGATTGATACAAACAGGCACCGCTTTCTTTGAATGTTTTGCCCGCCAACTACTTTGCTTAGCAGTAACATCTCATTTTCTCTTAGTCAAAGGACCAAAGTCTTCACAAATGTACTGGCGGGTGGCGGAGAAACCGAGAGTCACGCTGTGTTTTGTACAAAGCGAGATCTCCCTTTCTACAACTTGTAGGGCTTCCGCCGATCGGGTACAAGGCTCTGCACACAAAGTAACGGCCTGGAGAACTGCTTCAAGGCTTTGAGCCATAGGGTCCTTCCCCCCTCCTCTTAAATAAACTCCCGCTTTGTTATATGAGGATTTGCAGTGTAAATTCAACTCGCCTTTTCAATTGCTGAAAAAAAAGGGGGCGAGGAACACAAATTCAGACTGGAAAGTGAATGTGGAGTTGCCACTTTAAAACAGTTGCGACTTTAGAACAAGATTTCAGGATTTTTTTCCCCTGTTACTTTATGAGCAAACGCTGCCTCAAGTTTCACGGCAGAGCTTTTGTCTCCGCCGTCCCCCTTTGTCCCGAGCGACACTCCTCGTGGGGAGCAGATTAATGGGAACTTGCAAAAGTTTGCTGATGGAAACATGCTAGTTTTAGCTGAAAGCAGCCTGTGCCACCTTTCTCTCCACGTCCCTGGCCAGCGTGGTGAGGGTTCGTCCTCAGTGTTCTTTCCACCGTCCACCTGTCTCCTTTCTCTTACTTCTGTTTTAAATGGCCTGATTTTCTTTAGAAACGCGGTTTTGGCTGGTTTAAAAACGGCTGAAAATGTACCGGAGAATCGGTGCGAGCCTGCACCCTCTGCCATAAACTTTTGGTGCAGCCAATCGGTATTTTCCTACTTTAAAATGCCGTTCTTGTGCAGCCCTCTAAGATGAAAACGCCGAAGCAACGGGGAAGCTACAGACTTTAACTTCGGGACCTCAGAAAAGAATGAGCTCTGCTATTCTGACTGAGGCCTAATCAGTCGCCTTCCCATATTGAAATGACATTAGATCGTTAGGAGAGGTTTAATGGGATAAACACGAAAGCTGAATCGCGGTATATACTTTCCTAGCCGGGATGGTCGCGGTTCCCCCTGGAACTTCCCGCCGGGAGCAGAGTTTGGTCCCAGAGAGCAGTCTCTTTGTAGAAGCCCCGGGCCCTGCGCAGGACCCCGTCCCAGCCCGGAGTGCCTGCCTGCCTTTCTCTCCCTGTCTTATCCCCGTGTGGTGTGGTTGTTTTTGCAGAACATGCCCCCAATGAGCCCCGAGAAGCCTGCTTTGTGTGCTGGTTGTGGAGGGAAGATCTCAGACAGATATTACCTGCTGGCTGTTGACAAACAATGGCACCTCAGGTGTCTTAAGTGCTGTGAATGTAAACTGGCTTTGGAGTCAGAACTCACCTGCTTTGCCAAGGACGGCAGTATTTACTGCAAGGAGGACTACTACAGGTACATCACCCAGTCCCCATGGGTTCAAAGGTACATCCCCTTCACAAGGCATTATGAACCGAAACGCTCTTTTCTCCACATGGGCTTTCAAATGCAGCTTTTCGCAGTCAGTGATTCCTTAATCTTGTAAAAGTGTCCGCTCCGAAAAGTTTTAAAACTGAACAAATCGACAGGGGACACGCCGACTGAGCATGTGAGGCGGCACAAAAGGGGCGAAGGAGAAGACCTCATGTCTCCCGCTGCTCTGCGGTGCCCCTCCTCAAACACCAGCGTAAGACCCAGCAGAAGTTTCCCCCCGTCCATAACGCACCGGCTTTTCCGCAGGCCGGGGGCGCGCCCCGGGGCTGGCGCGGCCGGAGGGGCAGGGGGGGCGGCGAGCCGCGGCGGGGCCCGCGCCGCGCAGGAACCCGCCGGCCCCCGCCCAACCTCTCCGCTGTCCCGCGGAGGATGCCCGGTGGCCGGGCCCCGGGAGCGGACACGGTTGGTCTGTGCATTTAATCTCTCCCGGGTTCAGCCCCCCCGGCCCCTCTCGGCTTTACCACCAGTGCCGAGAGAACGGGGCCAGACTCCCCCGGCCCGCCGTCCTGCGAGAGCAGGGGCAGCGGCGGGGCTGCTGCAAAAGCCATAAAAGAAAAGGTCAGCTCTTCAGAGAGTGCCAGGCGCGGACCCCGGAGCCCCGGTGCCGGCTCCCCGGGGGTGTTCCCCACAAGCCGGGGCACTGGCACCGGCAGCAAGGGCCGTCCTAGGGCCGGGGAGGACGCGGCCCTGCTGGGGACGGGCTCCCCGCCGAGCTCCCGTGGCCGGGGGGAAGGTGGGCGGCACCGGGGCAAGGTCTGCTTGTAGCTTTCTAGTTGATGCCCACTTTTCTGTTTCCTTCAGAAGGTTCTCCGTGCAGAGATGTGCCCGCTGCCACCTTGGGATCTCAGCCTCTGAAATGGTCATGAGAGCCAGGGAGTCGGTTTATCACCTGAGCTGCTTCACCTGCACCACCTGCAACAAGACTCTGACCACAGGCGATCACTTTGGCATGAAGGACAACCTGGTTTACTGCAGGGCCCACTTCGAGTCCCTTTTACAAGGAGAATATCCCCCTCAGCTAAGCTACACCGAGCTGGCAGCCAAGAGCGGAGGGCTGGCCCTGCCTTACTTCAACGGCGCTGGCACAGTCCAGAAAGGGAGGCCCAGGAAACGAAAGAGCCCTGCCTTGGGAGTGGACATCGTCAGCTACAACTCAGGTGGGAAACACACGCCGAGCCTCCCTCCCGCTCCTCCGAAAAGAGCGTTCTCGGGCTTCCCTCCAGCTAGGCAGTGCGTGAGTAACTCAGCCAGGCCAAGTCTTGCTTAACCATTGGAAAATCAAACAGCTCTCTGAGGGCTGGAGCGTTTGCAGGAAAGCTAACAGCAGCCCTCCTCAAAGGCTGTCTTTGCCTATTAATGTCAAACACCCAAACTTAGCCACTTCCCAGGGTAAAGACCGAAAAAAGGAAAAGGAAAAAAAATCCCAACCCCATCACAGTGTTCTCTATAGGAACCTCAGAGATACTGTTATCATTATTTGTATTTTATTAGCAAAAAGCACTTCGCCAGTTAGACCTCAAATTAGAAGTAACCAAATGGATCAGGAAAAAAAATCTACCATAAATGTTATACTACATGGTTCCTACAATGCCAATGCAGTATGCACATAACTCGATATAGATATTCCATTTATAGTAATTAAGTTCTCAGGCTAAATAATCCTGTTTTACTGGCACATAAACGATCAAACTGTACAAGAGGCCAACAAATAAATGTTCCCGGTAAGGAAGCCCTAACAAATGTAATTAAGGAGAACGGTTTCTGCTCTCTCAACAGTAGGAAAGGAACAAGTGTTGCCCCGTATTAAATTTCTTCCCTAACTCCAGTCACTTAAGTACCCAAACCGTGCCTAAACACACAGCGATAGGGGCCAGAGGTAAAGGACTTTCAGGTATGATCAAGCGGTTTAAGCGGCGTTTCATTAGATGGAAGACGAAAGCAGGAAGGGTAAACCTGGATTAACAAACTACCGACTCCTAAAATGACTAGCGAAACTTAAACTCCCCATGGACAGTAACGAGGAAAGAAGGGTGTGGGAAGCAAGAGAGGTGCAAGGTGTTTCCCTGTAAAGCAGGGAGCCGTTCGGGCAGGGCAGGGAGCAGAGGGCTCCGGTCTGGGCAGCAGCGGGGCTGGGGAGGCGGGAGAGGGGCCAGGGCCTCCCCTTCCAGCAAACGCCGGTCGTTAAGAGCCCACCGCTCCCGGCCCGAAGCTCTCTCCCCTCCAGCCAAGTTCAGCCCGCAGCCACCGAGATCCATAAGCGATCCCCCCCGCCAACCCTCCATCCCTCCCTTGGCACCTCCTCTGGGGCTGCTGGGGAAACGGGCCGTGGCTGGGAACGGGGAAGCTGTGCGAGGCTATTTCATCTCCTCTGATGCGTAGACCTTGGAGCCAGAGTAATCACTGCGCTAATTGTTCCTTGTTAATTGAAGATGACATTGGAATCCCTGGCTACGGAGCGGTTTCCAATCAGTCCTGAAAGCTGCTAAAGAAAAGGGAACCCGTAGCCCAGCCTCCGGGACTCATTCAGTCCCGGCTTCCAGTGGCGGGTGTCCCGTACGCCGGCCCTCTGCTCTGCGCTCTGATCCGCACAGCGTCACCCAAATTTCCTAGACCCCTACATGGAAATACTTTTAGGGACAATTTATCGTTAGAATTAGGACCAGAAGTTAGGGAAAGATGAAAAGTTGTGGTATGCTAAAACACCCCTTAAACTTCAGGTCAGAGACATTATTTGCCAATGCCGTCATAGTTTTTCTGTGCTAGCCTTTAAACTCTTTACAGCAACGGGGCATAGAAGATGTACCACTGACTCCAAATGAGATTAAAAAGCAGTACCCATTATGAAAATATGGCTCACTTCACTGAGATCTCACAAAATCCTTCGGGCAACGGAGAGAGAGGAAAAAAAAAAAAGCCACTTTGGATTCAGTGTAGGTGGCTGAGAAATTTGATGTTAGGGCTGTGATTTTTTAAAAAAAGACTATCTAGCAATGTCCAGGGTTGACACATGGTCTCGAGAAAGTACAGTTTGCAGCCAAACTGTGCATCCGGTGCAAACGACTCCGGCCCATTGACCCTCTGTGCTCCAGATCCAGGGGGAGCAAAACGAATCTCTAACAGTTAGGAAATGCGTTGCAGTAGATGAACTCCCTTCTCGAAAGAACAAAAAAAATCTCTAAATAATTGGCAGCCACTTTCTTACACGTATTTTTCGTTCCCTGCTCTGTGATTCAGCAACTGCTCTTGCACGTAATCGTTTACAAAAGGGAATTAGTTCGCAGAAAATGAAGTGCTGGATACATGACTGCCGCCTTCAGAGGGAGAAGCGGGCCACAGGTCGGACCCCATAGCCCACCTCGCAGCCCGCCGGGCCCTTTCTCCCGGCCATTGCCGCGGTACGCGCTGCGCCCTTAACCCCACCGCAGCCTGCCCAGAGCGGCCCGGCACCGCGGGTTGGGCTTGAGAGCGGGCGGGAGTGTGAGGGGTCGGCGGGGGTACGCGGAGTCGGGGCAGCGCGGTGCGGTTCTCCCCTCTGCCCTGCTATGCCCTCCCTTCACCTCCTCTGCCCTATCGGCCCGGGCTCCCCGGGGCCTCCCGGCTCGGACATGGCCGGTCTGGGCTGAAGCACTCCCGAGCCGAGAGACAGCGCTGTGCCTCTGAGCAGGCAGCTTCTCAGTTACAGCAAAAGTTCCCTCTCGTCACTCACTGCTTGGTGAGAACCACGAGGTTAAAGTCCCCAGTAAACCAGGGCGGTATCCTACCGAAACACTCACACCCGAGGGTGTCCGTACGGCTGTGGCAACCCGGTGTGGAAAACGAACCTGACCTTTAAAAACGAAACCCTGATTAAGCTGACAACTTGACCAAGCTGAGCATAAGCATACGCGTAGGCACAGTGATCCGGCAGTACCTGCCTCAGATCTGTGTGCACATCTTGTTTCAGGGGAGCTGAGCACTGGGCCAGAATGGAAAATCAGATTCTGCTGCTGGATCTACAACAGCTTTTCTATTCTGTATTTTGTTTAGTGGTTTAATTTCTGTTTCTCAGCTCCTCGGTTGTAAAGTGGAAACACAACAATAAATAACTCAAAATGTTATGAGGTAAAAGCCATTCATAGTTGTGAGCTGTCTGGAATTAATGTGAAAAATGGAAGAAACTATTGAAAAGTACTTAAAACATTCAAGGCTTTCTCTATATTACCTCTTATATCATAGAATTAATATGTATTTTGAGGGAAACTGTGTTGACTTACAGCCCACAGGATATAGGAATGAGATGGTGAAGAAGATTTCCCTAGGAAAAATATTTTACACAGCTGTTGCTCAAAGAGCTGTTTACTTTATTTCATTATATATATGTATGTGTGTGTGTGTGTCAAAAACTATGAAGAGTTCACTTGAAGAATTCTTGGCAACAGAAAGCAAACTGTTCTAGCTCTTTCCAAAGCAAAATTAAACCAACCCCCAACCCTGCTGCAAAGAAATGAGCAATGCTGTCTTGCCCAATTTTTTGCTTCCTCTAACTTCTCTAGGCGATAGTGTAAAACTCTGCTCTATGATGTGGCCAAATCACATAACGCTGTTTCACCCACATAAAATAAAGGGTGAGCTAATCATTGTATATACTAGGATTGTCTGAGGATGCTTGGAGCCCTCTTCCCATTTTCTCTTGGAAATAAAAGCCAAAATAAAGTAGATCATAGATAAAAAAGTAGATCACAGAAACAAAGGCAGTAAGCAGGACAGAGGAGACTGAGGAAGTTCACATTGCTGCTGTAAACCTGAGCGACCCAAGGAAAACAACACAAACAACCAGCTTGCAACTCTCTGAAGGAAAAGCTGAGGACGGAATTCTGGTACTCTGATTTATGTCAGCTCATAAGTTACGGCCCACGCAGATTGACTGAAGGCAGTGTGATTGCTTGTGAAAACAAGTAGTAAATACAATCCAAATCTGGTCTGAAATTGTTCTTAAGGCAACTTTCAGCTCCTGGTATTTTCAGAAGTGTCAGCTAACTTTGAAAGTGCAGAAATACTTCTTACCAAGACTAGAAGCAAATCTAGCTATAATTAAATATTCACCTGATTTTCTGTCAGAGTGTTGTCTTACCAGCATCTGTTCATGTTGACTTGTTTTATAATTCAAAAGAGAAAACAACTTCAAGAAGCTTTTTATTTTCTCCCGGTTTCAAGTTGCTCTGCCTCTGTTTTTAGCACTGTCAACATCAGTCTCTCTGTATTGTTTGGTTTCCCTCTTTCCCATTCTCTCTCTTATTTATTTATTTATTTATCCATCGATCTGTTTGTTTGTTTGTTTATTTATTTATTTATCTATTTATCTATCTATCTATCTATCTATCTATCTATCTATTTATTTATTTATTTTTAATAGGGATCAATTAGGCCTAGTAAATAATCCAATAACTATTGGTAAGCAGTTCAAAAATTCAAATGAGCAACTAATGAAACTTGGTGTAGATTACAGACCTCCTGAAACATTTTTAATTAGCTGATCTTTAATTAACATTCCCTGCTATGGTGATACCATTAATTTTCTTCTGTGTGACTGAGCTATCTTTATAAAATGAGATCCTACAAATTGGTAACCTATTTTTATTTTTTTTAAGCTGAAAAGAAAAATATAGATGTCTTACTTTTTTTTTGCCAATACTGTCATTCCTTTCCCCAATATGAAGCAATGATGCCATGGTCCCTGAACAGCTGAAACTCTTGTGCACAATTCACAACCATAAAAGTGTAATCTGAAACAACTTAATCTTTCACAGACACTTCGAAAATCCTGAATCAGGGAAAACAGGGAAACTCTCTTATTTGAGCCACTAGTTAGTTACTTATAGAACCATCCTAAATCAGTGCCAACTAAGAGCTACTGCTGATTGGGGTTGAGATTGAGTGACTGAATCAAGCCCTGATGCAACTGCTTTCTAGACATGTTTTACAGACTAAGGTCTTTGAGCAGTTCATATACACTCCTAGGCAGAGTCCAAAAGCATTTATTTTATCAGCAAAAAGCTTCAGATTTTATGCTTTCTTGATGAACTGTCATAACAAACTTTGCTGCTGTACATCTCTTTTTATAGGTGCTTGTGATTTCGGGGAAAAGCTCAGGAACATTCAAAATGCTCGTTTGACCTTTATTCTTCTCTCAAGCTAAGAGTGTTTCAATGAGTGAGATTTCAAAATCTGAATGAGATTTCAAATGACTCTTTGAATGCCCAAAGCAAAACCATCGCCACAGGGAAAAGACTTGTTTGAAAATAAATGCCAAAGGAGAAAGAACTTTCTAAGTATGCCCTTAGTAGGTACAGGCCCGGGGGACATAGCATGTTTTAAGAACAGGGAAAGGTCATCTTCTGGATCTTTTTTGTCTCATTTAATTACCACATCTGTACTTATCCTTGCACCATTTTAGCCCTTCCTTCCTTGCTTGCTTGCTCGCTTCCTTCCAAACAGCACACAACTCAAGATTTTTGCCTTTATTCGTTTATCCTATACGATATATGACTGCTAATTTCTTGTTTCATTTTGTTTATTGAACAGGTTGTAATGAGAATGAGGCAGATCACCTGGACAGAGACCAGCAGCCTTATCCCCCATCCCAGAAGACAAAGCGCATGCGCACCTCCTTTAAACACCACCAGCTTCGTACCATGAAGTCCTACTTTGCTATCAACCACAACCCAGATGCCAAGGACCTCAAGCAGCTTGCCCAGAAAACAGGCCTGACCAAGAGAGTTCTGCAGGTAAGAAGACACATCACAGCCTTGACAGAATTTTCCCCTACCCCTCCCAGTCAATAGCATTTCCCTTATGTATAACGATAGTGATATATGTAGAAATACTTTTGTTAGGTGTGTCCCTAGTGGGTGTGCAGAGGGGTATGGTATGACATGGCAGGAGTGCCGAATGTATGCCCTACCACCTCAAGGCAGCCAAATACTAAAATGTGATTTGTAATTAGTTGCATCTTGATCATGAGGAAACTGTCTCCAGAGTCTACCAACCCAGCAGATATCCTGGGATCTGTAGTGTCTCTGTGGTGACCTTATTAAGGGCAGAGGTAGCAAATCTACTCATTTTATACACATTGGGTGAAGCCTTTTGGCTCCCCTGAAGTAGTTAATGTGATCCCTCAGTGAGCAGATCCCTCCCGATACATAGGAAGCAAGCTTTGACCCACATGATCCTGCAGGACCAGCCGGCTCTGTCTCTCAATGCTTGTTAGACAACTGTTATCATTAAGGGCCTATAAAGTAAAAAGTCACTTCCCTGTGAAGGACAGCCCAGAAAATTACCTTAAAAAATGATCCCTATACAGTGTGTGCTAGGTCAGTGAAGTTAAACAAGGTGTGTATTACCTGGAGAGTGCCAAAGAAAGGTAGCAATCGATGTAGAAGGAGAATCTACTAGCAGCAATTCCTTGTCTGTCTTACATGCCACCTAAAACATTTTCAGTGAACCTTACAGAACAGAAAAAGTAGGTGACCCATATCAACAATCTGTATGATAGGGATGGTGTAACTACCCCTCCTTCCTCTCCAGTCAAGACAAACTTTCAGCTTTGGCAAAAATCTGCTCATTCACCCTTTGCCTCAATCTTTATTATATGTCTTGACCCAAAATCTGCCCAACCCAAGGATACAGTACAGGGTCATCAAGAATGTTGCTTTCCTTGGTTGAATGAGCGAGCAGATTTTTCTTAAGGCTGCCCTGTGAGGACTGCACACTGGGCTGCAACGTTCCAGTGACCGCCCGTAGCGCTGGGCCTTCTGTGCAGGGTCCCGCCTGTGGAAGAGTCAGTACTACCAGTAGCAAGCGAAGCTGTAGAGGGACTTAGTTGATTTGCCACACAAAAAGAAACGTCAAAAAATGACTTAAAAGCAAGAACAAAGACAAAAAATAAGCAAAACAAATCAAGCATCGGTAAAGAAATCAATTGGGATTGGTTTGCAGGTTTGGTTTCAAAACGCAAGAGCCAAATTCAGAAGGAACCTTTTGCGGCAGGAGAATGGGGGTGTCGATAAAGCTGATGGCACCTCACTTCCGGCACCGCCCTCAGCAGACAGCGGCGCACTCACTCCACCCGGCACTGCGACCACTTTAACAGACCTGACCAATCCCACTATCACTGTAGTGACATCAGTGACCTCTAACTTGGACAGCCACGAATCCGGGAGCCCCTCACAAACTACCTTAACGAACCTTTTCTAACATTTCGTTTGGTTTTGTTTTTTTTTTAATTCGTACTCTTCTTCTTTATTATTATTATAATTATTATTATTATTTTTATTATTTTCAAGCCTTTTTTTTAAAAAAAAACCCAACACACCCACAAAATCTTGGGAAAATAAACAGCTTGATGTGTAGCATCTGCAGCCACTTGGCAAATGAGTTTGAAGTAATATGTTGCTATAATAAATGAACGTTTATTGTTGTTAAATTGTACTCAAATTTTTTAAATTCATAAAATAACTGATGAGAAGGTTATGAATCATTCTAATAAGTGCCTCTTAAAATTGTATGTTACTTATTTCCAGAACCTTGAAAAAAAAGATTACTACCACAAAAAAAAAGGAATATTATTTTCCTTTCTTGATAACCAGATAAAAATCAGTTTAATTACAGCTGAAAGAATGCTGCTTTACGACTGTATGTTCACTTAGAGCTTTTAAGAACCCCAAATTTAATTTTATTTTTCTAATGCATCTAATGCATATAATGCATCAGTTTTGTACAATTTATTTTTAAAATGTTGAAAAATAAATGCAAAATTAATTAAACTAATCATTGAAACAGCCAGACCACAAGTGCCAGTACTTTTTTGTAATGCTTTGGTCACAAACCTGACCCTCCCTGAGCACTGGGGAGTCTCACTGGGGTAGCTAAATGCTCCTCTGCCAGTTCTTCACCCAGCTGGGATGCCTTTGGCCACCACTGAAAGCTGTGGCTGGATGGAGGACTTGGAGAGAGAGACCCAGTGGTGAGAGTGCACGCGGGTGAGGACGGCAGGGTCAGGCTGCTGGGCTCCAAATTTGTGTCCTCTACGTTAAGGAGGCAAGATCTGGGAAACACTCTCCAGAATGAGCTCACACCTGTAAGGACATTATTAAAGTAATAACAGCAGAATAACAACTCAAATGAGTAGTCTTATTGATCTGAAATATCACATAGGGAGGGTTTTTCATTTTTGTCCGTCAAGCAGCTCTGATTTGGAATTAAAAATAAACAAGTGCTGCTCGCTACATGGCCTTGATGCTGTACCATCAAAGCAAGCAGGAGGTCGCCCAGCTACTTTAGTGAGCACAAAAATAATTTCCAAGAAGATGTATGCATGTGTACTGTTAAAATAAGTTTTGATAAATTATACCTTTTTTCAGGGAAAATGGAAATAAGCAAAATATAATTTACTAAGATGTTAAAGGAAAATATTTCAGTACAATTTATTCATTACTAATTTGAATTTACCTTAGATGTTTCCTGAGATTGTATCAGACACCTTGTTTAACACATGAACTTAAAATCTTTAGTTCATTAATATATCTAACATATATTTTAGCTTTTTCAACTTTGTGTAGAAGAAAAAAATGTTAGTAAAAATTCTTACAAAAATGGGAATTGGCAGTGAATAATTTTAAAGCAGATAAACTCAGAAGCCTTGTGGATGCTGATCTGAATACATTTCTTAGTTTACAATAGTGATCTTTCTTTTTTTTAATTTTATTTAAGCTAAAAGTCTGAATGGTCTGGGCAGTGGTGAATGTTCATTTGTATCCTTTTATTGTAGTTGAACACCAATTAGATTGTGGAGAGTCTCAGAAACAAAACCGAACAAAAACCAGTCAAGATCTAAGTCTTGCTTCTAGTGGATTGTTAAGAATAACTTTGCACATATACCCCACTTTCTAGACACCATCAAATCTCTTTTTTGGTGGTCAAAGTGGCTATTTAATATATTTTAAAGGTGTCCTTTTTGGCTGTATAAATGTGTGGTTACATATTGACAGTTCACTGCCCACATTAAAGTGCATTATTGTAATTTTTGCTCAGGGTTTTTAGAAAATTAGCACAGAAAAGTAGCTTATTTTTAAAAAAAAAGATGATGGAAGAGATGTTAACACTGTAATAGAGGAAAGGTGTGTTTGCCATTATATATTTAGCAAGTATGGTTATCATCTTCTACGGATATTAAATCTTGACTTTTCCTGTTTCTATTACCTTATGGGCATTTACCACTAACCAGACCAAACGACCTTGGTAAGGCTGAGATCTTTATTAATACACTTTTACAGGTAAAAATATTGATACTTATAAATTTTGTTCTTTGACAGAACAATATATGGTACTAGAGATCTACTTTATTAAGTAGACTAATTAAAACTCAGTTCTACTATGTGCCTTATGATATACCTTGGGAGTAAGTTTGTGAAAAATCAGGATATATGTGTTGTTTGTTAAATTAACTGTTTTAAGCCCTTTTGACACCTCACTAGTTTTGTACTGTTTTACCTCTTATTTCTGAAACTCTTTTTATGGTGTAACCTGTTAGAGGGGACAAACATGTCATAGAAAGCAGTTGTGCACTCTTTCAAATATAGTTGATAAATCCAATAATCTTATATATTGAGCTTCGTGTTTATAGTACAGTAAGTGGTCTAGAAAAATTGTCCATGTTTCTTTGTTTATTGATAAATGCATTGTATAGAAACTATTTCCCCTAAATATTTATGGACCAAACAATTGTGATATATCCTATTAAATTTGTGTGAATAAACCATTTTGAATCTAAGGAGTTTTATTTCCCATCAGTTTTTTTTGTTGCTTTTTTTTTTTTAAATTTAAAGTCTACATGTACCAGTTTGTCTCTTTGCCTTTACGGTACCTGTGAACAATTGGTATTAAACACAGAAACACGGCCCTTTAAATATTTTCAAATCTGGTTCCTTCTTAGGTTTTAAATTTCTTCATATTCAATGTGTATGCTACTGCTGGTGCAATTTAGATTTTAGCCTTTTAATCTCCTTTATTGAACATGCAAAGTAATGCCCCACTGATTTGATATTGAAACCCTGTATTAGTTGTCTAAAAGAGACAGAAAACTAGCAGCTAAAGTAATTGCATGACAAATATAACCTAAATAATATGATAAAATGAATCAAGATTTAATGCTAGGTATATTGAGCACAAAATAGAATTGCAGACCCCGAAAAGCCAGGTTGCTCTGTAGTTTAATAAATTGTCACTATGATTTCTTTCAGGGAGAACAAATCATGGGGCATTACAGCCAAACATCCCGACGTTTGAAAATTCCCTAAAGTATTAAAAGAAGGGGAAAAGTTTGATCGGAAATCCACTGCAGTGAAGACAAAGACAATATTAGGTTATGATAATCATACATTTAAAAATCTATTGAGCCAAAAAATAAAAATAAAAGACTTGATGTCATTTCCTGAATGTTAACAAAACATATGTTATTTTATGGTGTCTAATTAACAGAACTAAAGGCTTCAACAAATTGTGTGGTATTAAAAACAAATTTAGAAAAACTATGTATAAAACCAGAGCAACCTGGCAGCAATCTACCCAGCCCATATTTGAAGAAAACTTTTATTTAAAAAAAATCACATTTGTCAAGCACAAGTACTTGTAAAATAAAATCTGAGTGCATTCATCCCACTTGCTTGCTAATGTGTACTAGTCATATCTGTTAAATGGATTTTTGTAAATTCAAAGAGAACTTTTCACTCATTTGAGATCATAGGAATCAAAACCCAGTAACTTTAGTACTATTGTTTCTGAATCCTTTTTTTTTTTTTTTAATGAGACAAATCTGCATGCACTTTTCCATCTGTCACATATAGTGTACATTTCTGTATGATGAATTTCTCTTCGATGTTTCTTGTATAATAGCTTTCATTAATAAACATTTTATTTGATGCAAACATAGTTAACTTTATGTAAACACACAGCTAATTGTTCCAACTAATTTAAACTTTTCTTTTGAAAAGAAGCAGTATAGTGCAGATCCAATATGTTATATATCCCTAAAATCACAAAGAATGAGGTAGCAATACTGTTGCACAGTGTAAAATTATTTCTTTTGGTGTTAACTTCTTAATTTTTTAACTTCTTGTATAAAACTGACATGATTTTTAAAAAATTCCCATCAGCATCAACAATAAAACAATCCCCAAATTCTGCATCAATATAAGAAAACATAAGCAGTACAGTATGGAAAATCCTCTGACTTTTAGAGTACAAGGATATAATTTGTGGATCCCTGAGCTGTTTACATGGTCACTATGCAATGAGCAAGTATGTTACAAAAAGTTGGTCCTAAGATTTCCAGTTCAAATCACAGATGATTTTTACAAGCCAACAAGCAAGTGTAACAATAACCAATTCTTAGTAAAGAGGTTTTGTAACTGTTAAGCAACTATTTGCAGAAAGATTTTTTAAAATATATTCCTATTTAGCTGTATAGCCAAAGCGTATGTTAAGCAAATTAACATATAAAAGACTTGCCAGAAAATCTTTCATTAAGATGACATTTTTATTATATACTAATGAACCCTATGTAAACAATGTAACTTTTATGAATGATGGACATTAAATATTTCACTTACGTGTATCCTCAGCATTTTGCATGTTTTCTTAAACTTTTCCAGTTTCTGAATTCAAAAAAGAAAACCATACAATTATTAACAACATAGCACAAAGTTGCATACAGATTACTGCAGCGATCTCTGGAAACTGGTAACCAAGAGTGTTCTAGTGGCAATAAAATGGTATCATTTATTGGTGGCAATTACGGGAAGCATTGTTTAAACAACAGTTTTATAGTATGTTGTAAAGTTCTATTGAAAAAGGTTAGCATGGTGGACTTAATTCAAGTCAGCTTGATCAGAAATTTAAGAATATTGTGAAATTCTTAAACTGAGCCTTATGCATATTTATAGCTGCAGAAAGTAAATAAATGTAGGAAAGCAATTATTCATGTCAAAGCCATAATGTAGTTTCTCCCTGTTGTCCACAGGAAAATATTACAAATATTAATTATTCAAATCAGTAAAGAACTTGGTGGTGTGTAGGGCCAAGAAAAAAACTACATACTATAATTTTTCTTTTGTAAATCACTGCATTCTTTAAGAAGCTGAATTCCTTCTCACCCTGATTTAATACCTATAGACATATTTCTAGTCTAAATTTTTGTCCACGTGCTGCTTTTTTCACTTGATTTAAATTAGAAAAAATAATTATTTAAATACTCCTGGTGAAATAATAGCTTCGCTGAAGTCAATGGCAAAATCATCTCTGATTAAAGTAAAACCAGGACAATTTTATTTCTCTGTGTCTGATTAGGAACATTAAGGTTTGAATTTTCTTAACAACACTATTCTTTGTTCGGAGATAGTCCTGCACATAGTGCTCTGATTGACCTGACTAGTTACATTAACCAATCCAAATTTTTTGAAAGATAAAGATATGTCACATTAAGAGAGTAAACATGCTGAAAGGGCAGCATTATATGAGAAAGAAAAGGAAGGAATAATTTCAGACAAGATTTCAGAGAACGCATGACAAATTTAGGTTTTTAGGATGTCACAAGTGAGAAGTGTGTTTGGGGTCTTTCTCGTGGATGTGTATCCATGTCTAGACGTAACATTCCTGTGCACTCCTGTTCTTGAAAAAGAAGTCAAGTTGTGCGGTCCTAGAGCATCTTACTCAGAATTACTCACCAGAGAATGGCTTGCAGGACTAGGGCAAATGACAGAAGGCTGACACCACAGCCCACTGGAATTGGTGAATGAACACAGAGATTAAATTACTCTCTTGTCTCTAAAGAAAGTATAACCTTCAGAATGAGACAGAATATATAGGACAGCCATGCTGTTCTGTGCTTTGGACTTCATTTTTCAGTGTTGCTAATCCAAGCACCTGGCACATGCATTAAATTGACTTAAAAATATTTCTTCCTCCTTCACCCAAATATAGGACACAAATTATACTACTGGAATTTCCAGAAGCTACTGTAGTGTTGGAGACTTTATTCAGTTATTCTGCAATGCTGAGCAATTCTTTTGCGCTTCTCACTTGACACAGACTCATCTCGACACATACCTATATACATATCCTTGTCTTGCCTTCAGATAACCAGTACTTTCATATTTATTTAAGTCATTCAAACCTATAGGAAGCAACTCTCCATGCTTATACATCATAGCAAAGGCAGTTGTCATAATTTTCGTTCTGGTACTCCTCTACAGTAAAATATTTTCCCAGGGTAGTTTTTATGTTATGAATTTTTACTTTTGTATGTTTTTTTCCTTTCATAGCTTTCGACCAAAAACATCTAGTGCTCGAAACATCTAAATGTACATATTATTTTGCCAGCTTTTCCTGCAATATCTAGAAAAACAAATCTAATGCAATAACTGAATTCATGGCTTGCATGTTACTATAAAAGTATTCCCCTCTACAAATGTATTTTATCATAACAAATTATATCAAATACATTCCATTACAATTTGAATTAATTTTATTAATATTAGAAATGACAGCTTTCTAGCTGTACTCATATCTGGCTCAAGTGTGCTTCTGTTTTTGGAAATGGGATTGCAAGCAAGCATCCTTTGAAATTTCTGGTATCTGCTACTGCTAGAAGCAGAGGGCTAGACTGAAGGTCTGATCTAGCTTAACAAAAATCAGTATTATCTTCCAGTTTGTCCACTTTTCAAACTGGACTTTAACAGAGCATAAAAATACTGTGAATAATTGTTTTACTGCTACTGTTTCACTTCAGTTACACACTTCAACATAGATTTCTGAGTCTGAACAGATGCACAGTGTTTTGAATCTATGAGACTGCTGCATATAGCAAATAAATAATAAGGGAAAGAACAAGCTAAGAAATGGTTATCAGACTCCCAATATAAGCAGTCATTGGGAGAGATGTGCTAGTTTTCTATTTATCATCCTATGAATCCTTATTTCACCATTTTTATTA
Organism: Caprimulgus europaeus; assembly: GCA_907165065.1. The sequence continues at coordinate 24,609,978 of OU015534.1, read as the reverse complement.
AGGAATTTGGACTTACCTGAGAGTAAACGATTAAGGAGGTTGCTGTTGCCACCTGTATCTTGATCCCACAACTGAGAGGCAACACAGAACCATCTGTAACAATAATTGTTCAGAAATAATTAGCTAGCAAAATAACAAAATCTTGGCCAATATCCTAAAATCAGTAAAACAAAATGTAACATCAGGAAAGTTGAGAGCACTGATTACTGTTATATCTTAAGACATAAACATATACAGGTTTATAATTTCTGTTTAATTCATAGAAGATACTTTACTAAACAAATACATATCCCACCACAACAAGGAGCCATGCATGTAGTCTTGCTAGGGACAGTAAGATAAGTTCAGAAAGTAATCAACTTGGCAGTTTAGAGGTGAATATTTTTAATCTGCAGAGATCCTTGAATAATTACTGCTCAGGCTGCAGCCACAAGTGTTAGACAACACCTCTCATTTTCCTTTCTGGCTGTTCAGCAGAGTATTTTTTGACTTTATAAGGAAAAATGGGCTACAGAAAAGAAAGTTAAATAGACACTGTAAAATGTATGAATGGGATTGTGTGCCTTTTATGTGCCTGCTAGAACATTTCATGTAAAATGTTACTGCATTGAGACTCTGAATGTCAGTCTTAAAGAAGCTACTGCTTGCTTTCTGCTTTTTTATTTGAAGATGGCTTGCTTCTTGTATATAAGGTTGTATAGACAAGCTGTAACTATGTTAGCTGAAATAATATACTACAGCATTTTGTTAAAACTTTTCTTAATAATCCAACCCTTGGAGAGAGATGATTTTTGTGAATCTGGCTGGAGCAAATTAAGAAGTTAGAGCTGCTGCTGTTCTCTACAAGCAATTAGAAATAGTTTGTCTGCCCAGGATTGCTTTCCACATACAGCAGTGTTAGAATTGTCCTGAGTCCATCTATTTCTTCTGCTATTTAACCTGCAACAGAGCACTAATATGACACTAAATCACTAGTAATCAGTGGTTCAAACCACTTATTCTAAATTACTTTTGCTGTGGATGGATCCAAATTAAGAAGCTCTCCAAATCAGAATTTACTGCAAAACCAGTAGCATCAAACGACAATATGATTAGCAGTGCTCAGATCTTTTATAAAAACCATCCAGATCCTGAGGTCTTTTTGTCCCATTGTCTTTTAACAGCAACAGATGAAAACTGGAGAACTCAAAAGTGTGTCTGTGCCCTTGAACTTATTCAAACTGTCTAAATTCAATGTATTTCCAGAATGGACTGTTGAATTCTGGTGAAATTGGGAGCTTTTTGATTAAACTTCCTTGATTTCCTGATTTGGATCTGTCTGAAACAGAAAACAGGCTGTTAGACCTTCTGGTCTTTAGCAAAATTGAAAAGTGAAGTATAACATCAGTGTAAAAACAACTTTACAGAACTAAGATTCGGTTCAGAACAGTCCTAAAAAATGTCCAGAGGTTTGTTGGGGTTTTGTTGGTTTGTTTATTTGTTTTAAGGAGAGAAAAGTAGTAGGGAAAACCATTTTTTTAAACAAGCTCTGCAATAACTAGTTTTCAAAGGCCTCTCCCCTCAGCCTCTGAAGAATTTTGCCATTAAATTAGATAATATTTTATTATGAAAACCTCTGACTTCAAGCAAATCGAATCCTCCAGTTTCTTTTACTACTTTGAACATTTGTGCTTGCTCTGTATCATGTTTTGCCTGTGTAAAGCCACTCCGTGCCGCACTGGGCAGGCAGTCTTACCAGCACCATGTGCATTTCCTTAGGAGATCCTTCAGCAGATATAAATCCTACAGATGAACATGCCCTACTCCCAGCTGCTTTCCTCAAGCAACTTTTAGTCCTTTTATTAATTCTCAGGCCTACATGTCCTACATGGCACCAGACAGCGGGCCTATCAGGCTGAGGGCACTAATGGGCCCTGACCAGCGCCAGCTGGGCTCCCACCGCCCACGGCCCAGGGCACCATTTAAGCTGAGCCCCAAGGCCCCCTTCCCTTGAGCTGAGCTGTACCTCACCTCACTGGCCTCTGGGCCTGCCTCCAGTAGGGCTGCTTTGCTGCCTGGCTCTACCCCAGGCTGCCCACGGACTCTTGGGCAAGGTGGGTTTTTGGTAACAAAAAGGAATACTTCACGATTTGATCAATTTTTTTCCTTCATGGCTCTATTTTGCAGCTGGGGTTGCTCCACCCTTCTTCTAGCACAGCACTGAGCATGCCTGTTAAAGTTGCTTGGAAAAGAAAAGCTGAAACCAGACCCTGGCCTGGGAGGTCCCAGTGACCCCTGGCGCTGCTTGCAGTGCCCACAGCTCTCCCTGGTGTGGGGCTGGGCCAGTTGTGCCCATGCTGGGCCCGTACCCTGTGGGACTCCTCTGTGTTGGCTGTGTGAGGGGCAGTGGCTTCCATGGGGCCTGTGGGCACCTTCCCTCCTGCCCACATCCCACTCTCCAACAGCCTGAAGCTGTTTTTTGGGAGGGGAAGCCATCAGCCTGGCAGCATGGGGTAGAGAGAGGGATGAAACCTCTACCCTGGCACTTGAGGCACATTTGCTCTGGCCTCAAAGCTGCTGGGTGAAAAGACAAATCCTTATATTTGTGTTCTGAGCCTGACTTGTGATGGTGTGCTGCAGGAGGGTGGTGTGCTGCTTCTGTGACACTGCCAGCCTTGTGCTGTCCTACATCACACACTATAATGCTAATGGGCAGCAGAGCCCCAGTAAGAAAAACTAATTTAAGCTCCTCTTTCTACTTTCAACTTGCATCCATATGCTGTGATCCTGGTCATGGAAACATCTATGCATGTCTTTAACTTCTTTATTCTGTGTGATATCACTGAAGTGTATTGAAATGGATTTATTTGCAGCACTGAACTTGACTGGAGGCCTAAGCCAAGAAAATCAGAGTTTAGTGTGTAACTTATGCCACCTCTGTTTCCTTCTAACAGACTTTAAAGCTTTTCAGGTATGTTAGTAGAGTACTAGTGAAATATTCCTATAGCTGCTGAATTTTGCCCTGTTTGTTGTCAGTTGTTTATATTTGGTTAGGAATTAGCTGTTGAATGAATGGAAGCAGTTGGATTAATGGTCAAGAGTACAAATGGTCGAAGGATGAAACTATAATTTGAATATTTTGCAAACATGTCACTGCCATATATGAAATACATTCTGCACATATGTTATCGTTTTGCTGACTGGCATGGAATGAAAAGGCCTACTTTTGGTATTTCAGGTTACAACAGATGTTATTTCTTCTGCGCTTCCAAATTGTGATACCTAATATGCAGCACAACTTTAAAGTAGCTATATAAGAGATAGAGATAACAACAAAGCATATCTGGATTTTGTTTTTTACTGCCTATGTATAAATACAAAGCACTGGGTTTTTAGTTTGTGTCTGAGCCATGAAGAGGATAAGAAAGAACCAGCCCAGGCAGCTTTTAGAAAGCAGTGGAAAAAAGTTGTTTCAAACTCAAGGCAATATTTCTGGATTTTTTTTTTTGTTCCTTGTTTTTACAAGTGAAAACAGTTTCATACTCCTTCCCTTATAGATAAAGACATTCAAGCAACCCAAAGCCTGAAGAAGAAACGAGAGCAGAGTCCAACAATGACTTCACAACCACACTAACAACATTTAAAACCCAGTTCCACCCTCTGCACACAGTTCCACATGGTCACCTTGGTAGGATAATAGTTTGCCTAGAGCGTAAATCCCCTTGTGTGGTGACTGTCAATTGACTCTGACTGTAAAATGCAACGAGAGCAAACGCAGTGGTAGGAACACATGCTGGTATCCGCATCACTGCTCCCCTGCTTGGTGCTGATGCTGACATGTGTCAGAACAGAGGCTGCCATTTCCTCTCTGGCTAATGGGGCAGTATGTCCTAGGGTGGTTCTTCACCTGTAGTGCTAATGGCAGTCCTGTTCAGAGAGGCTTCTTTTCAGATCCTCCAGAAAGCTGTTATTTTTCTGCACCCTGAGGAACACTGTTTGGATAAAAAACAGTTAATGACTGACCAGTTACTAATGTCAAAGGCAGAATACTAGTATGGCCATATATGGTATAATCTTGTAATGTTCTGTTTGTGTCTTCTGTGCCATGTACAGATGAAATTCAGAAAGTATGGCTTGAAACCTCTGCAGATAGTCTGATCCTAATCCAAGGTAAACTTTGATCCTCTATTCTTTAATATTAAAATTAAAAATAGCAATAGGAGATTGAACAGGTAGGTATGCTGTACATTTAAACTCAAATAACGGTATGCAATGGACTGAAGAGTTCATGGGATCAGCTCTTTAGAAGATAGTGTTGTCCAGTGTGCAAATTCCTTTGCATGAATGTCAGCTAACTGTGACCTTACACATACCACTGCCACTTCTCTGTCTTTAATCAAGTTAGGCAATGATTACACTTGAGCAGCTTTCATGACAAGCAGACCTCTAGACTCCAAACTGCAGAGTGTCTATGGTCCTCATTCATGTGCCTTGATTTTGCACTACAGCTTGTTTGAAAGGGAAATAGGATCATAGGTGAGTGTTTAGTTACATGCATGGAGCAAATGATTGGAATTAATCAATGTTATTTGCAGCAACCCTCAAGTTCATCAGCCTGTCAAAGGGAGTGCAACAGGCGTTAACCAGGTGTCTTCTGTATTGCCCTTAAGAGCAAGGAATGGTATCAGCACTTCCACTGATCCTGGAGAACCTTTCCCTGCATGTAGGTATTTCTGTGTTACTGCTGCAGTACCTGTGTTATCATTAGCTTGGTATTGGTGAAAGTAAAATCTGGTACATAGCACTGGAAAATAGGAATAAAATGTTTCTCAAAAATGCTTAGTATGATGAAAAATGTAACACATACATAAAATTATTATTAGACTTACATGATTTGTTCCCTGTGCACTGACACTGTGCTACTGTTTTCTAATGGATTTGTTCATATGACTGAAACTCTCAATATGTGGACTCTGCAGTAAATAAGTGATAGACTGATACACTGTTAGGACATCTGAACTTTAACCACCTGCCCAATAGCATCTTCTTTCTTCAGACCTTTTTATGCTGCAACTCTGAATTTGAAACACTTATTCTTATTTTACCTTTGCCTGTAATTGTGTCACTTCAGTGAAGTTTAGCCCAAATTCACACTGAAATTGTGAACAAGATCAAAGTCTGTGGTATAATTAAACCCATCCTACTCACAGAATTCAATCTCTTTTCCAAAAGTTACTTCGTATACATATAAAATGAGTTTGCTAGTGTCATCTGTTTCCCATTATCTATGCTTTGAGACCAATATATGAGGAAACATTAAGTAAAACCTTTTTTATTAGACACTTTTAAACTACATAAGAAAATTGGGAAAGTATTCAACAAGTAGGGCAGTAGGTCAAGTGAACTAGCTGTACCCAAGGTAGCATTTGCACCCTAGATCATATAGTGTGACAGTGAGGCTGCACAATTTAAGATTTATCCAGCAATGACTGCATCCAGCTGTGTGGTAACAGGTTAAACTTTGACTTCACAGCCAAAGGTGACAGATTCACTCCAGAGCCTAAACCCTGAGCCCTTTGACTGTCAGCTAGTCTCTCTGAAGGTTTGCTTTCTTCAGAAGCTTTCTGAAGACACTGTTGATCACCACATCTATAAAATGACTGTGCAAATGTGTGACAGTATTCTTGCAAAAATACTACTGCATGCTTGGAATTAAAATAGTAGTTTTGGCATAGTGTGCTGCATGGACTGCAAAAGCCATTTTTCACCCAAGTTCTACAATTTGGACTTTCTGGATTTAGTGAATCTTAATGTTGCTCACATTTTTGTGTAGCTGCTCAATGATGCAGGTTTTTGGAGCAACCATAAAGGTTTCACGCTTCTGATGGATGCTTCACAGTCCTATAAATGTGGTTAGATGCAATTTTTTTCTATGCTCTATTATGAGGATTTCTCATTCAAAATGCCAGTAGAATTTTTGGATGTAGCAAAAAGACTGTAGCTTTCTGTACCATACTTTTCAGAAATATTTATCTTGTATTGATTGGTATGAGGGGAAAAAAGTCCAATTGGCCAAAGTCTGGCCAAATTGCTAGAGGTAAAAGTACAAGAAAATGAAGCCTCATAGTGGGAAATGTAGGCAATTGGAATGATTCACCATAATTTATACTTACTAATTAACCAAAAAATCACAGCTTCATGTAACATGGTAGAACTTTAATAATCAGCAATAACATATTTACAAGTAAGGATTATGATTTTTAAAAACTTAAAGAATAGTAAAACTGTTCTAACAAATGTATTGGTACACTGGCAAGTAAACTACTGCTCCCTATGGTTTTGCATTTTATATATCCTCCTCTAAAATATTGCCAAAGGCTTTTCTTAATAAAACAAATTATGCTTGGAACTAATTTCTAGCTGATTAGTATCTCCAGAACTCTGTGTTTGGTCAATGGCTACCTGTAAGTGAGTATTGGAAATACCACGTATTTTCTTTGCAAAGAGTAGAGCCTTCTCTGTTCTTTCTGAGGGAGCTAAAGCTACTCAATACTATTTTTTTTTTCTTTTTTTTTTTAAATAAAAAAGCAGGATAGGAAATGTATTAAATTTACAGCTAATATCTGGCCAGCATTCTATTTTCCTAAAAACTTTGCTTTGTGGTTTTTAGTCTTTCTTGGGGGTCTTAAATGAAACTTTAATAGGGAATTTGAGTTTAGAGGAAAATATAACTTCCATTTCTGTTAGTCTTCAGGCAGTACTGTAATACTCCTACTAATTGTGGTGGCATAGGAAGGCTTTAATAGCAGTCATTTCTCAAACCTGAAGGAGTATATCTGAGCACAAAACTACCCTTCATTAGCACTCTTTTAATCATTTTGCTGCCTGCAGGTCAGCATGTTTTGCACTGCTCCATTAGAAGTGATGAACCCATACTGAAGAAAATGATCTGCAGCTTTATAAAAAAAGTAAAAAAAAAAAAATCAGTTCTTTATCAACTTACTGTAAATAGGCAACATAGCACAGCTGACTTGGAAGAAAAAAGAAATCTCTCCCTCTTCATCCATGAGAACTAAGGCTTCTCTGCCACTAGAGGGTGAAACAACTACAAACCAAATACTTAAGCCTTAGTCATTCTTGCAGAGGGTACAAATGCAAGGGAAAGGGCAGATGGGACCTTCGTTATTCATATTTAGGAGAGAAAGTTGCATTTTGTGGGCATAGCAAGTATGCATATGTTTGAAGCCAGAGCAAAGAAATATGGGAGCAATCTGTGATAATGAGCAATGGTGGAACAAAAGTTACTATCTAGACAATGGATTTTTGGGCCTTGGGAGACATAGTTACAAAAGATAAATTCTGATCTTTCTTCAAGTACTGAATCAAACTGTTCTGCTTCAAGAAAGAACTACTGGCTGAAAATATCTCACTTTTAGTGAAAAATGTGAAAAAAGATCTAGCTTCCTGCTTGCCTTTCATCTACACCAGCTATACTGAAGGCTTTCTTAGTTGCTTTCTTGTAGTTCTTTGACTTTTCTAATATTTCTTCCCTTTTACTAAAAGATGGTCTGACGCAGTTGTCCTGGTGTATCTTTCAAAATTCTGAATTAATTGTTTAGTGTTGTTTAGTACAGCTATGCATCTTGTCCTGGCAGAAAACACTAAATCCTACTAACATGTCCAATGTTTCTTGACTAAACATTTACAAATAAGTCATGTTTTGATGCTTGCAGACTCTCTTAGAACATTCTTTTCTCTGAAGACTTCCTTAACTCAAAGAAAATAGGCTATTCACATTTCAATGTATAAAAGCTACCCTTAAATAAGAGATTTAACAAATCAATATGCTGTTTCTTCAGGAACAATACTTCCTGATTTAAAACAAAAATCAAGACCCACAGGGTACTGTAACATCAAGTAATTTTTTTCTTTTTTTTTGTTCTTACAAAGCTCTCTGAAGAATTGTCTTTAAATGTTTTGACAATGCCTGCTGCCTTGTGACTCTGTTGTTGCTTCAACCATCTGAAGTTCCAAATTCAGCTTCCCTTTTTTTTCCTTAAGAAAGACTTTGATACTGAGTATGTGTAAAAAAAAAAAAAAAAAAAAAAAAAAAAAAAAGCTACTAAGGGCATGTATGTGGCAACAAAAAACCCCATACATGAAGGAGAAACACAACTATGTATTACTAAGTGGTAGTAAAAGAAGAGGCAAAAGAGAAGACAATATTAAGTACTGTAGAAGAAAATACTAAGTATCATAGACAGTTCTAAACTATCACTTGGGAGACAACTTAAATTAAAGATAGTTGTTTAAAGAAAGGTTTAAATAAGAGAGCTTAATAGGAGGGAAGCTTCTGGAGAGAAACCCTCCTACTATGAATTTGACACATCCACTTTTGTGGGAAAGGCATTATTTTCAAATAAAAAAAAAATCAAACTATTGACTATGAAATTTCTAGAGAAGTGCACTTAATGCTCAAAATGTGCCCCCTTTATATTGTACACTAAGACAAACCACAATGGCTTAGTGGATTTTTTAAATATACATGTAAGGAGCTGGTTTTATACTGCACTGTACCTTGGAAAACCATCTACTGTGCAAGCTGAACTCAAACATTAAAAATGTTACCATTGTAGACTGTCAAGTTTTATTTCCACTTTTTGTTCACTTTTGGGGGGGAAAAAAACCCCTAATACTTTTCATTATGTTGTCAGACACTGCAGTGTAAGTAGAAAGTGTATTCCTACAATACACTCTAAAAGAAGAAATCATACTAGCTTTGACACGTGGTGTATGCTTAATGTCTGAGGTCTATTTTTACAGAATATATGGAATACTAAAGTATATGCACCAAGGTTATTGAAGTTCCTAATAACATGTAGCATTTCAATGTTAGTATAACTAATGAAACTATATATTGAATGCTGTATACCCCATTATCTACTTTAGATAACCCATTCAATTCAAAACAATAACTGTACTATTTAAATATTTCTGGTTTTGCTGGAAACAGACTACACCTAATTAGGACACTATGGATGAAACACTATTTCCTAATAATGTATTGCTGGTGCATTTGGATAAGTCTTGTACTCTCATTGCATATTTATGAAGATAAGATATAAAACATTTAGGAATATGAATAAACAAAAGGTAAATACCAGATACATAGGCATAGCAGAAGCATTGAGGGGACACAGGTTAGAATGAGCTCCCATCTACAGGTGAAGCAAGTACTGATCAACTTAACACAAACAATTTTTGTCCATATGTTGAGATAATTCAGTGAAGCTATCCATATATGCATTATCTATAGGTGAAACTAGGCTTAGATCTTTCAAAGAAAATTTAATTTTACTGCCAAATATTAATATTGGCTATTTACATATAAAAGCCTTCCTATTAACCCAAAATTCACTTGCTAATAAATGGGAGAAACATAAATCCAGTATCAGTGCTAGCAGCTTGCAAAGCAAAAAGTGACCCAAAGGTGCTTACTGAAGCCTGTTACTGGGAGCTGAATCTTCCCATTTAGGCATTCAGTGTGTATTTCTTGCCTATGCATTTAACTATAGGTGTTTTAATGTCCACTATGGCTTAATCCTAAAGAACTGTAAAATGTGAAAATTACTTACACTGCATGTTCATTTAAAAAAACAAACAAACCTCTAGAAGTAACACAGCACTTCCATACTCTTATCTTCCTCAAAGGTAACTTGAGCTTGCAATTACTTTAACAAGGAACAGAACCAGTGAATACTGTTTTCCTATTAATTTGTCTTGTGACCTGCAATGAAGTACAAATGCTGTTCCAAACTTCTGGAGCATTTCTTTGCTGTGTGGATTGTGCTGGATTGCAGCTGGTGTGCAGTGGCTGTGGCTGCAGCTCTATTTTCCACCAAAGGGTCTTCTACTCATCAACCTATTTTGACAACATTTACTTATTATTAATAAGATTAAAGACTCTACTTTTCTGCTGGGTAATGGATGAAAAAGTTACTAGGAGAGGGCAGGCAGATGGCATAAATCTTGGTTCCCTAGAGAACTTGTCTCAGACATTAAAATTCTGTTAATCCTTTGTGATTCCTAATATGTTTTGTAACAACAAACTCTGTCAGATTCTTTATTCATGAGAGTAGACCCTATTACCCACTCAGTGAAGAAAAAGTGCTAGCCCACTATTAATGCTAGCATTTTATTAAACATGACTATTCAGTAAACACTCCAAGCACTGCAGGGAAATCAAGTGATGCAGTCCCAGCCCCAAGGACTTTCCATACTCGGGTACTGAACTTCAGTGTTTGGTACCAGCCAGACAGATGTGAAGGATGGTATCTAATTACAGCTGTTCTACAAGAGATCTATGCATAGTAGCTAAAAGTCTGTCTCTGAGAAGCAAACCCAAGTTGTTTGACCAGAGTAATGCAAGAAAGCAACTCTGAGAGTAATGTTTTTTTTGATACACTAATTTGTAACCAAATTGATCATTTAAATGAGATGTCTATTGCAGTGTATTGAGAAGGAAAGATTTTTCCAGAAGTCTTTTGAAGTGTTGTTCTGTGCAAATCTTGGCACAAGTTTCTTCTGTAAAAGTATTATACTAATGGCTTTCTGCAGTTTAAAAATCATTTCAGGTAAATGTGTTCAGGCTTCTTGAAAGAAGATATCTGCACACAGACTGATTCAGTGCATAGACCTACCTATGCACAGATGAGCTACAAATGTACTCTTTATGCTGTATAGAGATTCAGAGTTATAAATAAAAACTGTTGGCAGATCATGAGATCTGTGATCAATATATTTTTTTTTCATAATGACTAGCAACTGGGAAAACCTAAACATAATAAGGATAAAATAGTAACTCAATTAGTTGACTTCATTTTAATCTGATTCATTCTGTTTGATAACACTCTTCTACCAAACATGGGAATATCTGAGTTCTGTGCTTTGGAGGAAATAAGAACAGAGAAAAATTTGTCATTTAAGTAACATTGAATGTTTTGAAGCAGTCAACATCTGGCAATTAAAGGTGGCAAAAAATAAAGATTTTTTTAGAGCAGAACAGATTAATAATAATGAAAATGGAAATAAGATTTTTGTTTTTTTTTTTTTTTGGGGGGGGGGGGAGAAGTGACTTCCAAGCCTCTGAATGGTTCAAGAAAAAAAATATCATGGACAAGTCAGTAGGCTTCTCTTGTATCAAATCTTTCAAATTAATGAAGAAGCACAAAAGATTTAATTTAGAATATAAGTGAAATACCTCTGAATAATAGAGCATTTCTAGCAGATCGCTGCTGTGGCCTACTGATGTCAAAGTGAATGATTGAGGTGTCATACCAGACTTCAGAAGTGATTGAAGGATAAAACAAACAAGTGGCAGTTAGAAATGGTTAATTTAAAAAAATAAATATGCAGGAGCAAAACTGGTTCAGCGTGAAAATGTATGAAGAACAAGAAAATAAATCTTGAGGTAGCTTTAGTGGATCTGCTATTTAATAACTGGAAATAATAAATTTGGTTAGGACTGCTTTCCTGTGTTAGGTGTCCTGGAATCCTTTTTTGGGAGGTGTAGACAGAGGTCATGGAAGTCATAACTGAATAGAACAAAAAGGGAAGGAATAGTAGTAGAGCAATCACCACTTTTAACTGCTGCAAAGTGTGCCCTGAATCTGTCAGCAGGATTTCTGTTTTTTGTTTTTCAGAAGAAAAAGTATAGCAAAACAGATCAAACCTAACATTTTTTGTCTGGGTCCTCATCATTCACTAGAGGAAATGACAAACTAATTTTATGTGATTTTATGGCTATCCCTTCCCCCTTCCCCTCAATTCTGTTTTATTCATTAATTGCAATTCTCAGTTTTTGTTCCAAGCTTCTTAAACTGGATTATCACCTTTTCACTCCAACATTTTCTCTTAGTTGCCTATAGTTATCACTACCTTTTTTAAGGGTTGATTTCATAACCTTTTGATCTGCTTTAGTACTTTGCTACCTGTACTTTCTAACACAATTATAATTATTTTTCCTTATGAAGAAATTTAGTTTTGTTTTAAAGCTCCTGAAAACTTTTAAGTGGTCTAAACATTCACTGAACTGTATTTATGGCCCATCTGACAAACACTCAGTTAACTACAGTTAAACCCAAGGTATTTTCAGGTTTCAAAATTAGATTTATAAAGGTTTATACAGAAGCAGTGACTTGTACAAGGTTGCAAACAGAAATTTCAAAGAAGGGGAACATTTAAATGAAGAACCCCAGTTAAAAATCTAAACAATTTTATAATTTAGAGCAGTAAAAAAAAAGTATCTATGAAGATATTGGGGCAATAGGAGCAAGACTGTGAAATGCTTTAAAAAAAAAATCATGTCCTATTGTGGGTTCAAATGGCTGACACATGACCATAAACTGTTGGCATGGCTGTTACCTGCTTCTTGGCCATACCACGATGTGGAAGTTCAGTATAATTGAGAGGGAATGTAATTTCATTAAAGGTGGTATTTCTCAGCAACCACATTAGATATTTATTTTCTTTATTAAGGTAAAAATGCATTTTAAATGAAATGATCCAGGCACTATAGTTCATGCTTCACTCTTCTGTTGTGTTTTAGGCCTTAATAATGTCTTAGGCTAAATGTTCCCAACATTTTGGAGTAAGCCTTCTCCTTCTTTCTCCTTGCCCTTCTCCTTTCTTTTCCCCGTTCTGCAGATGGCTGTCTTGTGATTCAGCTATTTTAGACTGAAAAAAAACCCCAAACAGTTTACAGTGGTACTGGATAGATTAAAGATCTTCAATAAATCACATGAATGTGATCATTATACCACCATTGTTCCTACCATATTAACATGGGTTTTACACTAAACTTCCAACAGAGGAATTAATGAACAGAAACTTTTATTTTTAACATTTAACTATTAAGTATGAATGATGCTTAGTCTTAGGGCTAAAATTTGGTTTAGAAGATTGGTGTTCATGTTTCAATATAATATTGTCATGATTAAGCCATATCACAGGTTGAACACTGAACTTGACATAGTATAACTAAATCTTCACATCAACACTTGTCAATCATAGTATACAGGGTTTTTTTTAAGAAAAATACCACTGTATTCCATGGAAGATAAAGAAACATTTATCCAAAGAGAAACTGTATCAGCAACTCCAGGAAATGGTTTTTGAAATATAATTATACCCAAAGGGAATAGATACATTCATTGGTACCTTATGCTTTATAAAGCCATGGGTGTTAACCATCAGATAATAGGTGCACTACCTGTCATGGCTTATTGCTTAATTATTATGTCTATTTGATATGAATTGGAATCATACACAAACAATATTGAGTATTAAGTGCTCTTGAACTTGTGAGACAAAATTAAACCTTCAGATCTCTGGTAAGAGTCTGGTTAGACTACTTGGTTACTAACTGGTGACTAAGTTAGTGTGATATGTCTGTAGTACTAGGTATGTTTATATTTGGTTTTCTCTTTGCTCTTGTGCTGCTGGATTTTGATCCCAAAGTTTCCTTAGAGTATGTCTTTGTTTCTGAGATATTTCCTAAAAATTATTGTTGCAATACATAATTTACTAGTTTATTTTTTTGCCTTAATTCATGCAGTGTGTTGTCATTCAGGTTGTGAATAAAATAAAGGCAACTTGTTTCCTGGACCTACTTTCCTATGCACAATGATAAAATAAAGGCAAACAAAAAAGGAAAGGCAAATTGTCCTGAAAGGAACAATATCTGAATACTAGTTTTTCAGAACACTGATACTAACTACAAGAGTAGAAAAGAAAAATAAGAGTACTTTAAGTCTTTTTTAAAGAGTTGCCTGGAAGATTTTTGGAAGTGAAAATTAAGTTTGGCAGAAGATACATAAGGCTCAGCTATCTGCTAAAATTTGTCAACTCCTAATTTTACATCTGTTGTTGATCACACTGCAGGACTTGATAATATGTTTATGATCATGTCACTGCAGTGGAAGAGGCAATGTTATATTGTCACGTCTAGTCAAGTAGGGGGCTTGGTCTTTCATGTATATTTGATGACAAACAATCCCACTGAAGCGGAGCTGCTGTACTGTAGTGGTACCTTTGCAGGAAGGGACTTGTGTTTAGTTTTGTTGTTCTTTGCTGCCTCAGGCATAAGCATCTATCATCTCTCAAGATATTTTAAACAAAGTAGAACTATAATTATATAGACTTTTAACAAAAGAGTAGTTTCATCTGTAATCCTGATTTTGTCTTAAGGGTTATCATTTTGCTTTTTGTTTAGCCCTACCAATAACTGCCAGGTGCTAGCAAATAATTACTCAGTGTTCAGGTTAAGTGAAGATTTTGTGCATTACAAAATTATTTAGTAGTTATATTTCAACATAGCAGATGATCTATGCTGCTATCCTCAGATTCCTTCCTTCCTCTTGCATAGTAAAAATTACTAAATTTAATTTAAAATTTACATTTATGTTTCCTTTGTAACTATTGGTCCCATTGCCATTAGTGTAGGAGGTATGACCACACTGCAGTAACAAAACCTGAAAAGATTCCTCAAATCTAAGCACATTAAATATGAAAATTCAAGAGGACATTTACTTTAATAAAAGGTTTTAAATACTTATTTGTTAAACTGTTTTGCATCCTGAAGAAAAACTAAATGTACGCACACATCTTGGTTGCATACGATAGGCCGCTGTTTGTCACTTGCCCTTACTGAGCTACGCATATTCAACCTCCCAGCAGTTCAATATGTGCTCGTGCCATTAGCTCCCTAAAGATCTGCCTTGATTCTCTCTCAAGGGCTTCACTCCTAGCAGCAGGTTTGGAGCTGGAAAACTTTATACTATAAAGATTTTTCTGATGTATATATTACAATTGTAAATATACTTTTAAACCACTTTTAGTGATGAGGAAATATTTGTCATATCTGTAGCCATGTTTTTGAATGACTTGATAAATTATTTCAGAGAGCTTTTCTGTCACTTAATGAAAAGGGGATTTATCCATTTGAAAACAAGAACCACCTGATTAGGAAAATATATAGCTGAAGTGATGAGCAGCTGAATTAACACAGTTAAGTATTCTTTTGGAGGGTCACTAGAAATGCTTTAGAATCTTCCAAGATTTTGTTTCTTGCTAGCAATTTTTAATCTTGAGAAGGCATGTGGAGTTGTCATTAATTTTTACTGTGAAAATATTTATGTAGAAATTGCTTTTGGAAAGAGAGCTGGACAAATAAGGGTGGTGGTAGTTCCCTTTGGCTCCAAGCAATGACAATTCTTGACTTAGAGTTGCAACTTTGAAATACTGGAATTCTAATTGTCTTGAATTCACTCTCACAGGAATAGCACATAAGTGCAAGTAAAGTACACCTTTGCAAACCACTTGGCACTGATCACACAGCTAAGAAGCAAACTCGCAAAGCCTGAGTGTCATCTGCCTATTCCTTGATTGCTGTTTTCTTCCCCAGAGGAGCTTCCAGGAAAAGGCAGACAAATATTAGCATGTAAGTGTGATAAGATATAGAACTTACCTTTCTGATAAAACCATTTATGCAGACTTTTACCCTTTCTACAGCCTACTCCTGGCCCAGGGCTCCAGGGAAATGTCTCCCATTTGCTACCCACCAACTATCTCTTGCTTTTGGAAACAGGGTATTTTGTCCTAGTGGCGCTTGGAGCTAAATGCAGCATTTCTCCCCTTTTATTGTCCCATCCTTTGCCTTGGATCCTCTGACACCTAACCCAAGAGCTCTGGTTTCCCAGTCTTTTGGGAAAGCCTTTCCCTTTCTCTCCTTTGTGGAAAAATGATTCAACAGCTGTATCTGAAGGTTTTGAGGATGTTCTCTGGAAGACCTTGATTTCTTTCCAGTACATTTTCCCTTTACACCAGAAGGCCTGAGGAGGCAATTAGCCAGCTATGCTTCTTTGCCCCTCTCCTGACAGCCTAGAGATGCTCTAACTTCCCACAGACCTGTTTGTGGGGAAGGGAAACATCTATTGCATGTGGTGTGGGCCAGGCTAAGCCAATTGTAGCAGTTTTGAGAGCATGTGTGTTTAAGAGCGAGTGTGAATGTTTCACAGTAAAATATGAAAAGTCTACTTTGTGGTCTTTTAAAAATATTTCTGGCACAGCACAGCAAGTAAGATGGGAGACAGGCTTTTTGTATGGGATTACTTGGTGCTAGTGCAGCATTTTCTCCTTGCCAAGTTTTTGGTTAAGTTGGAAAGTGTATTTCCTTGATTATGATGAGGCGAGACACTCTTTAAATAGAAAATAAATTTTATTGCCATCTGCAGAGCAATCTGATGAATTAAATGAGGAGTTACGAAAATCTTCTGTTGGCCCTTTTGGAATAAGCAGGTTCATATGGATTTTATAAATCCAGAACTGGATTGTTAAGCATGCCTCCCTCAAAATTTGTCACAAAATAGTTTGTTACATGGTGACAGTCTTGGTGAGATTATATATTCCTTTTTGATGCTTTGTCCTAATTTGAGATATATATATATACATATATACACATACAATATTTTAAATAAGATTTTTAAAATACCAATGTGAACTTATGTTTACAGGAGGAGTCCTGAGTTGCCAGTGTTCTGTCCCATGTCAGTTATGGTAAATGACAGTACTACATGTCAACATATAGTAGTCCCGTTTAACCACATAGTCTATACTACGTGAGCATCTATAATGAGTATGCAGTAGCGAAGACATGAGTTTAAAACCTAAGGTTTACTGGACTAAATTGTAATATCAGAAATCATGGGAACACTGTAGCAAAGTATCAGAAAATCAGAGTGGTCTTGGCTAGGGCCCTGCCAACACCCTGAAGAGCTGTGTTCAATCTGCTTAGCGTGGTTGGGAGCAAACTATTTAGCTTGTCCATGTCTCAGTCACTTGTCTATAAAATGGGAGAGGAGATGTCAGTTTTATCTTGTTTAGTCTGTTGATGTAGAAGAAAACGCCTTTTTGAATGCAGATAGTACCCAGCACACTGAAGTCCTGATCTCTTTTCTAGACATTCTATAACATGTATAAGATAAAATTATTCTACTTTGTTGTTATGAGATTTTAAACCCATATATCTGTACTAGTCATCTATTTTGAACAGTTTGAGACACTTCAGGTGTTGGCATTCATATACCAGCAATCCAATATAGCAAAAATCACACTTTATCACCAGAAACCCTGTGTCTTACTCAGGTTTAACAAGTAACTTCATGAATTAAAACAAGAGCTTAGGTATGCCAGCAGCTATAAACATCTGTTTAAACATGTTAGGGATTATTAGGGCAGTACCTCAGCCTTGTTAAGTTGAAGTGTGAGCCAGGTCTGCAGTCCAAAGCAAGCATAAGAACTGTGATGTAGCAAAAAGAAGGGAAAAACCTCATTCTTTCAGAGTGAAGATTAATTGAATGTATACAATAAGTACCCTAAACTTTCATTTAAATCTAGTCCACTCATAAAAACACAGCTGTTCAAGCTAACAAAGCATTATAGGTCTAGACCTGCAAATGAGCACATGAATGGTATTAGAAATTAAAACCTGCAGTAAAAGTTTTAGGGCACAGTTTCTCACATCTGTACACAGTCAGATCCCATTGAAAATAATGCCAAGTTCGGAGTTAGACTTTGCTGTTCATTATAAATGCACTCCAAAATTGTAGGACTGAGGAACAATCAATCTTGGGTTCTCAAACTTCTGATATGATGCTGTGGGAGGCTGAGAGACAGGCAGTGAGAATGACTAGCTTCTCATGCAGAGAGATACCCATAAGTTAGCTCTTTCTTTTTAGAAGAGATGAGGACAACATATCTATTTCATCCTAGTTCTTATCCAGTACACTCTTTTATACCTTAACCATAATGAAAATGCTTTTTCCAAAGCTTCTGCTTCGTCCAGGCAAAATGTCACGACTGCTGGTGTTATCCTTCTGAAAGTGGTGGGTGTCCTTCCTTTAAATCATGTTCTGCCTTGCCTCCTTGATTTTATGCTTTCTAAGCTCTTTCTGTTAACCAGAGAATCTGTCCTTCAAGAATTGCTGCTGTGTAGATGACATGCAGATCCTCATCTTCTCACTCTTTCATCTTCACACTTGTTTTCCTCCATCAAAACTAAAGCTTTAGCTATTCTGAAGTGACCTTATGGTGGTTTGGATTTTAGTTTGTATGTAAAAGATGGCTAAAACAAAGCCCTTGTTTTTTTTCACTATGTTATTCCTTTCCTGCCTTTTAATCATTGTGATTTGACTGTCATTTATGCAGTAATAATTTTATCACCATTTCTTTGTGATCCCCATGTCTAGGTGATAGTCAAATCTTGCATAATTTTTCATAGCTACTTTGAGATCTTTGAGATTTGTCTTTTCTATTCATTCACACAACTGGAACTTATAATTAAACTAATTTTGTCAATAACCCTTTCAGTTCTGTCTTGTTTATGTCTGCTCAATGTGCTGTTAAATGTTTTTCATCCTCATTTTTTTCATATGGTTCAATCCTTTAAATCCATCTAATTTACTTTTTTTTCCTCACACCATATGCAAATGACTTCCTTAACTTTAGTGTTCCATCACTGATAAATCTTTGGGTAGTTCTCAATTTCAAATGAGATAATGAAATTAATTTCTATGAAAAAGCAGCCTGTCAATTACAGCCTATTATTGCATATAAATAAATATACGTACTGCTATATTTTTTTTAGACAAATCACTTTTGTAGAAATATGCTTAAGCAGTTTGCCAAAAAGCAAATTTTGTTGCAGAATTCTTAAATGATTTGGTGTATCCTCTGGTTTGAGAGAATTACATTTTATCTTATTTCTGTGTCAAGTTACCTATTCAATTTCTTAAATAGATTTTTTTTCTTATTAAGGAAAAAAACCCCCACCTTCCTTAAATGCTGGAAAAATGAACAGCTTACAGAATTATGTTGTTTTAGTGTACATTGATTGGGAGGGTATCTGAAAGGACCAGTATTGGAAAAACTTTTAGCAGTAACTGCCACTTTAAAAATGAAATCAGTGAACATAGAAAATGTCCTGGACTGTAATTCTTTATCATAGACTTCTACTTATGCCTTTTGCTAGACAGAGTTAAGGCAGTTCAGGAAAACTGTATCTATCAACAGTGATGACTTGGTGGAAGGTATGAGGATTTAGGTCCTTCATCAGCTTCCAATCTGATCTACTTTGTAACTCAGCCTGTGTATTCCTCACTGCAGTCATGAGTGGGCTAGCTTTCCCCAAAAGACTACTTTGCCTTTCTTGTTCATTTTGAAATATTAATAGTCACACTGAAAAACAAAACCGGACTTATTCTGGTGTTGCAAATGGCATTGCTACAAAGGATGTTCACATCTAAAAGAGTGGTTCCAACTTGATGGTTTTTCTAGCTGGAGTCAGTATAAATACAGGACAACTGTGGGAAAATGTGGCCAGTTTTCTTCAGAAAGACTGACTGGCACCTCTGAACAGTTGCTCAAATATGACAACAATCAAAATCTAGATAAAACTTTGTGCTCACAATTCTTGGTATGTGCATATTTGGACACCCACCCCCCACCCCCCCAACAACAACAAAAATTCCCATGACATTCTGTCTTTAACCAATGATTTTATTAATTTTTTTTTAAAAAAACAAACCACTAGTGGTGGGTGATTAGCTTCCCTAATCTTCAGAGATAAATTAAAACAGCAAGCTTGATCAGACAGAAGTTGATATCAGTAAAATAATTAAACAGATATCTGTTCTTCAGTGCAAATCTCATTTACCTTCAAGAACTCATATACTTAAAATAGTGTTGACTCTTTCAAATTGGTAAAGTAGTTATTCTAATACAGCCCTCAGAAAACTGAAAGTGTGGTTACTCTCTACATAGTAGCAGAATTGGGACAGAAAATAGAGAAACAAGTATCTGAGTTGTATTTCAGCATCAGAAAAGTGATGTGTTGTCATTTGCTGAATTTAGTAGTGGGATGTTGAGAGCCCCTTTCTGCCTATACCATGCCCCAAAATTGAATTTGCTTGATTTGTGCTCATAGAATCAAAATAAAAGATGAGTTTGTCTTTTTTAGAAAAACAAAGCAAAAAATGTAGTTGAACATTATTCAAAGAAAGTACTAAAGGCAAACAGGAAAATGGCAAAAATAGTGCTGCTTAGTGATGCATTTGACAGTTCTGATTCTGACAGACTAAGTTATTTTTCTTTAATTTCCCCCCCACGCCCCCCTAGGACTTAATTCACTTCTTGCTTTGTTTTGGAATTTAATAATCTAAGCATGTTTAAAAATTTAATGACAGATTTTTTTTACAGTCAAATCTAAATTCAGGAAAGCAATGAGAAGTGCTCTAGTACAAAAATAACACACTTGATTTCAACACCTAAAGTAAATGTAATGTCTAATGAACAAATTATAAGGTGTACAGTAGAATAATTCTTTGATATAGCTTTTGGTCACAGTGATGCAAAGTCTTGTAAAATTGTTGTATGAAATTGAAAAAAACCCCACAACTGATGATAAATTTTAACTGGAACAACGCAAAACTTTTCAGTATTAGCTGGCAATTTCAGGAAAGTGTTGAATCCTATCAATCCTATTCACTACTAAAACTGGCAAATCCTGCCTTCTGACAACCCTACAAGCATGTTCAAAGATCAGCTTACCTATTTTTTGTGCCCTTAGGCTCCATCCTTCCTCAAACCTCTCCTTTACTGTGATATCTACAATAAATTTGCCAGTTCTGAGGCTGATACAGCGATACCACATACTATACTGTGGATCAATAATCTGTACTTATTCTTCCAAGTATCTATATCCCCCTCTTAGAGTTTGAATTTACAGCAAGGACCGTTTCTGTTCTGTGCAGTCCCTTGCAAGGTAGACCACAGCAAGTACTTGCAGTTGCTATGGTAAC
The DNA here is from genome assembly GCA_907165065.1 of Caprimulgus europaeus. The sequence goes on along the minus strand of OU015534.1, from coordinate 24,589,084 downwards.
ATAATAGCAATGGAAGAATATTGCAGTGTAAAAAGCATGATTTAGAAAACATGTCATAACAACACAATGCAAGTTCCCTTGCTCAGCGAGCACTCTTCTCTTTTATGCTTCTGTCAGCCACCAGCCTGCTCACGGAGTAATAACGACTTCATCCTTGGATTTCAAATAGGACAGCACAGGCTGATGCTGACTGGGTGAATGAAGAGTGAATTCATGAAAAATAAGGAAAGTAAGACTTTGCTGGAAGCATGTATCATGGTGCTGAACCTGTTGAAATGGACAGGAATGGCTGTTGAGTGAAATGTAGCAATAGGTTGTTAAAGGAGTCATGAGTTTCTTAGTTCTCATGTTAAGTAAAGGGGGGAAAGGAGAGACTTGTGTGGAAGGAACCAGAGCCATGGTGAAGCAAGAAAGAAATAAAAGTAGGAAATTCCTCTTTGTATCAACAAATGTAGATTTTGTTCTTTGTTTTTATTATACATGGGAGTTATTTCCCCTCTGCCCCCCTGCAGATTGTGCTTACTTCACACTTTGCTGTGGTCCACTCAGGAAGTCATCTTTGATGTTTGCAAATAAATTTCTTATGTTGTTGCCTACCTGTATAGTTAAACTACTAAGAATATTTTCATTGTCAGACTCTGAATAGAGGCAGGTTACTGACAAATATTCCCATATGCTATGGTGCTAAGAGGAAGACACTTCATAAAGAAAACTTTAAAAATCAATATAATGAGGAAGATGCAGAAGAAAATATGGTGCATATTCACATTGCAACTCCAACAACAAAGAAAAATTGAAAACAAAATAGAAAGCATCTTTGCAATATATCACCCTAAAGGATATCTTTAAGTTGAAGTGTTAAAAGTGTTCTCAGTAACAGCAGACTATGCCAGTTTAAAACAAAGCCCAAATTTGTCATGCCTCAGCAGCTCAGAGTGGTGTATTCAAAGCAATTCCGTACTATTCAAATGTCTTCCAGACTTGCAGTCTGCTTTTTTCCTTTTTCCTAACCTTTCACCTTTTTCTCTCTCCTCCCTCTTCCAAGTGCTTCATGTTGTCTGGGTTCCAATATACAGAACTGATCTATCTGAAGTGTGCCTAGTCAGGGGATAAGGCAAAAATGTCATGCGTATTTTTAATGTATTTCTTCTACAATTAAAAAATCACTTTCCTTTCTATGGAAGGTTTAAGATTTAATCAAATATTTTGATAAACAAATATACTGTCCTAGCAATGGAAGATTCTATTGCTTTACTTTAAAATAATAATTTAAAAGATGTTTTATAACTGTAGTTTGTTTGCATTACAGCACCTAGAAACTGAAGCGGGGCCTCACTGTGCGAAGCAGTTTATGAATGCATAGGATTAAAACTTGGAATGCTTGGAGCTTGGAGTTTTACTATTGACTGCAATGTACCAAGGACTTCACCTGTGACAAAAAAACATTCCCTGCCCAAAAAACCTTATGTTCTTGATGAGCAAGACAGATTCATAAGGGGCAGAGAGGCAGGCAAAGTGGTTCATGGTTATGAAGCAGATCAGCTACAGAGCAGAGAACGGGTCCTTCTGTCTCCTGTCAGAGCACAGTGCCCTGGGCGTGATGCCTTGACACATAATTAACTACTGAATTTTTTCCAGTGCCCTTTGAGAAACCGGATAAATTAGCCTGCATTAAATACTTTGCTGATTCCAGTGCTGATCCAGCTTGCTTGAATGTCTCTGTGCTGTGTTCCAGCCTGCCTGTATTCTTACTTCTGGGAATCTGTGGGGAGTCACCTCTGTTTTGAAAAATGACTCCTGGAAGGAAGGCCTCATTTGGACCCAGGGTGGTATAAGGTTCCCTTCCTAAAGAAGGGAACAGGAGAAGAGAAAGGTGACTTTACCTAATTTGTGGTGAAGAGTGTGGACAGTGCCATTGATCACAAAGACTTGGAGGAATCTGGAGGGACAGGACTAACCTTTACTGCAGGAGGACTCTCATGGATAGTGAAATCGGTTACAAACTTCTATTGGACCATCCATCCAGGCATCCCAAAGCAGGAGAAATGCCATGGAGGAAAAATATACAACGTGTAATCTAAAGATGGATCCAAAGCGCTTCCAAGCTTGTTTTTACTGCACTGAAACCTATAAAACTTAACACAATAAACTGTTTATTGAATTTATATCCTTTTCATTACAGAATTCTCAGAATTACAGCCTTGGCAACCAAAAAATATATTATAGGAGATTTTTTCTTTGAAGTTATTTTCATGTTAAAAGTGCAAATGCAGGAGAACACAAATGAAACTGGAAAAAAGTGGGCCAAATTAATCTTTGGTGTCACTGTGCTAGCTTCAGTCTGGACTAGGCTACATTTTAGCCTCTTCAATCTCTTTGGAAATACCCAGTCATGGTAGGGCTTTTACACCAAGGTTTTTCAGTTAGCTGGAGTGCTGACAGAGATGTAAAAGTGTCTTTTAGACATAACATCCCAAATGGTATCTTTGAGGAAGGTAAACCTGGGCCACAGATCTCAGGATTTTTTTTTCTTAAGTTTAAAACTCAGGAACCAATATTAAGAAAGCTGGTTTCATTTGTTCCCCTTTTTGGTAGAATGAATCTATTTCTCTCAATCACCCTCAGTTTCTGCCTTATTGCTTATTTCTTTCCTATCGTTTAGATATATAGTTACTTCTAATTTTAGAAACATCTGAGCAATACACTCATGATGTACTCTGGCTATTCTTACTTCTCCCTCCCACCTTCCAGGCAATGGAGTTGGCAACATGCTTGTGACCTACTTGCAGATTTCTGCCAGTGGCAGCTTGAGGTCAGATGGACGGGATATTTCTTCTTGGGACAGGAGGTACCCGAACTCTTCAGGAATCTCACAAGGTGGTCCATTAGCCATGTGTGTTTCTGCAGGATTTGGGCCCCAACACTCTGTAAGGCTACTCTGACTTAAAACATCCCTATGTATTGTCTGTGCCTGCTATTAGCAGAGTAATTTGACTTTCATTGTTTCTTTGGGAGAGACACTACTTGAATTAACTATTTCCTAGAGGTCAGAGAATGCTTGTGGACAAGTACTGTGGTTCAGCTGACACAATAGTACCTAAACTGTAGAAATCTGACCCTGGGTCTCTTTTTAACACTCCTTAAAACAACATTTTCTTGATCTAGTCTCTTTAACCCCTAATCTTTGCATGCTTTGCATGAAAAGCTGAATTTTTGCACTAACTATACCTTTTTCTTAAAAAAAAACAAAAAAAAACCAAACAAAAAAAACCCCAAACCCAAACCAAACCCAGACCTTAACTGGTTAAAGTGTCTTTAGTCCCCTGTAGAACTGCAAATTTGCTGCTTTAGACTGTGGAATGTAATTTTATAATTGTATTCATACAAGTGCCCAAAGTATCTAAGATATGGTACAACTCAGTAAAATAAGTAAAATATAGTGGGATATTGGACCCATACAAACATCATATCTGAGGAATATGACAGAGAAATACTCTGACACGGAGTATGGTATTTGGAGGCAAAAGTTAATTTGCCCAAAATGAAAACTCAATAGCTTGATTGACGATCATTAGTGGCTGCTTTTAGGAACTAGAGTTGTGGTGTGGTACCTTGAGAATTTAAGCCACTCTCCAATTTCACTCCATTAAATCAAATTGCTTCCACAGAAATTTAACTATTATTTCTTTGAATGCTATATTTTTGTTTTTACTATAGTGCTTATAACACTGTATGGATAAATGATGGTCAGAAAAATATTGGATTAATTGCTAGCAGGATAACATTCAACTTACAGTTTAGAACCATTTAATGCCTGTGAATGTTAGTGCAATATGATGATTATTTTCAACAGTGACATTAATTTCAGTATTCAATTGCACTTGAATTGTAGATGCCAAAATAAAAACATATGTTCAGATTCCTTTCCATGTGATATAAATCCAATATGTTAAATAAGCAAAATTCTAAATTGTTTCCTAACACAGAATAATGTGCCTCTAGACTTGAGTGATCCATGCATGGATTAATCCACTATGGATCATTTGGAATCCTGTAGACAAGCCCTCAGCTCTAAGAAAGTAAAAGTATGCAATTTACCTAAAATTTAGCTTGAGCTATTTAACGTTTGATATGCAAAACGAGGAAAGGAAACAGAGACTAAATTGAGTGAAATTTAGTCCTGCTCAGATTCAGTAACAAGATACAACTTGTGTACCACCTATCTCCTGCATAAATCCTCAAAAAGTGACAAACTGAAATGTCAGATATAATTACACTTTATATAAACTTTCATGCAAGATTTAATTACCATATTTTGTGCATGCTGAAAATCTGTAGGCTATTTTGTCTGTTAGCTTGATGTAGAGGAACAATATAAACAAGTTACTTTATTTTTTTTAAAAGCCTTACTGGTTGTGTTACAATTTGCTTCACATTTCTTAACTCTTCTACATGTCTGAAAAAAAAAAAAACCTCCAATAAAAAAACCTCTTTGATTTAACAATGACATATTAGAAACTGAAGCATGTGAAACATACTGGTGTTTTGCAAAAATAATTCTCCTGAAAGTTACTCTGTGCTTATGCTGTCGTCAGTGCTAGGAAATTATACTTTCTTGTTTGTCTATGCAAATTCTACAGTGAGGTTTTATTTTCTTTCTTCTGTGCATTTTGCACTCATTTTCACATATCTGTCATTGGAGCATTAAAAAATCATAAAAAAGCTTGGTGTTATAAAAGTCCTGACAGCACATTTTCAGCTAGCTTTATTTTTTTCTTGTTCAATTCACAATCAATGTTTGGAGGCATCAAAGTCTGTAGAAGACAGTTCTCTTATTTTTACCTAGGCGTTTTATTTAGCATGTTTCTAACAACTACTTGATAGCAACCTCCCTTCCCCCTCTATCTCCTACAGCAAACGCAGAAGACATGTCAAGATCCTTTTTAGAGTTTGCAAAGAACAACAAATGGTTGGGTTATTGTCTCCAAGGTTCCTCCCAACCATACAAACTCTAGGTTTGGAAGGCACCGCCCAAATCATAGTTCAGGCACTATGGCATATAATGATGTTTATGTAATGACTGAGCTCCACACTAAAAGTATTTAGGCTTTTTGTCTTGTTTCTTTGGGAAGCTGTTGCAAGCCTTCATGTCTCTAGTTCAGCAAAGAGGCCATGTGGTTAACTCTGCATTAGTCTTTCCTCTGGCTTACAGTCAGGACACAGTTGAAATGTTTATATGCCGTAGGTGCAGTGCATTTGAAAATATCTGCATAGAAGCTTATTTAGAGGAAAAATAAAATTCACATCAAGTATCTGATTTGATAAAGATATAATGAAATTAAGAATGTAAACTTCTTTATTATCTTGCCTAATCTTAGGCTACCTGGGCAACACCATCCCACTAATCACCCAGGTAAAGATGTGAACCATGCTCCTGCCTCTCCTGCTGTTTCTCCTGACATTTCATATGGATTACCAGATGTAGCAACCTGTCTTCTGTATGGCTAATCTATTACTATTCTTGTTGGGAAAATGCATAGAAAGGAAAAGAGTCCCTGAAAGTCCTATATTTGTCTGCAAATCTTTACTATTTTCAATGGCAGAATACAATGGTGACCAAGAGAAGCAACCCAGCATGGCCTTGGGTATGTAATCAGGGCTCACTTTTAATACCTGGACAAGATGCTTTTCAGGATGCTGTTCTCTAGCCCCATAAGTCTTTCTAATTTGATGTTATTTGATGTGAATTGTGTGTAAGTAATGTTAATTATGCAATAGGTTTTGAAGAATATGTTTTGATTGTACGGTGGAAATGTCAGTCCAATTAACAATCATTATTACCTGTCGGAAAGTAGAAGCAGCTTTGAATGAATGCTAATTTTTCTCTCGTATCTGTGCTGATGCATACCAATGTTCCACAGACAGTTTGTTTGTTTGTCTCCTGATCACCAAAACAATCATTTTCTCTCTCCAAGTTTTCTCTGCTTGGACTGAGTCCAGAAAAGAGAGAACAAGGCTCTAACTTCAGGCATTCTGTGAGTCAGTTTGTGTCGAATGTGTTTTTGAAACAAAGGTTTCAGTTTTCATTTTCAGAAAGTGGTTCATCTGCTGAAGCATTTCCAAACCTTGCTCCCAGTGGTCTCTGGAATTTATTAAGGCAGTGGCAAGGGTTCAAGAGGATTGGAGTGGGGGTTTGGAGGCAACAGTCCAAAAGGAAGAAACTTGTTCTGTTTTGCTTTGTTATGTAGGTTAAGGTAGCTGATTTAATAACTACTTCTGGTCATAGAACTTCTCAATATTTTTTTGTCTTTAGTATCATCCTTTCAATTCAGCAAATTTTTTGTGAACTTCCAGGAATTCTGCCACGTGTTGTGAGGACAGCCTCCAAGTATGAAGGGCCATTTTAACTGACTCTAAGGTGACTGGTATAGGGTTCAAATCAATTGCTTTTCATTCCAGTTCTGTTGCTGGCCTGCTAAACTAAACTGAGGGAGTCTTTACACATTTCCCTGTCTCTCTTTTTTTTTTTTCTTTAAAAAAACCCCACAACCCCACAAAACAACAAACCCAAAACTAAAGACAAAAAATATGGTACTCTGAAAAATAATACTCATCTAATAATGTTACTAGCTTCTTTCTTAATCTAGTTCAATGTGAATGAATCTTCCTTGAAAACAGATGACAAGAAATTGCTTTAAATATTCCACCTGAGACTGTATTAGCTTTGTGAAATATTATTGCTACAAGCTCTGAATATGCAGCTCCCCATGTATCCTATCACTGCCTTAAAATTCTCTGCATTACATCACATTTTGTTGGGTCGTTGTCATTCTGTAGTCAAGAAGCAAATGGATGTCTTTCTCCTCAGATTTTTCCAAGAACAAGTTCCAGCTCATACCAGATGACTTTGTTATTCCTGAGGTTTATCACCTTCCATTAAACACTAGTGAGGTTTATTCCCTTTTTATTAAGGATGTGTAAAATTTCAACAGAATAAAAAGTTTTAACATATGTTCTTGTGAGGAATATAAGCAGCAAACAGAAGTTTGCATGAAAAGGAAACCTAGAAGAGTATTAGAGGGAACAAACAATATTTTCTGTATCCTACACCTTTATAAAACTGTGTTATTTTATTAAAGGCTCTGTACACTGTCCTTTTCACTGACAATCAGAGCCTACTTAGGATTATCAGATTTCCAGTCCAAAATAATGTTCTCCTTTCATTCTAGTCTTGCAGAAGACCTAAAATCTGAACATGAGGATGGTTCCTCCACACCTTTAATGTTGCTATTGAATTACCTGTGTACCTTAAATTTTCCAAAATGAAGTACTGGGAAACTGAGTGTCTTCTGTTTAGTCTACTGGTTAAATAAAAAATCCTACCTATATGTTTCCCTACGTACTGCTTGTTTTCAGTAGGAAAGAGGAGGTAGGCAGATTTTCATAATGCAGTCTGGCCACAGTTAGAAATTAATGATATGGAAGTGACCAGGTACTGAAAAGTTTAAAACAACAATGCTAACTCCAAGTCATGTTTTCATAAAAGACAACTGAACAAGTGCTTTTTTTTTTTTTTAATTTATGACTAATTGTTCTTGTGTGAAATATTGACAATAGGTAATTATTTTTCTGGGCAAATTATTGTGCCTTGTTTGATTTCTTTGGAATTCTGTGTTTGGTGTTTGTTTAATTAGAGATTGATCCATATATTTAAAGTCATACTTTAGTAATTTAATATGCTACAATAATTATCTCTGGCAACCTAACTTTTTTGGAATATTTTTCATCGTTTAGGAAATCAGGTGGAATAAGGAGTTAAAGAATAACAGCATCTTATGAACAGCAGGGGATAGTCATTGTACCTGTAGAGTTTTAGTTTGGCAGCTTTTATGTAATTGAAATGACTTTTTGCTAGGAAAAAAGTGGCAAGTGAGCGGTAATAGGAGTAGGGAAATCATTGTAGGTTTGCTCTGATTTAATGTGAATTGGGTATTCTGGAGCGAAGTTTCCATTAATACATATTTTCTTATATATATATATATATATATATTTTTTAGGGAAAGCAGTCCAGGAAGCCTCCAAATTCAATTTCAGCTGTAGTGTTATGCCAAATGAAGCAGTAGTTTGTGGAAGTATCTGGAACAAAACTATATATTCCATTTTTCACTCACAAAGGAAACCCCACCAGAGATTCCCCTTTTCCATTGCATAAGGCAGGATTAAAAGAACAAATGGAGAGATGGAGATTGGTTAGATAAAAGACACATAAAGCACTAGGGGTGGGTCTTAAGTATATTTGTCCACCCACAGGGATGAACTTTATAGAACAAAGAATGGTACATTTATAGATATTTAATTAGAATATGTAATAATAGTATATATTATTAATAGTATATATTATTAGTATATAGTATATAACAGTATATATTATTAATAGGATATATTTTTGCATGCATATTCTAAAAAACAAGTATTTGATTTTTAAAAAGTTTGTGTGTGTATGTTTATCTAATAACACTGCAGATGTTGCAGCTTTATGCTACATTAAACCTATCATTAGTAAATAATAGGATCCACTTGCAGGTTCAGCTTGCAGATAGTAAAATGGCAACCAGTTTCAATTAAATAATTAAATTCCACTGTATCAGATTACCAAAACTGTGTATGGACTGTATTTAAGAATTACGTGTACCTGACCACTGTTTTCATAAGACACTTAGTTAAATCATCACCTTGCTGCAGGTACTTCAATACATGGCAAAATATAAGGTACAATGTTCAGTTTTAAAACATTGTGTTGCTTTCAGATCTTCTAGTAACTAATATACCAGTGCTTAATAGGAGGCCTGGCATGAGTATTTGCTCTGTGAACTCTGAAAATTAAGTACATAGTGTGTAACAGTATGTGACTATATAATCAGCTATATAGGAAGATAACAAAGTAATATAAATGTACACTCCAAAAGAATACAAGGTGTTAATCTTAAAATATCTTCAGATTTACAGATTCTGAGAGTGAAGTAGCTCATAAGAAGCCTTGAGCTAATCAAGAGTATTTCTGACTACACTGTACCATAGGATACAGAAGAGTGATTAATACTCTTCCTTAGTGAAACTACACAGAAAGGTGAAATCACTCCCACATACTAGCCTTGAAAGGCTCTAAAGTTTAGAGCAGATGAGCAGATATTATAAAGGTTTCAGTGTTTAAGATGTGTAAATGCAGAACAAATATTTGTGTAGAAGTCTAACAGATTTGTTTTCTAAACAACAAAGCACTGCCATGCAGTGGATGCTATATTTTTTCAAGAGTCTAGAATTACAGTAGAATTGCATAAGCTTCAGACCTGAAAAATGACTGATGGAAGATGTCTGCTAAATGTCAAGTAAACAGTATTTGTTCCACTGCTAGAATATTATTTTGGGTAATTGCAGAAGAATAAATAATTAGAACAGAAAGCATGGTGTTAGGTGGAAATTAAATATTTGAAGGGAATCCTGGACATAGAGAAATAAATGAAAATTTCCATTAGCTTTAATGACCCAAGGTTTCACTTTCAACATTTCAAGTTTTGTTTTCAGTATTCCTTGACCTGGTACAATACTTTTACTGTATTTATTTCTGATATGCTAATTACAATTATACATAGAATATTTTATATAAATATGTATAGAGATATATATACACACACGTATATGACACATATAAATACACATATATATACACACACATACACGCAGATGCATACATATAATGAAGCAGAAACCTGTATTGTTCTGACAGATACATAAATCATGTGCCTACATTCAACATGTGAATAGTGTAGTCTCATATAAATCAGATCCTTGGTGCTAGGTAAGGTCTTACATACCCATACATTGGAGCTCCTCTGTGGACAAAATCAGGTATGTGAGATCAATATTGTTCTCTTTAAAGTAAATCTAGATTTATGACAACAGTGATTCTGCAACAGAGAGACGTTCAGAACTCCACTGTAATTCTAAGAGCACAGTGCTTTTCATGATGTTCATTCAAGAATGTAAGTATATTCACAAGAAAGGTCAAAAAAAGGTTTACTGTTCAAGCTGAGTCTGTCACTTATCAAAAAGTTATGCGCAGCAAAACTGTGCAGCTTGCCTTTTGATGTTTTGTCTGATAAAAACTGTTGTGAATGTATCTTGAAAGAGATCATAAAATAGTGCCTTTATATTGGCCTTTTAATTAAGCACTAATAATAATAAGACTCTACTGTTTTCCAGTTCAATAGTGTAGTTTTTCAGTGGGTGGTGTGCTAGGCTGATTGCCAGCCATTACTATACGATCAGACAAACATCCTTCACCCAAAAGTTTGGTGAAAGGTATAAGAGAAATATTTTAAAGTTCCCATTTAATAACATATGAGGGGTGGAGAGGTGTGGAGATTTACAAGTAGGCAGAGAAGGAAGGTATACAAATTTTCAGGCAGGCATTGCTGTTAGACACAAATTATTTTTGGTTTTTAGTGTACATTTTGTGACAAATGAGAAACTGTTGAATACAGGAACTCCATTGTTTCCTTAATGTTACATCCTTGAATAAGATCCTGCATTCCTTTATTCGGAATAACTGAGGAAAGGTAACATTTTTGTGGAGCTACTTTGTGGGCCTGGTACAGTGGGGTTAATTGCATTTCAGAAAATAAAAGGAGTTATGATAACTGCAGAAATGAAAAAGGAAGCTTCTTGCTTGTCTGTGCCTCAGTGGTTGTACAGCCCTCTCCTTCACACTCTGCTTTATAATTACACTCAAGCAAGCAACAACAAGCAACCAAATAAAAAACCTGTTTCTATTTTTCCTCAGGAAAAAAGGAGTTAAGTAGTTTCCTGATGCTATAAGAACTGGAAGACTCCAAAAGAGATGGGTCAGCTCCATGCTCCAAGACTGGTGGTAACAGAGCTTTGCGAGATGTTATGTAAGTTACAGCTCTGCAACACAAAAGTTAGTATGAGATTAACTGCACATGAACCACTTAAAATATTTCCTTATCTTTTCTAGAGTGCTTGAATATTCCCAAATAAATAATGAGCTTTAGAAAGTATTTGTCTCCTCAAGAGAGACAAAAGTTTCTGAAAACTTGACTTTAAGAAGCGTTGCTGCAGGCAATGAAATCTGCACAAGCAAACAAAGCCCAGAAGATAAGTTGCCTTCTGTCAGACTATTAGAAAACACTTTTTTAGCAACTTGCTACATTCTTCAAAATATTAACAACTATTATTTTTAAATGAAAATATTTTCTGGTTGAAATGGTATTTTAAAAAGCCTTGGGATCAGAGAACACCAGACTAAGTCTTACTGCAAGTCCTACTGGATGTGAATGAAGTATGGCTCAAATCTACAAGTACATAACCAGCCATAGCTTGGGTTTTACACTATCTGAGCTCAAAGGTTTGTGGGTTTGTGGCAGTTTTGGGGGGCTTTTTTTGTTTGGGTTTTTTTTGAGAGGGGGATAGATTCCTTGAGCTCTCAGACCAGCTTTGGTTCTGAAGGTCTGGAAGACTACAGAGCTTTTCTCTACTTCAGACCAGTTCATTTGATGGTTCTTTATTAAAGACCCTGTAAGTGGGTATGGAGATGAATCCTCCAAACTCTGTGGAATACAAATGGTGCTTTATTGCACCGTTTTCATACAATGCTAACTTGAAAAGACAACTGAATGCAACTTTTCTACTAGGAGAATCCAATTAGAATGGTACAACGACTACCTCTAAGAGCAGCTCTAAATAAACTATATGAAAACTCCTATTTTATGAGTAGAACTGTCTAATTCCACCATACAGCTGAGAGAAAATCCAGCCATCAGAAAAGGGCAGGCTGTGGTGAAGCAAGAGGTGTTACACTATACATGTCCTGCCAGCTGACAGGACACTGACAACTTGCAGTGGTCCATGCGAATTTGACATTTTCAGGTTATGAGAAGGAACTTCTAGATCTAGTTTCTTTAAAAAATGCTGGAAAAAGCTTGGAACAGTAATTTAAAATGTTGTATTCTGAATATTGTGACTTGTAGATTTAAAAAAAAATTATTATTTTAAGAAATCATGTAAGTTTCTGGACATCTGATCTCTAAAAATACACTTCCCTCCCACCCTACAAAAACAATTATGCACTTGCCACTAAACAGCTGCCTACTTCCAACAATCAACAGAGTACAGAGTGAGGAATGTGCATCTGACATGTAACATAGAAGATCTACAGGCAAAATTAAGGTTTCCTCATGCAAATTAAAAAAATAGATTATGGCATGAAATCTAACAGTACCTATTTACAACCACATCAAGAAATTACTTGGCAGGCTGTTAACTTCAGACATTAAAATAATTATTCAATGTGAGAGAAACATGTAACAATTATATTTCACACTGGTTTGTCAGAACTTTCTCATTTATTAATTTCAATGACAATGCCTTTAAGAATAATATGGTAGAGCAGTATTTTAGCATGAAATATAGCAAATGACAGCTTTATTTTGACCAAAGATTTTTGTTTTCTTTAGATGAATTTCTGCAAATACTTTGCTATACCTGGTGTTAATTGTAGTGATTTAGAAAGTCTTACACTTTGCTCCAGTACTCTTGGGATAGGGACTACAGTCAGTAACTTCAGGACTGAGTTCTAGACATCTCCTTCGGTAAGTCTGTTTTGAAATTAGTTATATGAGGAAATCTTCAGAAATTCAATAGAATTTTTTGATGTGAAGTCCTGAAATCTTGTTTTGGGGAAAATTTCCATTGTGGGGCCAAAACAATGACAATGCTCAGCTACTGTTTAAAAACTGCATCCCACAGATTAGGTATCCCTACAAAGTAATAGCAAAAGAATGTGCTGCAATTATAAACGACATCTTAGACATGATATGAGTGCCATGTATTTATTTTAGACATAGTAAAGAATACAAATGAGTTTCTGATAACAACTGGTGTTCTAAAATATTAAGTTTAATATTTAGATGAAGTTTTCCCATTATGTCTCATTATTTCAGTCAGCATTTATGCTTTTTCTTTTTTTTTTTTTTAGGAGATATTCTACCAAAAATAAATAATGAAACCACAGATGAACTGTCAAAAGGGAACATTCATATTTTAACGCAACATTAACATTTTGGTAATTAACATGGCAGTTAATGCTTTTAGCAGATGTAACAACATTAGACTTGTAAATTTTAATTAAAGTTAATGGTTCACGATAGCTGTAGGGATCAGGCATCCTCTCTGGATACTGAAAACATGTCTAATGTGATTAGAAATACTAATTGAAGAAAAAAGGACTGCAATAGTAATGACTGTACTTCTTTATCCTACTAAATTATTACAAACCTGCAGCAGCTTTAAAAAATATATTTACAGGAGAAAGCTTGAAGAGTCAATGCTCCCCTTGAAGAAATTAAAAGGGTCAAAAGAACATTGCAGACACTTTCTGTGTGTTAGAAGAGGAGAAAATCATTAATTGAAAGTCACTGCTCTTTCCTAATCCTCCTGAGACCATATTCCCAAGAAATACTATAAAGTTATTTAGTTACATTTCACATCCCTTTTGGATTTAATTAGGAACTAATGTGTTAGTTTTAATTCCCTCAGAGGCTTTGAATTCCAATAGCAGGCAGAGAAACAGGACTGGCACTGGGAACTATGACTCAAGTGGACATTTCTTAGTTTTAGTGCAAGCTAAGAGATTGGTAGTGAGTCTTTTTCATGGCTTGCTGATACATGAAACATTTTAATAAGCACAGGGAAAGGATTAGTTTTACTAAGGGTAATTACAAGCTGCTAGCCACCTATAAAATGCACTCCCATTTTATAGTAAAATGCCAACAATATTTATTTCACTTGTTCTGTGGGGTTTTTTTCTCTAAAGCTGGCTCCAAAGTCTGCTGAAGTCAGTAGAAAAATCCTGCACTCCTATTCTAGCAAAATTGCCGCTGAAAATCATGTTCTTTCTACTGGGAGTTCTAGCTAATAAAGATTAAACACTAGAAATTAAGTTTGCTTTTTTTGACTGACAATAGTTTTACTATAAATGCAGTTATTTCCCGCTACTGCTGTTAGCTCTGTTTCTGTCAACACCCTTCCAACATCCTCATAAATTATTATTCATTTGCATTGCAGCACAGGCACAGGCTCCACTCTACCAGGCAAAGTGCATAGACATGGTGAGAGACAATTCTTTTTTGGAACAGTTGCACTCTAACCAGTTGTGACACAGGCTAAGAGAAAGAATGCTGGGAGAAGAAATGCTGTTTTATCTTCATTTTATTTCTAGCTGAAAGGCTGGAACAAGAGATTAGGAAATTTCCTCAAGCATATATGGAAAGACTGAATAAAGCTATTTGAACAAAATTTAACAAGTAACACTGGAATTCAGAACATTTGCAAAGACTTATATTAGTCTCTGGGCAAAGAGCCTATATGCAATATATATACATATCTTTTTGCCTTCTATTGGGACTAAATGGTGTTTAAATAATCATCAACCTCACACTGCCTTTCTACAAAGGAGTACATTTTGTTGAGTTCAGGTAAGATGATCTTAATTGTGCATTTTGAATAGCTGTCCAATTGTATAACCCAGCATGGTACAGTGGATAACAAAACACATTTGAAGATGCACCTCCATGAGGGCTGTGGCTTCATGCTTTACTTGTGTGCTAAATAGCCAGTAAATGGTTTTAACACTTTACATTGGAAAATATCAATATTTTACAAACTTTCTTCTAAATTTTACCTGTGTTACTACCTAAAAATAATAAGTTGCTCTAACTGAAGGAAAAGACTGAAAAAAACCCCAACAATTTGACTGAATTTTCTCTTTTTTTGGTTAAAATAGCCATATCCAACAGCCAAGAGCCAGGTCCTCAGCTGTGTAAATCAGCATGACTCCACTGAAGTCAGAGCAGCTATGCTGACTTACACTAGCTGAGAATCTGGCCCTCAGTGACACCAAGTATACCATTTCTAGATTTTACTGGCAAGTACATGTTTATAGACTTGAAGGCAGTTTCTAGTCCTATGTCATACTGTAAATGCTACTGCCTTGGACAAACAGAGCAATTATTTGGAAGCTGAAAGGCTTATTTGCTTCTGTAAAAGTTTTTTATAGGAATATGTTTCTGTTCTTCTGTGAAAGAACCTCATGCATGAAGGGTCATTGCCAGACTCAGGTTAGATAATTTCTACCATAGGAAAAATGTACTAATAGTCAGATTTTGGTATTCAGAGCAGGGCAATTGACTAAGCTACATGGTAGAAAATTAAAAAATATATAAAGGGGATACTTTCCAGTCACTGATTAGAGGTTGTCACAGAGTTAATAAGACAAAGACATTTGTAACATCCAAATGAATTGGACCTTTAGACAGACATAGAGGATGTCTTAGCAAAAATAATAATAAAAAACCTTGAGCAGAAGAGTAGCTTGATGTGTAAGGGTTTATGATAAATACTTGTTAAATGTGAACACCCAAGGTAAGATATAATACAGACAAGTATGGTTGTTGCTGGGTTCTTGAATGGTCATTGCTATTATGTGTAACTCAAGCATGGCACAAATATCTCTAAACTGATTTTGAACTTGCTAGCTGAGTAGTCTATTATTGAAGTTTCTAAAATGAGAGAGGGTAGCCCTGCCCTCAAGGAACATGGGGAATGCTAGGACAGTACTGAGGGAAGATGTGGATGGATGGGCATATAAAAAACCTGAAGCCTGCTCATCTAGCTGCAATGGAGTGGGACTCTGGAGGGGGAGAACAGCCTGTCTTGTGCTGAGATCAGCCTGTGGGCAATTGTCCTGCACCAAACTTTCTTTTTCTTTATTACTAGTGAGCAAGCTAGGTTGGGCTTATTGCAATAACTGTAGTAAACATACAAATATATTCTTCCTTTGGTTCAACAAAATTACACATATTGTGATAATACCTGGAAATAACAATGCGATGGAGCAAAGGAAAATTTTGAAAAAGAGAAACTTTACTGTGGTTATGTGCATACCGCCAAATTTTAGGAAAAGGTACTGCACAGAGGATGTTCTTATAGTCACAGCTTTTAAGAACTGAATTAAGAGGCTAGTTATACCACTAGACATTGCCTTGCCAACCAAAACATTCAGCTTTAGAAAGGGCTCCGTGGTTTCAGGCTGCTAATCCTACCATAACGTTACACGGTCGGTGCCGTGGCAGGAGCGCCTGCTGCCCACGCTGCAGCAGAACGGCCAGCTGATGGACAGAGCAGAACTGGCCTCGGCCCCTTGGGAGCCACGCTGCTGCACCCAGGGCTCGCAGGGAGCCATCGCCAGGAGTGTGCCGGGAAGGGCAGTGCCCAGGAAGGAAGGAAAGAAGGAAGGAAGGGCAGTGCCTGCTCCCCTGTATCTGTTACAGGAACCGCCAGCTGCTCGGAGGTGCCACTTTGATGCCCCTTGTACCAAATCCTGAATGCAGCTCCACAAATTCAAAAAGTTCTAAGTCATAATTATTAACTACATTAATTTCTATCCAAACGGTGCCTTTTAGGCTTCCTGCCAGGCCTAGGTATGCTCACCAGTGCCTACCAGTGTAAATCCTCTTTTAACCTTTGTTCTTCGAATCTCCTATATCTATGCCTTATTTTGTGTTATTTCATTGGATTAATGTCTTCTAGATTTTATTTTGGCAGTTTTCAATCTGGAAGAAGACTATAACTTTCAGTTTACTCTCACTTTTGGTGTCCATACTCTGTTGTTCATAAATGGCAAAAGTTTCCTCCATGTGGCAAAAAAATTATGAAGGAACTGGAAACAGTACATTGTGTTAATAATGTTTTTGGGACCCTAAAAGAAGGAAGGACTAAAATCTTCCTGTTTCAAAATATTGAATTAAAAATTTAGATCAATCAGTTTTTTAAATAGTTATTGATGGTGTAAAATGGACAGAGTTAGCTACTTGTTCACTGACAGCAATGTATTAATTATTTCTTAGTGAAGTTTTCCCATGGTTTTAGGTTCCTTAAGCTCAATAATCTCACTTTTCTATCTAGCTGCACCTTCATGCACAGCTATATTGCTAAGGGTTTAGGGTTCTCTACTGTCACTTGCAACTGAGCTGTCAGCCTTCAGGTTTAGAAGCCATGTTTTAAATATACAATTGCACAGTCAAAATCCTTAATGTTTAAAAACATCAATATTTATACGAAAAAGAATGCCTCCATTTTTATCAGAACAGGGATCATCTCTGTAAGAGGTGAAGAAAATCACCTCTGGAAAAAAATATAAAGCAATCTAATTTCTCAGTATTGTCTCAAAACTAATAGAATTTGAAGCTGGAGGTCATACCTGTAATTTTTTCATTTATAGTTTAAATGGTTATTTATGGTCTTTTCTGTGAATTTTTTTAATCCACTCATACTTTTTGCCTGCACAGTTTAAGTAGTCACCATAAAGAAAAGTGCTTTCAACTGTTTCACTTAAAATTTCTACCTGCTAATTTCATTTTATGGCACCTAGTTCTTTCACTGTGGGACATAAGGAATAACTATTCCTTTATCAATATTAACCAATAAAACAATAACAATCACAACTATCTTCTTTATGCCTTTCATAAATTGTCATATCCACTTTCTACCTCCCTTCAGTCATCTCATTTAGCCATTTATGCTTAAGCTGAGGTTTTCCATACATTTTTTCCTCTTATAGAAGTTTTAACTTATCATTAATTTTCTTTTTCATCCCTCCTGTTTTCCAGTTCTATTTTTTAAAAAAATTATTATCCTGCATAATTTTTTACCACTGGCAAACTTGGTCATTTTATCTATTTTCTCTGTTGTTCATAAGTAGTATGTAAACAGCAATGGACCCAGCACACATCCCAGTGAGTTTACAGTAGAAACTTCCCTCCATTGCGTAAGTGGATTATTTATTTCTACCTTAATTCCTGTCTCAAAACAGTTATTAGCTAAGTACTATTCCTCTCCTCTTACTGCAAGGCACCTTAATTTATTTAAGACGCTTTAGTGAAGATTTGTCAAGAATTGTCAAGAAGTTTTTTTTTTTAAATACAGGAATCTTGTATCATCCAAGCTCACTGTTTTCACACACCCTTCCAAAAGCTGTCATAGGTTTGTGTGGTATAAAGGGCTCACCTGTAGGAATCTCTCATATCTACATAAGCAAACAACTTTTCTAACCTTTGTTGAATATTTCTGTCTTTAAAACATGATCATTTATTGGCCCTGCAAAGTCTACAACAGCAGGCTTCCTGCTTGTGATGTGTTTGGAAGAAGTTTTATACCATTACCCACATTTTCCTTCAAATGCTTTTGGCCTGCCTGTTACAGTTTTACATTCAGCTTGCCAGAGGTTTAGCTATTTTCTGTTTTCCTCATCTGAACACAATTTTTTTTTTTTAGGAGTGCCTTTTTGTTTTTTAATACCATCCTTTATTCTTATGTAGAGCTCTGCTAGTCTTTCAGAGCTCCTCTTACTGGCTTTGATGGATGATAGATACTCAGAAATTCCAATATAGGTCATTCTCCCCTTTGGCTATTCCTTTTAATTTACTTTTAACAAACTTCCTTGATTTTATGTAGTCCTCTTTTCAACATTCACTGTTGCTATGGTAAATTTATTTGGCCTTTTCACTTCTACAAGGGTGTTGAATTTGAATGTATTCCGAAATGATTCTTTGATAAGGAAGTTCTAAAGAAGGTCTAATGCCCCACTTGGTCCAAATCAGGAGTTATCCAAGCTCCTCTGATGAATCCCTCAATTTAATGATTTATATTGCCTAAAAGCTTGTTCTGCATAAGGCCCTGTCATAATATTTATCCAGTGCAGATATAACTGATCTCTCTTTACTCCTGCCTTCATAGCCTTTCTGATTTCCCCTACCGTCACAGGCGCCTATCCTAGCCTTTTTACTGTTAGTATCAAAGAACCAGGATAGAGGGAAACTTGAAGCCTGAATTTTCAGGCTTCAAGAACTTAGAGCAGAGCAGTTGCTCCTTTTGATTAATTTCCTGTAGTTTATTGATTTGAAGAACCTAAAGTATTGTTAACCAGTGTGCTGTTATGTTATGCTCTTACCTCTGTGACCCCAAAGACATCTCTTCCCATTTCCCACTGTCCTACTGAGCTCTTTTGCCTGAAAGTTTTAAAGTTTTGAAATCTATATTTTTCCTGAGCCTTAAGTTTATTCTGTTAATGAACATCTCAAGAATTTACATGTACAGAGGGCTGGATAAGAGCAGAAAGCAAGTTAGGAATCATCTGGGGAGTAGGTCTAAACATCGGAGTTCCCGGTTGACTTTTCTGTTGTTACCTAACAGTCTGTAGCTGCTTTTAAGTCCAGTAGCTTTGTCTTGGCAAAAGACACAATTTTCTAGTTCAGCAACAATCCAAGTGTAACATTGCCATTCCAAATAATATCCTGTGTCATAATTTGATTTTTTTTTTTAATATCCTTGAACCCTGGCTGTATTTATAGGTTATATGTATTCACAGATTTAAATTATACATATTTCAATGATCAGAAAAAGACTAGTGGAACTTTCTTAAATTAATATTGATATGTAAATAGATTTATAATAGCAAGGCTAGTGAAGTACAGCATCAACTGACAAATAGTGAGGTCCTAACTCCTTCTGCCTCTGGCCTGTTTGATTCCAGGTGTAGAGCATTTGCTGGCAACACCTTCAGGAGCTGATAAGACTTGGGGAACAAGCCATGTTCTCCCTCCCAGGTCCCTAATTCCAGCATGTCTTTGTCCGTTTTCTCTAATCCTTTGCTAGCTGGTTGGGCAGTGTCCCCTCCAGCCTCCAACAGAAGCGATTGCCAGAGATAAGCCTTCTCCTTAACAATCCCTAAGGCTACTGGGTCTTCTGGAGCCTCTTCTGCCTTTCTGATTCTGTCTGATATAAAAGCTCTATTACAGGGAATACTAGATAAATTTAACTGAAAATATACCTTAAAAAGCAAAGAAAAATGTCCTTCTATAAATAAATATTTGTACAGCACATGTCTTCAGACAATCTCACGTGGAAGATTTGTCACTTTGCAAATTCAAAATTAATGGGAAGTCTCTTCATTTTTCGGTGTTATGATTCTCAGGCACCAAAAAGGAAACGGAAGCAACCATTCTCTGAGAAGGGCAAGGTTGGAATATGGGAAAGACAAGATGCTGCAGCAATTGGTAATGTCAGGCTAAAGTGAATCCCTTGGATTCAGGCAACTAAAGAGAAGTCAAAGTATTATGGAAACGCACAGTGAAACAACAGCATGGAGGAAATCAAGGAGAAGGAATGAAAGTGCAGTGAGTATAAAAACAGGACGAAAGACAAAAAAGCCCAATAGAGTCAGATTAAGTAATGGAAGATTGTGAGAAACCTACTGGAGAAAAAGGCAAGTGAGCTCTGGGTTATTTGCTTTTAATGCATGAATGCAGAGAAAGCTTCAAATGCTACCTAGGTCTTCCCTGGTGAGTGTGAACTTGTTTTCCATCTCAGAGAATCTAGAAAAGAGCAATAGCTGGATATTGTAGTAGTAATTGCCTTTACTTGCAAAAAACCTGATACCCAGTAAGACTCAATATTTTGTGGTCAGCTACACACCAAGTATCAATCCCTCCATCAGAGGTTTTGCGAATACATGACTGTCTCACACAACTAAATTTCTGGATGAGACTAAAGGGACTTTTGGAGATAGAAAACATTCAGTGGTATTACTGACTGTAATTCTTTTCAGTAACTTCTTAACATTATATGACAGATCTATCAAGTTTTCACTCGTTGGTATGTGGGAAAACCTGAAGTATTGCACTTTTTACAAGGAAACAATCCAGGGAAGTCTTGTTCAAGAAACTGCTTTTGCGAGATAGCTTATCCATGAAAAAAAAAAAAAAAATCTTAATTATTATTTGAATTTATTCTTCTGGACTGTACTTTTTAAAGAAATAAAAAAATTAACTTCAAAGGGGAAAATTATAGTGTGTATCTGATTCAACAGGCAGAGTGGTCACCTTGTCACTGTATTTTGCTAGTGACATCAAACCCAATGCTAATGAAGAGGAAATGTGCAGAATGATTAATGAATGTGTTAACATCAGAGAAATGAGAGCCAACAAAAAAATTTCCTTTCAAACTGTGCTAGACTTTTTATTACCAAATACACTGCAGATTTCTCAAAGCTGAAAAGTTTGCCTGAAAAGTGGACTATAATTTTGTACAGAGGCAGGTGAATAGACTTTTCCCAGACACTCTGGCCCCTTTCCTATTTATTTTGCAAGAGATTTAAATAAAGTATAACTTCACCTGTTACAAAGAAAAGAAAACAACACGACCCTTATGCGAACTGAGATTTTGCTTTGGAAAAAAATAAAGTATGTTTGATTCAAGATAGTTTTAAAATTACTGTTTTCTCTTTTACAGAGGGTTTCCACACCTGAGGAAGAAGCCATTCCATCACAATAATCCCTAATATTACTGTGGAAATTGTGGTCAGCTTTCATACTTTTTCCCCACTGTTGGTTCTTAAGACCTTTGGTCTGAGGAGTTAATTGCTTTTCCTCATCCTGAAGCAGGCTATGCTTTCAGGAACTTGAAAAATAGTAGCATTCTCAAATTCAGTATTTTTTTATCTACTTAACCCCAGTGCTGTTGCAAAAGTAGAAGCTTTGCCAGCGCAGCGCGGCCCTTTCCCGTAAGCGCCGTATTCCGGCAGCGCCAGTGCCAAGGAAGGGCCCGGTGGTGCCCGGTGGCAGCACAAACACGCAGCAGACGAATGGTCCCTGTCTCCCAACATTTACAAGCCCAGGAATTTTCCAACGAGCTCTCGGTTCCCCCGCAGGCACAAAAGCGGAGGAAGCCGGCCGGCCGGCGCTCCCTGCCGCCGGACGCACGCTGCCTTCCTCACCCGGTTGCCAGCCAAGCTCTCGGCCGGAGCGCCGGCGCCCAGAGCCCGACAGCGCCGGGGGGAGCACGGCCGCTCAGCACCGGACAGAAACTCCCGCCGGCGCCCCGACCTCTCACACGTCTCCCGCCGCCGCGGGCCCGTTGGAGATAAACGGCCCTCCCGGCCGCCGGACCCCACGCCTGCGGCCGGGAGACGGGCGGCGGTGCGAGGCGGGGCCCGACGGCCGCCCCGCCTCTCTCCTCGGGGATGCCGGGATGTTTACGGGCCCGGCAGGAGCAGCAGGGGGCGGAGAGGAGGTCGGGGCCGCTGCGGGTGCCCGAGCTGCCAGCCAGGAGCTCGCCAGGCGCCCGCGGCCAGCTCCGGCCCGGCCCGGCCCGGCCCTGAGCCTGAGGCGCCGCACCAGCCGGGGAGGAGCGGCGGCCGGTTCCGGGCCCCCAACCCAGCAGCAGGCGGAGCCAGGCTTCCCGGTGAGCGACGCGGCGCGGGACCGGGACAGTGGACGGGTCCCAGCGGCCGTGCCCGCGCTCCTGCGGGCGCTCGGGGGGCTGCTGGGGTCCCGCCTCCTGCTTCCTCCTATTGGTCGCCGGGGCTCTCGCTCGCTGTGTCATTGGGTGCGGCAGGTGCCGCTCCGCCCGCCGCAGGGGGAGGGAGCGGTGTGGGTCTGCAAGCGAGAAACTTTCTGCGCCGGCCGGCCCTGGCGGGGCCTGCGCCTCGCACGGGGGTAACGCCACCAGCCCGCCGCCTGAGGGGCAGGGCGGGCCGCTCTGGGGGCGGTCGGGGAGCGGCTCCCTGAGGGCTCCTGGGGGCTTCTGGGGGCTGTCTCCGTCGAGAGACGAGCGGGGGCTGGGGACCCTCCCCGGCGGGGGTCCGGCCCGGCCCGGCCCCCTCAGCGCGCCTCAGGCTCCCTGCGGCCCGGCCACCGTGCCGCTCGTCGCGGCCCCGTGTGGCTCTGCCCGCGGCTGGGCGCTTCGGGTTCGTGCCGCAAGCGCAGCTGCTCTCCATGGTGTGCGTCGTCGTTTCCAGCTGGTTTCTTCCAGACCCCGCTGCTCTCCTGTCACCTGGGAGGCTGGTGTCGGGCGGATGCTCCCCGGGGCAGCCGAGGGGAACAGCCCCGCCGGGAGGGCTTCGCACAGCGCTGAGTGAAAACAGCGCCGGCCCTGGGAGCCACGGGCCCGCGGTGGCCGGTCGGGAGAGCCCCGTCCTCAGCGGGAGCCTGCAGTCTCTGCCCGTCCCCTCCCGGCTGAGGGCAGCCGCCCCGGCCCCGCGCCAGCAGCTCCCGGGGCGGGCGGGCAGAGGTTGTGCGGCCGCGGAGGCCTTTCCCGCAGGTGCCGGCGTTTCCTGGTCCTTGCTCTCGCCGGCCTCCCGGGGCTGCCGGGATCGCCTGACCGCAGCGCTTGGTGCGGCTCCCGGGCGGTGGCAGCGCCAGGAGCCGTGCGAGGCTGTGAGGAGCTGAGGCCTAGTGGGAAGTTCTGGGTGTCGGGCATCCTCCATCCCTCCGGGCTTTTGTCCTTTTTCCTCCTCCCTGCCCCTGCTTCTCTATTTGCCTTACGTAGGACTCGATCTCGCTTATCCCAGTACGGGCTCTGAATTCCATTTTGTGTCCATCTGACCTATACCTGCTTGGCTTTAGGATTCAGAAGCTTGGAATATTGCTCTTTAGGTGGAACGTGCTTTATTTTGCTCTGTGTTTCATGAGGAGCATCACTTCTTGAATGGTAAAACTACTTAGGATGTTAAACCCACTTCTGATAAAAGCTGATGAGGTGTGTGTGCACAAAATCACAGAAATACTTGATTCTTGATAGTGGAAAAAACCCCTGTTTTTTAAATTTTTTTCACTTCTTGCACCAACTGAATGTTAAACTTTTGTCACCTTTGAGGTGATAGCACCACTTTCTCAGGTTACAATGGCAGCATCACTTCTCAGGAAAGGTCACACATGCATAGTAAATTTGCTGAATGTACAGGATATATTTCCTGTGTAAAGTTGTATGACAAGCTTGAGATGCAGAAATTGCAGCAAACGATGTGTTAATCTGTAAGGTAGATACTTTGGATGATTGTCAGGTGGATATTTGCATCTCTGCTCAATCAGGGAGAAGGAAGTTTAAAAATACTTTACTTCCAGGGCTATGTAGGAGACAGTTCAGTGTTGTGGTGCTGTATGAATGTGTACGTTTGAAAGTTTGGACTCAGACTGTCTTGAAAGAGATAAAATGCAGTAGAAAGCAGCCATTAGTTCATGGACTACGAAACACTTAGGCAGAGGAAGGAAAACTGTTTCTGTTGTGGAAAGAGGGAAACTTACAAGCAATGACCAACAGCTTTAAAGTAAGAACTTAAAGCTCTCCAGGTTGATTGGTTTGTTTGGGTTTTTTGTTTTGTTTATTTACTTTTTGATACTGGAAGAAAGAAGACTTGTTATTTAGTTTCAAAACATGAAGATATTTGTAAATATCTGATATTTGGGTAGATGACTTCTCAAAGCACACTTAAGAGATTTTCACTGTAAGGGCAGAGATACTGCCTTTATCATGGATATCTTGTATTCAACATACCAGTTAGTCATTGGAGTAGAAAAATAATTTGAGAACAAATGAAGGAATTCTAGCTAACTAAAAATATTTTTTGATTGACTTATCACAATGTCTTCCAGGGTCTACAAGAATTGGACAAGTAAAATCTCATCCCCACCATAGAAACTTGTTTCCAAAGAAGAAAAAAATCTAATATTTTTGAGTTAATCTGAATGTCTGTGAGCATATAAGAAACTAAAATGAAAAACAGACTATCTGTTGCTCATTTTACTGTGACTTGTGGTATCTTCTGAATTGCAAGACAGAGCCATGTAGCCCACCCATACCTTTCTTTGTTGTGCAACAGTGTTGAGCTCAGTTGCACAAAGCATAACCAGTCCATTATATTTGTCTACAATTTGGTGAGGCAATTCATTCATCAGTGCAAGAAAACCCCATGTTTAATAAATTTAGTACAGTATTCTGCATTTACAGTAGCCCTGCATTCAGTTGTATCGCCATCCAATGCCTTGTTGCCTTCTGAAGTTTGTTATTGTTCCAAACATCTGTGCTGGATGGATGAGTTCACTTACCTTGGAAAGTCTCCTTGGAAAAATCAAATTGCAGTAACTTCTCTACCTCCAAGGGATTTTTTTTTTTTTTTTGCTTATTCAGAAATCCATTCTGATTCCCAAGGAGTAGTGCTTAGGAATGATGGAGAGGGGGATTATCTTGTACAGGTTAATATTATGGATAGTCAGAAGAGTTAAGTGACTAGTTTCCAGAAAATTTCTTCTGTTTGGCTAAATTCCATGTGCCTTGCAATAGACATGAGCATAACTGACCGAAATACCAAAGTGGTGATAAGGGCAGCCTTTGGAGCACTGATTTGCTGTATTTGTCACCATTTGACCCCCCTGACCACATGGGAAGGAACTCAGCCCTAGAGTGAAGTACACCATCACTGTCTGTTTCCTTTTTAGTAAGTATTAAAGGGATTCTTCCTGTCATGTCAGTTAAAAAAGCTGAAGAGAAGCAATGCTCTTAAAATGAGTTGCTTCTCTGGTGAAGATAATCCCGTGTGTTTGTCTCTGGCATGTGAAACATAACTGTGATTCAGTTCTGATCTCTGTAGCTAGAAAATACGCAGTGTATTTCAAGTGCCATTATTCCCTGTTGGGCAAACAGAACTCATGCTTATGGGAGGGAATTTGTTATAAAATTTTAAGCAAAGCATTAAAGAGAGGCATTTGTAAGAAAATACTATGAATAATCATGTTAAAAACTTACTGCACATAGTTAATCTTGTGATATTAGTGACTTCCTGCTGTTGATTACGGGTGACAAAGTGAATAGACTATTTGCATCATCTGGCATTTGGGAGTTCGTGTTCAAGCCTCTTTGCTTTAATCTGCTTGGAATGATTTATAACAAAGTTAATCCTGTCTTATTGAATAGCTAGATCTGTGTTGAACCAGACTAATTACTTTACAATTTTGTAAAAGTACATGTAAAGCTTGTAGATTAGAGCCTTTCTGAAATCTTTGGGAGAGGTTTGAGTTAGGTGCTGTGAAGTGTTGATGAACCCATCTTTTTCTGTTCCTTGTAATCTTCTGTTGCCAATGTATAAAGTTTACAAAGTTATTGATTCCTTGAAAGCTGGAAGGCAAAAATATCAGAGGTGAACTTAAAGTTAATTCAAAAATAAGTAAAAACTTGTGGAGGGAAAATGCATAGCATTCTGTCCTGTAGAGGCCCTTCTTCTGTACCCTTTTTGTCCTCATCTGAGAGCAGATCCAAAAAAGGAGTTGTCTTTGCAGCAGCGAACTTCCAGTACTTGCCCTGACTGAAATTCAGAACTGTGTGTTAGGTACGTGGGCTGCTTGTGAAGTTCATGGAGATAAGTAGGACTTCAGAAGAGGAGCAGCCTGCAAACAGAGCACTTAGTGTACAGCTAGTCAGTGAGGATGCTCCACAGCCAAGCTTTCCAGCAGTGGTTTAACATGAAACACACAACAGCTGTGAACTTGCGTGTTGTCCTGCTTCTGAAGTGCACCTGCTGGCTGCTTTGCTTCTGGAGCCAGGGGTCCTGGGTTACTCGCTGCTGCCATGTGTGGCTTCCGGGTTCAAAGGTAGCACTTGCCAGAGGGTCACAGAAAGCCTGGTAAGTGTGGCTGATGTTTCTGTCTGGTTCAGCATAGTGCATCACTCATTTCCTCATCTTTGGAGTACTGCAGGTTTTAAGCTATATACTATGAATATATTTTTTTACAACTTCCGAATGTGCATCTAACACCTGCAGTATGAGATCACAAGGTGCTGTCTTGCACTAGTTTCTAAGATATTTAGACATTTACTTAAGGGTTATGAGGAAGTTATTGTGAAATGTATTCTACTTCACCTGTAGCGTTGTGGATGCTATCAAGCATGGCTGTGGCACAGAGTATGTTTTATAAAGCAGTAGGGTGCCTGTTTCTTAACCTGCTCTCATCAAGCTTAAGGGCCAAGCTGTTACTGCAGTGTGAGCAAAGGGAAAGAGCTTGTCTCTTCCCAACAGGTTTGTGGCTTTGGTCTGGGAGCTGGGGGTTGCTGTTAGGTCAGAGCAGAGCTGGAGCTGGGCTGGCGTGCTTGGGCCCCCTGGCACAGACTGCTGGGATTAGCACCCACGTGGTGGTATGGGTAATTGGGTGTTACTTTTTGTGTTGGGTATTCAGTAAGGCATTTAGAAATCTAAACCCTTCCTTCCAGAGCACAGTTTTTTTTTTTTCTTCTAGTTTCAACCGAGGTGACTATTTTAATGTTCTACCTAGGTTACATTGTGGTTTTGGGTAGCTGAGTGTCAATGTGTAATATAAGCAAATGGGGATATTCCTGTAGCCTGTATTCTTATATGGAAACTCATATTGTTATTTTGTTTTCCTGAACTAAGGATGATCCTTATCTTTGAATTTAGTTAATAAAGATAGTTTAGTTAATAAAGATAGGGATCTAAAATGTGTCTTTTAAAATGTGTTAGGTGCTGAAGAATCTAACTTGTTGACACCAAAAAGTCAGGAGTATGTGCAGTGTTAAGTGGATAGTTGTTTCTGGAGGCCCTTGGCTCTAACCTAACGAAAATAGTATAATGGTTATAGTAAAAACTAAAAATACTTCCCTTAATTGAGGGTGTAATCCAGAAGTAAACAGTACATTCTGTCCTTTGTGAACAGCAACTAAAGTGACCGTGTGCCTGAGCCGCACACTGTGAATGTGTAACTTGATGTTTCTGTGTTCGCTCTGAAGTGGAACAGTTACATCTGTATTCTGCAGGAAAAAGAAGACTGAGACTTTCAGATTCTCAGCAGAACTCTTACACTCTGTGCTCTTTTAAATGTATACTTTTTTAAAAGTGTAGCTCTTTCTTCTTTGACAGGGGTTATTGAATGTCCCCACTTAAGATCCAAAGTTAACGAACAATAGTTTATAGCATATACCTATTGGAAACTGTGTATCATTGAGACTGTTAATCTTTTCTACAGAAAAACAAATTTTTTTTGTTGTTGTAGATCTGCCATCTGTTAAAGCAGTAACATTATTGCCTAAATACCATGAAATATATTTCAACGTGAATGGTTTATGGAGTTTGAGCTCTGAAAATCATGTTTTAAAAGCATGTTTTATGTGATTAGGTAGTGCATTTAAGCTTTTTCTCCTGAAATAATTTGATCAGGTTGTCCTGGTTCTTAGCTGGAACAGAGCTGGGTTTATAAAGACTTAGTTGCAAGACCTAAAGTCAAAAGGATTTTAAGTTTTTCCCTAGTATCTTTTTTTCTTTTAAAAAGGTTATTTTAAAATATATTCCAGTGAAATCTCAGAGATGAGCTCTGGTTCCCTTTCAGAAATAGGTCCTCTTCTCAGATTGCACTGGCAGAGTGGTAGTGTCACCTCTCCTTTGGCAGGCTGCTGGAAAACACCTGGAAAACTGAGTGCTGATTGTGGGATGTGAGTTTCTGTTAGGGTGTAGGAATGTACCCTTGCATTTTGGGCTACTTTGTGTCTTTGCATCATTTTTAGATGTGTGGGCACATAGCGGAGAGCTTTGAGGGGTGGCCACTGAGGAAGTGAATAAGGACAGCGAGGCCTGTGTATGGAGAAAGGAAGAGATGTTATTCCCAGTTCAGGCAGTTGCAGTTTGATAAGCAAACTTACTGGTGAGAACTTAACTTCCCTTTGCTGTATGGTGGACTCCATGCATGGAGTAAACAGTGTCAATTAAGGGAGCTGCTATGCAATTGCAATTTCAAATGAAAAATCCCCAGGTACTTCATTCTGCATCCTTCATGTGTAGGTGGTACCTACTGTTTTGATCAGCTGGAAAAGAGAAAGATTTAAAGCATTAGTAGTTAACCAAAAGTCTTCTCATACCTGCAAAGTATTAGTAACCACAACTGAAGTGTAAGATTTAGTGTATATGCTTGTGTTCCTGTGATTGCTGTTGTGTACAGGTTGGCCTTTTCATCTTCAAGATGATGAAAGTAATCTTTGCAAGGTGAGTTATTCAGAGTCCCCTTCATTGTTTATATCTTTGCAGGTGGCATGGTGAAGGCAAGGAGTCCTTTCCTCATATGTGGTCAGCATGAGAGCATTTAGAAACATTAGTTGTGTTTGGCACTTGGAAGTTTTGAGTGGTGGTATAGTTGGCTCACCTCTCACTTCATCTGTTGTCTGTTTTCCAGGAACCAGGGTATGTAATTGTGATGGATTTGCAGACGAAGGTCACTGTGTTACTTGTTTAAAGAGATGATAGATACGTCACATTTAAATGTGTTTTTTAGTCACTTTTCAGTTTTAAACAAGCGATGACTCTTTGGCAGTATTTGTAGTGTCTTTTCACCATAAATTAGAACTTAAAGATCATCTTTGGAAGTGTAAGAATTATTATCTCAATTTAAATTTAAAGATTATAAATATTATACCACTATGTTTTGACCTCTGGAGTGTGCCTTACAGAAAACAGTCTTCAAGCAGCAAAATCTAATTCTTGCTTATGTTGACAAACAGTACAAAAGATTCATCTTGCATCCTTGGCATTTTTTTGCATCCTTGGCATTTTGTATGATCAAAATGCCAAATTACTCTAAAATGTGAATCTATCATGCAGTCTTCAAAGACAAAAACAAGTTAAAAAAAAAGAACTTCCATATATGGACAGAAAATACTAATCTCTACCTTTCCTCTGCAAAAGCAGCAACAAATCCACAAGGTAATAAATCTTCCATACTTCCTATGGTAGAACATTTGTTACCTCTTTAGTTTGCTTTTGTTATAAAAGCAAATCACAGAGCCACTGGCAATGGTAATGATATGACTTCTCCTTTTTCCACCCTTTCCTCAAATTTAAAGAGGGGGAAAAAAAAAAAAAAAGACAAATTCACAAACACTTCCAGTCAGTGCCTCTGACTGTTCAGATGAGTTGAGAAGGTTATATAGTACCTGAATTAACATACATCAGCTCAACATTTCAGCTTAGACTAGTCTTGGGTGAATGCCTGCAGTAGAGGATAGAGAGCTTTGTATTTACTTCTTTTCCAGAGGGATTTTGAAACGAGTATTTGTGACCCATAGGAATTATCTGTTGCTGCATTACATGGTCAACAGACTTCAATATGTAAACATATTAGTAAAACACAGTGCAAAACTTTCAGTAGAAATATTGATGGTATCAAAAAGACTAAAATTCTTATACAGACTCTTCAAAATAGCACATCAGAGAAGAATTCTTGAATTCTTGGCAGTGATAGAAAGATCTCTACAGCAGGAAATTAGCAGAAGATGATTCCTTAAGATTGCCTTGCATTCCTCCCCCAGAATTTGTTGCAACTGCATAAACCTCTGAATAAAACTGGAGAATTTAGGTGCAGTCTTGTGATAATTTTCAGTGCTGTTGTGTTGTGATTTCTTGCCTTGGTGGGGAGGTTGTATGGGAGATGTTGTAGAACTTGCAAGAATTGTCAGTCCTGGTGTCCTAGGGCTGGCTAAAGGATTGCCTCGCCTGTGGTGTGTGCAGCCTGCATCTGCCAGCTGATTGTTTCCCCCTTTCTCACCACGCTCGTTCTGACAGTCCTGGAAAGCTTTGTGAGTCCTACCTCCTCTTCTCTGCCTGTCACTTCAGTTTGATAATTGATTTTTTTTTTTCTTGATTTGCTTGAAATTGCTTTTTTGGATCTCTTTTATCTTTGGACTAATTACAGCTAATACTCAAACAAAACAACAGAAAGTCCCACACCATGTGCTTTGTACAGGAGTACCAAGGGTAGGAAGGCAAAGCTGTGAGACCCTTAGTTGCTGTGAGGGACCGCTGTGGTTTGGTGTAACAAACAGCTAATGGTACTGGAATAGCATGGGATGGCTGCTTTAAACTGGAGACTGAGAGCAAATAGCTCACTTTTGTGTATCCAATCCACCGTTCAGTACACTAGGGCAGTGCATTGAGAGGCTTTGGAAAGCTGCTTTGTGATTATTTTATCTGTTAGTAATGTTATCACAGTGATGCTGTAAGAATGACAACAGTACTGTGAACACAAGCTGTTTGTTAGAGTTTCTTCAATATTTAGCAGTAGGCTTTGAAAAACATTTCCAAGGTTTGCTGCTGTCTGTTGAGAGTTATTTCTAACCTTTTTAATATTCTGTAACTAAATTAATGGGAAGATTTATTTTGTGTATATTTTAACAGAGACAGTATGCTTTAATGCTGGACTTAAATGCTATTTGAGAAATATTTATGTACCCATCCTAAAGAAAGGTTTGTAAAATATAAGTAGCTCTGTGTGCAGAAGGACGTTTGCAACGTTTGAAGTATATAGGTGTATCAAGAAATTTATCATAGGACATTTCCTAATGATAAAGATTAAGAGCCATCAGAAAAGTGTTTTATGTTTAACCATCTCTAGAACTTTCGGTATTTAGAGCAGGAAATAAGAAAATAAATAAAAATTGAAAAGCAAGAGCAGTTTTCTAGTCAAGATACTTGTCTCTTGTTCCTCTGAAGGTCTTGTCAGGTTTGACCAGGTAGCAGGCAGAGACACTTTGTGTGATGAAAAAGTTGTTCAAGGCTTGCCTCCTTTTTGTATAAATGTTTATTTAATTGCTTGCATTCCAAGCTGCTGGTGAACTTTCTGTTGTCTTCATCTGAACAGAGAAAGCACCAATAAAACTGGGCACTGTACCTGCTTCCCCTCAACAAAACGTTGTGTAGCCTAAGAGAAGATTTACATAGCTGAGAAAAAAGCCTTGTGTCCATTTTCATTTTTCTCTCCTGTTCTTTCTAATAATGATTCTGTGCATTTTGCAACCCTTATTATTGGTCAAAGCCTTGTGTCTCTGTCTTGGGAACTTAGCAGTCATCGTTCCTCCCATCCTGTTTATGGGTTAAGAGAGGTTCATAGCTGAGGCTGTGCTCCTGATCATCTCAAAGCCCTCTTAGCTAGCTTGTCAGAATGTCATGGTGTTTAGATCTTTTCTATTTAGATGGAACTACTCTTGCATGCTCCCTAAAGTCTGCGGATAAATTAGTGCAACATAAACAGTATGCCTGCAGCAGTTACGACTCTTCTGCTGATCTGCTGCCTACAGGTCTAAGGTACTGGGCAGCAGAGATCTATGTGGTTAAATAAGTGGTTGGTGCCTCTGAAGAATAATGGGGTGATGCAGCTTTTATCAGAGTCATTTGTCTGGCTCAAGTAATTTAATGCACATCTTTTGATAATAAGTTTAGATGTATGTAGTTATTTATTTCCGCTTTTAGAGCATAAGAAAACTTCCTTCCCAAAACAGTTCAGGACTGGAATAGATCAGTGTTGGTAAACTCAATCATGCAAATGAATTCTTCAGTTCCTCTGCTGATGTTCATTACGCATAAACACAGACTGAATTAGTGTCATGACTGTATTTCTCTTTTCAGGACATAAGGGACGCTTTGACGTGCTAGAATGGATGAACAGTCGCAAGGCATGCAGGGGCCTGCTGCTCCACCATTTCAGCCACAGGTACTTTTTAAAAAAAACAAAACAAAACAGTTACTCAAGAGAGAATGCGATCACTTCTTAAATACAAAAAGAGAGAAATTGGAAAACATTATTTCTTGTGCGGATAAAGAAGCTATAAACAGACAGAATGAATTCTGGTATCTTGAAATTAACTGAATATCAATCCTGTATTTCACAGAAGACAATTACTTTTCAGTTTTGCTTCCTTATGCTTCACCAGCTTTGAGGGTTTGCAGTTGGAGTGGGAGTAGGCAGCAAAGATGAAGGCGGTTGTTTTCCTGAGAAATGGTGAGCTGTTAAACGTTATATGTTTTGAAATTGTATCAGAATTACCATATTCATTTCAGACTGTTACTTTCAACTCTCTCTTCTTACACTCTATCTGGCAGTTATACTATATATATGGATTAGTGCTGTTACCTCTTGAAACCAGGCAAGAGAAATTCCCAGTAGTTGTAGTTCTGTTAGAAAGAAGATGCATAAGAAATTTAATCTTGGATATATATTGATGGTGTGAAACAAAGGATAAAGATTATCTGCTAAGAGATAATACTGGGATATTGTTTTTTGACATTTTTAGGAGTTAATTCTTTGAAGGGAGTACAAGAGCCTGTAGAGGAATACACTAAAAATATTTACTGCAGTGACCATTCAAAAGTAAAAGCTAGGCAGTTCTTTACAAAGCCTGAATCTAGCTTGTGAAACTTAATAAATTTACAATAACCAGCTTTCCTTAGCTCTAGTGTTTTTATTATAGCATTGTGATAACAAAAAATCTGGATTTAATAGCATTTATAGTGATGCATTTATACCAATGCAAAACAGTTAGAAATTTAAGATGAATATATAGTTATGCATACAGGTATTTTGAGAAAATACATTTGTAATTTTGAAACAAAAAAAAGAATACTTAAAATTCATATTACGAATATCGTAAAGGATCCCCATTGTTAGAGATGTGTCCCAGAGTCCTGAGGGAATTGGCTCATGCAGTTGACAAGCCACTCTCCATGATACTTGAAAAGTCATGGCAGTCAGATGAAGTCCCTGGTGACTGGAAAAGGGAAATATTGCACTCATTTTTAAAGAAGGTAGAAAGGAGGACCCTTGGAACTACTGGCCTGTCAGCCTCACCTCTGTACCTGGGAAGATCATAGAACAGATCCTCTCAGAAGCTTTGTTAAGGCACATGGAGGACAGGGAAGTGATTTGAGACAACCAGCATGGCTTCACCAAGAGCAAGTCCTTCCTGACCAACCTAGAGGCTGCTTATGATGGAGTGACTACATCAGTAGATGAAGGAAGAGCTATGGATATCATCTGTCTGGACTTGTGGAATGCTTTTGACACAATCTTCTGCAATGTCCTTCTCTCTAAGTTGGAGAGATATGGATTTGATGGGTGGACTGTTTGGTGGATGAGGAATTGGTTGGATGGTTGATCCAGAGGGTAGTGGTCAATGGCTCAATGGCCAGATGGAGATCTGTGACAAATGGTGTGCCTCAAGGGTCCATATTGGGAACAGTACTGTTTAATATCTTCATCAATGACATTGAGTGCATCTTCAGCAAGTTGGCTGATAGCACCAAGCTTAGTGGTGTGGTTGACACACCTGAGGGACAGGATGCTATCCAGAGGGACGTGGACAAGCTTGAGAAGTGGGTCTGTACGAACGTCGTACAATAAAGGTCAATAAGGCCAAGTGCAAGGTCCTGCACCTGGGTCAGGACAATCCCTGGTTTCAGTACAGGCTGGGGGATGAAGGGGTTGAGAGCAGTGCTGCTGGGAAGGACTTGAGGGGTACAGGTGGATGAAAAGCTGGACATGAGCCAGCAGTGTGTACTTGCAGCCCAGAAGGCCAACCATATCCTGGGCTGCATAAAAAAAAGTGTGGCAAACAGATTGAGGGAGGTGACTCTGCCCCTCTGTTCTGCTCTGGTGAGACCCCACCTGGAGTCCTCAGCACTGAAGGACATGGACCTCCTGGAGTGGGTCCAGTGTGGGCCACAAAAATGATCAGAGGGATGAAACACCTCTCCTATGAAAAGAGGCTGAGAGAGTTGGGGTTGTTCAGCCTGGAGAAGAGAAGGCTCCAAGGGGACCTTATTGTGACCTTTCAATACTTGAAGGGAGCCTATAAGAAAGATGGAGACAAACTTTTTAGCAGGGCCTGTAGATGTAGGGCAAGGGGTAATGGTTTTAAACTAAAAAAGGGGATATTCAGACTAGATAAAAGGAAGAAATATTTTATTATGAGGTGGTGAAACACTGGCCCAGGTTGCCCAGAGAGATGGTAAATGCCCTATCCCTGGAAACATTCAAGGTCAGGCTGGATGGGACTGTGAGCAATGTGATCTAGTTGAAGATGTCCCTGCTCACTGCTGGGGGGGGGTGGTCTGGGTGACCTTTAAAGATCCCTTCCAACACAAACCATTCTATGATTCTGTGACATTTTGAGCTGGTAGTCTTGGATAAGTTTGGATTGTAAAGAAACTTTATTGCTTCATTATATACATTGAATAGTGCAGTTTCCTTTGGGATTTCACTGGTAACTTCTCTGAGAAAATAATTTTTCTGTTGCTGTTTCTCATTTTGTAGCTGGCTATTAATCTGCTCAATGTTCTCTCTCAACCTGAGATAGCTTAGTTTTATAGGTTAAAAATCCTCACAGAAGGAACCAGGTTAAACATTTTTAAAAATGTGTGGTGTGATTTCTTTAGCAGAAAAGCCCAATTAGGAAAAACCTGTCTCACTCCACTCTTAATTGCTTATTAGAATCTCTAAATTGCTGCAGTTCAACTATTTGTTTGTCTACGTTTGAACTAAATCTGTGAATAATTAAAAAAACCCAACAAATTGGGTTTTGAGTTTTCTTTTTAAAAATCCATTTCAGTCTGTGACTCAGTGTAGTGCACTGGCACACCGTAATGGAGCAGCGCTGCCGAGCTTGCA